>CM061552.1:68407513-69775400 GCA_030864225.1 Capsicum baccatum var. pendulum | reverse complement strand
AGAATGTAGTAAAATTGCAAGTCCCGTTGCATCAAATTCTGAATCTGAACAAGAGAAAGTGGAGGAGGTATGGTACTATTCGAAAATCTTGTTACTGATATGAATTGTATATGTTATGTACAATATATTTTAACTATGTATTTCATAGCTAAATTTTGTGTAAGATATTTGTATTTATTAGGTTTCTGTATATATATATATTCTTTTGGGAAAATGGATGAAATAGCAACTGTAGAAGTGTAATATGTATTCTGAAAATACATATGTTATATAATTTGTATATGTGTTGTTACATTATTTTCTTTTTAATTAAATTTGTAATAATTTTGTATTCATAAAATACATATGTGTTTGTTGAAATATAATTCTAATATGTATTCTGAAAATACATACAGGTTAGATATGTGTTTTTAGATTTACCTCTAAGATTTTTATTTGATGTTAAGTTGTATTTGGTAGTCATTAGATTTTTAATGTGATATGTATTTCTTATTTGTTGAAATGTATTTTTTTACATACATAGCTGTATTTGTTATTATACATCTTATAAAATAACTATGAGATGTATTTCATAAATACATATAAGACAATTTGTATAAACTAGTTTTAAGATGTATTTCATAAATACATATAAGACACTGTTTTGTCATATAAATACATATGTGTTTGTTGAAATTTAATTCTAATATGTATTCTAAAAATACATACAGGTTAGATATGTGTTTTTATGTTTTCCTCTGACAATTTTATTCGATGTTAAGTTGTATGTGGTAGTCATTAGATTTTGAATGTGATATGTAGTTCTTTTTTGTTGAAATGTATTTTTTACATGCATAGTTGTATTTGTTATTATTCATCTTATAAAATAACTATAAGATGTATTTTATAAATACATATAAAAGAATGTTTGGATTAATATGTATTATTAAAATACATTTGTTATATAATTTGTATGTGTTGCTATATTCTTGTCTTGTTAATTAAATTTGTACAAATCATGTATTCACAAAATGCATAATGTGTTTGTTGAAATATAATTCTAATGTGTATTATGAAAATACATACAGTTTAGATATGTGTTTTTATGTTACCTCTAAGATTTTTATTCGATGTTAAGCTGTATTTGGTAGTCATTAGATTTTTAATGTGATATGTATTTCTTATTTGTTGAAATATATTTTTTACATACATAGTTGTATTTGTTATTATACATCTTATAAAATAACTATAAGATGTATTTCATAAATACATATAAGACAATTTGTATAAACTAGTTTTAAGATGTATTTTATAAATACATATAAGAGACTATTTTGTCATATAAATGTATTTTTTTGTTGTTTAGGTCATTCGTGATCAAATATTCATGGCCCGGGTATTGCCCAAATTTGCTCCTCATATAGGATGTCATACGGTCAATGACATTGAAGACCGTATTAAGACAATGTTGACGAAGAGTCAGTACAAGATGTTTTGTACTAAAAGTATATTTGATTTCTTCATGAAGATGAAAGATTGTGTAGTCCAAGCCCAGTTAGGGAGATGCATTATGTCACTTGAAACTAGGGAAAGTTCTACAAGTGCCATAGTCATTCAAGCAAAGAGCACAATTCTTCATTTCACTATTAGAGAATTTTCTTTGGTGACTGGTTTGAATTCTGCTACAAATAAGGATGAATTTGTGTTTGACGAGGAGCGCCCAAATAGAATTATTGATCAATATTTTGATGGTGAGAGTTTTGTACAGAAAAAAGATTTATATGTTGTTGTTTCTAACAAAATTTGGGGGAATGATAACGATGAAGATGCGTTAAAGTTTGCCAATTTGTATTTTATTCACGCATTCTTACTATCGTCAGTTGATACCGTAGCTATTCCACGCCTTAACTTTGATTTAGTTGAGAGTGGTCGCTACAGTGATTATCCGTGGGAATCGGTTGCATTTGAAGAATTAGCTAGAAGTTTGCATAAAAGTTGAAGCCGAAAGGAAAGTTCTATATGCTTCTTGGAATGCCGCTGGCCATTCAAATTTGGTTGTACGATTGTTGTTCAAACGTGCCTCGTAATGTTGATTCCAAGGTGGATTCTCAAATCCCTCGTATTTTGAATTGGAAGACAAATTCTCCTCGTCCAAGATATGAAACTCTTATGGAAAGTATGTTTGATGATACAGATGACAAGGTTAGTTTTACGATTTTTTTTTGTATGTGATGTTGATTATTTTGTAAATGTATTTTCTGATCTGGTATATGTATATATACAACATAGCATTTGTCAGTGTATATGCATTATTGGGTTTGGATCATGATTAACTGATTTATAATGTAATTAATTTTACCATCTAAATTATTATTTTCATTATGTTATTTAAATTATAGGTTGTTTTTAAGAATATCGAGCCAACAAGAAAGGAGATTTCAGCTTTTCATATACCGAAGAAGCTTGTTCCTGGATCTTCTAGTCATAATGAAGATGACATTGATTCGGATGATGATTTTCAGGATCCTTCACAAAGACAAAATCAGTTTACCACAAAGAAAAAACATCATGGCGATTTCTCAGTTTCACCTATAAAGAAAAAAATGAAGCCACATCCTAAAGGTGTAGATGAGCTAACATTAAAACGGACCCCTCCACCCCACACTGCAAAGATACCTTTTGTCAGGACTCCAATTCACAATCCAATTCAAACAAAAGTTACGCTACGTGAAAATAGGAAGGACATAAACCGGCCTGACAGTAAAAAATCTATTCCAATTCAGTCACCTGCCCTGTCTTCGTTTAGTTTTGAAGATGAAGACGGTGTTGTCTCGAAGAAAGTCTTTGATAAGTTTTGTGAAAAGGTAGTTTTTCTATAAGCTTTTGATTAATTTATTTTTTCATTTCGAATTATTTTTTTTATAATTCAGGTATGGCAAGAGTTTAATGATATCCGTGGCCTAGTGTCTTCCAGGTTTGATCAGATGATGAATGCAATCAATGAAAATAAGGTACAACATATATACATTTATAGCATATGTATTTTTTTACAACTAAGTTGTTATTTACTAATTTTTTATTTATATTTTTATATTTTAAACGCGAAGAAACAAGCAAAAGGTAGTGAATTTGATCAGCCATCAGCGGATGAAAATGTTAAGAGTACATCACCCCATCAAGCTACTACAAAATTTGTTCATGAGTTTAATAAGAATCCTGAAGTCACATTGATAAGTAAATTTTGCACATTTATATTCAACTAATTTTATATATACAATTCTAATTTATCATTATAAAAAATAATATTAAAACAGGTTGCCAAAGAGATGGCAGGATATCAAAGCAACAACATGAATGATGTGTATAATGAGATTGATGGGTACAATGAGGATAATGACATTGTTCTGGTAGATTTTTTTTTTTATTCTTTTTGGTTAGGTATAGTTATAATGATCAAAAAAACTTATTTTAATTTTTTATTATTTCATTTTTTAAAGAAAAAAACTGATATAGATGTTCATGAAGCAAAAGATGTTTGTGTCGCTCCGGTATGCTGAATACATATTGGTTAGTTTTTTAGTTCTTCATAAATATTATTTTATTTAATTTGTATGAACATGTGTAGATCACAAAATCAGTTGACGAAAGTATTGGTGAAGCACAAATATCAGAATCTCAACTCATATTTTCAGATGACGTCCTTAGAAGCATTGATCTTGACTCCATAACAAAAGCCAATGTTGAAGTTGAAGATGAGTTCAAGATATCTACAATACGTGCATTGATTGCTATTTTTAATTTATTGAAAAATGCAATCTAACTAGATCTTTATAAAATTTATACAGAACAAAGAAGGTGTGATTGAGATGAATGTAAATACACCAGCGGGACATGAGTCAGAGGTTAATGATGTGGATAATTCAAAGTTAGATCAGCAATATAAGAGTGCAGTCCACATTCCTGCGGGAGTAAATGTTGAAAGCAATGTTGATGAACATTTGTCTGACTCTCAGAATACTCTTCCGAATGAGCTTCTTCCCAGTCTTAATGTGTATGTCAATCTTGAACGAAGTATAATTGTACATCCATCGGCAAATCAAGCACAACAAACGCCTATGCATGTTTCAAGGATTAGGCGACCATCTAGATATAATGAGTCACCATTCACAATGAAATTTGGTTCAGCAGATGGTTAGTACTCTTAACATAATTTATTTAGTTAACAAATTTGCTTACTTTATATTTTTTTCCTAATGGATAGTGAAGTATGAATTTGATTTTTGCTGTTCAGTTGTATTTTTGAAACAACAGTAAATGTTTTTAATGAGATATGGTTATATTTTGAAGAATATTTTTTTCATTTTGAAGTTGCATAGTTTAGACATTTTTACTCTACATTTGTTCATATGTATTTCAGAAATACATTTGTTGCAGTTTTCAGACATGATTTAACTTTTATTTCAGCGGTATACTTATTGTTTCTTATAATGCTGCATTATCTTATGTAAATGATTATATATACATAATTAATTGCATAACTTAATAATAAAGTAAGCACGGAAGAGCAATGGAGAACATTTGATCAGAAGCATCCCTTCATATCTCATCCAGTTAATGCAATAGAAGACACTAAAGTCACCAACAAGTTCATGACGTGGCTTTCATTGGATCTTCTTAAATATCATTCGAAGAGGTATACAAAATACAACTTGATAGTACTAACTTTTGTAAATTAAGATTATGTAAATTACAGACTAATATGTATAATGAATAAATAGGAACAGCAAAGAAGAACATTATTTGAAGGGAAAGGCAAAAATACCAGTTATCAACTTTGGAATTTTATCTGTTGAAGACAAGAATTGGTTCTACGTTATGGGTACTCCTAGCCGGACGTGGTCAGATGAGGGAAGTGATGTATTATTACATTGATTTGTATATTAGAATATATATTAGTTCAGTGTTAAATATAAATAATTGTAATTGATTATTTTGTTATAGTTGAAAATGTATATTTGTAAATACATATGAAGTATGTTATACCTTCACTGAGTTGTACATGATAATTTCATATGTAAGGTTTGATTTTTTTTATTTGTTTATTTAATATTAAGTATGAAATTTATTTATAATGCAGCAAATTGATGTATGCTTGTACTATCTGCGAAAGAAGTCCAAGTATGATCCCACTATCTCATATAAGTTCAGCACTATAGACTGCAATTTCATGAGCATTGTTACAAGTGTGTTTGATGTGTATAAATTGGATGATGCAACTCTTAATGCTGGTGGAAAGAAATATTATCTGAATGAGTATGTAAGTGGATTCTGCATGCATGCTACAGTGCCATGGCATACGGTTGATCATATGTTCATTCCTGTTCACGTAAAGGCAAAACATCATTGGGTTCTTGCAGTTATATCTTTCAATCATAGGTGTATATACGTATATGATTCTTTGTTAGCTGCTGGTCATGATGCGGTAGTGCTTACTGAAATTGAAAAGTTAGCTAAGGTTATACCTATATGTCACATTGAATGAAAATTCTATGAGAATAAGGGTATTGACATCGACAATCATCCTAATTACAAATTAAATGATAAGATGGATCCATTTGGTGTTTTAATTGTGGAGAATGTGCCTCAACAACCAAATGGAAGCTTGTAAGTAATTAGTATGCATAGTACTTGTATATATACATATGCATTAAAGTTGTAACAACTTCTTACTTATTAATGTATGTCTTTGCAGGGATTGTGGTTTATATATGGTTACGTATGCCTAGTGTCTCACTTTTGGTGAAGCTGTTCCATGTATTGACTTTGACCCAGATCTAATTCACATAAGATACGCTTCACTGTTGTGGGATTATGGTACTAGAAAAGCAAACGCAAAGACACAAAGTGATGATGAAGCACCAATGAGGCCTCTTCGGATCACTGAGTTAACAGAAGGCACTGAAGTGGTTGATATTTGATTTGTATTTTATTTTGTTGAAGTTAACAACATTTAAGATTAGGTGGATATTTTTTTTTGAATAGATTATGGGATTTATATGTTACTTTAATGGTCAAAGATGACATGTTAATGTTCCTTTATTGTTATCTTAACTTTTTGATTTTTAATCGTCTAAGTTTCAATTTTTTCATGGTTAGTATATGTCTATGTGCATATTTGTAATAATAAATATGCTTATTCGAGTGAAATTATGTATTTTTAACATACACATGCTTATTCCACTTAACATTTGTATTTTTAACATTACATGAACATACAGTTACCAAATCAATTCTAAAGTCAACATATCACCATTACAGTGAAGATATGTATTTTCAAAATACGTATTACCATTACAGTGAAGATATATATTTTAGAAATATATATCACCATGACAGTAAATATATGTATTTGTTAAATACGTATTACTCATAAATATGCCATTCCAGTTAACGAATGTATTTTATTAACATAAACTTTAAAATTTCAGTGAGTAAATGTATATTTAAAATACATATACCATTCAACTGAACATAATTGTTTATAATACATATGTATTTTTTTTATTTCCATATACGCGTTTCTACTTAATACACATTCAGCCATATTTATTATTCAGATTTCAATTTGTATTTTTTGAAAGATACACATTATGGTTAATACTAATGTTCGTTTCAAATTGTATTTCCATTTACGTTTAATGTAAACATATTTATTTTTCAAAATAACAATGGCTCCTATTATTCCATATTCAAACATATTTTTAGTGCAAAAAATATATGTATATATACATATATATAATATAAAATTAAACATTTGAATTATAACAAATTAACAAGTTCAACTTCATAAAAGTGCAACATCTGAACACTATCAAATTATCAATATCAATAAAAAGTTCAAAATTCAAAATGAAACAATTAAAAAAAAAATAGAATAATAAAGCAACTGAATTTTCACTAAAAACATAATAAAATGTATCATTTGTTGTATTTCCTACATGAACGCCTATTTTGACCTTTTTGTCTGCATAAACTACAACAATTTTTGCTTTTCTTTTCAAACATATCTCTTCCTGATTTGCCGCGCTCCTTCTTTGCAGGTCTTCCAGGGGGCTGCTTGTATTTTGGAGGCAAAACTACTTCGTCTAAAATTTCCTGAGGTATCACCCAATCATTTTTATGTGGTAGAGGATATACAGGAAGATCATACGTTCTCAGTACAGTTTTTGGCTTGTATAGATTAGAGCAATATGGTCCTTTTTCAAGATTCTTGCTATCAAGTATAGCACAAGCATGCACACATGGTATCTCATCTAATTGGAATGCATGACAAGAATATTTTTTTTCTTTAAACAAACTATAAAATGTTTCTCCTTATCGTGGACAGTATAGACGTACTCTGACGTTGGTATAACCTGAAAATATTAATACATAAAACATATTATAGAAAAAAAAATATTACAATAAAATTTGCTACAGATTAGCAAATGTATTTTTTCCTAAAGCAGCAAATGCATATTACTAAGGAATATATACATATTTTTTTCATTACAACACATAGATTTGTTATAATTTTAATAATTTGTATATTAAGATATGTTTCATACAACATATAAAAATTCAAGAAGATACAACATTAAATGATTATATCTATTTTATCATATCTTCATACGTGTACGCTCTGCTTTATTTTGTTGGAGAATTTCTTGAAATTTTTCAATAAGATCCGTGCATGTGTATAACGCCTCCTGTCTGTTTTCACAGTTTCAACTACCAAACATCAATCTAACTTCCTCTAAAAAATCATATATTGGAAGTTCTCTAGCTGATACCAGTGCAACATTAATTGACTCTGAAATATTTGATGTTAAGGTCCATCCCCTATGAACTGTTGCATATGACCTAACCCACTTATCGTATCCTGCCAACTCCAAGTAATTCTTCACCCTAACATCAACTAGCTTCACTTTCTCCATTAAATTATGAAATTCAGACTTTGAGTATGATTTCACCATGGTATAGAAGATTTCAGACAATGCATCATGTGACTTCCTAAAATTTTTTTCACATTACCCCATAGATGCCACATACAAGCGTAATGTGGTACATTATTGTACACTCCAGCAATAGCTTTTATAATGCTTGGGTTACGATCGAAAACTACATACATATATTCTCTTTCACCGTATGCTTCCATTAGATTCTGAAAGAACCATGTCCAGGATGCATCATTTTCAGAATCTACTATTCCATATGCCAATGGAAATATATGGCCTGAACATGAAACAAATACATTAAAAGTACGATATATACAAACATTAAAAAAATTATATGTATTTTTCAAATACATACAGCTGGGAACAAGTTTAACTGAATTTAAAACATAAACATAACTAAAACCTATAATACATATAAATATATTCGGAACTATATCCTGATCCCAATCAACATCCACAAAAAAATTAAATAAATACTCTATAAAAATATATAACTTACCGATTATGTGAATGAAATTTATTTCATAAACATAATTCACAACTTTAATATAAATTCATATATCTAAAACATAACAAATAGATAGTACAAATATAAATATGTTGCATATATATATATATATATATATATATATATATATATATATATATATATATATTATAAACATATACATCTATTCATAGAGTCAAATACATTTCGAGAATAGTTTACCAGCTCCATCCATGGTACATGCAGCTACAAATGTGTCATATCACAGGTCTACGTGATCAAACCCTTGTATGAATGTAGTTAGTGCGACAAAAATATACAAAAACTCATTATGTTCATGCTTTTTCATTCGTATATGTGAACCTGGATAAGTAGTGTTCAAAACATGAATGTATGCAAGTAGTTTTCCGTATGATGTCGAAGATTTTCCTCTCAAATCTTCAAGTTCTTGTTCCTTAGCTCGCCAACACATAATATACGTCAAATTCATACCAAGGTCTTCCTTCATGTCACTTCTGATTTCAGTCGCACTGTACTTTCTTTTGTGGTTTTTAAACTTTTGTTTCACCATACCTCCAATCAACTTACTAGTAGCATGAAACTTAGGATAAATCTTATCCTTTATCGGACATGTGTCTTTGGGTAAGAATTCTCTAACACAAAACATTCCTGATTTGTTGATATCAGATGCACGAAATAAAAAATCACAATTACGTGATTTGCATATTAATGTGTAACTACAAAAAAATAAAAATGATGTAATGTAATTTACAACATGTACAAAAACAAATAATCTATATGAATTTTTTAAATACATATGCTGTAATAAAATTTAACAAGAAATAAACAACAGATTTTACATACATGACAAACTTATCAGGTCTTACTTGATCTAACAGATCGTGATTGAAACTTCTCTTGAATCGTGTAATCCTTCATCACAGATTTTAACACCCTTTTCGAGATATAAACTTGTTCAACCTCAATATATTTGTGATGTAGGTCCGAGATAATTACTTTAGTTGCGTCAATATCCAATACATCCAAACATTCATCTGAATTAGTAATTATCAATGCTCTTTTAGTACTTGTATTCACAACATTACGCGTAGTGATAGATAGATTCATACTCGCAGCGTTACATATTGATGAACTAACGAATTCATTGAAACTATTCTTTTCTGAAACACTTATGTACAAGGGCAAAGCACTCATTGCCTTTACATCCCTTTTTTGCATAATGTAGACCTTCAAACCCATGTCATTACGTATACGTATTTTACCTTCAATATCTGTTAACTGATATTCAATTTGAATGCTTTTGCATGTCAAATCGACATCCATGTGCGAAGTTAGTACTTCGCGCAGTTGGTTGTATGAAGCAGTTATGCTCAACAATATTGCACCACTGATGTAATCTTCATATTGTTGTCCAATGTTATTCATACTACCAGTATGTTTAATGAGAACAGGTATGCTTCCCATCGTCAAGATCCAGAACACTACAAAATATTAAATACAAATTAAATTATATAATATGTACTGCATACAATTAATAATATGTATATACACAAACGAAAAAAAATTCCCACAAAAAATTATTTAGTTTAGTTTAGTTTCATACATAAATGACTAAAAAAAAAATCTTTGATGTTTGAGAAAAAAAGTAGAAAAAAAAAATTTCACCCACAACTTATAAAATTCAGAATACAATATATAAAATTTAACCATACCTGTAATCGATGAGTTGATTATTCAAATATTCTTCGTAAAATACAGAGTTCATCAATGATATTTCAATCTCTCATTTTTTTTTTTGAAAATGCTTTTACCAGATGTATATGGAAACCGAGTTTTGAATTTCAAATTATTTATTAACGGTTAAAGTAAAAAAAAAGAGTTATTAATGGTAAAGGTATCTGTTAATTGAATGTTGCTTTAAAATAAGGAACAATTTAATCCCATAATTTGCTCTAACTAATTAGAGTTTAATAAGAAACGTTTTAACATATTTGTATATGTATTTTTATAGCAACCTTTTACTAAAATACAAAATACATATTGCTATTTTTCGTAATTTTGAAACTGTTGCTATAAAAGTTATAATTATGGCTTTACAGTTGCTATTTCTGAAATTTTCCCTAAAAAAAACATCAAACCAAGATCGTGCTAAGACTATGATATTCTTGCGTCATCATATTGATGAAATTTTAAAAATTGAATATCTTACTATTAAGGATCCACTTGTTGTGTGGAATAACCTAAAAGAAAGGTATGGCCACCTAAAATGGTCATACATTCAAAAGCACGATATCATTGGATGCATCTGAGATTTTAAGTCTATAAGTCTGTTCATGTGTACAATTCTACCATGTTCAGAATTTTTTCTCAATTGAAATTATGTGGAGAGACTCTTAATGATGTTGATATGATTGATAAAACACTCTCCACCTTTCATACCTCGAATGTGCTCTTGCAACACCAATATCGAGATAAATATTTTAAAAAATATTCTGAACTAAGTTCTCACCTTCTTGTGGCTGAACAAAATAATAATTTGTTAATGAAAAATCATGAGTTTCGACCTACTGAATCTACACCATTTCCTGAAGTGAATGAGGTGTACCCCCACCATGCTAGGCGTGGAAAGAGTCACGGATCTGGTCGTGAACATGGCCGTGGATGTGACTATAGTCAAGAAATAAATCATGTTCCTGGTCTAGTCACTCATCAAATAAATGGCTCCATCAAAAGGAACAAGGAAAGAGTGAGAAATGTGAAACAGGTAAAGCATGTGCGTGTTTTCTATGTGGTGCAAAAGGACATTATGCACATGACTGTCGTACTCCTAAATAGTTGGTTGAGCTTTATCAAATATCACTAAAGAAAGAAAAAAAAAACTGAAGCTAATTTTATCTCTGAAAATCATATTGACGTTGCTCACTTAGATGTAACATATTTCTTCGAGCGTTCTGAGGGAAAGATAGATCACCTGATTGGTGATGGTTCTATGGATATGGAAGAGTGAACAACTTTTAATATTTATTAGTAATAGTAGTGTAATGAATAAATGTTAAAGTAGTTGTTCTATTTTATTAGTATCTTTATGTTAGTCATATTATCGTAAGTTTAGTAGTAATTTTTTTTATTTGATCTTACACATTTTAATATTGCAATCTACTGTATGCTTACGAAAAAAAAAGAAAAGAAAAAAAATTGCTCATTAAATTATAATCTTAATTCTTACATCTTTTTGGATACCATAAAATACAGTTCACCAGGTTATGTTTATAGAAAAACATTTAATCAAATTACTTATAAGTTTTCTTTAACATGGGCTAACTATTATTGTTTTCTCAACAAGTATGTGAAAAGAGAATCTTAGTACTTGTGACTTTCTATTAATGCTTACCATGAAAGTGAACATCACTCATTTAATTGCTCAAATTTATTATACTACTTAGTGTTGACTTTGTAGTTTGTCCATCATTAATATTTAATTTTGTGTATGTCATTTTATTTAAAGATATGGACAATTTTCAAAGCGAGTTATGCAATTATTAAGATATTTGCTTAATTGATTCTGGTACAACACATACAATATTTAAAAATGAGAAATATTTTTCTCATTTAAATATGGGCAAAATAAATGTTACTACGATTTCTGGTAGTATTAATTTGATTGAAGGCTTAGGAAGAGCCATTATAATTTTGCCCAAGGGAGCTAAACTCATCATAAATAATGTTATGTTTTTTCCTAAATCTTACAAAAAAAAAATTATTCATTAAATTATAGTCTTAATTCTTGCATCTTTTTGGATACCATAAAATATTGTTCACCAGGTTATATTTATAGAGAAATATTTAATCAAATTACTTATAAGTTTTCTTTAACATGTACTAACTATTATTGTTTTCTCAACAAGTATGTGAAAAGAGAATCTTAGTACTTGTGACTTTCTATTAATGCTGACCATGAAAGTAAACATCACTTATTTAATTGCTCAAATTTATTATACTACTTAGTGTTGACTTTGTAGATTGTCCATCATTAATATTTAATTTTGTGTATGTCATTTTATTTGAAGATATGGACAATTTTCAAAGCGAGTTATGCAATTATGAAGATATTTGCTTAATTGATTCTGGTACAACACATACAATATTTAAAAATGAGAATTATTTTTCTCATTTAAATATGGGCAAAATAAATATTACTATGATTTCTGGTAGTACTAATTTGATTGAAGGCTTCGGAAGAGCCATTATAATTTTGCCTAAGGGAGCTAAACTCATCATAAATAATGCTATAGTTTTAAAGATATCCGTAAAAATGGTTATCATATCAAGACAGTGGATGAGTTGAATCATAAATATCTTTGTATTATCAAGAATGTCTTCGGCCAGATATGTGTTATAGAAAAGTTTTCTTTTTTGATCTTCTAGCTTGTATTGGACAATGATTAGTGCGATTGAGGCACATTCTATAGTAAACCAAAAGTTTACTAATTTCAATATTTTTAAACTTTGACATGATCGATTAGAATGTCCTGGATCCTTAATGATGAGACGAATTATCGAAAATTCAAATAGACATTCATTAAAGAACGTGAAGGTTCTTTCAAATAATAAATTTTCTTGTACTGCCTGTTATCAAGGTAAATTAATTATGAGGCCATCACCAACTAAGGTTGAAATTGAGTCCCTTACATTCTTAGAACGTATACAAGGGGATATTTGTGGACCTATTCACCCACCTAGTGGGTCATTTCGATATTTCATAGTCTTAATATATGTTTCTTTTTTATGATCCCATGTGTGTCTGTTGTCATCTCGCAACTTGACATTTGCAAAATTATTGGCACCAATAATATAATTACGGGCACACTTTTCTGATCATCAGATCAAGTCTATCGCCTTGATAATATTGCAGAGTTTTCATCTCAAGCATTTAATGATTATTACTTATCAATTGGGATAAAAGCTGAACATCCTGTAGATCATGTTCATACTCAAAATGATCTTGCTGAGTCATTAATTAAACTTTTTTAATTGATACCAAGACCATTGCTTATGAAAACTAAGTTGTCCACCTCTGTTTGGGGTCATGCCATTTTTCTTGCTGCAACACTTGTTCATCTCAGACCAAAAAATTATCATAAATTTTCTCCGTTGCAGCTGGTTTTGGGTCAAGAGCCTAATATATCTCTTTTGAGAATTTTTGAATGTGCTGTGTATGTGCATGTGGCACCACCACAATGCACTAAGATGGGCCCCCAAAGAAGTTAGGATATATGTTGGGTTTCAATTACCCTGTATTATTCGCTACCTTGAACCATTAACTGGAGATATGTTTACTGCCCGATTTGCAAATTATCGATTTGATGATATTGTTGGAGAAAATAGTGAAATCAAAAGAGCAATTTTATGAAAAAATCCATCATTGTCTCATCTTGATCCGCGTACTTCTATTTGTGAGCAAGAAGTACAAAAGATTATTCATTTGCAGAAGATTGCAAATCAAATGCCGGATGCATTTACAGATTTAAAAAGGATTATAAAATTATACATTCCTCCAGTGAATGTCCCAATTCGAATTAAGGTCCCTGTAGGACAATCTACTAGTGTCGTAGCTAATGAGTCCAAAGCACGCCTGAAGCGTGGTAGATCATTGAGTTCTATTGATTGAAATTCTAGAAAAAATAAAAATAAATGGTCCAGATGACACTATGAAAAAATCTCATATGGAAATTCAATGCTTGAATAATTTTGATACCCCTGAAGGAACCAATGAGTCTGAACCTCAAGAAAATAAGGAATTATCCATAAATACAAGTGATGGTGAAACTAATTTGAATCGATCAAAAATAGTGATGGACTATGTCCTTACATATAATGTTGCAACAAAAATTATGCAAGATAGCGAGGATCTCGAACCTCAGTCTGTCACAGAATGTCGACAAAGAAATGATTGGCCAAAATGGCAAGAAGCAATTCAATCTGAGTTGAATTTACTTGTCAAGCGTGAAGTTCTTAGATCTATTGTTCAAACACTAAATGGTAATAAACCTGTTGGCTATAAATTGGTCTTTGTGCGTAAAATAAATGAAAAAAATAAAATACAAAGATATAAGGCACGTCTTGTTGCACAAGGATTTTTACAAAGGCCTGACGTCGATTATGAAGAGACATACTCACCAGTTATGGATTGAATAACATTACGTTATCTCATTAGTTTCACTGTTCATGAGAAGCTTGAAATGCATTTGATGGATGTGGTTACAACCTATCTTTATGGATTACTTGATAATGAGATATATATATATATATATGAAAATTCTTGAAGGATATAAAATGCACAAGGCATCTCGCAAAATGTATTCAATTAAATTACAAAGATCATTATATGGTTTGAAGCAATCTAAGCACATGTGGTATAACCGCCTTAGTAAGTATTTATCTAAAGAAGGTTATATAAATAATGAAATTTTTCACATGTGTTTTTATAAAGAAAATAACATCAGAGTTTGTTGTACTTGTTGTTTATGTTGATGACATAAACCATATTGGAACTCCATAGAGCTTCAAAATTCAATTGATTATTTAAAGAAGGAATTTGAGATGAAAGATCTTGGAAGGACAAGATTATTCTTGGTTTGCAAATTGAGCATTTGACAAACGGTATCTTTGTCTATCAATCTACCTATACAGAAAAGGTTCTGAAATTATTTTATATGGATAGAGCACATTCATTAAGTAGTCCAATGATTGTTCAATCACTTGATGTGACTAAGGATCCATTATGACCTCAAGCAAAGAATAAGGAAACTCTTGATCCTGAAGTACTATATCTTAGTTCAATCGGTGCACTAATGTATCTTGCTAACTCTACAAGGCCTGATATAGCCTTTTTTGTTAATTTGTTGGCAAGGTATAGTTCTGCTCCTATTATGAGGCATTGGAATGGAATCAAACACATATTGCGGTATCTAATAGGGACTATCGATATGGGTTTTTTTAATGCTAAAGATTGCAGTCCCGATCTTGTTGGTTATGCTGATGCAGGGTATTTATCTGATCCACATAAAACTCAATCTCAAACAGGTTATGTGTTCATATGTGGGGGTACTGTCATATCGTGGAGATCTACAAAACAGTATATTGTGGCCACTTCATCAAACCATGTGGAGATAATAGCTATTCATGAAGTAAGCCATGAATGTGTGTGGTTGAGATCCATGATACATCTCATTTGAGAAAAATGTGTTCTGAAATGGAACAAAGTACCCACAATTTTATATGAAGATAATGCAACATGCATAGCACAATTAAAGAGTAGCTTCATAAAAGGAGATAGAACCAAACACATTTCGCCAAAATTTTTCTACGCACATGAACTTCAAAAGAATGGTGATATCGACGTACAACAAGTTCGTTCAAGTAACAATTTAGCAGACTTGTTCACCAAAGGATTGCCAACCTCAACATTTGAGAAGATGATATACAAGATTGGGATGCGACATCTCGGAGATGTTAAGTGATGTTTTAATCAAGGGAAGTAAATACTCACTGCACTCTTTTTTCTTAATCAAGGTTTTATCCCATTAAATTTTTCTTGATAAAGTTTTTAATGAAGCATTTAAAAATAAAATAAAAATATATTACAAGATATACATTATTAGGATTTCTTTTTATTTTGTGTTAGGCATCCAAGGGGGTGTTAAGAAATAATGTGGATGTCTTCCCCATTTTCAACATTGTCTTCATTTTCAAATGAAGACTTTTATGCACAAACCATCAATTCTCATTGATTGTAGTGTTGGCAAAATTGCCTATAGAAGACATGCCTTTATTTCCATTTTGTACACACAAAATCTGATATTAACAAAAGGCTTCACTATCCATTTCTTAATTTCTTTACTCCGTCATTTTATTTTATAACATATTATTATTATTATTTTGTCATCATTAGTCAAATTAGTAGGCCACATTGATATTCTGATTATCATAATCTCAATTTTCTTCCAAAAGAAAGTTTTCAATGCACCAGGTTATAGCATGTTAACAACTACCAATTTGCCATACTCTTTTTTTTTCCAACATAACATATACTATTAAGAGTACTTGTAGTCCACATAAATTGATAACAAAATCAGTCTGCAAGACATTAACTATAAGAAAACTAATGATAAATAACTATAAGAAAATCTGCAAAAATGACGCCATGCCTCCACCCAATTATAATTAACGCTCAATCATTGATGATCATTACATTATATTATACAAGATTAGACTAACCTAACCAATTCATCCTTATTCTATCAACTCATCCATACTAATTTATATATATATATATATATATATATATATATATATATATAAAGGATAGTGATAGACAAGATGATGTGCCACCTCTCTATGACGCTCATTCATATTTATCTTTTTCTCCTTTTTTTGAATTTTTTTCTTCATTCTTTTTATTAATTAATTTATTTGTTAATTAAAAAAATTATATCATATTTACTACATCTAATTATATCTCATGAGTTATAAGAAAATCTCCAACTATTTGTATTCTCTATTTAATAAAATGTCTTCACAACTACTTGATCAATTTATAAATACAATAATCTATAGAATTGTTGGATGCACATTTTCATTTCTCCTTCTTCTTTTTTATTAGTATATTTTTTTTGCTCCTTTTCAAACCTTTTTTTCATTATTTTCAACAATCATGTGTTCAATAATCAAAAGATAGGCTATTTAAAAGATTTGACAATATGGCTACTATGATGAAGATCATTGATATATCATTCAAAGTTTCTTCTTGTGTAATAAGAACCTAACACAAGTTCCCAAGGATGAAGAAGGAAGTTTGATGGCGGTATAAAATTCATCAAAGAAAGAATGATCAAATCAGTTTCGTATAAGTTCATCATCAAAACGAAGAAGAATGTATAATTCATCAAGAGAGATGACCAAATTAGTTTAGAAAAGTAAAATTTTTTGAATGGTTTATTAAAAAAAATATAGATACACTTATTGTCGTTTATTTTAGATTTGTCAAATAACTATTTCACCAAATATAAGATGTATTATTCAATAACAAGATTTTATTATAAAATTTTACACATTGTTTATACTGATTATTTTGTTGCTAACATAAAATTTAATTGATATTTTATTATATAAGCATTTTTAAATATGCAATCTCTATTTAGATATAATTGTGGTTTGTTAGAAGATGATGTATATATTTCTTTGATCAAAAAATAATATTTTTTGGCTTTTTTTTTCTGCTTTTCAATTTTTTTGTTAAGTTTTTGTCTTCTCAAATTTTATTTTATTTATTTTGTGCGTCATTACAAACTTCAATAACTACTTTGTTAATTCTCTTAATCACACCTCATCTTTTTCTTTTCTTTTTATTAATCCATTTTAATAATTTTTTATGATCATAATAATAATCATCTTAACAATAATTTTCTATCATCATATATTTAAGGTAAAAGAAAGAGAAAAAGGAAGGAAAGATTCCTACTAATTGATTTTATAAATTTGTGGCAAAAGAGTTTTATTTTTTTTTAATTTCTTTTTAAAATATTTTTTAGATTTAGATTTTAAAGAAGATGAAATTTATGAAAGTATTAATAAATTAAAATTAAATACTTATAAACATCTATAAATAAGGTGATAAGGTGATGTTGCATCTCTTTATCACTTAAAATCTTTTTTTCTTTTTGAATATTTTTCTTCATTTTACTAAATAATAATAATCTCCTAACTATTTAAATTAAAAAATACCTCAGCTTAACACATTTAATTAAATAAAAAGTATTGTACCGTTGTGACTTGTAATAATTCAGCTAATGAACACTTAGGTTACAAGTATAACTATTGCAAATAAAAACATCAGTTACAACTATAGAATGTAAAACAGTAATGGTTCATTAATGTTGCAAATGTTAATATTGAATTAACTTCTTGATTGAATTAATATTGTAACGGTTGAAAATTAAAGCACATCAATTAATGTGTTTAACCACCCAAAAGAGATTAAAATATTTTACATGAAAGTACTTTAATGTTTTCATGTAAAAAAAATAGACTTTAAATGTTTTTAACTTTTAAATTTAATTAGATATTACAAAAATTAAATCCTAAATTTAAGAAAGTCTTTTTTTTTTGTTTCTCATCCGGTGTCCGGTGCCCGCATTGGAGCCCTAACTAATTCGGATCGCGCGTTGCAGGGTCCATTAAGGTGGAAGCGCTTCCAACAGAATTTTTTCCATACCTAGGGTCGAACCCTCAACATCTGGTTAAGGGTGGAGCAGGCTCATTCACTGCATCACAACCCATGTTGGTAAATTTAACAAAGTCTTTGATGATTGCATGAAGCATATAAAATTTTATGACCGCGCGAAGCGCGGCTAACTTCACAAGTTACTATTTATAATGAGATGCAAACCTAATTGGAAAACTATGTTGATAAGTTTGTCGCTCACTAGCTCAATCTCATTTTACTTTTACTTGTCTGTTGAAAATAATTTTTTTAGTTTTTACTTTTTTAATCTAAAAGAATTATTTTTTGTCATTTATATTTACTTTACTTTTATTATTAAGTAATTTAATTTACTCTGCAATGGTGTGATAATTTATAATAATTTGAAGTGATATAGTTTAATTATTATATTTTATTTATTATTTCTTATAAATGTGTTAAGTCAAACATAAATTAGTAAAACTGAATCGAGGGATATTAGTGTAATTAAGCTCTTAAGGGTCCTCTATTTTTGTTCTTTTTAAGAATGTATCAAATTAAATATAGATAAATAAAAATGAACGTAGGGGAGCTAATACAATTAAGCTCGTAATGATGGTGTATTTTGGCATAAGACCTAAATTTTTGTACTTTGGGATGGTCGTAAAAGTGGTAAAACTAGACAACAAGGTACTAAAATTAGAAGCAATGATTAACAGCTTAAGTGTGTGCGTATTAAATAGGCTTATTTAACTTAAGAAGAAGATTTTAATTTTATGGGTAGTTTATAAGGTAGTTACGTTTAATTTCTTTGATAAGTAACTGACAACTTTAATAAATAACTGCTAGATCTAATTATACGGATATTGTAAATAAATACTCTCTTCTATTCATTTTAGTTATTGTATTTATTGATAATAAGAAGTTGATCGGGTGGTAAACATATTTAATTTTCAATATGAAGGATGTGACTTGTGAGTCCGAGTCAACAAGGGAGCAAAAGCGTGGAAACTCTTGGAGAGGATAAAAAAAAAAAATTATTGTACTTATTGTAATTCACAAATATTTGATTTGAAATAATAATTATTTTAGAAAATTAAGATATAACTGATTAATTTTTTTTAAAATTTTATTAAATAAATATGTAGAGAGATTAATATAGTAAGAAAGAAGTAAAATAAAATCAACCGATAAATAAAATATTATGTTCTTAATTTATATTTTTTTTTACGAAATACATAATAAATAAATCAAACAGGAGGAAATGAAGTATGTGTTATCTTTGACCAAAAAAAGAAGTATGTGTTATCTTTGACCATAAAAAGAAGTATGTGTTATTATTATTTGTAAGGTAAATTGTACGTGTCACGAAGTGTTAAAGACAAGTCAACTAGTGAAGCACTATTTGTCTACTTGCGCGTTGATTGGTAACTTTTTTTTTTTTTAATTTTTCATCGAGTGTTCGATACTCGTAATGAAATTCGATTAATTTGAATTCGCATCGAATAAAGTCCCATTTGGTGAGTAACGCTCTCTACCAAAAAAATTTTCATACCCAAAGCTCGAATTTAAAATCTCTGATTAAAAGAGGAGCAGCTTCATCCAATTCTTTGGTGGTACTTTGGTTGATCACTAATCGATGCACTTTGCCAAAGTAGTAAAAAGATGGCTTAATTCATAACCTTTTAGATTTATTATAAATACCTAAATTGAATGTATTTAGAGTTGCCATGTTGTAAGACACGTACACCATAAATTGGGACTGTTAGCAGAAAAGAACAAAAAAAATGTGATGACTTTTCTAAAATTATTTTTTCCGTTTATTTTTATTTTTTTATTATATTAAATATTTTAATGTAAAAAATTATAAAATTTTTTATCAGTTCATAATTATAATCATTTTCTAATTTATTAAAAAGATAATAGGATAAAATTATCACTTTATTTATTGCTTCTTAAATAATATATCAAATTAATATCAAATTATTAGAAATTAACGGAGAGAGTATAATTGTTAAAATTTCATATATTCCCTTCGTCCCCTTTGATGGTTGTCTTCTCTAATTTTCAAGAGCCAATTAAAAGTTTCTTTTGGATAATATACTTTTATATAGTATGAATTATTGTTGTTTTTCGGAATATATTTTTTAAAATATAAAAGCTTTACTAAAAAATAATCAATATTATATAAAGCCCAAATATTGATCAAATTTCCCTCAAAAATTGAATTTTGATAAAATTTGATATTAATGAAGTACTAAAAGAACTTCCAACCAACAACATATAGACCTGCCTCACTCACTAGTGGCTCTTTTTTTATTTTAGATATTTGCCGGTTAGTTTGTACACATTCTAATTAATTTTATAAAAAAAATAGCTAATTTATATTAATATAAGTATAGAATTATTTCGTCGGCTAGAATTTAGTTGGATAAATAAAAAAAAGATCGCCTAGTGTTTTTGGTTTACTAAAATTTATGTTTAAAATGTCATGATTTTGAATTTACTTCATTGATCATTAAATCATTATCGGAAACCAAAAAATACTTAAATGGTTGGCACATATATGTGTATTATCACTTTCATTGATCATCTATTTTTTTCTACTATACCATAAGTTGGAGTAAAACTAATAGGAAAATCAACATGCCTACCTGGCATTTCGAGGGTAGTGACCATTGGATCATTGTCGTCCAACAAAAAATACTTAAATTACATTACATATATATGTGTGTTGTCACTTTCATTAATAACCTTTTTTTTTTTTCCAACTACACGATAAGAGGGAGTAAACTAACAGGACATCAACATGTCCACCAAGCATAGCTGAAGGATGTGATGTGGTAGATGAAATTGTTTCTTTCTTAATTAAAGATTTTGAATTTGAGTTTTGAATATGAAAAAATCTTTGTTAGAAAGTACTTTCTCCCAATGGACTCTATGCGGCGCAAATCTAAATTAGTTGAGCTTCAATACGGATATTGGACATAGGATGGAAAATAAAAAAAATGCCTACCAAGCATTTCGAGGGTAGTATGGTCATTTTCGTTAAGTTTTGTGCATTGGTTGATTGTGTGGTCCATGTAAGACAACTTTTGTGGGGGCACTTCTTAAGCTAGAAAAGCAAACTAGTAAATTAATAAAACAAAGTTTCTTGCCTAACTTTTAATTCACCGTTACATCAGTATTACAGATGTATCATTAGGTAGATCTAATAGCACTAGAAGTTGATTTACTCGAACTTATCTAAATTTTTCCTTCAAGTTACGCTGAGATTTTGAGAAACAGAAACTGCAACTATGTGCCTATTTTTTTTACTGTACTAATTTTCTGATGATAGTAATAAGTATGGTAAACTCGTCCTACTTAAATTTATTTTAATATATGAGTCTCATAAGTAATTAAATTATGATTTTGACTCATTAAATTATTAATTAAATTTTATTTAAAATATCCAAAAACTTTTAATATTCAAAACTTTAATAAATCCTCAAAATTTATTTGAAATCTCATAGAAATAAATCAAATAAGTAAGTTGACTAAAAACACATTTCAAGACTATTGAAAATATTAAAACATCAATCCAAGTTCGGCTTGATCAAAAGTTGTTCATGGTCAAATTTAGCTTCCTTAAAATTCAAGAACCCAACGATTTAAATCACTTTCAAACACCTCGAGAATTGGTACTACCCGCCCTATAAGTCATCCAAAAATTACGAGGAGGGTTAAAATAAGACAAATTTCTAAACGATTTGCAGTTTCATTACACAAAAAATATATGTTACATTATGTTTTTTTCTGTTCCATTCTAATTTATGTGACACTATTATTTTTAATAGTCAATCAAATATTTTATGTTGACATATTATTTTTGTTTATTTCACTTTTTTTATGAAATGTTATTAATTTTTTTAATGTTTAGATGACCATAATAATTAATTAGGGATGATATAATAAAATCATGATTGTAGCAGCGAACAAACATGTCTTAAATGACTTATAATAACTAATTAGAAGTAAGATAACAAAATTACTATAAAAAAATACTTGTGGAAAAAATTTAAATAGACCTCATATATAAGATATCAAATTAAAAGATCAAGAGTTAATTTATTATTTTATGTCTATTTTATTTTCTTATTAAATATTATTAATTTTTAATATTTAGATGACTTATAATAATTAATTAGGGGTGATATGTAAGATTAGAAGTGATATAACAAAATTACTATAAAAGATATGTGTGAAAAAATTTAAATGGGCCTTATATAAGACATCAAGTTAATTTAAAATATGAAGTGTTAATTTATCATTTTATGTCTATTGTGCCTTTTTTTAAAAATTAAATATTATTAATGTTTTAATATCTAGATGACTTATAATAATTAATTAGGGGGTGATATAGTAAAATTACAATTGAGCAGCTGAAAAGAGGCAGTACAAGCAGACATGTCGACCATATATATATATATATATAAATTTATCATTTTATGTCTATTGTCCTTTTTTTAAAATTAAATATTATTAATTTTTTAATACCTAGATGACTTATAATAATTAATTAGGGAATGATATAGTAAAATTATAATTGAAGCAGCTGAAACAGAGGCAGTACAAGCAGACGTGTCGACCTCCTGCCTGCTTATCGCCTCTTATTATATATATATATATATATATATATATATATATATAGTCATTTGATTTAGAAATAAAAATAAGATAATAATACAAAAACAATAGTAACAAAATCACGTAGTAGTAGTAATTGTTGGTGTAATATACCACAATTGCAATAAATTACAGTTGAAATATAAAATCAACAAAATGAAGAAAAATAAAATAATCTTCTTCTTGGCCGAAGGATATTCAAACTCAACGCGGCATAATTTACACCGATCCAACAGTATATCTCTTGACTTTTCCCTCCAAGAGATAACAACCCAATAAAGATGTACAACTCAAGCAACTCCGGATTAGTTGAAAAGTCCAAAACTCCACCACAAAAACACCTCCCTTCAGCGTATAGTTACTCTCTTTGTATAGTAAATATAGTTAAAGACTTAAAATATTATCTATGTCTCAGCTCTCTCTTTCACTACTGCAGATATAATAATTATCCATACTTATCATCATTCCTTATTCCACAACAACGAAAGAAACACCACTATTTATAGATAAAAAATTCATTCATGTATTGAATAGAAAAAATGTGGTGTAGCAAAGTGGTACATGTATGAGGTAGATGTTATAAGAGTTACAAACATTATTATATAGAATAAAGAGTAGAGGTTACAGAGTTACTAAAAATTAATGACCACCTTCTACCACAATCTCGTTAGAGGTTACATATGTTATATGAGTTACAATACATAAAGAGGTAGAATAATGGTAGAAGTTACAAGAAATTTATTGCCATATTCTTACCATTAACTCATAAGATTAAAGACACAAAAATAATGAGAGTAAAGGGATATTAAGCGATAGTATGGATGAATAAAATGAGATATTACAAGAGATCACAATCTAATGGTCACCACTTTCTCCACTTTACAATGTTCATAAATTATCATGCAATTTAATTTTAATATTAAAATGCACCAACAGTAATAAACTAATAATTGTTGTAGTAACAACAGTAATATTATTATTAACAACAACAATGATGTCATTAATCACGTAATCATAATAAATTACAATAGTTTGATGTATATATCAAACGGAGGTAAATTCTTACCCAAAACAATAGTATCAGTCATAATAATAATAATAATAATAATAATAATA
Source organism: Capsicum baccatum var. pendulum (assembly GCA_030864225.1). Lineage (NCBI taxonomy): Eukaryota > Viridiplantae > Streptophyta > Magnoliopsida > Solanales > Solanaceae > Capsicum > Capsicum baccatum. The sequence continues at coordinate 69,750,892 of CM061552.1, read as the reverse complement.
ATAATAATAATAATAATAATAAAATAAAATAATAAAGAATTTATAGGAAAAAGGTAAAATAACAATGATAAGGAATAGCAACGAATTGGTCTTCCTTTATTCCGTTATTACTTACAATAAAAAATAATTGAATTGATCTTATTAATTTTATATATTTATCTCGATCCAACTATATCAATTATAAGAAATACTGTATACATTATATCCCCTCCCCCCTTCCCTAAAAAAGGATAAGGAAGAGTAATCAACTTATCCTTTTTAACAAATTAATATAATATTTGGATTTAAATTTCAAATTTGAAAGTAAAAATTTGAGTTGAAATTGCGTTCTAACTTTCAGGTCTCTCTCTCTCTATATATACTTCTGCAATGATATATAACACTAGACTTTCTTCTCTTTTTTTTACTGGTCATTAGTTTTATTCGTGAATTTATTTGCTGCATTCTTAATACTATTCATTTTCTTGAAATATTTTTTAATTTAAAATCTTCATTTTCTATATGTAAATGAGTGATAGTCATATTATAGGCTTTTTTTCGATTATATATTGACCTGAATTCAAGTAACTAATTTCTCATTTTAATTTTATTTATTTGATTTTGATATAAAAGTAATTATATTTGATTGTGTAAATGAAAAATAAAATCTCCTTTTGTTAAGAGACTTTGAGTCATGTATTTAGCGTTTTAAATGCTAACTTTTGTTACCATTTTACACTATTATTTTATTAAAATAAATATTAATTATTTTATTTTTTATTGTATATAATACTAGAATGTTAAATATCACGTCACGTTTTATCAGATCATATTTAAAGAAAAAAATGTAATAACGTTATAATTGAAAGATAAAGTTTAATTGATACTTAAAATACATGTTTTTCTTTATTGCAAGGTTTTTGAACTTGAAAAACAATAAAAGAAAAAGCATAAAATTTTAGTTCTTACTCTAGATATATATAAGTCTAAGTTTGATCAAATTTAGTTTTATTTGTCTATTCATTATATAACATACATTAATTTTCATATTAAAAATTTCAACACAAATTATAAACTTAAAATTCAATAAATTTGTTATTTTATTACTTAAACTCTTTAATTTTGAAAACAAAAAAAAAATTAATGTCATAAAGAAATTAAAATAAGAAATATAGCCTATTATCGAGGATTATTATAATTTTGAAGCAAAGTTAAAAGATAATGTCTATTTGATTATTCTAACATTAAATGATAATTTTTGATATTGTTAATTCAGTATGATAAAACTAAGTTGACTTTTTGAAAAATTAAACTAAAAGACTATTTTGAATTTTAACATAAAAAATATCATAATTTTATATTTAATATATAGTATGTTAATGTCTGGTAATTGAATTTTGATTAATTAAAAAAATTATGCTGCTTTATGCTTCATGTCTCAACATCCAGAATTTTTGGATCATATTTTGAGAAAGTATTTTTTAATTATAATGAGCAAAGTCTTAAATTGTGTATACCAAGTAATTATAATCTTAACAAATGACGAAATTAATGACACTAGAATATCAAATTTAAGTAATTTAGATTTAAAATTCAATATTCTATATTTGAGAAAAAGAAGAAAATTCAACTATTTAGGAGTGTAATACAATTAAAAATAATAATTTAAATTCAGATTAGACAAAAGTAGTTAAACTACAATAAAAACAAATATAAAAATAAAGGGTTGGGGATAATGTTTCAAACTAATTTTGAGAATATAATGAAGTAATTAAAAATGCACATATTATTTATAAATTTGAAACGAAAGAGATTGGAGTCAGGGGTGGAGGATAAAATAGAATAAAAAGTTAAAAGTAAAAATAATCAATATTAACAATCTGAAATATTTAAATTATAAATAATATAATAAATAAATATGAAAAATAATTTTTTTATAATAAATAATTATTTTTTCTCATATAAATTTAATTAGAAGTGTTGGAGGAGGAGAATATTATATGAATGATTATTTTTTACTCATATAAATTTAATTAAAAATAAAAAAAATAGGATAGAAAAAATTTAAATTATGAATTGAAAATGCTCTTTACTTGATGTTATCCGCATCCCATGCGGATACGTAAACTGGTTACGTATACATCCGTCTTCAGTGGACTAGAAAGTGGTGCAGTGGCACCAAATGACGGTTCTTTTTGTTTGCACATTCCGACTCAACTTAAATTATATATGGAGTTGGGGCTTTATTCCCTTTTTCTATTTAGCTAGTCAATCCCACTTGACCTTTCCAATATCCTCAATTTACTTAAATCATACTTCCTCCGTTTCATAATAAATAGATTATTAAATTTTAATACATATATTAAGAAAAAAATATTAAAAGACATAAATTTAACATAACTTTTCATTTTTATCCCCTCCAAAAAAAATTGACTTTATAATATCTTTTCAAAAGTTAATTGATTGTCAAATTATAAGGGTAAATTTGAAAAAAAATTCAATGATTCACTTATTTTGAAATACCAATAAATACCCCAATAATTCACTTATTCCGTAAATTGGTTGTCAAATCATAAGGGTAAATTTGAAAAAAAAATTCAATGATTGACTTATTTTGAAATATCAATAAATACCCCAATAATTCACTTATTCCGTAAATTGATTGTCAAATCATAAGGGTAAATTTGAAAAAAACTTCAATGATTAACTTATTTTGAAATATCAATAAATACCCCAATAATTCACTTATTTCGAAACGGAGGGAGTAACTTATTCCTAAGCCGAAAATTTCGACTAAATTAGTATAAAACATGCTCAATTTATTTGACTAAATCGTACCTTTCCCCCAAGCTGGCTAATTTTGACTAAAGTATTACACAATTGAACTATCATACCCTCAACAAAACGTTAGCAACATATAAGTATAAATAGCACGTATCTTTCCCTCTCAATTCACAAAACCTAACTTATTTTTTATCTGTTAGATCTATTGTGTATTAGCCATGTTTGTGATATGGGAAACACTATTAGTAATTTTTATTGTGTATGCCTTATATGAGCTGCTAAATATTTATAAAAGAAAAAAGTTTCCTCCAGGTCCAAGGGGGCTTCCCATGCTAGGACATCTTCATTTGTTAGGGGAAAAACCACACCAAGATTTACAAAAACTAGCCAAGAAACATGGTCCAATTATGCATATGCGACTAGGATTAGTACCTACAATTGTTGCCTCGTCTGCTGATGCAGCTGAGAAATTCCTCAAGACATATGATCATATCTTTGCCAGTAGGCCTCATAATGAGGCAGCTCACTACTTGGCATATGGCCAAAAGGATTTGATATTTTCAAAGTATGGATCATATTGGCGTAACATGCGCAAATTGTTCACTCTACACCTTTTGACTAATCAAAAGATCAATTCGTTTCAACCCATGAGAAGGCAACAAGTTGAGCTTATGATTGAATCACTTAAAAATGAAGCTCGTGATCGCATTGTTGTTGATCTTAGCGCAAAAGTTGCATCCTTGAATGCGGACTTGGCTCTATTGATGATGTTTAGAAAGAGGTACACGGATAAAGATTTGGACAATAGGGGATTCAAAGCTGTACTTCAAGAGGTTGTCCATTTAGCTGCAACACCAAATCTTGGAGATTTTTTCCCCTTCCTTGGTGTAATTGATCTCCAGGGACTCACTCGCCGGCTCAAGGATCTTTCAAAGGTGTTTGATGAGTTCCTCGAGAAGATTATCGATGACTGCGCCGAGTCTAACGACCAGAAGCAGTCCAAAGACTTCGTGGGCACCATGTTGGACATTATGCAATCAGGAGAAGCGGAATTTCAGTTTGACCGTAGCAATATAAAAGCTATCCTCTTCGTAAGCTATTTCATCCCATTTATGTACTTATAATATTACAAGGTCATCATACGACTAAATATGTTCGGTACTAATTTACCATGTTTCCTTTTCTATAACAGACCATGATTGTTGCAGCAATTGACACTTCAGGGACAACAATAGATTGGATAATAACGGAGCTTCTTAGGCACCCTCATGTGATGAAGAAACTACAAAAGGAGTTAGAACAAGTGGTTGGACTTGAAAGAATGGTAAAAGAATCAGACTTGGAGAATTTGAAGTACTTAGAAATGGTTGTTAAAGAAGGCATGAGGCTGCATTCCGTAGTGCCACTGTCGCAACGTGAGGCCATGGAGGATTGTGTAGTTGATGGCTTCCCCATACGAAAGGGATCCCGAGTTATAATAAATAATTATGCAATTCAGAGGGATCCAAATGTTTGGCCCGAGCCTGAGAAGTTTTTCCCGGAGAGGTTTGTTGGGAGCAGTATAGATGTTCGTGGACGTAACTTCCAACTTTTACCATTTAGCGCTGGCAGAAGAAGCTGCCCTGCAGTGCAATTGGGGATTGTCGTTATCCGCCTTGTGGTGGCACAATTGGTGCATTGCTTTGATTGGGAGCTTCCAAATGATATGCAGCCTTGTGATTTGGACCTTGATGACCACTTTGGGGTTGTAACATCGAGAGAAAAACATTTAATGGTTATCCCTTCTTATAGAATAAACGAGTGATGAAAAGATAATTTTGCATTTAGATACCAGGATTCTACTTTATGAAAACTTCTACCTCATCTAGGGTTCTAGTTTTACGCAGAACTTCACCGACTATTCTGCATATTTTATTTTATTTTGTTTTACTTAAACAGGGAGTCTGAGTGATGAAGCACGCATATGTCTGCTTCAATTTTACTATATCATTTCAAATAAATTATTATAAATTATTTATATATTAAAAAATTATTAATAATAAAAATAGATATATGACATGTCTGCTTCATTTGTTTCAATAATAATTTTACTATATTATCCATAGTTAATTATTATATTCTTAATTAAATATTGTAAGTCATTTACAAATTAGAAAATTAATAATATTTAACTAGAAAAAAAGTAAAATAGTCATTTATGACATGTCTGCTTTAGCTACTTCAATCATAATTTTATTGTATCACCCTTAATTAATTATTATAAGTCATGTAAGTATTAAAAAATTAATAATAATTAGTAGAAAAAGATAAAATAGACATAAATTGAAAATTAACTCTTGATGTTTTAAATTAACTTAACGACTTATATGAGACCCTCTAAAAAATATTCAAATATTTTTTAAAAGTAATTTTGATAGAGGGAGTTCACCAGTTGAAGCAGGCAGCAAATGGACATACTTGTTTTAGCTGCTCGAACCATAATTTTATTGTATCACCCCTAATTAATTACTATAAGTCATTTACATATTAAAAAATTAATAATATTTAATACAAACAAGTAAAATATATAATAATTTTTTTATGTCACTTCTAATAAATTATTATAAGTCATTTAAGACACGTGCTTCACTGCTTTCATCGTGATTTTACTATATCACCCCTAATTAATTATTATGGTTATCTACTCATTGAAAAATTAATAATTTTTATAAAAAAAGTAAAATAGACACAAAATAATATGATAACATAATTTTTTTTTTTGTAATTGATTATCTAAATTTTACTTATCACATAAATTAAAATTAAAAAATAATAAATGTTGGACTCATGTTAGCATGGGCCATCAATATCTAGTACTACAATAATTATCTATCCATGCCTAATTAGAGTGGTATATTTCTTATAGTTTGTCATTGTAGGCAGTTAAAAAAGTTAAACTTAAGGGCCGTTTGGTAGAGTTTGTTAACAAAAATAAGATATGTATTATTTTTATTTGTTATTTATAATGTATTATTTGGTACTTTTTTTTGTCTATGTATAATTAAATAAACTATATTAGGTATATTGGACTATGTATTATTAATCCCCTCTCTTTTTTATGTATTAGTAATACAACACATTTCAATATATGCATTAAATTATTAAATTATAAATTTACCCCTTAAAATAATCAACTTTTTTTCGCACCATTTCTCCACATCATCCTTCTTAATCAATCATCTTCTTATTTTCTGATTTCTTTCTCTTTATTCTGATCAAATTTCGTCGATTTCATTCTCTGACCTGTTGGATATGGAGAATATGTGAAAATTGAGTTTTTCAACGAAAAGTAGGTTTAGAGAAGAAATAAAATTTGAATTTTCAATATTGCATACCTTCATCAAATTCTTTTAGCAATGAAAATGATCGAGCAAATAGAAATTGGGGTATTTGGTTAAAATAGTAGTGGTTGCTTTCATTTTTTTTACTTTGTATTACAGCAGGTTCTCTATCATTTTTGGGGCATGGATGCTCATTCCTCTTGATTTGAATGCCAAACAACCGGATCTCATTTTTGTTTTTTTTTAATTCTATGTTAGAAAATTGTCTGTTTTACTGTAGAATTAAAATCTACATGTGTTGATGCTAATTTCCTCTAAGCTTGAAAAGATAGTAGTGCATAAAAAGAGTATTTTGATAAATAAATATTATTTTATAAAAATTATATAAATATGTATTATTTTTAATATATCAAATCAAATATTGTGTAAGAAATAATGTCTGCATAACTAATACCAGTATTACTAATACTTGTGTTAGTAATGCAACATTTTATTAATACACCTCATTCAACATTATTCTTATATACTCTACCAAATGACCCTAATTAATACTTCAAAATTAAAAGTTGCACGTTAGAAGTACTAACAAATCAAATAAAAGCTTCCATCACTCTGTGTGTGTAAGTAATAGGGATATTTTTGTTACAAAAAATATTTTTCTACATCTGTTTCTACGTTTTTTGAAAAGCACAACTGTTTCTTTTCAGATGCAGAAAACTGTTTCTACTTCTTTTTAAAAGTACTTTTGCAAGTTTACCAAACACTCTTTTTTTAAAAACAAAAAAAAGTGTTCTTTCCAAAAAGTGTCTTTTTGAGAAAAAAAAAATAATTCCAAACAGACTATTAGATCTGAAATTAACGAAGTTCGGTTAAGATTTTCTGTTCGATTATTCCTTGTAATTTCTGTTTATTAATTTACTTAGACTTTCATATGTTAAATGCCCCAACTTTTATGAACTCTGATTAACCCTAATTTTGCCACTAAGAAACTGATTTTTGGTCAATCTTAAATTCTCTCGTCTTTTATTCGTTAGTGAAAACTTGTTGAATTATTATAATATTATTTGTTGGAGATCCACATATTTAGTAGGAGTTCCAATTTAAACGCCTAATTATGGACCAATATGCCATGTGATCCTTATGATTAGTGTGTTGTTCATAATTTGTCTCAATCCTTGAACATAATCAATTCCGATTTGGACACTCTCCTTCCTAAATTAGATTTGGAACAATCTCGTGTGTGATTATGGTAGTAATTTAAAAATTTTGCTTTGTGTAAATTATTTGGTTGTATGTGATTGCTTTGGGTATTTGTTTATTTTTGGCAATCTTGATATTGATTCCTCCCATTCTTTTTCTAACTATGTGACAGCTTTCATATTAGTTATTTATGGTAGGTAACTTCTGGCCTGTTTTGATTCTTAATTGATTCAACCCATTATTGAGGGATTCAACCATCCTTTATGGAAGGAAATTTCCTAATTCGCTCTCTTAATTTTGTTATATAAAAATGCATCTTTCTCATTATTAAAACTAGCGGCGGGCATTTGATTTATTCGATTTGATTGTTTAATATCGGTTCGATATTTTTATTTTCGGATTGACGAAAATGACAATCATAACCAAATTGAAATATATCCGGTTTGATTCGGTTTCTACAAATTCGGTTTAATTATTTCAGATTTTGATTTTGATTTTGAAGATTAAAGTAGTGAACCTTTTTTTGTCATGACTGGGCATTTAAAATTGGTGATTTTTCTAGAAAAATGATTATTTTTTTCAAATCTATTTTTCATTCCCAAATATAAATAACTCAACATGCATGAATAAAATGAAATAACCATAAGTTTACATAATATATAACTGCAGCCGGAAGCTCGACACTAATAGTCTCGTCTCCTCGAGGAGCCACTGAAAGCTTGAAACAAGTCAGCAACTAGTATTGAATGATCACTTAGGATTAGGAACATAACTCGTAACTCGTATGACTTTTGGTGGTTTGGATTACTTATTATATATTATATTTATACTGAATATAATATATATATATATATATATATATATATAATAAAATAAATATATTTTAAAATATAATAAAATATATATTATTTATAAAATTTAGATTTTTTTATTTAACCGATTTTTTTGAAAAAATCAAAAATCAAATCATTTAACCCAATTTCTAAAATTTGAAATCGAAATCGATCTGAAAAATCAAAAATCAAAAACAAAATTAAATTTTAATTTGATTTTTTCGAGTTGAACCAAAATATGCTCATCCCTAATTAAAACAAATCTTGACTCCTACTATTAAAGATTTTGGCTTCTCACTTACATACATTCTTACACTGAACAATATTGTTCTCCTCTACACTGAACAATATTGCTCTCATCACCTAAGCAACACGTTCTAGGATTATTAAGTAAATTTTGACATGTTGATTTACTATCACCTAGAAATCATGTTTTAGGAGTAAGAATTAACTTTCAACCTATTTAAATAAGTGTTGAGTGTGTCTATTAATCTTCAATGCTTTCATTAATTTTTCACACATTTTGAGTAATTTTTTGCATATTTAATAAATTTTTCTGCACTCTTAAAATAATTTTTTTGCACCATTTATTTAGTTTTCTGCATTATTTAAATATTTTTTCTACTTAGTTTAAATTATTTTCTACAAACTTTAATCACTTTCCTGTAACATCTTTTGAAATAAACTGTAAATTTGTACAACCATTTTGGTATAAAGTAATTATTTGTCACCTAGAAATCATGTCTATAGGTTCTAAGTTATATTAAAAAAATAAATAATTATTAATTATTTTTAGTATGCTTATCACTTAACCAACTCTAATTAATCAAGAGGCCTTTGATGAGAGTTGAGACCATTACATGTCAAGTTCTTATTATTTTTTTTTTAAGCGAACCCCGAATCTAATTAGACAATATAACTTTCTTTTGTCTAGGCTAGGGGTGTCAAGTGGCCCGGCCCGATTCGGCCCGACCCGGCACTAGTACCTAATTCGGCCCGGTTTGACTCGGCCCGTTAAGCCCTAGGGCTTTAGGGTTCCGGGTCCCAGGCCGGTTATTTTGTTAAAATGGATCCGGCTAACCCGGCCCGGATCAAGCCCGGTTCAGGCCCGCCGGTTAACCGGCCCGGCCCAAAATTTTTTTTAAAAAAAAAGATATTTTGGATTTTGGGCCAAACTAGCCGTTGGCCCAACGGCTATATAGCCATTTTTGGGTCCAAACGGCTAGTTTGGGCCCATTTATTAAAAAAAAAAAAACTTTAAAAAATATTTTTTAATCCAAAAAAAAAATCTATAAATACCCTACAACTTCAAATCATTTTTCACACAATTTTTCACTCTCTCAAATCTCATTCTCTCTCAAATCTCAATTCTCAATTCTCAAATATTCAATATATTTAATTTCTTAAAGTGTTCACTTTAATTTTTTAATTTTTCGTTTACAAAGTACGAGCGAAAGTTTCTAAAGTCGCAATCTTCGGATACTTTCAAAATTTGGTATTGTCGTTCCATCTCTTACGTTTAATTTTTATTTATTGTATTAATTGTTTAATATTTAATTTTATTATATTTGTGTATTTTGAATATTTTTAGTTTAATTTAATTTATATTATGGATAAATTAAGAAACCTCGCTACTAAAGGTGTTAAAATTTTTTGTCCCGGAAGCGGTAATGGTAGTAAAAAGTGAATTACTAGAGGTAGATGTAGTTCAAGTAGTAGATATACCCGTGTGCCTTCGCCTCCGGTACCGCTTGGTAAACCTTTTGAGGAAGAAATAGGTGTAGGTGCTCACGATATGGATTATGTAGAAGCTCAGAAAAATTACGGTATAAAAGAAGAAAATGAACTAGATGCGGTTAATTTAGATGAAGATAATGAAAATATTGCTGAGACACCTGCAGTAGGAGATGCTAACGTTAGATCTGAATCAGTTAATCTCCCTTTCCGTCCTCCCAGTGCCCCAAAACCTCGTAAAAGAACTAGTATTGCATGACAACTTTTTGAACGTATATCAGATATTGAGGTGCAATGCAATATCTGTCAACAAATATATAAGCATAAAAGTGGAGGCAAGCAAGGGGGTACGGGTACGTTAATGGGACATGTATCTGAAGATCACAAAAGAGAGTTAAATATTGCAAAAGGTGGTGGGGATGTTGGTGGGTCAACTCAAACTAGAATGGACCCAGCAACCGGTCACGTAGCGAAGAAGTATAATAAATTGAGGGACAGAGAAGAAATAGCTAAAATGGTAGCTGTGGGTTGTTTGCCTTTTAGTTTTCCTTCTTCTGATGTCTTTATTCGTTATATACAAGCAATTTATAATCCTATGTTTAATGGTATTCCTAGAACTACTTGTCGGTCTGATATTTTTAGACTCCATTCACAATATTATTTTTATTTATCAACATTGTTAAAAAATATTCAATGTAGATTGTCCCTAACTTCTGATCTTGGTCGTGCTGTAAATAAAAATGATTATTTAACCGTTACTTGTCATTGGATGGATAGTAATTTCGTGATGCAAAAACGTATTCTTGCTTTTTTATATGATGAAGATCGTAAACATACTGGACAATTTATGGCTGATTCTATTGTTAAAATTGCTGGATATTATGATATCAAAAATAAAATTTTATGTATTGCTTTTGATAATGCTTCTAACAACAAGACTGCTATAACAAAAATAAAATCTACGCTATCTCCGCCCTTGCCTGAAATTTTTCATATTAAGTGTGCATGTCATATATATAATTTAATTGTAAAAGATGGTCTTGACTTTTTTGAGCTTTATATTGAAAAAATTCGTCTTGCCGTTGGTTTTATTCAAAGAAATAATCGTAGATCGAGAATTAGAGAATTTAAAGTTAAATGTCAAGAAAATGAACTTACACCGATTTTGATGCCTGAGGAAATTGATACTAGATGGAATTCTACGTATGAATTTTTAAAAACTTGTTATAAATATAGAATTCCTATTACACTAGCTTTTAACCAACATTGCGGTTCATTTGCTGATTCTGCTGATTGCATGCTACATAATTCTGATTGGGTTGTAATTAATGATCTTGTTAAGTTTTTAGAAAAATTTTATGTAGCTACGGTTGAATTTTCCGGTGCTTATTATCCTACTGTTTGTAATATTTTGGCATATATAGCCGATATTTCTAGTTTGCTCAAAAAATATAAAAATAAAGAAGGTTATAAAGAAGCTGTTGGCGCCATGTTTACGAAATTTAAAAAATATTTTTTTCCGATTCCCCCTATTTACTTGGTTGGTGCTATGCTAAATCCGTGCATGAAATATAATCATATGTGTCACTTTAGTTTAGTACTCTTATTTATACTAACTTAGAAATAAATACTAACCATGATTCTGAACAAGTGCAACCTGATTTGTGGACGGCTACGGTTGATGCAAAGGATTACATAGAAAAATTATATAATCACTATGCTAATTTATTTGATTTAGCCGTTCCTACAAATATCACTCCAACTGTCGCTCCTCATCCTCCCGAGGAGCCATATGCTTCTAAAAGGCCGGCACATAGTGGTTTTTCTGATTCGTTTTATGATTTAAATTGTTGGAACAACGTTGATGAGAGAACTTACACATCAACGGGAAGAGCTGGAATATTATCTTCGGACGGCACCAGAGGATCGCAGACAACGGATCAACACGTTGGATTAGTGGAGGAGTAATGAAACACAATATCCTGTGCTTTCAAGATTAGCTAAAGATATCTTGAATGTTCCAATGTCAATCGTTGCATCAGAGAGCGCCTTTAGTCAGGGACGATAGCAGCTTGGAGACAACCGACACTCATTGGGAAGCAATGCAATGAATGTTCTAGTTTGCCTCAGAGATTGGATTAGAGCGGAAAGAAGAAACCCAGGAATGGAACCGGAGCCGAGCGACGAGCTGAAACTTGAAGAAATTATGACTTCACGGGAGAACTCAACAGAATCAAGTCCAATGCATGATTTTGCCCCCGTTGACTTCGACTATCCTATGCAAGTTCCCATTAATATTGACATGAATGAGTTGGAAAAAATGATGCATAATTTATAGATTTTTCATTCATGTAAATTATAAATTTTGGATCATTTTGCAATCAATAAAATTCCCCAAATCCATTCACTCCTTAGTCCTTTTTTTTTTTTTTTTTTTCAGTTAACGATTTAAAATTTTAAATTGAATTTCTAGTTTTCTACTTTAAATTAAAAATTACTTCTAATATATTATTAATTAACTATCAAATATTATTAATTTATTATATTAAGTAGCATATGTTTTGTATATTTGTGCATATATCTTCTATAGAAGTGTATATTTAACATATACATGTGTATATGTTTTATAAATTAGTATATAAGTATATCTATATATGTTGTAATGTATATATAATGTAGTATATTTTATAAGTAGTAGTATATATACATTTAATGGTGCGTATATACGTGTATATATCTTCTATAGAAGTGTATATTTAACGTATACATGTGTATATGTTTTATAAATTAGCATATAAGTATATCTATATATATTGTAATGTATATATAATGTAGTATATTTTATAAGTAGTAGTATATATACATTGAATGGTGCGTATACATAGAATAGAGTGTATATATGTGAATAGATCTTCTATAGACGTGTATATTTAACGTATACATGTGTATATGTTTTATAAATTAGTATATAACTATACAAATATATATTGTAATGTATATATATTATAGTATATTTCATTTAAAGTATTACATATACATAGAATAGAGTGCATATATATGAATAGATCTTCTATAGACGTGTATATTTAACGTATACATTACTTTATGTTTTATAAATTAGTATATATATTGTAGTATATACTTTTTTTAAAGTAGTACATATATATTGAATGATGCGTATATATGTGTATATATCTTCTATAGACGTATATCTTTAAAGTATATAAGTGTATATGTTTTATAAATTAGTATGTAACTATATATATGTACATAATGTTGTATATATATATATATATATATATATATATATATATATATATATATATATATTATACTATTATAGCATATGTTTTATTTAAAGTAGTACGTATAGTCATATATAATTATATATTGAATGGTACGTATATGTGTGTAATTGTTTATATATTTTTTTAAGAACATATATTGTATATTGGAGTGTATATAGTATATATTGAATTTTTTATTTATTTTTTAAACGGGTTTGATCGGATTTTGGTGGGTTTGATCGGGTTGGGTTAAGTGGACCGGGTTAGGGTGGGTTTTAATTTTTTTACTGTTTGGCCCGGCCCGATTAACGTCAAAACCGGCCCTCAATCCGGTTAAAATAGAAGGACCGGTTCCGGGATGGCCCGGCCCGGCTCGTTTGACACCTCTAGTCTAGACCCAAAATTTAAAATAGTAATTCCAATGTCTCTTGATATTAAGTTGGGACGAATAGGCATTTTAGGGAATACAAATTTTATTATTTTCTTTAGAACGCCTTTAATTAAGCTTAATAACCAAATTAGGCTGGGTGGTAGACAGTTGGAAATGATGAAGTTGTCTCGAGTAAAATTCGACGATGCAACATACGACATTATCACCTATTAATAAGTCAGGTGCTAATCCGAATAGGTTAAAAACTAATCCTTTGTTTAAATCTTTTGAATATATTTTCTCATTTTTTATTTTGTGTATATTAATTAGTTGGGGTAGTTTAGGTTTAGGGCTGGACATATTTTGGTTCAAACCAAAAAAATTTAAAAATCAAATCAAAATTAAAATTTTGATTTTTCAATTTTATTGGATTAATTTCAATTCTAAAATTTAGAAATTCGGTTAGACGTTTGGTTTTTGGATTTTCAAAAAAACAATTTGGTTAAATAAAAAAATTAAAATTATATATATAATATATTGATATTTTATTATATTTAAATTATACTAGTTTAACCGTACGTGCGAGGCACGTGTAATTTTTAATTATTTAAAATTAGATGATTTTGACTATTGCAAAAATTTTTAATGGAGTGCGAAAAGTTCAATCACTTCTCAAAGATCCTTCACAGTTTAATAGGAAAAAGACATCGTTTCCACCTAAACTATACCCGAAAAGTCGAAGTCACACCTAAACTATACTAGTGACCTATTACAGACCTAAACTATAAAAAAGTGAAACTATTTACACCCTATCAGGCTACTACCATTTGCATGTGGTGTAGTGTTTTACACGCGCTGCCACGTTAGCACCACGTCAGTAAAAAGTATCACTTTTTTATAGTTAAGGTGTGTAATAGGTCACTTATATATTTTAGGTGTGGATTCGACTTTTCGACTATAGTTTGGAGTGAAAATGATGCCTTTTTTCCTTAATATTTTTAGCCGTTTACTTTTGTTATTTAATAGGCTGGACGCGCCTAAAATAAGTGTAACACACGCGCCTTAGAATGGGGTCGCGGGGAGGTAATAATATCACTTTTATATAGTTAAGGTGTGTAATAGGTCACTTATATAATTTAGGTGTGGCTTAGACTTTTCTTGTATAGTATGGGGTGGAATGATGCCTTTTTCCCACTTTAATATAATAATATAAACATAACATATATTTTATTGTAAGCATATATATATATTACCACTAGAAGTTTCAAGTTGTTAACGGATCGTTACTTCTGCGTTCTCTTTTCCTTGCTGCTAGAGGCTAAGAGAGACTCATCGATTTGAACCATATTTGTAGTACGATTATTTTTTCTATTTTAAAATCTTTCTTTATTTTTAAAGTTAAATCTTTAGAAAATCTTAGATTACTTACTTAAAACTTTTAAAAATCTAGTACTTCTTATATCTTTCTTATTCTAACGCTTTCACATTTATTTCTAATTTTTTCAAATCTTCTTAGAATTCTTAAACTAATAAAAATGGTATTAGATGCCATTAGAAATTTTTTTAATATGAATAGGAAATTTTTTTACTTCTAATAAGAAATTTTTTTACTATAAATATTTAATTAATTTTTAACTCATAAATATTAAAAAAATAGTAAAAAGAAAATTTTGTCTAAAGCAAAGACTTTTAATGAAGGGCAAAATGTTCAAACAATATTTATAGGGCCCTTCACACTTTTAATATCTAAAAATTACACAAATACACAACT
Source organism: Capsicum baccatum var. pendulum (assembly GCA_030864225.1). Classification (NCBI taxonomy): domain Eukaryota; kingdom Viridiplantae; phylum Streptophyta; class Magnoliopsida; order Solanales; family Solanaceae; genus Capsicum; species Capsicum baccatum. The sequence continues at coordinate 69,735,614 of CM061552.1, read as the reverse complement.
TACGTTTCCAATATTACAAAAAATTCCAACTCCCTAAACATATTACAAAAATCTCAATATATACACAAAATACTATGTATATGTTGGTTGTGTTATGTATATTAATAGGAGAGAGAGTAAAGTAATTATAAAAGTGGGAGAGAGTGTAATTACTTTCAAAAGGGTTGGTATTTATGTTATTTATACTTTTAAGAAAAAATAGGGATAATACCCACGAAAATACCTGAACTTTGATCGGATTTCCAGTTGAGCATACTGAACTTTGCGGGTCCTATTACCCCCTAGACTTTTTAAAAATGGAATTATTATCCCCCCAAAATGCTATATCCAGTTTTGGAGTAGAAAGTGTAATACACGTGTCAATCTGATATTGACACGTATATTTTTTATTTAAAATTAATTTTTATTTAATTTGTTCTCTATTCTATTTCTTTTCATCAATTTTCATCATTTTCACCATTTTTTCACCAAAATCTTGATTACTAATTCTTCAAATTTGGCTTTTGTTTTCTTGAAACAACCATAGCAGATCAAACTTGACCACTGAAGTTTCTTTGTATCAGTTTCCACAAACATACAAGCTCTATAATGAATATCAACTGAAAAAGATTTTTACAGAACAAACACGTCAAAATTCAAGGGAATAAAACTGTGGATAATATCAATTGGAAAAGAATTGAGTCTCATTTGAGTCTATAACTATTCACCAAATCAGCAATTTCATTGCTTTAGGCCAAAATCGTATTTTTCTTTTTAGCAGAATGACAACTGTAACTATTTGAGGTATACCGTATTTTCCTTTGGTGAATAGAGCTAAAGCCTCATTCCCAAACAAGTTTTTTTTTTTTTTTTTTTATCAAAATCTTGATTCCTAATTCTTGAAAGTTGATTGGTGGTGACAAGCTTTTTTCACCAAAATCTTGATTCCTAATTCTTGAAAGTTAGTTGGTGGTGGCAATAGTGGGTTGATTTTGCTATTTTGATAGAATTGAAGGATGACCCATTTGGTGTGTGTGAGTGTGTGTTTTGAAATTGGTTCAAATTGATGTAATTGAATTGGGTGTGTTGAAGATAACCCAATTCCAATTCAACAATGGAGCACCAATAGAGCACCATTGAAGAGAAAAAAGAAAGAAGAGAGAAGAGAAAGGAGCACCATTGAAGATAAGAGAAGAAAGAAAGAAAGAAGAAAGTAGAGGAAGAAGATATAAATGAAAAACAAATAAAAAACATAAAAATTATTGTTTATTAAGAATTTGAGGAGATTTCTGACCAAAAAATAAGGTTTTATAACTTTTTTTATCACTATCACGTGCCCAATGTGCGTGAATTACATGCACATGTAAAAATTGACAGATATATGCCATTAAAATACAAAAAAAAAAAGTCTAGGGAGGGGTAATAGAACCTCCGCAAAGTTCAGTATGTTCAACTGAAAATTCGGTCAAAGTTCTTGTATTTTCGTGGATATTATCCCGAAAAAATACATAAAGTAGAATACTTAAGTATTAAATTACAAAAAATAGCAACACTTTTATCAAATTACATTTTGTAGCATATGTATTTGTATTTTTGTAGCAACAGTTTGAAAAAATACAAAATACATATCGATCATAAGAGCAATCAAAATCATATGTATTTGTATTTTTGTAGCAACAGTTTGTAAAAATATAAAATACAACTTGTTATATTATGTAATTATGAAACTGTTGCTAGTAAACTCATAATTAAGAGGATAAGTATGTTATTTCTGAATTTTTTCCTACTTTTAATATAGTATAGATACAAACCCAACACAAATCAGATCTCAACCCAACAATAGGCCCAAGTCCAACAAGCCCAATTCCCTTATTATATATATATAGGAAAAATTATAATCCTTAAACCATAATTCATTATTCAATATTCACTTCATAATTCTATATCGGCGGCTCCTCACGAACTCACAACCCTAATTTAATTTTTCGATTCTCAGTTTTCACTTCTGTTACTACTCACTTTCGTCAATAAGTATACTATTTTATTAAAATAAAAATACCCTTCAAGACTAAATGAATTATTTAAGAAAGTAACACAAATATTTAAGAAAATAATTTTTTGGGCAAAATGCTCTTCTGGACCCTTGTACTATGTCGGTTCTATAAGTTGGACACTTCTACTTACATGTTTGTCATCTGGACACCTGAACCCACTAAAAATCAATATTTTAAACTCTTTTTTGTTGAGTGTAATACACTCTCCCCACGTCAGCTGTCACATCTGCCACGTTATTTTAAAAATTAAAAATAAAAAAATAAAAAAAGTATTACATTAAATTCTAAGTCATTTTTAAAATGCTAAATCAAAAAATTAAATATTAAAATTATTTTAGTTGAATAATAAAAATTTATAATTGTAGAAAAATTTGAATAATCATGTGTTTATTTTTGCTCACAAATCAAACATCAAATCCATTCCAAATAATTAAAGTTCTTCTCCAACTAATTTAAATTTTTAACTATGAATTCATATATACAAACATAATAAATTTTCGATTTTTAAATTTGCATATCTTTAAAAATTCACAAAAAGTATAATTATTTTCAAGCGAAATTTACTAATTTTTTTCAATATTCACTATCACTCACTTTCAATTAAAATTTAAATTTTAATCTCCAAAAGATAAAATGATTTCAAATTTAAACTTTAATTAAAAAAATGAAAAGAATTGAATTGAGAAAAAATTAAAATAAAAAATTAAAAGTGAAGGTGGTGGTGGGGGGCCTGGAAGAGTGTTGGGATGGGGTGTGGGGGCTGGAAGGGGCTGGGGGTGGGGTGGGGATGGGGTAGAGAGGGGTGTGGGGGATGGGGGTGGGGTGGGGAGGGGTTGGTGGGGTGTGGGGGGTTGGGATGGGGCTGGGAGAGGTGTAGGGGCAGAGGATGGGGTGGGAAGGGGCTGGGGGTGGGGTGGGATAGGGCTGGGTGGGGACGGTCTTGGGTGGGGGTGGGGAAGGGCTGGACGGGTGTTGGGGTGGGATGGGGCTGGGGTGGGGTGGGATGGGGCTGGAGGAGGGAAAAAGATTTTTATTTTTATTTTTTTTTTTAAATTATTTTTAAATTTTTAAAAATATTTTTAAATTAAAAAAGATGAGGGAAAAAATGGACCCTTTTTTAATTTTTTTTTAATTTTAATATTATTTTTATTTTTTTAAATTATTTTAATATTAAATTGGTCAAAAATAGATCCCCACTTGCACCCCCAGGCGAGTGACTACACTCTCTTTGTCCTAATCATCATTTCAATGCCACATAGGTAAGGTCAATGGTCAAAGGGTATAAAATATTATTTTTTAATGGGTTTAAGGGTCCAGATGACAAACATGTAAGTTGAAGTATCCAAATTACAAAATCGACACAGTACAGGGGTCCAGAAGAACATTTTGCCTAATTTTTCAAACATTAAAGTAGAAAAAAAAGGATGAATCGCAATCACTACTCACTTCTAGTCATAATGAAAAAAGACCCACTACTTTGATCTTCAAAATTACAAAAAAAAAAAAAACAGAAAAAACTGAACCAAATTTGTAGAAATCAAATCAACTCGAATTTATTTTAGTTCGATTATGATTGTCATTTTTGCCAATCCTAAAATCAAAAATCAAATCGATATTAAATAACCGAACCGAATAGATCGAATGCCCACCCCTATTTAGGTCTATTATCTAATAAATCTTTGCTGTATAAATCATGTCTCTTTAATCTTCTCGCATATCTGGTTTATTGTTATTTTTATTTAATGTATCTTATCATCACCTAGATAATTAATAATTAAGTTATATGTCTTGCTTATTTTTTTCATCACTTAGTTAATATTAAGTTGATAAAATATCGATCTTTGCTTATCACATAATATTCCCATGTAACATATAAATTTGGTTAGAATCTGCATTTGTGGACCTCAAAAGGTGTCTAACACCTTTCTTACGAGGTAATTTGAAACCTTACTCGATTTCTGGTGATGTAGACTAATTATCGGTTCGTAATTAGCCTAGAATAGTGCCCTAACGCACTTTAATTGATTACGTGGCGACTTTTCTCTTTTAAATCATATTAAATAGAGACTTGTCACGTTGAGTTTTGCTTTTCGCGAGAAAAGTAGAGCGTAGCAACAATGTTCTTCAATAAGGATGCTTTTGCTTTGAGGGATTAATCTTTGCAATGCGAAAAATTGATTTTGCGCTTGTCACATCTTTTTTTTTTTTCTAGAAGAAAGAGTAAAACCTAGGCATCATGCCATTGATCGACGACATGTATGGAAATTTGCAGGGACGACATGTTTGTTGCTGATCAGATTGGGCTTAGACATTGAGTTTGATGGTTGCAAAATATTTGGACTAATGGAATGTACTGTAGTACTTGTGGCCTGGACAACTTAATTTGGTCGAGCTTGTCGTTATGGTACTTCGTCCAAAAATGCAACAAATGCTAGGGATAAATTGGAACGTAAGCAGATAAATTTTGAAATCACCCCTGAAAATGGAGAACAAAAATTGGGCTGATATTGAAAATGATTTAGAATAGTTGAAATGAATGAACTTCCAGTCATTGCAGATTCATTATTTATTTATATCTTTGTCAGACTGGTCTTTACACGAATATATTAAATTTTCTGTCGTTACTATATAATTCGAACTTTCGATTGCAATGCTTATATATAATAACTGATATGAGGAGTACTCAGAACCCGTTGATGAAATTTATTGATTGAATTTGAATTCAAAATTTTCATTCTAGATCCTTTTGTTAGGCCCGTATTTGCAACATATCATATCTAGTTATTGAATAAAGAGTGCAATGTACCCCTCATGGATTTTGAATAAACAAAAAATTTAATAAACTAATAATTAATTTTTCTTGAAAAAGAGATGCATGCAAACTTCCCTAAGTTTATTATCTTACTGAAGAACTCCTATTTTTAAAAGTTACACTTTAAACTGAAGCCAAAATCAGTTTAGCAAAAGCTAATTTTCCTAAGAGAAAACTTGTTCAAACCCAAAATGCTTAAAGTAAATAATCATAAGTTAAGAATGACCAGCTTTTAAGCATTTTGGGTATTTAATATACGCATATAGATAAACTACAAAACACATATAAATTAATTTGATCAGAAACTTACAAACTTAGCTGAATACGATCCTACAAATTTTAAAACTCATCTTTTAAATTTCTTCCCCGTCTCGATGCATTCTCTTCCCCAAGCTTCAATTAAATAATCTCCCTATAGGGTGGCAGAGCACAGTGCTTTTCTGATATATGTGGAATTAAAGTTTAAATTTAAGTGGCTTCGTATCGAGGAATATTTTGGTTCAAAATACATGATTTTTACATTTCATTTTTTATTCTAAATTTCTAATAATAATTTCCCTTAATTTAGGTACAGTTTGATAAGATAGATAAGTAACCTTTTTTCTAATTATTGATTCAATGCGCCAGATTTGTATGTATTGGAGTCCAATTAATACTGATTTATCCAATGTAGGGCCCACTCGAGAGAAATGTTCCCTATCAAAGGTTTGTCCACACCGATGGATCCAAGCCAAGGCCTTTAGTTAAAGGACTCCATCCGCAAGTACCACATGCTTTGGTGGTAGAAATATATAGATATATATAGCTAAGTTTTGACATATAGGATAATTAATTGATGAATGGATATGTTTCCAACATAATTTAATTCATGAAAAATAAACTTTAATCACAAATAAAAATATAAAGAAACAACAATTTTATTGATAAACGAGGTGGTTATAAATCTATTCCTCTCTTGATTCTTCTCTCGATTTTCTTCGTAATTTGAGGACCGTTAGTGACGTATTTCTCGAACATAGGATGATTTCTTTATGAATATTCCATGATTTTGTAGGTTATTGGAGATCCTGATCTTTTTACGAATACCCTCCAGTTTAAAGGATATTCAAGATGCCTCTTTAAGGGAATATGTTACCCTTTAAATAGGCAAGATTTAATTTATGAGATATACAAGATGCCTCTTTAAGGGAATATATGTCACCCTTTAAATAGGCGGGGGTTTAGGGTTTAAGGTAGAGTAGCCTCCAAGAACTCTAACAGAATTTGAACTCTGTTTGTAGAGTCCACAAAATTTTAATGTCTTTTTGTAGAGTCCACAAAATTTCAATGTCTACAAATGCCCCGCTTGTCAGAATGTAGACTTGATAAAACTCAAAGACGAGTCTTAAAGTACCGCTTCAATCTTTACGATCCTGCGGCTACAAATTTACATATTTGATTTATGAGAGAAGAGATGAAGGACAAATTTGGTCCCACTAAGCATGCCAATTTGTTTCCAACATAATTTAATTCACGGAAAATAAACTTCAACCACAAATAAAAATATGAAGAAACAATAATTTTTTATTGATAAATGATGTACAAATCTGTTCCTCCCTTGATTCTTCTCTCGATTTTCTCCGTAATTCGAGGGTCGTCAGTAGCGTATTTCTCGAAGGTAAGAATATTTGAATTTGATACGGATTTCTCCATAATTTGAGGGCCGTTAGTGGCGTATTTCTCGAACGTAGGAATATTCTCCATGAAAGGAAGGTTTGTGGATCTTCTTGATGTATTTGTGTTAGAGTACGTGCCCTACTGATCAGTGACTTTAATGTAAGAGTTTCCTATCGATAAAACGGGTTGCCTGACGTGTTCCAAGGAAGCAGCAAAACAGAAAGTAAAGAATACAATGATTTTTACGTGGAAAACACCCGGCTCAAAAAGGTGTAAAAAACCACGACCTGCACCTCTACAGGATTTAACCCCAACTTCACTAAATAACTCTGAGCCTCAACAACGACTGATTACAAAACTCTTGTAACCAACAAATAGAAATTATAAACTCTAATTCCTTTACCTCAACGACTAGGAATTATAAACTCTAATTCTTAACTACATACACACCTCCCAAGGTATGTGTTCCCAAAGTCTCTAAGTTTTTTCCAACTCGAAGACTAGCTCCTAGTTCAGTTTATAACACACTGAAACTAATATTACATCAATATTTTAAACACAATGAACAACTCTAAAAATCAACGCTAAAACTTTTAGCTAGATTCTATACTTAGGATCAGATTCTTCAATGTGTTTATTCAGTGATATATTGAGTAGCACTTCATAAAGTCAATCTATCGATTGTTCTTTTCAGCTTTTTAAGTGCGTAGTTTATTCTGACTGATGCATCTTCTATTTAAGCACAACATTTCAAGGAGTCATTCTTTATTTCAAACTCCCCCTTCAATCAGAACTCTCATTTTGCATAGAGTTCTATTTCAAGTGAGACTCCTTTTTCAATTCCAACTCTTATCTCTTTAGTGTTGTAGTCAAACTCCAACTCTCCAAAAAGTCCTTCGAATTGTATGTTTTGCGTAGATTTCTTCAATTTTCAGAATTTTTCTCCTTCTACACATAGGACTCTTAAGTATATATATGCTCAGAAGTGAAACTCCTTCTTCACATAGGACTCCTTTTTCAACTCAACTTGCTTTCCCTTATCATCAAGTGTTTGAATCAAATTCAACTTGTTTTATTTCCCACGTTATCAGTAAGTTGAAGTTTCCAGTTGCACCAATTGAACTCATTCTAATTTTTAATTATTTATACCGTAGACTGCACTCTTGAACTTGTCGGATCAGTGGAACACGTATATCAACTTGTTTCATTCATATTGTCATTCATCAAAACTTCAAGGTTCCAACAAATTTCCCCTTTTTGATGATGACAAACTTTTTGTCTTTGTGCATTCAAACATCTTCACCTGTAGGCACTAAAGTATAAAACACTAGAATGAAATAAGTTATTCAATGGGTTATAAACATGCCTAACCCTCTTATCTTCACCCTTCTAGCATCATCGTAAACCATTTCAAACTGTAATATACTAGCCAAAGTGATTTGTTATGCTATTCATGGCCACTTGGGCTATCACAAAACAATCAGACAAAGACTTTAGCCAACATAGTAATGTATTAAAGAGAGCAAAAATATGAGTCAATTTAGCAAAGATAACCATTCCATTTAACTACCAGAGCATGTTCCACATTAAAACTAAGCTAGTACTGAATAAAGCAAAACAACTGAGCACTAATAAAAAAAATATGGTATAAAAGTGGGACATGGCTAAGGATACGAATAGTGAAGAGTTGATGAGGAAGGTGGAACAGGTGTTATCAACTGTGTCAATTGACGAATGACTTCAACATTTTCATCCCTTTCTCAATCAAGGTCAAGCTTCAAAGTAATGATCCTAGCCTGAAGGACCACTTATTCCACTTCATGACTGTCAGCTGCAACTTCTAGTTCAGAATTTATCTCAGCTAAATCATTTTTCTTATCATTTTTTTTTGCAATGAGTTTTAGCCCTCCTTATTGAACCAGGTAGAGCAGTATGATTCATCTGTTCAAAAATATTCATTGTTGTTTGAAAAGTCAAATCTAAACTTGGACTGAGAAATCCTAAAAGATCTGAGCCAATTAAGAACTAAAAGAGAGAGCATGTCCCTTTTTATTCTTCAAAAACATATGCTGCTTGTGATTGATGATCAAGCTTGGCAAATTCATGGTACAACACTGATATTTTGGTTGAGAGAGAAGAATAAATTTCTGGTGTAGGGTTAACTCATTTGTGCACAACCATTTGGAGAGAATCAAAGAAAGTTTGGTCAATCAATTCGTCATCTTTATAAGACAAGTGGAGGATGGAGTGTGAGGAATTGAACAAGTGTGCTCAACTATTTCAACTTAGATAGCCTATGCTTATGTCAGTAGAGAACATACCTGATAAGTAGAACTTTGTGTTCACAATTGCTTGCTTGTACCTATTTTTCTGCATAATCTAATACAAAATTCGTTAGAAGAGTCAGAAATCTAGAATTGGGACACACAACTAAATGTGCAAGACTGAATCGAATAATATTTTAGCTAATAAGATTAGAAAAAACAGTTATTCTATCCAATCATTAAGGGGAGTTTATGCAATTTTAATCATCCTCAATTCTAACCTGTTTTTTTTTCAAAATGCTATCTACTTAGTGCTAGTGGGGTATTTTCAGTCAATTAAGTAATCCACATAATCAACTTCTTTATAGGCCACAAGAGTGAATTATTTTCCTTTGGATACCTTAGTCCCAAGTTATTGATTTGTTATTCCCCCTGTCGATATGCCCTCAGTCATGGAACAGGTGGTACAATATATTTCTGTGCATGTTCATCAGTTTCATTGTCATCCACTTAACTTCTCTGCTTCTTACATCAGTGCACAAAGATTCATATGAACCATTTCAAGCACTTGGTCGTACTTATATGATTCTTTGTTTTAAAGGAGGATCTCCCTTGCTTTCCCCTTACACGAGCACTATAAATTCGGTCATCTTTCAAAGGCTTTTGTTTTAGTTCTCCCAATATTTCCAACTCCAGCAATAGTGCTCTTTTTGCCATCTCCAAAAGATCCATTCCCCCTTTAATGTGGTGAGTGAAAGAAACTTTATTTGCTTCCAGTCTTATGCCTTGAGAAAGCTTTATTCATGTATACATTTTTCTTGCCTCCTCTCACTCGCACCTGCAAAAAAAATTAGGGGTTAACTTTAGGCACCCAGACAAGCTTGGTCCTTTCTTATGAGTAAATGGATAAATCAAATTTCTTCTAGCCCATGCAGGCAGCAATTTACGTGACCTATTTCTCTGACCAGGTTTACTTATCCTTTTCTTGGTCTGAGATAGTTTATTTATCAGATTTAGACTGCTAGATCTTTTTTTGAAAGCAACTAGACATTCCGTAATTGGATATCCAAGGTTTCCACAGATATAGCACAAGTCTTGAGAAGCATCAAGACTTTTGTGAAAACCCAAACCAGCTTTTTCACTGTGATTTCTTTCACTCAGCTTATGAATAATTCTTGAGGAATTTGTCCACCTGTTTGCTCTTTCAAGGTCAAGTTTTAGTTTAGAGACTTCTTGACTTAGTTTATTCACCATGTCTGTTGCATTATTGCACTCTTCTTTGTACTTGATCAATTCAAGTTCAACTTTTTCTTGTTCTTTACTCTTGGTGTTCTTTCCATTTTTAGAAAGTGTTAATTTTAGAACTTCAGACTTAAGATCACTGTTTGAAGAATCAAGTTTCTCAACCTGTTTCTTGAGAGAGTAGTTTTCCTGTTCAACAGTATTCTTGCAAGCTTCTAAATCAATAAAATCAAATTTGATGCTTGCAAGACTGTTGAACAGCTCATCCCTATTAGAAGTTAATTCTTGGAAGTCATCAATTAGTGCACTCATCAAGGAAATAAGTTTTGTTTTAGAAAACAAATGCAATTTTTCTTTAAGTTCAAGTATACTTACCTCAGAAGCATTATCTTTTTCCTCCAAGTCTGAATCTCCAAGAGCCATGAGTGTTGTTTCATCAACTTCATCATCATCTGAGTCAGATCCCTAAGCTCCTACCACTGCATATTCTTCTCTCTTTTTGTTTTTTTCTTTCAATTCCTTTTCAGCCCTTTCCTTTCTCTATTCTATTTCCCAGACAGGACAATCCCTGATCTGATAATCAGTCTTACCATACTTGTAGCATCTATTTGGATTGTCATGGGACCATTTCTTGCTACCTATTCCCTTCTTCTTTTTAAAGAATTTTCTAAAGTTCTTAGCTATAAAGGCAACTTGTTTTTCATCGAGTTCAATTTCTTTATCATTGTCAGATGCCTTCAGAGCTAAGGTATCCTCAGGGGCTGCTAGTTTTTTAGTTCCATCAATTTCCATTTCATAAGTTCTCAGATTCCCTATTAGTTCATCTAGTGTCATACCTGTGATATCCTTATTTGCCTCCCTAATAGCAGTCACTTTAACATTCCATTTTGATTTTGATAGCACCCTCAACACCTTTTCAACTTGTTCTTCAACAGTGATGACTTTTCCCAAAGAAGTCAACTCATTTGTCAAGGCAATAAGCCTTGTCATCATTTCATGCAAGGTTTCATTCTCCTTTATCTTAAAAGCTTCGTATTCAGTAAAGAGAAGAGCAATTCTGAATTTTCTTACCTGAGAGGTACCCTCATATGCATTGACCAGTGCATCCCAGATTTGCTTATCAGTGGTACAGTTTAACACTCTGTTGTATTCAGCCGGTCCTAGTCCACAGACTAAGATGTTCTTAGCCTTAGAATTTTTCTTTAATGCCACTAAGTCATCAACGATAAACTCACTTCTTACCTTCTTGACCTGTTCACCATCTTCTAACTTCATTGGAATAGTAGGACCATCAGTAATCCTGTCTTATAACTCGTAGTCTTCCCCTTGAATGAACGTTTCCATCCTAGATTTCCACCAAATGAAGTGAGAACCATCAAAGAGTGGAGGTCTAATAGTGGATTGACCTTCACTATGACCAGTAGGTGGTGCAAAATTCATCATATTGATTTTTGTCTTACGTGCTAGCCCTTTTTAAGACAACCTCGCTCTGATACCACTTGTTAGAGTACGTGCCCTACTGATCAGTGACTTTAACATAAGAGTTTTTTATCGATGAAACGGATTGCCTGACGTGTTCCAAGGAAGCAGTAAAACAGAAAGTAAAGAACACAACGATTTTTACGTGAAAAACACCCGGCTCAAAAAGGTGTAAAAAACCACGACTTGCACCTCTACAGGATTTAACCCCAACTTCACTAATTAACTCTGAGCCTCAACAATGACTGATTACAAAACTCTTGTAACCAACAAATAGGAATTATAAACTCTAATTCTTTTAACTCAACGACTAGGAATTATAAACTCTAATTCTTAACTACATACACACCTCCCAAGGTATGCGTTCCCAAAGTCTCTGAGTTTTTCCCAACTCGAAGACTAGCTCCTAGTTCAGTTTATAACACACAGAAACTAATATTACATCAATATTTCAAACACAATGAACAACTTTAAAAATCAACGCTAAAACTCTTAGCTAGGTTCTATACTTAGGACCAGGTTCATCAATGTGTTTCTTCAATGATTGAGTAGCACGTCATAAAGTCAATCTGTCGATTGTTCTTTTCTGCTTTTTAAGTGCGTAGTTTATTCTAACTGGTGCATCTTCTGTTTAAGCACAACTCTTCAAGGAGTCATTCTTTATTTCAAACTCCCCCTTCAATCAGAACTCTCATTGCATAGAGTTCTACTTCAAGTGAGACTCCTTCTTCAATTTCAACTCTTGTCTCCTTATTCTTGTAGTCAAACTCCAACTCTCCAAAGAGTCCTTCAAATTGTACCTTTTGCATAGACTTCTTCAATTTTCAGAATCTTTCTCCTTCTACACATAAGACTCTTAAGGATATGCTCATAAGTGAAACTCCTTCTTCACATAGTACTCCTTTTTCAACTCAACTTGCTTTCCCTTATCATCAAGTGTTTGAATCAAATTCAACTTGTTTCATTCCCCACCTGATCAGTAAGTTGAATTTTACAATTGCACTGATTTAATTCATTCTAATTTTTAATTATTTATACCGTAGACTGCACTCTTGAACTTGTCGGATCAGTGGAACACATATATCAACTTATTTCATTCATATGGTCATTCATCAAAACTTCAAGGTTCCAACAATTTGATTATCAAGAAAAAAGGATTTTGATCTCTTTATGAATATTCCATGAATTTCAGAGATATTAGAGATAATGGAGATATTGGACTTTTGAGATCTTGGAGATGCCTCTTTAAAGGGATATTTTTTTTAAAACCGAACCGTATTTATTTCAATACTTTAGCAACGTACAGAGGAGGGGATATAAGGCCTGACCTCCGAGAAAACACCAAAAAAGATACATAAGCTTCTTAAGTGGTAAAATAGTAATGGAATAAAGAACCCATCACTTTTTCGACTAGTCTATGACTTATGCGGCCTGAAAAATTTCTTGCTAACATAAAGTAGCTATTAACTTTTTGGTCCTGCCTTTAAATGATATTTGTCTCCTTTATATAGGCGTAATTTAGGGTTTGGGTAGAGTAGCCACCAAGCTAGATTTAGGGTAAACTAGCCCCAAGAACTTTAACAAAAATTGAATATTTTTTGTAGAGTACGCAAAATTTCAATGTCTACGGTATACTATATGTAATTTCATAAATTGTTGTAGATTGTGTTAAGGGTTATGAGTATTCTGAATGATATATTAAATTATGTTCTTTTTCCCTTTAGTAAGTGATAACTGATAACACCCACCATTTATTATATGCGTGTTTCTCCCAAAGAAAGACATTGAATTTTTATCTAACTAGAAATGCATGTCCTTAATTTCATGTCTTGGGGGTAGATTTTTTGAAGAGATTCAATGGTATATGTGCATTATTGTTACATGCATACTGTAACTTTTGGCTTATCTAGCCACCAGGCAAATGAGCAGTATCTGTCATAAAATTAAATTCATGCAAAATAATAAAAGTCCCACCCACGAAACGTAACACTCAATTGGTTTCCCATATCCCTGCAAGAAGCCATGAGCGATTAATGACATTTCCTACTCTCTCTCTTTTTTTTTTTTTTCCTTAAAAAAAAAAAAATAGTTATTCACTCATATCATTCATTTACTATATATAAATAAAAGTGAATAAAACTAAGATTTTGATGGAGAGCAAATCTTTAATTTGCTAATAGCACAGAGCAGTCACTTCAACAGTGGTCCATTACAGCCTACTTTGATGACCCTAAGGCATTCTTTTGGGACCATATATTTGAAATCTACACTTAATGATTTACTCTCTTAAATAACGGAATACGCAAATCTCGAATTGATTCAAACTTGGAAAAAAAAAGTGTAAAGTTGCTACAAATATTTATATATTGGACCACATGATGCATTGCCATGTACTATCATGTATGAAATTAGAATTGGAATTGGATTGTTATACCATCACAAACGAGGTTTACATCAACCATTTTGAGCTTCCATGCACGTTCCACTTATATAAGTTCCTCAACTTGTCTTATCGTGGTCTTTTCTTGAATTTTTTTGTCTAAAAAAAGGTGCATTGAGTGCCAAAAATGAACATCTTCTCTTGTATTTAGTGGTATCAAAATTAATCCATAAATCTGTTCAAACCAACCATCTGTCACCCTTACCTATATATATATATATCCTTCACAGGAGATGGAGCCTCAACCAACTGAGCAACCTGGGCATCCCTTTTGCAACCTGTATGTACAATAATGTATATATGGAAATGCCTGTTAACAGTTCTTAGAAAAAACAGTTAATTAGTACTGAACTACTGGTCTTAAAATAGTATAGACACAGAAACAAGCACTTATGCAGAATTTGTATTATAGTAAAAGCACTAATTACATGTTATAGCCTTGCCATTTTCTAACTTTGTTTTTTTATTTTCTGGAAATAATTTGGCCTCAAATTATACATTCATTCAATGCGAATGTTATACGAATTCAAAGGTTAGAATTGAAGGAGCATGTATTATTCTTATTAAACACTCTATTTCTGAGTACATGAATTAACTATATACATTTATATATACTCTATCCGTTTCAATTCATTTTTCTTACTTTCCTTTTTAGTCAATTTAAAAGAAAAATAGTTCTATTTTTTTTGATAACTCTTTAATAATTTTAACTTGCACATGACATTTTTTAAGATTATGAGATTAAAAGATATTTCGATACATTTTACGTATCTTTAATTTAATACTACAAAATATTAAAGTCTTCTTTACCTTTAAACTTCGTGTCAAATCAAAGCAAGACAAACAAATTGAGATAAAAGAAGTACATTGTACTAAGTAATATCTATGATTTCAGCTCGACACTACAATTCAGGGAAAGTAAATGAAACTTGTAAAACATGAAGATTAACATTGTACAATATTTTGGAAGTAGTGAATCAATTGGAAGGCCAAAGGTTGTTAGATTCACTTATTACCTAGTTTCTGGATTTAGGACCTATTTTAGAGCTGAGTACTATATATATATAGGTTCAGGTCTGATCTCCATTAATACAAAATCCAAAGTTGTTAGGCTAGGAACTAGCTAGGGCTAAGCTAGGAAGATGATATGATAATCATGTCATCATCGATCACTTGAAGTTTCATAACGCATTCAATTCTAAGATAAATCTGTATTTGCATGAACCAATTTAATTTTGTCGTCTCTTCTAGGGGCTAGATGTATATATCTATTTTTATTTTTTTTTCTAATTGAGGGACGGGAGTCGGGAAGATGAAATTGGGAAAGGAACTATAAGGTGGAGAATCTAACGTACCCTTGTTGTTAGTCTAATCCTCGTTCAAAGGAAAAGTTCAGATAGTCAATCAATCATGCTACTAAAACTTTTCAAATGCATATATCTACACGTAAAGCTTCAGGAAAAAGAGGAATTTGTAACACTAAAAATAGGCAAAATGATCTACTAAACGTTATACTTGTCCGAGTTTGTAACGTGGACATCTCTACTTAGTTCTTTTATCATCTGAATTCTTAAATTCAATGAATCATAATATTTTAAGCCCTTCTAACCATTTACTAAGCCTAGGTGGTGAGTTTAAAAAAAAAGAGTGAATTCCGTATGCATAAAATTTTTAGTTAAAAATAATTAAAATAAATAAATCTCCTTTGCACCCACCCCTCCGTTTTCCCCCATTTTCACCGCCACTACCGAACCCCTACCCCTCCATTTCATTTTCCACCCCATTTTTACCACCGTATTCATACCCCTCAATTTTTCACCAGTTTTGGAACTACAATTAATAGTTGAGAAGAAATTATGAAAATTACTATGATTTTCTCAAGTAATAATAACCCTAATTAATCTACCCCTACCCTCCATTTTCCACCACCTTTAGAACTACAATTAATGATTGAAAAGAAACTACAATTTTCTCAAGTAATAACCCTAACTAAAAGTCTTTTCCAAATCAAAAAAGAAATTACAATTATTATACTAGTAATTTTTTGAAGTAAATTTCTCAGTTATCTCAATTCAATCATTTGTGATGAAAACCGAAGGGTGGAGAGCCATTTAGTTGTGTTTGTTGGATTTTAAGTTTGATTGAGCAGTGGTTGAGTTGTTATTGGAGTTGTTCGTTGCTCCACCAAAAATGGTGTTTTGGTGGATTTGATCGATCGGAATTCAGAGAATAAGAAAAAGATGGGTTTAGTTTTGGATGTATGGTGGCTTTTTCGTGGTGTTCCGACGGTATATATGGTGGTGAGATAAAGAAAAAAATGGAGGTGAGAGGAGAGAAGGGGGAGATGTTATCAGAAGAAGAAAGTTTAGTAATCTTGCAGTGCATGACTCCTGCATTCATTGTAAGAAGGGAAAATTAAAGTTTGAACGAGATGAATTGAATGCAGCTACAGGAAAATTAGCCAACTTTCCTTTAGTTGCATAAAAGTTTAAATTCTTTGGTACTATTCTTATCAGTAAATGACTATATAAAGTATAAATAGTAATCACATTTTCATTTCTGATAAGATTAGTTTAAAATAAATCCTAATTGTTATGAAACACAAAAGAATAGAGAAGAAGAATAGAGAGAAAAGAGGGAGACTTCGGATGAGAGAATATAAGATTGAGAATATAATTAACAAAACCTCTCTATTTAAAGGAGAAATTTACTTCTAGTCTGAGTAAAAGACAAATACTTCAAATCCTAATAGATATCAAAGTAGATCTTGATAGACATTCACTATAATGTAAATACATTTATAACACTCCCCCTTGAATGTCTAATTAGTAGATAATGTGCCTCGTTAAAACCATACTAGAAAAAACCCAGTGAAAAAAAAATCTAGTAAAGAAAAAAGAGTCACACCTCTAACAATACGCATATAAGCTGTCTCATTAAAAACCTTATAAGGAAAATCCAGTGGGATGTAAGGGAAAAAAAGTACAGCGCATATTAACTCCCCCTAATGAGATCATCCTTGAACCTTTGCATCCCGATCTTGTGCATCAACTTCTTGAAAGTTGCAATTAGAGGAGACTTGGTGAATAAATCAGCCACATTGTCACTTGAAATTTGTTGCACGTTAATATCACCATTTTTTTGTATCTCATGTATGTAGAAAAACTTTGATGAAGTGTGCTTCGTTCTATCTCCTTTTATGAATCCTCTATTAAGATGTGTTATGCATGCTGCATTATCTCTGTATAAAACTGTGGGTACATTGTCACATATTAAACCACATTTTTCTCGAATAAGATGTATCATGGACCTCAACCATACATATTCTCGGCTTGCTTCATGAATAGCTATTATCTCAGCATGGTTCGATAAAATGACTATAATAGACTGATTTATATATCTCCAAGATATGACAGTATCCCCACATATGAACACATAGCTTATTTGAGATCGAATTTTATACGGGTCAGATAAGTACCCAGTATCAGCATAACCAACAATATTAAGACTGCAGGATTTAGAATAAAATCATGTGTTTGATCTCATTTCTATGTCTCCTAATAGAAGCAGAACTATATCTTGTTAACAAATTAACTGAAAAGACTATATCAGGCCTTGTAGTATTTGTAAGATACATTAGTACACCAATTGGACTAAGATATGGTACTTCAGAACCAATCCAACTAGATATATTTCGCATTTCAGCAAATAATCTTATTGCTTTTGAAAACTCTCAAAGAGTTTTGATGATTTTCAAGCTATAAACTTATACAATATAAGGATTCTAAATAAGTTTCCCAGAAACTTTTATATGCTTCAAAACTTTGAATCCATAGAAAGTTTCCTATGAATTTGGTCAAGTGACAATATTCAACATGTCATATGTGACATCTTCAAGTGTCTGGACTGCAAATCAAATAGGTTTTACACTTACCAAGATCCATCCTTTCATGTCACTTGATAAATGTTTCTACGTCAGCATGCTTAAATAAACGTAGAATTCAGATCCTCGTAATCTTTTACAATATTGCGCCAATATCGTATCAAAGATATTATTAATGATATATCATTTTGTATCGGTTCATAATGCGACATAACATTTTGAGATCTCATCACTTTATTACTTTCAGGTACCTGAACCTTTCATAAGGTTTTATGAAGTGTTATGTCGTAGACTCTTCAAAAGCACATTGCCTTCTTATTATGATTATTTGCTCCTTATTCTTTTCAAGGATTATTTCATTTGGAACCGATTAGTCTACCACGCTTCACGCATGCATAGACTTTATCCTTTAGGAACACAAAATAAGAGCATTTGCAACTTTAATATGAGATACTTTCAGCATTTGACTTGAATTATTTTTTGAATTAAGATCTGATGATAATTCCTAACATATTTCATAGCTGCATATAATCTCCCCCTTATGTTAGGAAAACTAACATACATCCTCTATTTTCTTTGAGGATTTCATCTTTGTGCATCTTGGTATATTCATTAATCGTATACCATACATCAAAATCATTAGATGGAATAGTTGGTTCCTAACCTTGAACCAATTAAAAGGGAAGAAATAATCATAATTTATTGGTCTAATGCATACAAGTGCTATTGTATGTAACATATCATATTTCAGACCAACACATGAAGCTTTGTTCTCATTAGTAATGATTTAGCTATTTATCGAAGGCATTCAATGCTAAATCATCATCATCAAGATGAATTGGCCTGATTACATAATCTAAAAGTTATGCTCTTAACTCAATTTTATTAAGCAAGCAACATTTATGAATGTCAAATGGCAGGTTGATAATAAATGTACATGTGATCATCTTATATCGATGTATCTTAATAGATCACATGACAAGTGAACGGGTCCATATTCACCTTTCATACTTTTCAGATTTAAGGAATTCAATCCCAACATTAGTTGGTCCAACCAAATTATCATGAGAACAAGCGAAATAAACAATTCTCGAAGAATCTTCTAGTTCTTCAACATATGTCTAATACTCAATATGCACATCTTCGAGATGTCACAATCGTTCACATTAATTTATGAACTTTTATTCTAGTAAATTCCAAGTTTACCATGACATGTACTTTTTTCTTTAATAAATTTCAGATTTACTATTACATGAATAAATTTCAGCTTTACTACTTTAGAAGTAGATTTCAAAATAACTTTTCTCAGTTATTCTGCCTCATTCGGAGGTGAGTTGTGATATCATCACAATCAAGTGCACGTTTACATTAATAAGGTTCTCATTCCTCAGGAATGGAATATAATTGTGCCTTAAGCCTATCAAATTATGATAGCTTATAACTTCTTTCATAATATTGCTACTTCATGAGCAAATCGAGGCATAAATATGATAAAGAGAATTTCTCTATATTGCTACCACATTCACTTCAAGAATGGAGCAAATTGTCATCTTTCAGACTTATCTTATACTGCTACCACATTCACTTCTTGGAATGGAGCATATTCAAAGGATAAGTTTCATGACTTTTCATCAAAAACACATTATTTTGCCTTAGCCATCATAATATCATCAATATGGTGCATTGAGATTCAAACTCAACGTCTTACCCATATAAAAGCGTCTTAGGCATAAATCAATGGGACTTGAACCCAACATATTATCATTCCTTTTGATAATATTGTTCTTGAGGAATAAATTTAAAATATAAATGGTTCCAAACCAATTATTTTTCCTCAAATCCGACAATAATTATATTATTAGTAGCAAAAGACAGATAACATAAGAAATTACTAACCTTGAAATTACTTTTAGATTTATAATCTCATCTTGCTTGGCAGAGTCTCATGCTGATAACGTGTTATGAAACACAAAAGAATAGAGAAGAAGAAGAATAGAGAGAGAAGAGGGAGACTTCTTTATTTCTCTTGATGGATGAGAGATCATAAGATTGAGAATACAATGAACAAACCCTTCTATTTAAAGGAGAAATTTACTCCTAGTCTGAGTAAAAAACAGATGCTTCAACTCCTAATAAATATCAAAGTAGATCTCGATAAATCTTGATAGACATTCACTATAATATACATTTATAACACTAATAAATATTTTGGTAAGAATAGTGTGAAATCAACATAAATTAAGTAAAATGAAATGGAGAATAAATTAATATGAAGAGTAAATTCAAGATTTTAAATTAAATCAATGTGTGAGTACTTATTAATTTCTTTGCCTTGTTATTTCAAATTTAAGTATTTATATAGGATATGAGCCAATAAAAGAGAGAGATGAGAGTGCGATTAGATTATTTACAAGAATGACCTTTGTAAGAATGATTTTGAAGTTTCAAGTTTCAACCATGCTTATCAAAATTTTTAAGAAATGATAACAGTTTGAGACATTTCAATAAATTAAAGAAAGTAAATTTTCTCAGTTAGCCACAAGTTCTATCTTGCAAAAGTTTTTTTTAGCTCAACCACCGCCAAATTATAGATTTCACTAATACTATTCATTATGCCTATTGTGTTAATTAAATTGGTTATAAATTGTGATGTATAGGCAGAAGTTTCATATATTACTTAAGTGTTCAACTTTTTCTCTTTTCAGCTTTATAAAAAGTACTAATTAATCTTATAATCCCCAAATTATTGAAAAAATACAATTGAATTTGGGCATGATTGGTTTTAAATTAAGTACGACAGTTAATACAATTGAAAAATATCCTGCCCATGGTCATAGACAACATATTACATTATCTTCAATCTCCTTTTAACTTATTGAAATGTTTCAAATTTATGACTTATTGGTAAAATTAACTTAAACTGCACATTACAACTAGAACTTTAGGAGGGGCATTTATGGCTATTGGTAACATAAATTTTTCCCAAGGATGTTTTTTTTAAAAAATATTTCACTAAATAGGACAATATTGTTCAGACAACTCTTGTGGTATTCTGTTTTTGAACTTTATACATACCTCTTATTGTGCATTTTATCTTACTACCAAATATTGTAAAACTTTCACTACTTTTCAAGGAAAAGAATTGACATAAATCTTTTTATACAAGGTACCTTTTTGTTTTTTAATTTCATGCTAACTTTTGTTTTGATTACATGCATAAATTATTGTATCTGTTTCTAATTTTTCCGTTGAACTTGATCAATAATCCAAATTTGATTCAGTACTATTAGTATGATTCTAGGAGTATCAATTTAATTGTAGTAAATCATGAATAGGAATTCAGAATAATTGTAGAGATTCAAAATTAGGAATTCAGAATAGTTGTAGGGATTCAAAATAAGTATGTGTGTGTGTGTATATATATGTGTGTATATGTATGTATGTATGTATGTATATATGTATGTATTTAAATGAATGTTACTATATCTCATGATGATAATACAATACTAAAAGATTTTGTTAAAAACTTTTTATTCTTACAGCGCAACATAGGAGGTATCAGAGCATTTTTTTATTAACAATCGAATCAAAATCGAAATGAAACTCAATTTTTTCTCTCTTCACAATGGGAGGTCGGATAAACTCTACCATTCCCACCACCTCTGTTCCACTATCTTTCATAGTCCATCGTGATAACTCATTTTTTCCTATAAGTATTTTTATTGATGAAATAAATTTTTTCTGTAGGCACAATTGATGGAGATACGCATTAGTGCATGAAATGAAGTGGGATACTTGACAACAGAAAAGGTGAAACCAACAATGAATGATCTGAGCTATGTGACATATACTACTGAAACCAATAAAGTTAAGAGTTGGTTGATTGATTCAATGAGCCCCCATCTTATGCAGCGATTTATCCAACTGTCCACAACCAAGGAGATTTGGGAGGCTGTTGAAAGAACCTTCTATGATGGATCTCATGAAACTTGCTTGCTTGAGTTAAATAAGAAGTCTTTCAAAATGGTAGACCTTTGTCTACTTTTTATAATAAACTAGTTAAAAAATTTCAGGAAATTGATCATCGAATAACAACATAAAAAGAATAAGCCAGTGGAGTCATGGGTACGCATTCCATGATGGGTAGGCTGCAAATTAATATATTCCTCAGTGGACTTGATGCAAAATTTGATCAAGTTAATGTTGATATGAAGGAATCCAAAGCTAGATCTAAAAAGCAAATGTGCATACTTTAGGAGGAAATTTCAATAGAGGCAGACCATGAGAACATTTTGCGCAATAATTGAAAGCTTTATCATGAAAATTTATCAAAACAAAAGGCACAATAATCAGTATCAGTAAAATCTAATGATTTTATTTGCAATCATTGTGGTGAGAAAAGACATTTAAAATAACTTTGCTATGAGATTATTGGATATCTGGACTGATGAAATTTCTCAAAGAAACCTGGAAAGAATATCAATGGCTATACATACAAGGACACCATAGATGTATCATCCAAGAAGAAAATGTTCAACCTATTCCTAATGTTGCTCATTCAGGTATTTCTGATAAGGTGAATGTATTTTCTGTCAATACTAAGAATAGTGCTTGGATTATTGATATAGGGACAACTGATCAATCATATGACGAATGATTTCACCAAATTACATATTTTTAAATCATCATCTCAGTCTAACATCTCTACTTCAAATGGTATTACTTTTCTATTACAGAAGAGAGATCAATTATTTTTTCAAATACTTTGATGTTTAATACCATCCTAGTCATACTTTCTTATAATCTTTTATTATTTGAAAAATTACTTCATCGCTCAATTGTACAATAATATTTTGGCTTTTATTCTATGTATTTCAGGAGATTCCAATTGGGAGAACTCTTGGTTATGATATTAAATGAAATGAGTTGTATTATTTGAAGTTGACTATAGATAGAAAAAATAATTTTATCATGCATTTCAAAAAATAGAGTTGAGAAGAATTATGATAGTATTTGGTTGTGGCATAGGTGGCTCATCCACATTTCCTCTGTTTACCGTAAGAAACTTAAGCCTAGTTTATCTTTCAATTTAGATATTTCAATCTTTGAATGTGATGTATACAAATTGGTGAAAACTCATAATTCTTAGTTAAAATAAATACTCTCAGTCTTTTATTGTTATACACTCTGATATTTGAGGATGCAAAGGTTCCATTTCTCCTAAAGGCTCATTATTTTATTACTTTTATAGATGAATGCGCTAGACTTATATATGTATATTTGATTCATAAGAGGAGCGATACATGTATGGTATTTAAGGAGTTCTACAATATGGTCCATATTCAATATCAACACAAAATTTGAATTTGGCAATTTGATAATGTCATGAAATTTGTTGACGCTTCAGTTGGTGAATATTTGAGCAATTGGGATACAACATCATACTTCTTGAACGTATCCATCACAACAAAATAGATTGACAGAAAAAAGAATAGAAAACTTATGGAGGCGGTACATGCATCTCTTTGTGGGATGGACATGTCGCGATTTTATTGAGGGGAGACAGTTAAATTAGTTGTGTATCTGATCAATGGAGTTCCTTCCTAAGTTATTGACTTTCAAACTTCACAAGAGAAATTGAATTTTTTTTATTCTATTCCATACCTACAAAATATCGAACCAAGAATTTTTGGGTATACTGTATATATTCATATTTCAAAAGGCTTACAAAGAAAATTGAATTCCTGTGCCACATTATGTGTTTTGTAAAATATTTAAATTTTTCAAAAGGGCTACCAGTGTTATGATCCATGCACTAAAATATTTCAAGTCTCCTTGAATGTATTTCTTTTCATGAAATAGAACCATACTACATAGGGAGAGTTTTGAGCTCTTCTCCTCACAGGGAGAATTCGAGTGATGAGATTAAGCAAAACAACAAAATTTCTCAAGGTGAAATTATTTTTTCAAAATTAGAGGCCATCAAAGCAGAATTAAATGATCTCAGGTCACTGTTGATCAACCCTCTGTAGATGGTTCAAGTTTCTAGACTCCAAGTTTGCTGAATTTACCTGTGGATAATAATGATGAAAATTCATTAGAAGAGCTTATGTTAACATGATTAATCAAGGAGCCTCCTTCTTGAAATGACCAAGCTAATGTTGGACCGCAGGTAACAAATGATTCACTCTCAAATTATCCTTTACCCTCTCAATTACAACTAAGATAAAATAGAGGTATCTCAAAGAAATAATATGAACCTAATAGTAGAGTAAATTTTAAATATCCTATCAATAATTATACATCTGCTTAGAGACTTCTAAATTTATATGCCCTAAATATTAATCAATTGTTCAAATTATTTATGTCTAATAGTGTATAGGAAAAACTAGTTGTGAATGAAAGTAATAAATAAAGAGATAGAGGCTTTGAAAAAGAACTCAACTTGAAAACTAGTTTAGTTGTCGAAAGGAAAGAAACCTGTTGGATGCAAATGGATATACACTGTAAAATTTGAAGATGATGAAAGCATCAATAGTTATAAAGCGAGGTTGGCGGAAAAATGTTACACACAAAAGTATGGAGTTGATTATCAAGAGACTTTTACACCAGTTGCTAAGCTTAATTCTATTCACATCCTTATATCAGTTGTAGTGAATCGAAATTGGCAATTGGAACAATTTGATGTAAAGAATGCTTCCTAGATGAAGAAGTATATATGAAGATTTCACCTGATATTAAATAAGTATATGTACATGAAGGCAAAGCATGTAAATGAAAGAGATCTTTGTATGGGCATAAACAAGCACCCAGAGTCTGATTTGAAAGGTTTAACATAACAATGAAGTTGGTTAGTTATAGAAAAAGTAATTCTGACAATACTTTATTTATTAAACGTGAGGGAGAAAAAATCACAATATTAATAATATGCATCAGTGATATGATCTTGACCGGTAATGATGCTGTAGAAATAGAGAGACTACAAAAGTATTTGACCACGATGTTTGAAATGAATGACCTTTGACAACTACAATATTATTTTGGTATTGAATTATCACGATTAAATTTAGGAGTTTTTATGTGCCAACAAAAGTATGTATTAAATTTGTTGACTGAAATGGGGATGTTAATAAGCAAATTAGTTAAAACATCAATGGAGATGAATTATTTAATTACTTGAAATTTCTTCTAGCAAAATTTTTGTAGATCAAAGGTAGCTATCAATGGCTATTGGGAAAGTTGATCTATCTAACACACACTAGGTTAGATATTACATATATTGTGAGCATTTTAAGCAAATTTATTCATGTTGCAAATGAGGAACACATAGGATCGCTTTATAGAATCTTGAGATATATGAAAGGTGCACTCGAAACAGAATTATTGTACTCAAATAATAAAGCCTCCACCATTAAAGGTTACATTGATGTTGATTGGGCAGGAGATCAATCAACCAAAAAATATACATCAGGATATTTTATATTTGTAGAAGGAAGTCTTGTTACCTGGAGAAGCAAGAAACAAAAGGTTGTTGCTTGGTCAAGTGCGAAAGCAGAGTTTCGAGGTATGACACATGGCTTATGCGAGTTGTTATGGATTAAAGGAGTGCTACAAGATCTTGTAATTAAATGTTCATGGCCTATGGGTTTATTTTGTGATAACAAAGCTGCTATCCAAATTGCTCAATACCCGATTTAATATAATCACACTAATTACGTTGAAATGACCATCATTTTATCAAAGAAAAGATGGATCAAAAGATTATTTAGTCTTCATCTGTCAAGTTAGAAAACCAACTTCCAGACATTCTTACAAAGGTGGTCACAGGAAACATATTTCATGGAGTTATTGACAAGTTGTGCATGAGAAATATTTATGCATCAATTTGAGGGAGAGTATTATAATGCCCCAAAATCTGATTTTTGGGATGCCACACGGTACTCCGAACTACAAGTAGTCCTGAGCTAACCCTGATTGCTTTCTACTAAATCTAAATCTTAGAATAGGGAAAATATGAATAGTAAAACATAATAAATGCAGAAATATTATCTAAAGCATAGAAATCTCACAAATCTTGGTAAGACAATACTGAGAATCTGAATACTAAATCAAAGGTCTAACATTGAATCTAGTAGTCTGACAAACCTTTACTATTTGAATTTAGAGAGTCACTGGGGCAGGTCCCAGCTAACTCAACCTGTCTAAAATGAATAAATGAACTTCTACTAATAAAATAAAAGTATGAATAACTACGTCCCCGAACTATGAGGACTCACCAACTACAGGGATGTAGAAGAGATGCTCGAAGATCACTCACGCTACTGAGATTGAGCACCTGAACCTACATTATGAGATAATGTAGCACATAAACATATATGTGGATCAGTACTTTGAGGATGTACTGAGTATATGGGGGTGAATGCAATAAGTAAGCAATATCATAATAATTTATAAAATTATGCATGCTAAATGTAAATGACTCACACAGACTTGAGTAAGATGAAATCTAAGGATCATAAATCATAAATGATAAAACGTATAACACAAATATTGTGAGCCATTACACTTAGTTCTGAAATCTTTAAAAATTTTTATCTTAGGGCGTAAGAATATTAAAACCATAACTTCAAAAACATATTCTTTTATCTTAAAGCTTTAAATCAATACACTGTTGCAGAGTAGGAGACATCTTTTGGGAGGTTCTTCTAACCGACATATACCATGTGAGCATCCATGGAGTCTCATGTATGGCCCCCATTAGGTAGGGTTGTTCTATCCTTTCCATCGGAATAGAACTTCTTATCTTAAGTGATCACAATCTTAGTCATCCACATAGAAGTGGGAATAATCTGAATCCTACAGTGGCACGTAGTTTTGGGGCATAAAACTGTAGTAACCTACCCATCTCGGTGCTAAATACTACTCCCATTCTTATGCTCAAAATCTTAAGAAATCCACTTGAAAATAGCACAAGGGTTTATAAGAAAACCAATTATGATCTTTCTTTTCTTTAAATCTCAAATCATATGAACAACGTGGATTCTTTAACTTAGCTCAGGACACAAAGGTCACATCTTTATCAAAATTTGAGAATAATCTTATTTGAGGGTGCTCATAGCATAAATATTCTGGAAATAGCAATCTTAATTAGGGTTTAATGACCCATGTATCAATATCATGTGAAAACATCTAATTATTCATGCTTGGTAATATAAACATTTATAATTCATCATAAAATCTGGAAATTTCTGCACTATGCATAAAATAAGAATATAATCATGTAATTCAACTTCTATATCAATACAAATCTCATAAGCTTGTAAATAACAATAATGGGTATAAACCTTAACTTCTATTTCATGGAAATTCATATAAACTTCAGTAAAAAATAAAATTTAAAATAAGTTTTGGGCACAAGGATGAATGGATTGTCCTTGTTCATAACCCCACATACCTCAATTGAGGATCTAGATGCTAAAACTTAAATCTTGGATCTTTATTGATGTCTAGGAGTTGACCTCTTAGAGTTCTTGAATTGGGGATTCTCAATCTAGAATTACTTTAGAGAATTCATGGAGAAATTTGGATTTCTTGGGGAGGAAGTTTGATGAACTAGGGTTTTGCTTGAGAGAGATTTGATGAAAAGTGGATGTAAAGTGCTTTGGAGGGGTTTAATTCATTGTTTAGGACAGATTAGAGGCTTGGAGTTTACCAAAATATCCCTATTAAACTCATAAATGAAACTGAAAAAAATGACCAAAATCTCGACATTTGGCCTAGGCGCGACGTGCCAAGCCACTGGAAATTTCCAACATGGAATAAACACGGTGGTGCGACATGGTGGTATCACGTTTCCACCTTAGATGGGACCTGGAAGTTTGGCGCGACGCGTCAATATCGCGAACTCTCACTGAAATTGGACAATCAGGGATTTGGCCCTCTCCGCGATGCGCCAATATCGCGGAGGGCCACTGGAAATTGACAAGCGTCATTTAAACGTTCTCCACAATATGCTAATGACCTAAATGACGGTGTTTTAAGACTGAAACTCAAGATAGCCATAACTTCTTACTCAGTTATCAGATTTGGGCGAATCTTATATTGTTGGAAAGCTTATCAAATTTCTCACACAATAGGAGGCCTAAATCTGGATAATTCCACCTGAAATAATTATCATCTATTTTGGAAGCTATTCTTTAACATTCTAGGGACAGATTTTAGCTAGATAAGGTATGGGACATTATAATATCTCCCCTTTGGGAACATTCTCCTCAGATGTGGCTAGATAAGCTAAGAATATCGAGGAATCTGAGGCTATAAGCCACCATGCACAACTAAAATAAATTACGAATCTGAATCTAAATCATTTTGAGTTTCTTAGTAATCAATGAGTGTATGAACTTACATGAGGACAACTATATAGTTGAATATGTGATTAGAAAAGAATTGGATCAAAGAAGAGTATTACCTTTGGCTACATCTGAGTTTGCGGAGAAAAGGTGAGGGTACTTGGCTAGCATATCTACTTCTGCTTCGTAAGTGGCACCCTCAATGGACTAATTCCGCCAAAGAACTTTGACCAAGGGAATTTCTTTGTTCCTTAGTCTACAGATTTGATGATCTAAAATCTCAACTAGAATCTCTTCATAAGAAAGACTGTTCTGAACATTTGAGCTTTCTAAAGGAACTACAGCAGTGGAGTCACTGATACTCTTCTTAAGCATATAGACATGGAATACATGATGAATGGCTGATAAGTCTGCAGGTAAATCAAGCTCATAAGCTACCCTCCCAACACGACTCACAATTATATAGGGGCCAACATACCAGGGACTAAGCTTTCCCTTCTTGCCAAATCTCTTCACCCCTTTCATGGGTGAAATCTTTAGATACACTAAATTACCAAACTCAAACTTGAGGTCCCTTCTTCTCATATCTGCATAGGATTTCTGGTGACTCTGGATTGTTTTCAATCTTTCTCTAATCAACTTAACTTTATCCATAGTTTCAAACACTGCATTAGGCCCAAGCAAAACGGCCTCACCCACCTCAAATTAACCTATGGATGATCTATATCTCCTCCTATAAAGAGCCTCAAATAGAGATATCTGAATGCTAGCATGATAACTGTAATTATAAGCTAACTCAATCAATGGCAAATGCTCATCCCAACTACCTTTGAAATAAAAAAAACATGCCCTCAAAATATCTTCTAGAGTTTGGATGGTCCTCTCTTCTTGACCATCTGTCTGAGGGTGGAAAGCTGAACTAAGATAGACTTGGGTACCTGGACCTTTCTGAAAGGCTCTCCAAAACTGAGAAGTAAACTGAGTACTCCTATCTGAAATGATAGACTATAGAACTCCATCCAATCTGACTAACTCTCGGATATACAACTTAGCATAATCCTTAGCTGTATAAGATGTGTGAACTGGAAAGAAATACACTGACTTAGTCAATCTGTCTAAAATAACCCAAACCAAATTATGATGACAACACGAATGGGGTAAACCAGTCACAAAATCCATATTCACCTCTTGCCACTTCCAAGTGGGAAACCAAACTCTTAAAACATACCACCAGGTCTTTGGTGCTTCACCTTAACCTGTTGATAAGTTGAACATTTAGCTATGATCCCCGCTATATCTCTCTTTATAACACTCCACCAATAGATTTCCTATAAGTCACGGTATATCTTGATAGCACCTGGATGGATAGAATAATGCGCACCGTGCGCTTCCGCCATAATTCTCCGTCTCAACTCAGCAACATATGGCACACACAATCTACTTTGGTAACTCAACACGCCATCTCCCCCTTAGGAGAAAACCTCTACCCTTTGGTCCCTCACTGACTCTTTTAATTTGACCAAACTAGAATCCAAGGCTTGCTTCTCCTTTACTTCTGAAACTAGGGAAGATTTGAAACTACTTTGTACCCAAATATTCCCTTCAGCTGAATCACCCAACTTAACTCCCAATTTAGCCAAACAATGAACTTCTCCAGCTAACTCTTTCTTATCATTCTCCACATGAGCAACACTGCTCATGAAAAATCTATTAAGGGCGTCTGCCACTACATTGGCCTTGTTCGGATGATACAACATGCTCTTGTCATAATTATTCAACAACTCCAACCACCTCCTCTGATAGAGATTCAACTCCCTCTGAGTAAATACATACTGCAAGCTTTTGTGGTCCGTGAACACATCAACATGCACACCATACAGATAATGTCTCTAGATTTTCAAAGTAAATACCACAACAACTAATTCCAGATCATGGGTTGGTTAATTCTTTTCATGAAACTTTAACTGCCTAGAGGCATAAGCTATGGACTTACCTCTTTGCATTAACACATAACCCAAACCAACTCTGGAGGCATCATAATACACCATAAAACCATCTGTACTATCAGGTAATGCTAGAACTAAAGCTGAAGTGAGTCGAGTCTTCAACTCCTGAAACCGCTTCTCGCAGAAATCTGACCACTGGAACTTAATTTCTTCTGAGTCATTCTAGACATAGGGGATGCAATAGATGAGAAACCCTCAACAAAACGTTTGTAATAACCAGCTAGATCCAAGAAACTCTTAATGTCTAATGGAGAGATAGGTCTAGGACAATTCCTTACAGCTTCTGTCTTTTAGAGATCGACTCTAATATCATCGGCGAAAACAATATGACCGAGAAAGGTTATTGATCTTAGCCAAAATTCACATTTACTAATTTTGGAAAATAATTGATGATCTCTAAGAGTTTGCAAGACAATTCTAAGATGGTCTACATGGTCGTCCTCACTACGGGAGTATACAAGAATATCATCTATGAATACTATGACAAACATGTCTACATACTATTTAAACACTCGATTTATGAGGTCCATGAAAGCTTTTGGAGAATTGGTTAGCCCGAAGGACATGAATAGAAACTCAAAATGACTGTAATGGGTTCTAAAAGCTATCTTTGGAATATCACATTCCCTTACTTTAAGCTGATGATAGCCGGATCTAAGGTCTATCTTTGAGAAATAACTTGCACCTTGGAGTTGATCAAACAGGTCATCGATTCTAGGAAGAGGGTATTTTTTTTTATCGTAACCTTATTTAATTGATGATAGTCAATGCAATACACAAACAACCATCTTTAATCCGCACGAATAGGACATGAGCTCCCCATGGAGAAACACTAGGCCTTATGAAAACTTTATCTAAAAGATCTTTGAGTTACTCCTTCAACTCCTTAAGCTCTGCGAGAGCCATACGATAAGGAGGGACAAAAATAGGCTGAGTATCTAGGAGAAGGTCGATACCAAATTCTATCTCTCTATCAAGGGTACCCCTGGGAGATCTTCTGGGAAAACTTCTAGAAATTCATTAACCACTCGAACAAACTGAAGTGTTGAAGTCTCAGACTTAGTGTCTTTAACTCTAACTAGATGGTAAATGCAATCTTTGGTTATCAACTTGCTGGCTTTGAGGTAAGATATGAAATGACTCTTGGGAGACACTGAATCACCTGACCACTAAAAAATTAGCTCATCTGAAAACTGAAACTTCACCACTCAGGTGTAAAAATCTATAGAAGCATAACAGGAATGAAGCTAATCCATATCCAGAATAAGATCAAAATCAACCATATCTAACTCTATCAAGTCTGCTACGATGACTTTTTGAAGGACAGTGATAGGACACTTCTTATGGATTTGCTTAACAACAACTGACTCACCTACTGGAGTAGAAACCAAGAAAGGCTCAGGGATCTTTACAGAACTTATCTCAAAATTCACAGCAACTAACGGGGTCACATAAGAAAAACTCAACCCAGGGTCTAACAACACATAAACATCAAAATGAAAGACATGAAGCATACCAGTTACAACATCGAGTGAATCCTCTTACTCCTGATGGGATGGTAAAGCATAAAATTGATTCTGGCGTTAATCGCCACCAGTACTGGATGAGGCGCCCTGGGGAGAGGATGGGCGACCTAGAGGTGCTGGTGCACTATTATCCTGAGTCGGAGGACAAACATCTCTATTCCTCCATCTACCATGCGGGCACTCTTTGATTTTGTGACCCTGTTGACACCCAATTTGGACCACCCGATACTCTCCTAGACTTCTATTTAATCAATTTTATTTAACTTTTAATACTAAAATTTTTCATGCATTATTTTGCTATCAAATAAATTTTGACAAATAACATTCATGATTTAAAAAATGCCGCCTTTGTTCTCTTCTCCTCCCCCATCGCGTCTCCAAGTCTGGCAGACTAAGTCATTGCTTCTCCATAAACAGGCGCCAAACCATTCAAAGAAAAAACCCACTGCACCAGCCGTCGTCCCCTACTCCTCCTTACTCTCTTCCTCCACCGCTCCGGTGAACCCCATCACCATATCAGCGGTGAGCCAGCCTCCTCAAAACAATCAGCCTGAACCAGCGTCGCAACCACCATAGCTGGTGAACCAGCCGGCTACCTCTCCCCCGCTGACCCATTTTCCATCAAAAATTGATGGATTGAGAATTCATATCCGGGTTTGATTTTGTATTTTAATTTATGGCTGAATTTCATTTCTCTTTTACCCTTTTCTTTTCTTTTCTACAGATTATGTGATGCGAAATTGGCGTTTACTCGATTAAGAGTTTGATTTAATTTCTTGTTATTTGAGCTTGCTAAATTGTTTAAATTAACATAGGTTAAAACATTTGATTGTTATTGCTTAAATTTCATTTGTGTGGGTGCTAATTGTTTGACTGCTTTATGATAAATTTCGGTGAAGTTTAGATCTTAATCGCCCCCTTTAAAATTATTTCTTGAATTTGATAATGTGTTTGATCATCTTGTTTGGTTAGTATTGAAAATGCACATATGTTATGTCGAAAATGTTGTGGTAGGCTCACTTTGGGTTAATGGGTCAATGACATATTCTTTTTGTTTGGAACATGAAGAACCTTTGGCCTGATTATTTACCTTGGACAATCTTGAATATTTCTGGTAAATATATAATTTATGTGTGATTGATAATATATGTATTAGTTAATTTACTCAATTATTAGTTAATTTGCTTAATCAAAGCTTTGAGTAGATTGATTGCCGCCTATTTATGGTAAAGATTTTACATGCGCTCTTTTATCTTTTTTGATTCTAGCAAATCCCGTATGAACGTTTATATATGGTAATTCAATAATTTCCTCCTCCTTAATTATTTGTGATTGATTTTTTTTAGAATATTGTGTTTTCCATTTTTATCCTGTTAATTTGATTCTGACATATTTACTCCTTTTTAGCACTATTATTTTCACTATATAAAGTAAGTCTCCTTGTCATTCTAAGGGACATCTCTTATAATACTCTCCCACTCCATATACGAAAACTCCCTAACTTCTACATTCTTCTACACTATATTTAAGTACCAAGTTTCACTTGCTGCTACTTTGAGAGACAACTGATTGTTGCTTGTTGTTATAATTGTTCGTCCACTTTGAGTTCCATTTGTTTTGTCAGTGTGTTGTTAACCGGTTAGTTTTCTCTAGCCATGCATTAGTTTCTTTTATATCATTCTATGTGAGCATGTTTTTTTTTTATTACTTAAAATACTTGATGTCATATGCCTTCTATTTGTCTTATACGCCTTTATCACTTATTGTGTTCATATGAGTAGTTGCTCTTGTTGTTAAATATTTTTTCCACTAGAATGTTTGTTGTTTGTGAACCTGGAATGGAGTATTTTTTAGTTTATTTTTTCACTTGTCTTTAAAATTATAATGTTATTATTTTCACTTAAAACCGACCTCTAATTAAAATTATTGCTAAGTTGAACGAGCGCGATTAATGATATCGTGACATCGTTTCTATAAAGCAACAGACATTTTTTCCAAGAAACAAAAACTCTTACTTTTTAAGTTTTGAATATTATTCCTCTATCAAAATAAGTTAGTTGCTGTGTATTTTTCTTATTTTTTTATTTATTTGGGGTAGTTTAAATTTTTTTCCTTTGCTTAATAATTTTTGTTATAATTTATATCACTTCTCTCTCCTTGCTTTTCTTAGTTACGTGTTTTACTGATTTTTATTACTTAGATAATTAATAATTAGAAATGATAAAATAACATGAGCATGGTTTATTAATTACTTTGTCAATTAGTTAAACTTAAGTTAAATGAAACAAGAGACCTTATTTGACCACGTAGAATCCCCACATAAAATACAAATTCGGCTAGGAACCACCTTTGTGGATCTCGAAAGGTGCCTAACACCTTCCTTTCGAGGTAATTTGAACTCTTACCCGAATTTCTAGTGAACTAAGACTAAACAACAAAAATAGGTTCGTAGTAGCCTAGACCGGTGCCCTAGTGCACCTTAATTCGTTAGGTGATGACTTTTCACACTCTACCTCAAAACAATCCCAAAAAGAGTTTGTCACGTCGAATTCATCTTTCCGCAAAGGAAAATGAGGTGCGACAGACCCGGCTGGCCACAACCATAACAACCTTTCTGACCCCATAAACATTCACCTCTATGATTCTTACCACACTTAGCACATGGGGGATGATTAGGCCTATTACTCACGCTATTCTGAGACCTACATATAGAAGACTTACCCAACTGTTCCTGCCTATTTCTGGGTGTAGGAGCACAAGATGAAGAAAGTGCAGGTATAGATGAGCGATTGTGAAACTGCGAATGATTTCCTCCTCTAGACCTATTCTGGCGATGATCAGACTGCCCTATTCTAGCCCTTTTATTTGCTCTCTCTTTCCTTTCCCTTCTCTGTGTCAATTTGTTGAGCATGCATCATTCATTTAGCAAGATCCATATCTCCAATGATCATAGCATTCCTACACTCCTTAACTACCAATATAGACACACCGGTCACAAACTTACTCATGCTTGACCTAGGATCAGCCATATGATCAGGGGCATAATTAGACAACTGGTTGAACTTAAGGCAATACTCTTTCATAGTTATTGAGCCCTGCCTCACGTTCATAAACTCTTCTATCTTAGCTTTCCTTATCTCGCGTGGGATAAACTTGTCTAAGAACGTATCCTGAAACATCTACCAAGTCATAGGAGCTGTATTCTCCCCTCTACTTTTCTTCCACATCACCACCCAGCCATATGCAATATCCTTCAGCCTATAGGATGTCAATTCTACACTCTCCTCTTCAGAAACATGCACAATTCGTGTGATTTTCTTCACCTCATCTAGATAACATTGTGGGTCCTCATCTACTTTCGACCCAAAGAATTCCGGCGGGTTCATTCTCAGAAAATCTTGGATTCTGGATGCGGCTAAGTCCCCATCTTGCTGAAGTGAGGCTGCAAACTAACGGTTGCCCTACACATTTGCTGTCACAGCTTAGGCTAGCGCCTGAAAGGGAGCCCGAAACTCCGCATGTGACACATTATCATTCAAAGGATCTGCTGGTTGAGGTGGCTGATTATTATTTCTGCGGGGGTTAGCTCGACGAGGAGGCATTTTTTATCACGTGAAAGCATGAGTTAGAAGCAGATAGAGCATTGAATTCACGATAGATCATGAAAGAAGAGATGATTTTCTAAAATTCTCCATAGC
The DNA here is from genome assembly GCA_030864225.1 of Capsicum baccatum var. pendulum. NCBI lineage: Eukaryota > Viridiplantae > Streptophyta > Magnoliopsida > Solanales > Solanaceae > Capsicum > Capsicum baccatum. Next base: position 69,700,226 of record CM061552.1, on the reverse strand, counting down.
CTCTTCCTCATAGATATGGTGCGCTTTACACCGATGATCAAGACTTTATGTAATGCGGCTTGTCTGACTCCCTAGGAATCTCTAAACATGGCTCTAATACCAAGTTTGTAACACCCCAAAATTTGATTCCCGAAACGACAAACGGTGCTCCGAACTACAAGTAGTCCTGAGCTAACCCTAGCTGCTTTCTACTAAATCTAAATCTCAAAATAGGGAAAATATGAATAAGAAAACATAATGAATGCTAAAATCTTATCTAAAGCATAGAAATCTCACAAATATTGGTAAGTCAATATTGAGAATTTGAATATTGAATCAAAGGTCTAACACTGAATTTAGTAGTCCAACAAGCCTCTACTATTTAAATTTACAGAGTCACTAGGACAGGCCCCAGCTGACTCAAACTGTCTGAAATGAATAAAGGAACACCTACTAATAAACTGAAAGTATGAATAACTAAGTCCCCGAACTATGAGGACTCACCAACTGTAGGGATGTAGAAGAGATGCTCGAAGATCACTCACGTTGCTGAGATTGAGCACCTAAACCTAAATTATGAGACAATGTAGCACATAGACATATATGTGGATCAGTACTTTGAGGATGTACTGAGTATATGGGGGTGAATGCAACAAGTAAGCAATATCATCACAATTTATAAAATCATGCATGCTAAATAGAAATGACTCACATAGGCTTGATTAAGCTGAAATCTGAAGATCTTAAATCATAAATGATAAAACGTATAACGCAAATCTTGTGAGCCATTACACTTAGTTCTGAAATATGTAAAATACTTTATCATAGAGCTTAAGAATATTAAAACCATAACTTCCAAAACATATGCTTTTATCTTAAAGCTTTAAATCAATAGACTGTTGAAGAGTAGGGGGCATCTTTTGGGAGGTTCTTCTAACTGACATACAATGTGAGCATTCATGGAGTCCCACGTCTGGCCCCCATTAGGTAGGGTTTTTCTATCATTGTCGTTGGAATAGAAATTCTTATCTTAAGTGATCACAATCGTAGTCATCCACGTAGAAGTGGGAATAATCTGAATCCTACGGTGGCACGCAGTTCTGGGGCATGAAATCATAGTAACCTATCCATCTCGATGCTAAATACTACTCCCATTCATATGCTCAAAATCTTGAGAAATCCACTTCCAAATAGCACAAGTGTTTACAAGAAAACCAATTATGCTCTTTCTTTTCTTTAAATCTCAAATCATATGAGCAAAGTGGATTCTTTATCTTAGCTCAGGACCAAAAGGTCAAATCTTTATCAAAATCTGAGAATAATCTTATCTGAGGGTGCTCATTGTTGACACCCAATTTTTGCTCTTTGTGCCTAAAATTAACATCTTCAGACTTTTTGTTCGTTAAAGGGCACGAAGCATAATTTTCACATCTTTTTACAATTGTTTGATAAATTATTGATAATTATCCTTTCTTTAGGATTTTAATCAATTTTTTGTCATATTTTTTAATTTTAGGTTTTTTATCAATTCATTATTGTTCTTAACATTTTACAATCACCCGCACATGTGCACGACATGACGTTATATATATATATATATATATATATATATATATATATATTTACAGTATTTTTAAATTAATTATATTTTAATAATTTTAATATTCTTTACATTTTTTCATTCAACATCTATATTTTACAGTCCGCAAACTTTGAGTCGAATCAATTATTTTTGTGCAGTATAATAATTCGATGTCTTATCACATCCGACAATGACTACAAAATAATGTCTTGTCATGTCCGACAATGACCACTCAGTGTTGTCTTATCACATCTGACAACGACCACTCAATAACACTGCCCTTTGAATAATTACTTGTCCGTCGGTCAAAAGGATGAAAATCCTTTGGCCAATAACTTAAGGACCTAAGGATGTTCAATTATAAAAAGAGAGGACACCCTTTTATCCATTGGATAAAACGGGTGCTCAATTTTTTGTATAAATAGGTGGTGGGAGGACACATTTTGTAGACAAATTTTTTTTTATTTATTTTTTCCTCTCTTTCAAAATGCACATATATTTATTTTTTACAACTCATAAACATTTTTCCTTTGCAAACCCACACACATATTCATAAATATACAAGCATATTTTATTTATTCCATTTTTCTCTTCAAAACACACACAAAAATATATATAAAAAAAATATACACACTAACACACACAAACTCACGCACTAACACACACAAAATCAGCACTCTCTCTCTCTTAAAAAAGAAAAAACAAACAGCCACACAACCACAGCTACACTACCGTTGGCGACCACCATCACCACACACATCTCTCTCCTCTCCTTACTACTGCCGACAAAACATGCCACCAGATCTGCTCTAGCCGCTATCGCCCCTATTCTCATTCTCTCCAGCAGCCAAAACCTGCTGCTCCGGCGAACCACCACTCCGGTGACCACCACAGCCATACGTCGCCCTTTTCTCCCCACTTCTTCCTCTTTTTCTTGCTGCTCACTCTCTCTTCTCTCCTCTTTCCTCTCTCTTCTATTTGCTGTTGTAGCGCCGAGAAAGGGTCAAGTTTGACCAGATTTGGTGTGATTTCAGCGTTGCTCTGACAAAAGTCATTGAATCAACGCTGTTTCGGTCACTGATTTAATTTGTAATATATATTAAATGTGGTTGGTTGATTGTTAGCTTCGCAGATCTGTTCGGAGTTGTACATTCTCCGACGAACTCCATTTTTTGGTAGGATTTCGCTATTTTTAGACTGTATTTTATTGATATATTTGTATATTGTGGCTTATTCTTGTTGTTGCTGCTATATTTGCTCCATTTTTTATTATTTTTTCCATTGATTGGCTGTTGTGTTGAATCAAACATTGGTTTGGACTGTTGTGTCATTTACACATTTTTACTTGGCTGATAAAGAATAAGATACCACACGATACATGTCAGACGAAAAATTATTATTAATTTGAGGCCTCCGTAAATAAAAGACGGACTTTACGTGTACAAATACGTAATAAAATAAATATTTTGGGCGATGATGAAACTTTATAACAATATAAGATTTTACAATTCAGATTTTAACAAGACGATTTAGGACGGCTCAATTAATAGGACGGTCAATTAATTGAGCAACCATTTCGCAGTCATGACTTTATCTGAGCCCACTTTTTAACAAAAAAAAATATCTTTTTAAATATTTATATACACACATGCTTGTTCAATTTATTTTGATTATTATTTATTCGTTACTAACATTTTTACAAGTGTTTATATAGGTTATTTGGATTACTCGTCGAGAGTTGCATTCAAAGAGGCCCTTTTAATTTTGTATTGTATTTTTATATTTGTACAAATGTTATTATAGTGAAAACTTTATTTTTTGGGTGTTGGACGGAATTTTCTTTATACAACTTCACCTAGCGTTTATGCAAACTTAGGTCGTTAATGTTTTCTAATAAATTAAATTAATCAAATTAGTTTACATACTTTGACATCTTAAACATTGTGATCTTAAAGTAAATCTTTACTTTTTCATAAACTTATTTTTCTCTTTCTCTTCATGACATACCAAGATATACTTTCTTTCACACAACATAAAATACTTTTCTTTTCACATGTATTTTTATACATATCTTTTACATTTTTTATAATAACATGTTTTATTTATATATTTAATATACATACATCTTTACATAATTCTAAACATTTATATTATTTTATATTTAATACATACACTTCTACATTATTTTTTATACCTCCTCCCTCTTTGAAAAATTTAGTCTAGCCGGGTACCACACTTGTGGATTCTGAAGGATGTCTAACCCCTTTCCTTCGGAATAACTTGAACCCTTACCTAGAATCTCAATTGGTTTTTCACAGACTAAAAACATTAATCACATGTTAATACTTCAATAGGTTTCCTTATTTTCCTTAAAAATTAGGTGGCGACTCTGTGCAAATTTTCATTCATTTAGAGTCCATAACGTCATGCTCGTTTTGACCTCCGGTAAAAATAGGGTATGACACTCATAGCACAAACATTCTTGCAATAGCAATCTTAATTAGGCTTAATGACCCATGTATCAATCTCATGTAAAAACATCTAATTATTTATGCTTGGTAATATAAACATTTATAATTCATCATAAAATCTGGAAATTTCTGCACTATGCATAAAAACGTGAATATAATCATGTAATTCAACTTTTAAATCAATGAAAATCTCATAAGCTTGTAAATAACCATAATAGGTATAAACCCTAACTTCAATTTCATGGAAATTCATATAAACTTCAGTAAAAATTGAAATTTAAAATAAGTTTTGGGCACAAAGACGAAAGGATTGTCCTTGTTCATAACCCCACATACCTCAATTGATGATCTAGATGCTAAAACTTGAATCTTGAATCTTTATTGATGCCTTGGAGATGACTTCTTATAAGAGTTCTTGAATTGGGGATTCTCAATATTGAATTGCTTTGGAGAAATTTGGATTTCTTGGGGAGGAAGTTTGATGAACTAGGGTTTTGCTTGAGAGAGATTTGATGAAAAGTGAATGCAAAGTGCTTTAGAGGGTTTTAATTCATTATTTAGGACAGATTAGGGGCTGGGAGATTTACCAAAATGCCCCTCTTAAACTCATAAACGGAACAGGAAAAACGACCAAAATCTCGACTTTTGGTCTTGGCGCGATGCGCCACTATCGCTCCAAGCCAGTGGGAATAAACACGGTGGTGCGACGCTGTGGTATCGCGTTGCCACCTTGGATGAGACCTGGAAGTTTGGCACGACGCGCCAATTTCGCGAACCCTCACTGGAATTGAACAATTGGGGATTTGGCCCTCTCCGCGACGTGCCAATATCGCGGAGGGTCACTGAAAATTGACAAACGTCATTTAAACCTTCTCTGCGACGCGCTAATGACCTAAATGATGGTGTTTTACGACTGGAACTCAAGATAGCCATAACTTCTTACTCGGTTATCAGATTTAGACGAATCTTATATTGTTGGAAAGCTTATCAAATTTCCCACACAATGGGAGGCCTAAATCTGGATAATTCCACCCGAAATAATTATCATCTATTTTGAAAGCTATTCTTTAACGTTCTAGGGACGGACTCGAATGTGGCTAGATAAGATGAGAAATCAAGGAATCTGAGGCTATAAGCCACCATGCACAACTGAAATAAATACCACTGATTTCGTTCATTCTTGAATTTGCTATATAAGAAATCTTAAAGGTGACAACAAAACAGATATACACTACTAGAAATTAAGTGCACATAAATGAATATACAAAGACTGAACATAAACAAAACAGTACAAAGAGGGGGTCATATATAATTAATTGATCAATTCAACTAGAAAATAAAAGTCATGACAATCTATACGGACATCAACTACCCACATTCTCTTTTATTGTTACAGCTCCCTAGTCAGATCTCTCTAGTGGAATGAGACACTTCTTTCCCAAATGAAAAAAGAAAAAGAAAAACATGTACTAAAATCACTACTAGTATTACTAAAGAGTAATGAGTACTGTTCTTAGCAGAATGTCTGCTGAATCTGATGAGCCAGTTCTTCAGCACTAAGTTGGCATTCAATTCCAATCTGCCAAAAGGAAGAAATTACTAATCATTAGCTTTGAAATCTTCACTAATTTAATGATACCACAGGTCTACTGATTTTCTAATTAAATTTAGTTCAATTTAAATATACATTAATTAAAACTATACTACTAATAGTTTGGAGGATCTGAATGAACGTGTCAAGTATACGAGGTCATTAGATATTCTTTCTTTAAAATATCAAAAGAAATTTACTGAACGAATAATATAACGGGGTAAAACAAAATGTAAGCAAAATAAGAAGACTTTTGGAAGAAGTGTGGTTGTCAAAAAGGAAGCCATATATCTGTAGAAAAAAGTTACTCCCTCCGTTTAAAAAAATAAATAAAAATGATCTACTTTCTTTTTTAGTCCATTTAAAAAAGAATGATTTTTTTCTTTTTTTATAATACTTTAATTTTAACTATTTACATGACATACCGCAAGATTAAAGGACATTTTGGTACATTTGATACAACTTTAATTTAAGACCACAAAATTTAAAAGTCATTCTTTATTTTCTTAAATTTTGTGTCAAAGTCGAAGTAGCTCATTCTTTTTTAAACGAAAATAATATCTATTAAGTACTGTACAAATTTGTGATCCCCACATGTCTGTTTCACAGGAGGAATCAAATGATTACTAGGGACTTCTGGAATCACAACTAGTATAAGCTTTTTGTGCTAGTTAAAATTTTCCTCAATTGTCCAAACTTTGTCATGTCTCTCCATTTCAAAATTTCCCGACTATATATGACATTGTACATATGATACTATGGTAGTGGTCATATTTAGGGCAAGGTTAGGTTAATTATACCAAAAATGATACTTATATGTGTATACTTCTAGGTAAAGGTGCAATAAATGGAAGAAACTGAAATAGAAATAACAAAATAAAGAGGTTTAGGGTTCTTATATATCACGATGAGCTTTAGGATTTACTTGTGAAAAATATTATATAGTATTGAACTTAAAAGAAGGTAATAATAGTGCCTCACGAAAGTACTTATATACTAGAGTATATATTATGAGTGCAGGTAAGTGAAATACCTTAATGGTGAAGGAGTTGAGCATGGTACCATCAATAGTACTGATGCTGACATGGAGTATTTCGAGGGCGAGTTCTTCTAAAGCAGCAATGATCTTCACAGCTTGGCCAGGAATACGTGGAGACACGGTCTTCAATATGACATTCGCGCCGGAGAATTTCACCTCCACATCAGCAATGGTTGATTTTGAATTAGCAGCCAGCTCATTATTGACATGACTGTCAATAGAGGAATTCGAAGAAGTACTAGGGGGAGATGGTTCGAGTGGGCTAACGGACATGGGTGCAGCAGGCCTATTAGCATTATTGTGATGATTAGGCTTATAAGGGCTGGTGGGTTGTGGGGTTCTTGGGCTAATTGGTAAGTTCATTCTGGGGCTAAGTGGTGGTTTTCGTGGACTTAATGGTGAAGGTACTCTTGGACTAATTGGGATTAGTCTTGGACTTAGAACTTCACTGTAGACTTTGCGTTGCTTCTTGGCTTCGAGTGATTGTAGAACTTGTTGTAGCTCGTTTATGTAATCCACAACCCCACCAATTATTGATGCTTGATCACCCTATTTGTTACACAACAAACAAAATTAAACATGAGAAAAAGAGAGAAGAGATCCAACTTTTATATATATATATATATATATATATATATATATGCTGAAGTTCAACAAGGAAATGGGTTCAGAAGCATGGTAGTAGTAGTAGTAGATTTGTCTAAACTTTACAAGTTTCTTGAAAACATCTCCAACATGCTGCTAATGACGAATCAAAATTTTTACTAAAGAAATTCAAAAATATAAACAGTAAATACATGAACACGTTAAAGCAATTCAACATTTACTACATTTATGTATATACACTATAATCTTTTCGAAGAAGGATTTGGATGAACTCTTACGTCCCTCTCTCTGACCCACTAATCAAAGCTCCTTCTACTTTACCTTTTATTTATGTCATTATTTAGCTGAAAAAAATAAAATAATAATGAAAGAAAGATTAGTGGCATATAGCAAAGAGTTCATAAAATTTGTGGTTTTAAAGTACCGACATCCATAACAACTTATCACTAACATTACAATAACAACAACAATAATAAAGTGAAATTTGGAGATGATAATGTGAATATCCCCTACTTTGAGAAGATGGAACGTTTCTTTCCCATAGACCCTTTCGACTCAAACAACGACAACAACAACATACAACAAAGCAAACAAAAGAATATGGTTGGAGGTTACTGAAAGAGAAGAAGCGTACTCGTTTAGCATAAAAACAAGGCATCAAAGAACGTAGGACAGAGAGATGCTCATTCATTTGCTTGCGGCGATTCCTTTCAACTGTTATGTGAGAAATCCTATTTTCCTGCTGGTTATTATTATTAGTATTGTTTCCCTCTATTATCCCACAACTTTTAACCCCTGCAAAATTTTGCCTCTTGTTACTTGGTGTATCTGCTTGATCAGTCTCCTCTGAATACTCTTGTAAAGTTGCACTCGACCCAGTAGACTTTTGAGAAACTAATTTCCTTTTCCTCCCTTCTTCCGAAACCAACCCTGTAATTTCATCAGACGTTGTCGTGGTGTCGTTATTATTAAATTCTGAATAAGAACCTCCACCTCCACCACCACCGCCTTCTAAAGCGTCCAAAATACTGAAGATGTCACATTCGGAATCTTCAAACAAATCAGACAAATTTTGGTCACCATCCATTTTCAACAAGTAGTATGACCTAAGTGTGAATTAAGATCAAGAAAAAGGTAGCATACAAGAGACTATAAAAAGGGTAATAGTGTATGACTAGGAAATTAGAGTGAGTGAAAGTGGTGGTTTTGGATATGGAGGAAAGAACATAGAGAGGAAAAAACAATAGAGAGAGAGAGAGAGCCGTTAAGAGAGCAATGGATGGATATTTATTGCTGAACAAAACAAGGGTGATATATATTTAAAGGGAGAATAATAATGGAGTAATTAAGTACTCCCGTCGCCTACACAATAGATTTCAAATATGTTCAATTATAAAATTCTTATATCAAATTTCAAATTTTTAATAAAGTTTAAATGCCTATTTCGTTCATAACATATAACGTACGCAACCCTTTTTTTTTTACATATTTTTATTTACAACAATTAAATGATATTATATTAAAGGTATATCACAACACTTTATTATAAGCATTTATAAAACTTTCAAACAATGGCTATATAAAAATGGAATAATTTAAAATAAGTACGGTTATAGGGACGTCAAAAAGAGTACTCTCAAGGCATATTATAGGTTAATGATGAAAAGAAAGACTTTGGTGAAATTCTACAACACCAAGTTTACCTTTTCCACGTCTGCACTTACTCGTAGTTGCAGCTATTGCTCAGTAAATTTAAGAATCAACCAGTATAGGGATAAAATATGTTATATTAATAATATTTACTTTAGAAAATATTTTTTTTATCTCAATTTATGCGACATACTCTGAACAGGTACAAAATTTAAGAAATAAGAGAAGATTTGATGATATTTACCAACTTGTCCTTTTATTAAAGATGCACTATTACTATCTTTAATTAAATGAGATCAATAAGGGTAAAAGTATTACGTCTTTAAACAGTTACCAAATAAGGAACGATGACATTCTTTTTGGGACAGACAAAAAAAATGACGACACATAAAATGGGACGGGGAGAGTATTAGTTATGCTTACATTAGTTATTAGTGACCCTGACATTATTTCTTATGCAGCGTTTGATTTGGTGTGTTAAAAATAACTTTCATGACATATTTATAAATAAAAATATATTTACAAAAATGTCCTCCATAAGTATAATAAAATTGAGGAGGAAAAGATTTTGAAGGACTATTATGTCTATAACCATGCTAATACATGTGTTAAAGTTCATTATATTATTAATACAAAAAAAATTCCACCTATTAACTATGCATAGCATAATAGAAAATAGAATGTGTAACTAAAAAGGCACTGCAATCTTTTTTCCTCGTTTGAAATCATGCCATTGTCTACTTAAATATTTGTTTTTGCTTGTCCTTGTGAATGTCAGACGATTTTTTTTTTAAGAAAAAAGACTTCATGAAACTTGTTTTAGCTCCATTTGGTTATAATTTTTGGAATTAAATTTTCAAAAGAAAAAGTATTACTTGTTCATGAAATTTAGTCAGTTTTGAAAAATTGTTTTCAAAAAAATTTCAAGTTGAAAACATGGTCTTTGGGTGAAATATACAGATTTTGAAATTATTTTTCAACAAATTTTTAAAACTAAATTGTTTCAAGTTTTAACTAAATTTATGATTAAAAGTGAGCATAGTTTTGCTTGTCCTCGAAAGAAGAAAAAAAAAGTGACCATGTTAATGTCTAGAGATATTTAATTTTCCTTGTCCTTGATTGTGACATTAGTTTATTTTCAACCCAAAAAAAAAGGGGGCGGGGGGGGCGGGGGAAAGAAACGAGTACTCCAATTTAGAAAGTGTCCTCTTTTACTCTCATTAGTCATTAATAATTTCTCCCTTTTTGAGCAAAATATAGGTCATAGTTATAAACCAAGTCTGTAAAAAAAGGTTCTTTTTTTATACATAGTTTTTAGGTTTTACAATAGTGAATGCATGGCACCAAAAAAGCCCTTGCATGATCTTCATGAATAGTTAAAGTACTTAACTTTTTCATCAAAACTATGTTAAATTTGTCAAGTCTCCCAAACACTGTTGCCTTGCTCTTTCTTAGGTTTTCTGCTAGGTTCTACAGTAATTACTGCAAACGTTTAATTATTTGTTTCTTCTTTTTTTGGAAAAAAGTGTTTCATATTTTTTTATTTATTTTTTATTATTATTATTAGGCAGAATACAAACACAGCTCCCTCAAGTATGCATCATCTTTTACTTAGGCACCTCAAGTAGATATTGTTCCATTTTGGCACCTCAAGTGGCCTTCAAGTGTGTCACTTTGACACTTTTTGCTGAGTTGGCAAGGTGCGTTTGACACACGCATTGAAGGCGCGTTTAGGTGGCATTTTCGTAATTTTTCAGTGGCATTTTCATAATTTATATTTTTCTTCTTCTTTCTTCAATCCATTAACTTACCACCATTTTTTCCTTAACACATCCTTATGCTAAAATGGTCAAATCAAGAATCTTACTTCTTTTACGAAAGAAGAAATCAAAAAACAAGAATGATTAAATTAAGAAATAAGAATGCTTAATTATAAGAAATAAGAATGCTTAAGAAATAAAGCTAAATCAGTGAAGAAAAATTGAATTCAAACAAAATCAATAAAAAAAAATTAAAATCGAAGCATAAAAAAACAAGAAAAAACAGTGAAGAAAAATTGAAAATCGAAGCAAAATTGATGAAAGAAATTAAAAAATAAAGCTAAATCCGTGAAGAAAAATTAAAATCAAATAAAATCAATTAAAAAAATTAAAAATTGACTGGTGGGGTAGCGGGTGGGTAGGTGGGGTGGGAGAGGCGACGGGATGGGTGGACTGATGGGGTGGGTGGGGTGGGGTGAGGGTGTGGGTGGGGTGAGGGGTGGGTGGGTGGGTGGGGTGTTTGAAGAAGAAGGTTGGTGGGGTGGGTAGGTTAGGGAGAGGGGGTACTTTTTATTTAAATTAACTATTTATAAATTATTTGAGGTTTTTTGTATTTAAAATTAATTATTGGGGAAAGGGTGATTATTGATTTTTTTTTTGAAAAAAATTAATTAATGATTTAAAAATTATTTTTTAGAAAAATAACACGTGTCGGCATATTATTTGTCACTTTCCACATCATCAGGTGCGTGTAATACACGCACACAATATAAATTTGCTGATTCGGCAAAAGGTGTCAAAGTGGCACACTTTATACCTATTTGAGATGCCAAAATGAAACGGTGTCCACTTGAGGTGTCTAAGTGAAAAATGATACGTACTTAAGGGGGTTGCGTATGGATTTTACCTTATTATTATTATTATTATTATTATTATTATTATTATTATTATTATTATTATTATTATTATTTTGTTAGTACTTTATTCCTATCATTCATTAATAATTGTCCATTATTGACTTGACATAAAAATTAAGAAATATTAAATGATATGGGTAATTTTATCATATCTTCTTTAAATTTAATTAATTTAATATTTTAAAAAATATATTAGATAATAACTATAATTAATATTAAATAATAATAAAATTGATAAAAATAAATACATTATTTTTTAATTTTTTAAATTAAATAAATATTATTGAACATCTATTTTTAATAAAGTAAAGTAAGTAAAAATAATATCGATGGAGGGAGTAATAAGAGAACCATTGTCAAATTGAATGTTGTGAATAAGTTTTGTCAGATTGGCCTCTTCAATGGCTGTGGATTTATTGTGGCCATAGCTACCTCCATATCTAATTTATTGGACCCACAAATTAACTTCAACTATATTACAAACCACCTCCTAATTCATAAGACACCTTTTCCATGCTGGAGTAACATGCATAAAAAATTTTGATAGTCACCACAAGTTTACTACAACCTCCATTATCATTTAAAAGGATGGTTGGATTGTGTGCATAAGAATAATTATAATATTAAATAAAGTATATTAGTAATATTAAAATTAGTGGTTTTGAGATTATTTTTTATCTATTACTTATTTGATTTTGGTACATTAAGGCAGTTCTTTCTTTAATTATATTCATTATATTCATGTATCAATTAAAAAGTACTAATATCATAATCTGTTGTGTATTAATTATATGCTTAGTAATACTGAATTTAGTAAATAACTAATATATAGAGAGAGATAAAAAAAAATCTATCAAATAAAGAGCTAAATAATATCATGTCTAATACATTCTACCAAACGATTCCTGTCTTAATTATTTGATTAAACATAAAATTTAAAAAATAAAAAAAGAATTCTAAATTTTATGATCTTAAACTTATCAGATAGAATGTTGAAATTAAAAAGCTTTCTAAATGTAAAAAGAGATACTCTTTCTCAGACACACTAACAAGAAAACTTGAGACACTTCAATTGAGATGAGAGGAGTAAGATATAATATACATACTTTATACAAATATTATTTTTTTTTCAATTTTTCAAAATTTTCAAATGCCCTTTCCCTGTATTTCCCAACGATGCGTACGTCGTCTGTATTTAATTAAAATACTTCGTATCTGGGGCATTTTAATTTTATGTATCTAATTGAAAAAATTCATTTCTTTGAATTGTATGGCTCTTCTTGTTGCAGTTCTAAAGTGCAATGTCATTCTTTGTCATCATCTTCAATTATGGTGAACTCAAGGTAGATTCATGCCTCGAATTTTTAAGAAGCTTTACTCCTTTCCTATATGGATTCTATCGCCTTAGGTGTTGTATGCATCCCTTTTGTAGAAGCTTGTCAATCCTTCTTATGATCCGCCCCTCTTTGGCCGTCCTCTATTATGGATATCACACACACCTTTTCCAAGGGCTCTTCAGTCTGCACTCTGTCATGGACGTACGTCACATTAATAGGGATGACAATGGGGCGGTGGGGGTGCAAGGCGGTGCGGGTTTTAGGCTATGTGGATGTGGGGCGGGTTTAAGTAATTTTTTTTTTAAAATGATGCGATGTGGGGCGGGTTGCAGGTATATGCAGGTTTAAACTAAAAAAAATTGAAAATTAGTATTATTCTCGTAAATCTACCTAAAATTTTATGATACTTAAAACAACATGTATAATACTAAAAATAAATAATTTTATAACTTTTTTAATTTCTTTATTCATCTTAATGAAAATTTGATATTTGATCATTACTTGTACACATGATATTTTTCTGATAATTTCTTAGTGAAAAGTGATATCATAGAAATTGGTTGTTACTGTTTCCTAGAATTGAAAATATTATAATTTTCAGTGAAGTTATAAAATTTTATAAAAAAATAAAAAGCAAAAATATGATGCGGTGCAGGTATATGAGTATGGGGCGGATCTATGCAGATTTAAGGGTGATGCTGAACGATTTTAAAATTTCCAAATTTAAAAAAAAATCCACACCGCACCATTATCACCCCTAATCACATACTTCTTCTCTAAGAGATTCAACAACTTCGTGGAGGTTTTCCCTTCCACTGCATTGACAACACATTTAGACTGTGATACTATATTTGTCGTGACTCATGCACATAGCACGTACCATTCGCTTTGGCATGACAAGTCTCACAGATTTATCTTTAGAGTCATACTGTTATTAATTTCAAAAGCACTTGTATCATGTAAACTTGTATTATCTTTTTGAAACACTTCACTCTCCTTTACAATTCCAACGTAGAATTGCTTCAGATGTCAAATACATCCTTTTTGTTAAAAGCTTTTCAACCAAAAATCTGGTCAGTTATTTTGACCTGCCCTTTATCATGAGCTTTAGAGGTTTACATGATCGGGTTGGTTCAGATTTTTTAAATATCAAACCAAATTATTTATGTCGAATTTTTAAATTTATAAATTAAATTAAATTAAATTAATAAAATTTGGGTTTTTTAACTTCAAAATTTTTTGGACTTTTCAATTTTCTCGAATTTTCGAAAAAAAAAATTTGGTAAAATCCTTATAAAACATTATTAACTCGTGCTTCAAATATTTCTTAGTATGAGTAAAATACAACTATCTTTAGGTGTTTCTTAAAAAAATAACAAAAAAATAAAATAAATTATGGCTATAAATATTCAACAACAACAATAATAAAATCGTATAAAGCAAATATTGCATATTAATAATTTAAAATAAAATAATTATAATTTAAAAATATTAAGTCATGCTAAAATAAGTCTAGTAAGTACAAAATATTAAGTAGAAAAATAAATTTAAATTATGTATTTATGTAAAGTTAAAGAATAGCTATCCAACATTAATATTTTCGCTATCATTAGTATAGATTTAGGCTTTAAGTTACTAATATCTATGGGCTGTAAAGCATATTGAATCATTCAAAATATTAAGTTTAAACTTGAAATCTGATGAAAGATAGAAATAATGAAAACGTTTAAGAAAGATTAATAAATTACATCACAATAAATATCTTTATATATTAAATATTTTTAAAAATTATTCATCGGATAGATTTGATTCGATATGACTTTTTAAATTTAAAACCAAACCAAATCAATTATGATCCAACTTTTTTTTGATTTGACTCAATTTATGATTTGATTTGATTTGAGGTACGATTTTGTTCACTCCAATGGGAGTCATATTACCTTGAGATCAAGGATATTTCTTTGTCATGTGCAGAACCAATTCTTCCCCTACTGCATGCTTGCAAAAATTAACAAGAATATTAGTCTTATTCAAAGAACAACTAGCAAATTAAATGACATGCATTCTTTAAATGAAACATTCTCTTAATCCATTTAAAATTTAACATCTCACATTTAGATCCTGCTCCAGGAATCAAACAGTGTCTTGAATGACCACTGATTTAATTTATTCTTATTAAATTTCAAAAAAGATATTTTGTCTTGTCAAAAGCATCATTGATAGTTCAACATAAATATAACTAGAAAAAGAAGTTTTTGCTTTCAGTTTTTTTCTGCAACAGTTTATGTAGTGTTTCTATAAAGGCCAACTCCACATAGTAATATGAGTGATCACTGTTCACAAAGTTTACCATATTTATTTGTTGTTTCTTCTAACTGTTGAGTGGACCAAACTTGCTCAGTTGCAGTCCTAATGCATGCAAAAATGACACCAATCTTTAATTTTTACACCGTATTGTCCTACTTTTGATTTTTATATTATATATTATGACAATATTTATGTACTTTAGAGAGTTCATTTATGTAGCTTTCAAGTTTGTAAATTTCTTCTCGTTAGGAGGAATACATCGATAATATTTTAAACTTGTTAATAAATTTTATTTAGATATTCATTTCGATTAAATATTCGAATTTATAATAAAATGTTCCTATTAGATGTATTCTTGCTCCAATTTTGAAAAAACTTATGTGTATTCTCGAGTGCTCATTACATAGAAATTAATTATATATGATATGTTCACCTTCTTTTGTTATACACAGTAACATCATTTGAAACATGCTTGAGGTTTTACAGTTTACTAAGGTTTATACAAATTTTAAAAAAGTAACATATTTAAAGTGATTAATTTATCTAAATAATATGTTTTGACTTTTGAGAGCATGAACAAAAACTTTTTCAAAGTTTGAGTTGGAAGTGTCTAACAAAAACACTTAATGATTGTGTGTTTCGGTACTCAATCGTAACAGGTTATAGTTTGAGTATCTAAATAAAATTTATTAATTTCTCCATTTCAATTTATTGGCCTTACTTTTCTTTTGGTACGTTTAAAAAAATGTCTCACCCTTTTTTGCTACTCTTTAATTTTAATTTGAGTACAAGATTAAACTACAATTTAATACATTCTACATATTTTTAATTTAATACCATAAGATTTAAAAATTATTATTTATTTTCTTAAACTCTATATCAAATCAGACCAAATCGAGAGATTGAAACTAAGTGAGTAGTAAGTTTAAAGAATTATTTACATATTCAGCCTTTTCTTTTTCTAAGAAAAAATCTGTAAAATTGAGATCAGGGGTTACAATGATTCTTTTTTGTTTTTTTAATCTGTTGTTGAATATTCATATTAGAATTCCATTAATTTAAATTTATATTATGTGTAGAACCCATTTGAGAAAAGCGTCCCTCACAAAGAGTTTTTACATACTTAGAATTCAAAATCAAAAAATTTAATAAAAAAAGAATTAGCTCTATCCGATGCACCACATCCATTATAGGTAAAAACTAGAGATGTTATGATTCTTGTGCTCTAAATTTCCAGAGTACTCTAATATTTATCTCTCGATAAGCTTTAATGGCCTAAACCTACCCTTTCAGTAGTGCTGTTTGATTCTTCCTGTACTTTAATCCCATTTTTAATGCTGCATGTATAACACATTTAAGCCAATCTACATGTGTCTTCATCTTTAGGAATTGCTCTTGGACAAGCAAAGGTTGCTTAGTTAACTAAATAAAAAGTCTTCTCCAATACTGTTAAATAGATAATTGAATTGAAGTGGTGATAGTCTACACCATTTCTTGGATGGATTTCTTTTACTTTATTCTCACCCAAGGATTCTTTAAAAGCTTATTACATAAGTAACCCTTAAAGTTATCACGAATTTTCATTTCTAACACTTGAACTAAATCTTGTTCCTATTAGATCCTTATCAAACTATGTCTATTAAACACAAAATGATGTCATGTCACATAATAGCCTCCATTTATTTTTACTAAGTGAATAGAGGGGATTCATGATATTATTTAAAGGAAAATCCAACTCATACCATTTCCAGTGGAAATTTACATTCCATTTGACATTCCCTTCCCCAAATCCCTGTAGCAGAAGAAGAAAAAGAACAAATAAATTAAAAGAAAATGAGAGATGGAGGAGATTGGATTAAATCAATCAAGCTAATTAATGTTTTATCTTGTGGATTACTATCTATTGATTTTTTTTTTCTACGTTGGTAATTAGCATTTGTCTGATTATCTCAACTGCCAATCCAATATCCATATGTTTCAATTTCTCCTAATTTGGATAAAACATTTGGATTTATCATCTATAATTTAGAGATCACCCCATCGAAAAATTAAATTAGTCGTCAAATCGTCAATTCACTACAGTATTATTTATCCCCTCCATCAATTGTGTTGGTCAAACCAGCAGCTCCTCCAGCGGCAATGGGGTAAAGAATGAGAGTGGATTAAGGGTAATTTGAAGTTGCATGGGGACATTAAGGGTGTGTTTGGTAGGATGGAAAATATTTTCTCATGTTTCTTTGTTGAGAATAAAGAAAAAGTGTCAAGACAAGATGCAAGTGTCTAGATATTTCTTTTGTTGTTTTATTAATTAGCTTTATGTTTTTATTATTTAACTTCTTGCACAAGATACATGTGTTTTTATTATTTCGCTTCTTGCATAAGATACATGTATATATATACATTGGTTCACACATAATAAAGATCATCAAAAAAATTTCCCAAAGTTGGAGCTAACTTTTCTGCATGGTATCAAAGCAATAATTTTCAGATCAGATCAAATTCAACACCGACTTTCTCCTTTCTCAATCTCAAACATGGCGGAGCAAATAACTACTGCTTTAATGACTACTACTGCTAGCACCCTCACTACGGATCCAAATCATCCTAATCATCTTCATGCTTCTGATAACCTTGGTATGACACTAGTAAATACACCTTTTGATAGCAAGGGATATCTGGGTTGGAAGAGGTCAGTCCTAATTGCTCTGTCAGCAAAGAACAAATTGGGATTCATCACGGGTTCCCACCCATGCCCAGCATCGGATTCAACAGATTTTCAAGTATGGAACATGTGTAATGACGTGGTCACATCCTGGATCTTGAATTCACTCTCTAAGGACATAGCTGACAGTGTAATTTATTTCAAAACTGTACAAGAGCTTTGGACCAGCCTTGAGCACAGGTTTGGTCAGTCCAATGGTGCTAAGCTTTATCATCTACAAAAGGAGCTCAATAACTTAAATCAAGGAACAAATAACATAGCAGGATACTTCACTAGACTCAAAAAATTATGGGATGAACTAGATTCTCTTAATTCTAATATTCAGTGTAGTTGCGTGTGTATGTGTGAAGGTAAGCTCAAACTAAAGAAATCCTTAAAGAATGAGAGGTTGATACAGTTTATCATGAGTCTTAATGATACCTATTCTTAAGCTAGAAGCAGCATTCTCATGATCAACCCATTATCTAACATCAATCCTGCTTACTCTTTGATTTTGCAAGGTGAGAACCAAAGGGAATCTTATTCCAACCCTGTGAGTTCTGTAGATTCATCCACCTTCATGAAAAGAAATATTAACAATCAGAAGGCAGCGAAACAGACACAAAACTTTATACCATCAACTCCCCATAGATCTGGGAATTTTTATCCCAAATCCGCACCTCCTCAGGTTCAACAGCAGAGGTTCACCAAACAACTTTCAAATCTCAAAGAAAAAAAGGAAAATACAACCCAAATGTCTCTTGTGATTATTGTGGAAAGCAAGGACATCTGGAAGTAGATTGTTACAGACGGATAGGCTTTTCTGAGAATTTTCAGTTCACAAATGATGGGGTTCTCAAAATCAGATAAGGGGGAATAATGTTATGATGAAAGATGCAGTGCAAAAATAAGCTTCTGAATCTGAGATTGCTTTCAACAAGAAACAATATCCTCAATTTGTTCAGATGTTCAAATAGATGAAGATGGATGAAGGTTTAAATTCAGGGATTGACATCAATGTTAATTTAGTAGCTGGTATAATTTCTAAGCATCTTGGTTCATGTTTTTTTGTCCTAAACTCCAGTACGTGGATCATAGATTCAGGTACATCAGAACACATGTGTTTCAATTCATCTTCATTTGCTTCCATAACTTGTCTTCAATTTCCTTTAACTATCAATCTTCCTAATTGTCAAACCACTCCAGTTACTCATATAGGTACAGTAGCCATATTTTCTGATTTGATTCTAGAAAATGTGTTACATGTTCCTAGTTTCAAGTATAATCTTATGTTTATTCACAAGTTGTGTAAACAGTTTTCTTGCACCTTGTATTTCACTCTGAAAAATTGTGTGATGCAGGGCCTTTCCATGAGGAGACCTCAAGTTTTTGGTGAAGCACAAGAAGGTCTTTATCTACTCAAGCCTAATGCCAAAGAGTCATTCTCTAGTTTCAGCAAAACTACTTGTAGGAAGATTGTTACTAATCCTTGTAGTTCTTCAGTTTCTGTTTCTAATAAAGATAGTATTGTTTCCTCTCTCATTTGTACTAATGCAGCTTCTAATGTAAGACTTTGGCATATTAGATTGGGGCATTTTCCTTTTTCATCAATGAAGAATGTTAGTTTCCTTTCTTTTTCATCTACTTCTAAGTTTTTTTGTGATATTTGTCCTAAAGCTAGACAATTTAGACCTTATTTTCGCATTAGTCAAATTTCAACAACTTCTATATTTGACCTTATTCACATTGATACTTGGGGACCCTACAAGGTAGATACTTACAATGGATATAAATACTTCCTTACTATAATGGATGATTATAGTAGAGGGACTTGGACTTATCTGTTGAGAACCAAAAGTAATGTCTTTCTTGTATTGCAATGTTTTCTGAATATGGTTGAGAGACAATTTAATGTTAAGGTGAAGACAATAAGGTAAGATAATGCCCTAGAGTTGGGAAAGAGCTTGATTGCAACTAATTATTTCAACTCTCAAAGGATTGTACATCAAACATCCTATGTGGCTACCCCTCAACAAAATGAAGTTGTTGAGAGGAAGCACAGACACTTGCTTGAAACGGCAAGGGCTCTTTTATTTCAATCTCAGGTTTCCTTAAGATATTGGGGAGAGTGTATCCTCATTGCTACTTTTTTTATTAACAGGGTGTCTCCAAGAGTCCTTCATGGAAAAACTCCCTATCATAGATTGTTTGGTAAGGCACCTAATTATAGTTCATTAAGGTGTTTTGGATGTTTGTGCTATGCTGCACTTTGTCACATAAGAGAGGAAAGTTTGAACCAAGAGCACAAGCTTATGTCTTTCTTGGTTATCCCATTAATCAAAATGGTTTTAAACTTTTAGAGTTGAATACACAGAAAATAATTATCACTATAGATGTCCAATTCTATGAGAATATTTTTACTTTTACAAAGAATCCCATATCACCTCCACCTATATTTTCTGTACCAGACCATGAATCTGTTTCTTTCACTGATGACACACTCCTTTTCAACACAAATTCTACAAACCATACTTTTCTACTTTCACATACACTATAAGCTTCAGATTCTTCACATTCACAATCAACCCCACCTTCTTCACCAAAAAATTTACCTACAATCAGTACACTACTTGTTAGGAGATTGGACAAAACTAATAAAGGTGTACGTCCAGTACATTTACAAGATTATTTTTGTAACAATATATTTTTTAGCCCAGTCGTCGAGTCTTGTTTTGCATCTTCTGTTGGACCTAATTTTATTTCTTTTACTGGACTCTCTTTATCAAATCCACTCATTCTTGAATCAGTGTCTACAATCAAAGAAACAACTAGTTATCACCGGGCATCTACTAATCTAGATTGGTGCAGTGCTATGGATGATGAACTAGCAGCTTTACAGTCCAACCACACTTGGGATGTAGTCCTATTCCACCAGGAAGGAAGGTTTTACCTTGCAAATGGGTTTACAATGTAAAGCAGCATGCAGATGGATCACTTGAGAGGCTAAAAGCTAGGTTGGTCATAAGGGGGTACATCCAAAAAGAAGGGGTAAATTTCAATGAAACTTTCTCCCCCATAGTCAAAATGACTACAATCCGATGCAATTTGTCTGTGGTTGCTAAAAGGCATTGGGATATTTCTCAATTTGATGTTAAAAATGCTTTCTTGCAAGGAGATTTGCAAGAAGAAATGTATATGAAGTTTCCACCTGGTTTGTCTTCTCCTCATCCTAATTTGGTATGCAAACTCAACAAGTCGCTTTATGGTTTGAGACAAGCTTCTAAGAAATGGTATGCCAAATTTGCAGGTGCTCTTAATTTCAAAGGTTATAATGCTTCTCTCAACGACTATTCCTTATTTTTTAAAAAAATTGGTTCTTTGATATCTATTGTGGTTGTATACGTCGATGATATCCTCATTACAGGTAGTGACACTAAAGAGATCGAGTGTCTAAAACAGTTTCTTCATTCTGAATTCAAAATCAAAGACCTAGGACTTCTACATTACTTTCTGGGAATGGAAATTTTAAGGGAAGATCATGGAATTAACATCAGTCAAAGGAAATATATCTTTGATTTGCTTCAAGAGTTTGACATTTCTCATTTGCATCCTGTATCATCTTCGATGGATCTTTTTTGTAAACTTTATGAATCATCAGGAACACCCATGTCAGATTTTTTTGTTTACAGGCATTTGATTGGCAAGCTTAGTTATTTAACTCATACCAGGCCAGATATATGCTATGCAGTATTAACATTAAGTCAATATATGCAAAATCCCTGCGATATACATTTCACAGCAGCTTTAAGGGTTCTGTGTTACTTGAAAGGACATTCTTGTCGAGGGATCTTCTTATTTGCCTTTCCATTTTTCTCCCTCAATGCATTTTTCGATGCGGATTGGGCGTCTTGCGCAGATTCTCTTCGATCGATCAGCGGATTTTTCATCTCTGTGGGAGGTTCTTCCATCGCTTGCTGTCTGATCTATCAGTTCCACCGTCTTTGCTAATACCCATTCGTTACGACGGTTAAGCAGCGATTCATATCGCTAGAAATCCCGTATTCCACGAACGCATAAAACATGTGGAGCTAGATTGTCATTTCATCCGACAACAATTTTTTTTCGGGCTCATTTCTCTTTACTATCTCCCTTTAAAGGATCAACTTGCCGACATATTCATAAAATTCCTTTCTGGACCATCGCACCACCGTTTTCTTGCCAAGATGTGACTCACTTCGATCCCCTCCATCTTGAGGGGGATGTTGAGAATAAAGAAAAAGTGTCAAGACAAGATACAAGTGTTTAGATATTTTTTTTATTGTTTTATTAATTAGCTTTGTGTTTTTATTATTAGCTTCTTGCACAAGATACATGTGTTTTTATTAATTAGCTTCTTGCATAAGATACATGTATATATATATACATTGGTTCACGCATAATAAAGATCATCAAGAAAATTTTTCAAAGTTGGTTCTAACTTTTCTACATCCTGTGACTAAAACCCTTGAAAAGCATTTTCCCTAATGAAAATAAGGTGAAATGTTCATATTGTTAGGGATTTTGCCCTGATTTTCTTACCAAAATTAAGTTATATTTTTCTTAGAAGAAAACTAAAGTAATACCATAATTATTTTTATTTTTCTTAAAAGAAAAATGTAAAACATTTTCATATTTGGGTAACCTCTTTCTAAGAGTAAAGATTTTGGAAATTTATAAATAGAAGACCCCCTCTTCTCATGCAATAACACAGCAGCATCCACAATGTAGTCGTTTAAAGAGTTTTATTTAGGGGGAGATTTTCTCTCTAATAGTTTTTATGCTTTCTTTTATATTAGGTTTTTATATGTAGGTCAATTGGCCAAACTATATAATAATCATGTTTTTAGTATGTTTTTCTTTTTGTCTGAATTATCACATTTATGGTTTGCAATTTTAAGTTTCCGCATAACATCCTCTTGATTTTGAACCCAACAAGTGGTAGCAGAGCCAATGGTTCAAATTTTGATGATTCGATTGAGGATAGTTTAAGGTCAAAGATGCAACCAATTTGATGATAATAAAGATATATGTCTAAAAGCTACATGTGGAGACAATTTTCAATCATATTTTCAACAATCCTGTTGTTACATTTGAAAATAAAGCTCACTTTTAACCCTTCAAAGGGCTCCAAGATTTTTAACCCGAAAGGGCTCATATATTTTTAACCCAAAAGCTTAATCTTAAGCATGCCAAACAGCGGTGATCGAAGACTATGTAAAGAACAAAGATTAAAGATGTGAAGAAGATGAATCAAGTGAAGAAAATCAAGCCAAAAGGGGGAGATTTGTTAGGGGTTTGTCCTGATTTTCTTACCAAAATTAACTTTTATATTTCTTAGAAGAAAAATAAAAGTAATACCATAATTACTTTTATTTTTCTTACAAGAAAAATATAAAACTTTTCCATATTTAGCTAACCTCTTTCTAAGAGGAAAGGTTTTGGAATTTTATTAATAAAAGACCCCCTCTTCTCATGCAATAACACAGTAGCATCCACAATGTAGTCGTTTAAAGAATTTTGATTAGGAAAAGATTTTCTCTCTAATAGTTTTTATGCCTTCTTTTATATTAGGTTTTTATATGTAGGCCAATTGGCCAAACTGTATAATAATCATGTTTTTAGTATTTTTTTTTTGTCTGAATTATCGCATTTATGATTTGCAATTTTAAACTTCCGCATGACGCTCTCTCGATTTCGAACCCAACACATATCACTCTCAAAATCATCGAAAAAATTTTATGATGCATGAGACTCAACCAACAAAAGTTGTGTGAGTCTCCATCTTTTGTTTGATAAGTGAAAATATGGGTCCCATGTGGACTTTGTTCCTACACTTTGCCTTTCTTTAATTTATTCATTCTTGTTGGTCGTTTTCTCTCCCACCTATCCGTCCAATAATATTTGTCCACTATCAACTTGACACATAAGTTAAGAAATAATAAAAATTTAGGATGATTTTACTATAGCATTCTTTGAATATAATAAATTTAGTTCTTTAGTAATGAAATTGAATAATGAATAGTGCCTAATAGCCAAAACAAAATGAACAAAAAATAATTCATTAATTTTTTAAATTAGACAAACATCGTTGGATATTTATTTTTATTAATATGGATAAGTATTATTATTCCAAGGGAGTAATAAATGTCACTAAAATGCTAAAAGATTTTTCTTTCCATAAAAAATAGAAAATGCTGATTACTCTAAAAATATTTCATACGTGTTTTTATTTATATGTGTAACCTAATCACATACAGGGTTTTGCAGATTTATAAAAATTAAAAAAAAAATTGAAATTATTTTTCACTTTATTTAAAAATTAGTATTTAACATCTAATCCAACTTGGAGGGGTATCCAAATTTGAAAAACAGGTTATGACATTTTTTTCAGTTCATTTCTACTTTTTATGTTTTATTTAAGTAAATTCATTTATTAATATTATTTTTAAATATTTTTTTTTTGTATATATATATATATATATATATATATATATGAAATCTATGTAAAATGCCTACTAAGAAACTATTTGGCCATGAACTATATTCACCTTTTTTTTACTTTAAAATTTCCTTTCAATTTTTTTTTAGATTTTTTATTTTCATAAAATAACCCCATTTAAATTATATTTCACGTTCAAGTCATATTTATATATTTTATAAAATATGTTTGAATTCTAAATTATTAGCTCTAATTATTATGGTCAAACACAACTCCAATTTTAAATTCAAAATTTCAAATAAAGTATTTTTTTAATTTCATGGCCAAATGCCAACTAAATATCCATAGATTGAATTATAGAATTTTACTGCTTAATTTAGAAAAAAATATATAAAATTAAATAGTTTATACCATCGTAATTTTTTTCTCTTGCTATTTTAAGTTGGGTAGAAGAGAAATAATAAAAGTGAGTAAAAAGAGTGAAAGAGAGAGAAAATGTGGGCAAATAAAGGTACTGGTAGAACCCACATTCCACTTGTCAAGTAAAAGGTGGAGACTTTCACAACTCTTAATGGTTGAGTCTCGCCCATCATAAATTTTTTCCAAAATCACCCATCTCCACCCCAAACCCACACTCCCTACCACCTTTACCCCTTAACCCCCCCCCCCCCCCCGCCCTTCTACCCCAAAAAAGAAAAAAATCTTTTTAACTTTATTTTTAAAAAAAATTCAATTTTTTACCACCCCCCCCCCCCTCCCCCCATTTTTTTAATCCCATCCCCCACCCCCCAAACCAAAAAAAAACTTAAATTTTTTAAAATTTATTTTTTAAAAAGTTTCAATTTAGTTTCCTACTCCACCCCCAAAACCCCTTGAATTTTTTTTTTTTAAATTCAAAATCTTTTTTTATCCCGCCCCTTAATATATTCCTTCTCATCTCATTATTTATTATTAAATATATATAATACTTTTAGAAAATATTTTTCAACTGCATTAAATAAAAAATAATTTATTTTTCTAGAAAGTGTTTTCCATATCAAACACACCCCTAAGAGTGTTTGTTAATTAAAAAAAAAAAAAAATCATAGTGGAGGTGGGAAGGAATCTAGTAGCGACAATAAGAGGTAGGTAGAGTGAATTTTCCATTTTTCTTTTGAAATTGAAATGCGCAAATTGAGAAAATAGAAGAATTTTGTTTCTTTTGTTACTGTGCACACGTCACTCATTTATCCGTCCCTCTTCCATGTCAGCCATATCTTAAAATCACGCTCTTCATTCTTAGACATCCCCAACTTCAAGTGGCTATTTATATTATAATATTAAGAAAACAAGTAACATATTTAAATATTAACTTATAAAAAATAATAATATTTTTATTAAATTATATTTTATAATATATGTATTTATATTTTTGTAGCAATAGTTTACAAAAATATAAAATATATATCGATCATAAGAGCAATAAAAATCATATGTATTTGTATTTTTGTAGTAATAATTAGCTAAAATACAAAATATAAATTATCTAATTATGAAACTCATAATTAAGGGGATAAGTATGCTATTTCTGAATTTTGCCCATATTATTATATTAAAATTAATGCATAAACGATCTCAAAAAGTTAAATGTTGCGATAGAATCAATTATAATCTAACTGGAAAAGCGGAAATAAAAGTTACTTTAGGTAATAGTAAAATAAAAAAACTGCGCTAAATCTTAATTCTTCATTGTTCTCCTCAAGCAAGAGAATCTTGAAATAAAAATCTAAGCTTAACTGCTAGCTCAGAACGTGGACGGGCACTCGTCAAAATGTTATCAGTAAATCATTCCCAAGACTCAAAAATTCAAATTTGACAAGAGTTAGAAATTTAAACTTAAAACAATATATACCAAACTACTGAATAATATTCTCTCCTACTTCAAAAATAAAAAGTCTTTTCTTATTAAATTAACTTCACTGGCTTTCTTAGATTCTATGTTATTAATTTTGTAGAGCATCGACTCGTAAATTCCGTGATTATTCCCCCGGTACAAAATATGAAACATGTTCCTGGAGGATTTAAATGTCACAGCAGGTCACCTAGTTTGTTATTTTGAGCTATCATATCATATCAAACTTGTTAGTACGAATAGTTGTTTTTTTTGTACCTAAGAAAATTAACAAGGGAAATGTTAATATGTGAGACAGGATAGAGGAAACGGAAAAGCCAGAATCTAAAGTTTATGAACTCCGAATAACTCTCAAGAGTTACGGCCTCTGCTGGACGTATTTTAACTTGGCACAGGCAAATGTATCAGTGTCCTTTAATCTTATCGTTTTAAACATGTCACGAGAAGTTGAGCGGGATCGAGGCAGAGGCAAAGCCAGAGTTACTACTCTGGATTCGACCGAACCCATAGGCAACACTGTAGCTCCTCCGCCCTATGGATCGATGACAGGTAGCAGTAGTTATGAGATGGGGAAAGAAGAAAAGCAGAAGGTGAGTAGTGTCTGAGATATGTATGTATGCATAGAGTTAAATGCAAAGCGACAAAAAACAAAGTGTGAATAGTATAGTATCTACTAAATTGGTAAGGTAGGAGGAGTAAATTAAATGTGAGGAAGATGAAGGAAGAAGAGTGGGATAGGGTCCCAAGAGCCAAACATCTGCAACTTGTCTCATCAGAGACACTGTGCTTTCAATGCCCAGACACGGCATTTCCGTGCCCTTTTATGATACCATTTTGAATTTAATACCCCAACTTGTGTAAGTTTTTGTGTTTCACCAAAGAGAACGACTCATTTCTTTACACACAGTCACACTGTAAGAAAACAAACACAGAGAATTGGGTAGCCTGAAAGGCCGACGAGGAGTAAATGCAGTGCATGGGAGTGCGTTTTATGACGAATCTGGAACAAGAGAACGACATGTTTGTTCACTAGCAGTAAAGGTAACTACATGTAGTAACAATCTAGGGAAGTGTTTTTAACAGTAAGTTCAAACATATATTACACACATTAACTGCTGCAATGACAACTAAACACTAACCATTCACTACTGCGCCTCGTAGATACCCAATGCTGATGTGGCACTTAAAGATGACTATTTTGTAATTTGGAGAGTTCGATTCACAAAGTGAAGACGAGTTGAAGTGTTTAGATATGTTTACTCAAAGTTGAAGTGCTTACTTGTTAGCAAAGGCCAAGTTCGAGTGTTTGCTTATGTATTATGCCATTTAACTTTAATACACAGAGGGAACGTTTGGTAGATTGTATTAAAAAAGATAATTCATGCATTAGCTTAGCGTAACTTCGTTTGGTACATTTTTTTTTATCATTTGCATTACTAATGCTTGCATTAGTTATACACTCCATTCGGTATGAAGGAGTGTATTACTAATGCATGAAAATCCATGGTATTAGTAATGCAATGGATTCTAATGAAAGCAGCAATATGGTTAAAGCAATTGTTCCTCAAAATCTTTTGCACATCCTTTCTGTCACATCTATAGAGGGTATTTTTGTAAAAAAAAAAAATATATGTTAAATCAAACACTACATAAGAAAAGTGCAAGCATTAACTAACACAAACATTATTAATGTAGGCATTAGTAATACACCATATTTTGCACTATTTTTATACACTCTACAGTACAGTGTAGAAGAACTTTTACACAATAATACTATACTCTAACCTGTTGTAGGAGGTTGTGCTAATCTAAATTTACTTGTTACAGCCTTTCCAAACAAAATGATGACTTATTAACATATAGTATTTTCTAGTATCAGAAATCGTCTTTCACATTTACTATCCTCACCAACCCTTTCCAGCTCTCTCTTTCACTGTGCACGCATATACTTAGTCTGCATGCATGCACCTCTCATTAGAGCAAGAACAAGAATGAAGGAGCTAGATGGTACTATTGCCAGTTGCCACAACAAACACTGAAACAACTGAGGCTTAAAGTAATTACGAGAAATTTATTTAACCATGATTCATCATAACGTCATTATATATATGATATATCATTGTCATACAGAACCGGTACAGTAGTTGAAAGCTTTAGCAGACAACAAAAATGATACTGGGTACTGTACATCTTTAGGATCCTGCAACACATTGTATTCTTTTATTAATTCCATTTCTTGTAGCGTTAAATACCCGAGTTAGGTACATGTTTTTGGGTGAAAGACATCATCTAATATCATACCTTATTTGAACTATAACCCGAACATATTTGGTGCAGGTCACCAAAATAGCTTATGTTTACCGTTTGTGACAAATTGTGTGAAGACCTTTCGCAATTTTTCAGCTTCCATATTTCTAAATTTTCATAGCTTCTTAGGCAAATTAGGTAACCTAGATCTTCTGGTGCTAACCTTTCTTTGTTCCTTTGGTTTGATGTATTTCACTAGAGGCTATATGTCTCTATTAGGAGGTGTATTCTATTTGACGGTCAAAATTATGAGATTTGACAATGAATCTTGTAATGTACTTGCACTTGTACAACCAATGTTTATTAGTAGTATTTGATGGCATTTTTGTCAGGGCTTAGCACTAAGTATCAAATATATAAATGCAATAAGAAATATGTATATATGAAGAAGCGGACACAAAGAGATAATGAAGGTTTCGGACAACCCCAGGTTTGCATTATCTGGGGTATCTTTGAATCCATGTTCCTTTACTCAGTTGGAGGGGTGAACTAAAAGTATATACTATTGAATGAGGTATGTGATGCACGTTAATTGCATACGATATTTAAAACGGTTGGGCAAATAAGCAAAGCAACAAACAAAGAATGAGAATTATGAGGAAGCGCCCTGGAGGAGTAAGGTTTTAGGTTAAACTGAAATACCAACAAAAGAAATGCAGGTTGCAAGTTTAATCCTCATAAGAAGAACAAATGTATCGTGGGACTAAAAGGGGTTCGGATTCTTCTGTCTTGTTGAAATTGTATCTCACTCTTAAGAATAATAGTATAATATTTAGAAACATCTAATTTACCTTAAAATACACTATTTTGTCATGTTTACATCGAAAATATGGACGCAAATAGAACACAACGGATATATAAAGTTTTACATTCAATTAATTCATTGTTAGACTAATTTGACATCTAAAACTCATACTTGAGACGTCTCAAATGTGAGATGGAGTCAACTTTTCTTTTGTCCATTTTTAAATTTGAACTTTCATACTTTTTTTCAAAGAAAATGTCAATTTTATTTCAAAAGTTGGCGGCCGACAAGGAAAGAAATGGTTACCCTTTTCTCCTTTTTTTAATTTTTCTTTTTTGTCTAAGTGGAAACTAAGTAAAACTTAGTACTCCAATAGGGAAATGAATGTTTTATAACTTTATGGGAAAGATGCATTAGATGACATATACTGCAACCTGCACGCAAACATAAATGAGAATGCAGGACAAATTTTAAAAACAAAGACACAGTTAATATGCGGGGTCCTCCTAACTTCATTCATTTCACAATCTGCAACCTCATTTAAGATGCACCACGAAAAGTATGAGCTCTACATTACACCCAATTTATTCACTACTCTTGTATTTCCTTTTTTATTTTTTAAATAAATGACCAATCACCACACAGCTTTAGCAAAAACAAAAATGTATACATATTTTATTTTTTTGAGCTGAAATTTCGGGAGTTTTAGGGGATTGTGATATCCTATAATAACAAGGGGGTGGGTGGTGAGGGAGCAGTAGTAGGACCTACTACCTTGATTGCTGTATAGATTTCTATGTCCCATTTGGATGTCCTGTTGCCTTCCTTCCCTGTAATGGTTGAGGGGCTGTGTTTTCAAGCCCCCTTCCTCATCTCTGCCGGAAAAAAATAACAATTAAAAAATCAATTTGAATTTAAAAGACGAACAAAATACACAAAAAAAGATTTGCGAGTAAGAACCCTTCGGGGCCCTCTACTTCAATTCTTCGGATACCATAACAAAGCTGATGTACAACTTAAACAAGCACTTAAATGCATTTTTTCTTGTCTTTGGTTTGTGCTAGTTCCTCTTATAATGCATGGGAGTAAACATCGTGTCACATTTAAAAAAAAAAAAACATACCTATTGAAATCCCACGAGGAGGAGGAGGGTGATGTGAGCAGCCTCACCCATACCTTGTATAAAGTAGAGAGGTTATTTTTTTATTCTTTTTTACCCCTCCCTAGGAGCTCACACTTCCAACTCACAACCTTCGGGTTGGAAGTGCGGAGTGTTTACTACCTGAGCCACTCCTTCTTGTTGTGAAGGTCTTGTTAGTTCCGATAAGACTCTTAACTTATTTTTCTTACTGATTAGGATTTGCTCTACTTAAGTTGAGAGAGCATATCCAAATCAGTAAGAAAAATAAATACAATATTGAAGAAATCATATAGAAAATAATGGAGAAATAACAAACTCAACAACAAACATACGATAAAAGAAGCAGAAGAAACAATTGGTAAAAAGTAGGATCAAAGAAAAAGGTAATAGGAGAATCTAATAATACTACTAATAAAGGAAACTCGATAACGGGGTCATGTCCTTGATAAGTTGCAGGTGTGTCATGTTTTGTCTAATCACCTCCCTCCAATACTTCTTCGGCCTACTTTTATCTCTCGTAAAACCCACCATAGTCAACCACTCACACCTCTTTACCGAGGCATCTGCACATCTTCTCTTCACATGCTCGAAACATCTCACTGGGCTCCGTTATCTTGTCCACCATGTAGGCCACTCTCAACTTGCCGCAATGTCTTAGTTCCTAATCTCATCTCTCCTAGTATGCCCACACATCTATCTCAACATCCTCACTTCCACTACTTTCATCTTCTAGTCTTAGGAGTCCATGACCGGCCAACCTTCTGCCTCATATAACATAGTTGGTCTAACAACCACGTTGTTTGCACAACTATAATTCCATTTATGTAGTAAATTAGGAAACAATCAATACATCTCTCTACTCTACTACTATATCTAACTCAAACATACTCATTTTCTATTTTATGCACCTTTAATCATTGATGTATGAAGTGCAGTTAATATAAGGGCTAAGTCACACGAAAAACAAAAATAATGCAAATGTGCTAGAAAGATGCCTCCTTGGGCTAAAGTTGTACTCTCAAGAATATGATTAATTTCTTTCCTGGAAGCTGCCCTTTTAGTTACCTAGAGAGGTAATCCCAATGAGGGTTTCCTTCAGCTTTTAGGTGATGGTGACTAGTGAGTAACCGAGGTAGTTGGCGCCATGTAATTCCACGCTCCCATTCCTATCCCCACACCATATATATATATAGCAGGAATGTCTTCAACTTCCAGGTCCCTAAAGCAAAGATAGTGAAACCTCAATAAACTTACCCTACTAAATAGAGGGACAACATTTTTTACATATTTCTCCATCTAAATCCTCATAAAAAAACTAGATTATTGAATGAGTTTAGAACTATTCAGCACTCTTAATGTAGTACTAACTACTAATTCCTATACGCATTCAGAATCTTGCAAACCCAAAATTGAACAGCCAAACACTAAATACTTCTGACTAACAACTCCATAGAAATATGATCAGAATAGGTAACTGCACAGAATGCAACAATTTAAATTGATTCCATTAACATTCATTTTCTGTTCAGTCCAACTTTGCTGGAATGGATAAACACAATAACATATCATGATGTATCCTCAAACTTTGACTACCTAACTTCTGCTGCTGTCAGACCGAACACTTATCAAGGACAATAGGTCTGTATTATTTGATCAAAAACTGAACACTTGTAGATTTTCATAAACTTAAAGAATAGTCTGTCAATGACCACAGGCATGTTCAGGAAATCAATTGATAGAATGTTATAGATTTCAAATCTCATTATAAGACGTAAGGATATCTAGCTTGATATGATGAACAAGTCTCAGAATTAATCATGCCCCAAGGCTGCAGCTGCCATAATCAATCCCGTAAATGAGTGTTCATGGAAGGTTAGACCCTCTAATGATGAATAAAAAAGTTTGTTGTAAATATTTTCGTGAAGTTATTACTTAATTAGTTAATTATTATTTTTTTTCCTAGATATTTGCCACTAATAATTTCTTGTGCTGAAACATTAAAAATTGTGTTATTACGTTTGTTAGAGACTGCTTTTTAAGATTTCTCATAGTGCTTGATACAGAAGCCCACAAGTTAGGATATATATTTTAGGTGAAAAGCATTTGTTGCTCCACAAACTAGAGAACTAAACATTAAAAAGCATATGCTTCAGCATATGTTAGTGAACTTGCATACAAGTATGTACCAGGTAAGTATTTGGTCGTATACGTTCAACTTCTAGTGTATTTTGAAGGATCTATGAAAACCAATACGTTACACCTGTTCGGCACAATATATATCAAGGCAAATGAAAAGTTTATGTAAAATGGGCTTGCCCAACTGGTAAAGTAAAAGAACTTACTGCTAAAGTATCTTGGGAATACCATTTGTCTCATTAAAGTAAACGATTTTACATTCACCCAAATCCCAAGTGAGAGCTAAGGGATCATCCAACTTATTCCACCTGCATGAGCTTAGCCCATTTTAAGAACTCCATCGGTCAAGGGCTTTGGCAGATTTTCCATCTAAAAAAAGGATTTGGCAGATCCTTACATGAACATAATGTTTCATCAACCATCAATGAATGGCTGACAGAAAAAGATGACAACCTATTGGTACAACCCTAATGAGGTTTATAAAGCATGGATGCAGCTATGGAACTCCATACAAATAAAATACTGCCTTTAATATCATTTGAAGTGGGTCAGTACATAAAGTAGTAACCTTATACAACAAGTGCAATAGCAGTGATAAAGCTCAAATCTCAAATATCCTGAAATTAGCCATAACTGGAGTTTCTGAAAATGAGGAACACCAGGTAAAAGGATGAGGAACATAGAGCAGAAGACACAGGTCAAATTGTAGCTTAGATTCAAAAGAAAAAGAACACGAATCAATCAAGCTACTATGCTTCAACCACAACCTAGATGGAGTAGTCAATATGAATCCTCCATATAGCTCTATCAGGAACCAGTTTCAACTTTCAACCCAATATCATAAGTAACACGTTGGCAAAGGAAAATCTTAAAGGAAGTTCTACCTCCCCATATGTGCATCTGCATGTCAAAAACCAACTTTAAATCTGAAGAAGCATTTCAATTTCTCCTCCCTTGTATCAAAACCAATACATAGAAGCAAAGGTCGGTGCTTTTGATATTAACAGAAGTCTTCACAATTAACTGGCAAATAAGGTGACATCCAATACACTGGAAGCAGGATTGACCTTTGATCACTAACACCTTCTTTAGCCATCCACTTATAATTCCTGAAATTCGTGCATATGCTGCTAACATGTCAGAAATACTACTTATCACAATAACCCTTTTGTACATTATTTGTTCCAAACAACTATACTGGATAATAAAGACGATTAAATTATTCTGTCACATTGAATTTACAAGTGTGGACCAGTTACTCGGGCATTAAGAGTGCTTTTAGCTAAGTTAAATTGAAATTACATTAGGATTCTATGAATTAATACCGTTATCTGTATGAACCATATTGACGTAGATGCTAGGCATCTTTTATAAACTAGCTTAAATATTTTTGATAAGATAAGAGACGTTATAAACTAGCTTAAATATAATACATCAATAACACTCAGTCCAATGATTGAACCTTCTTTTATCATTTGTTTATCAAAAATTTTGTTCAAAGTCAGAAACGACAAAGGTAAAAAGGCAGTGAGGCAAATTGGGTAGATTGAACTTAGAATGAAATTTTTCTTACCAAATTTAGGTCAGCCGTGAAGGGAATCTTAAAACAGCTGACCACGATACACAAAGAACCAGTGAGTATACAATTCAAACTTGATCTGCATTCTTGTACTGAGGATCTTAAGTTTAACTCTAACAGAAACCAATGCCAATCCTTCTGCATGTAGGATAGCTTCAGATTTCATAACCCTGCACCCTGAAGTGATTGATCCTTGATTTCTGAAACATTGAGATCAAGAACCTCCGTGCCGAATCTCAAGCTGTGTGAACCCAAGCACCTTCCAGTAAAGAAGCTTAATTCGTTCGAGATCCACTGAAGTAATGTCATCTCATGGAGGAAATCAATGCCACCAAAGACTTAACTGACAAAGAAAACGATATTACATTTGGAGAGTTCTCTGAATGACCATCTGACAGGACAGACACCACGTAATATTTTGCATTGTCAGAAGGCAGACTTTGAAATAGAAACTGTGATATAAAGGCCTGTTTATACATTTCATTTTGGAATGCAGAAATTCTGTGTAAATTGTGGCTCTTTCTTTTAGCAACTATTGTTTGTATGTGTTGTCACAACATGTAAATGAATAACAACCAGAAGAGAGCTGACCACCTAAAGCATTAGCAGAGTGTCTCTGTGTCAGTCTTTCACCTTTTCTGTTAACCCATCAGAGCCAAAATTAGAGTCACCTTTTATATTTACCAATATCTAATATTGCTAGAAAAATAAACTCTCCCACATTGGGATGCAGCTTGTTTTAAAGTAGAACTATATGTTCTTTAACTTTAAGCTAATCACACAGTCAAAAGTTTGTGCCCCAGGAAAGCTAAAAAATTTAATCTGAAATTCATCTTGGATAGATGAAGAAATGTGTTCGACGATAAAACGAATATAGCAAAACCTAGAAGGATTTGATTCCAAACAAACTGTTCCAGAATCTCATGAGAAATAACCACAATAACGTAAAACTCAATCAGCACACAGAATAGGAAAGTTATACAAAAGGATTAGGAAGTATATTTTGAAAGGGTCAATAGAGATCAAACCTGTGAGCAGTTCTAAGCAAATCCCACATGAACTTTTTTTCTTTTACCATTACAACTACAACCACTTCATCATCAGGCTTCGGTTTTGTATCTCAAGTTCCTAATCCCAGAACCCATTCCTTTCTTCTTGAAGGCTGAAAGTATATCCCATCAGACCAAATGGATTCTTCTATTCTCACTGCTACTTGCCTAAGCAAATTCCTTCTCCATGTCTTGTGCATCTAGTGCCTTCACTACACTTGTGGGGATAAGAAAGGGCATCATATATGTAGCCATGACATCAAGAACACTTTCCTAAGGAATATTCTTTTCTCCGTAGAAAAGTATTGACTCTTCCCCTTTGCTAGTTTTTTCGCACATTTCTCCAGCACACCATTCCATATCCTTTTTTATTTGCTATTTAATCCAATGGCACTCCCAGATAATCCTATTTTCATCCAAGAACTACTATCAATTTCGAATATCATTTACCTCATTATGGTACAAGTTTCGAAAAAAAATCTCATCTACCTCATTAACTTAATATATGTAACTCTTATTCCAGTTAATCTGTAATACAAATGTTGCTTCAAATAGAATGAAGATCACCCTCAGCACTCCAATCATTCTCCATTAGCATCACAAAACACAAGTGTATCATCAGCATATTGTTAATGTGTAATTTCCAGATTATAGGCTGTCCTAGAGTTGATTCCTGAAAACCCTGATTTAGTTGTTTACTTGTGCAGTTTTTAACATGTCATTTAAATATGAAAGGCGGAGTAGGGTCACCCAGTCTCAGACCTTTCAAGAGGTGAAGAAACAACTAGGCGAGCCATTTATCAAAATTGAGAACTTTATTTTGCTAATACAAAATTTAATCTAACTAACCCCTCTTCCTCAAAAGCTTATATTCACTAATATTCCAGGCAGAAAATCCATATGATCACACGCCTTTTCTATATCCAACTTACATAAAGTTCCTAGCTTTTTGCTCTTTATTCAAGCACCTACCCACTCATTTGAAATTGGTGTAATATCTATTATATGACTGTCTTTTATAAAAGTCATTTGCGAGCATCCACAAGTTTTCACCCCACTTTTTTGAGTCTCTCAGTCAACAGCTTTGAGATAATTCTATAAAAACCCTTGGCTCCCACCTTCTAAGGAATCAATGCTACAGGTGGCTTTAAAACTTTTTTCAAAGACTCCATGTTCATGAAAATTCTACACAACAACCACGCCTTCAGAGCTCACCACCCTCAGCAATGGATAAGGAAGGCCGTAGAGTATTGTCAGGGCCAGGTGCTTTATCCTCTGCAAACTCCTTGACTTTCTTCCATATTTATTTTGTTTCAAAAAGGCTCAGTAGAATTTGATTGATCACAGACACACCCTAAGTTTACAATGTGGTCTCCAGTCCTCAGATCATTCTAATTTCTACATACAAATTTTGATAGTATGTGACTATCTCCTCAACCTTTGCTAGTTGACCAAGAAAGTTCAGTCTCCTCATAACCAAATTATCTTTAATTGATTTACTCCATTCTTTAAGTTTCCCTTCAATGCTTCAGTTTGAATACTAGATATTAGATTTACCAAGACAAACAAAAGACACCCACCAGTTTTTAATTCTGCTTTTAAAGTCTTCTGTCTGCAGCCACCAATTCCCAAATTTGAAATAGGAGTTGACCGGTTCCTATTTCCCACATTAAAGCATCAAAGATGTATGATCTGAAGATTTATGAAGGATCAATTGATTAATAATTCTGAGGCAAGTCACCAATCCCATATCCTCAACAAACTCTGAACTTAACAGTGTTTAAATCCCCACACACCAAGGAGCAATGAATAATCTCCTAGCAGCACCAATTTCTCACCATACTTCGTCTCTCTCTTCCCTATCATTTGGAGCATATACAGTAGATAAACGCCAGGTAAATTCTTAGGTCTTACATGTAGAATGAGCCTAAACTGCCAATCTCCATGTAGCACTTACGAGCATTTAACTTGGCTTTTCAGTTGGACAATAATGGTCATTGAAGAGCACTTTGCTATTTATAATGAAATGATTTGAACAGATGAGGGATTTGGGGAAATTGATGTGGTTGCAAGAGGAATGCCTTTGTAGCAATTTTTTGGTTTAGGTAAATGCAAGACATAGATTTAGTAAGTCGAAGATGGTGGAGATCTTATTTGTGAAATCAAATTCAGCAATTTTAGAACAGCTTTGATAATTTTTCGAGTAAACCATAAGAGAGGTTAACGGAAGAAGCCAAACGTGTGGAGAGGTTATCCATTATATAGAAGTAATTAAGCAGCAGTAATTGCTTCAGAAAATGTAGTTTTGTACATTGGAGTTTTTGTACAATCTTCAAACAGAAGTAAAGCAAAGAATCGTAGGCAACTAGAACAGAATTATCTTTCACAGGAATTCTCCAAATAAATGCATCTAATGGTCTATGAAGCAGTATTTTCCAGAGGAAAGGGGAACTATTGCTTTTAAAAAAAAATGCTCCTAGACACTACTGCAATCAGCTATCAACCTGCAGGATCCAAATATTTAAAACCGGAGTTTGGCTAAACATGACAAGATAAGATTTGATGCACTGGTTTTTTTTTTTAATTGGTGATTTCATGCATTACTATCAAGGTCAAGTCCTTTTGTCATCATGGATTTAAGAATGATTCACAAGATGAGGAGATCCAATGTAAAATGTATACCTCATTACTGCACTTAGATGTTGATTTTGTGGACTCTCACAGCTTTCTGCAATCCATCAATTACATACTTGCATGTCAGCTGATTTGGCGCAAAACCCACTTTCCTCATCTTATCTTGAAATTTCATCAGTTTTGCAATATCACCTTCAGCACTTATAAGCCTGATAATTGCGTTGTAACAAACTGTGTCAAATATTTTAAATTCTTGAGCAAAGAAGCTTAACAGCGATTGTGCCTCGCGGAAATTGTTTTCCACACAGTGCCCATTTATTAAAGCTCTACAAACTTCAATATCAGGTGGCATATGACAATCTGTCATTTCTCTCATCAAGGAGTTAGCCTCCATACTTCGGCCTGATTTACACAAACATTTAATTATAGCTCTATATGTACCTAAATCGGGCTTCAAATCTTTTGACACCATCTCGGCTTTCAGGCATAACGCGTCATCAGGGAAATTGCATCTGCAGAAAGATTCAATCAACTCCCCATAGACTATATTGCCAGGCTCATATCTGTCGCCAGATACTCGATCAATTAGAGCTTTCGCTGCAAATGGTCGATTCTCCATACAAAGAGCAGCAATTAGATAATCATATATTTCACGAGATACTACAAATCCAAATCTTTGAAGCTCTGTGACTAAATTCACAGCTGAAACCAAATTATCTTGTTTTTGATATCCTTGTACAAGAACTGAACAAGTGAACTTATTAGGGTACATCCCTTGTCCAATCATG
Organism: Capsicum baccatum var. pendulum; assembly: GCA_030864225.1. Classification (NCBI taxonomy): domain Eukaryota; kingdom Viridiplantae; phylum Streptophyta; class Magnoliopsida; order Solanales; family Solanaceae; genus Capsicum; species Capsicum baccatum. The sequence goes on along the minus strand of CM061552.1, from coordinate 69,661,538 downwards.
TCATGCAACAGAAAACGTGCCTCTTGCATCATCCCCTCTTTGCAGTAACCAGAAATAAGAGTGTTATACAAAATAATATCTGGTTTTAACCCTTTGTCAACCATCCTTATAAACAACTGATGAGCATCCCTCACATTTCCCTTTCTACTAAAGCCATTTATCAAAGACGTATACGTGAACAAATCCGGTGATACGCGTCTAACGTACATAATTTGATACAAGTGAACTGCATCTTTCATTCTTCCTTTCCTACAATAGCTACTAACTAATGTATTATACGTAACTATATCAGGTTGAAACCCTTCTTCCTCCATTTTCTCCAAGAAGTCATTAACCTTGCTCACATCTTCATCCTTGCACAAAACATGAGTTAATATATTGAACGTACATGAATTCGGGTGCACCCCAATTCTTTCCATTTCAGCATAAACTTCCCAACATTTTTTGCTATAATTCAACTTCGAAAGACCAGTTAAAAGACAGTTCATAGTAATAACACTCGGGCAAATCCCACGCTTCACCATCTTTCTAAAAGCTCTATACCCATCCTTCACCATATTCTCTTTAAGAAAAGCCTTAATTAACATATCAAACACAACAGGATCCCAATTACATAAACCGGTCAACGAAACCAAACTTTCAAACACATCCAAAGTACTCTCCACTCCATCTCTTTGCAAATCAACCAATTCAGACAAAAGTTTCATTGCTTGTGAAAAGTTCCTTGTCCAAGTCAATATATGAATAACAAGACAATAATTTTGAGTGTTTGGCTTCACACCCAAATCATTCTTGGCCCATTTGAAGAAACTAAGAGCACTATATGAATCAGACTGGCATCTCAACAACACCCTAGAGATTTCATTATTACTAAGATAACTAACAAGCCCATTTTCTTGAACAGTTTTTCTCAGGAGGGCAAAATGGTCATTTTCTCTGTTCTTTAGAGCTGAACAGATTAGACTAACTGTGTTTTGGGGGTTTTGGGTTTTAGGTAGGAAGCTGTGAAGAGGGTTTGAAATGGGTTTAGCAGACTCATTATAATCTGTTAGAATTTGGACACAATTTGATGATAATGATGAAAAATTCAATCTTGAATGCAGATTCTTGGAATTAATGACTAATTGTCCATTTGAACATGTTGATATAATTAATTTGTTCATTAGATTCATGGGAAAATTCAATAGAATGGAGCTATTAATACAGTTGAATATAGATAGAGAGACGATTACCGAAGGGAGTGAAATTTAAAGATTCTGGTAACTGCGTTGTCCGAATTTAGTCATCCCGAACACCATGATTATTAAAATAAAAATAAAAAAGGAAAATATTATGGTTGTACATTACTCAAAATTCAACTTGGCAGAGCAGAATATTGGGAAGCTCTGCTGGGCTGTCGTCTCTACTTGTGTTTGGAATTCACTAATTCCATTCTCACTCCATTCCTTTTTATATGTATTTTTTGCAAGCCTATTTAATAGTAATTTTCAAAAGTTAAATTAGATTAAACTAGCTTATTTTTTAAAAATTAAATTAAATATTTAAAAATTATATAAATTACTTATATTTTTTTAATTTGATTAAGAAATGTATTTTAAAATATTGACCAAATTTTATATTATTTAATTTTTTTATATTTTATTTTTAAAAAATAAGGAGCATTGACAATCGAATGAGAGACCCATTTAGTAGATTTTGAGGTTTTATTTTAAGACTTTTACCAAGATATATTAAAATAATTAAAGTAGGCACCTTAATCTATATCTATAATATAATTATAATAATATATTAAAAGTGTCATCTTTAAAAAAGAGTGATTTCAATTTTTTGCCGTTCATTAAAAGATTTTCTTTAGAAAAATTATTTTTTTACTATTTTTTATTATATTAACTAGACTTCCTAAAATATATGAAACTCCTAAAATATATGGTAGGAGAATTAATTAATATTTTTCTTTCTACTTCACTTCCTAAAATATATGAGATCCTAAAATATATGGTAGAAGAATTAATAAATATTTTCTTTTCTACTGTTTAATTAGAAAAATATTCCTAAAATAGGACGGAAATACTTTTATAAATATTGAGATGTACGTTAAACTAGAGAATAAACCGGTTTGCCTATTGAGAGAAAATGATTGATGTTCATCTAACTTGATTCTATTTCATGTCTAGATTGATGGATGTTTAATTTTATAACCCTCAACTTCTTCACTGTTTTTGTCAGTATAATAGAATTCAACATGTGTGTGTGTATATATATATATATATTCTTTATTTCATTCAAAATCATTCTTCATTATCAAAATTTTTGCTCAGACAAAAATTAGTTGAATCAAAATCGAAGTTTTGTGATCACTATTATGTTATTATTTTTATAGTTTACAGGTTGTAGATAAATGTTGGTTGGCTATGAAGAATTTCTTGTGTAAAGATTAGGTTTAATTGTATTGTTTTGATATCTTTATTATCTTATTGTTTTATTTTAATTTACAGATGCTAGATGAATGTGAGTCGACTTTGAAAATTTTTTTTAGGTAAAGGTTAGGTTTATTTGTATTATCTTAATATCTCTATTAGTTTATTATTTTATTATAGTTTACAGTTCGTAGATGAATCTCGATCGACTTTGAGAAAGTTTTGTGTGTAAAATTTAAGTTTAATTATATTGTTTGATATCACTTTTATCGTATTATTTTCTTGCAGTATATAGGTGATAGATAAATGTTGGTCGGCTTTGACAATTTTTTTTATGTAAAGGTTAGGTTTAGTTGTACTATTTTGATACCTCTGTTATCGTATTATTTTGTTATTGTTTACAGGTGATAGATGAGCGTCGGATGACTTTGGAAAATTTTTTGTGTGTAAAGATTAGACTTAATTGTATTATTTTGATGTCTCTATCATTGTATTGTTTTGTTGCAATTTACAGATGGTAGATGAATGTCGATCAACTTTTAAAAATATTTTTGATAAAGGTTATGTTTAATAAATAAATTCTCCATCTTTACATACTCAAAAAATATTAAATTTAATTATTATATTCATCTTTATTATTTAAACAAATATCTTATTTAGTGTAATGTTTGAACTCATTAAAGTGAGGTACACGCGCAAGGCGCGTACACCTAAACTAGTATTTATTATAACTATAATACTATTTCAGAAGGGGAGCCTTGAAGTAACTGGAAAAGTTGTTGTCACGTTGATACAAGCATGAAAAGCATAAAAGAGTACAAGGTATTGTCAAAGGTTCAAGTTTTGAAATTGGCAAGTGTTTGGAGCCTTTTTAAAGCCTTGGCAAGTTGAAGGAGGAAAAGGGAACCATTACACTCAAGAGGCGCCTTACTTGAAAGACAAGATGGACCTTGCACACTATAATTGGACACTCAAGAGGCGCCCATTGTTAGGGCTATTATGGTCCTTTAAGACTTTTTTTTTATACTCCAAAGGAGCACCCTTCATTAAGGGTATTTTAGTCTTTGTTTTGTAATAGTATAAATAGGCACCTTAGCTCTTATTTTCCTAAGTTTTCACATAATGAATTGAGTGAATTTTCAAATTGTAATATTAGTGTTAGCTTGTAGTATTCTCCTTTTCCTTAAGAGAGAGAAACCGAATTAGGGTTAGCACAATCAATGGATTTCACCTGTGTTGACAAATTGGCAAGAAAGGTGAGTTTTGAGGAGTGTGAATTTCCTTGGTCCACCTAAGAGGAAGGTTTGAGCTTCTATTGGTGAGGTGTGATTGATGGTTTGATACACCATCTTTTGTTAATCACTTGGTAGAAGTAAGGGTCTTTCTATCTATCTTTACGTTTATGAAATCTTCTTCTTCATCCCCTTTCTTTTGTGTTGTTTTTGCTTGTTGATTTTTGCATCTTGTGTGTCCATTTCATGAATTTCTAGTCTTATCTTGTATCATTTGGTATCAAAGTCATGTATTAGAGTTGTTCTCACAACTCTAAGTCTTGGATCTAAGAAAATCTCAACAAAAAAGAGTTTAGAAAATCGAAAATCTCACAAAAAAATTGTAAACTTGTTTTTGTGTTTGGGCAGATTTTTAAATCTTAGATCTACGTGTTTTTGTGTTGTTTTGTTGGTTTCAAGTGCTAGATTCTTGTTCCGTAGCACCTAGGGATTCTAGATCTACATTTGGAACAAGATTTGGTCAATTTTTAGCTAGATCCACCATGGTTATGGCGTTTTGAAGCTTCAAGAAGCTAGATCCGTGTGGGTTTTGTGTTATGGACGTTGGTTGGTTGTGATTTATTGTTATTTGAGCTCACCTTGGCCTAAGGAACCTAGATCTACAAAAAAATCAAATTTGAAGTTCATTTGGTTAGGGGTCAAACTTTGGCAACTCTTAAATATTCATCTTGCTCTTCCATGTTCATCAAGTCTTGTTAAGGAAGAATATTCAAAGAGTGTGTTTGATCCAACAAAGTAGAAGAAATAGAGTGTACTTGGTGTTTGTGAAAGAATATTCCTTGGCATGTGCATTGTCATTCAAAGAAAGAAGAGACAAAAGAATAATCAAAGTACAAAATCAAGTACATTCTAAGTACAAAGGGGGGGACCATTGCTTTTTAATTCATTTGAAGCTCCAAAAAGGTTTTCAAACCTTCATTTTCCCCTCCCAAATGAGATTCTTCTTCACCAAAGGGGTTCTAGGCCGAGACTTGAGAATTAGGATTGAAAATTTTGAAAACTCAACGTCCAATCACAAGTTGTCACGTCATCACTAGCTAATCGGCCAAATTGAGTTCTTAGTTAGATTTCCTAGTTTCTAATTTTTTATTCTAGTTTATTTTAAGTTGATTCTACCACTAATTACCAAACTAGTAATTACCTACTAGGTTGATAATTAGTCTAGAGTTCTTTGTTTCGCGTCTACGTTCCTTTTGTGCTTTTATCATTTTTAAGTCATAGTAACTTGTTGGTTCGAGTACGTATATCATTTTTTTAGTCTTATCAAACAAAAATTGATTCCAAACCAAGGCATATTCACCACTCAATTCACTTGCCAAGTATTGCCAAGCTTTTAACACTTGTGAAACCAAGCATGAGGTAAGAAATGAGAGTGAGGGTGGTGAGGCTCTTTTTGAACTAACTTGTTTGTTTGTTTTGTAGTTTTATTTCTTTATTTTAGGTACCATGGCTTCCTATAGTTTGATGTCACGTTTGATCGCCTTAAAGACGATTAGGATAGCTTCATTGAAGATATGCGTCAAATGCTTAGTGTACTAAATCCCAATTTTGAAAAGGTGAGTCCAAAGGGAAACCTTGACATATTCCCTTGTAATGTGTAGAATGAAGGCTGCCATAATGCAAAACCAAGTGAAGAACACACTTCCCATGATCTACAAGGTAACAAAGCTATCTTCTACACTTCTAAAAACTTGAATTATTGTGATGTGGCTAGTAGTAGCCAAAGTGGTGTAGTTTCGAATTTGCTTAATGAAAAAGTGTGTGAATCTTTATTTTGTGATACTCTTAGTGTTGTTAGGTTGCATAAGGACCAAACTCTTATTGTGAGTACGCAAGCACTAGTTGATCCTTTATATAACAAAATCAATTCTTTTCGTAAGAATGATTTGTGTCCATCTAGTGCTAGCACTTATGACTTGAATGAGGTTCCCTTACCAAGTGACAAGAATATTTACACACTAGTTGACCCTTGTGAAAGCTAAGGTGAGTTTACCTTGGTATGTGAGTTGCCAACAACTAGTAAGAATGTGAATGATGATCAACCTACTCCCGAATGTAGTCCACTACTTGAGCATATGTGTGGTGTGTTTAATAAGTCTCAAGTTAGTAATGATGTTGATAGAGTTGATCATGGGATTGGAGATGATTCTTTGAGCATGTTGTATTATGAAAGCCATATTGATAGATTTACTCAAAGAAACCAAGAAAAGGCACAATCGGATGAAGGTGACCTTGAATTGCTTGAATATATAGAAAACCTGAATTGTGATTATTCTTGTGAACATGTTTTTGTGTGTGATCCCTTTGCTACTCATGGTGACTTATATCTATGGGGAAATTACTCTCTTGAAATAAGAAGTGGTGCATGCTTAGAGATTCCATCTATTTCTTCTTTGTGTGTTTTCGATGTTGAGCATCCTAGTGGTGATGAACTTAGAACTAGTGAGTACTTGCATAAGGGCACCATAGTTGAAGTTGATTTGTGTGATACCTTTCTCTACTCTCTATTTGGCTTTGATAATATGTATGCTATTGTAGAGAGTATGTCTTTTAGATGGGCGAAGCCTATGGGGAAAAAGAGTGTTGTCTAGATCCATGTCTAAGGCCACTCTTTCCATTTGCCCCGGCGCCAAATGTGGATATGACGATGCTGGCATACCCAACTTGTTTCTTGGTCTACATGACAAGCAAGGTATTATTCTTGAAAACCCGAGGGCAAATGTGTCATTGTCGTCTTGGGATAATGCTTCTAAATGAGCATCCTTGCTTGACACACTTGTGCTTGAATTGAATGAATCCAAACTTGTGGATGCCAAGTTGATGTTTTACTTGAAAGAAGGAAGGCATATGTGTTTAAATGACTTGATTCCAACCTTATGTGCTAAAACTATTGAACCAATTGGTATTCTTATAGATTATAGCACCTTGGATGATGCCTTTACACCTGATGCCTTCCTATACTACCTCTTTGCTTATGATGATATCCATGCTAGTCTTGGATTTTCTTTATATAGGGGTAGGATATTTGTTTGTTGGTCCACTTGGAGTTACAATGTTATATGGCTTTGTGGACCTTTGTAGTTGTCGTACCTCTTGATGCTTGCCTTAGCCGTGTCCTTTTTATGCTTGTGGTAGGTGTTTCATGATCATAATGAGGGATAGTTGGTTATATTCCAAAAGTGTACCCCCTTGGCATGTTCACCTAATTTGTGGTACTAATGCTAACCCTCCTATCATGAGGATTATGTTCTTGTTTTTTCCTCTCTTTTGTTTTGCAAGGTGCAAATTTGAGGATAAATTCCTTTCAAGAAGGAGAGGATGATACAAGCATGAAGAGCATAAAAGAGTACAAGGTATTGTCAAAGGTTCAAGCTTCGGAATTGGCAAGTATTTAGAGCCTTTTTAAAGCCTTGGCGAGTTGAAGGAAGAGAAGGGAACCATTAAACTCAAGAGGCGTCTTACTTGAAAGACAAGATGGACCTTGCACACTAGAATTGGACACTCAAGAGGCGCCCATTGTTAGGGCTATTATGGTCCTTTAAGACTTTCTTTTTACACTCCAAAGGAGCACTCTTCATTAAGGGTATTTTAGTCTTTGTTTTGTAATAGTATAAATAGGCATCTTAGCTCTTATTTTTCTAAGTTTTGACATAATGAATTGAGTGAATTTTCAGATTGTAATATTAGTGTTAGCTTTTAGTATTCTCCTTCTCCTTAAGAGAGAGAAAACGAATTAGGGTTGGCACAATTGATAAATTTCACTTGTATTGATAAATTGGCAAGAAAGGTGAGTTTTGAGGAGTGTGAATTCCCTTGGTCCACCTAAGAGGAAGGTTTGAGCTTCTATTGGTGAGGTGTGATTGATGGTTTGATACACCATCTTTTGTTAATCACTTGGTATAAGTAAGAGTCTTTCTATCTATCTTTACGTTTATGCAATCTTCTTCTTCATCCCCTTTCTTTTGTGTTGTTTTTGCCTGCTGATTTTTGCATTTTGTGTATCCATTTCGTGAATTCTTAGTCTTCTCTTATATCACATGTGACCAAGTAGGGCCCTTCCCCGGATACCGTGCATAGCGATAGCTTTAGATTTAACAACAATAAGCCCGTTGTTTTCGATAGACCCCCAACTCAAGGCAAAGAATAGTACTATTTCATCTTCAAAATATACCAATAATCTATTTATAAAAATACAATCTTCGAAAAATTATCAATCTTGGGGCTTGTTTGAAAAGTGCATCTTGTAATTAGAATTGGTTGTAAATAATTACTTTCTTCGTTTCATTTTAGTTAGGAGTGGGCGTTCGATTTTTTGGTTCGAATTCTGTTCTTTTATTTCAGATTTTTCAATTTTTGATTATGCAATTAGGTGCATCGAAAATCGAACCGAATTAGTACAGTTAGGTTAGGTTTATGTAAATTTTGATTCGGGTTTATATTGATTTAATAATTTTAATTTTTTGATTTTGGGCCTGTTTAATGGGCTAATTTATATTTGTGAACTGAACTATTTTTTAATGTTTTTAATACTTTCTAATTATCTTGTTTAATAATTTCTAAGTGGACTAACCAATAAACATAAGAAAACTAGTGCTGACGTAATGTTAATGTCCAATGATGATGAGAATAAAGTCTTCGGTGTTGTCTTCAGGACGCCTTCGTAAGTTTATGTTATCATATTATAGATTGATAGTGTGTTTGTATAAGAATTACTTCTGTGTGTAACTCATTTCTGAATGGTGTCATATCCAAAAACGACATCACTTATGTTTCCTGAAAACTGAAAAGTAACAAGGCAAGATAACACATGAAGAAGGTTGAAACAAACATCAGATAGGAGATTTTGGGGCTGATGACTATTTGAATTTTGAATTTTTTGGCTTTGACCAATTTGACGCTTTGGGCTTTAGTAATACAGTATAACCTCGATAAATTAATACTCGATAAATTAATAACCTCGCTAAAATAATAATTTTCTTTGGTCCCGAGTCGGGATCAACGTGGTAAATTAATAATTCGCTAAATTTATAAGATAATACAAAAAAAAAATCATATAGGTCCCATTTGATATATAAATTAATAATTCATCTATATCAAAATATTTCATACATAATACATAAGTAAACTAAACAGGTTTCTGAAAATATGAATCTAATGTTGTTTGTTTCTTCTTGAAATCAATATCACCTTGAATCTCATCTCTAACCCTTCTTACTGCATTAAGAATATCAGGTGTAGTCTTCTCATATTGCAAAAGGAAGTGATGTAAGGTGATTGTTGCTTTCAGAGCATCTTTGCGCGAAACTTGTTCTTATTCCACACTTTCATCTTCCACTTCATCTTCTTTATGTGTTTCCATAACACTCTCAATTATTTGTTCATCCGTAGGTAGCTCAAAACTCGTATCATTTTCTCCCGGATAATTCAAAACATCTTCAGCATTCATTGCATTTCGATACTTCAATCCATTGATTAGATTCTGCAATTGTTGTAAGCCATCATTATTCAACTGTTCTTGATTTTCCGAGGATTCATCATCTAACAACCTAAGTTTACAATGCTTAAAATAATTTGCAATTGTACTTGAGTTGACATCCATTTTCCATGCCGAGATTGCAAGATTCATTGCATCTAAAACATTAATCTTTTCTGGATTTGAGATCCCAATTTCATAACCCTCCAAAAGATTTCGATAAAATCGCCTACGATAATGCATCTTAAAAGCTCTTATGATCCCTGCATCACAAGGCTGAATCTTTGATGTTGTGTTAGGTGGTAAAAAAAACAATTCAACATTTCTCAAACCTTCAACATTTTTTGGATGAGCAGGACAATTATCAACAATTAAAAGAATTTTCCTGCCGTCCATTTTTGCATCAAGTTGTTGAACATATTCTTGGAATAGAATCCCAGTCATCCATGCTCTTTTATTGGCTCGATATTCACAATCCATGCTTCCCAAATTCACATTCTTGAAACAACGTGGTTTTAAATACTTCCCAATGATCCATAAAGGAATTTTCTCAGAACCATCCTCATTACAGCAAATAACAACTGTAAGTCTTTCCTTATCTTGTTTCTTACCTTCAAGTTGCTTCGTTGCAAGAGAATGATCTGGTTGTAGCCTAAAGAACAATCCAGTTTCATCCATATTGAAAACATCTTTCTTAGCAAACTGATCAAGTTTCTCTCTGATGGATTGTAAATTGCTCTCCATGGCCTCCATATTAACTGATCCACTTTCTCCAAAACGACGATATTGCTTGATACCGTGTCTTGATTTGAAACGCTCTAGCCAGCCTTGAGAAAAATGAAAATCAGGTGTATCGATGGGATACATCTTTTTTAGAAGCTCTTTTCCCTTCGTTACAATTAGTTCCCCATTCATATTAACACGCTCTTGGTAATGAATAAACCACTCGAACAGAGCCTTCTCTAATTCTGGAAATTTGGCAGCTTTATGTCTTTTAGCCTCATCTTTTGGAATGTCGGCTGCTGATAGATACTCTGCTGACCTCTTGATCGTGTTTGATATTGTGGCTTGACTCACTTGCAAATTAAACTTCTCTAACACCCATTGTTGCAATTGCTTTTGAGTGCATGCTAGATTTTGTTGTTTATACTCACACAGTTCTCTACGTATACCATTAGTCATGGTTGATTTTTTAACACCTTTGAGATGAGAAGCCATTTTTTTTGTTTTTTGATTTGAAGACTTGCATAATACATCTATTTATATAGTAACTTAGTTAATGTATGTACGTGTAACTACATTAATAATTGAGTGGATTTATACATTTTAATGAATGTAGCATGTAACTACATTAATAATTAAGTAGATTTATATATTTTATTAAGATATACATAGAATATTGAAAATGTATCAGCAAAAATACATGAATTTGGTTAAATATGCATAATTAATAGTCAATGTAGAAATTAGTTTTCACGTACACCTAGGTACATTCATAATATGAACCCAAAAAGTATATAATTTATAAATTATTTATACGATTAATTAATACCTCGCTAAATTAATAAAATTTGACGGTCCCAACAGTATTAATTTATCGAGGTTATACTGTAAATATCAATTATCATACATATTAAATATATATTTATATGATTCTATATATAATAATTAAAAAAAAGTATATTAAAAATTTTGGTTTTAACTAGAGGTGGTAGCGTACCGAAGTTAATCCGGTTTCGATCCAGTTTCGATGACGTTTTGGTCCGGTAACGCAACGGTACCGGTTGGTATCAGTATACCGGTACCCAACGATCTAGAATCTGATATCGATGCGGAGCATAGTTTTTTTTTTATAGTTCCGATTTCGATTGATCGGTTCCAGTGTCGGTTGGCTGGTTTCGGTCCGGCGTCGATTGGTACAATTTTATTTTTTTTATTTTTTTTGGGTATTTGGCTGTTGTTGACCGTTTGATTATAGCCGTTGGAGGTGGCCAACGGCTATTTTGTGCCTCCCCCTCCCAATTACTCCACGATCCCACTACCCCTTTAAATTTCTACTATAAATACCCTTTTATATCTATTTTTTCTCACAAATTTCTCAATTTCTCAGACTCTCTCTTAAATCGTAATATTCTCATACTCTCAATATTTATAGTTATTGTATTAATTGGAGTTGGAGATTTTTTTTGAAGATATTAAAAGCTTCAATTATCATCTTTCAATTTCGACATTTAGTAAACGTCTGCTTTTACGTAAACGTTCGGTATATTCGTTCCAACTTTAATCTCTATATTTTTTATTTTTAGTATCTATATTTGTTTACTTACATTAATTTTTTGATTTATAATACTTATATTGCTTGTTTTAACATTTTAATTATATTTAAATTTAATTATAGATGCCAATAAGAGTAGTGGTAAAAGACCAATCTTTGATAATATTTTTCGTAGAAATAAAAAAAATAGTGCTACTACTAGTTCATTACCGCCTAGATTTAGTGAAACTTCTTTAACACAACCTAATGGTTTCAATGTTGGTACCGGTATGAAATTAGACCATGAGACACTAAGTAGGCATTATGATAATTTTGAGGAAGACTTACCGGAAGAAGATGATATAGAAGAACAGGAGTTAGGTGAAACCCCTACCCCTACTAGTCCGGTTACGGAATTACCAAAAGACGATGATGTACTTCCCCCTTTACCGAAATTTAGTAGGGCCAAAGGTACTGAACATCCTAAAAGGTCTTTAGTTTGGCAATTTATGAGTCACGATAAGATAAATAATAATAATACTTGCAAATGTCAGAGAGTTATGAAATATTTGACCGGGGAAAAAATGGTGGGACAGGGTTGTTTACTACGCCTTTGAGGAAATGTAATAAAGAATTTATTCGTCTAGAAAATAAGGTTAAGGCAAAAAAAGGTGGTACACCATTGACGGAATAATAATATGGTTCAAACGCGTTTAGATATGTTTAACTCATCTGGCACAAGTTCTTCATTGACATATAATAAAGATGTAGATAGAGAAGAACTAGCGAAAATGGTTGCTATTTTGGGTTTGTCTTTTAGTTTTCCTCCGCACCCCGATTTTATTCATTATATTCAATGAGTATATAATCCTTCTTTCAAAGGTTTTTCACGAAATACAATTAAAAATGATATTTTTAAATTTCAAGCTGAACATTGTCATTTTCTTCGTAGCTTATTTAGTAAATTTGATGGTAGAGTATCTAGTACTTCGGATATGGGTCGTAGTATTTTCGGTAATGATTATACTGTCACGGTTCATTAGATTGATCACCATTGGAACGTGCAAAAAAAAATTATTGCTTATAAATATGTTGACGAGACTAAAACCGATCAATTTATATCTACTGCAATAACAGATTGCTTAAAATATTTTAGACTTATTAATAAAACTATGACATGTACATTAGATAATGCTTCTAATAATTTGAAAGCCATTGATTCTTTAAGTGCTAGACTATGTCCTATGGATGATGATTATTTTTATGTTAGATGTACGAGACATATTTTAAATTTGATAGTACATGATGGTGTTGAGTTGTTTGGAAATGATTGTTTTAAGGTTCGAATTGCTTGTAGTTTTATTTTTAAAAATAAAAAAAGGCTATAATAGATGATTTTAAATATCAATGTACAAAATGTGATCTTTCATATAGAAAAGTTCCAAGAGAAGTTCCTACTAGATGAAATTCTTTGTATCAAATGCTTGAAGTTGCTAAAGTATATCGTGAACCTATACAATTATGGAACATGTATCAAGTTATGGAACAAAATATTGTGTCGGCCGAACCTCCTACTTCTAGACATAGATATAATGATTTAGATAACGAGATGGGTGAAGAACTTGGTCTTCAATTTTGTAGCAGTAATGATTTTGATTCGTATATTTCTCAGGATTGGGAATGTATTAGAGATGCAAATGGACAACCACAACTTTTAGCATGGTGGAAGACTTGTATCAGACAATTTCTAAAACTTTCAAGGGTGGTTTGAGATTTACTAACAAGTCAAGCTTCTTTAGTTGCTTCGGAGCAAACTTTTAGCTCAGAAAAATTTATAATTGGAGATGATCGATATTCGTTGGCGAAAGATAGTTTGAAGATTTTGATATTATTTAGAGATTGAATCAATGCCGAACGAAGAAATTTTAGGCTCCCAAAATTACCGCCCCAAATTAAAGACGAAATAGATTAAATATTTGAGGAGAATAGTGATGATAGAATGGAAGAAATGGGAGAACAAGAAAAAAGACCAATTTCGAAAAATATAAAAATATATAATATTGTTGGAGAGCAAAGATGAGGGAGAAGTTGGTGGAGTAGGGATGCTAACGGTACGCGAAATATGAAAGTTTTCGAGGGGCAGCGCTGGTAGACATCAAGAGAATTGGTGGTGGAATGGAGCAGTCAAAAGGAAAGTGGAAGCCGAGAAGGTTGCTTATATGGAGTTGATGGAGGCAGGGGAGTACGAGGAAAAGAGAGCAAATGAGGAGCGGTATAAGGTGGCGAAGAAGGAAGCGAAATTAGCAGTTGAAATTCTTAAATACGTAAGAAATAATTGGAGGAAGTAAATGAAGAAATTGTGATTGTTGTCATGCCAAAAAGAAAAAGTTCATCAAATAGCAATTTTATTCCTGTTGCACTAAATTTATGCATATGATCACAATTACGTAAATAAAGAAGGATCGATCTTTAAAAAACTGAAAGAGAAAAGACATTAAAATCATCCTGTCTAACGAAAAAAGAACATTTCAGGGACATACTTACTTGTATCTATATGATGTGTGTTTTTAAGAGAAAAAACAAATTCTATTTTCCCGTTTCCCTTATTTGTTGTTTTAGAAAATAGACATCAAATGAACTTGACACTAAATAAAAGGGTGGAAAAAAAGAGAATTTTGTTGGTTGAGAGTCAAATTTGAGGAAGTTGTTCAATAATGAGGGCATATTTGCGATCAAATCCAAACGGACGGCAAACTTATTTTATTTTCCACAGTTGAGCGAGAAGCGAATCAGAGTCATTCCAATAACGATAAGGGCATACTTAAGACCAAATTCAAACGGGGTACAAAGTTATTCTATTTCCACAGTTGAGGGCATTTTTGGCCCTTTGCAAGATGTTACAAGCTTAAAAGCTGCCAATACAGATGAATGAATTCAGAAACTACAACACAAAGATACCACCACATGACAACAAAATGGATATCATCGTCATTATTAGAAATGGTTAAACTAACACATCTAAGTCCTAATGCCTTGTTACCTAATAACAAATTGATGCAAAATTGTCCTTGATTCATCGTGATCTTGAGTTAAGTTACTTCCTTGGAACAAGAGGGAGATTAATTAGGAAGAGAATCCTTGATAATTATATGGGAAGTTTGATTCAAAACCCATTGAGTTAAATTGGTAGTCTGCATTGTTCATTTGAGAAGTTCCTGCAGACATATTATTAGAGGAAGGAGGATAATTCTCCACAAAGTTGTTGATTGGAATTGTAGAGGAATTAGTCACAAAGGTGTAATCTTGATGATCAGTGTTAAGGTGGGACGACGATGATGAAGGGAAATTACTATACGGGGGAATATATGGCACATTGTTAGGATGATCATGATGAGTATTGAAGTTGAAGTCATCTTTGGAGATACTGAGGTTTTTCTGAAAATCCAAGAGAATTTCAGGTGAATTTTGATGTGGTGCGGGGATAAGTTGATATTGTTCATGATTTCCTAAGTTTGGTTCTTGATTTTGAGGTATTGTTACAACCAAAGGTAGTGGTGCTGGATGCACATTACTGGCACTAGCACCACCACCACCACCTTGACTGCAAGTGTGCCTTCCACGATAAGTGACTTCGAAAATGGTGGGATCTTCATCGGATCTTTGAACTTGTTTCGTGGCCAAACAACCTTGGACATGTCGAAGCGTGCATCTGTAGTAACCTCTGCATTTAACAAACAAAATTTCGTAATAATGAATTAAGTACCTTGCTACCCAAATGCATGCAGCAGTGTTCATGTTTAGTGTTGTTATACCTTGGATGTTTGGCACCAAGAATATCTTTCTGCCCATATTTTCTCCAACTAAAACCATCATCAAGAGTCCCTTCAAGTGGTGCTCCTGGATGAATTTGAACTTGCTTTGTCCACCGTGGAGTAGTGCTCTTTCTGTAACATTATAATTAAGTTGAAAATCAGCCCCTAATTATCTATACATACACAAATTTATTAAGATGAAAAGATTATAAACCTCTTGCGGGCAGCATGAGGATCTTTGGATTCGAGGTCACGATCAGAATCTTCACTATGAGGAGGGCTCGATCGTGGAGAATCAGACACTCCAAAAACAGGAATGGCAGGGGAAGTAGAATGTGTTAGTGGTGAATTAGAATTGTCTCCGGTAGTACTATTGTATTGGAGTATGGACAGAGCCTTGTCAAATTTGGACTGGATATTGTGAAGCAAGATTTCCCGGGTGTTTTCGAATGAAGCAGAGGAATTATAGTTAGGAGCATTGAGATGGAGCTGGAGTTGTTGAACAAGGTCCCGACCTTGTGTTAATTCATTTATGATCCTATTAAACTCAACATTACTATTGTCAGCTCCGTAATTGTCCATTACAGAAATTAACTCGATTGGGAAGGGTGTGTTTACGTGGAATACAAGACAAAAAGGGTGTAAACAAGATTTAAAAGTTAGTTGGTGAACCATACAAGAATTCTCACTTGTTGTAATTTTGAATGTAGAAAATAGGAGGAAAAGAAGAGATATATAAAGAGAAGGAAAATAATAAATTGAAAAGGATTGGAGAAAGTTTGACTGAAGAATAGTTTCCTTGGACCAGTCTTTGGTCAAGGAAATTGTAGTATAAGTAAGCTAGTCTAATTGCTGACCATTTCAAATTAACTAACATTACCATCAACTGTTACTTGAGTTTTTTAGGCTGGGGGTCAAGAGGGGAAAAAGTTGGTCTTTGATAATCCAACGTTAATTGGAGCAATAAACGTGGACAAGATCGAATAATAAATGATGACAAGTGATAATGGAAGTCAAAAATATGAAGAAAATGGGATGAACCGAAAATGAAGACCAAAGAATCTTTAGAACCTTCATGCCGCGTTTACTGTTCCTCTGAGTGTTTCAATTCTCTCTACATTTTTACTTAACCACTATATTAAAAATAATACTCCCTCTCCCTCTGTTCCAAATAAGTGTCATGCAAAAAAGTAATAATAACTGTCGCTTTGTAAATTCGAAACAAAAATAGTATGTCTTTTCCAACTACACCTTTATTAAAAAATTATTTCTTCTTAATAGTCCTTAATTCTCAAAAATAAAAATAAAAATATAACTTAATATTCTTTTTTGTTCACTTTTTTCTTATCATATTTCGTTTATCGATAATCAAATTATACAAATTTTGACCAACATTTCAAAATGCAGTACTGCGGTGCACGTCGTTCCCTACTTCCTAATGGCCAAAAACTCTGTGATGGGATGTTCTGAAATTTCTAGTTCAGAAATCATTTTTCATATTCGATTAGATATGCATGTGATACTCTCTTCTTTTCGATTTATATGTGACTTGATTTAGAGTATGAGTGTGTAATTAATTGATCATCAGCCTATATTCAAATAGAATATAATGTTTAATTTTTAAACATACATTTAAATTTTGCATATATAAGAATTATATAAAAATACTTTACAGAAGTGCATTTAAAGAAGACATCGATTAACTCTTCAAATAGTAACTAGTACAAGTGAAGTTAAGGAATGTCTCATAATTGTAAATGATGAATGGTCTTACATGAATGTAATTCTTCGTTATATTTTGTAGCATTAAGGTGGAAACTCGAGATCAAGTAATTGCTGCAATATAGCTTTGCTTTGTAGAGAAAATCAATGCACGTCCATAAGTGATCGATATTCATTTTTACATTTTTGTTGAAACACGTATTCAAATTTTCATGATTTAAATCAACCAAACACTGAAAGGATATATAATTTAATCAAGGACCCTTAAAAAAACAAAAAAGGGGAAGTAATTTCAAGCTCTCAACTTAATTAATTTCTTAGGTGGATGTTTTGATATCTACAACTTACAAATAGGACAGATATGGAGTTTAGTTACAAGTTCAGTATAATCAAATAAATTATTCAAATCAAGTTATCAATCATTTCTAAATTTCAAAATCTATAAATATACTCACAATTCTGAATCCACCAATGATCAGCCTCTTATTTACAAATAATGGTGCGCAACATGCGTGGACGACGTTCTGCTTTTCTACCTAGTTATAATCTAATGTTCATCATAGAATTTAGTAACTTACATCTACGTTTTTTGTTAAACATAAACAGAAATAGTACTGCATATACAAACTCAACAGTCACACTTCCCATTTTGGTTTTGCTTTTTTTTTTTTTTTTTCTTTTGTTGGGGGTGACCATTCAAGGTATATCCTTGACTATTGACTCTACTTTGAGCTAGATCTCCATTTTAATTTAATTTTAATGAGTAGACCGTGAAGAGTTAAAAGGAAAAACTATGTACTGTACAGGTTGTGCTCTTTTAATTTATAAGGAAAAGGGACCAACTAAACTTCTTAGATTTGATATACACAAAATTACAAGTGGAGCGGAGCTAGAGTTTTAGTTACGATTGAGTTCAGTATAGTTCACTAGTTTAAACTAAAACTTTTTGTATTTATATTAAGAAATTTACTTCAATGTATAAATTAAATAATTTCAAAACCCTAATAAGTTAGTATCATTTTAAGAATTCAAAATTCACAAACTCGGGATTCTAAATCCGCCTATCAGCCTCCCATTACAAGTAGTGGTGCTCAATAACATGCATGGACGTTCTTCATCTCTAACCAGTCCATCATATAGTTTAGTAATATTAATTACCTGTTAATTGAATATCTGCTTTTATTGTTAACATAAACAGAACTGTACTGCATATACTTAATCTACAGTCAACACTTTCTATTTTTTATTTTTTTTTCCTTTTGTATGCGTTGACTATTCAAGGTGTATTATTGACTTTTGACTCCACTTTGAGCTAGATCTCAAATTTTATTTTATTTTAATAGGTAGACCGTGAAGAGTGAAAAGGAAAAAAAAAATGTACAGGATGTGCTCTTTTAAATTTTAAGAATAAAGGACCAACTAGCAATTTATAATAAGAAAATCTCCATGGGAGGTCCTCGAGACTAATTAGATGAATAAACTTACTCCAATTGTAGTATTTAATGTCTTTTTAAGCACTATAACGTTTCTCGTATGCATGTACTTAATTACACACACATTCTACTTCTAAAAAAAACGCATTAATTTAATCTACAACAACTTCAAACATATTACTAGATTGAGATTGTGTAACGATCGTCTTTCTAGCTAGTGAAATCTTAATAGTCTTATTGACTGGCTATTTGAATTTTTATTTTGTCGATCAGAACACAACAATGGATGAATAATGAATTGTTAAAATTACAACTTCATTTTTCCATTTTTCTCTTTTCTTGGTTTGGCTCGCTGTCCAAATTGATTTACTTAAACATTTGCGTTGAACAACTTTAAAGAAGTTGCTAAACATTGTCCAAAACTTGTGCTAGTCCAAATTTACCCTTATTTTAAAGGGTAAAAGAGTCACTTAAATTTACAATATCTTTGATCCTTGAGTAGTAAATGAACAAAAGTAGAAGTTAATTGCACATTCTTATTACTTGGGTTTTTTTATCCTTGTTTACTTAATTTCGAGTAGTCAAAACCATTAACTTAAGAATATAATTAACGTTGAATACCATCTAACTAATTAAGACGCAATAGTTAAAAGCACTTGTAGTAATTGAAATGTATCTGGATGTCTACTCAATAATAGCCCATATGACAGGATTAGCTTAACGTCATGTATATATATATGTGTAGGTCATACACCAATATTATATTATAGTATTTTGAGCAAAATAGTTAGTATTACGTTAACAAAGTCAAAACATGGACGTTTGAGGACTCTTATGAGTTGTGGTCTTGTCTCTAAATTAAATGACAGAAATGGCATATAGGAGTACTATACTTTCTCCATTAGTAAACTTTTTTTAAATTACTCATTCTCTTTTATGGGATTTTCAAATTTCAACGTGCTGATTATTTCTATTTTTAAGAAAAAATTGGAAAAAAACAAATGCTAATTACTGGACAAAGTAGGTTCTAGATGAAGAAAAAAGGTGTACTTCGTTTACTACTAAAATTAGTGGACAAACAGAAAGGCTTTCACTTTCTGGACAAAGTGTGTTCAGTGTTCTAGATGAAGTCATGTCCTTAATTATATGAGCCTGAGAAGACAATTAGTTACTCCGTAAATCTTTCCTTATTTATTATTGATTGGACACACATCTAAAATAATAATAAATAATAAAGATAAGTTTACTATATCATAAATAATTTACTATATCATCTTTTAAATGTAATAAAGTTAATGTTTGAAGAAATATATTGAATAATAAATAGTATTTAATATCAAGAGTAAAATAAACACAAATGAATAAATAATTCATTGCTTTTCAATAGAACAAATATTATTGACTATCTATATTTAATAATATGAATAAATAAAGATGGACGGAAAAAGTAATCATTAGTGGGACAACTGTGACCCCTTTGACCCTTCCAGCCTCCCTCTCCTCAGTACTAACTAGTTGTGTGTATATCGGATGAAATAAGTAGAGATATTGTATGAATTGACAATTTAAAGAATTATTTTATTCCATTTTTTATATGAGATAAGTATTACACCATTTTAATATAAATAATAAAAATTAATTTAAATACTTTATACTAAAGCTCTGTTTGACCATGAAAATTACTTTTTTTTTTCGGAGTTGGAGTTGTGTTTGGCCATGAATGTAAATTAAAGTTGTTTTTTAAATTTTGTCAGAGAAGTATGAGTGAAAAAAGTGAAAATAAGTAAAACTTGTTTTCACTTTTTCAAATAATTTTTCAGGAGTTGGAGTTGGAGTTGGAAAATTCATGGCCAAACGGAGCGTGTTTTCGCTTTTTTCACTAAAGTAAAATAATTTTTCAAAAAAAAAAAAAAAATTCTATAACCAAACGGCTACTAAATATGAAATAAAATTAATTCCAATTCACTATCCTGATATTGTATCCTTGTGCGGTATAGCAAATGACCCATAGGTGCCGCTGAAAGAAGTGAGTTTAATGTGGATGAATTGGTGTACTGAGTGACTTTGAGGCTAGTACGATAGAATTGAATTCAGATGAGCTAAATTTATGGGTTCAATCCTCTCAATTATTATCAGTTTAATTTTAATTTTTTTACATGTTTTTTGTCATTTGTTAATTATCAAATAAATTTATTAATAATATTTTTATTTTTATAATTATTATAGCTATGTATAATACTATAAAAAAGAAAAAAATTCAAATATATCATCAAACTATTAGAAATGATTTATTTATGTCATATATTATAAGTTTGGTGTATTTATGCTAAGGGTGTCAAACGGGCCGGGCAACCCGGCCCGACTAGCTAAACTGGCCCGGTTTGACCCGGCCCGATAAGCCCTAGGGCTTTAGGGTTTCGGGTCCCGGGCCGGTTTTTTTGTTAAAATGGGCTCGGTTAACCCGGCCTGGACCAGCCCGGAAAAAATTTAAAAAAAAAGAATTTTTTGTTTTTTGGGCCAAACTAGCCGTTGGCCCAACGGCTATATAGCCGTTTTTGGGTCCAAACGGCTAGTTTGGGCCCATTTAATTAAAAAAAAAAAAACTTTAAAAAATATTTTTTAATTCCCAAAATAAATCTATAAATACCCTACAACTTCAAATCATTTTTCACACAATTTTTCACACTCTCAAATCTCATTCTCTCTCAAATCTCAATTCTCAAATATTCAATATATTTAATTTTTTAAAGTGTTCACTTTAATTTTTTAATTTTTCGTTTACAAAGTACGAGCGGAAGTTTCTAAAGTCGCAATCTTCGGATACTTCCAAAATTTGGTATTGTCGTTCCATCTTTTATGTTTAATTTTTATTTATTGTATTAATTGTTTAATATTTAATTTTATTATATTTGTGTATTTTGAATATTTTTAGTTTAATTTAATTTATATTATGGATAAATTAAAAAACCTCGCTGCTAAAGGTGTTAAAAATTTTTGTCCCGGAAGCGGTAGTGGTAGTAAAAAGCGAATTACTAGCGGTAGAGGTAGTTCAAGTAATAGATATACCCGTGTGACTTCGCCCCCGGTACCGCTTGGTACACCTTTTGAGGAAGAAATAGGTGTAGGTGCTCACGATATGGATTATGTAGAAGCTCAGGAAAATTACGGTATAGAAGAAGAAAATGAAGTAGATGCAGTTAATTTAGACGAAGATGATGAAAATATTGCTGAAACACCCGCAGTAGGAGATGCTAACGTTAGATCTGAATCAGTTAATCTCCCTTCCCGTCCTCCCAGTGCCCCAAAACCTCGTAAAAGAACTAGTATTGCATGGCAATTTTTTGAACGTATATCAGATATTGAGGTGCAGTGCAATATTTGTCAACAAATATATAAGCATAAAAGTGGAGGTAAGCAAGGGGGTACGGGTACGTTAATGAGACATATAGCTGAAGATCACGAAAGAGAGTTAAATATTGCAAAAGGTGGTAAGGATGTTGGTGGGTCAACGCAAACTAGAATGGACCCAACAACCGGTCAAGTAGCGAAAAAGTATAATAAATTGAGGGACAGGGAAGAAATAGCTAAAATGGTAGCTGTGGGTTGTTTGTCTTTTAGTTTTCCTTCTTCTGATGCTTTTATTCGTTATATACAAGCAATTTATAATCCTATTTTTAATGGTATTCCTAAAACTACTTGTCGGTCTGATATTTTTAGACTCCATTCACAATATTGTTTTTATTTATCAACATTGTTAAAAAATATTCAATGTAGATTGTCCCTAACTTCTGATCTTGGTCGTGCTGTAAATAAAAATGATTATTTAACCGTTACTTGTCATTGGATGGATAGTAATTTCGTGATGCAAAAACGTATTCTTGCTTTTTTATATGATGAAGATCGTAAACATACTGCACAATTTATTGCTGATTCTATTGTTAAAATTGCCGTATATTATGGTATAGAAAATAAAATTTTATGTATTGCTTTTGATAATGCTTCTAACAACAAGACTGCTATAACAAAAATAAAATCTACGCTATCTCCGCCCTTCCCTGAAATTTTTTATATTAAGTGTGCATGTCATATATATAATTTAATTGTAAAAGATGGTCTTGACTTTTTTGAGCTTTATATTGAAAAAATTCGTCTTGCCGTTGGTTTTATTCAAGGAAATAATCGTAGATCGAGAATTAAAGAATTTAAAGTTAAATGTCAAGAAAATGGACTTACACTGATTTTGATGCCTGAGGAAGTTGATACTAGATGAAATTCTACGTATGAATTTTTAAAAACTTGTTATAAATATAGAATTCCTATTACACTAGCTTTTAACCAACATTGTGGTTCATTTGCTGATTCTGCTGATTGCATGCTACATAATTCTGATTGGGTTGTAATTAATGATCTTGTTAAGTTTTTAGAAAAATTTTATGTAGCTACGATTGAATTTTTCGGTGCTTACTATCCTACTGTTTGTAATATTTTGGCATATATAGCCGATATTTCTGGTTTGCTCCAACAATATAAAAATAAAGAAGGTTATAAAGAAGCTGTTGGCGCTATGTTTACGAAATTTAAAAAATATTTTTTCCCGATTCCCCCTATTTACTTGGTTGGTGCTATGCTAAATCCGTGCATGAAATATAATTATATGTGTCACTTTAGTACTCTTATTTATACTAACTTAGAAATAAATACTAACCATGATTCTGAACAAGTACAGCCTGATTTGTGGACGGCTACGGCTGATGCAAAGGATTATATAGAAAAATTATATAATCACTATACTGATTTATTTGATTCAGCCGTACCTACAAATATCACTCCAACTGTCGCTCCTCATCCTCCCGAGGAGCCATCATCTTCTAAAAGGCCGGCACATAGTGGTTTTCCTGATTCGTTTTATGATTTAACTTGTTGGAACAGTGTTGATGAGAGAGCTTACACATCAACTTATCGGGAAGAGCTGAAATATTATCTTCGGACGGCACCAGAGGATCGCAGACGACGGATCAACACGCTGGATTGGTGGAGGAATAATGAATCACAATATCATGTACTTTCAAGATTAGCTAGAGATATCTTGAATGTTCCAATGTCAACCATTGCATCAGAGAGCGCCTTCAGTCAGAGACGACAGCAGCTTGGAGACAACCGACACTCATTGGGAAGCAACGCAATGAATGTTTTAGTTTGCCTCAGAGATTGGATTAGAGCGGAAAGAAAAAACCAAGGAATGGAACCGGAGCCGACCGACGAGCTGAAACTTGAAGAACTCAGCAGAATCAAATCCAATGCATGATTTTGCCCCCGTTGACTTCGACTATCCTATGCAAGTTCCCATTAATATTAACATGAATGAGTTGGAAAAAATGATGCATAATTTATAGATTTTTCATTCATGTAAATTATAAATTTTGGATCATTTTGCAATCAATAAAATTCCACAAATTCATTCACTCCTTAGTCGTTGTTTTTTATTTTTTTTATTTAACGATTTAAAATTTTATATTGAATTTCTAGTTTTATACTTTAAATTAAAAACTTACTTCTAGTATATTATCAATTTACTACCAAATATTATTAATTTATTATATTAAGTACCATATGTTTTGTATATTTAACGTATACATGTGTATATGTTTTATAAATTAGTATATAAGTATATCTATACATATTGTAATGTATATATAATGTAGTATATTTTTAAGTAGTAGTATATATACATTGAATGGTGCGTATACACGTGTATATATCTTCTATAGAAATGTATATTTAATGTATACATGTGTATATGTTTTATAAATTAGTATATAAGTATACAAATATATATTGTAATGTATATACATTATAGTATATTGCATTTAAAGTATTACATATACATAGAGTGTATATATGTGAATGGACCTTCTATAGACGTGTATGTTTAACGTATACATGTATATATATTTTATTTAAAGTAGTACATATATATTGAATGGTGCATATATATGTGTATATATCTTCTAAAGTAGTATATATTTAACGTATACATGTGTATATGTTTTATAAATTAGTGTATATATATATTGTAGTGTATATATATATTATACTATTATAGCATATGTTTTATTTAAAGTAGTACGTATAGTCATATATAATTATATATTGAATGGTACGTATATATGTGTAATTGTTTATACTTTATATATTTTTTTAAAAATATATATTGTATATTGGAGTGTATATAGTGTATATTGGAGTGTATATAGTGTATATTGGATTTTTTATTTATTTTTTAAATGGGTTTGACCGGTTTTTAACCGGGTTTGACCGAGTTTTGGTGGGTTTGACCGGATTGGGTTAAGCGGACCGGTTTCGGGTGGGTTCAATTTTTTTACTGTTCGGCCCGGCCCGGTTAACGACAAACCCGACCCGTAACCGGCCCGTAACCCGGGTACAATGGGAGGGCCGGTTCTGGGTTGACCCGACCCGGCCCGGCCCATTACACCTATAATTTATGCCATCGCATTTAAAAATTTGGCTCATCTATGCCACTACCGTTACTGAAAGGTTTGTTCGTGCCATTATTGCATAATGGTGATTTCGTAAAATAATTTTTGTCATGTGATCTCTTATTAGAGGTCCATGTCACCAAATCCAGATCAATCAATCATACTTAAAATCAAAAGTAAAAATTGGATCCATTAAAATAATACCCGACACAATTAATGGATTCGATTTTATTTTTGATGATTTCAATTTTTATTTTAACGGTGTGGGAATTTTATTTTAATGCGTCCAATTTTTAATATTGATTTTGATTTAAAGTAATTTTGATTGATTTGAATTTAGTGACGTGGATCTGTAATAAGAGGTCACATGACAAAAATAATTTTATAAAATTAATTAAAAATAATGACAGAAATAAACTTTTTCGTAATAACAGTGACATAAATGAGTCAAATTCTTAAAGGCGATGGTATAAATAAGTCACTTATAACGCATGACATAAATAAGTAAAAAAAAAAATCCTAGAGTGATCTAAACTGCCTCGTAAGTGTCCAATTGTCTTCTTATTTTTAATTTATAGTTGCCTTTATAATTTTTGGGAGAAAATAGTCAAAAGTCCCCAACCTTTACCCCAAATCTCAACTACACATCTATACTTTGCAGGGGTTTTATGACCCCACCTGAACATTTTTAAAGTGGAATATTTAGACCTTAAAGGCTTATGTGGCAAAGAGAGTGTATCTCACTCTCTTTGAGAAAGTGAGTAATTCGAAAATATTAAAAATAATATTTTTTACATTTCTTTTAATATAAAAATACACACACACATATATATACTAATTTACTTTAATGATTTCAAACATTACACTAAATAAGATATTTGTTTAAATAATAAAGATAAATATAATAATTTAATTTAATATCTTTTGAGTATGTAAATATGGAGAATTTATTTATTAAATCTAACCTTTACCAAAAATATTTTTAAAAGTCGATCGACATTCATCTATCATCTGTAAATTGCAACAAAATAATACAATGATAGAGACATCAAAATAATACAATTAAATCTAATCTTTACACACAAAATTTTTTTCAAAATCGTATGACACTCATCTACCACCTGTAAATAATAACAAAATAATACGATAATAGAGATATCAAAATAATACAACTAAACCTAAACTTTACATAAAAATATTTCGCAAAATCGATCAACATTTATCTATCACTTGTAAACAACAACAAAATAATACGATAAAGGTGATATCAAAACAATACAATTAAACTTAAAATTTACACACAAAAATTTCTCAAAGCCGATCGAAATTCATCTACAAAAATAAAATAATAAAATAATAAAGATATCAAACCAATACAATTAAACCTAACTTTTACACAAGAAATTCTTCAAAGCCAACCGACATTCATCTACGATCAGTAAATTATAAAAAAATATAATAGTGATCACAGAGTTTCGATTTTGACCCAACTAATTCTTGTCTTAGCGAAAATTTTGACCCTAAAGAATGATTTTGAATGAAAACAAAGAAGATATACATATACGCACATGTTGAATTCTATTATACTGACAAAAACAGTGAAGAAGTTGAGGGTTAGAAAATCAAGCATCCACCAATCTAGACATGCAATCGAATCAAGTTAGATGAACATCAATCATATTCTCCCAATAGGAAAATCGATTTATTCTCTAGTTTAACGTACATCTCAATATTGAAGTAGAAAGGAAAATATTAATTAATTCTCCTACCATATATTTTAGGAGTCCCATATATTTTAGGAAGTATAGTAAAAAGAAAAATATTAATTAATTCTCTTACTATATATTTTAGGAGTCCCGTATATTTTAGGAAATTTAATTAATATAATAAAAAATAATTAAATAATAAATTAAAAAATAGTGAAAAGACAATTTTTTCTAAAGAAAAGTCTTTTAATGAAGAGCAAAAAGTTCAAATCACTTTTCTAAGTGTCTTCACACTTTTAATATATTATAAATTATAAATATGGATATAGATTATAGATATAGATATAAATATAGATTATAGATATAGGTATAGATATATATATATAGATTATAAATTATAGATATAGATATAGATATAGATTATAGATTATAGATAAATTATAGATATAGATTATAGATTATAGATAGATTATAAGTGATATTTCTAAGGCCGTTCACACTTTTAATATATTATAGATATATAATTTTTATTTTATTTTATTTTATTTTCTTTCTTCTTCATCACCATCCTCCAAATACTCTCTCTCATAAAAAGCTTCAAAAACTCTTCAATGGCTATCACGGCCAATCTTTTTATCTTCCTCATCTCTATTTATGTCGGAATCTAAATCACATTTTCAATACTTCTACCAATTTCATCTTCTCACCATTAATTTCTCAATTACCATTTTTGTCTCTACCAATTTCATTTTTGTTTCAAATTTCAAAATGAAAATCAACATTCAACACAACAATCAATACTTGCAACAATTATCACCAAAAGAAATAAAACAAAAGATAATATGACGACCGGCGAGCTCATCGACGATTGGAAGATCTCAGTCAATTTTTCGGCGAGTTCACAAACGAATTCCGGTTAGTTCATTTTCAGAAAAAAGAAATGAAGAAAGGATATCCATTCGTCGAAGTCAAAAAGAAAACAAACATTTTTTTCATTAAAAAAAATGGTTGGAGCAGTTCACCAAAAATGGTTGGAGTAGTTCACAAAAAATGGTGTTTGTGTATTTTTAACCGACAAGTTCACCAATGAATTTGGTGTTTGTGCGTGTTTCTTGATTTTTAAGGCGGGGAGGTTGGAGCAGACAAGAAAACCAACACTTTTTACACTTTTTGGTTTCATTTTTTTCTTGAATATGTTAGCTTATTTCTTTCTCTTTTTGTATAGTACATCAAAAAAAAAAAATTTTGTCGGAAAACTGAAAGCAACGACAAGAATTACGGAGGAGAGAAAAAGAAAGAAAATATATATATACGGAGGCAGCGGGAAATGGAAAAAGAGAATATATATATATATATATATATATATATATATATATATATATATATATATATTAAAGAATAAAGAGAAAAGTAAAATAATTAATTTTTTAGAGTAAAAAAAAAATGACGTGCCAATGACGTGGCAGCGAGTGCAGCTCCCTGCCTGAAACAATGTCTGCGCATGAACTTTTAGGGCTGTAAATATTCCACTTTAAAAATGTTCAAGGGAGTCATAGGATCCCCACAAAGTACAAGTGCGTAGTTGAGATTTGGGGTAAAGTTTGGGGGGCTTTTGGCCATTTCAAAGCTATCTTGGTAACTCAATTGCATAGTTATAATTTGTGTACGGTTAGGAAATTCATGATTTATAAGGTCGTGGTAGAGTGAGAGATTTTAGGTTTGGATCCTGCTGTGTGCAAAGTCCTCGTTATTAGAAAACAGTTTAATCAAGTCTCAATATAATTACTGAATATGAAATTACAAAAAAAAAAAAAATTAAAAAAGAAATTTACGCATAGGCCTTGGAGTAGCAATATTATACCGCTGTGGTAATATTATACCGCTGAGGTGCACTTCAATATTTCATGAAAACAGAAATTTCTAGAACCACTAATATATACTTTTTTTTTTATTAATTGACAAGAAATTCGCAATCACTATTCTTCAGGTACATATGCACAAGGTAAATCTCTCTTCAATTTAATATCTCCGATATCATATTGGAGATAGTTGCACTAGGTAAGTGCATGTGATGAACTCAATTGAGAAAGCATGTAAGGATTTCAAACATGAGATCTCCAATTTAGGAGATCAACTGCTCAACCAACTCGACCATCCTTGCGAGTACTAATTAAGATATACTATTATACTTTATAATTTTAAGCTCGGGGATGATAAATAAAATTCATCAAGAGCTATTTTTGTGTGTAATTAAAAAGGTTGTTTTTCCTATATAACAAGTATTTGATAGATATGACTTTTTCTAACTCATACTAGTTGGATATTACACCCTTTCGCACTCTTTTAAAAAACATAGAGCAGTTGAAATGGCTATAACTTTGCATTATGTTATTCTTTACTTAAGAAGATCAAATGTATTCACCATCAACGGACCCACACGTCCTTCATAGAATTCAAAAAATAGAAAAGTGGAAAAAATTGTTCGAGTAGATATATGATGATAAAATGTAGGGTTAGTTCAAAGAATGTTTAAACCAAATGAAATGAGAGGGATGTATAATATATGGTTGGTTGTAGACGATAAATTAAATTAAATCAAATTAAATTCACAAGTAATATTGAGTATGACCCGCTATATTGATTATGCGTCTTTAGAATTTGATGCTACATTTTGAATTCTAATATCTAGCCGTGCAAGAAAAACTGATTTTTTGAGTCAAATTATATACATCTCTTTCTCTTCTTATTACTCTAATGTGTTGTTCAAGAATACAATGGGGGAGTCAATTGACCTGGTCTTTTTTGATTCACATCTTTGGGCGGACCAACAAAGTGTATATCCGGTGCATCTCATAATATACAAGTATCAAAAAAATGAAATACCTTGAGTTACAAGTGTATGTTGTATGCATGTAAGTTGCATGTGTGATGTTTTTGGATGATGACAGTAAAGTGTATTGAATTGTATGTAAATTGATGACATTTGATGTTTTGTACTGATACTAGTCTTGCCTGAAGGCCAACCAAAACCTTATGATTCAGGCCTTATCAATTTATGTTCATCTATTATATTATAACACGTCCAAGACCAATTCATCGCTTATTCAAGCATTATCAAGTCATATTCATCAGAATCAAGTATTTAAATTAGGACGACACGTTCAATCAAATGGAGTCTAAACTCTAATTCAATAATCATAAATTCATTCATTAATTCAATCCTCATTTATTTCTGTCGAGACAGATAAATTCTACAATTATCCATTACTAGGTCCAAGACTCTACTCCATGAGCCAACCATTCAGCCTACAATTCTTACTTTAGTCACACGCCTTTACACATCTTACTCTCTAACCCTTAGTCTAACTTGACCTTAGGCTCTTAAGCCATGATACCACATTTTCCTCATAGAAACAATATTCGTAATAATATTACGATACAAATATCATATGTCCTCTACTTCACCCTTATATGACATTTACGCCGAATCATTAGATTATAAGCTCACACAATCTCCTTATCGTTATTTATATTCACATAATTCGCATTACAATCTATCATGGAGTCATACAAACACAAAACACCCATCGAGGATTCATACATTAACATATCAACACACAATTAGATCTTTATTAGATTAATTTCATATTTTATCCATCCGAACTCCGTGCCTGTAGGCCTAAGCATTCAACCCTATATTATGAATACGATTTCTAAGCCCATTCTACTACTCATAAATCATAACCTATATGGATGTCAAACTACTACAACAATCGAGTTATACCATGGATGATCTTTCTTTCTCTTCACGTTTTGAATGCTAAATCATCTATAACAACAATTATAAGAGTAATTAATCAACTACTCTTCAATCAAATACTTTGAAAATTCAAACCTAC
This sequence comes from Capsicum baccatum var. pendulum, assembly GCA_030864225.1. NCBI lineage: Eukaryota > Viridiplantae > Streptophyta > Magnoliopsida > Solanales > Solanaceae > Capsicum > Capsicum baccatum. Next base: position 69,631,033 of record CM061552.1, on the reverse strand, counting down.
TAGTTCTATCCTTCTACCTACTAAAAATCTCTATATATTGGAATGTTCCCAAGGATATAATTTGTCAATACTAGCTTAAATTCAAGGAATTTCAATCTATTAATTCACTTTAAATCAAAAATTTCATCTAGATTAACTTTCTACCACCACCATGATCAATCTAATGTTATTCTAAGGATTTTAGAATCAAACAAGTGTTAGATTGATGGAAAAACATACCTCGAAGGAGGAAATCAATAGAAAATTAAAGAAATCTGTTAGATTGATGGAAAAACATGCCTTGAAAGAGAAAATCAATAGAAAATTAAAGAAATCGCCTCTTTAGGACTGAGGAATGAATATTTTGAGTTCTGAAACTGAAATCTATAAAAAATAAGTTTATATATTGTCGTCATTCCGCTATAACATGAAATTTTTTCTATAGCAGGCTGATCCCGCTACAGCTGCCTCAAATTTTTAGCACATGCAGTCTTCAGTAAAATGGTCATAACATTTTAGTCAAAAGAGGATTAATAAACAGTCAGTTACGTTGAAAAGAAGACTCAAAGTTATTTAATTTGGTGATGTTAGTCCCCATAACTCGATGAGGACACTTCCAACTTAACTTTGTGCTAGGAGTGTTGTATGACCTTAATTCATATATAATGCACTTTCATACTAAAGAATTGATCTGGACACACACTTATGATGAATGAGATTCTTATGCCTTCTGCAATGACCTGAATTTGTGAATTTTTTATTTCTATGTGTTTTGATCATTTTGTCCTTCTCTGTAGTTGTTGCATGTTGATTTTGAGATTCAAAAATAATTGACACAATTTTCAATGAGATCGAAAATGATTTGTGTGAGTTTGTGCTTTTTAGAGACTTTAGAAGCCACATAGTTGATTTCGGTCAACATTTATTATTTTGAGTATCGAATGGCAAAACAGACTGCACCAGAAGATTTGAAGTACCAATTTGGATTAGAAACGTGGTTGGTTCGATTTTGAGACCTTTATATCTTATTTTGGACATTTTGTTTGGAAAATAGTGAAAAAGGATCTGGGGGGTTAATTTTGTAAAAACAACTTTTTTAAAAAAATAATTGACATTGTCATTAAGTCTGGAACATCGAAATAAGCCTAGTAGCATAAGTCATTTGCATTCATAGGATTTCAGGAACTTAGTGTTTTTGCAAAATTATTGATATAGCATCAGCTGGTGCAGCCGCTTGAGCAACCCATTGGTCGCTAAAGCAAAAGCCGCTTAAGTGAAGCCCAGGCATTGTGGCTTGGTCGCTGAAGCAACATTCAAACTGCTCGAGTGGTGGTCGGTTAACTGACCATTTGAGCGCTTAAGCGGTTGATGTTAGTACAATATCTAAGTCCCTTTTTTTTATTTTTTCTCTATTTTTGGACCTTTGATTTGGGTGATTCTTGAGGATTTCTTCACCATTCAAGCTTGAATAAGCTCCAACACCTTATTCTCTTTATTTCTCATTGTTTATATCACCAAAACACCCTTAAATCATGATTTAAATTGAAAAATTGAAGGTGTTACCAGTGAAGTTTAAAAAAGGTTTTTTCTTGATTTGTTCATTGCTTTTAACTCATTTTGTGTGGTTTCTCCTATAGACTCCTATAACCTTAGGGAATGTGTTTCTAAAATAAAATTTTGATTTTACTCCTTTATTTTCAAACTCATTTTTCGAATCTATTTTGGATCTAGACCGAATATGGACAATATGGGTATTGTTAGCTTTCTTTTGATGCGTAGTTGCTATATTTGAATATTGTAGTTGATTTTGAGACTTTTCGTAAAGAAAAGGTTCTATTGAAGCACTTTAGATCGAGATTTCATCATTTTGAGGTGGGTTATGACTTAACTTCTTTCAGATTGGGTTAGGTAGTTAATAAACAAGTAAAGCATGCTATGGGTTGGGGTAATTAAATGTGAGATTTATATTTTGAGATTAATTTACTGTTGTGTGCTCGTGTGAGAGCTTATATTGTGTTGTAGTTAATTTGAGATATCTGATATTGTGGGTTGCCCGTATGGGGGCTCTATTTAACGTTATTGACCTTATCTGTGTATTTAAATAATTTTATTCTAGATATGATGCCCATGAGAGAGTGTATTTTGCTAATATAGATCTTATTTGAGCATTAATTTTCTTTATCATGATAAAATAATCGAGTTAGGAATTGATATGATATTAATGATGTATTACATGCATGATTATTCTGATGGTGCCACTACAACATTTTAGTACTACTGCCACCCCTATAAAGTCTGGCCTAAAGTAGCAAAAAGTGTGGCCTTTGATCAAAGGCCATGCTTTTGGACTTTAGACAATACTTTTTTTTTGGGGGGGGGGGGGGGGGGGGGGGGGGAGAGGAGATAAAAAAGCATAACCTTTGAGGATGGGTAATTTGAGACGGAGGGAGTAACATTTTAATCAATTAATCTAGGTAAATTCCTTAAGGTGTTATCATTTTATTTTATCTTAGTTTTCTTTTACTTAATTCATAATTTTCTCACATAATTTTATATTGTCTAAAACAGATTAATTGGTTCCTTCGATTTTCTCCTTAAAACAAGTCTTCTAAAGGTGAATATTTTATTTTAAGATGACATAATAATTTATTTGGATTAAAATAATTTTCTCCAAACTTAAGAAATTAATCTTCAAATTTAAGAAGCTAATTTGTTTTGAAAATCAAATTCTCAAAAATTAGCGAAACATTTTTAATTTAATACTCTCTTAATATTTTTTCAAAGGTATTATCTATTACATAATCGACTTTTCTATAATAATTAATAATAAGAAAATAATTCTATAATCTTCTTATTTTACAAAAGCATAAATTTATTTCCCTCTTAAATTTAAAATTTACAACTTAATTTAAACGGATCCTCCTTTAATTCAAAAAGAATATTTTCATATGAATGAATAAGTGCCTTTTAAAATAAACGATTTTAATATTTTCTATAAAATTAAGTCTGTAAAAATTAGCCACTTTTAGTTAGTCAAGTTAGTTCTTTTTGGTAAACTGTTTTTAACAGATGCTCCTAAGTGCCTTAAAAATTATTAGGACGTTAATTGAACCCTTACCCATTATCTCTAGTTTCAAAGGTTTATTTCTGTTTTTAAATCTTTGAAACTCTTTTATGTTTTTTCTTGATTTTTCTATAAAAATCAAGTGACGGTTCTGTAAATTTTTTAAAAATTATTTCAGAATTTTCTTAAATCTTTTAAAAAAGTTTTAAAGCTTTTTTTAGATGAGATCCTAAAAGAATAAAACAACAACTATAGGTTTCTTAATTGAAGTAGTAAAATCTGATTGTGATGCTTTGGGTGAAACCGAAACCTTTGGTGTCTCATCCTTAAATTATGATGTTTCTTTTAGGGCTTCACTAGCCTTAATATTAGAAAATCCATTTGTAGTCTGCACAGCAACCTGCATCCTCTGCTTTATTTTCCTCTGCTTTACTTGTAGCAACTTCTTTTGAGAGTAATTGTTTATACTATTCGGCCTAGAAAAAAAACTTGAGCACGATTATTTCCACCAAAGTACATCATCTTTAACTGATCTGGAGACCATGAATCTAAATTTGTAGTCCTGCAAGAATGAATTCATTAGAAAATGGAGGGTTTTAGAAACGCCAAAATAATAGAGAGAAGACAAACTATACAAAATAAATTGGGATGAAAGGAGTACAGAAGAAAAGGAGGTAGTGCCAAAGGCAAAAGATCACCCTTGGCCCGTGACAGATATCTCAAACCCTAATATTATCAAACCCTCCCTGATACATACTAACATGCACTCAAACTCTTATCTTCCACTTCTGTATCCCCGCACCCGCCCCCCCCCCCCCCCCCCCCCCCCCCACACACACACACACTCTTTTTCAAAAAAGCTCATATAGATGAAAAAAAACACCTCAAAGTTTAGCCTTCATGGCCTTCCATAGTCTCCCATTGCCAATTGTCCTCATAATCAATCAAATCAGGTTAGGTTTAAGAAGATACCCACCATATTATTTTTGTCATCACTTTCTTGTTATCGTAAATAATATTGTCTTTGTTGTCGTTGCTTGACTTATACTTCTGATATATATATATGCTGGTTGTTAGAAATAGGAAGAGGTGATGAGATGAGATGAGATGTTCAACTATGGAAGTGATGAGGCCCAAAGTATAATGCAGTGGTTAGAAAAAATAGGTATGTCATATTAGCCTGTTGTCAAAACGAACTAGAGTTACTGAAGTTTCTCCACAAGTTTGAAACCCTATAGCATCATTAAGTACTTAATAATTTTAACAATTCATCCAGTTTAAATTAAGGGGTTTTCTATACCAAACTATACTAAGTTTTAAAAAGAATTTTCATGACAACACACGTGAAATTGTAGCTTCTTCAAAGTACATTTCTGTCTGCAAGTCCTAGATATCAGAACACTTATCCAACAGTGATTCGCGCATTCAATTTATTAAAAATTTAGAAAACCTCCAAGTGTTTTACCAACAACTAATCTACTGAACAAACATTAATCCATGCATTCAATTGATTAAAATTACAACCTCTAAGAAAGCTTAATTTAAAAGTAATTTACGTATCTGAGCAATGTTCATTTCATTTGAAAACACTAGCTACTAATAAATGGCAAAATGAAGAAGCTCTAGCTCTAGAGCTGTTGTAGCAGAATGTAGAATGGAGATGACAACCCAATCTTCCAGTATACCAACTTTTTTCTTTTAGAGAAAGCTAGGGTACTTTATTATTACAAACACTATGACAGTGCGCAATGATACAAGGATATCTAATTCAGGAAGCTAACACTTCATCCATGCATAAAGTTGACATGCAAAAGACAAGCATAAAAGAAGCATCTTTAACAAACATTTCATCCACATATGCCTTCAATTTTCTCCTCGCGCATGCTTCAATATAATCTCTTTTTCAGAATATTTAACTTATTCTCAATAAAGAGTAAAAGCATTATGGTTATTCCACTTGGGACTAGAAGAGCATATATAGTTAACAGGGGGGAAGGAAAAAAAAATAAAGGCTCTTATACGTAAGGAAAGGATTGGATATGGTAGATACTGTCATGTCTTATTCACACAAGCCTGACTAGTATCTGTAAACTTTTTTTGATAAATGAACATCAAGGATGGAAAGCATGTGGAAATTATTAAACAAGGCTTTTACCTATTCTTTTCACTTTGCCTTAGCTCCTTAATAATCCAACACAAAATCATGTCATATGGAAAGCAGAAATATTCGGAAGCTCATGAAACAGAAAATTTGCAACTTGCTTGAACAAAACTTGCAAAATGCATGGAAAACGAAGAAAAGGGAAAGAACAATAGAGCAATACTTGATGGTTATGTGAACTTGCCATATAAAATAGATCAAAATTGAAAAAGAAATAAAGAATAAAGCAATCCAAAGCAACCATTGGTATAGTCATGATCACCCACCTAAGATAAAACAAGATCGGAAAAAGAAAAAAGACAAAGGCAGAAAGAAAATCTGTCACAAAAAATGAGGTGCATAAAGAGGAAAACAAACAAGTGTAGCATTAGTAAATTCCATTATCTTAAGGTCCAAGGAAGATGAGTAAATTCCAAAGAAGAGCCTTAATATCATTCAAAAATGCAACAAAGAAAAGAAAGAGCTGCGGCAAACATACTTTATGACCGAATGGTGCTACCTCATAAAAGGATACAAAAATTACTCGTGTCAAAATTACTTCTAATGAATCTTTAGATTACTGACAAATGACAATTATCTGTGTAAAGTACGGTATGGATATCTTTTTTTTTATACATAGGAAGTGGTGTAGTCCTTTTATGTTTCTTTTTTTCTTCTTAGTTCGTGAGCCATAAAGGGTACCATAGTGGATAATATATCAAACATAATTTATGTCAATAACTAAACTCTAACCTTATGAGTAATATCCCTAGCAAATTCAAGCGCTTTGAGACGAGCATCACCGGTAGGAACGCAGTAAGTGACAAGCCCTGCATGATCAAATGGAATTGTTTAGGGGGCACCCCAAGATAGTGAAAGACACGGAGCCCCGTTTAGTCGACAAATGAGCTCTGACAAGTCACATTCATACCTATCAATCCAACATCTTTCCTACTTATCTTTCGGCCAGTAAATATTAAATCTTTTTCAATTGATTTTCCAACCAATCGAGGAAACCATTGTTTTTCTCCTGCTCTGTAAAGTACAGGAATGGAATAAGAGGGTAGCTTTAAGAAAACATCATAGCATACAGAATATTTAAAGAAACTTCTGAATTTGGAAACCTAAGAATAGTAAAAATGATGAAGTGACTGCAAGATGGTGGAAATATGATATGGGACAAAGAGGCCTCTTAACTTTCGAGAACATGATTGGAGACCAATACATTGAGACCCAAGCTTGGGGGCTGCCCAACCAAGAAGGACAAGACTTGAAGTGTCAAGAAGGCCTTTCAAAGCACTCCAAGGCTGCCCAATTCTACATGCCAAAGCCGGCTCTTTGTAATGGCTCATTAAGGGCATTTTAGTCATTTTATAATAAGCTGTAACCCAGCTTATAAATAGAATATGTTAGGTCATTTTCTCACAACTTTGATGACATATTTTGAGAGCTCTAGAGAGAGAGTCTTGCAAGGTGGATTCCTTGTAAATAAGTGTGGATATCACTTGTGTTGGTGCTAGTTTTGAAACATTGGTTGCTTGAGAATCCCGTTCCCTTGAGGTCACCGTAGAGCTTGGTGTTACTTGTATGAATTCTTGGGTCTTTGTGTTCAATATACACTTAGGTTTATAGTGTTTGTACATTTGTATGTCAAGTTACCTACCTATCTATTTCATTATTATTGTTGTTCATTCTTGGGTTTGGTGTCCCAAAACTGAGACTTTGTGTTCTTCTTGTTCTTGTACTTGTGTTGTTAATGTAGTTTGTTGGCTCGCTGATTTAGAGGTGTTGAACACCTTAATATCTTGTTGTTATTGTGTTTTCATTGTTGTTGTACTGAATCTGAGAGTGGTCACCAAAGGGGTCCTCGGTTCTTCAAACTTGTGAACTGTTTGGGTGTTTGTTTTGTATCTTCTGTGTCGATCTTGTATCATTTGGTATCAGAGCCATCTTTGATTTTGTTTTAACAAGATGAGTCTTGGGCTTGAGAGTTGAAAAATATAAAAAAAGTGAAGTGTTCTTGAGATTATTCTTGGCCAAAAGTTGGGTCTTGTTGTTGTCTTAGCCGAGACATATTTCTTTGTGACTAGATCTTGTAGTCTTTTGTTTGTTTAGATTATTTCTAGTGTTGGTTTCTTTCTCACCAACACTAAAGTGTCTAGATCTAAAGGTTTGAGCTTATATTGTTGACCTTGTTGTTGTAAATTTGAAGTTGGTCGTGTGGTACAATTGTTGTGGACTTGGAAATGAATATTGGTGGAGTTGTTGTTGTTCTTGAGAAATTGTTGTTGTGATATTATTGTTCTTGAAATGTCTTGACCAATATAAAGTATAACATAGATCCAAAAAGGTGTATGATAAAGTTGAAAGGTGGTTGGTGAAAAGACTTGAGCACATCACCTCAAGGACTTGTCAACCACTTTTCCATATTTCAAGGACCTTGTTTTGTGAGAATAGTACAAGTCAAGTCTCACCTTTTTGAGTTGAATTTGAAAAGGTTTCAAAGACATGAATTTTTCCACCAAAAGACAAACTCTTCAAGTTTCAAATTGTATCAAGACAAAAGCTTCAAGTTGGTGATTAAAAATTGTGTGGGACCATGACCAATTACGTGGCTTTCACGTAATCACGTTTTACTGTTCACGCAATATAATTAAGCTCAAATTTTTTATTTCTTAGTTTCTAATCTTTGTCTCTTAGTTGCCTTTTGTTGATTCTATTGCTAATTAACAAACTAGTAATTGTCCACTAGGTTGTAAATTGGTTTTTGGATTCGTTTATTTATGTCTACGTTTTTTTGTGTGCTTTTATATTTTTGAAATCTATTGTAGTTTCTTGATTCAAGTCTGTACGTATTTTCTTTGAGTTGTTTCAAAAGAGAATCTATTCTGACCTTGAGACCCAATTGGTACCAAGTAATCTCCTTGGAATATAAACGAGTTATCAACACTTGTGAAGCCAATTGAGAGACATTTCAAAGTGTGAGAGCTTGAGAGCTTGTGAGGATGTTTTCTTTTCTAACATTGACTAGTTTGTTATTTTTTGTGTTTTTGTTTTAGAATTTCTCTTGTTAGGTACTATGGCATTGGAAAAGGTGACCATGAATGATTTGATGGATGCCATAATGGGTATGAAACATGACCTTAGTAGTCGAATGGAGAGAATGGAAAGAATAATGGGCCGAATGAAAGAAAGAATGGAAGGGACGGAAATCTCTCTTTGCAAGGAGTTGGATAACTTGATAGAGCATCCAAGTCTTCCTAATCAAATTCCCGTGAGTGTACATTCTCCACATGAGCTACAAAGTAATCAAACTAACTCTTTCACTCTAGTGAATGAGGCTAGTAGCCAACTAAGTGTGAATGATAATTTGTCTTTAGGTGAGACGAATGTTCCTTCATTTTGTAATGATAATGTACAACTTGAGATTGTGGATACACTAAGTGATCCTAATGATGACAAAATTGATTCTTCTAGCAAGATCGATTTATGTCCACCTAGTGTTGAAGCTATTGTGACAAGTGATAATACATTGTCTTGTGGAAGTCATGAAGACCAACTTGTGAGTGGAAATGGTGATGTTGAAAATGTTGGCCGAATGACTAAGGATGACCCTCTAATTATTTTTGTTGTTGACCATGCTAGTATAGAGGGAACATATGATCGTATTAGTGGTAGTATTGGGGAAAGGAAGTGTGTCTTAAACCCGTTCCCATGGACACTCCACCCATTTAATCCCGGTGATTATTTGAAATATAGTGATGATGTCTTTTGGAATGACTTGAATGTTCGTGGAATGTATGGCCTTCCTATCTCAATTTTCAAGTCTATTTGTTATTCCAAGAAGAGTCTATGTTTTCCACTTGATAAGCAACTTTTCTTCCTTGTTTCTTGTCACACTTATGTGGATAGACTAGTTGATTTTTTCTTGGAGGGGTGTTCGGGTAAGAGGGAGATGTGGTATTTAGACATGGCTTCTTGTGATTGGAAGGGTAGTCTACTTCTTAAAGACTCCTTGCTTCCACCCGTAGTAGTTCCCACATATGATGGTTTTCTTGGTTATGTTGCTAATGGAACTCACTTGAGGGAAATTCTTGATGTTAGTCTTAGCCAATTCCTTTGTCCTTTAAGTGTTGACTTTTCTCCCGATGTTGTGAAGGATGTTTGGTTATATGTGAAGTTTGAACAACCTTGGCAAGATGCTGTGATTGATTAAACTAACCCTAACCCTCATACCTTGAGAAACTTGTGTTTGCTTGTCCTTCCTATTATTTTGCAAGGTTCAGATTTGAGGTCGAATCCATTTTAAGAAGGGGAGGATGACAAAGAGGCCTCTTAACTTTCGAGAACATGATTGGATGCCAATACGTTAAGACTCGAGCTTGGGGGATGCCCAACCAAGAAGGAAAAGCCTTGAAGTATCAAGAAGGCCTTTCAAAGCACTCCAGGGCTGCCCAATTTTACATGCCAAAGTCGCCCCTTTGTAATGGCTTATTAAGGGCATTTTAGTTATTTTGTAATAAGTTGTAACCTAGGTTATAAATACAATATGTTAGGTCATTTTCTCGCAACTTTGATGACATATTTTGAGAGCTCTAGAGAGATAAAGACTTGTAAGGTGGATTCCTTGTAAACAAGTGTGGATATCACTTGTGTTGGTTCTAGTTTTAAAATGTTGGTTGCTTGGGAATCCCATTCCCTTGAGGTCACCGTAGAGCTTGGTATTACTTGTATGAATTCTTGGGTCTTTGTGTTCAATATACACTTAGATTCACAGTGTTTGTACATTTGTATGTCAAGTTACCTATCTATCTATTTCATTGTTGTTGTTGTTCATTCTTGAGTTTGGTGTCCCAAAATCAAGATTTTGTGTTCTTCTTGTTCTTGTGCTTGTGTTGTTAATCTAGTTTGTTGGCTCGCTGATTTAGAGGTGTTGAACACCTTAATATCTTGTTGTTATTGTGTTTTCATTGTTGTTGTAGTGAATTCGAGAGTGGTCACCAAAGGGGTCCTCGGTTCTTCAAACTTGTGGACTATTTTGGTGTTTGTTTTGTGTCTTCCGTATCGATCTTGTATCAAAATATCCAGCTAATCTTATAAAATTAGAACATAACACATCCTTCACCGAATTTATGAATTTTGTATAAGCAAACATAAAATATGTAACTGAGACATACCCCTAGTATTATAGCAAGTCCTGTTTCAGGTAAGCCCATCACTGCATCTTCACTTGAATTACACATCATCAAACTAGAGAGAAAGAACGAGAAAATATGGCATTAACTGAGAAATGCAAGAAGAACGTACCACATGTCCTGATATCATAAGACATTGCCATTTCAAGTCCCCCACCCAATGATATACCCTCAATGGCAGCAACTGCAGGGATATGAAGAGCCTGAATAAAACAATAATATTTACTCAAAAAGAGAAAAGAAAAAAAGAGGATATGTACAACTTGGCCCATTTTATGGTTGTTAAAGATGTGAGGAAGAGAAGCAAGATGTAGTATGATGCCATGAACCAATAATTTTGAAGAAGGAATTCAGAAGAGTGTATAAACAATAACCTCTTGTATTCATCCAAAAAAAGAAAAACTTCTTCTTGAGCTTTAAGACTTTATGATCGTTAATTTATTATACGAAACAACATTACAAGTCATGTACCTCCAAAAAGGAAAATATTGATCACAACGTGCTTACAAAATTCTGAACTTCCGACGAAGTCATAGTTTTTCGTTCCTACGTAGCGAATGCCAATCAAATGAATTAGCTATCATTAAGTACAAAACACAGTAAGGCTGCGTACAATACACCCTTGTGGTGGGGCCCTTCCCCGGACACCACGTATAACGGTAGCTTTAGTACACCGGGCTGTCCTTTTTAAGTACAAAGCACAGTAGGAGTATCAAACAGTAGAAATTCTACTGAATGCATAAACAATATCTAATACCAAAATATCAGCTTATTCATATGACAAACCAATCCTAAATCCAATCCCTACAAAGAAACTGCATCTGCAAAGATGTTTTAAGCCATACAGAGGATGCATTTGCAAAGTCTAGAGAAATCATACAACAGAGAAACTTATTAACATTGAAAGTTGTATATTCAGCAGATGTCTCCTAGCTTATGATTTTTATTGTTTCTCTTATCAACATGTCTGCTATACAAATAAGCGTAAGATGTACGTATGGCAGATGTCTCCTCACTTATGATTTTTTGTTCTTTTCATTGTCAACATTTCATGCTATATAAATACGCGATCTTTTGGAAGACAACATGACGCTACAGAGACAACTCACGAAAACAGCTAACATGAAATGAGAAAATAGATTAAACATTTCTTATTCTAAAAATTAGAACCTTTAGTTTTTACAATTTTAGTGCTTCCCAAAGCAACCTATCATGTACTTTTTCTTCATTGATCTTATGGTAAATTGGATTCCTTTTCTTTGTTTTTTGATATAGTGAACCCCACCATCTAACTCTCTCTCAGGGTCCAAAAGTGGCTTTCCCCACTTTCTCCCTATGGTGACTTGAACCCACAATTTCATGGTTGAAACAATCAACTTTTATCCTCATCAAACTCCAAACAGATTAGGAGAAATAACAGAAAGAAAGACGTAATATCTACAAGTGTGCAAGAAATATTCAACAACAACATACCTAGCATAACCCCGTGTAAATGCAGCCTTACATAAGGTAAAGAGGCTCGTTCTGATAGACCCTTGGATCAAGTAAGGCATATCTAAAAAAAAATAAGTAAATCAAATACACTAGCAAGTAAATCAAAAGACAAGTAGCAACAACAAAATGTACGATAACTGAGGCAAACGAAAATTACTAAAATCAACAGTGATAGGTAAATTAGACAATATTCGACGACCTGCTAAACTTCGACCCTTAGACATCAATTAAAAAATAACATAAGAGAAACAGTTGTACCATGTCTTTATGCAGTATTACAGTCATAATTGCTTGATTGAGCTTGACATCAATTTATTCATGACTAATTGCCCAATTCACATAACAAGCCAATACAAAACGAACAAAAAAGCAAAAGCATTCTAGTTTTACTAAAATGGTGGCTGATGAAATTTACGTTGTTTTCTTTGAGTCAATTTCAACTTGAACCAGATCAATTTTTAGGTTTGCAGGTGGTTGATGCCTTGGGTACGACGGAAGAAAGATAACCCTAGTTGTACGGTGGAAGGAAGAAAACCTTGAGTCAATTTTCAGGTTTGATATTGCGGCGAGAGAAAAGGAAAAGTGCGATTTGACACTGCCATAGATATTATAAGAATTGGTGAACAAAATCCTAACTGTGCGATTTCAATTTCACACTAAAATACGCAAGGATAATAATAAATTCCAACTGTGCAACATTTCAGATGAATGTTATTATGTATTATGATTTTCTTTTTGATAATTAGAAATTTGAGGGAATATAATATTTTCTTCCTAAAAATATTGGAGGGAATATCATATTTTGATGTAAATTTTATAAAAGTTATAACACAACACATATAAATTGTAGTTTTAAAATAATAAAAATAGTCATATTCTAAAAGTGTAACCATATCTGTAAAAAGTGGTGCCAATTATATAATGATACGGCAACACTTATAAAATGTAGTCTATAACAGTAAAGAGCATGCTTTACAAACGTTGTCAAAAATTATTGTAGCTTAAAGCTAAAACTTAAGGCTACATTTTAAAAGTGTGCCCAAAACTATTTTAGGTAACACTTTATAAGTATTGTCAAGATTTAATGTGTCCTTAGGTCAAAAATGTTGTAGTGTACCTAATTAGAGTTGATGATCATGAATTATGGACATATTGAATTGATTTTCGAGCTCACTTGTATATATATACGTGTTGGATGGATTGGATATCATCATATTGAGTTGATTATTAATATTACATCCTCATTCCATACATATGCATTCATTAGATATTGGTACCATTGAGAAACACTGTTTTTGAAAGTAAATAAGATATTTTTATGAAAGTCCTCTCTGTGAACATGATCCAGAGAGGAGAGATAAGTTGAGATTGAGATTGAGATATAGTATATGGGTTTTAAACCCCCTATGGATCCTACCTGGTAGCTCTGAGCTCGATAAGTGTATACAGAAAGTTATGAGATGACTTTCATTATCCATCCCATTCACATTGCATTTGCATATCCATCTTGCTTGTTTTCCTTAGTTTCCTTGACTTACGCTTATTCTAGTATATTTTTGTATATATTTGTATTGTTTCTGTAATCTGTATCTCTATATGTTATAAATGCTAATGGAGATGGTGCAGGTTACCGTTTGAGACCTTTTTACTTACATGTGACGTGTTTATGTGTATTTTACTTATCTTATTTTCTGTTTTGCTCAGTCGGCCTATGATACCTACTGAGTACAAGTGAACCATATGCACTCCTACTATGTTCATTTGGTGCAGATCCTCGTACGAGCACTTTTCGTGATAGCTAATTTCATGTGGAGACTTCTAGAGTTCGAGGTACTAATCCCCTCCGATGTTAGGAGCTGAATCGGACCTCATCTATTCTTATTTGTCTTTATTTTGATTATCAGAGACAAATACATATATTTTTAGTTTTCGAATATTGTATTAGATGTTACATTGCGACACCAAATTTTGGAATCGGATTTATGTATTTCTTTCACTTTTTCGCTTTTACTTATGCTCTAGGATTTGACTTCGTTCTAGGAGTCCCGCCTTGGTGTATGTTATAGTTAATTTCATGTTTCTTTTATCAGTTTGTGTGGTTAACTTAGTTATGAAGGCTGAGCCACGATAACTGACATCATGATCCTTTTTTGAATCGTGACACCTTTACCGCAGATATTTTTATTAACGATGAAATGAGTCATTATAATAAATAAAAATCAATCGTTATAGTCAAGAGTTTAAATAGCATCGAGCAGAACAAGTCAAATTTGTCTTCTTTATCTTTTCTCTTAATAATGTAATCTCAAATTAGAGTTATTTTAAAGTTGTGTTTGGCCATAAAAACTTGAAATTTTAAAGTTGGAGATGGAGTTTGAGTTGAAATTGTAACACCCCGTAAATTTTTTCGTACACTTATCGTGATTATATGGAGTCCTAAAGGCTTGCGTATGGGTTAAATTAAGTTTATGGTGTTCGGAAGTATCCCGTCAATAGTTGTATGTGTAGGTATTGGAATAAGCTTTCCAACGATATAAAGTTTTCCCAAAACAGAGGAGTATTTCATATAAGCGAGCACATTCGAAATTTCAAAACGGTGGCCGGGGAGCCTGTGAACAGTAAATCTGCAGGAAAATTACTGCAGCTAGGCAATTATTTTTTTGGATCAACTTTAGACGATCATAACTCCTTGTACAAAAAGAACTGTCTGAGCTGCTATATATCGACGAAAAGATCCGAGAGTCTTCTTTCCGATGAAATTGGTTTCATCCAAATCCAATGTCTGAGTAAGGAGCTATACTCGTTTTACTACAGCCTATCAAAAAATAAAACAGAATTGTGGGACAGATTTTTGGGTCAACTTTAAACGACCATAACTCCTTGTATAGGAAGAACTGGGTGGTATACTTTATATGAAAATGAAAGCCCTTTGAATTATATTTCCAATGCAATTGGTTTCACCCGAATCCGATACCGGAGCGAAGAGTTATGATCGATTTACTTCAGCCTGTCAAAACTGTCCACTGGGAACAGATTCGGATTTATTTAAATTTTTAGGGCAAAATGGTCATTTTCTATTACCTCTTGGACGAAAATGGGTCTTTATAAACCTACACTTAGCCTCATATATATCATATATCATCCAATTATTAAGAGAAGGTGAAACCCTAGCCTAATTTCAACTTCAAATATTTTGTGATTCAACCGTAAAAAATTCGAATTGGTTCCGTAGTTGTGTTCACCATCTCGAAAGCTTCGAGAAACACCCCATGGTTATGTAAGGAGATTTCTAAATACAAGAGTTCATGGTTAAGGTATGAATATTGTTTATTCTTGATTCTTATCCATGAATAAGTATTGATAAAGGATTATGAGTATTGTCTTGATGTTGGAAGATAACTAGAAACATAGTTATGAATTGTTTTGTATAAATTGTTAGTAGTAAATTATGAAAGTTGTTGTATTGGATTATGGAGGATGAATTGTGGTGATATATCATTATATTGGTGGTTATGTATGCCTAGTGATCATGTTGGTATTGGATGGTGATTAAGAAGGGAAATAAAGGCTAAGAGTGATGTTAAGGGATATTTCATGAAAATGCATGATATGTGAATGTAATAAGAGTATAAGAGGGTGTATGTAGCACTCTTATTGATGAGTTAAAGGATTACTTCCTAGACATTAGTTGGTGAAGTTAATACCTAAATGGTAAGGTTTGGTTGCTAATACTAGTTTGCCACAAATGACTTATTGTAGATAAGTGTTCGAAGAGTACGGGAAGTCAAGGTGGACTTGTATTGAAGTGGTTATATCAAGGTATGTAAGACATACTCTATCTAATCTTTGGCATGAATAATGACCCATGGCACTCTCAAGTAAGCTTCCAACATTGTCCTACGACACATGACACATAATAACATCATATGATCTTCGACACTACCAATTGAACTTGTTTTCACTTTTAAGATGTCTGGCTAGTCAAAAAAATGTCCATATACTATTGTTGACTCCGAAATGGTTTAATGAGGTATCCATGATTCTCTACTTCATTTTCATGATATTGATTACCTATTTACATGTTTTCCTATTGAGGTATCATGGTTTCAAGTTCCATAAGGTGTGACCACAAAGTAACCAATCTCAAAGATTAATTGAATTAAGAAATGGAATGTCTGTATTTTAAATTGATGATATGATGTATTGTATTAGTACCACTGGTCAGTTGGCCATTGTATGACATATGATATGTATTGATAAGGATTACGGGAAGTAATGATATGAAAGTAATGTGCAGGTATCACATCAGCTTTTTTAAGTGTGGTCTACTCATACTGTTTATTCACTGGTATCTGGGTTCTGTTGATCTTTTGTATCTCATCTTGATACTCACTTCCTTACATACTCAGTACATATTTCCATACTGACGTCCCTCACGGGGGACCCGTATTCATGCCTGCAGGAACAGGTACTTCAGGTCGTACACCTCCACAGTAAGAGCCCGGACATTCTGTTGTTAGTGGTGAGCTCCAGTTGTTTCGGGGCATCCCAAGTCGTTTCTATATGTAGTTTTGGTATTTGTATAAAAGTCTTTTGTGGGCGGGAGTTTGTCCCGACCCTAACTCAGTTGTGTATCTATGTAGAGGCTTTTGTAGACATATTGTACAGCCATAGGAGTGTTTTGTTGATAGACGTGATGGCTCTGACGGCCAATTACTGTTTATGTATATATTTATGCATGTCTGCTGGGCTGATACAGGTACTGTTTCTTCTATTTACAACGAAGTGCTGTCCAAATTTCTAATTTTCATAAGTAATGTAAATGTGAAAGTATAGGTTATGAACGGGTTCTCCCGGGCCTCCTCGGCTACGGGTGTCAGTCCGCTCCAATGGGATTTGGGGTATGACAGAAATTGAAGTTAAAATTGTGTTTGTCCATGAATATAATTGAAGTTATTTTTGAATTTCTGTGATAGAAGAAAGATGGAAAAATGTGAAAATAATTTTTCTTATTTTTCACATTTTCAAAATACAACTTTAAGTTGTATTTTGAATTCTCATGACCAAACATCAACTTGAAATTGTAATTGGCATTAAGTGATTTTTTTTTCAAAAAAATGAAAAAATTCTTAGGGATAAACGAGCAATAAATTCAACACTCTTTGTAGACAGATTATATCAGGATTAAAGTTTGGATTTAAATTTATCATGTTTGGTATGAGGTATTAATTAAACCCTCAGTAACATTATACCACAATCCTAAATTATATTATTCCATCTCCTAGGCTGTATACAGCCTAAATTATTAGGTGACTATTTCACCATTGAATGCATTTCGTGTGTGTATTAGGTGGATATATATATATATATATATATATATATATATATATTTATAATTTATAATATATTAAAAGTGTGAAAACCCTTATAAGTGATTTGAATTTTTTACCCTTCATTGAAAGACTTCACTTTAGACAAATTCGTCTTTTCACTATTTTTTTATTTTAATATTGTTAAATATTAACTATAATTAAAAATAAAAACTTTTCTTAAAATAAAATTTGGCATAAAATAAAACCTTTCCCAACTAAAATAGGCTTGACAAAAAAAATAAATCAAAAATCCTATTTCCTAAGTCCAAAAGAAATTGGAAAAAAAGCTTTTCCAAATAAATATAGGATTTTACATAGCTTTTTTCAATTTCTATAAAATCATGCTAATTAAATATTTTTTTTCTTCATCACAATTTTGTCTTAATTTTTATATTCTCGAAAGCGGTCATATATAATCACGAAATCCAATTTAATTCATAATTATGTTACATTTATTTAAAGAAAACTTCATTAGTGATCATGATTATCCCTAATTCTTTAATTTATATTGAAGATTGTGTGCATGGGTTAAGAAATTATTCAAATGATTATTTTTTGGTTGATATCTATTAATTTTTAGGAATACATATTTTTAAATCATTAATGGGGTAGCAGTACTTATTCCTTTCAATTAGTTAAAAATATACCGAGGTTGTATATATGCTTTATTTAGAATATTAACTTTTCATCACCTAAAATGCTAATTAGGTTCAATATGCACACTTTGCTAGCCATGTATGAACTTGAGCTAATAATTAAGATTGATCTAAGTTAATTTCGGTTAATTCAAGATGCACGTATTTGAGTTTAATTTTGATCCAATCATTAATTCATTTCATTACTTTGGTTAGTTTTTGCTTCTGCCTGAATAGATTGTTCAATGTATTCTATAATATTGTTGGGATAAATTTCATAGATAGTAGAGGTTTTTATGTTGGTACATAACCTAGATGTGAGAGGTTTGATATAATTGGTATGAGGAGAAGTAGAAGTAGGCCAAAGAAGTTTCCGCAGAGCTTTAACTTCTTAAAGAAATGTTTATAGTAATGTGACTACCATTGTTTATAACATACATGTATATGTTCAAATATTAGCCTTTTTTAAACCTTTCTGATTATTAACACAAACTACACGTGAAAAGAATCACAAAAGATGATTAGAAATTGAGTAGCATGGAACAACTAATTAAGTAGAACAACTAAGTTTGATCCAAAGAAATAAATAGAACAACTAAGTAGTAAGCATCAATTTATGACTTGACTTCATATTCTTTTTTAAAACTTCACTGTTGATTTAAACGAAAGTAATTTAAAGTTAATTTATGCAGTATGATTTTGTATTACTTTAATTTCTATAGTTCAATTATCAATTGGCGTTATACAAACGTGCAAAGCACGTAAATTAGATTAGTATATATATATATATGTATGTATTAGGTGGTATAACCTAATACCAACATTAGCTATCCTTGGATAAAATTATTAGATGACTATTTTACCCCGAATGCATTTCATATGCGCGCACACACTTGTTTCTAGGAACTTTTTCTCAGAAACATCGGCTTCTTCAACGGAGATTGGGAGACGGCCATGCCCATGGCTGATTGACATTCCAAGAAAAAATCTTCATCATCTCCTTTTAAATACATGAATTTTGTTATAGAAACTTTATTTCTTCTACTACATATCTTTCTTGCATATCAGTAGGTGAAAGGATTTCCTCCGCTGGTCATCAACAAAAATTCTGTTATGAAAAGTTGTGGTATGCGAAAAGTCTACTTGAAAAATTAACGACGAACTTTAAATTTCAATTTTGACCAAATATTTTAAAGTTGCCCATCCAAATATTTTACAGTAGGACCCATTCAAATTCTCATCTGTTCATATAGAACTCAAATATTAAAAGTTATCCACGCTCAAGATGTATAACTCTTGACTTATAAAATAATAATCATAATTTTACTTTTATAATAGGAAAAAATGTATAAAAAATACCTATTCTTGGCAAAATTTATAGTTACGCGTCCTGAACTTTGCAAGGGTCCTATGACCCTTCTAAACTGTTTTTTATCATAATTAACTAGTATATATTTGTCTCTTATAAAATAATTTTTTTCTTACGCGTTCAATGTGCTTGAAATACACGCAGTGGTTCATGTGCCAAATATATATCAGTTAAATATGATAAAAAATAGTCTACGAGGATCATAGAACCCCCGCAAAGTTCAAAATGCGTAACTGCAAATTTCACCAAAATATAGATATTTTTCGCACTTTTTTTTTATTGTATATAGATTAAACCTAGTAGAAAAGAACTTGATTCTTGATATAAAACTATCTAAAAGTAACCAAATTGAAAGGCATATAAAGTGGAAAGTGCAATAGTAATAGTATATACCTTTTATTTCTTCAATAATAATAAGGTTATTTATAGCTAAAGTGAAGTGTTGAGGTTTATCCACTTAAAAGGGATGGGGAATTAGTTGGCTATGAGCCAAATTAAGAGCATGCCACATGATATCCTTTTTTGCCACATGACATTCATTTTCATAATATTCTTCCTTAGATGTCCATGTAAAGAAAAATTTAATGAACACACATTTGAGTGTTGTCTAATTAAAAATCTTATAAGGAAAATTTAGTGGAATAAAATCGTGGTTAAGGAAAGAAGAATACAACGCGTATTTTTACTTCCCGGATGAAGATCCTGATTCAGCTGGTTCAGTCTTTGTATTCCTATATTGTGTACATATTTTCTCAAGAGTTGAAGTTAGTAAAGATTTAGTAAACAAATCTGCTAGATTGTCACTTGAACGGATCTGTTGTACATCAATATCACCATTCTTCTAGAGATCGTGTATGAATAATAATTTTGGCGAAATGTATTTCGTTCTATCTTTCTTTATAAAGCCTCATTTTAATTGAGTTATGCATGTTGTATTATCTTTAAATATGACTGTGGATACCTTGATATCAAACTTCAGACTGCATCTCTTTTTGATGGAATGTATCATTTATTTCAACCATATGCATTCTCTACCTGCTTTATTAATAACTATTGCCTTAGCATGATTTGAAGAAGTAGCAACAATATATAGACTACTTTGTATATCACCATGATATAGCAGTACCTCCATATGTAAACACACAACCTATTTGAGATCGAGCTTTATGTGAGTCAGAAAAATAACTTGCATTTGTATGACCAACAAGATTTGAACTAGTTTTATTAGTATAACATATACCTATATCAATAGTCCCTTTAGGTATCTCAATATATGTGTCTTTGCGTAGTAAAAGAACTATACCTTGCTAGCAAATTAACAGAAAATGTTATATCCGGCCTTGTAGCATTAGCAAGATACATAAGTGCATCAATAGCACTGAGATATGGTACTTCGGAACCAAGGATCTCTTCACCCTCTTTTAGAGGTCGAAACGTATCTTTACTTATCTCAAGTGATCGAACAACCATTGGAATACTTAATGGATATGCTTTGTCCATGTAAAATCATTTCAAAACCTTCTCGGTATAGACAGTTTGATTTATGAAGACCACTTCTGCTAAATGTTCAATCTATAGACCAATACAAAGTTTTTTCTTTCCAAGATCTTTCATCTCAAATACTTTCTTTGGATATTCAATTGCCTTTTGGACCTCTTCTGGAGTTCCAATGAGATTAATGTCATCAACATAAATAGTGAGTATAACAAATTCTGACGCTGTTTTCTTAATGAAAATACAAGGACAACTGATATCATTTATGTAACCTTCATTTATAAGCGACCCACTAAGGTGATTATATTACATTCGCCCTGATTAATTTAGACCAAATAACATTTTTTGTAATTTTATTGAGTATAGTTCTTGAGACTTTGAACTATATGCTTCAGGCATTTTAATTCTTCTGGGATTCTCATGTAAATTTCATTATCAAGTGAGCCATAAAGATAATCTGTAACCATATCCATTTGATGAATTTCAAGATTTTCATGTACAGTTAGACTGGTGAAGTATCAAAATATTATTGCGTCCATAACGGGTGAATATGTTTCTTTATAATCGGCATCGGGTCTTTGAGAGAATCCTTGTACAACAAGGCGTGCTTTGCATCTTATAATTTTATTTTTTCATTTCTTTTACGTACGAAGACCCATTTATAACCAACTGATTTTGCACCATCTTGGGTTTGAACTACAGGTCCAAAAACCTTCTTTTAGCAAATGAGTTCAATTCTGATTGAATTGCCTCTTGCCATTTTGGCCAATTATTTCTTTGTCGACATTCTTCGACTGATAGAGGTTCAAGGTCCTCATCGTCTTGCATAATATTTAGTGCAACATTATATGCAAAAACATTATCAATCGTAATTTTTAATCGATCTAAATTTATCTCATCACTAGTAGGACTTATTGAAAGTTCTTCATTCACTTGAATCTTGGGTTCACTGATTTCTTTAGGAATATCAAGATTAATTAGATTTTGAGTCTCTTCATGTGTCTCTTTTATAATGTTATCTTTATCATTTTTCACGCTTCTTTTTCTAGAATTTTTATCTATGAACCCAATAGCCCACCACGCTTTAGATGTGTTTGGGATTTAGAAGTTATGACATTAGTAGATGGTCCTTTTGGGACTTTAATTCAAAAAGAAATGCTCGCTGCAGGGATATGTGACTTATTTATCATTTTTGAATTAGTAAATGCGTCTGACATTTGATTTGTCAGTTTCTGTAAGTGAATGATCTTCTGAATTTTGTTTTCACATATGGGGTACGTGGATCAAAATGAGATAATGATGAAACTTTTCATGCAATTTCTCTTTTAAGTTCATGTTTCTCTCCCCTTAATTGTAAAAAATTTATTTCATCAAATCGACAATTTGTAAATCAAACGGTAAATAAATTTCTCGTCAATGGTTCAAGATAGCAAATTATAGAGGGTGACTGAAACCCAACATATATTCCTAACCTTTTCTGGGGGGCATCTTAGTGCGCTGTGGTGGTGCAACTGGCACATATATAACATATTCAAAAATTCATAAATAAGCAATATTTGGCTCATAACCAAAGACCAATTGTGACAGGGAGTACTTATTATAATGAGTTGGTCTGAGACAAATAAGTGATGCTACATGTAAGATAGCATGATCCCAAACAGTAGCGGACAATTTCATTTTCATAAATAATGGTCTTGCTATCAATTGTAGGCGCTTAATAAATTATTCAACAAGGTTTCATTTTGAGTATGAACATGAGCGACAAGATGTTCAACTCTTATCCCAACTAACATACAGTAATCATCAAAAGCTTGGGATGTAAATTCTCCAGCATTTTTGAGGCGAATAGCCTTAATGGAGTAATCTGAAAATTACGCCTTAATCGTATTATTTGTGCCAATAATTTTGCAAATACCAGATTGCGAGATGATAAGAGACATATATGAGACCATCTTGAAGATGCGTCTATTAAGATCATAAAATATCTAAATGACCCACTGGGTGGGTGAATAGGTCCACATATATCCCCGTGTGTACGTTCTAGAAAAAGTGGGGATTCGACACCAAATTTTAGTGGCGATGGTTTACTTTTCAGTTTGCCTTGATAACAAGCAGCACATGAAAATTCATCACTTGTAAGAATCTTCAGGTTCTTCAACAGATTTTTTTTTAAAATTTCAATGATTCATCTCATCATTATTGGGCCAAGATGGCCTATCGATCATGCCAAAGTACAAACGCATTTAGACCGATAAACTTCTGGTTTACGATAGAGTGTGCTTCCACTGTACTAATTTCTGCATAATATAAGCCGGAAGACAAAGTTGGTAATTTCTCCAACATATATTTTTGACCTGAGACATTCTTGGTAATGCCAAGATATTCAAAATTCAGTTCATTTGTTGTCTCAACATGATATCTATTTTGGCGTGTATCTTTAAAAACCCAATATATTTATTGGGAATTTAGAAGAGAACAGTGTATCTTCTATAACTAGTTTTGTCCCCTTGGTAGAAATATAGTAGCTCTTCCAAAGCCTTCAATTAATTTTGAATTACCAGAAATTATTGTAACATTTGCTTTTCTTCTAAGTAAGTGGGAAACGTGTTTCTCATATGTAAATATGAGATGCGTTGTTCCACTATAAATTACACAAATATCGTTATGATTAATTATTGATCCAAATAAAATTTGAGGAGTATCCACATATTCTTCTAGATGAAAATATACACATTGTAAATATTATAGCATTACTAGCACATAATGTATTATATAAACTTTATTTAATTATAAGATCTAGTGAAACACCACTAACGAAAATATAAACTTATACAACAAACAGAAAAGCAAAATACTCAGACTATTGCAGATTTATTACCGGCAGGGTGACTAACATGTCCTTCAGGGATTGCAAAAAAATCTGCGACATCTTAATCCATAGGCTCAACATTATCTTCAGAGATAAAATTTGTTTCTATATTATTATCTATTTTTTTTAGGGATGCCTGATAGAGATTAATCTGATGCTTTGGCGTACGGCAGGTACGCGACCAATGCCATTTTCCTCCATATCGATAACATTTATTGTTTGAGTTCTTTCTTTGCACTGCTTTAGTATTTTCATCCTTCTTTTTTACACTGCTGGTGCTGAGGGTCATTGTTTAGTCCAAGCCGATCATCTTAATTAAAATTTCTTCTTCGACCATGACCACGATCACGACCACGACCATAACTGGTCCCAGGGCCTCTTTCACTCCTGGTTTGGTGAAAATTTGCAGCATTTACTTCAGAAAATGAAGCAGTACCAATAGGTCAACTTTCATGATTTCTCATCAAAAGATCATTATGTTTCTCAGCAACAAAAAAATGTGAAATCAATTCAGAATACTTTTTGACTTTCATCTCTCGGTACTTTTGCTGCAGGAGCATACTTGAGGCAGAAAAAGTAGAGAATATTTTCTATAGCATGTCATGATCGATGATATTTTCTCCGCATAAATTTAACTGTGATTTAATTCTAAACACAGCAGAATTATAAAAAGTTGTATTTTTAAAATCTTGTAAACTCAAATAGGTTCATTCATAATGTGTCTGTGGAAGGACGACCATCTTCAGGTGGTCGTATCTCTCTTTTAGATTATTGCATAATATAAGAGGATCCTTAATAGTGAGTTATTCCATTTTCAAGCCTTCGTCACGATGATGACAGAAAAATATCTTGGCCTTGACACGATCTTGATTCGATGCCTGATTGTCATTTTTGATGGTGTCCATCAGACCCATCGCATCCAAATAGATTTCGACATCAAGTACTCAGGTTATGTAGGTTTTCCCCGATATATCAATGGCAACAAATCCACGTTTAAATATATTTGACATTATTTTAAGAAAACTAAATTTTTACCTTTACTATCACAGAATTTTTTTTGCAGAGACTCATGCTGATAACGTGATATAATATTATCTAAAAGTAACCAAAGTTAAAAGCAAGTGAAAAGTGTAATAGTAGTAGTATATACCTTTCTATTTCTTCAATAATACTTCCTCCGTCTCAAAAAGAATGATCTAATTTGACTTAACACAGAATTTAAGAAATAAATAAAACTTTTAAATCTTGTGGTATTAAATTAAAGATATGGCAAATGTACCAAAATATCCTTCAATCTTGTGGTCTTAAGCATTTCACGTGGAAAGTTAAAAGTAAAAAGCTGCTAAAAAGAGGAAAGAGGTCATTCCTTTTTAAACAAACTAAAAAAAAAATTAAATTATTCTTTTTTAAACGGATAGAGTAATACGGCTATTAATAGCCAAAGTGAAGTGCTGAAGTTCATCATTTAAAGGGGTGGGGAATTAATTGGCTATGAGCAAAATTAAAAGCATGCCACATGACATCCATTTTCATAACAATTCTATGTAATGCAGCCTACATTAATTCATATTAATATAAGAAAAAACATAAAGACACCCCTGATGTTGTCCCACATTTTCAAAAAGATACTTTAAGTTTGTCATGGTCCTATCACCCCCTTATTCTTATGCAAAGTGAAATAAATAACACTTTTGATCCTATGTGACATTGAGAGTGTATTACACTCACTTAAAGAGAGTGAGAAGTAAAAATATAATTAATAATTTATTTTTATTGTCTCTTTTATTAATATAATATTTTAATTCTTTTATTTTTCTTTCTTCTTTTTTTAATCTTTCTCTAATCTCCTCTCTTTTATAGATGGCCGAAAAATATTTTCCGGTGACCTTCTTTTCGGATTTGAACTGGTCGTTTAATATTAGGAGATTTAGTGAGGTGAAGAGAAGAAAAACAGAAAAGAAAGTCGGTTATGATTATCGATGAAATTAAACTCTGATAATTAAATCATCGATTTTCGATGATTGCCATTATTTTCAATCGAAAATGATAGAGAAAGAAAGAATGAAAAAGAATTAACAGAGAAGCCATAGATTCAAAATTGTTATCACCTTTTTTTAATCATTTTCTCTGATCACACCTTATTGCCAGTCATCTTCTCTGGCAAGAAAGGAGGATTTTTTTTTTAAAAGGATTAAATTAGTACAAATACTAATCAAAACAAAAAACAGATACTAATCAAAACCAAACAAAAAATAACAAAAATAATAAAAGAAAGAAGCATCAACCATCGAAATTCATACACACTAACAATATACACAACAAGCAACATACACACTAAGGTGAGGATGAACAACCATTAGAGGGGGAAACAATGTGAGAGAGGAGAGAAAGGCGAGGGGAGGGGGGAAGGGGGGGGGGGGGAATCAAAAGATCAGAGAGAGTGAGAAAATAAAGTGGAAAAAGAGAAATAGAGGAGAATTGAGAGAGAGCTCGGGGGAGACGAAAGAGACCCACACATAAGAGATGAAGAGATAGTTTATTTTATTTTTTGTCATTTAAAAAAAAAAAATTGGCACATTTGTGCGCATATTTTACACTCAGTGATTTTAAAGTGAGAGTACTCGTATAAGGGTGATAAAGATGTACTTTGAATAAGAATAATGGGGTAATAGGTCGTCTGCAAAGTTAAAACATCTTTTTGCAAATTTCAAACAAGTTCAGAGTGTCTTTATGTCCTTTCTCTTTTAATATTTATTTTGATGAACTTTTATTTTTAAGTTTTAACTATAAAAGTTTTACCTTTTACCATATAACTGTTTATGAGCATGAATGAACACATGCTTCACCAAAAAAAAATAAAAAAATGAATGAACACATGCACCTTTAGGGGTTGTTCAAAATCAAATGACATTTGAATGCAGATTCTAGCATCACGAACCCTAGTTGCGTACGATGTGCAAGTTTTGACCTTCATTATTCTACCTATTTCGCTTTCAACATGATGTAAAATATCCATAAAATAAATTTAGTTGAGAGTTTCGACAGTATGCTCCAAATTGTGAAATAGGTTAGTTGCACAGTTGCACTGTAAATGCAATAAATTCTGACTCTAATTGCCTGACCAATAGATAGTTGTGAAGTAGGTTGTATTCATGAAAATGACGCGCGTGAATGAGAAAAAATTGTTGCAACAACTTAAAAAATGCCACGTGTAAATGATTTTGTCAATTCTTTATAAAATCCATCTTTCCCAATTCTTCATTAAAATAGCCGTTGGAGTTTTGAAAGTCATTAAATTAGAATTTTATTCAAAAAGTATGATATAACACGAGTGCTTTCATATAATCAAACGATTGTATTGGAACACTAGATATAGAGGAGCCTGTACTAGCACGAGCCTAATATATATTACTTTTCTTGTCTTAATTTATGTGATACATATAAATTTAGATAGTTATTCAAATTTTTATAGGATTTTCAGGGAGTGATTGTAATGGTGTATCATCCGCTACAACTTCCCACAAATCATAGGCTTGAAAATTTAATTTATAATATTTTTGACATAATTTTTAAATAATTCTATGTTACTCTCTCTATCCTCATTTATATGCCATTGATATAATTTTGAGAGTCAACTAAATTTTTATATATTTTTTAAATATTTTAATTTGTTAATTATTATGATTTATGATACTTTTTCTTCCGTTTTAATTTCTGTGGCACTGATATAATTTAGACCTTGTATAAAAGCGGATAGAAAAGGTAGCAGTTAAATATTGTGATTTTTGGTACTTTTTAATTTAATTTTCAAATTTATAATAAATTAAAAATTGAGAAAGTATAAATGAAAATATCTTAGCAGGACGTTGGTCTGCTGTCTGCTTGTTGCCACTATAAATAGATTTTTTTAAAAAAAAAAATTAGACCAATTATTACCTTAAAAATAAATTTTACCATATAAAAAAAATTATTTTTACATATCTGTTTCACTACAAAATTTGCCAAATTTTGATTGTATAATATTTTCAAATTTCTTGAGCCACTTTTGAAAGAAATTTCACTCACTTATAAAGTTTTAAATTTTCTGTCAAGTAAAATGCAGGTTCAAATATAATTTATACTGTTATGAAATATAAAGTCAAGAAGAAGAATAGATCGCACTACTAGAAATTACCCCTATGGTGACTGTGACAAAATCGTTGCAATAGACAACAAAACCGTTGCCATAGCTCTACCACAACGATTCAGCAAGTGTCTCATAGGTGGGCGTTGCGATAGGTCTATGACAACGGTTTATGCGACAATTGTCTAAATCGTCACTATAGGTCGAGTTATGGCGACGATTGTCAGAAACCGTCGCCATAGATTGACCTATTGCGACGGTTATTTTTTGACTTATTGAGACACTTATTTTCATCTTGCAACAGTTAGTAACCGTTGCAATAACATCTATTGTGACGCTTTTGTTATTCTGTTGCAACGCTTTTTAAGTACCTATTATAACTATTTCATTACTTATTGGATCACCTATTTTCATCTATTGCAACGGTTACTAACCGTTGCAATAGATTCTATTGCAACGACATTAAACCGTTGCAATATCATCTATTGCGATGTTTTTGTTATTCTGTTGCAACGCCTTTTGACTGACTATTGCAATGGTTCATTGATCTATTTCAACAATGATTGCCACATGTTATTAAATTGAAACGATTTATATAAATAGTCGTATTAATGTAAATTTTTATTTACATACATAATAAATTATAACACAATATATACACATCACAAAACAAAATCATTCATTACTAATCTCATAATTCAAAATATGCAACAAGTTAATAATTTAAACCCAAAAGTAAAATGTAATCAAGTCCAAATGATTAGTTAAGTTTTTACATACTAGCAAGTTCGAGTCGCGATAAGTTTCAAAAAATTCGATACAAAACTATTAATATTAGAGCATTTATCCACAACCCAAAAATCTTCTCAAGTAAGGTCAATGTCTTCATCACTTTCTTCATCTCTTTCTTCATTTTGGACACCTATAAAAAGAGAACAAATAATATAATTAGCACTTAAATGACAACATAAAAAGAACTATTTCACAATAAAATAATGCAATTCCTAGGTCACAACTAGGAGCAGATCAAGACAGCCAACGGTTTAATATAATGCTGAATAAACTATAACTCATCCATCTGAACAAATATATGGTTGATATTGGTTTTGGAAAGAGCTTTAGGTTCAAAAACTAGTCAGTTTCATGCTAGTTGATTTCATTTAATTTCTTGTTGGTTACAACAAACAATAACATAAAAATAATAGTATAGGAGTACATGAGAAAATACGTACATAAACCACATATAAGTTAGCTAGTGAAGAGGCAAATCAACCAATCAAGGTTAGAAAGAAATACAAACATCCAAATGAGAGATGATAAAACTTAAAGAACAATTGAAATTGAGCTAATGCTTTTTTGGTTTGGGTGAAAGGAAGATAAAAAGGTTTGGGTGACTACAGCAGCCTAGCTTTTTTGGTCCTTTGGAAGGAAGTTGGAAAGGATTTGGATGACAATGTTGATGCCTACAGTTTCAGTCCTTCGGACAGACAAGAAATCAGAGATCAGAGATGTTTTGAGGATAAAGCAGAACCATAGATTGAAATATAGATGTTTGAGCTTTTTTTCAGCATGCTAAATATATTCAACATAGACACAATTGACTTATCCGACACTCTTCCTCTGTGGAAACTGATGGGTGGAGAAGTCTCTGAACTGGTTTATGCTAAATTCGAACCCACCGTAATACTATTGGCCGGTTTACAAGGTGTTAGGAAGACAACTGTTAGCGCAAAGTTAGCTTTATATCTAAAAAAGCAGGTGCACTTCCAAACTTCACCTTCTGTTAATCCCTTCCTGACCTTCTTTTTTCCCCTCTCTCTATGTTATTATCATTTTTGTATATAGTCGTAGAAACTGTATTTATTCGACTACCTTATAATATTAAAGTTAAGCATTCCAAACCATTGATGAGCATTGGTGGTATGATCTGTAGGGTAAAAGTTGCATGCTGATTGCTGGAGACATGTACAGACCTGCTGTTATTGACCAACTTGTTATTTTGGGTGAACAGGTATGTCGTGTCACTTAAGCAACAGTAAGATTGTATGTCATTTTATTTTAGGTGTTATTTTCTGTTCTTCTACACATAAACCACCTTCTCTTATAAATTATCTTTTTTACAAGTACACAGAATATCTAAACATAACTTTCTTCATTCTCATATTCAGTGATAAGTGGGGAAACAGGTTGATGTGCCTGTTTATGCAATAGGAACAGATGTAATACCTGCTGAAATAGCCCGGCAAGGATTACAAGAGGCCAAAAAAAAAGAATGTTGACGTAGTCATAATGGATACAACTGGAAGACTTCCGGTTCATATCATCTTAGTTTTTGGGTTTCGCTTTTAAATTTTTCTTGTAGTTTGTATTTGAATTTATTTTATTTCTTGTAGATGTATAAGGCTATCTACAAGTGACTGAAAACTCGAACTTGAAACACAACCTATGGCACATAGGCTATCTACGTTGTTTGACTTCTCCGTCTGTTTTTGATTCTTTTTCTTTGCAATTATGTAGCCTGTCTTCTTCTTCTTCTTCTTCTGTTCTAGTATTTATTTATTTCGTAGAGCTGCTAGTGTTCCAACTAAAAGAAAGTTTTTAGCTTTCTGATGATTTCTCGAACACCCTTGTTGATTTATGATTCTTTAAGTCTCTGTAAGATCAAGAGCAAAAATGTAATGTCAAGCTGGTTAAACCATAAAATCTTATCAAGAACAGACAAATACCAAGCAGATGACTGTAATGAGCCAAATAGACCCAAAAAAGGAAACCAAGATCGCCTAAAGGAAACCAAAAATCAACACCACTTCTTTAGGTTTGCAAAGTTTCTGGAGTTTTGCAAGTTATCCTTAACATAACCATCCACTTAGCATAAAAAACATAATTACTAAAAGTCACTTCTGTCGTATTAAACGTACACTACCTTAACCATTATTTAAATGTTCTTGTAATTACAAGGAATGCTAGTTCTGACTTTAACAGCAGCAATCTCAAAGTTGCATCCACATGAATGTGGAAATTATGAACCTGCATCATGTGTTGGTCCAACACCAGGGCAAATGACATTTTTACTAAGTGGCTTTATTTTGCTAGTAATTGGTGCTTCTAGCATAAGGCCATGTAACTTAGTATTTGGTGTCCGAACATTGAATCAGGAAGAAGACGAATCAACAGATTTACGACATAAGAAGCAACCTCAAGAATAATTCAACAACTTGGAAAAAAATCTACGAGTCATTGATCAAACGTAGCACACTCGATGTTGATGTAAAGCAAAGACAAAGTAAACATACTACAGAAGACAGTACTGTGAACAACCCTCCTACTTCCCAGAACAAGTGCAGGTAGGATCCAACAGTAGAGTACAACACGACCCAGAAGAGAGTACGATACACCTATATTATCATCAAACAAATTCAGTTGCTTTCAAGAATATTCAAAAACAACTTCCAAGACTAAATATGGATCTAGTCTTCATTTACAACAATAATTTAAAATCTTCTAAGAATCAAAAGTCATCATCAATAATGGAGAATTAAGAAAATCAAGAATATTGCCTTATTTCTTACTGAACATACCGACTATCACTATCCGCAATACTCCAAGAACCAAAATTGATTGGTCAGTACTTCATCTGCAAGTACTTTCATCCCGATTGGAGCTCAGTCAAATGTATCACCTTCTTTAGACTAATTTACTTGAGTTCCTTTTCTATTTTCTGTGTCCTAACTCTATTTTTCTGCTTTTGTTCATTTCCTATAATATCTAAACTAGGTTGGATAGTCTTCAGCTTTAGGCACAATATTTTAAATTCCAAGCCAATTCAGAGGGCCCAACACTGCAGTTCTAGCCCTTAACTAACTTAAACAGAATGGGGTATTAAGCTCAACAAAAGGTAGTACAAAGTATTAACCACGAGTTCAAATGAACCCAATAGCTTTTGTTAGGACCACGTATTACTCGTGTTAGGAATTCATTAGATATGTTTGAATATTTAAGAGTGAATCCAGTAACTAAGATGAGCTATTGGGGAAGATGAAAAATTCAAAACCCATAAACTTCAAATCCTATTGCCGGAGACCATGTTCAAATCCAACTAATTGAACATTGATGCATAAAATTCAAACTTGGAGAAACAGCAGAACACCAAATATGAGTCATCCTTCTTCCAAGCATTAAAAAAAAGAATAATTTTCCATTCAATGAACTTTATAAATCACGTAATCAACTTCACAGAATTCAAACTAGCTCAAAAGTAAAGATATATTATGAAAAAAAGGTAGTAGTCTCTATTTAGAATACAATGTGGCACAGCCAATCAGATGAAAACCATATATATATAATTCTCAGGAACTTTGTAACAAATTCCCAAAGCATATTCAAATTAAACTGGGAGGTGGTAGAATCCTATTTGGCCAAGAATTCATGAAACAGGCCATTCAAGGGTCAATTTCCCAGGATTTCCAGCTTTGTAACTGTAGAAGTGTACGTGTCCCCATAAGGATATAACTGTTACTCGATTGCAAGGATCACATGGATTTGGGGATTGAATAATTTTCCAGGAAGAATCTCGAGGATACAATCAGTGAGAAACAGAAGAAGAATAGAGAGAATAGAATTTAGGAGAAGAGAATATTTGCAATTTAAAATATAGATGCAAGGATGAAAATGTACAGGTGGCTGTGAGAGGATGACAAGTTTCCTTAGTTTATTTCAACAAAGTGAATTCTCATTTTTTGTAATTGCACATCCTAAGCATCCCCCTAAATGTTTTTTCTTTTTATCTGATCAGAAAATAGAGCATCTAGAGGATGCTTACGTCGATTAATTATCAAAAATACATCACTCACATATGGAAACTTGGTGGACTTCAACATTTTAAATTACTCTATATGTATTGCAATATATTAATGCTTATCTTCTTGTGTTTGACGCTAATGTCTAAAAAGGCACTAAAAAAAAATGAAGCAGAAGTCAGTAAATTGCTTCCCTTTAAAAATCTTAGTTACTTCGCGGGGACTTTAATGTAACAATAACCAAGATTGATCAGAGGGATGACTGACTTTATCTGATATTACATAGAAAATAGAAGATTTAAGGGCGAGGCATAAAAAATTGATAGACTTCAGTTCCATTATAAGCATTTACCCAGATTCTCAACCTCAATTAATTACAATGTACAGTTGGCAGGAAAAGGAACAACACAAGACGAAGGAAGTGTAAACATGATCAGCAGTAGTACTATTGTTAACTGATAAGAAGGGTGCAGACCTTGATGGCAGACCTATTTTTGATCAGTGTGAATCCATCACTAGAACAAGAGATAATTTATATGCATACTCCATTTAATGCTTCTTACCTGATGTTGGTAGTTGATGTAGCTTCCTTCAGTACTAAATCAGACATTTACCCTGTAAGTATTGCCCAAGTCAGATTGACAATTTTGAGTATCTTATTTCGCTACCTCCCAACAAAATAAGTATATGGTAACACTCTACCCATCAACCACAAGCAGATAGAAAAAAAACCACCTATAGTATTTTTACTCCATCAGAATTTGAACCTTTCAAAACATTAGTTTCTTACGCTATAACATAATAAAAACCAAAGCTCAATGTTTGTTCTCAATAAAGATAAAACAAACTTATAACACCCCTAACATACCTAAAATGGATATCTTAAAAGAACGACTGCCAGCGTAGAAGAAGCTCCTACTGTTGCATAGTCAATTGAATCTTGTGAAAGAAATGAAAAAGCAAATACTGAGATGTAATGTTCTTTCTATATTGAGAATTAAAGTGATTAACTTTCTAAACAAGCATGGATATAAAATATGTACGAAAATACAATTTAACACACACAAAAAAATGAAACTAATGATTATATTTAAAAGAACTTTCTTGTCTAATCATCTGCCTCCATCCAATCCCAATCAGTATCGTTAAACTCGTCCTTCCTCTAGATCATACAAATCAATAGGGACTTTATTCCTTGCATAATAAATATTTTTTTCAATTAGATTCGCAACATAAAAAATTTGATAAACTTGTGATGCCAATACAAAAGGATCATCTTGACTGCATAACTTGTTGAAGTATACCCGAGTTAACCCATACTCATCAACTTCATTCTGATGCCAATCACATCTAAACACTACAACACTAAAACAACCATAGTAATCAATCTCAATGATATCTCGAATGACTCTATAATAAACCACCACTCCATCTAAGGGATTTTGGTCCCTAGCACTAGGAAAACTATTAGTTGTTGCTGATAAAGTCACTCCACTATTTTGAGTCTTGCATGGGGCATCCCAATCTTTTGTATGAAATCGATATCCATTGATGAAATATGCACAATATCTCTTGGACACCATATTAGGCCCCTTAGATAGCCATTTTAAATGATGAGATACTTCAACATTTTTAACTTTCTCTTCAAAACAACTGTTGAATTCACGACTATGATTCCTTGCTCTTACCCATGCATTGGATCTATGATTACTCAATGAATTTTGATGTTCCCTGCAATCAAGAATATTGAAAATATAATTACTAGGCCGTTATAAATAGATGTGTATGTACCTTATCATAAAAAAATAAATGAAGTTTAATATGTAAATATCTTACTCGATGAACTTTTCCACTTCTTCATCTCCTTTGTTAAAAAGGACATATCGATGTGCTTCATAACGTAACTTTGCATTCATAAAAAAAGTGCAATCTTTGTGCTTCTCACTTCCAATTGGATGACCATTCTTAGGGAATATAGGGGACAAATTCAGAATGGATTCCTTGATGTAGGTATCTTGAACAAAAAGTCAAGCACTCTTCAACCAAATAACCTTCTGCTATTGATGCTTCTGGACATGATCGATTACGAACGAGCCCCTTAAGGTTACATAGGTCCCTCTCAATGGAATACATCCAATGAAGATGAATAGGACCCCCAAGCTTAATTTTATTTATTAAATGAATAGGCAAATGTAGCATTATATCAAAAAACACTGGATGAAAAATCATTTCAAGGTTAGATATAATTTCACCAATTTTAGACTCCAGTTTTTCAAGATCTCTCGGCCTAATTATATTACTACATATGGATCTAAAACAATTGCACAACCTAATCAATGTCAATGCAACATTCTTAGGTATGTAATACCCCCTATTTTGGGCCATAACGATAACTTTCATTTCTATACGTAGATGATCCAAAATCCATAAATCCTATGCAAATTTTTCGTGTTAATCAATTATGTAGTATGGGAAATTGAATGAGTTTTCCATCGATATAAGATTTGCCCAAATTCGATACCCGGGCAAGATGTTATGGCTAATTTAGGTTCTAGTAAAAAAACACCGTTATTTTGGTACTTGGCGTGTCATGGAGGTGGTCTATTTAACAATTGTCAGTTTCCAGTAGCTTAGTGCAATTGTTGCACGTCGTGCTGAAGTTCCAGGTCCCAACCAGTGGGACAACGCGATGGCTTCGCGTCGCGGTGACCCCAAGAATCCAATTCATCAATTTCTAGTGAGCCACCGCGATAGTGGTGCGTCATGGTGGCCCATTAAATCGGGATCCCAATTATATTTTTTTCCGTCTCATTAAGGGTATATTGGGTATTTTTCACCTCCTTATCAGCTAAATACGGGATTAAACTCCCCAAACACCAAAATAACATTATTTTCTCTCAAAATCACTAAGAACACTCCTTAGGGTTTCAACCCAAAAATCAACATATCTCAAGATTTAACCGTAGCTTTTCCTTAATTCTTCAAGAATCAGAATCCCCATTGCGAGGGCTACAAGAAGCACCTATCAATCGTACGTATAACATCCTTAACATGAGAGTTAATTCAAAAGCTTCTAATTTAAGGTATGTATGGTTTATCCTAAAAATACATGGGTTTGTTGAAAATACTCAGTTATGATTTAAAGATTATAAAGCATGAATTTGTTAAAGGGGTTTGAAATCCATGATTTTTATTATGCTTTATACATGTTATTGATATTGTTGTTTTGGCCTTTAGGCCTCATCCCCTTAAATTGATTTACAAGTATATGTATATGTATGGAATTAAAATTTAAGATTTGTTTGAGAGCACAAATTATGAAGTCCCTCTCTTGTGATAAATTCAAGTTTATGATCTTATTGTGAATGATTTGAAATGCATGATTATGGTTTTGAAACTAGTTTTCTCAACACCCTAGTGTTTGAGCATGATTTAGAGATGATGAGAGGGAGCTTCTTGATATAATTACATCCTTGTTTTAAATGAGAAAGAGTTGCATGTGATTGAGAAATTTGACATGACCACCTTGTATTATTGAAATGCTTGACAAAGAAAGTGCCTTGCATATGTTTACATGAGGTTTGAGAAAGAGTTTATTTGAATTGATTTATTGATATGGTGGTCCCAAACTTATGTTTTGAAAACAGAGATTATAATATGTTATTAATGGTTTAGAGATGTGACTTGCAAGTCAATGGTATGACGATACCATAAGTATGTATGCCATAACAGAGTATGTTTTCAGAGTTTGATTTCAGAGAATGCATGTTTTAAAGAGTTAAAACTGGACTTAAAGAGGGTTAGGTGGTTACCCGAAGAAGGTTTGAGTTCAAGTAACTGTTAGCCTAAAATCATGATTTGTCGATCCAGGTATATTATTTTTACGCTGGCGACGGCCGTGTGGCGTAGCAGAGTCAGAGACTCCAAACCTTGAGGTACACTTGGGTTGGAGGCTTCCCCGCCAAGTCAATGTCGGATTCCATATAGCCCATGGAATTTCAGAGTTGTAGGGTATACCACCTAGCGCAGAAGTAAAACAAAGAGTGTCTCAGAGTTCAGATAATTTTTCAGTCTTTCGAAAATGCCCATTAGATTTTCTACTATATGATATGGTTATGAACTATTTTAAATCGCTCTCATTTGTGTTGAATATAAATTATTATTTTGGATTTGCTCTATATACCAGTACATCTGTATTGATCCCCTACCTCCCAGGTTTTGGAGGCTCAGTCTAAGGGTCCATCTAATCAATAGAGTATTCCAGAGAGAAATGATCCATGGAGTGGTGAGCCTTCTTTGTTCCAGAAGGCCTGTTATTTCAGATTATGTTATTCTATTGTTTTTGTCTACTGGAGGCCTCGTCCCAGTTTTCAGAACAGTTTTAAGATGTAGTAGAGATTTTGCAGACTGAGTCAGATCTTATTCAGATGTTTTGAATTGCAGCTTTCATTCTTATGTCTTGAAACTCAGAGTTAATGACCATGTTCCCATATCAGATTATATTTCTGCATTTTCTTTTATGATATGAATGTTGTGCATGATTACCAGATCAGATAGAGTAGGACGTCCGAGCCTTTATAGTTCGGGATGTCCGTCACGGCCAGGCCCTAGTTCGGGTCGTGACAAGGCGGCACTTTTCTAACAACAACCTATAGCAAGTGATGTATTATAAAATGAGCATCATGACTCTTGTACCCTGATATCTTCATCTCCTTCATATGCACGCGATCTGATATATTTGAAGCACACCCTTTAGGTAATTTGACATTTTTCAAGATGCTGCAAAATAATTTTTTCTAGTTCGATTCCATGGAGAATGAAGATTGAGCCAAACTTACATTTCCGTTACTATGTTCTACCGGTTTTAGCTTCTTTCGTATTTTTATTTCTTTTAAGTCATATTGAGAATTTACATGATCCTTTGAATTTCCATCTATCTCCAATAAAGTCCTAAGCAAACTATCACATATATTTTTTTTTATATGCATTGGATCAAGATTGCGCCTCAATTTGTTATCCGGCCAATATGACAATTAAAAAAAATAGATCTTTTCTTCCAAGGACCCTTATTATCTCGAGACCTTTTTTTTTCCTTTTCAAAAACATTGTTGAATTCGTGCAACTCTTCAAGCACTTCTATACCCGACAAAGAAATGGGTGCGGGTCTATGTTCCTCCTTACCATAAAATGACTTTCTATCTTTTCATAGTGGATGATCAAGTGGCAAAAATCTTCGATGACCCAAATAACACATCTTTCGACTATGTTTGAGATATTGAGAGCATGTATTATGATTGCAAATAGGGCATGCCAAATATTTCTTAGTGCTACATCCCGAAAGCATTGCTAATGCTGGAAAATCACTAACTGTTCACATTAAGGTTGCACGCATTTTGAATATTTGTTTGGTTTCAGCATCATATATATCTATTCCAGATTTCGATTGTTCATTTAATTCATCAAGTAGTGGTTGCAAATACACATCAATATCATTTCCAGGAGAAGATGGGCCTGGAATGATCATTGGCAACATAAGATACTCCAGCTTCATGCAAAGTCATGGTGATAAATTATAGTTTTCAGTATAACAGGCTACGTGCTGTGAGAAATACTCATAGTTCAAAATGGATTGAAACCATCACTCGAGAAACCTAACCTAACATTACGAGGATCTCTGAAGAAGTTTGGATACAAACGATCAAAATCCTTCTATGATTGGCCATCAGTGGGATGCCTTAGATTCCTGTTATTCGGTCGTTCATTAGTATGCCATTTCATTGCAATAGTCGTTTCAGGACATATGAACATCCTCTGAAGCCTAGGCTTTAAGAGAAAGTATCTTAAAACCTTTGCAGGACTTTTAGAGCTTGCATTGGTTGAGGCACCACCAACACTCTTCCATCTAGAAGTCCCACAGACAGAGCAAATATCAGCTTTTCCTTTTTCCTTCCAGAATAACATGCAATCATTAGGGCATGCATGTATTTTTTCATAATCAAGACCCAAATCTCTTATCACATTTATGGCCTTATTGAAAGACTCTGGTATCTGAGCAAAGGAAAAGGCCTCTTTTATCAACACTAAGATATCTGAAAATGTTGCATTTCTCAACCCATGCAATGATTTAAACAAGAACAACCAAATTATGAATCTCAGCTTACTAAAATTCTCACACCCCGAATATAACTATTGTTTTACTTCCTCCAATAATTTAAAAAATTTAGTTGCATCTTCAGGTAATCCCTCTCCATCTCCTTTTCCATGCCTTGATTCAGCATCTACATTTCTAAATGTATCGTGAAGTAGTCCATCAATATCATCACGCATATTAGAACCTTCATCATCATTGATTGGATGATATGTCTTTCTCGAGGAAACACTTTCTCCATGGAAAGTCCATTTGGTATAACTAGGAAGAAGCCTTCTAGAAAGCAAGTGATCCTCCACCACATCTCTTTAATGCCAATATTGATTCTTACAGTCTCTACAAGGACATAATATCTCATTTCCTTGAGCAGTTCGTTCAAACGCCTTATCAAGAAAATATTTCACTCCACGCTCGAACTCATCAAACCATATTAAACAATTGATCCAACTTTTATCTTCACTATCCATTAAAATCCTACATAACACAACGAACTCACCAAAATTATGATTCATGCTAAATTAAAATATGAACATTGTCAACCACATTAAACAGGCAGT
Organism: Capsicum baccatum var. pendulum; assembly: GCA_030864225.1. Lineage (NCBI taxonomy): Eukaryota > Viridiplantae > Streptophyta > Magnoliopsida > Solanales > Solanaceae > Capsicum > Capsicum baccatum. The sequence goes on along the minus strand of CM061552.1, from coordinate 69,591,798 downwards.
CAAGAAACTTGCACAAAAATTTTAACAAGTTTAACAGACATAAGCAATCCATACTAAGAACACTTCACTGAATAGAAAAATAAAATTATTAGGTTTTTGAGATTGCAAACTTAACGATATCTCTTATCTAGGTTGCTTAGACTCTTCAAAAAGGTGAACCTACAATAACAACATCAATGAACCCAAGTAGCGTAACTAGAACTTTCATCATGGGAAATTCCTTCACTATTTGTGCATTAATGTTGGACTCGAAATTATATTGTTTAAAGTTTACATGATGTTGTTATCATATTGAAAATGTTTGTGATACATAAAAAGACACTCAAACATAGATATACACCAACAAAACACCCTTAATAGCATGGGACTTGTATGTAGAAAAAAGAGAGAAGAAAGATTAGGGGTGATTGAATGCATAAACTAGAATGAACATGAACTCTGCTTCCTCAACTCAACTTAATTGCAATGAACATGAACTTTGCTTCCTCAACTCAACTTTCCAATACAAAAACAAACAAATAAATCAATACCAATATCCAAATTAATTAAAACCCAACTAAATTAACCACCAAATTATCTCATCACTTTCCCTAATAAATCATCAACAAGAATAAAACCCGCACTTTATAATTGATTAAAAGCCCGCCAGTGTATTAAACCCACATATGCAATAATCAATATCTAATCATTTATAGTCACATAATTCAAAAGACATAAAGTAAAAGAAACAAGCTTAAAATCGTCACATAATTCAGAAGATATAAAGTAAAACTCAAAATCCCCCCAAATGAGGTCAAATAGAAGAATACACTAATCTAAAAATCCCCAAATTGAAGCAATTGAAGTGCAAAATTAGCCCTAATCGCAAATTATCCATAAAAAGGCATGACAAATGGTTCTGAGGTAAAACTCAATGTATCAATGAAATGTCAAATCTTGAAGAACTCAACCAAGCCTAAATTAAAGCACTAAAAGCACACCAAATTCAAGAAAATACTGAACACCCACAATCAAAATTAGAGAAATTAACAACAAATATAACTAAAATACAGAACACCCACAAGCAAGTAATCTCAAAAGAACAATGATATATACAATTAGTGAAACCCCCACAAATGAAGCAGGAAAAACGAAGGTCCAAAAAACGTAAATTTCCACTAATCGAAAAAATCAACAGAACAAACTTACCCTGAAACCAAATTAGCCCTAATCGCAAAATGCCTTAGAACTATGTTGTTTCCCCTCTTCTTCTTTTCCCAAGAAAATACCGGCAGCTCACCACCGGCACCGGCAACTTACGACGTGGTGCGATTTAGTTTTGAAATCACACTTTAAGTTATAGCCGTCGTTTAAGTATTGAAATATTTAAGTGAATGGGCAGTGGATCGGAGTAGATTTAAGCGTTGAAATATTTTATTAAAATATTTTTTTTTGTCGGACTAGATAAAAATTTTCTTGAAAATGGAGGGAATAAAATAAGCATTACTATAGCTTATTTTATTTATCTATTGCCACGCTTAATGTCAAAGGCAACGATTATAGTGTTAAATTATAGCTAATAGAACAATTATTTTTGGCAACGCTTGAAACCATTGCAATAGACCACCTATTGCAACACTTTTTTAACCGTCGCCAAAAAGTTCGATGCCATAGGGGTAATTTCCAGTAGTGAGAGAGAGAAGAGAGAGTTATTATTATTTCTCTTGAGAGGATCTTCATGGGTTAATTACAATGAAGGAAACCCCCTTTATTTATAGGAAAAAATTAACCTTGGGGTTCTAACTTTTTCATAAATAGACATACACTATATATGGTAAAGTAGACATTCACTATACATGGTAAAGTAGACATTCACTATCTATGGTCATATATTTATAACACTCCCCCTTGAATGTCTAATTGATAGATAATGTGCCTCGTTAAAACCTTACTAGACAAAATTCAGTGGAAAAAAAATTTAGTGAAAAAAAAAGAGTACACATCTTTAACAATATGCATTTAGGCTGCCTCGTTAAAAACCTTATAAGAAAAATCCGTTGGGACAAAACCTCGTAAGAAGAAAAGAGTACAACGCGTATTAACCCCCCTAATGAGAACAACTTTGAACTTTTGCATCCCCTTGAAAGTTGCACTTGGAGGAGACTTGGTGAATAAATCAACTATATTGTCACTTGAATCAATCTGTTGCATGTTAATATCACCATTCTTTTGGAAATCACATGTATATAAAAACTTTGATGAAATATACTTCATTATATCTCTTTTTATGAATCCTCCATTAAGTTGTGCTATGCATGCTGCATTACCTTCATAAAAAATATGAATACTTTGTTACATTTCAAACCTCATTTTTCTCGAATGAGATGTATCACTGACCTCAACCATACACATTCTCGGTTAGCTTCATGAATAGAGATTATCTCAGCATAGTTTGATAAAGTGGCTAGATAGACTATTTTGTATATCTTCAAGATATGGCAGTATCCCCACATTGCTTGTTTGAGATCGAGATTTATGTGGGTTAAATAAATCCCCAGCATTAGCATAATCAACAAGATCGGTACTACAATCTTTAGAATAAAATAAGATCATGTGTTTGATCCCATTTCGATGTCTCAGTAGGGATAAAACTATATCATGCTAGTAAATTAATTGAAAAATGTATATCAGGCCTTATAGTATTTGCAAGATATATTAGTGCATCAATTGTACTAAGATATGGTATTTCATGACCAATCTAATTTGGTATGTTTCTCATTTCAGCAAATAATCTATTGTTTTTGAAAACTCTCCAAGAGTTTCAATAATTTTCAAGCTATAAGCTTATACACTATAAAGATTATAAATAAGTTTCCCAGAAACTTTTATATGTTTCAAACATTTTATCCTTAAAAAGTTTTCTTATAAGTTTTGTCAAGTGACAATATTCAACATATCATGTGCATCATCTTCAAGAGTCTGGACTGCAATCAAATAAGATTTACGCTTTCCAAGATGCATTCTTTCATGTCACTTGATAAATATTTTTACGTTAGCATGCTTAAATTAACGTAAAATTTAGATCCTCGTAATCTTTCACAATATTGCGCCAATATTGTATCAAAGATATTGTCGACGGTTTCTTATTTTGTATCGATGTGCAATTTGACATAACATTTTGAGATCTCATCACTTTATTATTTTCAAGTATCTAAATCTCTCATAAGGTTTCATGAAGTGTTATGTCGTAGGCTCTTCACGAGCACATTGCCTTCTTATTATGATTATTTGTTCTTTATCCTTTTCAAGGATTATTTCATTTAGAACCGATTGGTCTACCATGCTTCATGCATGCGTAGACGTTGTCCTTTAGGAACATAAAATAGGAGCACTTGCAACTTAAACATGAGATGCTTTCGACATTTGACTTGAATTATCTTTTGAATGAGAATCTGATGGTAATTCCTAACATATTTTGTAGCTGCTTATAATCTCCCCCCTATGTTAGAAAAACTAACATACATCCTCCATCTTCTTTGAGGAATCCAACTTTATGCATTATGGTATATTCATTTATCAAATACACATATCAAAATTATTAGATGAAATAATTGATTCCTGACCTGGAACCAATTGAGAAGGAAGAAATAATCATAATTTATTGGTCTAATGCATACAAGTACTATCGTATGCAACATATCATAATTCAGAACAATACTTGAAGCTTTGTTCTCATTAGCAATGATTTATCTATTTTATCGAAGACATTCAATCCCAAACCATCATCATCAAGATGAATTGTCTTGATTACATAGTCTGAAAGTTATGCTCTTAACTCAATTTTATTGAGTAAATAACTTTATGAATGTCAAACTGCAGGTTGACAATAAACGTAGAAGTTATCATCTTATATCGATGCATCTTGACAAATCACATGACGGGTGAACGGATCCATATTCACCTTTTATATTTTTTCAGATTTTGAGGGATCAAATTCCAACATTAGTTGGTCCAACCAACTTATCTTGAGAACAAGCAACATTTTCATAAAGAATTTTTTAGTTCTTCAATACATGTTTAATACTTAATATGCACATCTTTGAAATGTCATAATCGTTCATGTCAATTTATGAGCTTATTTGTACTAGTAAACTTCAAGTTTACTCTAACATGTGTCTTTTACTTTAGTAAATTTCAGATTTACTATTAGGCGAATAAATTTCAGATTTACTACTTTAGAAGTTGATTTCAAAATAACTCTTTTCAACTATTCAACCTCTTTCAGGGGTGAGTTGTGATACTATCAGAATCAAGTGCACGTGTACATTAATAAGCTTCTCATTCCCCATAGGAATCGAATGTAATCGGACCTTAAGACAATCAAATTCTGATAGCTTATAGCCTCTTTTAAGATATTGCTAATTTAGGAGCAAATCGAGGCATACATATAGTTGTAGAGAAATTTTCTCTAACATATCTTATAATCATGATAAGCGTGTGAAAATATTATTACTTTTGATGACTATTATCATATTGTCCCTCCACGCTTATATTCGTGCATTCAATCACTTGTCTTCTTTCAGACATATTATGCACTGCTATCACATACACTTCAAGAATGAAGTAAGTTGTCATATTTCATACTTATCATATATTGCTACCAGATTCACTTCATAGAATGGAGCATATTCAATGGATTGGATTTCATGACTTTTCATCAAATACCCATTATTTTGCCTTAGTCATCATAATATCACCAGTATGATGCATTGAGATTCAAACTCAATGTTTTATCCACATAAATGCGTCTTAGGCATAATCAATGGGACTTAAACCTAATATTTTTTCATCATGGTGCATTGAAACTTTTAATCCAACGTCTTACCCTCTTAATGAGATGAGACTTAAATTCATCATCATATCTTTTTATAATATTGTTCTTCATGAACAAATTTAAAGTATAAGTGGTTCCAAATCAATTATTTTTCTCAAATCCAACAATAATTATATTATTAGTAGCAAAAGACGGATAACATAAGAAATTACTAACCTTGAAATTACCTTTAGATTTCTAATCTCACTTTGTTTGGCAGAGTCTCGTGCTGATAACATATTATAAACTAATAAAGAATAAAGAAGAAGAGTAGAGAGAAAATTGAGAGTAATGCTTGTTTTTCTTGAGAGATTCTTCATGTTGTAATTACAATGAAGGAAATCCCCTTTATTTATAGGCAAAAATAATCTTGGGGGTTCTAATTTTTTCATAAATAGACATACATTATATATGGTAAAGTAGACATTCACTATATATGATAAATTAAACATTGACTATATATGATAATATATTTATAACATATTCAAAAATTTAAAATTTAAAATATCAACTCAAATCTATATCCACTGTAATGGCTAACATAACTTGGCAACTAAAGGCACATGTCAGACCCTAAACTAAAGTGAATATCATGGACAAATGATCCAGCCGACCAAAGCTTTATGAAGAAACTACCATATTGATGCAAATCAACCAATTAAAAAGAGCACAAAAGCAAGAGTATTTTACCCCCTTAGACAGCAAGCACACACGTGACCCTTCTATTATAGAGTAATAATGTAATGAATACTCTCTCTAATCCTTCAAAAGTACTCATTTTGTATTTACTTGTTTTAATTTTATGAAGACTATTTAGGTGAATAATATTCCTTATTTAATTATATTTTTGCAATTTTAGATATTGTATTGTATTTGACTTTCTTTTTGAATCTTAATCACAAATTTCAATATATACGTGTACTTGTCAATTTTATTACTTCACATATAATCAGTTGGCTTCAAGAATTGAGTTAGAATCAAACTCCATTTCTTAACATTATTAGAGCTGGATCACCTTAACATAGCGTAAATCATGAGTGAATTTATGTACTAAAATTAAGCCATATGAAATCGTGTTCAGTTAGTAAAATTACCTATTTTATGTATATATTTTTAAAAATCAATATTATCTTTTAACACCCATGCTACTATAAAAATAACAATTTTATAATAATAAATGTTTAATTCGATCCGACCCAATCCATCAAATAACAAACACCCAACCCTCACCCCACCAACTCTACACAACAACACACACCTCGCAACACAACAACCCTAAATCGCGATTCGATTGGCAGCTCGGCGAACCTCGAAACGTCGGCGACGGCAGCTTCACGGCTACCCTCTAACTAAGGTACTACAAAGACGTCACGTTTTCCTTTTTATTTTCTTTTTCAAGAACCTAGTGATGCGAAGTTTGGTTATTTGCTTATTGATGTTGTTGTTGTTCTGCTTCCCGATTGTTGTTGCTGAATGGGTTTTTATCGGCATGATAGTTAAGGTTTGTGTTAGAATCATCTTCTTATTTTTTGTTTTGTTTTTTAGTTCTCTTGGGTTTTTGTGGAGTGGGTTATGCTTGTTTTGTTGATTGCAGAAATGGGTTTATTTGGAATTTCATTAGAATTTCTTGTGTCAAGTTTTTGTTGTGTATTTTGAAACTTGGGGGTCACTTTGTCTTTCTATAGTTCTCTTCTGCATGTGTCAATGCAGATGCTAAGAGCAAATTGACTATTACAAACGAAATGGGAAAGTAAATGTGAACAAAAGCAAATTGACTATTCTGTGAGCTAATTTGATGTTATTGTTTGACAGAATTCGAATTCGGAAAAAAGATTGTTTTGCTATTTTCTGGTGACCGCTTATTTTTTTCTTTTTAGTTTAGGCCAAGCAAAGGTAAATTGATTTCTCTCCATTTTCTTATAATGAAGTCTTTAAATATAGTGTTAAGGTGGAATTGGTCGTTGTAGAAGGCTTTGAAAGCCATAAAAATTTTGTGATGATTATATTCTGTGAGAGGGACATGTGACGCCTCTACTTATTTGCTTTATTACACTTATACTATAAATGAATATGCCACTTGAAAGTGATTAAGTGTAGTTAGTTGAAGGACTTAGTGACTTGAAAGTGATTAAGTGTAGGTACTTGAAAGGTGAATTTTTGTATTGAATGTAGTTTAGTTTGGTAACTTGGGAGGTGACTTAGCGACTTGAAAGTGATTAAGTGTAGGTACTTGAAATGTGAATTTTTCATTTTGAATTTTGTTAAGTTTGGTAACTTGGGAGGTGATTTAGTGACTTGAAAATGTGAATTTTTCATTTTGAATGTGGTTTAGTTTGGTAACTTGGGAGGTGACTTAGTGACTTTAAAGTGATTAAGTGTAGGTACTTGAAATGTGAATTTTTCATTTTGAATTTTGTTAAGCTTGGTAACATGGGAGGTGTCTTAGTGACTTGAAAATGTTGAAAATGTGAATTTTTTATTTTGAATGTACTTTAGTTTGGTAACTTGGGATGCGACTTAGTAACTTGAAAGTGATTAAGTGTAGGTACTTGAAATGTGAGTTTTTCATTTTGAATTTTGTTTTGAATTTAGGTGCTTGAAATGTGAACTTTTGTGACTTGAATTAATTACTTGAATGTGATTGATTGTGTAGATGAAACCTGATTATAGCTGGATATATCAACAGAATAATGATAATAGAATGAGTCTTAGGGTGAAATTTGTTGAAGGTGTCAATCGATTTGTTGAACATGCCAAAACACTTGATGATTGGTCACTTTTTCGGGTGATTCATTGTCCTTGTGTTAAATGTTATTGTACAAGTATTTTAAAAGATGAAGTTGGGAAGGACCATCTTTATAGAAAAGGGTTTCACGAGGACTTTTTAAGATTGCGTACTATTCATGGTGATGTTGAGCAGAATAATTTTGTTGTTGGTGAAAGTAGTAAGTCTGCAGTGCATAATAACTATCAAGATACTAGGATGACAGAAATGGTGCATGATTCTTTTGGGATGCAACACTGGGGCGATTTTAGAGAAAATGTCGAAGATGTTCCCAATAGAGAAGCACACCAATTTTATGAACAATTGCATGCTGCTAGTCAGCCTTTGTTTGACGGATGTTCGTACTCTCGTTTGTCTGTTGCTGTTAGATTATTAAGTATTAAATATAATTGGAATATTGCTGAAGGAGTTATGAACTCAATGATAGACCTTATTGTTGCTAGTGTATGCATCCTTTGCAACATGATTTACATATGAGGTGTGTAAGTGTACGAATATTTCTACAAATTTTAAACACTTACACATTCTTCAACTAATATATATATATATATATATATATATATATATATATATATATATATAATATCTTTAGGTATACAAATCACCAAATGTGGCCGCGTACGATCAGTTCTTGAGAGATATTTCTTTGGGACCAGTTGAAGCTCGTACAATATCCCATTACACAGTAAATAAATTTAAATTTTTTAACGAAAACACTCCAAAACAAGAAAAACAAACAATAGTGGTGTTTGGGTTAAGGGTGATGATGATGTTGATTACTTTGACATCATACAAGAGATCTTAAAAATGGAGTATGTTGGTTTGCTAATAAAAAAAAATTATGCTCTTTCGATGTAAGTGGTTTGATCCAAGCACAAAAGGCACAAGAGTACATAAGGAGCATAACATCATTGAAGTGTAGCACAATAGGACGTATCCTATTTACAATCCCTTTGTTCTCGTACAAAATGCTAAACAAGTGTATTATGCTCCTTATCCGTTGCGCTGTGATAAGTCTGATTGGTGGGCTATAATTAAAACAAAGCCTATAGGACGAGTAGAAGTTGAGAATGTGTTAGAGACCGCGTATCAAAATGAAATGCAAATTGATCACCAGTTAGTGGACATTGATTTAGTGGATAGTTTGAACCACCCGAAAAATATATTTGAAGAACTTAATATTGCAGAAGAAGAGGCTGAGAGTGTAGGAGATGAGAAAACTTCCAAAGAGGTTGAATGATTTAGTAAAGAATCTTTGGGAAAGGAGGATTAGTTTGTGTAGGTTGTATTTGTTATGTATTAATGTCTTTATGCTTTGTACTATTTACCTTTATGTTTCTTGTTTAAGATTGATGTGTAATATACTGTGTAGGATTGTTGTTGTTACTTTTTCATCTTTTATGTAGTAATAGAAATATTCTTGTCTATCTCGTATTGTTGGAGCAAGCCTAAACTTGATATGGTTATGTAACTATTTCACTGGTGTTTTAATACCGATTTAGTGATTTGAAATGTGAATTAGTTACTTGAAATTAGTTACTTGGAATGTTTTAACACTGGTGTTTTCTTATATTCATTTTGTAAGGACTAACCACTTGTTAACTTTACATAATTTAGATGGGAGGTAAAGGTGACAAGGTAAGTAAAAAGTTGATCCTACAAAGACAAAAAGAAAAAACAACCTCTGCCTTATAGACGACCGTCAGGTATTCATATATCTAAGGGTTTGTTTGATGACGTGCCAGCACGACCCTCTTATTCTAGGTCGTCTCATCATTCAGTTCCTGCTCCTACGCATGTGGGTCCACTTCATGGATCTACAACGACTCATTCTGCTCCCATCGCTATCCCACCGCCTTCACAATACTATTAGACGATCGCTGGCACGTACATTCATCTACCATTGTCTGCAGTACCCTCTACTAGTAGTCACCCACGTTCTCACAGTGATTCTGCTAGATCTATTGGGTTGACAGATCTTTATCTTGGAGGCACACCATCCGATGCTTCAGATCCTCCCATGCCAGTGCGTCCACAACCACATGTTCCGCAACCTGAAGACAAAGATGCTCATCGAAGGCGGTATATTATTTCATATGAAGTAGGGTAAGATTTTTAAATATAACAACATTGTTCATTTTTCATTTACTATATTATTATGTTTTATGAAATTAATGTTTGATCTTGTGTTGTAGGTTTTTGCCCGATGATGCAATTGCAAAAATTATGACTAAATGTATTTGTCGGCACTTCAACGGCTATTGGATCAGTTGGCCAAAGGTTCCAGAATTTGATAGAAATGAAATGTGTAAAGAATTTCAAGTAAAGATTTAACTTATCGACTACTTAACACATTGTTAGAACCAAAAATTGAATATTAAACTTTTGTTTTTGTTGTAAAAATATTTCTGGTGGGATCCAACAAATGACTTTGCTATACGAAAGAATTTTTATAGAAGAGCAAAACTCAGAACGAACGGTCCGTTGAATTATGCCAGAACGAAGAGGGTACGATCAAGTTTTATACTCGAACCCATGTGGCAGGATTATCTTCGTTAGTGGAGTAGCGATGAATACCAAGTGTTGAGTGACAAAGGAAAGAAAGCCAGAGTATCATCCAAGGGTGGCTCTCTACATACTGCGAGAACATTTAGTCGGATTACTGTGGAGCAAAAAATGGCATGTAACTTTTACAGGTTTAATTGTTTGTTTCTATTTAAATTTTTAATTATTTGAAGATTAATAATTTTATCATATGCAGGAAAAAAATTCAGTAGGAAGATACAACAACATGAGGTATTCGAGGCGACCCATGTAAGGAAGAAAAAGAACCCAACTGATAAAGATGTTTGGGTTGAGCCTCGTACAAAAACTACCCATGTAAGAATCAAAATTTGTATTTATGAATCTTTTTCTCAAAGTTGATATTATTCAAGTACGAGTAGTTTAATATTTTTTTTACTATTAATTTTAACTTTACTTTGAATATAGGACATATATATGCAGTTCATTAATGAGTATCGTAGTAATCAGCCTCTTGAAAGTTAGGGTGAAACAATACTTGGAGACATAGAGGAGGAGTTCTGGAAACAAACTGTGGGTTCTCCACTTAGAGACCAATACTACAGGTACCACAGAAAATGCTTTAGCGAGAATATTAGGTCTTCGTTCGGCGATACATCCTATCCCTCATCAGCTAATAGAGAAACCGTTGATTTACTAAAAGTTTCGATTTCTCAACTCACTAAAGAGCTTGCTGCATAGACTGAGAGGGTGAAGCAGAAGGAGAAGGAAACAACATCACAATTCAGAATGATGCAGGAGCGGATTAACTCTTTTATTCGATCTACAACGATTCTTCCACACTGTCCTGGTGATGCAGTTTGGGCTGCAAAAGGTCTAGGCCCACTGGATGATTATTACACCACAGAGGAGAAATCAGATCCTGCCTGAGGATGCGGATGACGATGAGTTATAGTTTAGATTTGGAACCTTGATAAATTTTATAAATAACTTTATTTTAAATGTTTGTATTGCTATGTTGGTTGTTTGTATTGTTATGTGGGTTGATGAAATGTAGCATAACTATATGCTGTTATTTAAAAAAAAAAAAAAATCAGAAAATCAATCACATGTGGTCGGTTTACTATAATTAATTAAAAATAATTTTATTAAATAAATTATTAAATAAAATAACCGACCACTTGTGGTCGGTTTGTTTTGAAAATTTATTTTTATTAAATTTATAAAAGCGATCACTGGTGGTCGCCTTTGTTTAAATTTTTTTTTTAAAAAAATAATATTAAATTTTAAATATATATATTTTAAAAAGCCGACCACACGTGGTCGGTTTTTAAAAAGCTACCACGCTTTTTCCGATCACGCGTTTTGATATGTTTTTTTTTGGTCGCAAATGCAAGAAATCCTATTTTTTTTAGTAGTGAATGTTATAACACCAATAGTATCAGACTTTTACTCACCATTGCATTAACTTGAATAAAACAAGTACGTTTTTGTAACAAGGAGACAAAAATCAGAGATTTAAATCGGAGAAGACGAATGAAAACACTAACCCGAATAAAAAATGTAAGGTAGGTACCTCGTCTACTTTCCTCCTTGTATACATGGAGTTAGGGAAGAATGAAAGGCTAGGATCAAAAGGAAATTTTGAATCATACGGCTCTCGTTCATTCCGAATTTGCTAGAAAGGACAATAGGTGTAACGTTTTTTTATGAATAACGTCATTTTATTCTGTATAAGTCCTTTTCTTTTTCTTCTATTTTTCAAGAAACTTTAAATCCGACTATATACTAATCATAATCTTTAATAAGGTTCGACCTTTTAACTTTGAATTTATCATATAGTTTATTAAATAAAATTTTCCTATTTTAAAACTTATCATAATTTTTTTTTCCTCTAAATTTTCTCCTAAAAAGTTATTCAATCAATTTATCACGTAAAAGTTATATTTATGTTTTTGTCACATAAATTCATTTTATAACATGGTATTAAAGCTGGATCAACTTCAATATAGCACAAATCATGGACAAATTTATGTACTAAAATTGAAGCATGTGAAATCATGATTTTTTCGTATAACTACGTACTTTAAGTTCATAGTTTTTAAATTGATATTATCTATTGACATTCATGCTACGATAAGATAAATGGTGCACTTAATTGAAGGTTAAGTTATTTATTAAGAGGATTAGGGACCAATTTTCACTAAATACATTTTTTCTTCTTTTTTAGTGGTGCATCCGCATTTTAGAAATTCTGAATTTCTCACTAAGACCAATCAAATAGATTGTTCACACTCTAATACCAAATAGTGTTTAGGTGTGCATGAGATGATAATGATGAAATCTCAAATCAGTGGTTAATGACCATGGGTGGAATTAGGATTTAAAATTTGAAGATTTCCCACATTAAACAAAAATAAATCAAAATAGTAGCTACGGGAATTGTGGAGATGGGATTTAAAATTTGAGGATTTCCCACATTAGACAAAAATAAATCAAAATAGTAGCTATGGGGATTCAAATTCACAACAATAAGGTCAACAAAATTTTAACAAATTCCTCTTCTTCAGTCTTCAGTAGACCAATAAAACACTCTTTTTATATAGGTTCTCAACTTTAGTTCTTATATATTTATCAAATTTCTCAATATAAATATAAGATCCACACGAAAGTTACTGGGTTCCCTGAAACTCCCCACCCAACTCTCCAAATCCGTCTCTTGTTAATGAGACTCGAGAGAGTGGTTTCTTTCTACGGTCTTGCACAATTATGTCATTTGAGCTAAGCTTTTAGGGTTGAGTTAGATAAAAAAAATGTAAAAATTACATATATAATGACATATTTACTAGGAATTGCTAAAAGTCTCAACTTTTTTAAAAATCTTGAAAAATTCCAACATTTGGCCAGTGATGATACATGTTAATTAACTTAGATACATATGGGATACATGTTTGAAGTAAACTAACTTGCACTTTTTAAGGGATTTAACAATAAATTAGTATTAAAAGTGCAATTAATCTAACTAATTATGGTTAAAATAAAATTAAATCCCATGATTTATGACAATTATCTTGTTATTACACCATTCTAATTCAAAACAACATCATAATCTGTTTGGAAATACCCAAAAACTTTCACGGCTTCTTCAAAAGTTTCAGTTTTTCAGACGTCCATTTTGTTCTGATTTGTTAATTTTGTTTGGTTATTTGAAATGAATAAATAGTTTTAATGGGTTTATTCAAGAGAAAGGAAATTCATTATTCTTGAAAAAAATTCATTATTCCTTCTTCTCTCTTATTTGTTGTTGTTTTTCTTTTTTTACGACGATTCGTAATAATAAATATCACGTTTTATTAGTACATTTCGGTGTTTGGCTGTCTAATGTCAAGCACGAAGAATACAAGATTGATGGTTGTAGTCGGAGATGTACCAGTGTCATCTCAATTCGTTATCCCTTTTCTTTGTTATTTGTTGTTCTTCTTTTTTTTTATCTGATGATTCGTAATAATGAATATCGCGTCTTATTAGTACATTTTGGTGTTTGATAGTCTGATATCAAGCACGAAGAATACAATATTGATGATTGTAGCCGGAGATGTACCAATGTCGATCTCAATCACTATCTCAAGAAAAGCCGATGAAGATTTTTCCTCACTAGTTGTTTCACTGTCGGATGTCACAATGTATGCAATTCATCCTTCATGAATACATATTAAAAAGTCAGATTATAATCAAGAGATGTTATCATGATTTGTTTGTCAACTCGTTTATAATATGAATTTTAAGTTCCTTTTTTTAAATTTTAAGTTTTAAGTTTGTAGGTCAAATTACTAGTTTTAAGTTGTCAAATTACTCGTTTTTAGTTTATTGAATTATAGTCTGTCAAATTGTGTAATTCATCATTATTTCAATTTTAAAGCCAAACGCTTTGATAAACAAAAATATGTATCTCTTGTTGATTGAATTTAGCCAAAAATATAAAGTTGTTTTCATGCTTAAGCTAAAAATATAACACAGAACAATATATAGAAAAACTGTATGAACATAATATTATAGATACAAGATAATACAAATATGTATCGTGGTTGAAATACATGTATCTATTGATATGCTTAAATCAATTAATGTTAAACAATACGAGATACATACTATTCATTAACAGTGAAATAATGATACAAGATAAGAGAAAATGTATCTATAAGGTTGTAAACATGTATCTATTATTCAGTTAATTTAAATAATACTTACAAAACATTAGATACATATAAAAAATAAAAAAAAAAAGAATCAAATATACAAGAAATTAAAAAAACGTATCACGCATATATAAATATGTATCACGACCAATTATTTTCCAGATCTGAGCATGCCGGAGGTTCTAAATATGACTTTGCCGGAGGTTTCAATTTATTTTTTATTTCACACAGTAAAATATTATTGGATTAGAAGGTTTACCTGAAGTATCAATAACAGAAAACTAGTCGGAAATAACCTCAACTTGGATAATTTTCTTTGCCGAAATAGTAGCTTTACCCATAACTCGAGCACCAAAAACATCATCATCTTTAGCACGAAACTCCAAACGATCAATTGGGTGAGCTAAAGGGATATGATGTTGTTTAATTGGATTTTTGAGAAAAAACATTGAACATAATAAGAAGAACGTGAAGATAAATTTAGGGAAAAAAATACCTTAATTAAAAAATGTGAAGAAGAAGAAGAGAAAATTGTAACCAAAATTTTGGCGTTAATATAGCCATTAATGTTTGAAGAGTTGGATAGAAACTGTTGCTTGAATCAAGGCATACAAAGAGGAGAAAATAAGTTATTTTTGGTAAAGAATCGGTTTCTTAGTTGTAGGTTTTAACTTGTATCTCAACTTTACCAAAAAGTATGAAATGTTGGGATTTAAGTAATTTTTTAGAAGTAGAGAGATTTTTAGAAGTTTAGAAACTTATGTTGTTTATTTAGGTAATTTTTCCAAAAAAAATCCGTTTCTTAACATGCATGGTATTAGAGTAGGACACATCCAAATTCTCATTTGGCCCATACTAGACCCAAATATAAATTTATCCACACTCTAGATAATACAATTCTAGACTTGACTAATATAATAGTACTAGTCAAGTGTACGTGCTTCGCACGTATGTATCATGTTAGTCAATTATAAATATATACAAAAAGGATAAATTAGCTATTTTGATTGTGGTATATATAAGCTATACTTTCAAAACAATAAAAGAAAAAATTACATCAAAAAAATATTCTTAAACAAACGTGGATGGAATTATTTTTGAATGTACAAAAATTTGCACAAGAAAGAAAGAAAGGTACCAAACTAAAACTTGGTCAAGTTCATATAACACTATAACTCAATTCAAATAAGAAATGTGAAATTGTTGAATTCATCAATAATATATAAAGGTATAGTTTTAGCCGAACCTACAATAAACAAAAAGTAGAAGACTACCCCCGACATTCCTCCTCTATGATCCACAAGTTATCTGTCAAACCATTACATCAATTTGTTGAATTCGTTAAGAATATGCACTAACATATAATCAAGTTTTTTTACCATTATTGTTGTATAGTGATCCAATAACCTGTAATATTTTTCAAGTAAAATTAAAAATCTGATTCTACATATAATATATGAATCAAAAAGAAATAAAAAAATACTCTCTCCGTCCAATTTATGGGGTATTTTTTGAATTTTAAGATTCAAACGATTAAACTTTATCTTTAATTAAAAATTTCGTCAAAGCCCAATTGATACAAGCTAAATGGCCATCATAGATTTCGATGACATCATGTGAGGCCAACATAAGAAGAACTCGATTGTGGTCACATTGAGGGCACGGGAACACCCCACAATAGAACAATCCCGTGTATGGAAGGTTGCTTGGAAGCTTGCCTTGATGAGATGCCCGAGAGCTCCAAGTGTTGAAGAATAATTGTTAAGACCAAAAAGACACAAGGAAAGGCATATGTTGAAGTGTGAAGAAGACCATTTCAAACACTCCATGACCGCCCCTTCATTAAGGGTGTAATGGTCTTTTTAGTGTCTTTTCTTTACACTCCATAGGAGCCCCTTTTCATTAAGTGTATTTTGATCTTTTATGTAATAAGCTATAAATAGACTCTTTAGGCTTATTTTTCATTTAGATTTTGATGAATATTGAAGATTTCTTCCCTCTTTGAGAGTGTATCTCCTTTAGTGTAGGGCTTGGAGAAGCCATAATTGAAACTAGGGTTAGCTTGAGTGTGAATTCACTTGAGTTGACAATCGGCTTATAAACGTTGGTGCTTTGAGGTGCTTCGAGTCCCTTTTGTGTCAACGTAAGAGTGTGGTGTTGCCTTTGTGGATTGTAGAGGGTAAAAAAATTAAGCATATATGACTTCTTCCCTTCAAGTAAAACATCAACTTGGCATCCACAAATTGGGATTCACTCAATTCAAGCACAAGTGTGTCAAGTAAGGATGCACATTTAAAAATATTATCCCAAGAAGACAATGACACTTTTGCCCTCGGGATTTTCAAGAATAATACTTTGCTTGCTATGTAGACCAAGCAACAAGTTGGGTGTGCCAACATCATCATATTCACATTTGGCACTGGGTTCAAATAGAAAGAGTGGCCTTATACATGGATCTAGACAACACTCTTTTTCCCCATAGGCTTCACCCAATCTAAATGACATTCGCTCTACAATAATATACACATCATGAAAAGCAAATAGAGAGTAGAGAAAGGTGTCACACAAATCAACTTCAACTATGGTGCCCTTATGCAATTACTCACTAGTTCCAAGTTCATCACCACTAGGATGCTCAACATAGGAAATACACAAAGAAAAAGTAGATGGTATTTCTAAGCATTCACCATTTTCTATTTTAATAAAGTAATCCCCACATAGATATAAATCATCATGAGAACAAAAGGGATCACACAAAAAAAATATTTTAATAAGAATAATCACAATTCGGGTTTCCTAAATATTCAAGCAATTCAAGGTCACCTTCACCCGATTGTGCCTTTTCTTGGTTTCTTTGAGCTAAGCTATTAATATGGCTTTCATCATACAACATACTCAAAGAATCATCTCCAATCCCATGATGAACTCTATCAACATCATCACTAACTTGAGACTTATCAAATACACCACACATATGCTCAAGTAGTGAACTACATTTGTGAGTAGGTTGATCATCATTCATATTCTCACTAGTTGTTGGCAACTCACATACCAACGTAGACTCACCTTGGTTTTCATAAGGGTCAACTAGTGTGTGAATACTCTTGTCACTTGGTAATGAAACCTTATTCAAGTTATAAGTTCTAGCACTAGATGGACACAAATCATTCTTACGAATAGAATCAATTTTGTCATCTATAGGATCAACTAGTGCTTGCAAACTTACAACAACAATTTGATCTTCATGCAATCTATAAATACCAATAGTATCACAAAGGGAAGATTCATGCAATTCTCCTCCAAGTAAACCATCAACTACAACCACTTGGCTACTACTAGCCACATCACAACATTCTAAGTTTGTAGGAGATAACATTGTTACCTTTTAGCTCACATGAGGTATGGCCTTCACCCAGGTTTAGATCCTACAAACTTAGAATGTTGTGATGTGGCTAGTAGTAGCCAAGTGGTTGTAGTTGATGGTTTACTTGGAGGAGAATTGCATGAATCTTCCCTTTGTGATACTATTGGTATTTATAGATTGCATGAAGATCAAATTGTTGTTGTAAGTTTGCAAGCACTAGTTGATCCTATAGATGACAAAATTGATTCTATTCGTAAGAATGATTTGTGTCCATCTAGTGCTAGAACTTATAACTTGAATAAGGTTTCATTACCAAGTGACAAGAGTATTCACACACTAGTTGACCCTTATGAAAACCAAGGTGAGTCTACGTTGGTATGTGAGTTGCCAACAACTAGTGAGAATATGAATGATGATCAACCTACTCACAAATGTAGTTCACTACTTGAGCATATGTGTGGTGTATTTGATAAGTCTCAAGTTAGTGATGATGTTGATAGAGTTCATCATGGGATTGGAGATGATTCTTTGAGTATGTTGTATGATGAAAGCCATATTAATAGCTTAGCTCAAAGAAACCAAGAAAAGGCACAATCGGGTGAAGGTGACCTTGAATTGCTTGAATATTTAGGAAACCCGAATTGTGATTATTCTTATTAAAATATTTTTTTTGTGTGATCCCTTTTATTCTCATGATGATTTATATCTATGTGGGGATTACTTTATTAAAATAGAAAATGGTGAATGCTTAGAAATACCATCTACTTTTTCTTTGTGTATTTCCTATGTTGAGCATCCTAGTGGTGATGAACTTGGAACTAGTGAGTAATTGCATAAGGGCACCATAGTTGAAGTTGATTTGTGTGACACCTTTCTCTACTCTCTATTTGCTTTTCATGATGTGTATATTATTGTAGAGCGAATGTCATTTAGATTGGGTGAAGCCTATGGGGAAAAAGAGTGTTGTCTAGATCCATGTATAAGGCCACTCTTTCTATTTGAACCCAGTGCCAAATGTGAATATGATGATGTTGGCACACCCAACTTGTTGCTTGGTCTACATAGCAAGCAAAGTATTATTCTTGAAAATCCCGAGGGCAAAAGTGTCATTGTCTTCTTGGGATAATATTTTTAAATGTGCATCCTTACTTGACACACTTGTGCTTGAATTGAGTGAATCCCAATTTGTGGATGCCAAGTTGATGTTTTACTTGAAGGGAAGAAGTCATATATGCTTAATTTTTTTACCCTCTTCCCTGTGTATCTTATGTGCTATATCTTTTGGGCCAAATGACCTTCTTATAGATGATATCACCTTTGGTGATGCCTTTACAGTTGATGCCTTCCTATACTACCTCTTTGCTTATGGTGATATCCATGCTAGTCTTGGATTTATTTTATGTGGAGGTAGGATATTTGTTGATTGGTCCACTTGCTTGAGTGACATTGCTATATGTTTTGCGTGGACCTTAACTTCTAGTGAGATACCACTCTTGATGCGGTCTTTAAAAGAGGTGATGAGGCAATTGTGTCTTATGGATCCTAAGGAAAAGGTAATCTTACCTTTTGTAACTAGTGATGCCATTATGACCATTGTGGTTTCCTTACCTCTTGGTGATTTCCTTAACCAATTCCTTTATGCATTCTTGCATAGATTTTTAATGTTTAATACGAAGGATCCTTGGTTATATTTCAAGTGTGAACTACCTTGGAATGATGTTGTTATTTGTTACCCTAACCCTAACCCTCATGCCATGAGGATGTAGGGTTGGACATATTTTGATTTAAATCGAAAATCAAATCAAAATTTTAATTTCGGTTTGGTTTTTTGGATCGATTTCGATTTTCAACTTTTGAAATTCGATTAAACGGTTTGGTTTTCGATTTTTCAAAAAAATAATTCGGATAAACCGATTAACCAAAATTCTATAAATAATTAATAATATATATATTTTATTATATATATAAATATAATATTTAATATATAATAATATAATATAAATATATAATAGCAATCCTAATAACTAATAAGTAATAGCACGCCACATACAAATAACAACATATATCAGTCCAATAGTAGAACAATCGCTCGAACCATAGACCGCTAGCGAGATCGTCGTTTGTACAACAACACCAGAGCCGGCGACCAGACGACCATTGTGGGCTGCAGCCCGCAGTGCCGACTGTGGTCTTTCAGGTAGCGATCACTCTTCCGAGTTCTGACTGTTTATGTAAACTTATGCATAATGAAGTTATATATTATGTTAAACTTATGGTTATATTATTTAGTTTCATCCATGTTGAGTTATTTATATCTGGGAATGAAAAATAGGTTTGATTTTTTTTTTAAATCATTAATTTTAAATGTTCAGTCATAACAAAGAGAGGTTCACTACTTTAATTTTCAAAACCAAAATAAAAATCTGAAATAACCAAACAGAATTTGTAGAAACCAAACCGAGTTTATTTTGGCTTGGTTACGTTTGTCATTTTTGTCAATCCAAAAATCAAAAAATCGAACCGATATTAAACTATCAAATCGAACAAACCGAATGCCCAGCTCTATGAGGATGTTGTGGTTGTTTGTCCTTTCTTTGATTTTGTAAGGTATGGATTCGAGGTCGAATCCTTTTCAAGAAGGGACGAATGATACGAGCAAAATGGAAATCATAACTTTCGATTACATCATGCGAGGCCAACACAAGAAGAACCCGATTATGGTCACATTGAGGGCACAGGAACACGCATGGGGATTCCATTTTGAGCCCACAATAGAACAATCCCGTGTATGGAAGGTTGCTTGGAAGATTGCCTTGATGAGATGCCCTAGAGCTCCAAGTGTTGAAGAATAATTGTGAAGACCAAAAAGACACAAGGAAAGGCATATGTTGAAGTCTGAAGAAGACCACATCAAACACTTCATGACCGCCCCTTCATTAAGGGTGTAGTAGTCTTTTTTGTGCCTTTTCTTTACACTCCACAGGAGCACCTTTTGCATTAAGGATATTTTGGTATTTTATGTAATAATCTATAAATAGACTCCTTAGGCTTATTTTTCATTTCAATTTTGATGAATATTGAAGATTTCTTCCCTCTTTGAGAGTGTATCTCCTTTAGTGTAGGGCGTGGAGAAGCCATAATTGAAACTAGGGTTAGCTTGAGTGTGGATTCACTTGAATTGACAATCGGCTTAGAAACATTGGTGCTTTGGGGTGCTTCGAGTCCCTTTTGTATCAACGTAAGAGTGTTGTATTGCCTTTGTGGAATGTGGAGGGTTTTGGTGTTTGATACACACCTTAGTTCCTATAATTTGTAAATGTTTATGTCTCACTAACTATCATTTAAGTTTATGCATTTTCTCTTCTTTTTGTGCTAAATTCGAATGTGTTTTTTTTTGTTCTTCTTCATCTCCTCTTCTTCTCTTTAGTTGTGTTGTTATTTTCGGATTTTAGGTTTGTTCCCTTATCACCAATCAAATATTCTATCTACCACTTGTATTAAACAAAAAAACACCAGATAGTAACATAGCAGAAATTATAATATGACCGCGTTATCAGAATAATATGATTAAACATAATCTGTACAACACAATCAAATTAAAAAATTATATTCAAAATACATACATTAGGAACCAAAAATAAATATAAACAAAACTTAGGCAATGTATTGCAAAAAAGTTTTGAAAAGAGACATGTATAAATTGTATCATAGAATTCATTACAAATTAGAATACCACAATTGAGAGTCGGTTGTTAAAATAAAGAATCACATTCATGTTAAAATAGAAAAGAAAAAGTAAAATAAGTAAAAGACCTTAATTTTTTTTTTTTAAAAAACAAAATCTAACTAACTAATGCTAGAATACGAAAGAAATTAATAAAGTAAAGACTCCAACCAAAAAAATTGACTAACTATAATGCTAATTTAATTTAAGACTGATTTGAATTTTTTACCCTTCATTAAAATAAAATTATTTTTTACTATTTTTTTTAAATTATTATTTAATTTTATTAGGATAACTAATTTAATTTAAGAGTCCCTTTAAATGTAGGATTTATTAGGAATAGAATTAGTTTAGGCATAAAATTCATGTAATATTCTTCAATTTAGGTAAATTAATTTTCCTTACCTATTTTACCAAGGCATTAGTTAGTTAAAATAGGTAAGGAAAATTAATTTACCTAAATTGAAGAATATTACATGAATTTTATGCCTAAACTAATTCTGTTCCTAATAAATCCTACATTTAAAGGGACTCTTAAATTAAATTAGTTAACCTAATAAAATTAAATAATAATTTGAAAAAAATAGTAAAAAATAATTTTATTTTAATGAAGGGTAAAAAGTTCAAATCAGTCATCACACTTTTAATAGATTATAGATAAATAACGTTCAGATGACGGAAAAACACATACGCATTATCGTCAAATTAAAATCATAATTATTCAACAGAAGTAAGAATGTTGTAACACCATAAATATCAAGACTTTTAGTCACCATTATATTAGCTTGATAAAACAGGTACTTTTTTATAATGAGAAGACAAAAGTCAGAGATTCGAATCGGGAAAAAACTAACCCCAATAAAAAATGTAAAACAAATATCTCTTTTATTGTCTAGTTCAAGGTTAATAATATAAGCATGAATGATAAATATATAAACATAGAAATTGATTTTTTTTGTATAGAGTGAAATATTAATTATTTGGTGTTCGTATCTTTAGAAAAACCTCATTTACAAGGAAAAGTATGTCTTGCAAATTAGAACCTAAACTGCACATTAAACGAGGCGAGCGATCAACACATTTTGAGTCTAGCACGCCTTTGACAATACTGGTGCACCCCCAGATCTCAAATCCTGAGTTCGCCTCCGATGTATAACACTTTCTATGAATAATAACATGGTTGAAAAAATCACAACTCCATCGTGCTTTCTTGGTAGAGAATAAAGTGGAAAAATTTTATTTTGTATGAGTCCTTTTCTTTTTCTTATATTTTTCAAGAAACTTTAAATTCAATTATATAGTAACCATAATTTTTTTAATAAGGTTCTATTTAATTTTTAATTTATCATATAATCTCTCTCTCTCTCTATATATATAAAGCTGAATATAGAGGAGTCTGATGTGACAGCCTGACAATGCAGGATTCATATTTTTCTTTTTTCTCAGATTTTTGTGTTTTTTGCTCTTTTTTTGTTATTTTAAAAAAATCCCTCACTTTAATCTGTGCAGTTATGACCTAATCATCTTCTAAAACGTTATATATCCTCTGAGAAATAACTTCTGAAGTGTTACATACTCTTTCAGAAATAAAACTTCTGAAGGGGATATCTTCGGTGATTAGGATTTTGCATACGTCTCAAGTTGCATCTCTTTTGCTTCGTAAGAGAGATCTTCAGTTATTAGGGTATCTTTTTTCATTCCTTTGCTTTCCTATGTTGTTTGATTAAATTCTCAAGTAGTAGATGATAATATTTTGCTATCTCTAACCTGGTTTGATTTAAATGATGTCAAAACGTGAAATTGATACTCTAATTTCAATTTCAATCCTGGATAAAATTTCAATATTAGGACTTGGACTTCGATGTTATCTGGGTATGCGAAAAATGAGAGGTTTTGTGATGCTGTTGATGTGTTTGAAGCAATGCTTGAGAAAAATATCGTGTCTCATAATGCGATGTTGAGTTTGTATTTGGGTATTGGTGATTTTATGAGTGCACGACAGGTGTTTGATAAAATTGGTGAGAGAAATGTTGCGTGTTGGAAGGCGATGATTAATGGGTATGTGAAGGTGAGTAGGATGAGGGAAGCGTGTGAGTTGCTCCGGCAACAATTTTAAGAAAAAAGAAAAAGAAAATTGGTGGCCTTGATGGTGTAGTGGTATGGACTACATACACTTTACCCTCCTCAGACCCCATTTTTTGCGAATACATATTACTGTCCATCTGATCTCTACTGATATCTGTTTTGAAATTGTGCAGAAGGGCCATGGCATCGATGTTTACCTTATGAACGAGATTAAAAACTTTACACGGGAATATTTTCATCAGCCTCTTGCGGAGAAAAATAAGATCAAACTTTCTGCAGAAACTGGATACAAGTTACTCCTGATGTTATCTTTAATTTTTGCTATTTCGATGCATTATCTTAACTAATGGTTGCTTACATATCTTGAATGCAGGGGAAATCAAAAAATTGGAGAGAATATAACCAAAGGGATACCTGATATACCTGAAGCTATTGACATATGTTATAATAATTACTTATGGCCTATACCGTAGAGAAAGGAAATGTCCCATTGCCTAAAGTTTCTGAGTTGGATTGTGATTTACACACATTATGCAGTCTATAGTTTTTCGTTATTATTGACGAACAATTTGGAGGTTTGGGAGTGTGTGCTCCAGTTTATGTTGTTCTGTAAAACTGGAACGTTTTGAATTACTGTGTCTATAAGATATTCTAGACATGTAGATATGTAATCTTTGGATTCAAGGGGTGGATTACAAAGGGAACATCAAACTTGTATGGAGAAAATGATTTGCAAAGGCAAACTATCAATGCAAGAAAGACCATGCCTGTGGTATTTGTCTCATCAAAGTAGCTTGTAGTGAAGACGAAAAGAGTAGACTTATTTGTTGCTATTCGCCTCATCTTAGTCATATCTTCTACATGTAGATAATTTAAATGTCTAAATGTAAGAGTATGTGTACCTTAAAAAAGCGAGCTTTAAACAATGTACACTATCTCTTGGGATTGGGGCTCCCTTTTAGGGTGAGGTTGGGTTTCAAGTAATCTGGTTTCTGGCTCAACTGTGAACTTCATACCAAATTATTTAAAAAATTGCTTAAGCTCTTCTAGAAAATGCGAAGACTTTATTTTTTGCTGTTAAAGGCCTTTCTTCAAGTAGGTACATCATTTCTACAGCTTGCAATGCTATAGATGTGAACTCCTCTTGGCATCACTTTCTATTTGCACGTGTCTTGACACGGCTTTTATAGGATTACTTTAACAAACAATTATTAGTAATTTTGCTATTACTGTTACTAAATCATTTTTGATGCATTTTCATTTGAATCTCTTTTATTGGTTCCAGTGCTATAGAGAAGTGAAACATGGGATGTATGGAGATCTTGGTGTTATGCAAGGATCCAACAAATGGTAGGTTAACAAGTTACTTATAATGCACGGTCTTTGCACTTACCCTCCTTTGTTTCCCTTTGTACATTTAAAACCTTGTTATTACGTCCCATTGATTTATGCTACCGACTGCTAAATGACTACTTAGGATTTTGTTTAGCCTAAGTACATTGTTTTCTTATGCAGGCTAAGTTATCCACCAAGTTTCAAGCAGGCAATGGAGGAGTATATTGATAGCTGCACATGTGCCTTGCTCTGTAGATTACGTACTCCTTTGACATTTTTCCAATGACTGAAAAGATATTTCTACACTGGAGCTGAAAAAAGTTGGTGAACTTTTATATTATACTGCCGACAGATCTATCACGAAAGATAATGAGAGGAATCGCTCTGGCGTTGGGTGGATCAGCAGATGAAATGGAGGGTGAAATGGGTGGTGATCCATTTTGGGTCTTGCGAATAATTGGCTACCCTGCTGCGTCCATTTCAAATGGACATGATAGGACTCAGAATGATGTTGGATGGTAAGTTGTGATGTTGGTTGTCACTTTTTTCTCTCTTTTTTCAGATATTTTTTTCTGTTATTGGTGCATGTTTTTTTCAATTAGTGATGTTCTTGCTTCCTGTGTTACACATCTCTTTGCTTGGAATCAATTAAATCTCAGTGGCACCCATACACACTACGGTAAAGCTTCTGATCTTTACAAGGATAGTACCCTATCCCCACTGATTACCCATCATGATTGTTTTCTTGGCTTACAGGGCTATTGACATTAGTTAACCAGGATGATGATATAGTTGCACTTCAGGTATTATTGCGTCCTTTGTCCAATTTGTTTCCGTCTGTCAGAGTTCTAGACGGATACAATGTTTACTGAAATCAAAACAAAAGTAGGCTTGTGTTTTTTTATGGTCAAAAGATATTTGTATTATAAAGTTGGCAACCAGAAGTTGCTTTGCTGTTGAATGTGCCATGAACTCAAGAAGTCTCTTTTGATATCTATATCGTTTAAATAGTCATTTTACATCAAAAGAACAGTAAGCAGATGCATTTGTACTTACTAATTACAGATTCAAATTAACCCGTAAAAATTTCTTGCATTTCTTCCCTTCAAATAATCCATCATAATTTAGTGCATAGTTTTATAGTTTCATTTGTAGATATTTAAATTATTTTTAGCGGCACCCTTATCCATACCTAGATTTGTACCCCAAATCTTAAAATTTAGATCATGAAGGATCTAGAATATCCACACCGGAGTTCGAGCAACTTAGGTTTGAATCGATGAATGTTGAGGTTAAAGAAACCAAAGTTTACCTTGCCTCAGCATATAGGACCCCGTGTTCTTTTCATAACCATTCTTGTGTTGAAATGAACCTATCTTCCCTCACATGCATTGAACACATTTTTGTTGTAATTTTAGAAGAGGTTTACATAGTCTGCTCTATTTGAGTTGAATGTAGTATGGAAGGTTAGTATTTCTATGGAGAAATCAGTGTTCCCTGAGCAGTAAATGTGAAATGCGTTCAAGTCATTATTTATGTCATCTTTGACTTACATAAGTGTCCATATCTATTGATCACAACCGACGTTTTAGGCTGTTTATTGCTTCAACATGTTTCCTGAGATCACATATATATAGAGAGCTGTCTTGATAAACGTTTCTGAGTTTAAAATATTTTATCTTCCTCTCTGATTTAGAGAATTGTGACGACCGTAAATATTTAATCTTTTTTTCTGCAGGTATTTCTTCTGCTGCTTTAATTCCTTGATCTGATTTGGTGGTCGTTTGCAGGTTTCTTCGGTACTTGATCATGGTATTTCCTAAACAGAAAGATCTTAATTCATTACTCTTCCGATGCAACATGGAGGATCCCTTTTTACTTCTTGCAACCATGAGTTCTTATATTGCACAACAATTTATTCAATTTATTGGTGAGTCTCTGAAAAATTATGCATGTGCAAATATACAGTCCCTGAACAACTATTATTTGGTATTCCCTGTCTATGGCTTCCTATGTGATAAAGGTTGCTCTATGTTCGATTCTATTTCAGAGGATCTTATCTGCAGAGAAGTCCCTGGGTGGTCAGAGTATTTAGTTGACTTTGGTGGTCTGCTTGTAAACTTTACGAGTGACGGGGGTTGTAGAACTATTCCTGAGGCTTGCTTATTTCCCTCAAGAGTATCTGACACAGGAGCGAGCTTTAGATTTCACACAAGAACATCCTCCAACCTTAATGATAACTTGCCTGTAAATTCAATATTAGAAATTGTAAGAAGTACCCAAAGTTATGGAGGTTTCAAACTCATTTTTGAAGGGTAATCTTTTCATTGTATGCTTTTCTTATCCTTCTTCAATGTCACTTTGCAGGATTTCTATGGACGACTTGATTTTCAGAACCAAAATTAGAATTCCAAACATAAGAAATCAACTTGTGTTGGTTTTATTTTTATATCAGCACATATCTCTTTCCACCATTGCATAGTCATGACTGTCCTAATTTATTTTGCAGTTGGTTGATCTGGTTGTAGGTTGATTCTTCCTGTAACGTTGCACCAGGTCATCAATAACTCTCCCAGATATTGTGTTTGTGTGGCCTACTTTTATGAGGTTAAAGACTTCCTTTTTTCTTTTGTAACAACTCAATTAAAAAAATGACGGTATGGTTTAATGCTAGTTTTTGATGATTCGTATTTTGTTTCTCGTATAGCCTAACTTCGATGCTGCAATAGAGCCACTGGATGTGTGTTTACAGAAGACTGGTGGCACCAAGAATTTTGAAGGAGCCGTTTATGGGAAGCATTTGAAAATATTTAAAAAGCCGAAAAAAATATTTGCCTACACATTTGAGCATAATGTGTTGTAATTCAAAAATTGTTTCAAAGTTTGTGATATCGTTGAGCTTAAAGAGTTTCATCTTTTCTATTTTTATTATTTTTCTATATACTACTTATATACTACTTACTACATAGAAGCATGAAGTGTTAGGACGACCACAACATAAATAAATCTAAACAAAATATAAAATTGATTGAAGAAAATAATAAAAATTGTATCACTGCGTGAAGCGCGGCCGATTTTCCTAGTTTATTATATAAAACTATCTAATTTTAAAACTTATTGTGCAATTTTTTTCTCTAATTTTTTCTCCTAGAAGTTATTCAATCAATTTATCACACAAAAGTTATATTTTTATTTTTGTCACATAAAATTCTTCATTTCTTAATATGTTATCAGAGTTGAATCACCTCTAATGTAGCACAAATCATAGACAGATTTATGTACTAAACTTGGGGCATGTGAAATATTGATCTCTTCATGAAACTACATATTTTCTATTTATATTATTTGTTGGCACCTGTGCTACGATAATAACAAATGGTACATTTGGTTGAAGGTTGAGTTATTTACTAAGAGGATTAGGAACCAATTTTAACTAAAGATATTTTTTCTTCTTTTTTAGTGATGCACCCATGTTTCAAAAATTCTAAATTAGTCACTTAGGCCAACCAAATAGATTGTTGAGGACATTAGGTAATGTTTGGGTGTGCATGTGATGACGCTGAAATTCTACATCGTAGTTAATGAGAGGATATTTTTTTTATATGATCTTTTTATTTAAGCTTGCTTATAAAATTGAGTTAGACTAACATATTAGAGTAGGACTCATCCAAATTCTCATTTGAACTATATTGGACCAAAATACTAAAAGTTATCTATGCTCTAGATATAAAATTCTAGACTTAAATAATATGATAAGATAAAAAACTTACGATTGTTGTGTATAGATAAAACTTAATAGAAAGAAACTTGACTCTGTGTTAGATATGTGGTTTGCATTAATACATATCAATAATTTTTTTGGGCAACTTTTTGTTTTCAACTGTAAAATTTTGTGTTATAAGTTTTTTCATTGGGCATCCAATTAAATACATTTCATATAAAAATGAATTTACACAAAAAATAGAAAACTATTTAGCCATGAACGACATCTTTCTTTTGTCTACTATGTAGACGTAGTGAACTTGGGAGTTGTTTGGTTGGTGAAATGAAATAAATAAAGATATTTTATAAAATTATTTTATTTTATCTTTGATATAACTTATTCAATTATTTACACTAAAATAATATAATGAAATAATAACATATGATCCATAAATGACAACTAAAGAACATTTTGGAATATGCACAATTATACATAAAGATAAGAAAACAGTCAAAATAATTTTTTTCTGGCATTGAAGACTTGTGATTAGCTTGGACTTTGAAATATTCAAATTTATTTATCCTGACAATAATAGTAAGATTCACCACTTGTAAAATTATGAGGCAGACAATTAATATTATTATTAATAGTAATAAACCTCAATAAACATAAATTAGAAAATTACAAAATTCAAATGGCACAAAATAAGCAACGTAAGATTCTACACACCACTTCATCAGTAGGTCCACTTTAATTTCGTGATCATTTTTTATTTTTATACAAAAAATTAAAAAGCACACCTCGTGTCAGTAACCACATCCATAAATTTACTCAAAAATATCTCTGCTTCCACTCTCAACTTGCCACGTAGTCACTCTACTGCTGTCCACGTCATCCTCTTCTCCTATTCTATCCACGTGGATTATAAATTCTGACCGTCGATCTTTCTAACTTAGAAATCTTGGCCGTTGGATGGTTAGAAAAAAGAGCTTGTGGACACCGAAATTCGAATGTGTATATATTGTTAATTAGAAAATAATATTTTGTTATTAACTACCACACGTACATTTTGAGCCTCTCAAATTTCCACTTCGATCATTTTTCTTTTCGTCGTAGAAAAAAGTTTAGCTCCGATCAGTTTTGGTTACCAGAATCTTCATATACCGTCGGCTAAGATCAATTTATTCTGTGATATTTTCAGGTACTATTCATTGTTTTCTGATTTATCATTTATGTGTACTATAACTGTCTAATTAGTTTGTTGAAAGTAAGTATTTTTGATTTACTTCATTCCGGTTTGCTTGAACTGAACATAATTAATAATGTTGTTATCACGTTATCCGGAGGTCATGAGTTTAATCTATAGAAAAGAACGGATACAATAGACTCTTGTGGTCCGGCTTTTTCCAAACTTGAAAATAACGGGAGCTTAGTATACAGGAATGCTTTTTTCGTCGAAAATGAGGAAACAAAATTTGAGTTCATATCTCAAAGTTCACTCAATTTTGAGGATTTATCAAGTAAAGTCTTAAGTTGAATGATTTAATTGATACAACGGACTAAGTTGAGTGATTTTATTGATATAAAACAACATTCAGTAACTTTGCTAGATAAATTCTCACAGTTGAGTGACCTTTCGAAATATTTACTCAATGAAATTGTTTTAGAAAATAATATGATTGTGATCGAATAGTTGTGTAACTCTCGAAATCAAACTTGCTTAAGATATTCAGTGAACAGAATCTCAGAATTGCAAAGTTCTGGCCAATAGCCGTTGAATTATGAGTAATTAACTTTAATTTGTTGATTCTTTGTACTGAAGCTTCGTCAGAAAACAAACAGGAAAATAGAAGAAAATAGTTCATGCCTTTAGGGAATTTCCTTAACCATTTGTCTTCAAGTTGAGATTAGTTTTGTTTTATGTATCATAATTCATAGTGCATGTATATTGGATTTGACAGGTGAATAGTTTGTGAGAAGCTCTTTTGTTCATTGAGAAAAATTTTGATAGCACAACTTGGCATGGGAGTTGTGACTGTTTCTAGCTCTGCTTCTCGAAGTCCATTGGGATTGAGCACAAGGTTTGCAGCTCGTTTATGTCCGCTTAAAAGGCCAGTAATTGTATCGTTTAAGAAAGATAAAACAAAGAATACAACTTTAGTTGCACCTAAGGAATCCATATCCTTGCCTATAGAAACGTCTAAAGAAAATGAAAAGAGGTCAAGACGAGTATCTAAACGTCCCGACAGAGTTCATGCTGTTTCAATGGAAGCCTCTCCGAGCACGTCAGAATTAGATTACAGTGAAGCTGCTGCCAAACTTGAAAGTATCTACAAGCGCAGTCTGGAAACTGCTAGCTCCAATACAGAAGTTAAGGATCGTTTGGTGAAGAGAAGGCCAAGGACGAGGAAGAGGATTGTAGAAGGTGATGAGGAAGCAAAGAGAGAGGTTGCTAATAATGTGGTCAAGAATCGTAGAAAGAAGTCTAAGAGGTTGAATCTTGACCAGAGGATTGCTCTACTAAAGAATAAAGATGGTGAAATGGTTACGTCATCCGAAAGAAGAAAACTCAAAGAGGACACTGAAGATGAAAAAATCGATAAGCTTGTCAGAGAATATTCAGGTGCTACTGACTTAGCGAGCTTAGACTGGAAGAAAATGAAGATCCCTCCAGTGCTTCCATCATCTGAGCATGCATGGCTCTTCAAGTTGATGCAACCTATGAAGGTACAAATATTTTATTGTTAACAGGAAAAAGATTAAATGTGAAAGGAAGTTTGTGTATTACATATCTTTGTTCATTAGATTTTAGTGTTGATAATGTTTTACATTACGATTGAGAGTCAGTTGTTGTAATTTAGGCCATCCTTCAAGTTAAGGAAAACTTGCAAAGTGATTTGGGGCGAGAACCAACTGATGGTAAAGTGGCTGATGCAACAAGTATGGATGCTTCTGAACTACGGAAAAAGCTGGAAGTTGGCCGAGCTGCTAGAAATAAGCTGATTAAGGTACTTTCCTTTTTTACTTGTCAGACCTTCTTGATGTGCACCTTAAAAGTTTAGTTTATGCCTCAAGCAGAAGAAAACTTGTTTCTGATTTTATAATTTGCATTGAGAAAACGTGTTTCTGGTTTATTCCACTTTCTTGATGTCATCAAACTTTCATATGCATCCAGATATTACATGAGTCTTAGCTTTATCTATAACTCACCTTTGCATTCTTGTTCTGTTGCAGCACAATCTACGTCTTGTTTTGTTTGTGATGAACAAATATTTTCAAGACTTTGCAAATGGTTCAAGATTCCAAGACCTCTGTCAGGCAGGCGTCAAAGGTCTAATCACAGCTATTGACCGTTTTGAGCCTAATAGGAAATTCAGGCTATCAACATATGGTCTTTTTTGGATTAGACATGCCATAATACGTTCTATGACAACCTCAAGCTTCACCAAAGTTCCATTCGGGCTTGAATCTGTACGTTTTCTCTCTTCCACTACCAGTGTTTTTTCATTTCACTTTTCACCCATCAAAGAACCAATTTCTTTTTTCTCTCACTGTCGAGAAGCCAAACAATTGCTTCATTTGTTGAAAAGAAAAAATATCATCTCTATTTGTGAGACATTTTTTCTTTGTAAATAGAATCATTTCTTGGCTTCCAACTAAAGTAATTTGTATAGATAAATGGCCAATCCTTTAAATAGCTGTAAGTCACCCCGTTAGGAGTATTATTCTCTTCTTTAAGGAAATGTCTAATCTGAGGTTCTCATTTGCTCATACTTGTCAAATAGTTGGTGCAAAAAATTGATATTCTTTTTTTTTGATTCAGATCAGAGTGGAAATCCAGAAGGCCAAATTGGAGTTGCTGTTTGAGCTTCAGAGGGTACCAACAGAGGAAGAAATAATTGAAAGAGTTGGACTTTCCCCTGAGAGATACCATGAAGTGATGAAAGTATCT
Organism: Capsicum baccatum var. pendulum; assembly: GCA_030864225.1. Lineage (NCBI taxonomy): Eukaryota > Viridiplantae > Streptophyta > Magnoliopsida > Solanales > Solanaceae > Capsicum > Capsicum baccatum. Next base: position 69,559,279 of record CM061552.1, on the reverse strand, counting down.
AAACCTGTTTCCTCTCTACATGCAAGAAACATGACAACCCAAGAAGAACTCATCAATGGAATAACTGATGTAGATGGTGTTGATGGGGATAAGAGGAAGCAGCCTGCTCTACTCAGGCTTGCTCTTGATGATGTGGTAATGTTTTTTCTTCTTTGCCTTTTTAAAATTGTTTCCATAGTTAAGAGCTTTGCTTCTCATTGAAAGAATGCTGCCATAGAAAATCCGTAAAGCTGTGGTGAAACAATGAAATGACATCTAGAGGCTCGATATTCTGGAAAGAGAGAAGAAATTATGTGATGGAGTCAATTCTGTCAAACAATACTTGGATTCTAGTAGATTAACTTCCGAGTCAAAAGTACTTGGGTGCAAGTGGATGTTATAAAGGAAATACAATTCTGTGGTTCATTATAAAGTTTCCAGGCTAAGTGAGTTGTCGAAGGATTTTGACATGAAAACGTCTGGATTATTTTTGATACATGTGCACCAGTGGCTAGGATGACTTCAACAGTGTTCTCGTAGCTTTATCATCCATTTATAAGTTGCACGTGCACCAAATAATTTTTTATTGATGACTGAGAAATCTGGTAACCGGTAAAGTTGTTGCCATGTGACCAGAAGGTCACGGGTTCAAGCCTTGGAAATAGCCTTAGGCAGAAATGCAAGGTAAGGCTGCGTACAATACACCCTTGTGGTGGGGCCCTTTCCCGGCCCCTGCGCATAGCAGGAACTTTAGTGCACCGGACTGCCCTTTTACCTAACCCTTTGGGCCAACCTCATCCTTCGAAACTCAGTGATGATGGGTTTTCCGCTCTACTCTTATCCACTTAAATACGGAACTTAGTTCTCTTTAAACATCAAAACCTTTAGAATAAGAGGCTAGGTGTATTTCGGTATCGCTAATTGTAGAGTAAGTCGTTTTATCTTGAGAGTGTTGTCTTAAACCGCTAGAAAACTTGGGGTGAGGGCAATTATCTTTCTTAATAATGTGATTGTCATACCTCGAGTTTTTTATTCCACCCTTTTGTTTATGCTGATCATCCACATCGTTTCCAACAATACCTACTTAGTCCTGAAGAGAACAATATTAATCTTTAAATCCAATTCCAATCCTGTTCCGCTTCCCAAACAGAACAGATCTCCACCAAAAAAACAAACAAACAGATTTTCGCAATACAGGAGTTCTGCTTCCCCATGTGATGATTATCTAGGGGTGGCAATAGTAGCCCAACATTTAATGGGTTGGGCATGAAATACTTTTCCTAATGGGTTGATTTGGAATAACCCATCTTAATCCATGACATAAGCTAACCCATAGTCAACCCATGAAACTGCCCAAAGTTTACACATCACTACCCAAAACTTCAACCCATGGCTACATAAACAATATTAGTCTGATACTCTGATGTTGAACTCTAAACGTTAATCTTCAAATAGAAACCAAATTGAAACGAGGATATTATTTGTTTATAACTTTTGGAACATATAGAGGTACAATGAACAATGACTAACCAACTTATTACTCCCCCCGTTTCAATTGATTTTTTGGTTTTGACTTGGAATTTAACATAGTGAAGAACACTTTTGAATCTTGTGGTCTTCAACTAAAGGTACGTAGAAAATACCAAAATGTCTTTTAATCTTATGGTCTTAAACATGCCGTGTGAAAGGTTGAAATTAAAGAGTTGCCAAAAACGGAAAGAGCATTCTTTTTTGAAACATACCAAAAAGGAAAGTAAGAGAAGAAAAGTAAGACATACAAATTGAAACGGAGGGAGTATTTGATATCACTTCCATCATTGTCCGAATAACAGGATCTTGTCGTTTGATTCGAAAAGTAATTTTGGAAGAATGCACATTCATATTAGTTGGATCAGTTTTGTTTTCGACACCATGGAAATTGACAATTTTCTTGAAATAACACTTGAATATCCTTGGTGACTAAATATATATCTTGAACACCCCAAACCACATAATATCTTTCTTGTTTATAATTCAAAATAACACTTCAAGGATAAGTAATGGAAACTTCTGGCATTAGAAGGACACTGTTGAGTAGATTTTGCGGAACTATTACCTGTTATTGTATCTTTAAGATATGTACTGCAACAACAACATCATACATATTCCCACATTGTGGGGTCTGGGAATCTTAAGATATGTACTGCATAAATAAAAATCATATTAGGTTTATAAGTTTCGATTTGTTAAATTACAAGGTTTTCCGGCTTCTGGACCATTAATTTTAAAGTCTGACCTTGAATCGCGTTCCTCTTTTGACAGCTTGATTCTCTTAAGCCCAAGGAGAGTCTAGTAATCAGACAAAGATATGGACTTGATGGCAAAGGTGATAGAACATTGGGAGAAATTGCAGGCAACCTAAATATTTCGAGAGAGATGGTACGGAAGCATGAAGTGAAGGCTCTCATGAAGCTCAAGCATCCAACTCGAGTGGATTATCTTCGCCGGTACATATTCTAAAGAAATCAACATCATTTGATCGTTGTATTGGAGAAAATTTATACCCCTATTCCTGTGTCAGCAATCTTGCCCACACTGTATAGTAGCCGCGTGTACACTAATCATTTGTACCATAGTCGTAACTTTACATCCCTTTTCACTATACTCAGTACCAAAATCTGTTAGTAAATACACTGTAAACAACTTATATTATTGTTCTTTTTCTCCTCACAGACCAGTTTGAAACAACTGATCTGTATATTTACGACATGGCTGAATATGTTTCGCTCAATCTTCATGGTGGTCTTTGATTGTCCTAATTTTCATGGTGGTCTATGATTATATTAATCAACTAGGATCAATTATGTCATCGCATATGCTTTGTCGTGTTCGGAGCATTAACTTCGTAATTTATGTAAAGCAAAAGCGAAAGAGAAACACTGTACAAGCATCTGCTGGTGCTCTTTGCCTCTGCTGGGGTTGAGATGATACAGGGTGACATTTGTAGTGATTCAGAATAGCACTTCTAAAAACTAGAAGAGGACCATCATCCATGTAAGCCACAAGTGAAAATGTGTAAGTCCACGTTATGATATATAGAATAAAAAAATGATGGAGGTGCATTCTATCCAAATGATTAAGCAGTATGATAAAACATATGATAGGATAATAAATATGATAGGATAATAAATCAGGCTAGAATTTCAAATAGTAGCTAAATGCATTAGGGATTGAGAATATGAAGAGGAGCCTTGGAGTAACTAGTAATGAAATTGCTGTATGTGACCAGGAGGTCACACGTTTTGAGCTGTGCAAACATCATCTGCAGGCAGCATAAAATGAACGCTTGTGATTCGGTCCTTTCTCGAATTTTATACATAGCAAAAGCTTTAGTCCACCGAACTGATATTTTTATTTTAATCAGTTGTTTATTTGATAATGTTGAGTGACATGTTCCATTGACTGGGGAATCATATAACGAAATATTGTAAAACAAGATACTGTCAAATGTTATTAGTCGGCCTAGCTTGCTAAGCTACACTTCAGTCCTCCATTTACTTATTGGAAATAATTCTCAATATTCTATCTAGCTAGTTACCCCTCCACCCAAATTAATTGTCTATCTTATTATAAATAATTGTCCCAAATTACTTGCTAATTTACAAATTCAAAATAGAAATAATTACGTTTTTTTTTTGCTTTTCACCCTTAATTTTTTTTTTTTTTTTTTAAAGTGATAGCAAGTTATTTGTAAAGCTTTAACAAAGCTTTTAAGAGTAAATTAGTAAAACTATTTTTTATTTATAATTGCTTAACAAACATGTGAAAAGAGTGATAATAGAATTCAAGCAACTTACGAGAAGCTCGTGTGAATTCGAACTACAACAGGAATTCTACAGAGGAATTCGAGTGGAATAGCTCAATAGGGAATGGAGGATAAGAAATAAAGTAGAGTGAGTGTAGAAACTGAATTGTATTATTTGATTGATAACTGCAATGAATGGAATTACAATGATTTATACTAGCTGAATATCACTATCAATTGTTACGAACCGCCTCACTAACTACTTCGCCGATGTGGCGCACTAACTTCCTTCTTGATCTATCAATAGTAGTAATTCCACTTCCACTGTGTAACTAATTTCCTAAAATGCTTGTATCCATACTTCCCTTCATAGAAGATCCTCGACCTCAAGGATCAAAATCAATCTAGTATTGCTGGTACTCCATGCCACTTAACCAGCACTTGTGCAACCGCTTTATTACCCTTCTTTACCACCCTTCTCTATAGTATAACTTCAGTATCAGGGCAATGAGGAGTAGCAACATCAGCGGTGGGAGGGTAGAAAATTTGGGAAGGAACTTCATAACACCTCTTTAATAATGAAACATGCACAGTTGGATGGATCTTGACTGAAGCTGGAAACAACAATGTGTAAGCAACAGGTCCCACTCTTTTCAAAATCTGGAAAGGCCCATAATATCTAACAGCTAACTTGTGGAAGGGTTGAGCTGAAACGCTGACTTGCTTGTAAAGTTACACCTTAAAATAGACCCAATCCCTGACAAAAAAGAGCCTATCACTTCTATAAGTATCTTTTTGTTGTTTCATCCTATGTTGTGCCCTCATAAGATGGTGTTTAAGAAGTTGAAGTTTCAATTCTCTGTTTAGAAGAGTTTTATCTCCTTCGGTAGAAGAAGACTCACCAGGAAGGTATGAGAGATATAGAGGGGGAGGTCGACCATAAAGAGCCTCATATAGAGTGAGGTTAATTGCAGAATGATGACTAGTATTATACCAATACTCATCCATAGAAAGGAAAGTGAATCAACCAGTACTATCTTCAGCACAAAAACATCGCAAATAAGTTTCTAAACACCTGTTTAAGACCTCAGTCTGACATCAGATTGAGGGTGGTAGGTAGATAACATGTTAAGATGAACATCTTGTAGTAAGAACAACTCTTGCCAAAAAGTGCTTAAGAACAAAGCATCCCTGTCACTAGTGATGGTATCAGGAAGACCACGTAACCTTACTATGACATCCATAAACACTTTAGCCACAAATTCAACAGTATAAGGGTGCTTCAAGGGTGTGAAATGTCCATACTTACTTAGCCTGTCAATTACCACCAGAATGACTTCATAGCCATGTGATTTAGGCAAACCATCTATTAAGTCCATGCTGATTTGGGACCATACCGTCTCAGGAGTTAGAAGTGGTTGTAATAAACGAGGATGAGCAGCTAAATTAGCTTTATTTTTCTGAAACATATCACATCTCTGTACAAACAACTTGACATCCTTCCTCAAACTTTTCCAGTAAAATAGAGTTAGCAACCTCTTCAATGTGGCATTAACACTAGAGTGATCACCCTGAGCAGTGGAGTGCCAAAAAGTAATTGTTCTTCCTTAATTGTTCTAATTGCCAATAACCAATAAACCCTTCCTCCTGAGTTGGTTATTACTCCATGTGAACTGGGAAAGACTAGTGGGATTATCTTGTAATTGGTTAATGAGAGTCTTCAATTCTACATCAGTTTCCCAACTTTCCTTAATGACCTGTAAAAGGTTAGAGCTAGTGTTAGAAATGACCAAAGATAAGAGCTCAACACTTGATACTCTGTAGAGGTCATCAACAACTTTATTTTCTACTCCATTCTTATACTCAATGGTATAATCAAAGGGCATGAGCTTGGTTAGCCACATCAATTGGGAATTGGTATGTAACTTCTGTTCAATCATAAATTTTAGGGCCTTTGAATCAGTTCCTATAATAAATTTCTGTCCCAAAAGATATTAGGACCATTTAGTCACAACATGTACTATAGCTAGTAACTCTCAATCATATATCGATAATGTTGCATTCTTAGGTGATAAAAATTTGTCGATAAAGGCTATAGGGTGGCCTTGTTGCATCAATACAATACCAATTCCATAGCCACTTACATCCGTCTCAACTACAAAGGACTTGGTCATATCAGGTAAAGCCGATATAGGTGAAGCAATAAGGGTTAACTTGAGTTTTTCAAATGCATCAGTAGTTTGTTGAGACCATTTGAAGTTGTCCTTCTTTAAGAGGTCATGTAGGGGTTTACATATCATACCAAAGCCTTGGATGAACCTTCTATAATACCCTACTAACCCGATGAATCCTCTTAGTTGTTTTAAAGTTGTAGGAATAGGCTAGGTTTTGACAGATTTTATTTTTTTGGGATCAGTGGAGAATCTTTCTTCTGTGATAAAATGCCCTAAATATTCAATTCTTCTCACCCCAAAGAAGCACTTACTTTATTTAGCAAATAGTTAATGTTTCTTCATTTCTTGAAAAATAGATCTCAATTGTCTCACATGGTTCTCTAAGGTCTTGCTGTTAGTCAGGATATCATAAAAAACAACACAAACTTCCTAAAAAGGGCTAAAATACTGAGTTTATCAAGCCTTGAAAAGTTGTAGGTGCATTAGATAGCCCAAAGGGAATAACACGGTACTCATAGTGGCTTGAATGAGTCCTAAATTTAGTCTTAGATATGTCTTCAGTAGCCATTCTCAGTTAGTGATAACCAGACCTGAGATCTATCTTACTGAAAATCGTGGATCCTCTTAGTTCATCCAATAACTCTTCTACTATTGGAATGGGAAATTTGTTCTTCAATGTGGCCTTATTGAGGTCTCTATAATCAACACATAACCTCCATGTACCATCGTTCTTCCCTACCAATACCACAGGTGCAACATAAGGGCTGCAGCTTTGTTGAATGATACCTTGATCCAACATCTGATTAACCAAGGTCTCTATCACATCCTTCTTAACTGTTGGATATCGATAAGGCCTTTTATTAATAGGTTAAGTACCCTGGTGAAATACTACTCTGTGATCAAATACCCCTCTAGATGGAGGAAGTTGAGTAGGTTCATTAAACAATTCCTTGAACTCAACTAGTAAACTAGATAAGATACTGTCAGTTTCAACTTTTACAGCTTCTAATGTATGCCATTGTACATCATAACACCTGGTAGGTATCAATTAAATCATGCATAATTGAGCTTGATTACCTGAAATTTTTGCTAACTTTTCTACATTTGTGGTTAAGATTTGTTTACCAGATCCTCTCAACACATGTCTGTTGTCCCTGTACAAGAATTTCATATTTAAATCTCTAAAGTTCATCTTGATATCCCTAAGAGTGAGTAGCCATTGCACTTCAAGTACTACTCCACAACTTCCCAAGGGTAACAATAAAAATTTAGCAGAGAACTCTGCTTCTTGCAATAACAAAGATAATTTGCATATCTTTTCAACCTTCATAGTTCCATTAGTTACTGCAACTTTCTGAGGCATAATAGTAGTTACTTGACACCCCAATTGATCTACTAAGAATGGATCAATGAATTTATGTGAACTGCTTTTATCCACCAAAATATGCAAATGATTCTTTAAGTGATAACCAATGACTTTCAAAGTTATGTAGCCTAGTGACCCATTCAATTCATGAAGAGACATCTAAACTTGTTCTTGATTTTGGTTCCGCTCAATTTCTTGAATCATCAATGTTTTTTGTGCCTCTTCTTCAAGATCCCGATCACACTCTTCCTGTACTTCCTCTAATTTTAGTATCTACAACTGTTTTAAATTCCTATATTTATAGCTAATGGCATACTTCTCATCACAGAAAAACATAGTCCTTTTCCCCTCTTCTCTTTCATCTCTTTTGAGATTACTGTACTTCTATGAAAATTCTTCTATTGGTTGGACCCTTTGCTTAGAGTAGGCAAGATAGCTTTCCTCCAGTTCCTTTGATCTCCAAATCCGCTATTCTGATGTAGTAATCTAGTAGGGGAAGAAGAAGGATGCCAAACAACAGCAAGATAGGTTTCTTGCATTCTAGCAGTCTTGTAAACATGAGAAAATATGGTGGGATTGGTTATCTTTACTGCAATATTCAACTCAGGTATCAGCCCTTCAATGTAACAACTGATTGTATTTTCCTCAGATAAATTTACCCTAGTTAAATGCATCTTAAATATCCTTTGGTACACTCTTACACTTCTAACTTGTTTCACCTTCTTGATTTCCTTCAGAGGATCATCAAAATCAATACCAAACCTCTCAATCAAGGCTAGAGCATACTCATTCCATGATGCAGATTGGAGATATTTCTTGTATATCATGAAAGCTAAATGCGACTGAATGGCTTAACCCTCATACTGTAAAACAGCTAAAAATTTTTCTTCACCTGGTACATTTTCTACAACAAAAAATTGTTCAATCTTGAACAACCAAGATCGTAGGTCGTCCCCGATAAACCGTAAAAACTGCATTCTAGACCACCTATTGAAATTTGAGTGGTGAGAATGGTAATTATTAGGGTTTTTCTCCTTATCCCTTGTTCCTCTTTCTGCGAATTCTTCAACCCTAGAAGGATTATTATCCCTTTCCAATGGTGTTTTCTCTCTTCGATTTTCCTCAGCTGACAACTGATTCTTCAACTCTATCATAGTTTGATCTCATTTTTCCAAGGAAGAGACCTTTCCTGCTAATGACCAAACTTTCGTTATCAACTGTTGCATCATATCCCATAATCTCGTACATCTGCAGCTGGGAAATCATTGTTGCGATCCCCATTTGATTGAGTCTTCGCCATTAATGCCAAGAAACGCCTGTCTCTGATACTACTACTAATAGAATTCAAGAAACTTACGAGAAGCTCGAGTGAATTCGAACTACAACAGAAATTATACAGAGGAATTCGAGTGGAATATCTCGATAGGGAATGAAGGATAAGAAATGAAGAAGAGTGAGGGTAGAAACTAAATTGTATTATTTGATTGATAATTGCAATGAATGGAATTACAATGATGTGTACTAGCTTACTATCACTATCAATTGTTACTAACTGCCTCACATGCTAATTTGCTGACGTGGCGCACTAACTAACTTCTTGAGCTATCAACAGTAGTAATTCCACTTCCACTGTGTAACTAATTTCCTGAAATGCTTGTATCAAAGAGAAAGTGAATAACTAATATGAAACGGATTGAGTATATGTTTGAAGACGTTATCCAAGGCAAAAAGTTTTTCCCATGTCAACAATTCTCCAATGGACTAGGCTCTCACACCTTACGATCCGAAGACAAATCCAATAATTCAGACTAATAGTAAATTAAAAGTGGAGAATATCTTAGTGGTCATCAAAGTAGACCAAACTTTCTCTCGGTCTTTTATCCATTATTTATATCGATAAAGCCACTCAAATTAAATTATTTTATCTACAAAATCAATAATTTTATTGTTCTAGCTAAAACTAAAAGATGTGATTAGTGTTATAGCACATTGTACCAATTAAGCCTAAATCCGCCAATATATATATGCTCCCACCCCATCAATTAAAAGAAAAGACAAAAGAAAACACTAATAAATTCGATGTCATTTTACAAGCATGATTGAAAAACGACGAGTGAAGAATCTAATTAACCTTTTAGCATCATATTTAATTGTGATAAAAAGTATGAAAGCAAGAGAGATATGAGATATGTCTCAATACAATTAGGAAATCAAGTTTGTTTAGTAAGCTGTTAGATATTATTGGTTTTTAGCTTTGAAATTAAAGAAATAATTGAAGAAAAAAAAAACTGTAATTATATTGTCAAAGGGAATTGTTTTATTAATAACTCAAAGACATATATTTATTGCTAAATTTCTAACTTGACTTCAATTCAAATTCAAATTCAAATAACAAAGGGATAACTAATTCAAGTCTAAATCACATAAAACTCTAATAATTTAAACTACTAATAGTTATCTACTTCTACTTTATTTGTGAGACATATCTTCAACACTCTCCTTAGTTCTAAAATTGTAGATTGCAGTCTCGTCTTAGCCTGGATTTGACCTCTTGAATAAATATGTCAATTCATCTTTGTTCTTGCACGACTTGTGTGCATCTTCTGTTGGATTAAATAAGAAACTTTTGCCTCTCACATCAACTTGTAAAATCTCATGATTAATGAAATAAAAAATTCAATTTATCAATATTGGACACGTAAAGGACATTTGAAATTATTTTTGTATGTGAAATTGTTTTGATAACAATATTCTCTTTTCCTTCTGCAGGAATATAATCACTATTTTCAATTCTTATTTTCTTATTTTTCAAAGGCAAAAACTCTTTTAAAAGAGTTTTTTCATATGTCATGTGGTTTGTACAACTGCTGTCAATCATCCAACAAAAATCAGATTTCTTAGTTGAAGAATATGTTGCCACAAATGAGTGATCTTCTTCTTCATTTTTGCTGACTTGGACATTTGCTTCATATTTTTGAGATTTGATTTTGTAAATCATAGCTTCATGACCAAGCTGATTGCAGATCTTACATTGCGCATCTAGCCTCTTTCAATATTTAAATAGAGGATGACCTATTTTGCCAAAGTACTAAGAAGGTGGGTAGTTTTTCCTTGAATTATTACCCTTGCTTTGAGTCTTGTGGTTGGTTGCCAAAGCTCCTTCAACCATACCATCCTGCCTCATAAGTCTCCTTTTCTCTTGAACCTGCAATGTATTTAACAACTTTGGCAAGATAATCTTGGACAGATCTTTTGTGTTTTCCAAGGTAGTAATGATACTTCGTATCTTTCAGGTATTGTAACAAGATTTTTCTCAACAATTCTTGATCCTTAAAATTTTGTGCCAAGCAATCTTACCTTGTTAACAATGCCAAAAAATCGGTCTGAGTACTCTTTGGCGGTCTCAGATTCCTTCATCTTTTGAAATTCGAATTTCCTTATTAGATTCAATACTTTCATGCCTCGTATTCTTTCATGTCCTGTGTATTCATCCTTCAGATAATCTCAAATTTCTTTTGCTGATTTAATGGTCATAATTATAGTGAAAATTATTAGAGACACTCTAGGAAACAAAATTTCTTTTGCCTTTGATTTTCTGATTTTCCTTTCCTTTTGACTTTTGATCTGGGCCATCGTGGAATTATCGGGTAGTGGAAGAACATCAAAATCCTCCTCCATGGACTCCCAAAGATCTAAAGTCTCAAGATAAGTTTCCATTTTTACTGTCCAAAGTTAATAATTCTCACCATCAAAGACAAGAACTATTTAAGAAAAAATATTTTCAGAATTCATCTCACTCACAGATCCCTTAAGAAATTGGCTCTAGATACCAATTGTTGGTTTTTAGCTTTTGAAAGACTTGAAGAAAAAAAATACTGCAATTGTATTGTCAAAGGAAATTATTTTATTAATAACTCAAAGACATATATTTATAACTAAATTTCTAACTAGACTTCAATTCAAATTCAAATTCAAATACAAAGATACACTTGATACAGTAACAACGAGGTAGGAAACAACAATAATAGTAATATAACACTTACCAGCTTAAATAACACAATGGGCCTCATTTGGTTAAGAGAAGAACTCAAAAAACTTCTTGTTGAAAGGACCCTTTCATACTAGTACTTAGAAAAATAAATGTGCAGATCTTGTCATAAACACATTTTGAGGTACTTTAATGTCCTGAAAAGTTGTAATAAAGTCGTTAGCCCTATTGGGAGGTTGTACGCTGTCATTACATATCATTTGAAAGGAAGAGCACTTAGAAAGCTTACTTTTCTTTTCTATATAATAGAAGAGGTGGTTTCCACCACCTCTTCATTTACTATATTACATCTTAATTACTTCGTAATTTATTATATTATTTTTAATTAATTATTATAAGTCATTTATATATTAAAATTAATAATAGTTTTTATTATATAACCCCTAATTAATTATTATAATTCATTATATATTAGAATTAATAATATTTAGTTAAAAAATAGATATTTATAACGTTTGTTTCAGCTGCTTCAACCGTATATTAAACCTTAATTGCTCCGTAATTTACTATATTATCCCTAATTAATTATTATAAGTCATTTATGTATTAAAAAATTAATAATATTTAATTAAAAAATAGATGACATGTCTGCCTATGTTACCCCTAATTGCTCCGTAATTTACTATATTACCCCTACTTAATTACTATGAGTCATTTATATATTAGAATTAATAATATTTTTTTACTATATCACCCCTACTTAATTATTATAAGTCATTTGATTTCGACCACTGCTTCGCCATTTACTATATTACCCTAATTGCTCTATGATTTACTATATTACCCCTAATTAATTATTATAAGTCATTGATATATTAGAATTAATAATATTTTTTATTATATTACCCTAATTAATTATTATAAGTTATTTATATATTAGAATTAATAATATTTAATTAAAAATAAATATTTATGATGTTTATTTCAACTGCTTTAACCGTGATTTTACTATATCATCCCTAATTAATTATTATAAGTCATTTATGTATTAAAAAATTAATAATATTTAATTAAAAATAGATGACATGGCTGCCTATATTACCTCTAATTGCTCCACGATTTACTATATTACCCCTAATTAATTATTTTACGCCATTTATATATTAGAATTAATATTATTTTTTTCTTATATTAACCCTAATTAATTATTATAAGTCATTTATATATTAGAATTAATAATATTTAATTTAAAAAATTGTTATTTATGACGTTTGTATCAGCTGCTTTAACTGTAATTTTACTATATCATTCCTAATATTATAAGTCATTTGTGTATTAAAAAATCAATAATATTTAATTAAAAAAATGTATGACATGCCTGCCTATATTACCCCTAATTGCTCCGTGATTTACTATGTTAGCCCTAATTAATTATAAGTCCTTTATGTATTATAATTAATAGTATTTTTTATTATATTAGTCCTAATTAATTATTATAAGTGATTTATATATTAGAGGTAATAATATTTAATTAAATCAATGTACATTTATGTTTGTATCTCATCAATATCGAATTTTAATGCTAAAAAATATTTATAGTGTCGGCACAGGCCATGCACCTCTAGTTGTAATACAAGAATTAGGTTATGCTAAAGAGTATGGGATCAAGAAGCCTTACACACCTTGTTGTACAACTCTGATAGCACCCTAAATTGACCTTCTTCCTTTCAGATTATCAGTATATAATAGAGTATGTAGTAAAACTAGTACTAATAGCTAATCAACACATTTGGGTTATTTAACTTTATCAAAATAGTAGCAAAGCAATAAGCCTGTAACTTATCATAGGTTGACCTTAAAACAACAATGATTAATTACTTTTGTTATAAAACAAGCTCGTATTTTATTTTTGTTATCTTTTCTCAATAATGAGAAATAATTTGAAAAAGCTGAGTCAATCGCTAGAACTACTGATTTTAAAGCTCCAAATAAATAGGCTTACTTTTTCTTCACTTGAATCATAATTATTCAAATCTAAATTTGACTGAATCTAAATTTAAGTATTGTGTCTAAGAAAAAAATGAACCAGAAAAAAAGATTGGGTGTTCTTTCCTCCCCTTTCCTCTACTCACGTCCATATACTACACAATCCTCTTATAAAGTCCTTCCCCACACTCCAGGGGCTGCATAACACACATAACTTAATATAAATATGCGATGGGCAGTACGATCATGTAACACTCGATTTAGTGGTATGTCACAACAACTTTTTTTTTTTTGCTTCAATACAACTACACACAACCATTCTATAATATTTGTCACTACCTCCCAACCACATTATTTATGGAATAGGCCCTAATCGGTCCAAAAATCCTTTAGCATAATAACAGAATATTTCACTCACCGTCTCATGAGTTCAAGACAAAAATATAAACATAATTCTCCACCCAAAACATGTATATAAGAAGGGGAAAAAATGGACCATAGTCTTACCTTAGTTTTGTGATAGTTTATTCTCTTAACTAGTATCTCTTCAAGATATTGATTTCTTCACACACAAATTAAAGGAGAAGAGAAAATCTCTTAAAAATCAAGAAAAATGAAATTATCAAACTTATAGAGGATTGTCCTATGATTTAAACATAGAGAACATAATTTTCTTAGTCTCCTTAAGCTAAGTTCATGAAATATTACACTTAACTTTAGCTTTAAAGGAAACAAAACACCAAGAACACTAATAGGACTTTTAAGGCTGCTATTGAAGCTAAGATAGAGCAAGAGAAGGCTCTAGAAATTCTGATTTTACTTGCAAGTTAAAATGAGCCAAATGGGCTGATTTCAACTCCTTGAGAGGGAGCTGCTCTTGGCAGGCTTTCTTGACCATTTTGAGCCAAGAATTATTTACTCTCTCTCCCATTTTCTTAATTATTTTACTCTCTCTTTCGATTTATATGCATAGCAAGGCCGACATATATATAGAAGCCTTTGTATATGACAAGGCCGACATATACATAACAAGACCAATTCATATACATAACAAGTATGACAAGGCCGACATATACTTAACAAGATCGACATATACATAACAAAGCCGATTCATATACATAACAGGGACGACATATACATAGAAAGCTATGTATATGTATTTTTAGTGAAAAGTGAGATTTTTGTAATATGTTTGAAGAGATGGAATTTCTTGTAATAAGTGAAACTTAAGTTGTAGATTTGTGTAATTTTTAGTAATTTTTCAAGTAGGTGATGCACCTACTGATCATTTGACATGAGCCTTTATTGACTTGAACATCGGGCCTTGATTATCCATCCTTCTCCTTTTCTTTTACACTTAGTTTAGGCTAGAATTTTCAAATAGATGATGGTGTACTTGGCCTGATAAGGTGGTTAAAAAATCTTAGTAGGTGATGAACCTACTTGGTTTCGAAAGTTTGTCAATAAGTCAAAGTAGGTGATGCACCTACTTGGTTATATCAAGTTCCTCAAAAGGTCGAAGTAGGTGATGCATCTACTTCCTTTATTATTGATTGATCTCAATTACATTGGGCCTAGTTAGATTTGGGTGCTGTGCTCTTTTTTCATGTATAAATAACATAAAGGGTAAAATTCAGAAATAGCATACTTATCCTTTTAATTATGATTTTCATAGCAATAGTTTCATAATTACATAATATAGCAAGTTATATTTTGTATTTTTGTAAACTGTTGCTACAAGAATACAAATACATATGATTTTTACTGCCCTTATGATCGATATGTATTTTGTATTTTTGCAAACTGTTGCTACAAAAATATAAATACATACAGATACATATGCTACAAAATGTAATTTGATAAAAGTATTATTATTTTTTGTAATTTAATATTTAAATATGCCACTTTATGTATTTTTTCCTAACATAAATACCAACCCTTTTGAAAGTAATTACACTCTCTCTCACTTTTTTAATTACTTTACTCTCTCTCCCTATTAATATACATAACATAACCGACATATACATAGCATTCTGTGTATATGTTGGGATTTTTGTAATATGTTTAGGGAGTTAATATTTTTTGTAATATTGGAAATATAAATTGTGTATTTGTGTAATTTTTTATTTTTTCATTATACTTTTTTAATCAGTTTGGGCCTCAAATGAGCTTATTAATATAGTCCTAAAACTGACCCATTAATCATGACCTCTTTAAATGCCCGTTTGGATGGGCTTATTTTAAGTGCTTTTAAGCTAAAAATAGCTTTTTAGCTTTTAAGCCAAAAATAGTGTTTGGATAAATTTTTAAAGTTGCTTAAAAGCACTTTATTTTTAGTTAAAAAGGTATAACTAAGTCAAAAGCCAAAAAAAATAAGCTCATCCATATATAGCTCAACTCGTCTACTAGCTTGATTAAGTTAAAGAAAGCACCTCAATTTTTTATTTCATTTATAGATCTTAATTCCTTCATTTTAACTTAAAATTTATATACACTCGATCACTTTGAGATTTAGACTCAAATACCACCTTAAGATCCCAAATTTAAATTGTTGCATCGACATTAACTTGATTGTGTCACATTAAAATATACGGACAATATCTTCAAACTTATTTAAATAATAAATACTTGCACAAAAAATCTAGCCTATTGCCTACAGCACAATGCTATATCAAGTTTCACATAAGCAGCAGAAGTACATGCAAAATACGGGGTGATATAAATGAATAGTTGGTCCTAAACAAAAGAGTTCCAACGCAAAAATACATGAGATTTGGACTAATTATTTGGAATCCTTTAAGATTCATAATTACATAAACATACAGTTGCTTTGACCAAAAATACAATTAGCCATTACCAAACGAATTATATGGAATTGAATCCTAAAATATGAGTTTCTTTCAATGTTGTTCTTCAATCAGCTTTTATCCTCATTGGGTAAGACCAAATTCTGAGTGAAGAGTGAGTTTAGCCTTTTTGTCTCACCTAAATTCGCTAAGTAATCAGTCAAATTATTTACTTTTCCGTAGCAATATTGAAATTACAGTTGCCTTATTTTTTTTTAGTTTATTGATCTGACTTATAAGTTGAATAATGTGAAAGTTGACATTATTTTTCTCATTGATCATACGGATGATCATGATAGAGTCATTCAGTATCCATATTTTTATATCCATTTGTGATTCACCATTGAATTTCAGCGAGAATAGATTTCAATTCTGCAACACTATTTGTAACATCCCGTAGTTGTTTCACGCTAATAACGCTCTCTAAAATAACCTTTAGAAGCGTTGTATGGATCCAGTTTGGACGTTGTGGGTTGCTTTGGGGGTGTTTCAAGACCTTAAAAACAAGTAGGCGTTGCACAATAGGACCTTGGCAAAGGTCATGCGTCGCATGACAACGCAAAAGGCCACGGGAAAGGGTGTGCAATGGCCATGTGCCACCCACTTGGGGCTATGCAATAGCCATGCGTCGCCCACCTTGGCTTGGGCAATTGCTGTCAACTATATGGTAATTGCATAGAAGCGTAAGAGCTCCGTTTTGTATTATTTTAAGGGCATTAAGGTCTTTTCATGTCCCATATCCGTTTCTAAATCAATATGAACGAAATTAAAGTCCTTATGTATTAACACTCCCAAAATCCCCAATTCATCTTCCCTAAGCAAAAAGGAGAGAAACTAACTAGGGTTTGAGAGATAAAGCCTCAAGGGTCAAATTTTCTCAACGTTTTTGTCAATTCTAAGGTATGTGGGACTATCCTAAACCTCATGGGCATAGGGTATCATTTTTAACAAGTTTTAAAGGCATGAAATTGTGTATACAAGAAGGGTTTTGAAAATACATGAAGAATATGCATCATGACATTTTGATAAGATAATCATGAAGTTTTCGTAGTTTTGAATTATATTCGTGTGTTTAAACGTTATATAATTTTGAGAATTAATATGAGAGCATGATTCATGAAATTTTTCTCTCCACGTGGAATTTTTTTGATTCAACATGTTATGGGTTGTTTAATTGCATGTTCTACAGTATGAGTTAAATGTTTTACTATAATTCATGGACTTGACGTTAATTATGATATAAGGAGAGGGTGTTTTCTTGTTATACATGCACTCTTTGTGTTAAATGAAAGAATCGGACGTGATTTATTAAAAAAGTTGGCCACCGTATGTTGAAAGCTTGAAACATGATGTTTTTGCATAAATTTTTCGTGTGCTACTGGAATTAGAACTGTCATACGTTGTTTACATCTTTTGGGTGGCCATTTGTATGATTTTTGAATAAAAAGGGCTATGGATACGTTATGACATGATTCGACTTGTAAGTCTAGGTATGATGATACCTATTATGGAGTGCCCTTAGCATGAAAGAAAAAAACGTTTTAAGAGCATGAAGCATGGTTTTAAAGAACTAAAAATGAGCTTAAAGAGAGTGAGGTGATCACCCGAAGAAGTCCCGACTTTAGATAATGCATTGCCCAAAATCGTGTTTTGTCGATACTAGTTTATTATGTCCTGTAATATGGATTGTATGCTGGCGACGACCCTATGGTGTAGTACGTATGATAGACCCCAATCTTTGCGGCAAACTCGGATTGGGAGCTTGGCTGCCGCGTTAAGGGAGGAATCCATATAGTCGTGGATTAGTATGAATGTAGGGTGACCCATCTAGCTCAGAAGTAAAATAAAGAGTTGAGTCATGATTGGAAGAAAATGTTTAAAGCTTAATAAATTATGCCCATGTGTTTTCATTTACCTTATGCTAAAATTTTTGATAAATGCTCTCACTTATGTTATACAAATTATATTATATTTTTGAATTGTTCTGCTACCAGTACTTTTGAGTATTGACCCCCTATATTCAGGTTTTGAGGCACAGTCCTATGGTCTTGCAAACTAGTAGAGTATTTCCATACTTTCAGAGATTGGTAAGCCTCTCTTACATCGGAAGGTGTCTATCCCATGTGTTATTTCCTTTTTATGGTCTTTATGGTCTGGCCGGGGGCCTTGTCCCGGCATAAAGAGTTTGTACTCTGTAGAGGATGCGTAGACGAGATTTGGGTATTGTATTGTCATATTTTCTTGACACAGTTTGTATTGTAAGTTTCCTTGAATTTTATTATAGCTTTCACACTTTAATTATGTATGGATTATGCTTATGATAGTATGCTAAGGGGTTTCTCTGGTTTTCGTGGTTCGGGATGCCCGTCACGGCCAGGGCCTCGGCTCGGGTCGTGACAAGCTTGGTATCAGAGCATGGTTCATGGTCCCAGGGTGTCTATGAAGCCGTGTCAAGTAGAGTTCTTTTATGGGTGTGTAGCGTGTCACTCTTATAAAGAGGAAGCTACAACGCATTTAAGAGATGTTTCCCATTCGTTCATAATGTAGATCGTGCCATTGTGTTGTCCATATTGAAGTTATCCAAATTCTTTCCTTACTCTAAATTTATTAGCTATGCCTTATTGTTGAGGCAATACAAGTCCAAGAGATTTGATCCCTAACGATGTGGTCCTTTCTGATTGAGTTATTCATAAAGTTATGAGATAGCACAAGGACTTAAGAGGTGTCCATTAGTGCTTAAAAGTGTATTAATTTGAGTATTTACTACTATCTTAATGAAATTGTACTTTTCAGCTTGAGGTATGAAATGTATTCAGTCTCTTTCAGAATCCCTATTACTGATGTCATGTATAAGGGTAAGGATGTGTGGCAGAATGTTGGAACATTATTTCTACCCAAGTAGTAGTATGTTAAAAGGTGTCATGACCTATGAGCAGTAAGATGGTTCTAAAGTTAGTGGTAAACGAAAAGGGGTAGATTAGTCAATAATTTATGCGTAGAGACTCATTGGTGTATATAGAATTTAAAAATAACGGGAGTGTATGCAAGGGTAAGTAAATTTAATGTGAGAAAGTAGAAACATGTTGATAAGATTGTAATGGGTTATATTATAAGGTTAAGATCGACTACCTTCATTATGTGACCTTACTTCCCTTGATTGTCTTTTTCTAGTAGTTGTAAACTAGCACTGCATGTGAGAAGGTATGTAGTAGATTTTGAGGTATAATAGTAATGTCATGGAGGAGATGTGATTGTAGGTCATAGTTAAGTAAAATATGGTATTTGGGTTTCTTTCCCAATTTGATGAACTAGTATAATATGTGGCATGCCTCATCGATGGTACATGATTGGTTCTAGACAATAGGCTTGAACTTTAGATGTGGATTGTGGTTGTAAGAATAGTAGCTTAAGATTAATGATGCATATTTTGTGGGAGTAAGTAGTAGGCTTGATTTGATGTGTGCAATATCCTAGGTTGGCAACTTGGGAAAAAAGAGTGGATAATTGTGATATATTTGTATATACATGAAACTACAATTAAAATGATGAATTGTGGTTGAGTCATTAAGCGTATAAGAGTGTTAAGTATATAAGAATATATGGAACCCCCAGGTAGCATGTTGTTAGATAAGGTTTTATAAGTATAAGTGTCATGTGTACCTAGTTCATGTTCTTGAATTTTTTAGTATGGAGAAGTCTGGAGAGTTGTTGTACGGTGTAATTTAGAGTTGAATTGAGGTAATATAGGTAGACAATATGTGCCTTTGGTATAGTTTTACAAATTTTATGAAGTTGTAAGTTATGTGATTAGAGTTCTAATGTTAGAATGTTAAGTAATGGAGAATGGATTTTTTTAATATGATAAAGAGTGAGGATGTGTATGCTCATAAGACTGTGAGTTTTAGGGTGATGGCTATAGAGGCTAGCAAAAGTTAAGAGTAGCGTTCCCGAAAAGCAATGTCTTTAGAGTATAGTTTATCAGGGGGAGTTTAGTATTTATGTGTATGGTGATACCCCGTTGTATTGAGTGTTGTGTTTGTACATTTAATGAGACGATATGTCCTCAAGTCTAGGATTGTGACTTTGATCTAAGGGGGAGATGATGAGTTAAGGTAGTTCCCGAATTTTCTCATGGTGGTAAATTTTAGGAAAGATTCATGATAAATCTAGTCCTATTCGAGAAAGCTCCCCCTACTTCAATTTAAGAGGCCATTTTGCTAGTGTATTATGTATTCAAGTTATGCTTATGCCTATGATTCACGTTCTTTATGCACTCATGTCCATGTTCTGACCTCCAAACTAGAGATAATAGTGTCTCTCAGTAATCTAAGCATTGTAGTGTTAAGATTTATGTTGAGATGCTCATGATCCACAGATCCATATCTTATATCATGTTTAGTTCTAAGGAACTATGCTTTCTGTATGTTACCGATTTGTTTTATGTCGGGTTTAGCCCAAAGTGATAAAATTTATGCAAACTCATTACTATCTCAGCTCTGAAAATGAGAAGCAATATCTTCAAGTATCAAGCCTTGTCTCAATCATTAACTTCATGAATTCCGACCTTAAGTTATACAAGTCATGATATAAGGGCTCATGTTTCTCACTATAAGCTCAACCCTGCGAACTCTTGTTGTACAATATTTATACCGGAATGGCTCTCTATTTATGATCTAGACATCGAATGTATGAAGTATTTCGTGTGTATTACATCACATCTGGCATCTCATGCCCCACCTTGAGTAGTGCAACAAGTATGAATTATAATTAAATAGTGTTACTCCCATTCATGATGCTTATGCTCGGGTCCCTCAATGACCCTCTGTATGTTAGTATGATGGTGGTTGTGGAAACATAGTAATGTCTTAGGTAGGGGAGTATATGTTCTTGTACGTGAAAATTTTGATGTGATTCTCGATCTAAGGTTATAAGTGAAGGGGAAACAAAGAAGATGAAATTTCGTTGTGTGAAATAGTTAGGAAGGAGGTATGCTACAAAAATCTTTGTGAGAGTGATTGTACTTGCTAGTCTTAGTGGGGAGATCCATGTAGTGGGTGTAATAATGATAGGCTTGAATGTGGTGATTGATGAAAATGCAAACCAATGTGTTATGCGGTTGGTACTCTTTGATTTAAGACCTCAGGGTATTTGATTATAATGATAAGGTAAAGTAGTATTCCTAAAGAGATGTAGGGTATCGAGTCTTATAGATTAAGCTAGCATATTTTAAACTCTGGGTTAGGCTTCAACATAGAAGGACTATGCAGTAGGACTTAAACTCTTGAGGATTAGGGTGGTTGTAGGAGAACTGTAAGTTAAAAATAATGAAGTATGTTATTTATTATTTGGGGGCATAGATGAGTAGTTTTTCTAAGTTTAAGGTCTATTCGTTATATCTTGCAAGGTGTAGAATGCTTCTATTTCTATCTCTTGCAAAATCTTATTTCACAATTAGTACCGACGTAAATCAGGCCTATGATCACCAAATAAACTCGTGTCATATGTTATGATGATCATGATCCCTAGAACTCATGTGCAAGGCCATCTCTCTGTCAATTCTTTTTATCTCACGCTTCGTGCTTACCCTATTCACTAGGGGTTATCATGAAGCTCTTTTGATACCTTTCCATATGTTTAATGTGAGGTTACGTTCTTTATTCCATACTTTTAGAGCTTAAACAAGTTCCTATCCGTCATCCAGGGACGAATGATCCCAAGGGGAAGATAGTGTAATATCCCGTAGTTGTATCACACTAATAACGCTCTCTAAAATGACCTTTAGGACCCTCGTATGGATGGTGGAACAGTTTGGACGTTGTGGGTTGCATTGGGGGTATTTTAAGACCTAAAAAACAAGAAGGCGTCGCACAATAGGACCTTGGCAAAGGCCATGCATCGCATGACAATCACAAAAAGCCACTAGAAAGGGTGTGCAATGGCTATGCGTCGCCTATTTGGGGTTGTGCAATAGCCATGCATCGCCCACCTTGGCTTGGGTAATTGTTGTGCGCCGCATGGTAATTGCATAGCGGTGTATGGGCTTTGTTTTGTATTATTTTAAGGACGTGAAGGTCTTTTCACATCCCATATCCATTTGTAAATCAATATGGACGAAATTAAAGTCCTTCCTTATGTATTAACACTCCTAAAATCCCCAATTCATCTTTCCTAAGAAAAAAGGAGAGAAACTAACTAGGGTTTGAGAGATAAAGCCTTAAGGATCAAATTTTCTCAACGATTTCATCAATTCTAAGGTATGTGGGACTATCCTAATCCTCATGGACATAGGGTATCATTTTAAACAAGTTTTAAAGAAATGAATTTATGTCTACAAGAAGGGTTTTGAAAATACTTTAAAGAATATGCATCATGAATCCATTTTGATAATATAATCATGAAGTTTTCGTAGTTTTGAATTATATTCATGTGTTTAAACGTTATATGATTTCAAGAATTAATATGAGAGCATGATTCATTAAATTTCCCTCTCCACATGGAATTTGTTTGATTTAACATATTATGGGTTGTTCAATTGCATGTTCTAAAGTATGAATTAAATGTTTTACTTTAATTTATGGACTTGACGTTGATTATGATATGAGGAAAGGGTGTTTTCTTGTTATACATGCACTCTTTGTGTTAAATGAGAGAACTGCACGTGATTTATGAAAAGCGTTGGCCACCGCATGTTGAAAACTTGAAACATGATGTTTTTTCATAAGTTTTTCGTATGCTACTGGAATAAGAACTGTCATACGTTGTTTACATCTTTTGGATGACCATTTATATGATTTTTGAATAAAAAGGTCTATGGATGTATTATGACATGATTTGACTTACAAGTCTAGGTATGATGATACCTATTATGGAGTGCCTTTAGCTTGAAAGAAACAAACATTTTAAGAGCATGAAACATGATTTTAAAGAACTAAAAATGGGCTTAAAGAGAGCGAGGTGGTCACCCAAAGAAGGTATGAGTTCAGATAACGCATTGCCAGAAACTGTGTTTTGTCTATATGAGTTTGTTATGTCCTTTAATATGGATTGTACACTGGCGATGACCCTATGACGTAATATGTATGACGGACCCTAATACTTGTGGAAAACTCGAATTGGGGGCTTGGTCGTTGATTTAAGGGTGGAATCCATATAGTCTGTTAATTAATACAAATGTAGGGTGACCCATCTAGCTCAGAAGTAGAATAAAGAGTTGAGTCATGATTGCAGGAAAAAAATTTTGAAGCTCAATAAATTATGCCCATGTTTTTTCATTTACCTTATGCTGAACTGCTTTATGAAATGCTCTCACTTATGTAATATAAATTATATTATATTTATGGATTGTTCTAAATACCAGTACTTTTGAGTATTGACCCTCTATATTTCATATTTTGAGGCCCAGTCCCGTGGTCGTGCAAACCAGTAGAGTATTTCCAGACTGTCAGAGATTGGTGAGCCTCCCTTAAATCGGAAGGCGTCTATCCCATATGTTATTTCCTTTTTATGGTTTTTATGATCCGGCAGGGAGGCCTTGTACCGGCCTAGATAGTTTGTACTCTGTAGAGGCTTCATAAACGAAATTTGGATATTGTATTATCATATTTTCTTGACACAATTTGTATTGTAAGTTACCTTGAATTTTATTATAGCTTCTGCACTTTGATTATATATGAATTATGCTTATGATAGTATGCTAAGGGATTTATCGGGCCTTCGTGGTTCGGAATGCCCGTCGCGGCCAGGGCCTCAGCTCGGGTTGTGACATTAGTAGAGCATTCTCCACAGTAATTTGAATATGTCATGATTAACTATCCATTTTCCTCTCTAAGGACACCTCTTTCACTAGAACTTTCTGGATCTCCTTTAATAAACTCGTTGTGTTCATCTTGAACCTCTATGGAATAAGTTTACTCTGTCTAAGACACTTGGTATTGATTCTATACTTCAGATTTTTAATATGCAGAATAGTATTGCTTTAATTGGACTTCGGTGAATTGACATGAAAGTAACATTCTGATTTGGCCAATGACTCTGCTGATTAGGGGTGTTTATGGTTTGGTTTTTAACCAAATCAAACCGCGATCCAAACCAAACCGATTAAAAAACTCGATATTTGGTTAGATTTGATTTGGTTTTGAATTTTAAAAAACCGATACTAATTTGGTTTGGTTTGGTTTAACTCTAAAATAATCGATAAAATAACCAAACCCAACTGATATATATATATATATATATTATAATTATTTATGTATTGTCACACCCCTTTTACGACTCAAAAATAAATAAATAATGAATTTTTATTTTTTTATTTTTTTTTCGAAAGGGCTTTTATTAAAGTGACAAAAATGAAAATTTTATTTCGAAAAGGATTATTTATATTTGAACTCAGAGTCGCCACTTGGCATAATCTGATGTGCCAAGTCACCGTTGAAAGTCCGTTTTCAAAAACAATTTTGACTCTTTTAAGCCGATCTGCGAACAGAGATTCCGACTAAGGAATTCTGTTGACCGAGGGGAAGGTGTTAGGCACCCCTCGATCCCGTGGTTCGACCACGGTCGCTTGGTAGAGAGTAACGGCTAAATTGACACTACGATGTACAAAACACACAAAAACATCTAAAACAATCAAACAAACAAACAAAAATAAAAGGGATCCGAAATATGTGTCCAGTCCGAGTTATACAGTCCCGAAATATAAATACTGAAATAAACTACACTAGTCCTAAACTATGCTTTACCCGATGCCTCGGGCCTTGATCACGAGCATTCTTTGCATACAAAATTCTTTGGGGTATTCCCCGGTGAGTAAATACAAATGACCTCGGGGCATTCCCCGGTGAGTAAATACAAATGATCTCGGGGCATTCCCCGGTTAAATAAATACGCTTTTCAAATACGATAAACAAAACATTCAACAAATATTCCAAACATTCCAACAATTCAACAATTATAAAATTTGCCTACCCGACCCTAGTGCTTGCCTACCTGTTCGATGAGATATCACGTTCAACATCAATAATGAATCAAAATACTATAATATTCGCTTTTATAAACTTTTGATTTCCTCCCCCAACTTCATTCTTATCAACCAATGATTAACATATGCTTCAATTATCAATTCACTTTTCAACACTCAAATCCAACATCAACCAATACGCAATCAAAATTCAAACGTACCAAACAACCAAGTCATTCACGATAATGTAAAATTAAAGTGAGAGAAGATAGAATTGGACCTTAATTTTTATTTCAGTCCCAAATTGTTTGACACCGCAACGGATTGGAACCAAGTTCGAAACCTCGACCCAACGAACTCAATGGAGACCTGCCAACTCGATAATTGAACAGAACAGCCGATTCCAGCGAGACAAGGATGAAATTTAGAAAATAAAGGCTGTTTGGTCAGCTATTTCTGGTAACTGTCGGACCGAAACCAAGTTGATTCAACGGCATTTTTCGGTGGGTGCGTTCAAACCGTTTGGTCGCTGTTCTCGAATTGATTTCGTTGTCGATGGGACATTTTGGTCGGCAGAGATCACCGGTGATAGGTCGTCGGAAAACAAACTAACCCCGCTGCTCTCTCGCTGTTTCTCTGCACTCTTTTCTTCCCCGATGTTCGATTCTTCACCGTTTGCTGATCTCCCTCTTGACTTACTCTGTTTCCCCTGATTCTCTCAATTTCTCCGATCTCTGATTACCCTCACTCTCTCATCTTTTTGTCCCAATGCGTGTGTGGAGGCTGGTTATTGTGTGTGAATTGAGTGTGGGTGTGTGTGTATGGCTCAGTGATAGTGTACAGTAATAGAGTCTCTGTGTTGTGTATTGTGAAGAGGAATCCATTTTTTGAATTTTTGTGTTTTTGTGTGTGGAATTGAAAAAAAAAAGCAAAGGAAAAATGGTCCTTTCATTTACTGTCCGTCCCCCTCCTTTTTTTTTGTGATCTGTGATGCGTGTATATATAAAATGGTCCATGTGTAGGGGTAGGGGGTAGGGTAGGTGGGGTAGGGTAGTGAAGTGGGTTATTTTGATTGGGTAGATTGTTAGGATAAGATGTAGGGGTTAGGATAGGATAGAATTTGTTAGGGAGTTTGTTAATTTTTGTATTTTGTGAGGGTATAATAACATGGATGAGGGTACATGGTAGGATAAAAGTAAAAATGGGTAAAAGTGAATAAAACTGAACTTTAAGAGGACAAAATCACGTGTCTACATGTATTATTCATAAATACAATATAAGTATTTGTTACACCTTATATTTTAATCATGATTTAACTTTAGTTGTAAGTCATTAAGTCATTTCTTCATCTAGTTAATAGTACCTTATGAGATTCTAAGTGAATTTCGCACTTTGAATGACAAATGATACTAATTGTGAAAATAATATCTTGTTGTATATTGAAATTTATAGCTGAGATTAATTTGACTATAGACAATCATTAATTTTAATTTTTTTTCTGAACCTTGTTGAGTAAGAAGTTTATGTGTTCATCTTTTGGGGGTTTATCATATCATTTTGTTAAATGTAGTTTTAAAATATTTTTTTAGAAGTGTTCATATGGCGTTGTTCATAGCTTTGTCGAAGTATAACACTCAGTTGACATCTTAGTTTCACGGTTGAGATACAAAACTCGGTTAACATCTCATATACTAGATTGGATTTTTTTTTTTAATTTTCAACGTTTATCATTAGCTAAAGTTATAAACAAAAAAACTGAACCAAACCGAACTAAACCGACAAGAACCAAACCTATGGTTATTTTTTTGTTTGGTTTGGTTTGGTTTTAGAAATTCAAAAACAGATTAAGTTGGTTTGGTTATGATTTTGACCAATAACCGACCCAAACCGATCCATGAATACCCCTACTGCTGATGATGCTTTTGGGACAGTTGTCTTTGTACTCATATTTTTGGCTATATTTAACTTTTCAAATCTCCTGGAGATAAATAAAGGTAAACAATGAACAAATACTGAATAGACTATATTTTTGTATTGCTTAGACACTATACACTAAAAGTATCATTTATACCTCATCTTCTCGTAATGCTTCAACATTTCAAAAAGTATTCCCAAATTTTAGTTGTAAGATCTCCTTTTCTGAATAAATGATCTACCTTCTAAATATTTTCTATAAATGATTTACAAAAAATGCATTCGAAAAGCCCATGAACTCTGAATCTTTATGAAGCTTCATCAATAGAGAGTTTGTTGGACATTAGTTTGAGAATAATTTTTTTTTTGTAAGAGATCTTTTTTGTCGGATTTTAGAAGCAATAAGAATAGTACTTTTAGTTTCTCTCAAGACTTAAGAAAACTTGATGATGAAAATACTATTCATATTAATAGTCCAAATTAAAAGATCACTATTATATTCTATAATATCAATAATAGTAATTTGACTAACAAGATTAGGAAGAACACTATGCAATTTGTCGAAGTTTTATGCCCCATTACTGATGAATTCAGAGATCATTGTGTTTTTATTTTTGAAATAACAAGAATTAGGTAAAAATTAATTAATTGGTCTAGAACCAAGCCCATTATACCATCAAAAGAAAATATTATCTTTGAAAACTTTTCAAATAATATGCTTTTCACAAAGATCCCTTGAATCAAGAAGTCTTATCCAAATATGAGATTGTAATGAAATTAATTTTTTGCAAAATGGGTTAAGTTCTTGGACAATATTTTTTTTCAAGAAAATTTTTCTAAATAGAATCCTTAGCTCTAAAATTTCACTAGATATTAGCTCTAAAAACACGACTTATATATTGGTTGGATCTATAAACAATCCTTCCTTTTGAGATAGGGAAGTAAAGCTTCTTCATTCCAAACAATCCAAAATATTTTATTTTTATCATTTTTGTTACATCAGAAAACTTAGCGAAAAATTATTCAATTTGTCTAGTAGTAATTTTAGGAAGATCAATCACATAAAGAATATACAAGAGAATAGAATATAAAACAGATTTGACCAAAATAACCATATCTCCACTATAATATCATGTTACCTTTCCAGCCTTGAATTCAATTAACTATTTTAGAAATTAATTTTTTGAAGTAAATAATTTTTTCCTTCTATATATTATAAATAAGAGCTCCTAAATAGTTGAAGGAGAAACTTTGTTGCTCATAGCCAATAACTTGTTTGATATTATAAATAATTGATTATGAAATATTTGGGTCAAATAAGAAAGTCCATATAATATATTGAACAAACATATTTATTAGATGCTCTCATACTAATCACAATTCCTACTTCACACAATATCTATAACTATGTGATTTTTACTGTGCCTCAAGTAATCAATAAAGTGCACACGAGTTAAAATATGTCGGTTTCAGAAAGGCTCCTATTTCAGCTCAATCAATCAAAAGGACACTTTTCAAAAAACATGCATTAAAACGGACATGAAAGCACCATGTGGATTAAGAAGAAACCCGATCAACAGTTTATATTTACACGCCCCTCTTCTAGATCAGTGCCATGCAAGCACAACGTGGTCACCACATCAGGCGCCAACAACCACAAATACGCCTCTCGCATGCTTCTTATGACCAGCATATGCTCTTTCATCTGTCGCTCTCCTATTAGCTGGTCAAATTCAATTCAAAATGCTACGTTCCTTAATATTCCGATCTACCTTTTTTAATCCGCTTAATCTATTTCAAATACCTTTAAAGTTTTAAAATACTCTAGGGCTTTCATTTTTTCTCAAAACAGCCACAATTTCTATTCAATCTCTCTCATCATCTTTCTTTCCTTGATCTGTAGTGGCAGAAAGTCGATCTGACTTCTTCTCTTTGACGAAAGATTTTGACCTTTATTTATTGTAATCAAAGGTGTGTAAGGTCATTTTAAGTAATTATTTATGAAAAATCTTCACGAAATATTGAGATTTTAATCGAGATATCTTAAAATCTCATTACACACATACAAGGTATTCTCTCTGCTGGATTTCCTTTTTCTTAGGCCTTTTTAGGTAAAGTTTCATCTCATTTTTTTCTATTTTCTGATCCAATGTCGAATTCGTCCAAATCCTTCAATGTCCAGATTCAAGAGTTTATTGACTTAAGTTTGAAATTCTAATTCCACTTAAAAAATTTTGAATTCACAAACATCAATTTTATTTTTTATAAGTATCGGTTTTTAACATTCATTTTGATTCACATTTTGAATTATTAGGTCACATTCTAAATTTATCATTGTAATCAAACCTACTTTAAATTTTTATTTCACTTTTCTACTAAGATGGTGGATCTGAAGGTGTTCAGAGTCAAGGACATTGACATTAAAAAATGAATCTTTGATCGAAAGTATTTATATTTATTACTCCCGGAAAGGTAAGTGAACATTAATCCCCCTTTTTACTATTTTCTCCCCTCTTATGTTAAAATGTCTTAAATTGCATTTTAAGACATTCATTTTGATTCAAATTTTGAATACCCATGCGTCACTCTAAATTCATCATTTCAAGTAATCAAAACTACTTTAAATTTTTATATCACCTTTCTACTGAGATGCACTTTAAATTCATCATTTCAAGTAATCAGATCTACTTTAAATTTTTGTTTCACCTTTCTACTGAGATGATGGATCTGAAGGTTTTTGAACTCAAGGCCATTGACATTCAAGGATAGATCTTTAATAAAAAAATACTTACGTTTATTGCATCCAAATTGGTCAGTGAGGACCCACCTTTTTTCTATTTTCTCCCCTTATATGTTAAATTGTCTTAAAATGCATGCCCTAAATTCTGTATGTATTTTTTATGTGTATCTCTTGATCAAAGTGGTACATAGTTGAAGTAATCATTTAAATCCGTCATGATTAAGCTTTAAAATGTTAATTTATTTACAAAAAATTTCTTGTGGTCTGATGTGTTTCAATTCGTCCGGATTATGATATAAAAAAAAATTGCTCGAAATTATTTTAAAAATCATTCTCTGTTAAATTAAATTTTAAATGATGAAAGTTAATTTTAGTTGAGGATAGAAAAGGAAAAAAATGATAAACGAATTTTCATAACCGATTAATAATTTAGAAATTAGATTGATAATATAAGTCTTGTCTTAGTTAGAAGTCTAGCATGATATGTCAATCACACAATAAACTTGTATGTAACCATCATGATAGAACTCCACATAAATGCAAACTTATTGGGCTAAAAGTATATATTCTTCAATTTTATGTAAAGAGAACATGTTTCAAAATATTAAAGCTATAATAGTATGATGTTATAACACAATATTAAAAATAGTCAGTTCACAACTAATCATCACTTCAAATGAGTAAAGCAAAAAAGGAATTTTTTTTACCATTTACTACAATGATATTTTCATCTAATTACAAACAATTTCCTATTTCTCCCTTTTCATAAAAGTGCACAAGTTTAACTACTTTCTTCTCTAGTAAACTTTAGCAATTCCTCATATGACTTTCATCTATGCTCAACCATCATATAAGAATTTTCGTAGATTGGCTGCAATGGGTACTATAGGTGAAATAGAAATAATTGTTGTAAATAATCTTCAATTAATGGTGTTAGTGTGCTGGTTAGGCTAAAATTTTGTAAGTTAAAATGGACTTAGTTAATAAATGTATTGAGCTAAAATTCACTCAAAAGTTATTGGATTGAAATGGGTTATATGGATTAGGTCATGATTTGTTCTATTTGACCATTTTTTTTTTTTGAAATAATTCACATGATTCTGAATTGGGACTCAGGAATCGAGCCTTGACCGACACTCTGAACATGCGACTCTAAACTTGATCTAACTCTCATATCGCTACCTAAAATCAGGAATTGAGACCTAAACTCAACCTGACACTACTAATAAATGCCAAAAATCGATCTTAGAAGGTCAATTTTTATATTCTTAATATTTGAATATTATTTTTTACTTTTTTTTCAAATATTTACATCTAGAAGTTGGTTTAGTGTACAAATTAATTAATTAAAAGTTGGCCTTTAAAGCTCAATATTTTGCAATTTCTCCTTTTTCTCAAAAAAAAAAAAAAAGCCTTATGAGTCAGCTTTTGTAATATTTGGTATTTAAAAAATCGACCTTTAAAGGTGGATTTTGTTAAAAAAAAAATCAAAGTAAACCTAAAATATTGGACTAAATCTTAAATATAAGCTAAAATTGGATTAATATTGAACTAAATTGAAGATCACTTTGAAAATGAGTTATGTTGGGTTGGGCTAAAATCAACCCAATATGAAATTATTTGTGGTCAACCCAATTTTTTTTTTTATATTGTAATATTGAAAACATAAGTTGTGTATTTGTGTAATTTTTAGAAATTTTATTCTAGAGCTAGAGATATGATGACACTTAATAATTTTTAATATAAACAATAAAAAAGACGTAAATAATTCTTTTTAAAAAATAATTATGTCTAACTTAGCTTGTTGTATAAAATATCCTAAGGGGTTGATTGGTAGGAGGTATAAGTTGGTATCCCATGGATAAGTAAGATATCTCATGAATAAAATTTATATCATGTTTGATTGGTGATACATGTTTATCTCGAGATTAATTTACACTATCAATCAAATATGGTATAAAATTATTATCAAAGTTAGTCTTGACATAACCCATTAACGATTGAACTATTTTATACCACCTCCCATGTGGTATAAAATAGTCTGCGAATTATAATCCTAGAATATTTTAACCTACGTACCAAACAACCCCTGTGTCAAAGATGGCTTAAAAGTTGATGAACACAAGCTTGTCCAAAATTTTTGGATTGAACACTAGATAATTTTATATTGGGTTGATTTTAGCTCAACCCAACATAACTTATTTTTAATCTGATCTTCAATTTAGTTCAATATTGACCCCATTTTGAAACCAATAATTAAAATCTAGCCCAATACTTAGGGTCGGTTGGTTGGAAACTAGTTATCCCGTAATTAGCTATTTTGAAATAAGTTATGTCCGACACTATCATATAAATGATGCAATAAATAATCTCGGAATTAACTAACATCTCTGACCAAATGTCTGTTAAAATAATCCTTCATTTTATCCCGTGATTATATTCCTTATACCTCTTACCAAACGACTCCTTAAGGTTTACATTGATTTTTTGTTTAAAAAATTGACTTTTAAAGATTGATTTTTTGAATTAAAATATCTCAAAATCTGATCTTATGGGATCACTCTTTTGGCAAAATATTGACCTTTGAAGGTCAGTCTTTAATTTATTTATTTTAAAATTTTCTTTTACAAAAACCAACCTCTAGATATCAATTTTGTAGATTTTTTTTCTTCGGAAAAAACGACATCCAAACTTAAAGAGTATAAAAATCGACCTTCTAAAATCAATTTTTGGCATTTTTAGTAGTGCATATTAATGTTTGGTCTCGATTTCCAGTTCAAGGCCGCAACATGGGCCTCGAGTCGGATCTCAAGTCTTATGTTCAGAGTGTCGATCAAGGCTCAGTTCCAAAGTCTCAGCTGATCAAGATTGTACGAATCATTTAAAAAAATTGGTCAGATTGTGTTGGTCATGGACCTAACTCATTTTTAGCTCATTTCAATCAAAGTAGCTTTTGAGATAATTTTAGTCCAACTGATTTGTAAACTAAATTTATTTTAACTTATTTAAATTCAGCTCAATCCATCCGTCTAACACCTCCCACAAAGTCTATCGAAAACAACCTCTCTACTTAATATGAGATAATGATATAAATTGCGTACACTTTATTCTCTACAAACCTCACTTTGTGAAAATATATTGATTTATTATCATTAAAATTTATATAATTGAATGAATCAAGATACATCAGTCAAAATAAAAAAAAAAAAAAAAGCAAAACATTCTCATAGTAAAATGAATCTAGACAATATAATCAAAACACTTATGTTTTCTTAACAGACATGTAAAAACCCAAGAGGCTACCATAAAGGATGACGACTTCCTTGTGAGACGAAGGGAATAGCTTTAGTCTATTGTGTCTTGGAAATTTGGATTTATGATGAGATGGACGACCATTAATGGACATGTTTTAAATTTATTTACTTATTTTTAGAATAATAGTAATAGTTTATGTTGAAAATTATATAGTATTTATGAAAATTTTAAATTCAACTTAAAGTTATATTATAAAATTTGAAAAATAACTTAGAATTTGTTTTCAAACTATTTTTTCACTTTTGAGGTAGCATTTTAATATATTCAAGCATGAATATTATTTCAAATATTCTTTGAGAAAAATATAACCAAACATAATTTTAGTTTCAAATTCAACTTTATATAAATTTTAAATAAAAATGAAAAATATTTAACATCTATAGCCATACGCCTACTAACATTCAAGTGCTTGCCAAAATAAGAGAAAATATGATTCAAGCATAATTATAAAAATAGCTAACACTCGGTTGAGGATAAGAGAATTTTTAATGAAATCTATTATTAACTAGTGGTAAGTGGCCCGAGCTTTATACTTCTTTTGTCTGATATTTGACACTTTTCTATTTAATTTGTTTCACAAAAAATATCACTTTTCTATATTTAGAATAATTTAAATTAAAATTTTTATTTCATGCTTACTAAGTTATTCATGATCACATAAATATTTTAGATTTATTTCAAACAATAAATTTCAAAAGTCTTCCATTTTTTCTATTCCCTGTCTAGTTAAATGGTGTCACAAAAATTAAAATAGAAGTAGTAAAATTAAAAATTACTTATTATGTAACGTGGAAGGAAATTCCTTTTTACGTATTTCTTGCTTCATTTATTTGAACATGATAAAAGAGTGAATTTTGATCACTACTCATACTCATTAACTATATATTTAATTTGATGTTTGAATCTTAATCATTTAGATGTCGAACAAGTGAACTTTTTTATAATGATTCACATCTTAATTGTGTAGTACTCCTATGTATTCAATTCAATGTTTTTTATGTTTTAGTCTCTTTTTTTTCGTTTTCAAATACTTCTTATTAGATAATAATACACCAAAAACAACAAAAAAGAAGAAACATAGGAAAGTCAAATGAATTTAAGGAGTAAATTTTTTTTATGTGGGAAAAAAAGAGTAAAGAAAATTCTAAATTTCTGAATAACTGAAATACTTCGGGAGTACACTCTGGATGCCACATGGTGCTTATGATCACAAGTGACCACAAGCTAATCCATGAGCTGGTACTTGCTGCAAACACTGAATAAAACTGATAACAATGACATGTGCGAAAATTAACTGAAAAACACCATAAGGTTTTAAGTTCTGAAAACAATACAACTGAATCCATAAAATTGAAACATATGCGGAAATACTGAAATCTGACTGATGAGACTGACAAACTAACTAATTGTCCGAAGTGTCTAGAAGCCTCTAAATTGACTGAGGAGTTGATAGGACAAGCCCCCAACTAACTCCGACTGACGAACTGTAAAGAAATACTGAAAGAAACATAGTAGGTCCTCGAAACATGAGGACTTACCACCACTGCTGATGCTGATAAGATTAACTGTCCAAGCGTGATCAAGGAATAGTACGTTTGAACCTATGATATTAAACATCATAGCACAAGAAACGAGTATACGGTCAGTACTTTGAATGTACTAGTATGCAAGATGAGGTTAGGCTGAAATGCATAGGCTTATGTGCATGAAGTAAATGCAAACTGAATAACATATGATAAATGATGTATAAAATACATGAGAGCTGTAAGATATTAGAATGCATGACCAAGCATAAAACATGATTCTGAAATAGTCTGTAAACTAAAATACTGAAATCTGATAACTGAATAGCTGATAGCTATATGCTATGGTCAATGCAAACCCGAAATTGAATTCTATAATGAATAATGAACTCAGACTGAAACTGTGGGAGGTATCATCTAATCGACATGCCCCAAATATGAGCTGATAGGGTTCCAACCTGTGACCCCAATTGGAAGGGTGCTAGTACCATGCCACGGATACTAACAATGGCTGTGTAGTCAGTCCTAACTGGTAGGTGACCCCTGAGGTCAGTCCTAAGCTGGTAGGTGATCCCTCAGAGAATGTAAGTCCTAAAATGGCGGGTGACATCTTTTAATCCTATGCTTTCTACTGGGTTCGCTCGATGCTAAATCCTACTCCCATCTAAACTGACACTAATTACGAGACTGAACTATGTTTGACTGAACAAGAAACTGATCATGATAATTACTGAATGATAATGCTATTGGTTTATCCGAAATCATTCTGAAACTACTGAAATTCTGTAAACAGCTAAGTAACGAATGTTCATAACCCTCCAGGGTTCAATGGAAATATCAATAAATACAAATGCAATCTTTGATAACCCTAATAGGGAATCATTACTTAAAGACCATCACTTTGGGTTTTTACCAAACACATGGAGATCAATACTTTAACACGGGGATACTTTTAAACATGATGAGATAACATGATCACATGACAAAATCATAAACTGAGAATTTGTTCTGAATCACATGAACATGTTACAGAAACTACAATATTTCAAACATACTATAATCCATTCTGCATGAAAACAATTGTAATCATGACTTGAAATCAAATTACCAAGATATTGATGAGCATATTTTAACTTTCAAACATGTAAAGGCTCTTTCTATCAAAAACTCTTGGAAAAATAATACATGATCAAAATTCGTAAGAGTTTCATGGAGAAAATTCAAAGTAACATGTAAAACCATAGTTTAAATATTAAAAACAGATTCTTGGACTCCATGGGTGAAAAGGACCCATGAATGAACATCACACATACCTTAATTGATGAATTCATGAAGATTCCTTATGGTTTTCTTGAAAATTAAGCTTGAATCCCTTGATTCTTTTGAAGAGGCTAGGGTTTGTTCTTGAGCGAGGATGCCTTATTTTGAGAGGATTTTGTGAAATAGGATAGCAAATTATGCTTTTGGGACCCTAAATCCCGTGTTATGGACCAAATGGGTGAATGGAAAAGACCCAATTGCCCTTACAAAAATGAAAATAGAATCTGGAAAAATAAGGGTGCGTGATGGAGCACGCGCTGCGGGCTCTGGTCCACCAGACTGGATCGCGCGCTACGGGCACCCCTACAGGTGAAATGGAGCCCGCGCCGTGGGTTTATTCTGGTGCTGCTTCTGTTTTGGAAATCCAACACACCCTTACGCTCGTTCAAAAATTCCGAAACTCATTCGATATGTACTATCGACAACCCCGATCATGAATCAACTTAAAATTTAATGTTACGACATTGAAAAGTCAAAAATAAAATCATCAAAGTTTAAGGGGCTTTGAAAATGAGTAAGTCCTAACACTTAGTGAAATTTTCTAACTCTTGGACCCTTTTTACATACAATGGTGAGCTGAATTGAGTTAGGATCTTATAGGGTCTTACAATAATTCATCTAATGTACATGCTCATATTCCAAAGGCAAGAAAAAGTAAGCAAAAGTAATATATAGAACAATAAAAATACTGCACAAGAATGCACTTTAAACATCCTAGTAGAAAAACATAAAAGGTGCTTTATTTACAAAAATATATAAAGCAACTGAAGTAATAAAATAGAATAGTAAGGGTAAAATGTAAATAAAAAAAGTACTGCACCTAAAAGCACTTTAAGCATATTATAATGAAATAAAAAGGTGATTTTATTTGCAAATTACACAAACAATTAAAGTAATAAAATAGAATACGAAAGGCAAAATGTACATTGAAAAAGTACTATACAAATAACACAATTGAAATGAAATAAAACCTATTTGAATTTTCGATCAACAATGATAATAAATACAACTTTCAAAGCATCGATTTACAAGATTACTGAGCAAAATTATTTTATAATTCCTATATTGCCCTCATGGTCGGCAACTATGTTGATCATGAGGTGTCTGCTTGTTATGGCTTATATATCTATACTTCTACTCCTAATATATAAGCCATAATAAGTAGGCATTTCATGGTCGAAATGCTTACCGATCACGAGGATGGTTTAGTAATTACAAAATAATTTTGCTAGGTGATCTTATAAATTCAATGATTTAAAAGTTGTATTATTATATTTGTTGACTAAATATTCAAGCAGCCTTTTTAAATTTCATTTGTGTTACATAATCAGTACCCTTTCAAACATAACTTGTTTGTTTGTAATTTTCACATATTGCGTCAGATCTCCAC
Source organism: Capsicum baccatum var. pendulum (assembly GCA_030864225.1). NCBI lineage: Eukaryota > Viridiplantae > Streptophyta > Magnoliopsida > Solanales > Solanaceae > Capsicum > Capsicum baccatum. The sequence goes on along the minus strand of CM061552.1, from coordinate 69,521,998 downwards.
CAATAAAAGTTTTGTAAGAGTGTTTTGTTTTTTGCAATATGATGTAAAATGAGATACAAGGAATCACAATCCAGTAAACAAGATATAAAGATACGATTACAAAAAAAGAAAGAAAGGGAGACGAGATTTAAAAGAAAGAAAGAAAAATCTAACAATTAAAATATACTTATAATTAAATTCATTCCAAGAGGAAAGAGATATTGAACTCATACATTGAGTGGGCAATTTAGTTAAAAGTGACAAAAGAGTTTGAAAATGAGGTGTAGGTGACTCAAGTTTTAATAATTGAGTGGAGGTGACAATTACTTTATTATGGATTAAGAAAGTTGGAAAAGTTTGAAAATAGCCCACAAATTTTTTAATTTACACTTTGATCCAAATTTAAAACCTAATATAACTAGAAACGGAGAAAAAAATGTACATTTCTCTCTCTTCTCATCCATTGTTGTTTTTTCTCTCTTCACGATTTTTGTTGTTCATTGTTGTTGCTGCTTTATCCTTCATCTTCTACTTCATGATCATTATCTTCTACTTCATTATCATCTTCATCTTCTTCTTGTCGACCATTGTTGTTGTTTTTACCGCTGCTGCTGCTACTTGACCAATTTTTTAAGTCAAATTTTGTTTCATACATCACTTTGGCATTACTTCATAGGTGACTTTGATAAGTATTTAGTTGAATTTGTCATCTGGGTAAACTACTACTGCTGTTTCTAAACAATGGATAGAACCCGTTCATGAATCCATTATAAAAGTCATCTGTTTAAACAGATCACTCACCTGTTGTGACAGATGAGTAATCTGTTTCTATGGAAGACTCATATGTTGGATTCACGTTTATGGTTCTATCGTGTCCGTAACATGAATCAAATAGATGGGTTATCTATTGCAACATACGAGTTATCTATTACAACAGACTAGTTGTCTGTTGCATCAAATGAGTTATCTATTTCAACAGACTAGTTATCTGTTGCATTAGATGAGTTATCTGTTGCAACAGACTAGTTATCTGTTACTATAGATGAGTTCTCTGTTGTAATAGAGTTGTAATCTGTTGCAACAGAGGAGTAATCTATTTGGAATAACACAAAACAGCTCCTGCCATAAACCCAACAGATAACCAATATATTTCAACAGATGATCCATCTGTTGGGAGAACTCAAAACTCTTCTATTGCTACTGGATGCAAAATTGTTCCTTACGTCCAGTCATCGACATGTTTGTTGAGAAGAAGAAATAGATAGAAACATAAATTTTTAACTGAACAAAAATAAAATACATTAGGTAGGTAGATCAGATATAAATAAAAAAAACATATGCTAAAAGAAAAATATAACCTAATTATTATTATCATCATTATAATTATTACTATTATTATTTCCAGCTGGCCAATCGTCAATCAGCAGTAGCATGGCACTCCTCAGCCTGCTAATCTCTCGGAACATTCTTGCTCTCACAGTGCTCAACTCCCACTGCAGGTCATTAAATTGCCTCTGAAGTTCTCGCATGGTGTCACACAAAATAGCAATGTCCCAAAAAGGATCAATCATATCTAGAACACACATGAATTGACAAAAAATATAAAAACACAAGTAAACAAAAGAGTCCGAATGTAATAAAATGTATACTACCAATTGGGTATATTTACACAATAAGAAAGAAAAAAACTTACCTGAGTCAGGGAAAAGGTATCTGGTCTTTGGAGAGAAAGTGGTTAAAGATGTAATATGAAAGACAAGATGCAAGAAATAAATAGTGTAGTAAAATAAATGAGTAAGGAGGGACCTATTTATAGAGGATTAAATTTGAATGACTTAGGCAAAAAGGCGTGACTGTTCACCTCTATTTTATTAATTACATTCAAACTGGAGACTTTGTGATTACTGAGAAGAGTTATGACTTAATTAAATCAAGCTGCTGACTTTTTGATTATTATGATAAGTCATGACTTTTTAGCTTGTTATTATTAATTACTTCTTAAATTTAAATAACTTTTTTCTTAATAAAATAATCGAAGACTTCTTATATTTTCAAAAACTATTTTTTTAATAATAATAACCGTTTTTATTGAATTGTGGCAACAAATTTATATCTGTTTCATCTGATAACCTATCTGTGGTAATATATATACCATTTTTTGCAACAAATGGACCATCCGTGCAACATATAATCTATCTGTTGCAATAAATTGGTTATTTATTGCGTCAGATGTCTACAGCTGATGCAACAAATAGACTATATGTTGGGGGACCGTCCTTTTTAATAATCATCATATACTTTTATTAATCCAAATTGGTGATTTTTTTATTATATAAATAAAAAATAGATCTATAAACAAAAATAATGAAAAGTCACAACTTGTCGCCTATTTAATATTAACATCAATTATTAAAATTAAATAACCATTTTTTACGGTTATAAATTGTGTTTACCATTTACTTTCTTATTATTTATTTACGAATTATTTTTTATATTAAATAATAAAAAATTCATGACTTTTCACCCTCTCAATAACAATAACCCTTTTTATATTAATAATTGTCTGTTGCAACATATGATCCATCTGTCGCAATAGATTAACCATCCATTGCAACATATGGTCCATTCGTTGCCACAAACGCTCAATGCCTACCTCCAATCATCGACATGCTGAGAATAAGGAATAAACAGAATGAAAATTAGATATTAAATAAGAATTAAAAATTCAAAGTCGACAAAAAATAGACTTTTGAATTCATTATATACAAATATATAATAAAAAATAAAACATACATTAGGTTTCTCCCTTAGGTAGATCTGATATAATAAAAGAAAATACATACAATAAAAGAAAAAACATAATCTAATTATTATTATTATTATTATTGTTGTTGTTGTTGTTGTTGTCGTTGTCGTTGTCAACCAGCCAATCGTCATCTGACATCAGCAGGGCCTTCCTCAGCCTTGCTCTCATGGCGCCCAACTCCTACTGGAGTTTATGAATCTGCCTTTCAAGTTCTCACAAGGAGTCACACAAAATTACCTTGTCCAAATCTGTATCAGCCATATCTAGAAGTGGAGTTATGTATAATTACATCCCTTAATTAAATAAAATAGGTGACTTTTCGAATATGTAAATTAAAAAGAATGGATCTAAATACAATATTTTATCTTTATTGTATTTCGTAAAGAAAGTAAAATTTCTTTAAAATAAATCTAACAGATGGGTAATCTGTTGCAAAATCTATTCTATCTGTTTGATAATTTACAACATATTGACAATTTATTGCAACATATGTATATATCCGTTTGATTATTTCCAACATCTGAGTCATATGTTGCAACATATTGATCATCTATTATAACAAATGTCTATAATTATTTGATAATTTTAACAGATGTGTCATTTGTTGCAACAGGTTAGTTATCTGTTTATTCAAATTAAGCCATTGATGGGCAAGGAAGAATAAGTTGTATGCAGATGGATGGATCCACTTTCATGTGTGGGAGTTAGGTATTACTAATAAGGTCATCGAGACAACATTTTCACATAAAGCACAATGATTTTGTGAATGCATTTTTTAAATGATTAGGCATTAATCATTCAAACAAGATCATGCATTGTACAGTTAAGTTTGATAGGTTTGAATCGACAAGGCCGAGGGGCCATGAAGATGTTACCGATACCTTGTTACGAATTAATAACGGTTGTTGCTCATGTTTATGTGTGTCAAGTTTTGAGAAGGGATCAATATTTTGTGATACAGGTGTAGCAATCTATCCAACAAGTTCACAACCATTCACACGTAGCCAAGCTCGGGAGTTACAAAAACTCCAAGCCTTGTTCATGCAAATGGCCGTGTGTGAGTTGGTGATTGATCCACCTAATGGTCTAAATGTTTTTAAGTGTGAAAAGGAGCCTTGAAGTGTAATAAACTTACACTCCAAGGCCACCTCATGGCAAGGGCAATATGGTCATTTTTCTCCTTTATTTATGGTGTACTATAAATAGATGATATTAGGGTTATTTGGCAGCTAGTTCTTTCATAATATTTTGAGACATAAACACTTGTAATATTGGGGAACTTCTCTCTCTTCCATTAGAGAAGCCCCATGTAACGACCCAAGAACCTATCCCAAGACGTCACATGGTGCTTAAGGACACACGTGGCCTCAAGCTAACCCTCTAAGCCTGTCATCACTTTTAGAAATCACTAAGACAAAAATCAAGCTAGAGTAAGAAAGAATAATCATGCCATGAACATACTGGAATATGAAAAGATATTGTCCTATACAATTAAAATACTGAAGTTCTGCACATACTGGTACTCTAGTCTGATAAAGCCTCTACTACATAAGACTGAGGAGCCATTAGGACAGATCCCCCAACTGACTCATACTGATCTAAAAAGAAAACAACCATTTATTAATAAGACAAAATCAGGGACATAGGTCCTCGAACCATGAGGACTCACCAACTGTAGAATTGTAGATGAAGGTACTCGAAGATCACTGTCGCTATTGAGACTGAGCACCTGAACCTACATCACGAGGAAATATAGAACACAGAAGAGTAAGGGAATCAGTACTTGGGAATGTACTGAGTATGTGGGGGTGTATGCAACATTTTTCAATAATATCATAAATGTGTAAGAAAATCATGCATGGTGACAATAATGACTCTCTTCGCTTGAATTACCCGAAACGTAATTTCCATAAATCATCAATAGTAACACATGCTTCATAAATCTCATAAATCATTGGTCTCAACTCAAACTCTTTGACTCATGACTTAGAGTGACTCAGTAACTCATGAAACTTAGACTATTATGGACTTGAGAGTTTCTTATAACCGACATAAACCATGTGAGCCGTATGGAGTCCGACGTTTTGCCCTCCTAAGGAGAGAACCCCACATTGGCGGGCACGTCATACTCTTGCCAGGGAGTACAACCTCAACTTCGTGATCACAAGCTCATACTCGACCTTTGGCCCACAATTATCGATATCAATCCTACAGTAGCACGTAGTTCTAGAGAAATACCATATTTCCCGCTCGATACTAAATACTCCTCCCAAACTCAGCTCAGAACGTGTTAGGAGATCCATCTTAATCAATATCAACTCGTGGGTCTATCATAAAGAACAAAAAATAAATATATATCTCATCTGTAAATCATATACAAATGTGGATTTCTAACTCGACTCAAAATCAAAATAATCTTTCTTAACACCAAGTACGCTTGCTTATCAAATCATTTCAAATATCAAAAGCTTCAAGGAAACATCATAGGACTCATTCCTGACTCTCAAGCTCAATATCGATATATATATATATATATATATATATATATATATATATATATATATATATATATATATATATATATATTCAATAATCAACTTCTCATGGAAAATCTTTAAATCATGACTCTTATCATCTATCTCCTGAAAATCGTCAATTCATAGTTGCAATATACAATTCATAGAATAAGTTCTCAATTTAAGAAATAAAACAACAAGATAGTCATGTATATCAATCTTGAATAGCTCGATTCTCATAAATCAATGATAAAGTAATTTGGATATAAAACCGCTTGCAAAATCATGAAATTCCAATAGTAAAAATCAATTCTTTGGGCACAAGAATGAAAGGATATTCTTTTTCAAGCCCGACATACCTTGGATTATGAATTTGAGATGAAGAGACTTGATTGGAACTTCTTTCTCTCACTTTTGAGCTAAGTTTCTTTATGCCTTTGGCATGGAGAACTTAATTCTTGAACAAATTGGTGAAATCTTTTGAAGATTCTTGAATTTCTTAGAGATGATTTGATTTAAGATTTTGGAAGAAACCCTAGTTTCTAGAGGGTTATGGAAGAGAAAGGAGAAAAAATGAACTTCTCTTCTCTACTTGGATATATATATATATACAAGACCAAAATGGGTGGAAAAGACCAAAATGCCCTTTTTAAAAAAGTTAAAAATTGCTGATAAGGGTCTGTAACGGTAGAATTGGCGGTCCGTCAGAGAAACTGACGGTCCGCCAGATCGTCCGTCACTCGAGTGCCAAAACTGGGACATTCTACCTCGACGTGATGATTCATCTGGAAACTGATGGTCCACCAGATCGTCCTTCACTCGGGGGCCAGAAATTGGACATTCTGCCTTGACTTGACGGTCCGTCAAATTTTTGGCGGCCCACCATTTTGGCCGTCGCATAATGGCCAGAAAAAGGGGTTACTACCTAGGATTGACGGGACAATTTACGGTCCACCAAGGACTTGGCGGTCCTTCAGGTCTACCATCAGGCCTGGGCGATTTCGACATCTCTTAGTAAAACGGCCATAACTTTCTCGTCCGATGTTGGATTTCAATGAAATTGGTATGAATGGAAATCTTATTCAGTGATCTATATAAACAAGTATAAATTAGAGAAATACAATACAATATAAACATCAATCAGTTTTGAAGCCACCCATATCTACTCAAAAAATAAATTTAGGCTTAAGGAACGATCGAGGTATTACACCCCAAATATGAAAACTCACAAGTAGAGTGATACTTGTGTTGTATCTTGGCTAGAAATAAGGATCTTGAGGTCATAAAGTTCCTCTTGGTCCAAGTAATAACTTGGTATGAATATTCTTTAGTCTTAGGGTCCTCTCTTGTTGTTAGGGTTCTTAGACTCTTGAATATTACATATCAAGTTACTATCTTCTTGTAATCTTGTTAAGATTGTGTTTTATAATCTTGAAGTCTAGTGAAGCCGTGTGGGGCTCTTTCGATTCACTAGCACCTTGTTGACTTGCGGTATCTTGATGAAAACTTCATCATCTTGTTCTAAAAATGTGATTCTTAAAGCCTAGTAAAGCCGTGTGTGGCCTATTTCGATTCACTAGCACTTGCTATTCAACTTGTTGTTCTTGTGTTAGTTTGTTCATCTTGTTGTTGTTGCTGGATTCTTGCATTGTGGACTTGATAGTGTATCATTTGATATCAAATCAAGGCTGGTTGTGTTCCTACACTACCAATCTTGGGCTCTCTTGGACGAAAATTAAAAAAAAATATTATTGAAAACTAAAAATTCCAGAAAAAGAAAAAGAGAAATCTGTCCATCTTGTTGTTTTGACCGAGATTGGTGTTTGTGTGTTTAAATCTAGGTGTTATTTTACTTGTTTAGTGTGTTTCTAGTGTTGGTTTCTTTGTCACCAACACTAAAAGTGGCTAGATCTAAAGTTGAGCTTATAATATTGACCATTGTTGTGGTGACTTGAAGTGGGTTGTAGGTTGTACCTTGTTGATGACAATTGGTGGTTTTGTGTTGTGTTCTTGAAGAAGTTGATATTTTGTTCTTGAAGGATGTTGTGGTGTTCATCTTGTTCTTCATCTATTCTTACAACTTAAGACAACAAAGGTGTAAAATAGATCCAAAAGATTGTAAGACAAAAGTTATAAAGTTGTTGGTGAGAAGACTTGCGCACATTACTTCCTAGACTTGACAACCACTTTTCCTTAAATCAAGGGACCTTGTTTTGTGGGATTAGTATAGTCAAATCTTACCTTTTGAGTTTGAAAAGTTGAAAAAGAGTACAAGACTTTTACTTTCCCTCCAAAATCAATTGTCATCCATTACAAGTTGTGTGAATATTGAAATTTCAGATTTGTGACCAAAAAAATTGTGTGGGACCAAGACCAATTACATGCTGCAACATCACCATTGCTACTTCCACGCCACTAATAAGCTCAAATTTGGATATTTTCTAGTTTCTAATTGTTGATTCTTGGTTTCCTTACTTGGTTCTAGAACTAATTAACAAACTAATACATTCCTACTAGGTTGTCAATTAATCCTTTGAATCCCTTTGTTCATGTCAACGATTACTTGGGTGCTTTTATCTTTTGAATATGTTGCTACTTCTTGGTTCTAGTCCAACGAGAATTCTTTGAGTCTTCAAACAAGAATCCACTCCGGATAAGAGCTTACTCATACCTTAAGGATTCATGGGTTACTAGCCAATCTACAACACTTATGGAACTAAAGTGTTAGGTGATCCAAATAGTGTAAGTGAGGAGAGGATTTATTTTTCACTAACTTGTTTGCTGATTTTGTAGGTAATACCTTGAGAATGGAAGGGACTACGTCCCAAAATGTGGATACTAATGCTCTTGACTCTATGAGGGCCACTCTTGAGGCCATTACCCAATACTTGAAAGGTTGAATACAGAAGTTGGAGCCGTGAGAGGGGATTTGACAACAATAAAGGGAGATGTATCGGCAATTAGTGGGAGATTAGAACAAGTAGAGAGTCAAAGGAACTCTCGCCCTTCTACTCCTCTACATGTTTCTTCAAGTGGGCATGATAGAGCTTCCTCCGCAAGCATCACTCCCGAAACATTGCACCAAATGCTAAATCCACCCTAAGGTTCACTAGATGCCGCAAGCCAAACCACTCCTTTCCCTCCAAACCGTGACCCCACTAGACCAATACATTTCCAAACTCCTTAAGTTCCACAAGAGGTACTTGGACGTCAAGTACCTTCGATAAATCTGAACCCTCCCTTCCAAGCTTCATTAAACCAAAGACTACCTCCTCCACAAAATCCAATTCCTCCAAATCAAGTTCAAAATGTCCAAAACCATCTAGCCCACTTTGAGGAATATGGTAGAGAGGAATATGAAGGATATGGGGCCTTTGATGCTGCTTACATAAGGGGGGAGGAGATGAGAAGGGGTCGTGGAGATCAAAGGAGATACCGAGGGTATGGTGAAAGAAAAAACCGACACTAAGAGAGAGATATAGGCATCAACACCATCAAGTTGAGCCTACCAATATTTGGAGGTGAAAGTGACCCCGAGGCCTACTTAGCTTGGGAATCAGCTTGTGACAAACTTTTCCAAGTTAATCCTATCTAGGAAGAAAAGAAAAGTTGTTATACCATTGCTTATTTTGAGGGTTATGCTAACACTTGGTGGGAGTACGTCAAGCGTTTTGTAATAAATTAGTTGATGGGCAGCCACTACCTTGGTTTCAGTTGAGGTACTTGATGAGACAACGGTACCTTCCCGAAAGTTATCACTAGGGGTGTTCATGGATCGGTTTGGGTCGGTTATTGGTCAAAACCATAACCAAACCAACTTAGTCAGTTTTTAAATTTCTAAAACCAAACAAAAAATTAACCGTCAGTTTGGTTCTTGTCGGTTTAGTTCGGTTTGGTTTGGTTTTTTTGGTTTACAACTTTAGCTAATGATATAAATTGAAAATTAAAAAAAAATCCAATCTAACATATGAGATGTTAACCGAGTATTGTATCTCAACCGTGAAACTAAGATGTCAACTGAGTGTTATATTTCGGCAAAGCTATGAACAACACCATATGAACACTTCTAAAAAAATATTTTAAAACTACATTTAACAAAATGATATGATAAACCCCCCAAAAGATGAACACATAAACTTCTTACTCAACAAGGTTAAAAAAAAAAGTTAAAATTAATGATTGTCTATAGTCAAATGAATCTCAGCTATAAATTACAATATACAACAAGATATTATTTTCACAATTAGTATCATTTGTCATTCAAACTGCAAAATTCACTTAGAATCTCATAAGGTACTATTAACTAAATGAAGAAATGACTTAATGTGTTACGACTAAAGTTAAGTCATGATTAAAATATAAAGTGTAACAACTATTTATATTGTATTTATGAATAATACATAAATAATTATAATATATATATTTATATATCGGTTCGATTTGGTTATTTTGTCGATTATTTTAGATAAAACCAAACCAAACCAAATTAGTATCGGTTTTTTAAAATTCAAAAGCAAACCAAACCAAATCTAACCAAATATCAGTTTTTTTAATCAGTTTGATTTGGATCGCGGTTCGATTTGGTTAAAAAACAAACCATGAACACCCCTAACCAAGATTATAAAAATAAGAAATATAGAAAGGCATATAAAAAAGACTATCTCCCTTAGAAGAAATATTATTTAAAAAGATCAACTGCAAGGAAGCCATACCTAGATAAGAATAAATATGTAAGAAAAATATAACACCAGTAGAACCTACAAAAATAAATTAGAATGTTTTACCTGCGGTAGCATAGAACACCTAGCAAATACTTGTCCAAAAAGAATCAATATAGATCTAGGAATGCACAATTAATAGAAGATGTAAATAAAACTTTAATAAATATAGATGAATATATTTCAGATAATGAAAGTATATAATCTATAGAAGTATGGAAGTTTTTGAAGAAGAAATAAATAAATCTGATTCTTCAAATTCTGGAGAAGAGGAATTTATAAATGAAATAGAATTAGAAAAGACAAACTCAGACTATTATGATTTGGTAAATTTGATAGAAGAATGTGAACATGAATTTGAGGAAGGAAAAGGATTATAAAGTAATCAGTGTTGTTTTTTGTAAGTGGTTTCCAAGTAAAAACAAAAGAGCAAAATGTAGGAAATGTTACAGGGAAGGATGCATAAAATGTATAGAGAAAGCATCAGAAATCTTAGAAACTCCAAAATCAACCCGTAGTTTAAATAAATTTTACAAAAAGGAACCAATAACTAGAACAACAGAAGATAGAATATTAGAATTAGAAGAAAGACTAAGAAAATTAGAGATAAGAGTGTACAACAAAGAGATCATTAGAGAAGAAGATTTAGTAGAGGTAAAATTATTAAATACATTTGTTGAAAATAATAAAGTTAAATAGAAAAAATCAATGAATTTACCATTTGAAGGGATGGTATGTAATGAAGAAAATAAGATAAGTACAGTCAAAGTTTTAGCAAGAATAAAAATTCAAGACTGTGAGTTCCAGACATTAGCTATGGTTGATTCAGGATGTACAAAAAATATTTTAAATAATAGAATTTTACCATAAAAAATAATTAAAAAATTGCCAATAATGGCTATAGTATCATTTTTCCTACTAATTAAAAATAGTAGGATTAGATTTTATGATGCAAAATGGAGGATGTCTTTTTACAAAAAATTAGGTAATATTAGCTAGTAATATCACTCACTCACCAGTGCAGACACAACCCCTGCTAACTAAATATCGTTTCCTTAAAGATAAGATAGAAGAAAGAATCAAAATCTCAAATGATCAAATAAAATAAAAAAAAATCTAGAATATGATAAAGGAGAAAATTGTACTTGTAATGATAAGATAACAATGTATGAAGACTTACAAGATCTAATGATAGTAGAAGAAATAGAAAAAGACTATACATTAATAGAGCTAGAAACAAAATTATAAAATTTTAGGAAAGGTATGCAAAAGATAGGAGTAACTAAAGATCAAAAAGACCTCGATAAAATAATACAAATCCTAGACAAACTAGAGATAATTGGAGAGAAACCCCTACAACATTGGGACTCCAATCAAATTACCTGCAAATTAGAAATAATTAATCCATAATATACTATAAAAACAACATCTATAGAAGATACAGATGAAGACCTTAAAGACTTTGAAATACAAATAAAAGAGCTACTAGAATTAGGGATAATTAGAAGATCCAAATTAAGACATAGATCAGCAGCTTTCATAGTAAGAAACCATAGTGAAATAGTAAGAGAAAAAGCTAGAATGGTAATAAATTACAAAAGACTAAATGATAATACTGTAATGGATGAGAATAAATTACCAGACAAAACAGAATTAATAAACAGAATACAAAGAAGAAAAATATTTAGTAAATTTGATTGTAAATCCGGATATTGGCAGATTAAGATGTATGAAGAGAGCATAGAATGGACAATTTTTACATGTCCAGAAGGACATTTTTAGTGGTTGGTTATGCCATTCGGATTAAAGACAGCCCCTACAATTTTTCAAAGAAAAATGAATAGTATTTTTGGAGACTATAAAAATTTTGTATTAGTTTATGTAGATGATATTTTAGTTTTTAGTAATAATATGAGAGAACAATTTGGACATTTACAATAATTTTTTAAATTATTTGTAGATAATGGAATAATAATAAGCAGAAAGAAAATGGAATTATGTAAAAATAATATTAACTTTTTAGGAGTAGTCATTGGAGATGGTAGAATAAAACTACAAACACATATAGCTAAAAAGAGCTTAGAAATGCCAGATAGATTAGACAAAGACTAAAGATTTACAAAAAATTTTAGAACTATTAAATTATACTAGAGCTTTTATTAAAGACTTAGGAAAAGTAGCAGGACCGTTATATTCTAAAACAGGATCAACAGGCTAAAAAACTTTTAATACTGAAGACATAAAATTAGTCCAAAAACTTAAATGCATGATTCAAGATATCCCAGACTTGACATTACCATTAGAAACAGATTATTTAATAGACGAGATAGATGAAAGCCTTCAAGGATGGGGAGCAGTATTAAAAGCGAAACCTAACAAATATAGTGACAAAAGGGATGAGAAAATATGTTCTTATTCAAGTGGAAAATATAAGGAAAAAGGCAATTTAAATAGCATAGATGTAGATACCAGATATAATTTTCTTCCTTAAGACATGTAAGTAGCAAAGTTATATATATCAAAGTGTATTTTCTTCCAATAAAATAAATTATTTTTTGCATTTTTTGATTTTTAAAGTTTTTTATTTATACCCTAATCAACTCTTTCTCTTCAGTTTTAAGTATTTAGCAATGACTTCTTTAATCACACCCTGAGATGAGACAAAAGTCCTTTAAAATCATTAGTGGACTTATTTAATTCCATAGTATTTACAGATTAATCCATCTTCATTTGCTAAACATTGAGAGAATAACCATATACTATGGGTATATTTATAAATAATTTACCAATTTAACAAGATCGAAAAACTGGCGGTAATCTGCACGGCTATCCAGATCTATATTATTAAAACATGAGTAAATATGTACTAATATATAACTTATTAACTTTACAAGATCGGAAAACTAGCGGTAATCCGCACGGTTGTCCAGATCTTTAATATTAATAATAGACAGAAAATATGAACTTCATTAATTGAAACATAATTTACAAACTAGGGAGAAAAATACAAAGATCTATGTAACTACTACTTACATGTCTTAAGGAAGAAGTGAGGTTTCCCTTTCGGGAGTCCCCTGAAAGCTTGCGGCTACCGGAAAATAAAGGAATAAAAGACTAATATACACTACACACTCTCTCTTTTCTTTTTCATTTTTTTGATGAACAAACTAACAACTTTATGAACAAGAAAACTATAGAAGACTATTTTCTCACTCTTGATTTTTCTCTTACTTTTCTATAACTTTCTATGTTTAAGTCTTCTATAAGATGGTATTTATAGGCATTTGTGGACTTCAAATCTTGATTTCAATGTGCTTGATAAAATTTTTGCAAGACTTTGGATAGGTCCCACGATCACATGGCTATGTCTTTACTTTAATTTCCATCCGTCCATTTATTTATCTGTTATATCATTGCATACGTCTCTTATTTTGTCTGTTGTAAATATCGTCATTGCTTAGGTATCCAGATTATGAATGCTTCTGAGTCAAAATCCATTCCTAAATTATCATCTGGATTTGGGCCTTGGGCAAATTGATCCATGGCCGAATTATCGTCTCGATAATACTTGTCACTTTCTTCATCTGATAGTCCCAGTCTTGTTTGTTCTCTTGGAATTTTGGATCTTAGTTCTGGTGGTTCTGGATTCATTGCTATTTCTTTGGGTAGTTGCTCTGCTAACAATTTTTTTATTGAGTCTATTACTATTTTTTCTATATTTTTTTTCTTTTTTCTTAAATAAAAACCCTTCTTAGTCTGGGAAGAACTTCCTTCATCTATTGTCTGAGTACCTGTGGTCTTGAAACTGGTTGGGAGTATTCTCCCTGCACTTTTTGGCAAAGTTTCAGCCGTCAACGGATTGATGAGTCTTTACCAACCACCGTTTAAGCTGGACTAGCTGTATCATTACCCGATACAGTAGGTCTTTCTACATTCATTGGGGAATGCACACCCATTAACGGATTTGAGAAGCCTTTACCAGCTACCGTTTGAGCTAGACTAGCTATATCTTTACCCGATACAGTAGGTTTTTCCATTTTTGAATAAGATGGAGAACTTTTTAGGATTATTTAAGTCTCATACATCTTCTGAGTCTGTTGTGATAGTTCAGCATAAAGAATCTTAATACGATCTTGTAAAATACCTATATGTTCTAACAACTGTCCTTTTTTATTTACAAGCTTTTCATTATCCTGTCTTAAAATCTCATTGGCGTGATTTAGTATTTTAAAAGCTTCAGTCATAGAAGAACAATGATCACAAAATAGAATTTTTGTCTGTACCTTTTTTAATATTATATTACATAACTTCTTTCATATCTGGTCTTAGGGCTGGGGTAATATAATAATTTGGCCTTAAATTTCTACGGGCATAATCTAGTGCCTCTATTAAATCATTAAAACCTTTATAGAGAGGGGTTGCATAGTATTTTACAAAATCCATTACCTCTATCCATGTCTGAAATACTCCTTGTGTCTTTCCCGTAAGAACAACATAAAAATGAAATCTGTTAGTGTTGTTTTCTCGGTAAAATAATAACTTAAAGCATTTAGAACTGAAACAAAATATCTAATGTCTATAGGTGTCTTGTTGTAGGAAATTCATAAGTTGTTGATCAAGCGGGTCTGTCGTTTGTCCATCCTTACATCTGGTCTCAGTTTGAAAGTCAGATTAGATGGCTCGTAACTGACGAGATTGTGAGGGTCGAAGACCAGTTTTTCTAATTTCGGATTTTACAACATTGTTAGTGGCTTGTATCGAGTGTTTCTTAGTAATTTGTTTAAGTAGTCTTGAGAGGATGAGGCTTTCGCCATTCCTTTGTCTTTGGTTGTATTCATACTGAAAGAAAAATTGTTAGTTGTCTTCTTTTATTAGTCTACTCAGTTGTAATACCCCAAAAGTTTAGACATTTTTAGGATCATGCTTCGAACTCATGAGTAATAAATTTTAGTGCTTTGGTAGTTCTATGATCAAGGTTGATGCATCTTAAGGCCTCAAAAGTGTCCTAGCTAATAGACGAATCAAAACATTTCTTTACCGATTGAATTCTTGAGAAGGATATTGGTATACTCAGATTCAAACGAGCATATCTCTCATTATGCTATTAATATCTGAGGTCATGACCCACCAACAGATAGATAATTGAATTATCGTTCCAACGATATCAATTTTTCCTAAATACAATATTGGAGCAAGGAGTTATGCCCATTTTACTCTGGCATGTCAGGCTGGAAAACTGAGTGACGACATTCATGACCGTGATGGCCTATCACCAATGTCGTCAGCCCTGGGTAGATGTTTACCCCCAGTGATGACATTTTGTGACAAGCCGTCACCCCCGTGACGAACTATCACAAATGTCGTCAACCTTAACCAGAAAATTAAGATTTCACCTTTTTATGATGACAATTCGTGACGACCTATCACCAGTATGACGGCTTGTCATGAATGTTGTCAGCTATTTTTTTCAGCAATTGAGGGATATTTTAGTAAGGGTATTTTGGTCTTTTCCTTCACTTCTCACGACTTATAACCCTCAAGGAGCATATTATCTTTCATTCTCTTTAGTTAAACATCTCAAAAAGCTCTCTCATACACTCTCAACCACAAGATTAGGGTTTTCTCTCAAGATCATCTCCTCAAGAGCAAGCCTAAGAAATTCTTCAAGAACCTTCAGAAACATTAGATGTCTTTTAAGATTCAATCATTAAGGTATGCGTATTGTTCATCCATGGGTCTCTTTCATCCATGGATCTCAAGAATCATGTTTTAAATTATAAATTGTGATTTCCTTGTCGTATTAAGACTATATTCATGTTGATGATTGTTGTTTGGATTCAAGGTTGTATCTTGATGTGTTTTCATGAAACATGTGAATAGGTTAGTTGAAACCCATAAATTTTGGATGGATTAAGATGGTTGAATTGATAAATATACCTATGCCTTAAAAGAGTGCACGCAAGGTGTTTGATGAAATGCCCAAGGAACTAGAAATCATATAATATAGCTAAATTGTGACTAAGTGAAGGATTCATGATATGCCCCTATGTTCCAATGATTTTCATGTTGATATTGTGTCTTGTAAATGTTGTTGGGATGTTCATGAACTAGTCTTATGAGATTATGCCATGCTTACTTGAAAATCCTACTTATGTACAAAATGTATGATATCCATGCACTTCATAGAATTCCCCAAGTTATGATATTATGGGTTGTTGATGTTGGTCACGTACTCAAGCTAGTCATGTGCGTCAGTTTCCTTCTATCAAGTCCTAGGGGTACTTGTACCAAAAAAATATAGCTGCGTGCCTAGAGCCTTGTCATGTTTCATGATCTCCAAAATCAAGCCATGAATCAATATAAATCAGTCAGTCATGTGACTCAGGAAAACCTCATAATCTCAGTCAGTTACCAGATATCAGAAGTATTCCGTCTGTTAACAGAATTCAGTAAGTTCAGTCCACGTACAGTCAGTTACTTATGTTCAGTCTCTTTAGATGGGAGTCGAGGTTAGCACCGAGCAAACCCAAGGATGGGAACACACCTGTTATATGAGGGTGTGATTCTTAGCAGTCATCCTTGCGTTCCAGAACTATATAGACAGCATAGGTTGAGACATCGCAGCCTGTTATATAAGGGTAGATGAGGTGGCTTAACTTGTTATATGAGGGCTCCCACCGTTCTCACTAGATTTACCTATTATATGAGGATTGCTCACACGTTGTCCTTACCAGTGGCGCGGTATTGACGCCCTTCCAGTCAGGGCAGAGATTGGACCTCGGCTTAGCCATAATGGCACATATGGGGCATGTCGGTTAAAAAACTACCTCCCACAGTTTCAGCATCAGTCTTAGTAAAAGAACTCAGATAGTTCTTTAGATTTTAGTACATCAGGACTGTTAGATACGGTCAATTTAACTACAGTATAGAACTCAAATAGTTCCATCGGATTTAGGACTATCAAGTACAGTCACCCATGTTATCAGAACTATAGTATCAGTCATGATTAGTTATCAGTAAACTATGTATTAGCGTACAGATTTAGCTATCACACATTCACGATCTCAGTTACTATGCATGCATGTTTGCACTCTCATGTTCATATCAGTCAGTCAGTTAGCATTGCTCATGCATATAAACCCTTTTGTATTCAGCCTACCTCACTCATATACTCATTACACCCCCACATACTGACCCATTTGTACTATGGTGCTTTCTTTTTATGTTACACCATAGGTCCAGAGACGCGAGCTTAAGATCTGCAGTAGCAGTAGTATTCCAGTATAAAGAGTTGCAGTGAATCCTTTTCATTCGAGGATGATATAATTTGATTCATTTATTATCTCAGTTAGCTTTCAGTTTTACAAAGTTAGTTGGAGACATGTTCCTTCATCTCCTTATTCAGACAGTACTTAGAGGCTTTTTGATTTAGTTCAATTTGTATTCACTTTTGATTCAGATTCAGTTATTTTGGGTATTCGTTACCCCACAAGGATGTTATGTTTTGACATATTCTTTATTCAGTTGAACCTTATGGCCTATTGTTCATGTTTTCTGCATTCTTCATGTATATTATGGAGTGTACAGGTACAAATATCAGTCATTGGTTAGCTTGTGGTCCTTCGGGGTCATAGGAACCGTGTAGCATTTCGATTTAGAAAATCGGGGTGTTACAAACTTGGTATCAGAGCCTAAGGTTCAATAGAGTCCTAGGAAGTTTGAAAGCCACATCTAGTTGAGTCTTGTACATGGGTGTGTTACGCGCCATATTTATGTGCAGGAGGCTATGAAATATTTTAGTAATAGTTTTCCTTCTTTCAATATTCATGTTTTGCTAGTGAGCATAATCTCAAGTTAAACTCTCAGTCTAATCCATTCTTTTATTATTTCAGAATATGCCTGCAAAGAGAAAAACCAACCAGCTCCTCAGCCTGAAGATCCTTTGGGCGAACATGTTTCTCATGCGGAGTTTAAGGTCGCATTCACCACACTTGCTCAGTATGTGGCTGCCCAAAATGAATGGCCACCATTTATTCCAGCCAATCCAGTGTTCAACTCAATCGCAACTAGGATTTGGGATGTCATCCGAATAAACCCTCCATCTTTCTTTGGGTCTAAGTCTGATAATTCATTGACCAAGTACAGAAGGTCATTAACATCATGGGTGTTACTTATGTTAAGAGTGCTGAGTTAGCTGCATACCAATTTTAAGATGTGGCTCATACTTGGTACAAATAGTAAAAGTCTTAAAGGGTAGAGGATACAGGTCCTATTGACTGGAAGGAATTTTTCATAGCTTTCTTAGATAGATTGTTTTCCCAAGAGCTGAGGGAAGCCAAAGTTCTTGAGTTCATCAACCTCAGACAAGGAAATATGATGGTTAAGGAGTATTCTCTCATATTTACTCAGTTAGCTAGATATTCCCCTCAATTGGTTGCAGACAGCAGGGCTAAGATGAGCAAGTTCGTGTCAGGGGTGAATGATAGCATGGTAAATAAGTGTAGGTCTGTGATGCTGAATAGTGATATGATTTTAGCCAGACTCATGACCCATGCCCAGTAAATAGAGGAGCAGAAGGTTAAGACTAGGGAGAGGCAGAACAAGAGAGCAAGACCAGACAATTTCAGTTTTGATCAGCCCAAATCAGAGGGAGAAAACCATTCATAGTTTTGTCCTAAGTCAGCAGTTCCAGTCCCTTCCTCCGCCAGTGCCCCAGTGCTAAAATTCAGAGATGCCAACAGAGACAGAGCACCAGCCTGTAAATCTCAGGGCAGTGTTAGTAGTGCCCGCACTTATCCTCAGTGTCAGACTTACAGTAAGCACCATCAGGATGTGTGTAGAGCGGGTAGTGACATATTTTTAGTTGTGGCAAGCCAATCCACAGAGTTAGATACTGTCCTCAGCCAGGTCCTCAGGGTCAACAGAATCGTTCCACAGCTCAGTCCGAGCGCCCAAACCAGTAGGGTGCCGCTTCCAGTACTACTAGTGGGCAACGCCCAAATAGACTCTATGCTCTTCAGACCTGACAAGATCAGGAAAATTCTCCTGATGTCGTTACTGGTTCGTTATAGATTTTTTATGTTCATGTTATGCTTTGCTAGACCCAGGTGCATCCTTGTTTTTTGTTACTCCATACATAGCAGGCGATTTTGGAATTAGTCCCAAAAGTTTAGTAGAGCCCTTTTCAATCTCTACCTCAGTGGGTAAAACCATTATAGCTCGACGGGTATACAGGAACTGCCTGGTTATGATTTTTCAGAGATCCACATCAGCAGATTTGGTCGAATTAGAGATGACTGATTTTGATATCATTCTCACATGGATTAGCTTCATTCCTGCTATACCACAGTTGACTGCGGAAATAGGATAGTTCAGTTTCAGTTCTTGAATGAACCCATCTTAGAGTGGAGGGGTAGTACTTCATCATTCAGGGGTCAGCTTATTTCCTACCTTTGGGCAAGGAAAATAATTTCTAAGTGGGGTATGTATCATCTCGTGCATGTTAAGGATTCTAGTTCCGAATCTCCTAGCCTGAAATCAGTCCCAGTGGTTAATGAATATTCAGATGTCTTTCATGAAAACCTTCCAGTCATTCCTCACGAAAGGGAAATAGACTTCGGTATTGATCTGCTTCCAGACACTCAGCCTATTTCTATTTCGCTATACAGAATGGTACCAGCAGAACTCAAGGAACTAAAAGATCAGTTGAAGGATCTCTTAGATAAGGGATTCATCAGGACCAGTGAATCCTCATTGGGTGCATCGGTCTTATTCGTGAGCTAGAAAGACAGTTCTCTCAGGATGTGTATTGATTACCGTTAGCTCAACAAAGTTACGGTCAAGAACAAGTATCCACTTCCTAGAATAGATGACTTGTTTGACCATCTTCAGGGTGCTTGTTATTTTTCCAAGATAGGCCTCAGATCAGGCTATCATCATCTCGGAGTTAGAGAATGTCACATCCCGATGACAACTTTTCATACTTGGTATGGTCACTTCAAATTTCTAGTCATGTCCTTTGGTTTTACCAATGCTCCGACCGCTTTCATGGACTTGATGAACCGTGTGTTCAAGAAGTACTTGGATATGTTCGTCATAGTCTTCATAGATAATATCCTGGTCTATTCCCGCATAGAGCGTGATCATTTAGACCATCTCAGAATTATTCTTCAGACTCTCAAAGATCATCAGTTATTCACCAAGTTTAGTAAGTGCGAGTTTTGGCTAAGATTAGTAGCATTCCTTAGCCATATTTTTTCCGGTGATGGCATTAGGGTAGATCCTCAGAAAATTAAAGAAGTAAGAAACTGTCCTCGCCTAGTATCTCTAACAGATATCAGGAGTTTTTTAGGTTTGGCTGGCTATTACAGGCGGTTTGTCGAGGGATTTTCTTATATTGCATCTCCTATGTCCAGATTGACTCAGATGAAGGTCAAGTTTCAGTGGTAAGATTCATGTGAAAAGAGTTTTCAGGAATTGAAGACTCGACTCACCTCAGCTCTAGTCTTAGCTCTTCCAGATGGTTCAGATGGGTTTGTAGTATATTGTGATGCATCCAGAGTAGGTTTAGGTTGTGTCCTCATGCAGCATGGTAAGGTCATAGCTTACGCCTCCAGAAAGTTAAAGCCCCATGAGAAGAATTATCCTACTCATGATCTTGAGTTAATAGCTGTGGTATTTGCCTTAAAGATTTGGAGGCACTATTTATACAAAGTTTATGTTGATGTCTTCACAGATCATAAGAGTCTTTTCTCAGAAAGATCTCAATCTTCGTCAGAGAAGGTGTTTAGAGATTTTGAAAGATTATGACATGAGTGTCCTTTACCATCCGGGCAAGGTTAACGCTGTGGCCGACACTCTTAGTAGACTCTCCATGGGTAATATTTCTCACTTTGAGGATAACAAGAAGAAGATAGCTCAAAAGATCCATCAGCTTGCCAGACTAGGCATTTGCTTAGTCGACTTTTCATAGGGTAGTGTATATGTTTAGAGTAGTTCAGTGTCATCTCTAGTTTTCGAGGTGAAAGAGAAGCAAGATAGGGATCTTAGCCTTGTCAAGATAAAAGAGTCAGTTCAGAATCAGAAAGTAGAGGTTTTCTCCTAAGGGGGAGATGGTATTTTTCGTTATTAGGGTCGTCTGTGTGTTCCAGGTGTACATAACTTGAGGCAGCGAATTCTTGCAGAAGCCCATGGTGCACGATACTCAATTTATCCAGGGGCTACTAAGATGTACCGCAATTTGCGGGAGATCTATTGGTGAAGTAGGATGAAGAGAGATATTGCAGAATTTATGGCTAGGTGCTATATATGTCAGTAGGTTAAGATAGAGCATCAGAAACCTAGTTATTCCATGCAGGAGTTCACCATTCCTACTTGGAAGTGGGAAGAAGTGAACATGGACTTCGTGATGGGTTTGCCTCACACTCATCATCAACATGATTCAGTTTGGGTCATTGTAGATAGAATGACCAAGTCAGCTCGCTTCCTTCCAGTTCGTACTTCTTATTCAGCCTAGGATTACTCCATACTCTATATCAGGGAGTTGGTCAGATTAGACGGTGTTCCATTATCTATCATCTCAGACAGAGGTACCCAACTCACCTCTCACTTCTGGAAAGCATTCCAAAAGGGTCTTGGTACCCAAGTTTATCTCAGTACATTATTTTATCCTCAGACAGGTGGTCAAGCAGAAAGGACCATTCAGACTCTTGAAGATATGCTAAGAGCGTGTGCAATTGATTTCAAGGGTAGTTGGTATGACCACTTGTCTTTGATTGAATTTGCATACAATAATAGCTATCATTCCAGTATTCAAATGGCTCCATTCGAAGATCTCTATGGTAGGAGATGTAGATTTCCAATTGGTTAGTTTGAAGTTAGTGAGGCCTCAGTCATAGGTCCTGACTTGGTATTCAACGCCTTAGAGAAGGTACAGTTGATCAGAGAGAGACTCTGGGCTACTCAGAGCCGACAGAAGTCTTATGCAGATGTTCGTAGAAAGGATCTCAAATTCGAGGTCAATGATTACACCTATCTTAAGATCTCTCTCATGAAGGGAGTGAAGGGGTTCGGAAAGAAAGGAAAACTCAGTCCCCGATATATCGGTCCCTTCAGGATTCTCAGTCACTTCGGCAAGGTAGCTTATGAGCTCGAATTGCCTTCATACCTAGCCTCAGTTCATCTAGTCTTTCATTTCTCTTGGCTTAAGAAGTGCATGGGTAACCCAGTAGTTGTAGTCCCTATTCAGAGCATTGACATTCAGAACAACCTCTCTTATGAAGAGATTCCAGTCAAAATCTTAGACTATCAGACTCATAGATTGAGGAACAAAGAAGTCCCTCTAGTAAAGGTTCTTTGGTGAAATCAGTCTTATGAGGGAGCTACTTGGGAAGAAGAAGCAGATATGCATACCAAGTATCCTCACCTCTTCTCCGCCGATTCAGATCATGCTCAAGGTAATAGTTTTCCTTAAGCTTATTCAGTTTCATGTTCATGTTCCCATCATAAAACTTGGTACATATTATCATTTCATACTTAGTCATGAATTCATGTATCAGTTCAGTTATAAGATCATGCATCAACTATGCATTCTCTTCTTGAGAAACTCAGTTTATCAGATTACTCAGTTATGCATTCATGTATCAGTTATCCATGCATCAGATATGCACGAGTTCAGTATAATTATCATGTCAGTCATGAGATCATATTTTAGTTATTCAGGTTCAGTCATGTTCAGTTTGTCTTTTATCCCCTCTCAGTTGATTCTCATTCGAGGACGAATGTTCCCCAGAGGGAGATATTGTAATACCCCAAAAGTTTAGACATATTTAGGATCATGCTTCTAACTCATGAGTAATAAATTTTAGTTCTTTGGTAGTTCTATGATCAAGGTTGATGTATATTAAGGCCTCAAAAGTGTCCTAGCTAATAGACGAATCAAAACATTTCCTTACCAATTGAATTCTTGAGAAGGATATTGGTATAGTCATCTTCAAAAGACCATATCACTCGTTATTCTATGAATCCTTGAGATCATGATCATCCAACAGATAGATAATTGAATTAGCTTTCAACGATATCAAATTTTCCTACATCCGATATCGGAGCAAGAAGTTATGCCTATTTTACTCCGACATGTCAGGCTGGAAAACTGAGTGATGACATTCGTGACAAGCCATCACGCCCGTGATGACCTATCACCAATGTCGTCAGCCCTGGGCAGATTTTCACCCCCAGTTACGACATTTTGTGACAAGCCGTCATGCTCGTGATGGCCTATCACCAATGTCGTCAACCTTAACCAGAAAACCAAGATTTGACTTTTTTGTAACGACAATTTGTGACAACCTATCACCAGTATGACGGCTTGTCACGAATGTCTTCAGCTATTTTTTCCAACAATTGAGGGATGATTTAATAAGGGTATTTTGGTATTTTTCCTTCACTTCCCACGACTTGTAATCCTCAAGGAATGTATTATCTTCCATTCTCTTTAGTTAAACATATAAAAAAGCTCTCTCATACACTCTCAACCACAAGATTAGGGTTTTCTCTCAAGATCATCTCTTCAAGAGCAAGCCTAAGGAATTCTTCAAGAACCTTCTAAAACATTAGATCTCTGTAACACGCCGAAAAATGGGTCTCGGAGCGTCACACGGTGCTTGAGGCTACGAGTAGCCCCAAGCTAACCCTTTGAGCCATTTTTATTCAGTTTAACACAAATCAATGGGGTTTCCATAAATAACCCTCAACTATCAACAGAGTAATCATCATCCAAGAATAAAAGAATTTTTGAAAGATAACAAAATACGACTTATTAGTCAACTCCCAACATCTATACTAGTCTGACAAGCCTCTAAGAGAATCAATAAAACCAGCGAACCATTGAGACATGCCCCAACTGACTCATACTCAGTTATCAAATGTAAACGATTTTGTGAAACAAACATCATACATCACGTCCTCGGAACATGAGGACTCACCACAACAGAGGATATAGAACAGCGTGCCCGAAGAATCACTGTCAAACCTGGAACTGAGCACCTGAACCTACATTCTGAGAAAATACAGCCCACATTCGAAGATGTGGGTCAGTACCATGGAAAGGAGCCGAGTATATGGGGGGTGTATGCAGTTGTATAAACATCATTATCATAAATATTTATAAGAAATATGCAGGATGTATGAAAGACTCACATAGCCTGAAGAAAATCATCATAATCATGAGAGGATGAAATAAGTACAATAACACATGTGAGTCATCATATAATTTGTCAATCACTTTCAGTTCATCAAGAATATCAATTCTTATAATATAAATATCATTTAAATCTTTCGAAAGAATAACTTTCACAGTTCCACTTTCAAATCACTTCACCATTCACCATAGACACAAGAAAAAACACACACACTAGGAGATCCTATAACCGACAGAAACCATGTGAGCAACATGGAGTCCAAAGTACAACTCACGTTGGGGAGCGTCGTCCTATCCTTGCCATCGGAGTAGGACTATTGATGTCAAATCCACACAAACTAGTGATCACTATATAAATCAGCCTCAGGCTCACTCCTACGGGGGCATGTAGTTCTAGGGAAGTAAGGTGTCTTTATACCTCTCACTCGGTGCTAAAGATTTCTCTCGGACTTAGCTCAGATCATTTCAAAGACAATCCACAATAAAACAATTTCAGTCATATATAAATATACATCGGGAGCCATCATGCTTCCCATCTATCAAAATCAACCACGTTGTAGATTTCTTTCACACTCGAGTTCAAAACAACCCCATTAAGACCAAAAGGTCATATCATTCAAAATATCTCAAATATTCAACATCAACGTGTTTATAACACACACTTTCTAAAAAAAAACACAATTTCCAATGGGGATTCACGACCCAAATATAAAAATCATGATAAATATCGTTCAAGATTCATGCTTTATATCTCCACACATGTAAATTCATCTTTCAAAATCATAAAAATCAAGATTTCATAATAATCATCATAAGATATGGGTTCATGCTTCAAATTCGTAAAAATCAAATAAAATCATGCCTTTGTAAAGAAAATTACTTTTGGGCACAAGAACGAAAGAGAGTTCTTTTTGAAAACCCCCACATACCTTGAATGATGAACTTTAGATCGATATTCATTTTTGATATGTTGATCGTGCCTTTGAATGATGGTTCTTGGAGTTCTTGAACTAGGAACTTGGAATCTTGAATAAATTTGCAGAATTAATGGTGAACTTTGGAGGTTCTTGAAGTTGGATGTAGGAGCTTAGGGTTTTCTTTTTGAGGAAATTTGATGAAATATAACATATAATGATTCTAATAGGCTTTAATATAGGGTTTAGACGGATTTTGGGTGAGGGGGGAGTGACCAAAATGCCCCTAAAAAATCAAATAATTCTCGAATCTGTCCTTTGGTTGACCGTTTTTATAGTCTGAAGTAGATCAACCATAACATTTTACTCCGATATCCAAATTGGATGAAACCAATTCCATTAGAAAGAGGACTCTCATTTATTTCCATTGATATATAGTATCTCACCCAGATCATTGTGTACAAGGAGTTATGATCGTTTGAAGTTGACCCAAATTTTCACTTTTGATAGGCTGAAGTAGATCGACCATAACATTTTGCTTCGATAGAAAAATTGGATGAAACTAATTTCATTGGAAAGAGGACTTGCAGAACTTTCCGTTGATATATAGTAGATCACCCTGATCATTTTGTACAAGGAGTTATGATCGTTTAAAGTTGGAGCAAAAATACGCCAGGCCTCAGTACTTTTTCCTGCACGTTTTACTGTTCACTACTATTTACGGTTCGATCGGAATGTTCATTACTCGTCGCTCGGATGTCCGTTTTGGATGATCCACATATCATTGGAAATCTTATTCGATACTCTACGCAATGGTCGGTAATAATCTAAGACATTCCGCACGGAAAATTTATAATTCATTCTAGAAGATAGAACCCAACACGTTTACGCACAAAATTTCAATGAAAAATTTCCCGGGGTATTACATCATCCCCCCTTGGAAACATTCGTTCTTGAATGATGCTATACATGCCAAGATTAGATAGGGAATAGAGCATACAGCTGAAACCATTCGTTAGACTCATCATCACATCGTTTTTCACTCCGAATGCAACATAGAATGCATAAATTCAAGAAACTACAGCTGAAGACATAATAAATGACAGCTGAACTGCTGCAACTTTTTATCAAAAGTACATGATTTAGGAAACAACGGTACCTTCGGCTTGATCGGAGTTCGCGTAAAATAGGTGCGGGTACTTGGATCGCATATCCGCCTCAGCTTCCCAAGTTGCACCCTCAACAGATTGGTTTCGCCACAACACCTTGAGCAAGGGAACTTCTTTGTTCCTTAGTCTTCGGACACTGAAATCAAGAATCTTAGCAGGAATCTCATCAAAAGAAAGATTTTCTTGAATGTCAGCACTCACAGAGGAATCCACTACCACAGCATCGCTAATATACTTTCTAAGCATGGAGCATGGAATATTGGATGAACAGAGGACAACTCGGAAGGAAACTCGACCTCATAATCTACCTTACCAACACGGCTAAGAATTTTGTAAGGACCAACATAACGGGGACTAAGCTTCCCCTTCTTTCTGAATCTCTTCACCCCCCTCATGGGTGAAATTTTCAGATACACTGGGTCACCAACTTCAAACTCAAGGTCTCTCCTTCTAACATCCGCATATGTCTTCTGACGATTCTGCACAGTTTTCAACCTTTCCCTAATCAACTTAACTTTTTCCATAGCCTCAAATACCGAATCAGGACCACTCATAGCCACTTCACCCACCTCGAACAAACCTATGGGTGATATACACTTCCTCCCATATAAGGCTTCAAACAGAGCCATGTCAATACTAGAGTAGAAACTGTTATTGTAAGCAAACTCTATTAACGGTAAGTGATCATCCCAACTTCCCTTAAAGTCAAGTGCACAAGCTCTCAACATATCCTCTAAGGTCTGGATGGTCCGCTTAGCCTAACCATCGGTCTGTGGATGAAAAACAGAACTCAAACGCACTTGGGTACCAAGACCCTTCTGAAAAGCTTTCCAAAATTTCGAAGTGAACTGAGTACCCCTATCCGAAATAATAGACAAGGGAACTCCATGCAGTCTGACTAGCTCTCGGATATACAATCTAGCATAATCCTCAGCAGTATATGAAGTATGAACAGGCAAGAAATGAGCAGACTTAGTCAACCTATCAACCACAACCCAAATGGAATCATGATGGCGTCGGGAAGGAGGTAAACCAATCACGAAGTCCATATTTATCTCTTCCCACTTCCAGGTGGGAATACTAAACTCTTGCATCATACTACCAGGTCTTTGGTGTTCAACCTTAACCTGTTGGCATGTTGCACACTTAGCTACAAACTCTGCTATATCTTTCTTCATGCCACTGCACCAATAGATTTCCCGTAAGTCTCGGTACATCTTGGTGGCACCAGGATGAATAGAATATTGCACCCCATGCGCTTCAGCCATAATCCTCTATCTCAGATCATCAACATTCGGGATACACAATCTACCCTGAAATCTCTACACACCATCTCCCCCTTGGGAGAAAACCTCTACTTTTTGGTCCTTCACTGACTCCTCCAGTCTGACCAAACTAGCATCTAAGTATTGCTTTTCATTCACTTCCGAAACCAAGAAGGATTCGGAACTACTCTGAACCCCTATACTACCTTCAGCAGAGTCAAACAACCTAACCCCTAATCTAGCCAAACGATGTACATCACGAGCCAAGTCTTTCTTACCTTCTACCATATGCGAAATACTACCCATGGACACTCTACTTAGGGCATCCTCCACAACATTGGCCTTGCCCGTATGGTACAGCACACTCATATCATAGTCCTTTAACAATTCTAACCATCGTCTCTGCCTAAGATTTAATTCTCTCTGGGTAAATAGATACTGCAGACTCTTATGATCAGTGAAAACATCAACATGGACACCATACAAATAGTGTCTCCAGATTTTCAAAGCAAACACAACAACAACCAACTTAAGGTCATGGGTGGGGTAATATTTTTCATGGGGTTTCAACTGTCTTGAAGCATAAGCTATCACCTTACCCTTTTGCATCAATACGCAACCCAACCCAACTCTCGAAGCATCACAGTACACCAAAAAACCATCAACACCATCAGGCAAAGTCAAAACAGAGGCTGAAGTGAGTCGAGTCTTCAACTCCTGAAAATTCTTCTCACAAGATTCGGACCATAAGAACTTCACTTTCTTTTGGGTCAACCGAGTCACAGAGGATGCTATAGAGGAGAAACCCTCAACAAAATGGCGGTAATAGCTAGCTAAACCCAACAAACTTCGGATATCAATCAGAGAAATAGGTCTAGGCTAATTTCTAACAGCTTCGGTCTTTTGGGGATCAACTCTAATACCCTCGGATGAAATGATATGACCCAGAAAAGCAACTGACCTTAGCCAAAACTTACACTTACTGAACTTGGCAAACAACTTGTGATCTTTAAGGGTTTGCAAGACAATTCGGAGATGATCAGAATGTTCATCCTCACTACGGGAGTACACCAGTATATCATCGATGAATATTATGACCAACATATCCAGATATGGTCTGAACACTCGATTCATGAGGTCTATGAAAGCTGTTGGGGCATTAGTTAACCCGAAAGACATAACAAGAAACTGAAAATGGCCATAACGAGTTCAGAAAGTGGTTTTTGGGATGTCATACTCCCTAACTTTGAGTTGATGATAGCCGGAATAAAGGTTTATCTTTGAGAAATAACTTGCACCTTGCAATTGGTCAAATAAATCATTTATTCTTGGAAGGAGGTACTTATTTTTTATGATGACTTTATACAGTTGGCGGTAATCAATTCACATACGCAAAGAGCCATCTTTCTTTCTCACAAACAACACAGAAGTACCCCAAGGAGAAACACTGGGCCTTATGAAACCCTTATCTAGTAGATGTTTGAGTTGCTCTTTCAACTCTTTAAGTTCTGCAGGGGCCATACGTTAAGGAGGAATAGAAATGGGCTAAGTATCGGGAAGAAGAATAATCCCAAACTCTATCTCTCTATCAGGAGGTATCCTTGGGAAATCATCCGAAAAGACATCAGAAAAATCATTGATGATGTTAACAGACTGTAGAGTTGGAGTCTCAGACTTAGTGTCTTTGACTCTAACCAAATGGTAAATACACCCCTTGGAAATAAGCTTTTTAGCTTTGAGGTAAGAGATAAAATGACTCTTGGGTGACACAGAATTCTCAGACCACTCAAACACGGATGCACCCAAAAACTGAAACTTGACCACTCAGGTTCGACAATCAATAGAGGCATAAGAAGAATACAACCAGTCCATACCCAGAATCACATCACAATCTACCATGTCTAACTCAATCAGATCAGCCAACAAGACTCTATGAAGAACGGTAACAGGACACTTTTTATACACTTTCTGGGAAACAATCAAATCAACCACTGGGGTAAAAACTAGGATAGGATTAGGAATAATCTCAGGACTCATTTTAAAATTCATAGCAATAAAAGGTGTAACATATGAGAAACTGGATCCAGGATCCAACAAAGTATACACATCAAACTGAAATATACGAATCATACCAGTAACAAGATCGGGAGAGTTTTTCTGTTCCTGGCGGGATGGTAAAGTATAGAATCTATTCTGGCGCTGCCCGCCAGCATTGCTAGAAGAGGCTCCCTGAGCTGGGGCTGGGCGAGTCGCTGGAATTGGAGCACTAATAGTCTGAGTCTGGGTTTGAGGGCGATAATCACGATGCCCTTGTCCATCCTGTGGACAATCTCTAACTCTGTGACCCATGTCACCACACCAAAAATAACCCCTCTTATCACCCCAAGACTCACCCGAATGAGCCCTACTATATTTAGGACACAGGGGACGATTTGGCTTACTGCCAGTACTATACTGGGACCTGGATGCATATGACCTGCTACCTTGATCCTGCCTACCTCTAGGCACAGAAGCACTAGCAGATGACGGTGCTGGCATAGACGAACGATCCTGATACTGAGGGCGACTCCCTCCCTGCAATCTAGTCTGACCCTGTCCGTGCTGCTCGGACCTAGCTCTCTTATTTCCTCTCATTCTATCTCTCTCCTTAATCTTGTATGCCTCAATCTATTGGGCATGGGTCATCAGCCTAGAAAGATTTATCTCACGATTCAGCATAGCATACCTACACTCCTTAACCACATAACTAAACACTCCAGTCACAAACTTACTCATACTAGCCCGATTATCAGCCACTAAGTCAGGAGCATACTTGGACAACTGATTGAACTTTGGACAGTGCTCCCTAACAGTCATAGATCCCCGTCGCAGGTTCATAAACTCTTCCACCTTTGCCTCCCTCATCTCCAAAGGGAAAAACTTATCCAGGAATGCATCCTGGAACTCTTGCCAAGTTGTAGGGACAGCTCCCTTACCTCTAACTTTCCTCCAACCAACAACCCAGTCATAAGAAAGGTCTTTCAACCTATACGCAGCCAACTCCATACTATGTTCCTCAGATACATGCATTATCTAAGTAATCTTCCACACCACATCTAAAAATAACCGTGGATCCTCATCAGACTTGGACCCATAGAATTCCAGTGGATTCATCCGCATGAAGTCACAGATCCTGGAAGCAGCTGAATCACCTCCCTACTGTTGTGGAGCCAGGGTTGGGTTGGCCTGAATATTTGCAGTAACAGCTTGGGCCAGCGCCTGAAAGGATGCCTAAAATTCAGTATGAAGCACGTTTTCATTCAATGGGTCAGCGGGTTGAGGTTGTTGATCATTATTATTTCTTCTCGCTCGACGTGGAGGCATATTTATGAAAGAGGAGAGCACTAATCAATAGCAGAGAGAGACACTTTAAGTACGATAGACTTCTGAAAGAAAGAATCACACTTTTTCCTAAAACGTCTTGTAGCCTCTTGCTCATAGATGTGGCACGCTACACACCGATGATCAAGACTCTACTTAACACGGCTTGTCAGACTCCCTAGGACACCTTAAAACCTTAGGCTCTGATACCAAGTTTGTAACGCTTCGGAAAATGGGTCCCAGAGCATCACACAGTGCTTGCGGCTACGAGTAGCCCCAAGCTAACACTTTGAGCTATTTTTATTTAGTTCAACACAAATCAACGGGGTTTCCATAAATAAACCTCAACTATCAAAAGAGTAATCATTATCCAAGAATAAAAGAAGTTTAGAAAGATAACAATATACGACTTATTAGTCAACTCCCAACATCTATACTAGTCTGACAAGCCTCTAAGAGAATCAATAAAACCAGCGAGCCATTGAGACATGCCCCAACTGACTCATACTCAGTTATCAAATATAAACGATTCCGTGAAACCAACATCAGACATTACATCCTCGGAACATGAGGACTCACCACAACAGAGAATGTAGAACAGCGTGCCTGAAGAATCACTGTCGAACCTGGAACTGAGCACCTGAACCTACATTCCGAGAAAATTCAGCCCACATCCGAAGATGTGGGTCAGTACCATGGAAAGGAACCGAGTATATGGGGGTGTATGCAGTTGTATAAACATCATCATCATAAATATTTATAAGAAATATGCAGGATGTATGAAAGACTTGAATAGCCCGAAGAAAATCATCATAATCATGAGAGGATGAAATAAGTACAATAACACATGTGAGTCATCATATAATTTGTCAATCACTTTCAGTTCATCAAGAATATCAATTCTTATAATGTAAATATCATTTAAATCTTTCGAAAGAATAACTTTCACAATTCCACTTTCAAATCACTTCACCATTCACCATAGACACAAGGAAACATACACAAACTGGGAGATCCTATAACCGACATAAACCATGTGAGCTACATGGAGTCCAACGTACAACCCACGTTGGGGAGAGTCATCCTATCCTTGCCATCAGAGTAGGACTATCGATATCAAATCCACACAAACTAGTGATCACTATATAAATCAGCCTCAGGCTCACTCCTATGGGGGCACGTAGTTCTAGGGAAGTAAGGTCACTTTATACCTCCCACTCGGTGCTAAAGATTTTTCCCAGACTTAGCTCAGATTATTTCAAAGACAATTAATAACAAAACAATTTCAGTAATATATAAATATACATCGAGAGCCATCATGCTTCCCATCTATCAAAATCAACCACGTTGTAGATTTCTTTCACACTTGAGTTCAAAACAACTTCGTTAAGACCAAAAGGTCAAATCATTCAAAATATATCAAATATTTAACATCAACGTGTTTATAACACACTTTATAAAAAAAAACACAATTTCCAATGGGGATTCACGACCCAAATATCAAAATCATGATAAATATTGTTCAAGATTCATGCTTTATATCTCCACACATGTAAATTCATCTTTCAAAATCATAAACATCAATATTTCATAATAATCATCATAATATATGAGTTCATGCTTCAAATTCGTAAAAATCAAATAAAAATCATGCCTTTGTAAAGAAAATTACTTTTGGGCACAAGAACGAAAGAGAGTTCTTTTTGAAAAACCCCACATACCTTGAATGATGAACTTTAAATCGATACTCATTTTTGAGATGTTAATCGTGCCTTTGAATGATGGTTCTTGGAGTTCTTGAACTAGGAACTTGGAATCTTAAATAAATTTACAGAATTAATGGTGAACTTTGGAGGTTCTTGAAGTTGGATGTAGGAGCTTATGGTTTTCTTTTTGAGGAAATTTGATGAAATATAACATATAATGCTTCTAATAGGCTTTAATATAGGGTTTGGATGGATTTTGGGTGAAGGGGGAATGACCAAAACGCCCCTAAAAATTAAATAATTCTCGAATCTGTCCTTTGGTGGACATTCCGCATGAAAAATTTATAATTCATTCTAGAAGATAGAACCCAACACATTTATGCACAAAATTTCAACGAAAATTTTTCTGGGGTATTACAATCTCTTTCAAGATTCAATCACTAAGGTATGCGTAGTGTTCATTCATGGGTCCCTTTCATCCATGAAGTTCAAGAATCATGTTTTAAATTATAAATTGTTATTTCCTTGTCGTATTATGACTATATTCATGTTGATGATTGTTGTTTGGATTCAAGGTTGTATCTTGATGTGTTTTCATGAAGCATATGAATAGGTTAGTTGAAACCCATAAATTTTGGATGGATTAAGATAGTCGAATTGATAAATATACCTATGCCTTAAAAGAGTGCATGCAAGGTGTTTGATAAAATGCCTAAGGAACTAGAAATCATGCAATATAGCTAAATTGTGACTAAGTGGAGGATTCATGATATGCCCCTATGTTCCAATGATTTTCATGTTGATATTGTGTCTTGTAAATGCTGTTGGGATGCTCATGAACTAGTCTTATGAGATTATGGCATGCTTACTTGCAAATCCTACTTATGTACAAAATGTATGATTTCATGCACTTCATGGAATTCCCAAAGTTATGATATTATGGGTTGTTGATGTTGGTCACGTACTCAAGTCTGTCATGTGCGTCAGTTTCCTTCCATCGAGTCCTGGGGGTACTTGTACCTGACAAATATAGCTGTGTGCCTAGAGCCTTGTCATGTTTCACGATCTCCAAAATTAAGCCATGAATCAATAGAAATCAGTCAGTCATGTGACTTAAGAAAACCTCATGATATCAGTCAATTATCAGATATATTAGAAGTATTCCATCAGTTAATGGAATTTAGTAAGGTCAGTCCACGTACAGTTAGTTACTTATGTTCATTCTCTTCAGATGGGAGTAGAAGTTAACACCGAGCGAACCCACGGATGGGAACACACCTGTTATATGAGGGTGTGATTCTTAGCCGTTATCCTTGCATTCCAGAACTATGTAGCCAGCATAGTTTGAGACATCGCAGCCTGTTATATGAGGGTAGATGAGATGGCTTAACCTGTTATATGAGGGTTCCCACCGTTCTCACTAGAGTTACCTGTTATATAAGGGTTGCTCACACGTTGTCCTTACTAGTGGATCGGTATTGATACTCTTCTAGTTAGGGCAGAGATTGGACCCCGGCCTAGCCATAATAGCACATATGGGGAATGCCGGTTAAACAACTACCTCCCATAGTTTCAGCATCAGTCTCAGTAAAAGAACTCAGATAGTTCTTCAAATTTTAGTATATCAAGACTGTCACATGCAGTTAATTTAATTACAGTACGAAACTCAGATTGTTCCATCGGATTCAGGACTGTTAGATACAGTCACCAATTTTATCAGAACTACAGTATTAGTCATGATTAGTTATCAGTAAATCATGTATTAGCGTACAGATTTAGCTATCACGCATTCACAATCTCAGTTACTATGCATGTATGTTTGCACTCTTATGTTCATATCAGTCAGTCAGTTAGCATTGCTCATGCATGTAAACCCTTTTGCATTCAGTGTACCTCACTCGTATACTCAGTACATCCCCACTTACTGATGCATTTGCACTATGGTGCTTTATTTTTATGTTACACCATAGGTACAGAGACACGAGCTCCAAATCCGCAGTGGCAGTAGCATTCCAGTATACAGAGTTGCAGTGTATCCTCTTTATTCGAGGATGATATGATTTGGTTCATTTATTATCTCAGTTAGCTTTTAGTTTTACGGAGTTAGTTGGAGACATGTTCCTTCATCTCATTATTCAGACAGTACTTAGAGGCTTTCAGATTTAGTTTAGATTTGTATTTAGTTTTGATTCAGATTCAGTTGTTTTGGGTATTCGTTACCTCACACGGATGTTATGTTTTGACAGATTCTTTATTCAGTTGAAACTTATGACCTATTGTTCATGTTTTCCGTATTCTTCATGTATATTATGCAGTGTACAGGTACAAATATCAGTCATAGGTTAGGTTGTGGTCCTTCGGGATCATAGGCACCGTGTAGCATTTCGGTTCAGAAAATCGGAGTGTTACATCAGTTGATCTGCTAGGTTATTATTTTTTACTTTAATATGTTCTAAAACAATGTTGTAAATAGAAGTGGCATCTAAGAAATTTAACCACATTCTTTTACTACTATTCTTTTCTTTTCTTTTTTGATAAAATTCTACTATAGCCTCGCAATCTGTTCTTGCTAATATTTTGGGTTTATTTAATATGTAAAACTTAAAACTATTCAACCCATAAATTACTGCTAATGTCTCCGCATCTATGCTATTTAAATTTCCTTTTTCTTTATATTTTCCACTTGAATAAGCACATATTTTCTCATCTTTTTTTGTCGCTATGTATGTTAGGCTTCGCTTTTAATACTGCTCCCCATCCTTGAAGGCTTCCATCTGTCTCGACTATTAAATAATCTGTTTCTAATGGTAATGTCAAGTCTGGGATATCTTGAATCATGCATTTAAGTTTTTGGACTAATTTTATGTCTTAAGTAATAAAAGCTTTTTGGCCTGTTGATCCTGTTTTAGAATATAACGGTCCTACTATTTTCCTAAGTCTTTAATAAAAGCTCTAATGTTGTTTGAATTTTTTGCCCTTCATTAAAAGTCTTTGCTTTAGACAAAATCATCTTTTCACTATTTGTTTCTAATAGTAAAAAGTTGAAATTTAATTAATTATATTTATAATAAATTAAACCTTTCCTTATTAGAATTTATCAAAATTTTACAAAATACAAATATGCTAAGATATCATAGGCCAAATATGGAAAACTAATACTAAACAAAACACAAATATGATAAAATATCACAGGAAATTAAAGGAAAATGAGTCTAATTCTACTAAGATTTGAAAATCGACGAAAAACCTCTAAACATACATGGATTTACTTTTTCACAATTAATTTGATTTGTATGTTCTTTGGGTTTGATTTTTTGATTTGGGTAAGAAATCATAATATTAAACACTTCTAAATATATTAAAATTTTACCGTATTTAAAAATCTCCACAATTCTATTTAAATAATTATTTTGATCAAGGTTTACACAAACATAACATACGACTTTTCTACTGCTGTGTATTCTTCTAATTTTGATTTTGATTTAAGTTATTTTCTTGCTTTCATTATCATCATTCTTTATGTCTTTCTTTATTTCTTTTACTTAATAAATTTAATGATTATATATGAATACATAATCAAAAATTGACAATGAATTCTCCCTTTTGATAATATTTTGTGTTTTTCTTCCAGTTGAAAATTTTTTATCAAACAAGACTATTGCCGCAGAAAAAATGAAAGGTTTATGTTTCTCCTTCTTTTTTTTCTATAAGTTTGTACCATCTTAAGCCAATATTGGTACGTACTCCTTCATGAACAATCGATCAACTATATTTTGTTCTCTTTTTGGTTGCCGTAAGTTTACTTCCTTTACAGGAATTGTTATTTGTTAATTATATTGACAATATATAGTTGCCACAAGTTTACTTTTTTTTTTCGCAGGTATTTTTATTTATTATTTATATTGACAATAGGTAGCACTAATTTTTTAAGGTGACACTATATAATGTCATTATTATAATGACTAAAGGTATTTGGATGGCTCGATGTACTGGGATTAAGCATTGTGCCCTCTTCCTAAGGTTTTAGTTTATTTAATTTTTGTAAATAATTTATGAGAAAAAAATCGAGGGGAGGCTGAGACGGATAGTGTCTATTTCGGAAAATCAATTTGGATTTATGCCTGGGCGCTCGATGACGGAGGCAATTCACCTGGTACGGAGGCTGGTGGAACAGTATAGGGAAAGGAAGAAGGACCTGCACATGGTGTTTATCGACCTAGAGAAGGCTTACGACAAAGTTCCCAGGGAGGTGCTTTGGAGATGCTTGGAGGTGAGTCGAGTCCCGATGGCTTATATCAGAGCGGTTAAAGATATGTATGATGGAGTGAAAACTCAGGTAAGGACGGCGGGAGGAGACTAAGAGCATTTCACTGTCTTGACAGGATTGCATCAGGGATCTACTCTTAGTCCTTTTTTGTTTGCTTTGGTGATGGATGTATTGACGCGGCGTATTCAAGGGGAGGTGCCTTGGTGTATGCTTTTTGCAGACGATGTAGTTCTGATTGATGAGACCCGAAAGGGTGTGAATGACAAATTAGAGGTGTGGAGACAAACTCTTGAGTCTAAAGGGTTCAGGTTGAGCAGAAGCAAGACAGAGTATTTGGAATGCAAGTTTAATGACGTGAGGTTGGAGGACGAGGTGGTCGTGAAGCTGGAATCGCAGGAGGTATGTAAGAGGGATAGTTTCAAGTATCTCGGGTCCGTGATACAGGGTAACGGTGAGATTGACGAGGATGTCTCACACCGTATCGGGGCGGGATGGTTGAAGTGGAAGCTCGCGTCGGGGGTGTTGTGTGATAAGAAGGTGCCGCCCAAGCTTAAAGGCAAATTCTACAGGATGGTAGTCCATCCGGCCATGTTGTATGGAGCGGAGTGTTGGCCAGTTAAGAACTCCCACATCCAAAAAATGAAGGTGGCGGAAATGCGGATGTTGCGCTGGATGTGTGGGATGACTCGAGGGGATAGAGTTAGGAATGAGACTATCAGGGAGAAGGTTGGTGTGGATCCAGTGGAGTGCAAGATGCGGGAAGTCCGATTGAGTTGGTTTGGACACGTGAAGAGGAGGGACACGGATGCCCCGGTTCGTAGGTGTGAGAGGCTAGCGTTGGATGGTTTTAGGTGGGGTAGGGGGAGGCCGAAGAAGTACTGGGGTGAGGTGATTAGGCGGGATATGGAGCAGCTACAGCTCACCGAGGACATGACCCTAGATAGGAAGGTCTGGAGGGCGCGAATTAGGGCAGAAAACTAGGGCCAGTTTGGGGCGTTAGGGTAGGGAAGTTTTTGGTGGGGGTTTTATTCTTGTTATTCTTCCTATTCTTATTTTTATTCCTATTCCTATTCCTCTTCTTGTTATGCTTTCGGTGTTCCTTGTTTTATTACGAATCTGGGTGTTGTCCGATGTTTCCGATGTTTCCTACTACTTATGGGTGCCGTATTTACGTTATGAAATCCTGTTTTGTGTGTTACTTTATATTTGTGTGGTGTCTCGCGTCTTGAGCCGGGGGTCTATCGGAAACAGCCTTTCTACTTCTTCAGAGGTAGAGGTATGGACTGCGTACATCTTACCCCCCCCAGACCCCACTAGGTAGGAATACACTGGGTTTGTTGTTGTTGTTGTTGTTGTTATTTTGGAGTAAAAGTTTTAGAGTTCTATTAAAAAAAGGTTTAAAACTTTATTAATATTCCACTTTTTTTTACCCTCCATAGACATTGATTGATCCTTAATAAGGTCAGTTTTTCAACCTATTATTTTGTAGCATGTGATATATAATCTTTTCTTTAAACATTTATTTAGTTCATCATTTCTTTTGTTTTAAATTTTTTAATATAATTTTGAAAGAATTTCGTTTTGATCATTCAATTCAATAGATTTGAAAGATACTAATCTTTCAAATCTATTATTCATTAAGTCTTTAAAACCAAACATCTTGTTCCTTCATCTTTTTGAATTTTTTAAAAAAGTTTAACGTGAAGATGATTCTTATGTGAAAAATGTCAAGTTCATATAAACATGAAATTGGAAACAGGAGGTCAAGGGTTCAAACCTTGGAAACAGCCTCTAACAGAATTGCAAGGTAAGGCTGCGTACAATACACCCTTGTGGTGGAGCCCTTCCCCGAACACCGTGCATATCGGTGACTTTAGTGCACTGGGTTGCCCTTTTTTAGTTTTGTCAAAAACCGAAATTTTAGTACAATCATACTACTTCTCAACTTAACTTTTGTTATAATTTCATTCAATATCAAATAATCTTTATCTAATAAATATTTAATTTGGTAGGTCCAAAATTTTTTAATCTATTATTTTCTTAATAATTAACATTTTGAAAAAAATTATTAAATTTTAATTTTAAATAAGCAAGGTTCCACGTGCGAGGAACGTTCGTTTAAACTAGTAATAATAATAATATATCATATATTTTCATAAAGTGAGGTTTGTAGAGAATAAAGTATACGTAATTCATATCATTATCTCAGATTAAGTAGAGAAGTTATTTTCGATAGACTTTGTGGGAGGTGTTAGATGGATGGATTAAGCCGAATTTAAATAAGTTAAAATGAATTTAGTTTATAAATATGTTGGACTAAAATTATCTCAGAAGCTACTTTGATTGAAATGAGCTAAAAATGGGTTAGGTCATGAGCAACACAATCTGACCAATTTTTTTAAATGATTCGTACGATCTTGATCAGCCGAGACTCTGGAACTGAGCCTTGATCGACACTCTGAACATGAGACTTGAGACCTGACTCGAGGCCCACGTTGTGGCCTTGAACTGGAAATCAAGACCAAACCTTTATCTACACAACTAAAAATGCCAAAATCGATTTTAGAAGGTCGATTTTTATACACTTTAAGTTTGGGTGTCGTTTTTTTAGAAGAAAAAAATATCTACAAAATCGATATCTCGAGGTTGGTATTTGTAAAAGAAAATTTTAAAATAAATAAATTAAAGACTAACCTTTAAAGGTCAATATTTTGCCAAAAGAGTGACCCCACAAGATCAGATTTTGCGATTTTTTAATTGAAGAAATCGATCTTTAAAAGTCGATTTTGTTAAAAAAAAATCAACGTAAACCTTAAGGAGTCATTTGGTAAGAGGTATAAGGTATATAATCACGGGATAAAATGAAGAATTATTTTATCAGACATTTGATCAGAGATATTAGTTAATCCCAAAATTATTTAGATCATCATTTATATGATAGTGTTGGACATAACTTATTTCAAAATAGCTAATTACGGGATAACTAGTTTCCAACCAAACGACCCTAAGTATTGGGCTAGATTTTAATTATGGGTTTCAAAATGGGGTCGGTATTGAACTAAATTGAAGATCACATTGAAAATAAGTTATTTTGGGTTGAGCTAAAATCAACCCAATATGAAATTTGTGTTCAAACCAAAAATTTTGGACAAGCAGGGGTCATCAACTTTGAAGCCATCTTTGACACCATCAGGGTCGTTTGGTACATAGACTAAAATATCCTAGGATTATAATTCCTAGACTATTTTATACCACATGGGAGGTGGTATAAAATAGTCCAATCGTTAATAGGTTATATCAAAACTAACTTTGATAATAGATTTATACCATGTTTGATTGATAGTGTAAATTAATCTCGGGATAAACTTATATCATCAGCCAAACATGATATAAATTTTATTCATGAGATATCTTAAACTTATCCATAGGATACCAACTTATACTTTCTACCAAACGACCCCTTAGTATATTGTATACATCAAGCTAAGTTAAACATGATTATTTAAAATAAAAAATTATTTATGTCTTTTTTATTGTTTATATTAAAAATTATTAAGTGTCATCATATCTCTAGCTCTAGGATAAAATTTTAGGTTGACCACAAATAATTTCATGTTGAGTTGATTTTAGCCCAACCCAACATAACTCATTTTCAAAGTGATCTTCAATTTAGTTCAATATTAATCCAATTTTATCTTATATTTAAGATTTAGTCCAATACTTTAGGTTTACTTTGATTTTTTTTTTTTTTACCAAAATCCACCTCTAAAGGTCGATATTTTAAATACAAAAAATTGGAAAAGCTGACTCATGAGGTCTTTTTTTCGAGAAAAAAAGAGATTGCAAAATATTGAGCTTTAAAGGTCATCTTTTAAATAATTAACTAATTAATTTGTACACTATACCAACTTATAGATGCCAATATTTGAAGAAAAAAAAAGTAAAAAATAATATCTAAATATTAAGAATATAAAAACTGACCTTCTAAGGTCGATTTTTGGCATTTATTAGTAGTGTCAGGTTAAGTTTAGGTCTGAATTCCTAATTTTAGGTAGCGATATGAGAAGGTTTCGAGTCGCATGTTCAGAGTGTCAGTCAAGGCTCGTTTCCTGAGTTCCAATTCACAATCATCTGAATTATTCCAAAAAAATTGATCAAATAGAGCAAATCATGACCTAATTCATGTAACCCGTTTCAGTCCAAGTAACTTTTGAGTGAATTTTAGCTCAATTCATTTATTAACTAAGCCCATTTTGACTTAACCAGCACACTAACACCATTAATTGAAGATTATTAACAAAAATTATTTCTATTTACTTATAGTACCCATTGCAGCCAATCTACGAAAATTCCTATATGATGGTTGAGCGTAGATGAAAGTCCTCAGAGGATTTGCTAAAGTTTACTAGAGAAGAAAGTAGTTAAACTTGTGCACTTTTGTCAGTAGGGAGAAATAGGAGATTGTTTGTAATTAGATGAAAATGAAACTATCATTTTAGTAAATGGTAATTTTTTTTTTCTTTTTTTGCTTTACTCATTTGAAGTGATGATTAGTTGTGAATTAATTGTAGATTTTATTTGTAATTAGATGAAAATGAAATGTGAGCTTTTAAATAAATGGTGACTATTTTTAGTATTTTGTTATAACATCATACTATTATAGCTTTACTATTCTGAAATATGTTCTCTTTACATAAAATTGAAGAATATATACTTTTAGCCCCAATAAGTTTGCATTGATGTGGAGTTCTATCATGATGCTTACACACAAGTTTATTGTGTAATTGACATATCATGGTAGACTTCTAACTAAGACAAGACTTACATTATCAAGCAAATTTCCAAAATGTTAATCGTTTACAAAAATTCGTTTATCAATTTATTCCTTTTCTATCCTCAACTAAAATTAACTTTTATCATTTAAAATTCAATGTAACAGAGAATGATTTCTAAAATAATTTCGAACAATTATTTTTTATATCATAATCCGAACGAATTGAAACACATTAGGCCACAAGGAAATTTTTGTAAATAAATTAACATTTTAAAGCTTAGTCATGATGGATTTATATGATTACTTCAAATATGTACCACTTTGATCAAGAGATCCACATAAAAAATACATACAAAACTTAGGGCATGCATTTTAAGACATTTTAACATTAAAGGGGATAAAATAGAAAAAAGGTGGGTGCTCACTGACCTTTTTGAACGCAATAAATGAAAGTATTTTTCATCAAAGATCTATCCTTAAATGTCAATGTCCTTGAGTCCAAACACCTTCAGATCGATCATCTCAGTAGAAAGGTGGAACAAAAATTTAAAATAGATCCGATTACTTGAAATGATGAATTTAGAGTGCATCTCAGTAGAAAGCTGAAACAAAAATTTAAAGTAGATCCGATTACTTGAAATGATGAATTTAGAGTGACATCTAGGTATTCAAAATGTGAATCAAAATGAATGTCTTAAAATGCAATTTAAGACATTTTAACATAAAATGGGAGAAAATAGTAAAAAGAGGAATTAATGTTCACTGACCTTTTTGGACACAATAAATATAAATACTTTCGATCAAAGATCTATTCTGGCCTTGACTTTAAACACCTTCAGATCCACCATCTTAGTAGAAAGGTGAAACAAAAATTTAAAGTAGATCTAATTACAATGATGAATTTAGAGTGTGACCTAGTTATTCAAAATGTGAATCAAAGTGAATGTCAAAGACCGATACTTATAAAGAATAAAATTGATGTGCTGGAATTCAAATTTTTTTAAGTGAAATTAGAATTTCGAACTCAAGTCAATAAACTCTTGAATCTGAACGTTGAAGGATTTGGACGAATTCGACATTGGATCAGAAAAGAGAGAAAAACGAGATGAAATTTTACCAAAAAAGACCATAGAAAAAAGAAATCCTGCAACAGAGAACTCCTTGTATTTGTGTAATGAGGTTTTAAGATATCTCTATTAAAATCTCAATATTTCATTAAGATTTTTCATACATAATTACTCAAAATGACCTTAGACACCTCTGATTTCAATAAATGAAGGTCAAAATCTTTCGTAAAAGAGAGAAAAAGTCAATTAGGCTTTCTGCCATTACAGATCAAGGAAAAAAAGATGATGAGAGAGATTGAATAAAAATTGCGACTGTTTTGAGAAAAGATGAAAACCCTAGAGTATTTTAAAACTTTAAAGGTATTTTGAATAGATTAAGCGGAGTAAAAAAGGTAGATCAGAATATTAAGGAACCTAGTATTTTGAATTAAATTTGACCAGCCAATGGAAGAGCGACATATGGAAGAGCATGTGCTGGTCATAAGAAGCATGCGAGAGGCGTATTTGTGGTTGTTGGCGCCTTATGTGGTGACCACGTAGTGCTTGTGTGGCTCTGATATAGAAGAGGGGCATGTAAATATAGACTGTGGATTAGGCTTCTTCTTGATCCACATGGTGCTTTCATGTCCGTTTTAATGCATGTTTTTTTGGAAAGTGTCCTTTCGATTGATTGAGTTGAAATAGGAGCCTTTCTTACACCGACATATTTTAACTCGTATGCACTTTTTTGATTACTTGAGGCACAGTAAAATCCCACGATTGTAGATATTGTTTGAAGTAGGAATTTCGATTAGTGTGAGAACATCTAATAAATGTGTTTATACAATATATTAAGGAAAAAATACATAAATTAGCAAACTTAAGTATTAAATTACAAAAAATAACAACACTTTTATAAAATTACATTTTGTAGCATATGTATTTGTATTTTTGTAGCAACAGTTTACAAAAATATAAAATACAACTTGTTATATTATGTAATTATGAAACTGTTGCTATGAAACTCATAATTAAGGAGAAAAGTATACTATTTCTGAATTTTCCCCATATATTAATATATGGTCTTTATTATTTAGCCCAAATACTTCACAATCAATTATTTATAATATCAAATAAGTTATTGGCTACGAGCAACAAGTTTCCCCTTCAAC
The DNA here is from genome assembly GCA_030864225.1 of Capsicum baccatum var. pendulum. Lineage (NCBI taxonomy): Eukaryota > Viridiplantae > Streptophyta > Magnoliopsida > Solanales > Solanaceae > Capsicum > Capsicum baccatum. Next base: position 69,478,109 of record CM061552.1, on the reverse strand, counting down.
TATTTAGGAGCTCCTATTTATAATATATAGAAGTAAAAAATTGTTTACTTTGAAAAATTAATCTCTAAAATAGTTAATAGAATTCAAGGCTGGCAAGGTAACATGATATTATAGTGGAGGTATGGCTATTCTGGTCAAATCTGTTTTATATTCTATTCTCTTATATATTTTTTCTGTGATTGATCTTCCTAAAATTACTACTAGACAAATTAAATAATTTTTTGCTAATTTTTTTGAAGTAACAAAAATTATAAAAATAAAATGTACTGGATTGCTCGGAACGAAGAAGCTTTAGTTCCCTATCTTAGAAGAAAGGATTGTTTTTAGATCCATCCAATATATAATTCGTATTTTTAGGGCTAATATCTGGTGAAATTTTAGAAATAAAGATTCTATTTAGAAAAATTTTCTTGAAAAAAATATTGTCCAGGAACTTATCTCGTTTTGCAAAAAAATGAATTTCATGTCAACCTCATATTTGGATAAGACTTCTTGATTCAAGGAATCTTTGTGAAAAGCATATTGTTTGAAATTTTTTTAAAGATAATATTTACTTTTGATGGTATAATCTGCTTGATTCTAGACAAATTGATCAACTTTTACCTAATTCCTATCATTTCAAAAATAAAAACACAAAGATCTCTGAATTCCTCGTTCTTCCTAATCTTGTTAGTCAAATTACTACTGTTGATATTATAGAATAAAATAGTGATCTTTCAATTTGGACTCTTACTATGAATAGTATTTTCATCATCAAGTTTTCTTAAGTCTTCAGAGAAACTAAAAGTACTATTCTTATTGCTTCTAAAATCCAACAAAAAAGATATCTTACAAAAAAAATTTATGCTCAAGCTAATGTCCAACAAACTCTCTATTGATGAAGCTTCACAAATATTCGGAGTTCATGGGTTTTTCAAATACATTTGTTGTAAAGCATTTATAGAAAATATTTAGAATGTAGATCATTTATTCAGAAAAGAAGATCTTACAATTAAAATTTGGGAATACTTTTTGAAATGTTGTAGCATTACGAGAAGATGAGGTATAAACGATACTTTTATTATATAGTATCTAAGCAATACAAAAATATAGTCTATTCAGTATGTGTTCACTGTTTACCTTTATTTATCTCCGGAAGATTTGAAAAGTTAAATGTAGCAAAAAATATGAGTACAAAAACAACTATCCTAAAAGCATCATCAGCAAAGTCATTGGCCATATCAGAATGTTACTTTCATGTCAATTCACCAAAGTCCAATTGAAGCAACACTATTCTACATATTAAAAATCTCATGTTTAGAATTAATATCAAGTGTCTTAGACGGAGTAAACCTAGTCCATAGAGGTTCAAGATGAACACAATGAGTGTACTAAAAGGAGATCCAGATAGTTCTAGTGAAGGAGTGTCCTTAGAGAGGAAAATGGATAGTTAATCATGAGATATTCAAAGTACTGTGGAGAATTCTCTAATAATATCACGATCCGAGCCGAGGCTATGGCCGCGACGGCCATCCCAAACTATAAGGGCCCGAGAAATTCCTTTGCATACTATCATAAGTATAATTCATACATAATCAAAGTGTGAACGCTATAATAAAATTCAAGGTAACTTACAATACAAACTGTGTCAAGAAAATATGACAATACAATACCTAAATCTCGTCTATGAAGCCTCTATAGAGTACAAACTATCTAGGCCGGGACAAGGCCCCCGGGTAGATCATAAAGACCATAAAAAGGAAATAACACGTGGGATGGATGCCTTCCAATGTAAGGGAAGCTCACCAATCTCTGGCAGTTTGGAAATACTCTATTGGTTTGCAAGATCATGGGACTGGGCCTCAAAACTTGATATATTAGGGGTCAATACTTGAAAGTACTTGTATGTAGAATAGTCCAAAAATATAGTATAATTTGTATAACATAAGTGAGAGAATTTCATAAAATAGTTTAGCATAAGGTAAATGAGAACACATGGGCATAATTTATTAAGCTTCAAAAATTTTCTTGAAATCATGACTAAACTCTTTATTTTACTTCTGAGCTAGATGGGTCACCCTACATTCGTACTAATCCACGTGATATATGAATTCCACCCTTAACTCGGTGGCCAAGCCCCCAATTCGAGTTTACCATAAGGATTGGGGTCCGTCATACGTACTACGCCATAGGGTCATCGCCAACATACAATCCATATTACAGGACATAATAAACTCGTATAGACAAAACACGATTTTGGGCAGTGTGTTATCTTAACTCATGTCTTCTTCGGGTGACCACCTCACTCTCTTTAAGCCCATTTTTAGTTCTTTAAAACCATGCTTCATGCTCTTAAAATGTTTGTTTCTTTCATGCTAAGACACTCTATAATAGGTATCGTCATACCTGGACTTGCAAGTCAAATCATGTCATAACGTATCCATAGCCATTTTTATTCAAAAATTATATAAATGGCCACCCAAAAGATGTAAACAACATATGTCTGTTCTCATTCCAGTAGCATATGAAAAACTTATGCAAAAACATCATGTTTCAAGCTTTCAACATACGGTGGCCAACTCTTTACATAAATCACGTGCAATTCTTTCATTTAACACAAAGAGTGCATGTATAACAAGAAAACACCCTCTCCTCATTTCATAATTAACTCAAGTCCATGAATTATAGTAAAACATTTAATTCATACTTTAGAACATGCAATTGAACAACCCATAATATGTTAAATCAAACAAATTCCACGTGGAGAGGGAAATTTCATGAATCATTCTCTCATATTAATTCTCGAAATCATATAATCTTTAAACACGTGAATATAATTCAAAACTATGGAAACTTGATGATTATATATCAAAATGGGTTCATGATGCATATTCTTCAAAGTATTTTCAAAACCCTTCTTGTATACATAATTTCATGCCTTTAAAACTTGTTAAAAATGATATCTATGTCCATGAGGTTTAGGATAGTCCACATATCTTAGAATTGATGAAAACGTTGAGAAAATTCGACCCTTAAGGCTTCATCTCTCAAAACCTACTTAGTTTCTCTCCATTTTGCTTAGGGAAGATGAATTGGGGATCTTGGGATGTTAATACGTAATAAAGGACTTTAATTTCATCCATATTGATTTAGAAATGGATATGGGATGTGAAAAGACCTTAATGCCTTCAAAATAATACAAAACGGAGCACTTACACCACTATCAATTACCATGCGGCTCACAATAATTTGCCAAGCCAAGGTAGGCGACGCATGGCCATTGCACAGCCCCAAGTTAGCGTCGCATGTCCATTGCACACCCTTTCCAGTGGCCTTTTGCATTTGTCATGCGACGCATGGCCTTTGCCAATGTCCTATTGTGCGATGCCTACTTGTTTTTAAGGTTTTAAAATACCCCCAATGCAACCCACAACGTCCAAACTAGTCTACCATCCATACGGTGGTCCTAAAGGTCATTTTAGAAAGCGTTATTAGTGTGATACAACTATGGAATATTACATTAGCTCCCTCTTGAGATCATTCAGCTTTGAGTGATGGATAGGAACTTGTTGAAGCTCTAAAAGTATGAAATAAAGAACGTAACCTCGCATTGAACATTTTTCCACAACAAAATATGCAAAGGTATCAAAAGAGATTCATGATAACCCCTAGTGAATCGGGTAAGCACGAAACGTGAGATAATAAGAATTGACAGAGAGATGGACTTGCACTTGAGTTCTAGGGATCATATTCATCACAACATATGGTACGAGTTTATTTGGTATCATAGGCCTGATTTACATCGGTACTAATCGTGAATTAAGATTTCCTGGGAGATATAAATAGAAGCATTCTCCACCTTGCAAGATATAACAAATAGAACTTAAAGTTAGAAACACTACTCATCTATGCCCCAAATAATAAATAACATACTTCATTATTTCCAACTTACAATTCTCCCACAACCCACCTAGTCTTGAACCGTGTAAGTCCCACTGCATACACTTCTATGTTGAAGCCAAACCCAGAGTTCAAAAGATACTAGCTTAATCTATGGGACTCTATACCCTACGTCCCTTTAGGAATACTACTCTACCTTATCATTATAATCAAACACCCTCAGGTCTTAAATCAAAGAGTACTAACAACATAACACATTGGTTTGCATTTTCATCAATCACCATATTCAAGCCTATCATTATTATACCCACTACATGGATCTCCCCACTAAGACTAGCAAGTTCAATCACTCTCACAAAGATTTTTACCGCATACCTCCTTCCTAACTATTTCACAGAAAGAAAGTTTATCTTCTTCCTTTCCCCTTCACCTATAACCTTAGCTCGAGAATCACATCAAGATTTTCACATTCAAGAATATCTACTCCCTTACCTAAGATATTACTATACTTCCACTACCACCATCATACTAACATACGAAGGATCATTGAGGGATCCGAGTATAAACATCATGAATGGGAGTAACACTATTTAATTATAACTTATACTTGTTGCACTACTCAAGGTGGGTCATAAGATGCCCGATATGATACAATAGGCATGGAATACTTCATACATTAGATGTCTAGATCATAAATAGAGAGTTATTTGGGTATAAACATAGTACAACATGAGTTTGTAGGGTTGAGCTTATGGTGAGAAACATGAGCGCATATATCATGACTTGTATAACATAAGGCCAGAATTCATGAAGTTAATGATAGAGATAAGGCTCGATACTTAAAGCTATTGCTTCTCATTTTCAGAGCTGAGATAGTCATAAACTTTATCACTTTAGGCTAAACCCGACATAAATGAATCGGTAACATACAGAAAGCATAGTTCCTTAGAACTAAACATGATATGAGACATAGATCTATGGGTGATAAGCATCACAACACAGAGCTTGAACACTAGAAAGCTTGGATTATTGAGAGACACTATTGTTTCTAGTTTGGAGGTCAGAACATGGACATAAGTGCATAGATAACGCGAATCATAGGCATGGGCATGACTTGAATACATAAGACATTAGTAGAATGATCTCTTAAATTGAAGTAGGAGGAGTTTGCTTGAATAGGACTAGATTTATCATGAATCTTTCCTGAAATTTATCACCATGAGAAAATTCGGGAACTATCTTAACTCATCATCTCCCCCTTAGATCAAAGTCACAATCCTAAACTTGAGGACATATCCTCTCATTAAATGTACAAGCACAACACTCAATAGAATGGGGTATCACCATACACATAAACACTAAACTCACCCTAATAAACTATACTCTAAAGGCATTGCTTTCCGGGAATGTAGACACGTGATTTTTTACCCTCCCCGAGTTTTTAAACCTATTTTTTTCTCTACATTAAATACTTATATTTTGTTCAATATCTATTTTAGCTCTTATTTTATTTTTCAGTAAGTTTTTAGTTGAAAATAAATATATACATAAAGTTATATTTTGGGATATATCATTTTTATTTTTAAAATAATACAAAAAAAATATATATTTTCCTTTTAAATTTTAATAAATAAGCTAGTAGTTTTAGTATTACTTTAATTATATTTATTTTTGACTATTTGTAAACTTTTATTGTATTTTCTTAAATATAAAAATTAATTAGTTAATATTATCTTTTTTATTTATTATTATTTTATATATTTTAATTAAAAAAATTAAATTCTGAAACTACTCAACCTCTTCCCCCCTAATCTGATTCCCCTTAACTATTCTGCCCAAAATCCTTTATTCAAGGGAATTCCCTCAAATTACATCAAACAGAATTACGTACTTGGGTCATTGAAAAAGACAGAGAGAATCAGAAAGAGAATTGAGAGAGAAAAATTAACAGAGAGAAAAATACAGACAATGAAAGACTTTGAAGAAGAAAACAAAGAAAGGCAGTAAAAAAGAGAAGAAAAAGAAAGAAAGGAGTGAAGGTCAGGTCTCTGTTTGAATTTTCGATGGCGGTGTTTCTGTTCTTATAATCATTTAAGTTCATCACACAAGTTCTTATCCTATTTTTGTACTGTTATTTCATAAATTTTATCATTGTGAATCAAAGCATGAAATCTGCTTGGATTATTTATGTGTGGTTTTAAATTTGAGTTGTATGTTTAACTACCCTTTCGAGCATTTTAATATTTGTGCGTGGATTTGGAGATTTCAAGATATTAATATCTTGAATATAAATATGATCTAATTTGTGTTTGAATTAAAGAGGACTCTAGTATCAATTCATCGATGGAGACGATGAGATACATTTTTAAACATTAATTCCTAAAGCTAAAACAAATTCTTTTAGATTTGAATTACGAATCAGTTAGAGCACAAAATGATAATGGTATGCCTCATGTTTGCTTGGTTTTTTAATCTAAGTACCATGCTGTTTCTTTTTCATGTTGAAATTCATATTGCATGAATTGTTATAAACATGAAATCTAAATAAATTTATTCCATGAAGGACATGTGGCTTGTGACAGTCATATATCAATTTTATTATCTACCGTTTCAAATCCCACCTTTTTTTTATTTTTGGTTTCCCAAGGTATCCCCACAGTCGGCAGTCGTGAGACTAATCCCCGTTCCTCGGTCAGTGCATTTTGCGACAGGGAACTGGCCGTAGAGTTTGCTCCATTCGCTAGAGGCGGGGATCGAACCCCCGACCTCTTGCTTAAGGAACATAGTGCTGAACCACTATGCCAACTCTGGTGGTTTCAAATCCCACCTTCACTTACAACTATTGAGTTATTTTCTGTGATTAGTTGTTGCTAATTTTTGCTTGTAATTAGTTGGTTTTGATTCATAAATATTAGAACCATCGACCTCTTGTTAAAATTTTATGGCTCAATAATTAAATGTGAGAGAATCGAGATGAGAAATGAATTTTGTTTCGAAACTCCTTGTAAAAGAGTGAAAAAGAATAACGAATAAGGAAAAATTATCTCGAGTTTACAAGAGATGAAACCAACACCTTTAACGCTAGGCAAATTTTAGACACGTTTAAAATTTTTGTCTCAGTTAAGAATGCAGCGTACGCATCTTTTGAGACATTTAAAAATAATTCAAAGATGCAATAATGCACTTTGACAAATATTTTCTAAAATTAATTTTCACTAGTTTGATATAAGATATATAGACAGATTTAGGTATAATAAAAAATGAGCGAATTTAGGCCCTAATACGATTTATAAAAATAGTTTAAGTCAAGATAAGACAATAAAAGAGACTGTATTAGAACCACGGTATTCGAGGGGTGCCTCACACCTTCCCATTGATCAACAGAATTTCTTACCCGATCTTCTGTTTTCGCAGACCAATGAAGAGTCATTTCCTTTTGATTAGGGATTCAAAAGATGACTTGGAACACCATAACTCAATTTCGAGTGGTGACTCTATAAATAAATTAATTCTTAATCAATATCGTTACTTTAATTGAAAAAACCCTTCGACTCGACCCTCAAGCAAAAAAGGGGTGTGACATCTGTGGCGACTCTGCTGGAGACTATTAGAATTCGAGCTTGTAATATTTACTTGTACTTGCATTAATTATTTTGGATATTGTGTTTGTTGGCCTAATGTGCTACTTGTTGCTCATTTATCGCTTTGATATTGATTGAACTGTATTATAAATTATCTTCTCTTGCGCACCCTCTCTGAGTCTCTGAAAATAGGATAGAAGCAATGCAACGTATGCATCCTACCTTCTTTTTGAGATACTCAGAGTATCAAGGCACCTGGTTAAGGATTATTAGTCACACATGTTAGGCGGGGTTCGAATCGACAATGAAGACAGAGTAGCACTGCTACCGAACAAGTTGTCCCTCCCTGACTCGAGTATCCGCTCGGGTAAGCAAGTCTAGATACCTATCCCTATTAGGTTAAACTTAGAAGAACTGAAACTCAGAATCTAGTTATCCCTATTAGGTTTTGCTTTATTTGCACCATGTGTATTTGACTTAGAAGGAATCATCGACACAGGGGTCGGGTCTGTCTAGGATAGGTGTCCCTCTTTATAATGACCAACATGTGCATCCTACGTGCTTTTTGACATTTATTTGGAAGGGTATTTAATTGTTGACCGGCTTTTAGTAACTTGGTAAAATGCAAGAGAGTATATTGTCCTCAAATTTTGTAAATCACTCTTCAAAGAAAATAAAATATATATATATATATATATATATATATATATATATATATATATAGTTTCTTAAGGTTTTCATGAACTATGAGGATCTGATTCTCACTATTTAGCATGATACCTAGGAAGCCCTTTTTCGGGGTACAACCCTGTCTTTTGAAAAGTTATTCATAGATTTATTTGAAAAATATTTTGAAAATATAATTACATTCATAATAATTTTTCTTATACTCAAGTTCAATTTTTATACATACACACATACATATATACATACATACATATATACATATATATATAGCAATAGCCATGAATCTTTAGGGATCATAAGACTAAGTGTTGTTTGGGATTGATTATTTTCCAAAGAAAAACACTTATTTTAAGAAAAAGTACTCTTTTTGAAAAGAAGGGTGTTTGGTAAACTTGCAAAAGTGTTTTTAAAAAGAAGCAGAAACAGAAGCAGAAAATTTTTGCTTTTCAAAAAAACCAGAAGCAGAAAATTACTTTTTTAATGACTAAAATATCTCTATCACTCTCTCTCTCTCTCACACACATACACACTAATATATATATATATATATATATATATATATATATATATATATATATATATTAACATATCTTATAAGTATGATTTTAATATTTATACTTCAGATTACATCATAATTCTTTATTTTATTTATGATTTATATATTATTATTTTATTTTCACTCATTTTATTTTAATAAATTTTAAAAAATCACCGATGATGATCCGAAGAATATATAACTTTTTATTTTTTATTATTAATGATAACAAATGACAGATGAATCACGTTACAAGAATAAATGATATTTTGACAACACTTGTAAATTTTTCCTCGAATATTTAATTTTAAATAAATAATTCATGAAAATTTACATATTTTTTACCATGTCGTTTACATTTATGAAGAAGGAGATGAGCCTTCTGGTATACCTTCAGCAATACAAGACATATCGTCTACTAGTATGGAGATATTGCATAATAAAATTAAGGATGAAATCATTGAGAATTTTATGATGTATGAAGGACTAATTATTTTTGTCATTAATTTTTTCAAAAATAATGATTTAATTTATGAAATAATTCTTATATTGTTTTTTATATTTTAAAGTGACGTTTAAATTATTTAAGTAATATATCATTATTAATATTTTTAATGTATTTATGTATATAAATATTGATTGAAAATTATAGAGTACGTACTTTTAATTAAATAAAATTAAAATTTTAATTAAAAATATTATAATAGATATTTAAAATAAATTTTTCTCTATAAATAGATTTTAGTAGTAAAAGTCTATTGATACATGTCTTTTTTGGTCATTTGTCTCAAAAAGGAACTTCTTGAAAAAGATTATCCAGACATAATCTGTTTATCAAAAATATTTTACAAATGGCTTTACCAAACACAAATTGCTTTTTTCGAAAGCATTTTTCTGAAATGCTATTTTATAAAAGTGCTTCTTAAATAAACAGTTTTGTAATAGCAATACCAAATGGGCTCTAATTTTTACAAAATAAAATATATATAAATCAGCCCTGAACCTTTAGGGGTCTTGAGGCTGAATTTTATACGACATATATTTCACGAACTATGCACACCTGATTCTCGCATTGATGAGATACGTAGACAACCTTTATTGGGTTCGGTGATATTCTTAAGAAAAGTTTTGAAAATATTAAACCTTGACCCATTCATTATTACCAAAGTAAAAATAATAATTAGGTGGTTGGTTCGAGGCTAAATTGGCATCTCACCCATACAACTCCAGGTCTAAAGAACAGGCAAGATGACCCACAAAAAATGGTATAGGATCTAAGATGAGTTGGTGTAGACTGTTAGAAATGAGGAATAAGAAGAAATGACCTAGAAAACGAGTAATCTGGAGCAAAATATGAGAAACATACAAATACTGAGAGAGAGAAAAAGAGTTCCTTTCAAGAATTTGTACATGTTTAACAATGTTCACTTGCCTCTAGAGTTCAAAACATCAAAGTTAGACATATACGAGGGCCATGGCGATCCTTTGGCTCATCTGAAAAAGTTTTATAATCAAATAAGAGGAGCAGGGGAAAGAGAAAACTGCTAATGATTTACTTTGGAGAGAGTGTGATGGTGATAAATTCAACATGGTTAGGGCCAAGACGAAAAATCAAAGTTGTAGCAATGATTATGGAGACTCCATTAAGGCTGAGGTGCAAATCAATAGATAAAATGTCAAAGTTCGGCAATTTAAAAGTCACTTCACTCCTCACGAGGAGGGAGTTTTAGTAGTCTGTGTTGTTTTTCTTCTGGCTACCCGAATTATTTCAGGGTTGTAGTTTGGGATCTATCTTATCTTATTTCTTATCGCCTCTGTTCAAACCCTTTTATCTTTCTGACAACAAAATATGTGTCCCATTTATTTTTATGTTTATTTTTATATATATATATATATATTATTTATGACTTTCCTTTCTTTACATAGTTCTTTTTATGGGGATTCTTGTGATATGATATGCATGATGAATTTTCACCAGATCTTAAAACCTAATCTAATGTTGAAACATGCAGTCAAGAAATTAAGTTGAAAAAAAGAATATAAGGAAATAAGTAAAGTATTGAGATGTTTGGGGACCTAGTTACAGCCTCACTTGAATATATTGAGGCAATCACTTTGGGTCCATCTCAGGAATTTTGAATGAGATCAACCAGAGAATATATAATTTCTATTGTCAGGAAAAGCAAAAAGAAGTTAGCTAAAAAAAATTGTCATCTGTTGTGAGGAAAGTACAACACAAATGGGCCTATATGTTTCACAAGCATGAAAGAAGTGACACATGAGCACCTGCTCAGTCAAGGTCAATGTCGAAAAGATATGCATGATTTTTATGATCCATTCTCTAATTACATATTATGTATTTGCATTTTTAAGGATTGATATGACGAAGACATTTGATTCTTCTATCCAAATATTGTGTCATCCTTGCTTACCCTCTTTGAGCTTTGATTCGATTTTTCTTTCATAATCCTCTTATGGAATCAATGAAAGTCAAAAGTTCAAAATGAAAATAAAAATAAAAATGATGATGATAAAAATGTGATGATGAAAAAAAATCAAAAATCAAAAATCAAAATCAAGCAAAATAATGACTTGCCTGAACTACGTTTGACCTGATTTTTGCTATGACAAGATACGTAGGCAGCCCTACGCAAGGGTTCGGTCCAACAAAGGAAAAATTTAAAGTTACCCAGCATGAAATAAAATTGAGGAAAAAGTTATTTTCTTTATGAGTCGATTCCGAAAGTTGTAAATCTCACCCTATATAATATATATTTTGAGCCTCATACCTCCCTTTCTTGCTAACCCTTTCCAAAAGATAAGTTACAACCAAAGAAAGACCTTTTGTTCAATCTTTGAGAATGTCAAGGTTAAGCATGTTATGGGTATATGATGTTTCATATTTTGGGATCCATTTTCCTTCGTCGATAAAATAAAGTGAGAATAATAAAAAATGAGAGTGTCTTATTGGTGAAAACCCTCTTGGGCACCATAAGGTGACAGTGAGTTGTGAGAACAATAAAAATGAGAGAGCCTTATTGGTGAAAATCCTCATGGGCATCATAAAATGACAGTGAATTGAGAAGGAAATGAAAATAAGACAGGCTCGTTGGCAAAAACTCATTGAGGTGCCACTAGCCGAAGGAGGATTGTAATCCAAAGGGAGCAAATTCAAGAATGTATGCATTTCAAATTCAATAAGTTAACAAAAGTTGACAAATGATTAGTGTGGAAAGATCCGATTGTTTAATTCAAAATGCATGTCATAATCACTGGAATCAGCTGCCACTCCCATATAAGTTTTTCTTTTTGACATTTTTGAAAAAAAAATGTCTATTGTCTTTTTATTTTGTTATTATTATTTTTATTTTTATTTTTTGTGTCTTTTTGGTCAAAAGAAAAATCACTATCATCATCTTTTGCGTATTTTTGAGTCAAATTTATGTCAAGACAATTGAGAAAGGACTTCAAAACTTGCTATCAACTCCTTCGGTTGTGCAAATCAAGACAAAGGGAGGACACACAAAGATAACATGTTTCAAAACTAAAGTAAGACATTCAAGAATGCTTGTCATCTGACAGTTTTTTTTTTGGACTCATAAGAATATAAAAGGTGCATTAGAAGTTAAACTCAGAGGCATCATGCAAGGGAAATATGAGTTGAGTCAAATACTTTAAGTAGCCATAATTTGGGATCAAAAGTATGACAAGTCAACAATACCTATCAATGATTTGAAATGGAGATGAGCATGACAAGTGCAAGAGTCGTCGCCTTGGTAGCCAAATGCCGCAAATCAACCACCATGTTTCTTTAAAAACTCACAAGTTTTCGTTAAATGAAATAAAAAACACATGTTATCTTTAAATAAAGGGATTCAAAGCTTAAATATCAAAAGGTGCATTTCCTCACTTTTGCGAATGCAAGAGGCAATATTACTTCACATGTTTAGTAATCACAGTAATGGTGAAAACTCATCATCCCATGCCCCTAGGATACGTACTTCCTAGTCTGAATAATTCAAGTTTTTATTTGTTAGGTAGCACACTTTCTAACTTGAACCTTCACTCCTAAAAGACGCACTTTCTAGTCGAGTCATTTCATTTAACTCCTAGGAGAAGCACTTTCTTGTCTGGGTAATTTAAGTTTTCATTTGTTAGGTAACACACTTCCTAACTTGAATCTTCACTCCTAAAGGACGCACTTTCTAGTTGAGTCATTTCATTTAAACCCTAGGCTACACGCTACCTTGTCTGGGTTATTTCAGTTGTTTGTTAGGTAACACACTTCCTAACATGAACCTTCACTCCTAGAAGGCGCACTTTCTAGTCGAGTTCTTACATTTACCCCTAGGAGACACACTTCCTTGTCAGGGCATGTTAGTTTTTATGTGTTAGGTGACGCACTTCCTAACTTAAATCTTTACTCCTAGAAGACACACTTTCTAGTTGATTCATTTCATTTAACCCTTAGAAGACGCACTTTCTAGTCAGGGTATGTTAGTTAATGCACTTTCTATCTTGAACATTCACTCCTAGAAGACGCACTTTCTAGTTAATTCATTTTATTTAACCCTTAGGAGACGCACTTTCTAGTCAGGGTATGTTAGTTAATGCACTTCTTATCTTGAATATTCACTCCTAGAAGACGCACTTTCTAGTTGAGTCATTTCATTTAACCCCTAGGAGATGCACTTCCTAGTCAGGGTATGTTAGTTTTCATGTGTTAGGTAACACACTTCCTAACTTGAACATTCACTCCTATAAGGCACACTTTCTAGTTAAGTCATTTCATTTAACCCCTAGGAGACGCACTTCCTAGTCAGGGTATGTCAGTGTTTGTGTTAGGTAGCGCACTTCTTAACTTGAATATTCACTCCTAGAAGACACACTTTCTAATTGAGTCATTTCATTTAACCCCTAGGAGATGCGCTTCCTATTCAGGGTATATCAGTTTTTATGTGTTAGGTAACATACTTCCTAACCTGAACATTCACTCATAGAATACACAATTTCTAGTCGAGTCATTTCATTTAACCCCTAGGAGATGCACTTCCTAGTCAGGGTATGTCAGTTTTCATGTGTTAGGTAACATACTTCCTAACTTGAACATTCACTCCTAGAAGATACAGTTTCTAGTCGAGTCATTTCATTTAACCCCTAGGAGACGCACTTCCCAGTCAGGGTATGTCAGTTTTTATGTGTTAGGTAACGCACTTCCTAACTTGAACATTCACTCCTAAAAGATCACTTTATAGTTGAGTCATTTCATTTAATCCTTAGGAGACGCACTTTCTTGTCTGGAAAATTTAAGTTTATGTGTTAGGAGACGCATTTACTAATTTTGGTCATCCGTTTTACTTTGAAAAAATGCATTTCTTTAGTAGTGCCTTGGTTCACCCTCCTTACTGTACTTTTAAAAAGTTGTGATTTGATGGCACTCACAAAGTTTTCTAGTGCAAACTAAGGCAAAAAAAATTTTCGTGTTTATGGGACTTTACTTTTCAGCTCAGGACTATCCTAAATAATGGGAATTTATTTTATGCTCAGGACCTTCCTGAAGAATGGAAATTTATTTTTTTGCTCAGGACTCTCTTGAAGAATGGAAATTTATTTTTTGGCTCAGGACCCTCCTATAGAATGAAAATTTATTTTATGCTCGGGACCCTCGTGAAGAATAGGAATTTATTTATGATTAGGACCCTCCTGAAGAATAGAAATTTATTTTATGCTCAGGACCCTCCTGAAGAATGTGAATTTATTTATGCTCAGGACTCTCCTGAATAATGAAAATTTATTTATGCTCAGGACCCTCCTGAAGAATGAAAATTTATGTTTGCTCAGTATCCTCCTGAAGAATGAGAATTTATTTTTTAGCTCAGGACCCTCCTGAAGAATGAGAATTTATTTTATGCTCAGGACCTTCCTGAAGAATGAGAATTTATTTTATGCTCAGGACCCTCCTGAAGAATGAAACGCTCAGGACTCTTCTGAATAATGGGAATTTATTTTATTCTCAGGACCCTTCTGAAGAGTGAGATTTTTCTTTACTAGTTTACCTTTTATTTTGAGTTAAGATCCCGCTCGAAGAACAGGGTGAAGAAATAACAAGTTAGGAGCCCGCCTGAAGAATAGGGTGAAGAAATAGAAAGTCAGGAGCCCACATAAAGAACAGGGTGAAGAAATAGCAAGTTAAGAGCCCGCCTGAAGAATAGGGTAAACATTATCAGTTGCAAGTTCAGAAGCCCACCTGAGGACTAGGGTGAAGATTTTCAAGCTCAAGTCAGAGGAAAGTCTGAAGAATGAAGATTGTCAAGTTCCTCTCCAATGGAAAGAGACAACATGGAGGAACATTTCATTTTTCAAGACTCAACTCAAACTAACAACTATCTCACCATTTAAAAAGTCATGAAGATTCAAGTCAAGATTCTAGAATAGCTGAATAGATAGGATCTTTCACTTATATCTTCAATTTTATTTTTGTTATTCATGTGAATGTAAAAGGAGAAGTCGTGAACTGAAAACTCAACGGAACCTTACTCAATCTCTAACTCGTTCTCTTATCATTTTAGCTTTGAACTACACGTGACCTGATTTCTTTATAACCCGGGATATGTAGGCGGTCCAAAACCAAGACTCGGTCACATCTTTTATTTTATTTTATCCTCACTTTTTGAAAAATCGAAGGATCAAAAATCATCTCTTTGTCTACTTCTTTGTATGAAAACACTTCGAGATTTCACACAAAGAGGGGCAAAATATAGATACGTGATTTTTGACTCTCTCCGAGTTTTTAAACCTATTTTTTTCTCGACATTAAATATTTATATTTTGTCCAATATCTATTTTAGCCCTCATTTTATTTTTAAATAATTTTTTAATTGAAAATAAATAAATAAAGTTATATTTTGGGATATCTTATTTTTTAAAAATAATACAAAAGAATTCAAAAATATATATTTCCCTTTTAAATTTTAATAAATAAGCTAGTAGTTTTAGTATTACTTTAATTATATTTATTTTTAATAGACTACATATATAATTATTAAATACATCTGGGTTATTCTGTAATTAGTTATTCTTCAGCTCTCTATATATACAGCTGTAACCCCTTCAATATCAATAAGATCAATTATTATTAAATTATATCATGGTATCAAAGCTAGGGTTTCTTCTTCCGCCCAAACCCTAATCTCTCCTCTTTTCCGACGTGTGTGCGCCGCCGCCACCGTCTACACCACGCCGCACGGCCTCCCTCCTCCGCCGTAGGTCGGCGCCATGGACAAGGTTGTTGATCCTCTGTCAAATTTACCGTCTGGAGTAAAATTACTGCTCAGGAATCTCCACAATCTCATCCCCGAAAAATTATCTGACAACAACTACCCGGCCTGGGCACTTAACGTCCGCACCGCCCTCGCAGCCAACTTGCTGCTCGGATGGATTGACGGTGCGGAGAAGCCGCCGCCCGAGACAGCCGAGGAGGACGGCGTCATGCTCCCAAATCCCGACTACCTTCCGTGGATGATCGTAGACACTCAGATCCGAGCCTATCTTCTCGCCGTTATTAGCCCCTCTGTGCACAAACACGCCCGGGGTTTTCTCACATCGGCTTCACTTTGGGACGTACTAGCCACAAGGTACAACTCTGTGTCCACGGCTCATATTTTTCAGTTGCGTGACAGATTGCATACTCTTCGGAAGGGAACGAAGACGATGACTCAATACCTTGATGATGTGGCCTCTATTCTGTCTGACCTAGATGCTGTGAACGAGATTATTCCTGAACGAGACGTGGTGAATGCCGTGATACGTGGTCTTTCGTCTGGCTATTCCTCTCTCAAATAGCATATTCGCCTCTCACCTGTCGAAATCACTCTGAATCAACTGTCTGGATGGCTTAATGCGGAAGAATTGAATCTAGACATGGAACACAAATTACTGCTCGGAGAAGCCAGTTCCACCCCTGGCGTCACGGCTCTTTACTCGGCTGGCAGCGGGGACTCGGCCAGGGGTCGCGGTGACGATCGCCGTAACCAAGGGCGAGGCAGCGGCGGCGGTGACCGTCGGAACGCCGGGCAGCGAGGCAGAGGCGGGCCTCCACCGAGGGACGGCTTCCAGTCAGGCCGCGGACAGGGACGAGGAAACCAGCGGGGGCCCACACGAGATCTTCCGACGTGCCAAATTTATGCTAAACGGGGCCATTATGCGGCTAATTGCTGGTATCGTTATGATGACTCGCAGAATGTAAATCGCCAGTCCGGCGGATCAAGGGCGATGCATGCATCCACAAACGCTCAATCTGGCGATTGGTATCTAGACACAGGTGCTAACACCCATGTGACGTCGGATTATTCACAACTTCAAGCTCCTCATCCGTATCATGGCTCAGAAACTATTACAGTAGGCAATGGTCAATCCCTTCCCATCACAAACACCGGCTCTGGGTATGTCTATACCCCAAATGGTAAATTTCATCTCTCAACCCTTCACCACGTCCCTTCCCTCACATCCAATCTTTTATCTGTTTATCGCTTTACTAAAGAAAATAACTGCACCCTCATTTTTAATGACACCAATTTCCAGATAGTGGACAATACCACGAACCGGGTGCGGTACACGGGCCGCTGTGAGCATGGGCTATACACTCTTCCATCCAGGTCTCCATCTGTTGTGAGTCAAGCCATTCTCTCGTCCACCTGGCATCGCCGGCTTGGGCACCCATCATCCGCCATCACCAAATCCATTTTATCTTCCTTAGGTTTTAATTTTTCAGGGAAATTACATTGCGAGTCCTGTTCAGTGTCTAAATCTTGTCGTTTACCTTTTTCACTGTCTGAACACAAGGCCACTGCGCCATTTCAATTAATTCATTCTGATGTTTGGGGTCCAACCTCAGTTCCTTTTGTTCAAGGTTTTCGTTATTATATCTGTTTTGTTGATGATTACAGTAAATTCACTTGGCTTTATCCTCTGAAATTTAAATCCGAAGCTTATACTGTTCTTGTCAACTTTGACCGAATGGTTCAAAATCAATTTAATGCCAAAATCAAAATTTTTCGAAGTGACAATGGCAAAGAATTTGTCAACAATGCATTTGGTGTTTTTCTTCAAAGTCTAGGGGCTCTTCATCACACTTCATGTCCATATACCCCTGAACAAAATGGCGTTGCTGAGCGCAAACACCGTCACCTAATAGAAACAGTTGTTGCGCTCCTCCATGATTCCACCTTACCTGTTTCCTTTTGGGTTGACGCCCTTGCTACTGCCAACTACCTCATAAATCGCATGCCCACTCACACTCTCTCTAACTCCACTCCATATGCCCGTCTCTACAATCATCCACCCGACTACATCCATCTCCGCCCGTTTGGGTGTCTGGTTTATCCCTGGTTGCGTCCACACACTCAACATAAACTTCAACCTCGGTCCACCCCTTGTGTCTTTCTAGGCTATCATCCCACTATCAAAGGTTACAAATGTTTCGATCCTGTATCTCAGAAAACATATGTTTCCCGTCATGTTCGTTTTGTGGAGGAACAATTTCCTTACACAAGTCTTTCCTCTACTCCATACTCCCCCAATCCACTTGGCATTGTGCCATTATTTCCGTCCTTTTCACACGCTCATGCTCCGGCTCACTCGGCACCTAACCCGGTACCTCACTACGCCACTACCCACTCGAACCAACCACCCACCCACCCGAACCCCCAGACCCCCCACCCGAACACCCGACCGACTGCCACACAACCCACCACTTCCCTACATCATACTCCTCACACGCATACAGCCACCCCATCCACCGCTGCACATCCCAGCTCCCACGGCAGCCCCACCCAACCCCCGTCCACACATCATACAACTCCACCACCCCTTCCTAATCACCCTCCACTCAACATTCACCCTATGACAACCCGAGCCAAGGCCGGTACCTTCAAACCCAAAGTCTACCACACTCAAATACCCTTTGATGCACATCCCATAACTGAGCCTACTACCTACAACCAAGCCTCCAAAAATAGTTTCTGGTGCCAAGCTATGGATGAGGAATTTCAGGCTCTGAATGAACAACGTACATGGGATTTGGTACCTCTGCCTAGTAACCGAAAGTCTATTGGGTGCAAATGGGTGTTTCGCATCAAACGAAATTCAGATGGATCTCTTTCTCGCTATAAAGCACGTCTGGTTGCAAAAGGGTATCATCAGGAGTATGGTGTGGATTATAAGGAGACCTTCAGCCCTGTTGTTAAGAAACAGACTATTCGTCTGGTCTTGTCTCTTGCTCTTCACTATGATTGGCCGCTTCATCAGTTAGACGTCAGCAATGCCTTTCTTCATGGTCATCTTGAGGAAGACATCTATATGGTTCAGCCACCGGGATATGTTAATCCCAGCCGTCCTCACTATGTTTGCAAGCTTCGCAAATCACTGTATGGCCTGAAACAGGCCCCACGTGCCTGGTACACACGCCTCTCTACTTTTCTGTAGGGTCTTGGTTTTCGCACCTACCATCATGACAACAGCCTCTTCACCCTTCACTGTTCTCGAGGGACAGTCATCATTCTTATCTATGTGGATGATATTGTTATTACCGGCAGCTCGTCATCACTCATCACTGAAATTACTGAGGCTATGCATCGTGACTTCAAACTTAAGGACCTCGGTCCTCTGGAGTTCTTTCTTGGCCTCGAACTCATCCGCAAATCGGGAACCATATTTATGCATCAGACAAAATATACCCTTGAACTTCTAAATCGCGCTGGAATGACAGACTGCAAACCCGCGGTCACTCCCATGGCAGTCCGCCAATCCCCAGGGCTGAATACTCCCTTTGCCGATCCTACACTATATCGGAGCCTCGTCGGTGGACTTCATTATCTTGCTGTTACTCGTCCGGACATCCAATATGCAGTCAATCGAGTCTCCCAATCAATGTATGCTCCCACAGAACAACACTTTCAGGCCTTGAAACGCATTCTGCGCTATCTTAAAGGTACTCTTCAATGTGGAATTTTATTTCAAAAGGGCTCGTTTGATATATCTGTTTTTTCTGATTCGGATTGGGCTAACGACAAAGATGATCGGAAGTCCACTACTGGATATATTGTTATGATGGGACCGAATCTGATTTCCTGGTGCACCAAGAAGCAAACGCGAGTGTCCCGTTCCTCCACAGAAGCAGAATATCGTGCCATGGCTGCGGGTGTTGCTGAATCCATGTGGTTACGATACCTTACAGATGCACTTGGCATTCCCCCGACGAAGCCACACGTTTATTGTGACAATCAGTCCACTATTTGTGTTACCAAAAATCCAGTCCTTCATGATCGTATGAAGCATGTTGGGTCCGACTGTCACTTTGTTCGCGATGAGGTACTTGCCGGAACGATGGGCACGCACTATGTCCCATCTACTGACCAGCTTGCTGATATTCTCACCAAGCCTCTTCCGTTACAGCCTTTTCAGTATCTCTGCTCCAAGCTGCCCCTCGTTACCGTTGATCAGCTTGCGGGGGGATAATAGACTACATATATAATTATTAAATACATCTGGGTTATTCTGTAATTAGTTATTCTTCAGCTCTCTATATATACAGCTGTAACCCCTTCAATATCAATAAGATCAATTATTATTAAATTATATCATGGTATCAAAGCTAGGGTTTAGTTCCCTTTTAAATTTTAATAAATAAGCTAGTAGTTTTAGTATTACTTTAATTATATTTATTTTTTACTATTTGTAAACTTTTATTGTATTTTCTTAAATATAAAAATTAATTAGTTAATATTTTATTTTTAATTTATTATTATTTTCTATATTTTAACTAAAAAGATATTAAAAAAGATTCAAATCCTAAAACTACCCAACATCTTCCCCTTATCTGGTTCCCCTTAACTGTTCCCCCAAAAGCCCTTTATTTAAGGGAATTCCCTCAAATTACATCAGATACAATTACATACTTGGGACATTGAAAAAGATTGAGAGAGAAAAATTAACAGAGATAAAAATACAGACAAGGAAAAACTTTGAAGAAGAAAACAAAGAAAGGCGGTAAAAAGAAAGGAAAAAAGAAAGAAAAGAGTGAAGGTCTGGTTTCCATTTGGATTTTCGGTGGCGATGTTTCTGTTCTTATAATCATTTAAGTTCATCATAGAGGTTCTTATACCATTTTTGTACTGTTATTCTATAAGTTTAATCATTGTGAATCAAAGCATGAAATCTGAGTTGATTATTTATGTGTGGTTTTAAATCTGAGTTGTATGTTTGATTTCCCTTCCGAGCATTTTAATATTTGTGCGTGGATTTGGAGGTTTCAAGATATTAATATCTTGAATATAAATATGTTCTCATTTTTGTTTAATTCCTAAAGCTAAAATAAATTCTTTTAGATTTGAATTACGAATCAGTTAGAGCTAAAAATGATAATGGTATGCCTCATGTTTGCTTGGTTTTAAAATCCAAGTACCTTGCTGATTGTTTTTCATGTTGATAGTCATATTACATGAATTGTTATAAACATGAAATCTAAATAATTTTATTCCATAAGGACATGTGGCTTATGACAGTCATATATCAATTTTGTTATGTACCGTTTCAAATCCCACCTTCACTTACAACAATTGAGTTATTTTCTGTGATTAGTTGTTGCTAATTTGTGCTTCCAATTAGTTAGTTTTGATTCATAAATATTAGAACCATCGACCTCTTGATAAAAGTTTAAGACCCGATAATTAAATGTGAAAGAATCGAGATGAGATATGAATTTTGTTTCGAAACTCCTTGTAAAAGAGTGAAAAAGAATAAAATGAATAAGAAAAAACTGTCTTGAATTTACAAGAGATGAAATCAACACCTTTAATGCTAGGCAAATTTTAGATACGTTTAAAAAATTTGTCTCAATTAAGAATGTTGCGTATGCATCTTTTCGAGATATTTAAAAATAATTCAAAGATGCAATAATGCACTTTGATAAATATTTTTTAAAACTAATTTTCACTAGTTTAATATAAGATATATAGACAGATTTAGGTATAATAAAAAATGAGCGAATTTAGGCCTTAATATGATTTATCAAAATAATTTAAGTCAAGATAAGTCAATAAAAGTGACCGTATTAGAACCACGGGATCCGAGGGGTGCCTCACACCTTCCTCTCGGTCAACAGAATTTCTTACCCAGTGTTTTGTTTTCACAGACCAATGAAGAGTCATTTTCTTTTGATTAGGGATTCAAAAGGTGACTTGGAACACCATAACTCAATTTCGAGTGATGAATCTGTAAATAAATTAATCGCTAATCAATATCGTTACTTTAATTGAAAAAATCCTTCGATTCGATCCTCGAACGAAAAAGGGGTGAGACCGGGAACGCTTCTCTTAACTTTTGCTAGCCTCTATAGCCATCACTCTACAACTCACAGTCTCATGAGCATACACATCCTCACTCCTTATCACATAAAAAAATCCATTCTCCCCTACTTAACATTCTAATATTAGAACTCTAATCAAACAACTTACAACTTCATAAAAATTGTAAAACTATACCAAAGGCACATATTGCCTACCTATATTACCTCAATTCAACTCTAAATTACACCATGCAACAACTCCCTAGACTTCTCCTTACTACAAAATTCAAGAATATGAACTAGGTACACATGACACTTATACATATAAAACCTTATCTAACAATATGCTACCTGGGGTTCGACTCATTCTTATATACTTAATACTCTTATACACTTAATGACTCAACCACAATTCATCATTTTAATAGTAGTCTCTTGTATATATAAATATATCACAATTATCCACTCCTTTTAACCAAGTTGCCTACCTAGGCTATTACACACATCAAATCAAGCCTACTACTTACTCCCACAAAATATGCATCATTAATCTTAAGCTACTATTCTTACCACCACAATCCACATCTAAAGTTCAAGCCTATTATCTAGAACCAATCATGTGCCATCGATGAGGCATGCCACATATTATACTAGTCCATCAAATTGGGAAAGCAACCCAAATACCACATCTCACTTAACTACAACCTACAATCACATCTCCTCCATGACATTACTATTACACCTCAAAATCTACTACATACCTTCTCACGTGCAGTGCTAGTTTACAACTACTAGAAAAAGACAATTAAGAGGGGTAAAGTCACATAATGAGGAACACAATACCAATATCATGAAATTGCAAAGACTCTATTAAAATTGTAGTTGACCCTATGAACTCATCCCTGGTTCTAGATAAATCAATTTAGGTATTACCTCAATAAAAAGTTAATATTTATCGTTTCAAATCATATTGATCGATTGACGACTCAGATCGGGAGGAACGCAATACCAATATCATGTAATTGCAAAGACTCAATTGAAACTGTAGTTGACCCTATGAACGTTTTCCTAGTTCTAGGTAAATCAATTTATGTATTATCTTAATAATAAGTTAATATGAATCATTTCAACTTAGATTGATCGATTAACAACTCAGGTCAGGAGGAACGCAATACCAACATCATGCAATTGCAAAGACTCACTAACAGTGGACCTAATCGGAACCACAAATAAGAAGGCATGTGATGCATTTTAAAATTCAGAAATTGCCATCTTGGCTTGATTCTTTGTTTTAAATTCAACTATTCTTGGCGCAAGTTTTCTTAACTTACTGTATATCATTTCAACCCTTGATTCCTGCAAAACTACTTTCTTGGTGTTCTGTTATTTTTTCTATAAGTGATCATTCCGACCATGCTAACTAGTCGTGGTTCTCTAGCAAAGTGGCCAACAACACTATTTTTCTTTGAGAGAGATGACAAACGGATTTTCATTAGTGGATACGCTTTCATATTTGCACTTGATTCAGATTTCTCATGTTTTAAGTCAGTTTCACCAGTAAGATTCGTTAGAAGTTCCTTGCTTGCTACCCTATGTTTTCTCTTCAATTGGGTCTCAAATATATAGTCTTTTATCAACTCCCTTTTCCCTCGCAGGTATTCTCCTACGGATCCTTCTAGCGAATAATCATCTTCTCGAATAATTCGTCCATTTAAATTTTGGGCAGGGAAATTTCTATTTATTTTTTGTTCTTGTTTCCTGTAGTGGGAGGCTTCGAAATCCTTCTTAGAGTCCAATGCACACTTAAAGTTAAGTCTCATCGGTAATGGATCTATGCAATGACACCAAATATTGATCTCTTCTCAAAACTTGACACACATAAATATGAGCAACAACCGTCATTAATTCATAACAGGGTATTGACACCATCCCCATGGCCCCTCAACCTTGTCAATTCGAACCTATCAAACTTAACTATACAATGCAGGATCTTGTTTGAATGATTAATGCCTAATCCATTAAAAACTACATTCACAAAATCATTGTGCTTTATATGAACGTGTTGTCTTGATAACCTTATCAGCAATGCATAACTCTCACACATGAAAGTGGATCCATCCAACTGCACACACCTTATTCTTTCTAGCCCATCTATGGCTTAATTTGAATAAACAGATGGCTAATCTATTGCAACAGCTGACACATCTATTAAAACTATCAAACAATTATAGACATTTGTTACAACAGATGATCAATCTGTTGCAACATATGGCTTAGATGTTGGAAATAATCAAATAGATATATACACCTGTTGTAATAGATTGTCAATTTGTTGTAAATTATCAAATAGATAGAATATATTTTGCAACAGATTATCCCTATGTTAGATTTATTTTAATGTAATTTTCTTTTCTTTCTGAAATACCATAAAGATAAAATGTTGTATTTAGATCCATTTTTTTAATTTACATATTCAAAAAGTCACCTATTTTATTTAATTAAGGGATATAATTATACATAACTTCACTTCTAGGTATGGCTAGTCCGTATTTAGACAAGGTGATTTTGCGCAACTCCTTGCGGGAACTTGAAAGGCAGATTCATGAACTCCGGTGGGAGTTGGGCGCCATGAGAGCCAGACTAAAGAGGGCCCTGCTACTGCCAGATGACGATTGACTGGTTGACAATAACAGCAACAACGATGACGACGACGAAGACGACAGCGACGATGACGACGACGACAATGACGACGACTACAACGACAACTACAACAACAACAACAACGATAGTAATAATTTGGTCGAATTTAAATTTGTAATTCTTATTTAATATTTAATTTTTATTATGATTATTTCTTATTCTCAACATGCGGACGGTTGGAGGTAGGCATTAAGCATTTGTGGCAACGGATAGACCATATGTTATAATGGATGGTTAATCTATTGCGATAGATGGATCATATGTTGCAACAGACGATTCTTAATAAAAAAGGTTATTGTTATTGAGAGGGTGAAAAGTCATGACTTTTCGATTATTTAATATGAAAAATGGTTCGTAAATAAATAATAAGAAAATAAATGATAAACACAATTTATAACCGTAAAAAATGGTTATTTAATTTTAACAACTGATGTTAATATTAAATAGGCGACAAGTTGTGACTTTTCATCATTTTTTTAAAATATATTTTTTAATTTTTTTATTATATAATAAAAAAATCACCACTCTGGATTAAATAAAGTATATGATGATAAACACAATTTATAACCATAAAAAATGGTTATTTAATTTGTATAATTGATGTTAATATTACATAGGCGACAAGTTTTGACTTTTCATTATTTTTATTTTTAAATCTATTTTTTATTTATATAATAAAAAAGTCACCAATTTGGATTAATGAAAGTATATGATGATCATTAAAAAAAATGGTCCCCCAACAAATGGTCTATCTGTTGCATCAGATTTAGACATCTGATGGAATAGATAACCAATCTGTTGCAACAGATAGATTATATGTTGCACAAATGGTTCATTTGTTGCAACAGATGGTATATCTGTTATCACAGATAGGTTATCTGTTACAATAGATATACAATTTGTTGCCACAATTCAATAAAAATGGTTATTATTATTAAAAAAAAAAGGTTATTGAAAAGGTGAGAAGTCTTTGATTATTTAATTGGAAAAAAGGTTATTTAAATTTAAGAACTAATTAATAATAATAAGCTAAAAAGTCATGACTTATCACAATAACCAAAAAGTCAGCAACTTGATTTAATTAAGTCATAACTTTTTCCAGGAATCAAAAAGTCTCCAGTTTGAATGTAATTAATAAAATGGAGGTGAACAGTCGCGCCTTTTCTCTTCAAAGACCAGATACCTTTTCTCTGACTCAGGTAAGGTTTTTTCTTTATTATTGTATAAATCTACCCAATTGGTAGTATACATTGTATTACATTCAGACTCTTTTGTTTACTTGTATTTTTATGTTTTTTGTCAATTCATCCGTGTTCTAGATATTGTACATTGCTATTCTGCGCGACATCGTGCAAGAACTTAATGGGCAGGTTAATGACCTGCAGTGTGAGTTGGGCACTGTGAGAGCAAGAATGCTCCAAGAGATTCGCAGGCTAAGGAGGGTCATGCCACTGTCGGTTGACGATTGTCCGACTGACAATAATAATAATAATGATAATAATAATAATAATTAGGTTATGTTTTTTCTTTTAGTGTATGTATTTTTATTTTTATTTATATCTAATCTACCTACCTAATGTATTTTATTTTCTTTAATGAAAAAATTATGTTTCTGTCTATTTCTTCTTCTCAACAAACATGTCGACGATTGGACGTAAGGAATAATTTTGAATCCAATAGAAATAGCAAGAGTTTTGAGTTCTTTCAACAGATAGACCATCTTTTGAAATATATTGGTTATTTGTTGGGTTTGTGGCATGAGCTATTTTACGTTGTTCCAAATAGTTTACTCCTCTGTTGCAATAAATTACTCCTCTATTGTAACAAATAACTCGTCTGTTATAATAAATAACTAGTCTATTGCAACAGATAACGCGTCTGATGCAACGGATAACTAGTCTGTCAGATGACCCATTTGTTTGATTTAAGTTAGGGCACTATAGAACCATAAACATAAATCCAACATATGAGTCTTCTGTTGCAACAGATGACTCATCTGTCACAACAGATGAGTGATCTGTTTAAACAGATGACTCTTATGTTGGATTCATGAACGGGTTATTTCCATTGTTAAAAAACAGCAGTAGCAGTTTACCCAGATGCCAAATTCAACTAAAAATCATAATTTTACTTATCAAACTCATCTATGAAATAATGTCAAAGTGATGTTCAAAATAAAATTTGACATAAAAAATTGGTCAAGTAGCAGCAGTAGCGGTAAAACCAACAACAATTGTCGACAAAAAGAACATGAAGATGATAATGAAGTAGAAGATGATGATCATGAAGCAGAAGATGATGAATAAATCAGCAGCAACAATATAATGAGCAATAAAAATTGTGAAGAGAGAGAAAACAACGATGGATGAGAAGAGAGAGAAACGTATTTTTTTTTCGTCGTTTCTAGTTATATTAGTTTTTATATTTGAATCAAAGTGTAAATTAAAAAAACTTGTGGACTATTTTCAAATTTCACCAACTTTCTTAATCCATAATAAAGTAATTGTCACATCCAATAAATTATTAAAACTTGAGTCACCTAAACTTCATTTTCAAACTCTTTTATCACTTTTAACTAAATTGTCCACTCATTGTATGAGTTCAATATCTCTTTCCTCTTGGAATTAATTTAATGATTAATATATTTTAATTTTTAGATTTTTCTTTCTTTCTTTTAAATCTCGTCTCCCTTTCTTTCTTTTTTCATAAACATATCTTTATATCTTATCTTGTTTACTTGATTGTGTTTCCTTGTATCTTATTTTACATTATATTGCAAAAAAGAAAACCCTCTTACAAAAATTTTATTGGTGGAGATCTGACACAATATGTGAAAATTACAAACAAACAAGTTATGTTTGAAAAGGTACTGATTATGTAACACAAATGAAATTAAACAAAAGCTACTTGAATATTTAGTCAACAAATATAATAATATAACGTTTAAATCATTGAATTTACAAGGTCACCTAGCAAAATTGTTTTGTAATCACTAAACATCCTCATGATCGGTAAGTATTTCTACCATGAAATGCCTGCTTATTATGGCTTATATATTAGGAGTAGAAGTATTGATATATAAGCCATAAAAAGCAGACACCTCATGATCGACATAGTTGCCGACCATGAGGGAAATATTGGAATTATAAAATAATTTTGCTCAGTAATTTTGTAAATTGATGCTGTGAAAGTTGTATTTATTATTTTTGTTGATCAAAAATTCAAATAGTTTTTATTTAATTTCAATTGTGTTATTTGTATGGTACTTTTTCAATGTACATTTTGTCTTTCGTATTCTATTTTATTACTTTAATTGTTTGTGTAATTTGTAAATAAAATTATATTTTTATGTCATTATAACAAGCTTAAAGTGCTTTCAGATTCTGTACTTTTTCGATTTACATTTTACCCTTACTATTCTATTTTATTACTTCAGTTGCTTTATATATTTTTGTAAATAAAGTCACCTTTTATGTTTTTCTACTAGGATGTTTAAAGTGCTCTCATGTGCAGTATTTTTATTGTTCTACATATTACTTTGGCTCACTTTTTCTTGTCTTTGGAATATGAGCATGTACATTAGATGAGTTAGTGTAAGATCTCGTAAGATCCTAGCCATAGTATGTAAAAGGGGTCCAAGAGTTAGAAAATTTCACTAAGTGTTGGACTTAGTTATTTTCAAAGCCCCTTAAAATTTGATGATTTTATTTTCAAACTTTTCGATATTGGAATGTTAAATTTTAAGTTGATTAATGATTGGGGTTGTCGATAGTACATCTCAGGTGAGTTTCAGAATTTTTAGACGAGCATAAGGGTGTGTTTGAATTTCCAAAATAGTAGCAGCACCGGGATAAGCCCGCGGCGCGCGCTCCATTTCACCCGTAGGGGTGTCCGCGACAGAGGCTGTGGCGCGCGGTCCAGTTCAGTGGACCAGAGCCCGTGGCGCATGCTCCATCCACACCCTTATTTTTTCAGCTCCTATTTCTGATTTTGTAAGGGTAATTGGGTCTTTTTTCTTCACCTATTTGGTCCATAACATGGGACTTAGGGTCCCACAAACATAATTTGCTATCCTATTTCACAAAATCCTCACAGAAGAAGGCATCCTCTCTCAAGAACAAACCCTATCCTCTTCAAAAGAATCAAGAGATTCAAGCTTAATTTTAATAAAACCATTAGGAATCGTCACGAATTATCAATTAAGGTATGTGTGATGTTCATTCATGGGTCCTTTTCACCTATGGAGTCCAAGAATCCATTTTTAAGATTTAGACTATGGTTTTACATATTACTATGAATTATATCCATGAAACTCTTATGAATTTCGATCTTGTATTATGTTTCCAAGAGTTTTTTTAATCAAAAGAGTCTTTACACATTTGAAAGTTGAAATATGTTCATCAATATCTTGATAATTTAATTTCAAGTCATGATTACAATTGTTTTCATGCAGAATGGATTATAATATGTTTTAAATATTGTAGTTTCCATAACATGTTCATGCAATTCAGAATAAATTCTCAGTTTATAATTTCGTCATGTGATCGTGCTATCTCATCATGTTTAAAAGCATCCCCATGTTAAAGTATTGATATCCATGTGTTTGATAAAATGCCAAAGTGATGGTCTTTACGTAATGATTCCCTATTATGGTTGTCAAAGCTTGCATGTGCTTTATTGATATTTCCATTAAGTCCTGGGGGTTATGAACACTCGTTACGTAGCTATTTACAGAATTTCAGTAGTTTCAGAACAATTTTGGATAATCCAATAGCATTATCGTTCAGTAGTTATCATGATCAGTTCTTTATTCGGTTAAACATAGTTCAATCCCGTAATCAGTGTCAGTTCAGTTGGGAGTAGGATTCTGCACCGAGCAAACCTAGGGATGGGAGCTCACCGGCCAGTTAGGACTGAGTCCTTTGTAGCAGTCCCTAAGTTCCAAAATTGCATAGCTAGTGTAGGATTTAGAGATATCACCAGCCAATTTAGGACTGACATTCTCTCAGGGATCACTCGCCAGCTTAGGACTGATCTCAGGGGTCACCCGCCAGTTAGGACTGAATCCACAATCATTGTTAGTACCTGTGGCACGTTACTAGCACCCTTCCAACTAGGGTCACTGGTTGGACCCCTATCAGCTCAGATTTGGGGCAAGTCGGTTAGATGATACCTCCCATAGTTTCAGTCTAAGTTTAATATTCAGTATAGAATTCAGTTACAGGTTTGGATTGACCATAGCATACAACTATCAGTTATTCAGTTATCAGATTTTAGTATTTCAGTTTATAGACTATTTCAGAAACATGTTATATGCTTGGTCATACATTCTCAGATTTTATAGCTTTTACATATTTTATGCATAAGTTATCTCATGCTATTCAGTCAGCATTTACTTCATGCACATAAGCATATGTATTTCAGCCTAACCTCATCTTGCATACCAGTACATTCAAAGTACTGACCGCATGCTTGTTTCTTGCACTATGATGTTTAATATCATAGGTTCAAACACACAGTTCCTTGATTGCGCTTAGACAGTTTATCTTATCGACAGCAACAACAGTGGTGAGTCCTCATGTTTCGAGGACCTAATATGTTTCTTTTAGCATTTCTTTTCATTTAGTCAGTCGAAGTTAGTTGACGGCTTGTCCCATCAACTCCTCAGTCAGTTTAGAGGCTTTCAAATACTTCATACAGTTAGTTAGTTTGTCAGTCCTATCAGTCAGATTTCAGTATTTCCGCACATGTTTCAGTTTTATGGATTCAGTTGTATCATTTTCAGAACTTAAAACATTATGGCGTTTTTCAGTTAATTTTCGCACATGTCATTGTTATCAATTTTATTCCGTGCTCACAATAGATATCAGCTCATGGATTAGCTTGTGGTTACTTGTGACCGAAAGCACCGTATGGTGTCCAGGGTGTACTCCCGAGGCGTTACAGTTATTTAGAAATTTAGAATTTTATTTAATCTTTTTTCCCACGTAAAAAAATTAAATCCTTAAATTCGTTTGACTTTGCTATGTTTCTTCTTTTTTGTTGTTTTTGTGTGTATTATTATCTAATAAGAAGTATTTGAAAAAGAAAAAAAAAACTAAAACATAAAAAATATTGAATTGAATACATAGGAGTACTACACAATTAAGATGTGAAATATCATTATAAAAAAGTTCACTTTTTCGACATCTAAATGAATAAGATGCAAACATCAAATTAAATATATAGTTAATGACTATGAGTAGTGATCAAAATTGACACTTTTATCATGTACAAATAAATGAAGCATGAAATACATAAAAAGGAATTTCAATTAGTAATTTTTAATTTTACTACTTTCATTTTAATTTTTGTGACACCATTTAAATAGATAGGGAATAGAAAAAATGGAAGACTTTTGAAATTTATGATCTGAAATAAGTCTAAAATATATATGTGGTCATGAATAATTTAGTAAGCATGAAATTAAAATTTTAATTTAAATTATTTCTAAATATAAGAAAGCGATTTTTTTTGTGAAACAAATTAAATCGAAAAGTAGCACATATCAGACAAAAGAAGAATAAAGCTCGGGCCACTCGCCACTAGTTACTATTCCCTCCGTTTCATAATAAATGACTTGTTGGATTTTGACACACGTATTTAGGAAAAAACATTAAAGACATAAATTTAATTGGTTGTCAAATCATAAAGGCAAATTTGGAAAAAAATACAATGATTCACTTATTTTGAAACACCAATAAATACCCAAACAATTCACTTATTTTAAAATGGAGCGAGTAATAGATTTCATTAAAAATTCTTTTAACCTCAACCGAGTGTTAGATATTTTTTTTTTTTTTTTTTTGGGATAAGAGGAGGATTTATTAATACTAAAGAGTAGGTACACACACTGTAGCATTCATAGGCAACTTAGCAGTTGCATAAAGGGAACTAGATAGTACAGAGAGATTCCCTAAGCTAGCTAATTTATTGCAAGCAGTTCTAGAGAGAGTCTTCTGGTGAGAAGCTTTGAAGAGAGTCAGCTTCGAGGCTAGACAAAAATTAGCTTGGAGGGCTTGACAAAAATTGCAGTTGGTCCTCAGGAGAAGTTGCATCTATCTTACATAATCCATCCGCCACCATATTTTGCCTGCCGAAAATTATGGGTGAGAGCTGGATTCCCCAGTTTCTTCAAGAGCAACCTCCAAGACCAAACAGTGGAATTAAACAGAAGTGGAGAGTGTCAAGAATAAGAAAAAGATCAGTAGAATCAACTTTTACTA
Organism: Capsicum baccatum var. pendulum; assembly: GCA_030864225.1. NCBI lineage: Eukaryota > Viridiplantae > Streptophyta > Magnoliopsida > Solanales > Solanaceae > Capsicum > Capsicum baccatum. The sequence goes on along the minus strand of CM061552.1, from coordinate 69,446,120 downwards.
TCGGTGTAGATTTTGAAGCTCAGCTATTTCAAGGCCTTGATGGAAAGCCAAAATTTCAGAATGCGCAGCATTTCGGGCTTCACAAGGCCCAGCAAAACCGAAGACCCAAGATATTTACCAAATTGATCTGATTTGTGAATATTAAAACACCAAAAACTATATCTTTCGAAGATCGAGGATATTTTTTTGAAAAGAAATCTTTTGATTTGGCACAATTTATTTTTTGCCTGGAAAGTTTACAGAAATACTCCATGCAGTGAGCCATGTTGTAAATGGAGTGGGGAGTGGCTTTAGATATAAGCGTAAGGTTGTCGGTAAAAAAAATAGGTGGGAGAAGAGAGGGCCATTTCTAGAAAGTGAGACAGCATCCCATTGAAGTATATATATCTAATTGGTGATAGATACAATTTGATAGAAGTTCCGTGCACAAAATAAAAATACACGGGGACATAAGGTCGCCCTGGCGTATACCTCTAGAAGGAGAGAAGAAGAACCATTCACGAGGACAAAAATAGAACTACTAGTGATACAATGAAGGACAGCTTAGAAGGAAAGCCGAAAAATGCTAAGGTACGGTGGATAAAGGACCATTCTAGCCGATCAAACGCTTTTTCTAAATCTAGTTTGAGAAGGACACAACCTTTAGCAGAGGAAGTTTGATTTAGATGCTTGAATAATTCTTGCACTAGAATAGCATTATCACAGGTCCGACGTCATTTTAAAAAACTAGTTTGGTGGGGGCCTATAAGGTTCGGAAGTAAAGGTTTGATTCGGTGAGTAATAACTTTAGTGAGGATTTTGTAAACGGTGTTGCATAAACCAATAGGACGAAAGTTTTTAGCTAGTTTGCATTTTCAAATTTCGGAATAAGACAAAGGTAGGTCCTATTAAATTCAGGAGGAATAGTTTGTGTGGCAAATGCTTGATGGCAGAACTAAAATACACTTGTACCAACAGTACTCTATAAGTATTGGTAGAAATGAGGATGGAAACCGTCCGGGCCCGGGGCTTTAAACGGTTTAAAGGTGAAGAGAGCATTTTTTTAACTTCGAAATCCGTCAGCGGCCTATCAAGGATGGACATATCCTTGTTGGAAATTTTGTGGTAGGAGGTACCATAATTTGGTTTGGTCGTGGACAGGTGAGAAGTAGTAAAACAAGAAGTAAAGTAGTCTAATACATGCTCAACAATACATCCATGATTAATGATTCATTGATCATTGGCGTCTTTAAAATAAGAGATCTTATTATTTCGTCTACGATTTATGACGGGCATATGAAAAAAATTCGTGTTTACATCACCATAATTAATCCAATTAATTCAAGATCGCAATTTCCAATAATCATCCTCGATACGAAGGATATCATTGTTGTCTTGGAGCAAAGTTTGCTCGAGATTTTGAAAATAAGAACTAGTAGGGTAAGCAGTAGACTTTTAGATACCGCCAAGTCGGGCTCACAGAGCTTTTTATTCTTGAATATGTCACCAAAGGTGACTTGGTTCCAAGCGTGGTAGCTTGCACAAAATCATTTGTAGCAGCCAACAAATTATAGTTATTTTCATCCCAACAGCGGTGCACTATAGGCTTAAACGTAGGATGTCGTATCCAGAACTTTTCCAGACGAAAAGGTTTGGGAAAATGAGGACGATGTCGAGAGTTAATATTAATTAACAGAGGAGTGTGGTCCAAGTGAGTGTTAAGTGAGTGGGGAAAAATTGACAAAGAGTGATATAATTTAATAATAATTGATCTTATTGATATTGAAGGGATTACAGCTGTATATATAGAGAACTGAAGAATAACTAATTACAGAATAACCCAGATGTATTTAATAATTATATATGTAGTCTATTATCCCCCCGCAAGCTGATCAGCGGTAACGAGGGGCAGCTTGGAGCAGAGATACTGAAAAGGCTGTAACGGAAGAGGCTTGGTGAGAATATCAGCAAGCTGGTCAGTAGATGGGACATAGTGCGTGGCCATCGTTCCTGCAAGTACTTCATCGCGAACAAAGTGACAGTCGGACCCAACATGCTTCATACGATCATGAAGGACTGGATTTTTGGTAACACAAATAGTGGACTGATTGTCACAATAAATCTGTGGTTTCGTCGGGGGAATGCCAAGTGCATCTATAAGGTATCGTAACCACATGATTTCAGCAACACCCGCAGCCATGGCACGATATTCTGCTTCTGTGGAGGAACGGGACACTCGCGTTTGCTTCTTGGTGCACCAGGAAATCAGATTCGGTCCCATCATAACAATATATCCAGTAGTGGACTTCCGATCATCTTTGTCGTTAGCCCAATCCGAATCAGAAAAAACAGATATATCAAACGAGCCCTTTTGAAATAAAATTCCACATTGAAGAGTACCTTTAAGATAGCGCAGAATGCGTTTCAAGGCCTGAAAGTGTTGTTCTGTGGGAGCATGCATTGATTGGGAGACTCGATTGACTGCATATTGGATGTCCGGACGAGTAACAGCAAGATAATGAAGTCCACCGACGAGGCTCCGATATAGTGTAGGATCGGCAAAGGGAGTATTCGGCCCTGGGGATTGGCGGACTGCCATGGGAGTGACCGCGGGTTTGCAGTCTGTCATTCCAGCTCGATTTAGAAGTTCAAGGGTATATTTTGTCTGATGCATCAATATGGTTCCCGATTTGCGGATGAGTTCGAGGCCAAGAAAGAACTCCAGAGGACCGAGGTCCTTAAGTTTGAAGTCACGATGCATAGCCTCAGTAATTTCAGTGATGAGTGATGACGAGCTGCCTGTAATAACAATATCATCCACATAGATAAGAATGATGACTGTCCCTCGAGAACAGTGAAGGGTGAAGAGGCTGTTGTCATGATGGTAGGTGCGAAAACCAAGACCCTGCAGAAAAGTAGAGAGGCGTGTGTACCAGGCACGTGGGGCCTGTTTCAGTCCATACAGTGATTTGCGAAGCTTGCAAACATAGTGAGGACGGTTGGGATTAACATATCCCGGTGGCTGAACCATATAGATGTCTTCCTCAAGATGACCATGAAAAAAGGCATTGCTGACGTCTAACTGATGAAGCGGCCAATCATAGTGAAGAGCAAGAGACAAGACCAGACGAATAGTCTGTTGCTTAACAACAGGGCTGAAGGTCTCCTTATAATCCACACCATACTCCTGATGATACCCTTTTGCAACCAGACGTGCTTTATAGCGAGAAAGAGATCCATCTGAATTTCGTTTGATGCGAAACACCTATTTGCACCCAATGGACTTTCGGTTACTAGGCAGAGGTACCAAATCCCATGTACGTTGTTCATTCAGAGCCTGAAATTCCTCATCCATAGCTTGGCACCAGAAACTATTTTTGGAGGCTTGGTTGTAGGTAGTAGGCTCAGTTATGGGATGTGCATCAAAGGGTATTTGAGTGTGGTAGACTTTGGGTTTGAAGGTACCGGCCTTGGCTCGGGTTGTCATAGGGTGAGTGTTGAGTGGAGGGTGATTAGGAAGGGGTAGTGGAGTTGTATGATGTGTGGACGGGGGTTGGGTGGGGCTGCCGTGGGAGCTGGGATGTGCAGCGGTGGATGGGGTGGCTGTATGTGTGTTAGGAGTATGATGTAGGGAAGTGGTGGGTTGTGTGGCAGTCGGCTGGGTGTTCGGGTGGGAGGTTTGGGGGTTCGGGTGGGTGGGTGGTTGGTTCGAGTGGCTAGGTGGTTGGTACGGGTGGGTAGTGGTGTAGTGGGGTACCGGGTTAGGTGCCGAGTGAGCCGGAGCATGAGCGTGTGAAAAGGACGGAAATAATGGCACAATGCCAAGTGGATTGGGGGAGTATGGAGTAGAGGAAAGACTTGTGTAAGGAAATTGTTCCTCCACAAAACGAACATGACGGGAAACATATGTTTTCTGAGATACAGGATCGAAACATTTGTAACCTTTGATAGTGGGATAATAGCCTAGAAAGACACAAAGGGTGGACCGAGGTTGAAGTTTATGTTGAGTGTGTGGACGCAACCAGGGATAAACCAGACACCCAAACGGGCGGAGATGGATGTAGTGGGGTGGATGATTGTAGAGACGGGCATATGGAGTGGAGTTGGAGAAAGTGTGAGTGGGCATGCGATTTATGAGGTAGTTGGCAGTAGCAAGGGTATCAACCCAAAAGGAAACAGGTAAGGTGGAATCATGGAGGAGCGCAACAACTGTTTCTATTAGGTGACGGTGTTTGTGCTCAGCAACGCCATTTTGTTCAGGGGTATATGGACATGAAGTGTGATGAAGAGCCCCTAGACTTTGAAGAAAAACACCAAATGCATTGTTGACAAATTCTTTGCCATTGTCACTTCGAAAAATTTTGATTTTTGCATTAAATTGATTTTGAACCATTCTGTCAAAGTTGACAAAAACAGTATAAGCTTCGGATTTAAATTTCAGAGGATAAAGCCAAGTGAATTTACTGTAATCATCAACAAAACAGATATAATAACGAAAACCTTGAACAGAAGGAACTGAGGTTGGACCCCAAACATCAGAATGAATTAATTGAAATGGCGCAGTGGCCTTGTGTTCAGACAGTGAAAAAGGTAAACGACAAGATTTAGACACTGAACAGGACTCGCAATGTAATTTCTCTGAAAAATTAAAACCTAAGGAAGATAAAATGGATTTGGTGATGGCGGATGATGGGTGCCCAAGCCGGCGATGCCAGGTGGACGAGAGAATGGCTTGACTCACAACAGACGGAGACCTGGATGGAAGAGTGTATAGCCCATGCTCACAGCGGCCCGTGTACCGCACCCGGTTCGTGGTATTGTCCACTATCTGGAAATTGGTGTCATTAAAAATGAGGGTGCAGTTATTTTCTTTAGTAAAGCGATAAACAGATAAAAGATTGGATGTGAGGGAAGGGACGTGGTGAAGGGTTGAGAGATGAAATTTACCATTTGGGGTATAGACATACCCAGAGCCGGTGTTTGTGATGGGAAGGGATTGACCATTGCCTACTGTAATAGTTTCTGAGCCATGATACGGATGAGGATCTTGAAGTTTTGAATAATCCGACGTCACATGGGTGTTAGCACCTGTGTCTAGATACCAATCGCCAGATTGAGCGTTTGTGGACGCATGCATCGCCCTTGATCCGCCGGACTGGCGATTTACATTCTGCGAGTCATCATAACGATACCAGAAATTAGCCGCAGAATGGCCCCGTTTAGCACAAATTTGGCACGTCGAAAGATCTCGTGTGGGCCCCCGCTGGTTTCCTCGTCCCTGTCCGCGGCCTGACTGGAAGCCGTCCCTCTGTGGAGGCCCGCCTCTGCCTTGCTGCCCGGCGTTCCGACGGTCACCGCCGCCGCTGCCTCGCCCTTGGTTACGGTGATCGTCACCGCGACCCCTGGCCGAGCCCCCGCTGCCAGCCGAGTAAAGAGCCGTGATGCCAGGGGTGGAACTGGCTTCTCCGAGCAGTAATTTGTTTTCCATGTCTAGATTCAATTCTTCTGCATGAAGCCATCCAGACAGTTGATTCAGAGTGATTTCGACAGGTGAGAGGCTAATATGCTGTTTGAGAGAGGAATAGCCAGACGGAAGACCACGTATCACGGCATTCACCACGTCTCGTTCAGGAATAATCTCGTTCACAGCATCTAGGTCAGACAAAATAGAGGCCACATCATCAAGGTATTGAGTCATCGTCTTCGTTCCCTTCCGAAGAGTATGCAATCTGTCACGCAACTGAAAAATATGAGCCGTGGACACAGAGTTGTACCTTGTGGCTAGTGCGTCCCAAAGTGAAGCCGATGTGAGAAAACCCCGGGCGTGTTTGTGCACAGAGGGGCTAATAACGGAGAGAAGACAGGCTCGGATCTGAGTGTCTACGATCATCCACGGAAGGTAGTCGGGATTTGGGAGCATGACGCCGTCCTCCTCGGCTGTCTCGGGCGGCGGCTTCTCCGCACCGTCAATCCATCCGAGCAGCAAGTTGGCTGCGAGGGCGGTGCGGACGTTAAGTGCCCAGGCCGGGTAGTTGTTGTCAGATAATTTTTCGGGGATGAGATTGTGGAGATTCCTGAGCAGTAATTTTACTCCAGACGGTAAATTTGACAGAGGATCAACAACCTTGTCCATGGCGCCGACCTATGGCGGAGGAGGGAGGCCGTGCGGCGTGGTGTAGACGGTGGCGGCGGCGCACACACGTCGAAAAAGAGGAGAGATTAGGGTTTTGGCGGAAGAAGAAACCCTAGCTTTGATACCATGATATAATTTAATAATAATTGATCTTATTGATATTGAAGGGATTACAGCTGTATATATAGAGAACTGAAGAATAACTAATTACAGAATAACCCAGATGTATTTAATAATTATATATGTAGTCTATTAAAGAGTACCCACTTCCAAAACTATTTTGTCATTTACCCACTAAAATTATTTTTGATTTAATTTTTAGGGTTAGGGTATAAAAAATTGGAAAGAGTTAAAAAGTAGGGCCCACATATGGACCAAGGAACCATTTCATCATTTTTAGAATTTCGCAAATTTAATATAATACACTAGCACCCTCCACTTATTCCAATATCCAAAAAAAAACCTCTCTCTCTCCTCTTCAATTCTCTTAACTTCCGCTTAAGAAACCTTCATCCCAAAATTGTCATTTTTGTTTCTTCTTCTTCTCCGGTAGCTAAGGGGCCGTTATTGCTTCGTAAGGTTAGTTAAAATCAAGTTGTGATCATTTCTAGATCCATTTAAACGGATTTCTTTGCTAATAGATTCGTAGTAATGTAGGAAATTTTTTTTTTTTTGAATTTGATTGATTAAGGAGTTTTGGTTTAGTTTCGGTTTTGTTTAGCGAACAAGTGTTGAATGGTGGGATAATCCTTATTTGAAGAGTTATTTTGGCATTTTGATTTGAACAACGATCTATTTCTGTTCGTAGACCCGTGGCCTATGAAATCAAAATGCCCTAGATTGAAATCAATTTTTAGGCGTATGAAATTCTTTTAAAATATGGTTGCTGAAATGGTGGAAATTGAAAGATTAATAGCTAATTAGTTTGATTTTTAGAAATTGTTGTGTTTTGATATTGCATGTTGGATTTTGATTTCAGTTATTGATGTGTGTAGTGAACTGATTGATGGTGGAAGAGTTGTTTTGGCATTTTGATTCGAACAGTGACCTGCTTCTGTTCGTAGACCCGTGGTCTATGAAATGAGAATGCCCTAGATTGAAATCAATTTTTATACGTATGAAATTCATTTAAAATATGATGGCTGAAATAGTGAAAATTAAAAGATTAATAGCTAATTAGTTTGATTAGGTGCACTAGTTTGATTTTGATAATGCATATTGAATTTGGTGGGGTATTTCTTAATTTTTTTTTTTGGGGGGGGGTTGTTTCATTTGAGCATTGAGTTATTTCTGTTGATAGACTTGTGTTCTATGAACTGAAAATGGGAGATTTGTTCTGCAGGTATAGATTGTGGTGAAAATGGGTAAAAAATACATCATTTCTAAACGCAAAGCCAGTACCGTTTCTGATTCTGCTGGTAGCAGTAGAAAAAGAAAAGCTGAGGCAGTTGAAAATGTCTCGAAAAGGAAGAAAAATAAAGAGTTGGTGTCCGAATCAGATTTAGACTTAAAGGAGATAAGTGACTACGTCGATTTCAGTGATGATGTTGCCAAGCATAGTGCTAGTGGTGACAGTGAAGAGAGCAAAGATAGTGGAAGAAACAGTGATGATGGGGATAATGATCCCTTATCCGTGCCATCTCTTTCAAGGTTCATTTCTATGGAGCGGTATGACCTTCGAACGATAATGGACGAGGTCAGATCTTTCCCGATAAAGATATCGATCAGATCAAGAATGGCTGCTTATCAAGAATTCCAGCAAGTTCTTGTCGACCAAGAGTTGAAGAAAAGATTCAAGCGTTCTTGTTTTGGACACCTGAGAAACCTGCCGGAACATCTTAAGTTCAATGGGCAGTTGGTCTATTATTTGTTGTTGCGACGTGTCAAGAACGATAAGATGCATCATGAGATATGGTTCTGCGTTAACAACAAGCCTGTCTGTTTACACTTGAAAGAGTTTTGTTCGATCACAGGGATGAACTGATCATCATACCCCAGTGAATCCAAAATGAAGAAGGTATTAGCAAAGGGGGAGAATTTTTGCTTTAAGGTGACGAAAAATAAAAATATTACGGCGGCCAACGTGCTACACCTGATCAGAGGAAATAAGCTGAATGAGGATCAGAAATTTAAGTGTTGTTTACTGTGGTTCATGCACACCATGTTGCTTGCAAAAGATTCGACGAAGATTGTCGACATGAAACTGATTTGAATGGTCGATTCTTTGAGTTTCTTCAGGAATTATCCGTGGGGAAAGAGACATTTCAACTGACCCTGGACTATTTAAAGAAGAAAAGTGACCTAAAGAAGTAAAGGAAAGTATTTGATGAGAAGTAGAAGGCATCCTATGCTCTATTCAAATTTCTCTGGGCATTCATAGTACCTAGCATAAACCCTTTAGTGAGTTTATCGTAGATTCTTATTTTCATTTTACTATGTCATAGACTCTGAGTTCTTTTTTCACTAATGTACTGCTTACAGGTTTGGATCTATGAGGCCTTTCCTCATCTTGAAAAATTTGCTGGAAAATCAACGGATGAGCCTTTTCCCATTCCCCGCATCCTTAGATGGCACACTACAAAAAATGACCAGATAATTGAAGGCGACCCGTTCAAGTACAAAGAAAAAGTTACCGAGGTATGAACTTATTTTTTATTATGCAATAATAATACTACTGTTGTATCGAATGTTATGCAATTGTTAATTGACATTTTGTAGAACGTGCACCCGTACATCATTCCTACTCTTCGTGAGATGAAGATGGATTACATGATTTCCTTTGAGCCATATACGGACGAGGTGAAGAATAACGTCCTCGATGGCTCAAAGAAAGAGTTAGAAAAGTGATTGTACTTATTTCAAATGAGGAAAGTATGATGACGGGGATTTGGGTGGTAACCCCGTTGAAGTACGTGTTGGTGATGATGACACTCCGAGCACCTCTAAAGATGTAGCGGGTACCTCATCCCCCAGGGATCTTCATAAGCATGTTGTTGTGCTTGATGAAGCAGTATTGGATATTTCTGCCTATATTATAGAGAAAATACTGAAGAAAAAGGAACAAAATGAGCGACAACACGAGCAAGGTAAGTTCATTCAATCAATAATTGATATTGTTAATGAATTTTTAGCTTTAAATATCAGTAACACTTTGTAATATGATGATACAGTGAATGTGGACCTTCGTGAATCGGAGAGGAATAAAAAAGGAGAAAAAATGAGCAAAATGAATGAGTTGGCCTCTGTTGTGGCGGGAGAGAAAAAAAAAAAGAAAAGAAGGATGAAGAAGAAGAAATGAAAGAAGATATGTGCAAAAAAAAAGTCCAAAAAAAGAAGTTGCAGAAGAAGAAGAAGAAACTGAAAAAGAAGTAGCAGCAGATGCTGAGGAAAAAGGAGAATAAGGTGAAGAAGCATCAATCGAACAAAGTCCAAAAGAAACAGCTGCAGAATCAAAAGAAGAAGCTGAAAAAGAAGAAACAACAGACGTTGAGAGCAAAAAAAAGAAGGTGAAGAAGCACCAGCTATTACAGATGCTGAAATAGAAGGAGAAGAAGATGAGCATGAAGAAGCAGCTGCAGCTGCTAAGAAAAAAAGAGCTGAAGATGACCAAAAAGATGTGGTCATGAATATCGTAGGTGAAATCAACAGTAATATTTTTATTGATGAGGAAGACAGGGAAAAAGACATTTGAATGCTAATATTGTTAATGTGTTGTTGAATAATCAGTAGTTAGGATCGGAAAATATTTTTTTATTTGACAAGTATGAAAGTTTAAGGATCTGTTGGTAGGATATTAGAAACATTCTTTTATTTTATGATAGTGGTTATGATTCTGCACTGAATCTGTCTCTATCAAATTGATTAGTGGCATGTCCATTTGAATATGTAGGTTGTTGTCATAGTTGGTACAGTGTATGGTTGATGTCATAGAATGCATACTTAATCTTTCGTATACTGATTGTGTGGTCTATTATTACCATGCTGGTCAGTCTTAAGTCGACGTGTTGTTTGATCGACCATGATTCTATCAAATATAGTATTAACATTATAGAAAAATAGAAGCATTATTACTTATTCAATATCACTACATCCATTACGCAGTCCATACCTTTACCTCTATAGAAGTAGAAAGACTGTTTCCGATAAACCCCTGGCTCGAGACACGAAATACTAAACTAGTGTGAGAGCATCTAATAAATGTGTTTGTACAATATATTAATAAATGGTCTTTCTTATTTGGTCCAAATACTTCATAATCAATTATTTATAATATCAAAAAAGATATTGGCTATGAGCAACAAGTTTTTCCTTCAACTATTTAGGAGCTCCTATTTATAATACATAGAAGGAAAAAATTATTTACTTTGAAAAATTAATCTCTAAAATAGTTAACAGAATTCAAGGCTGGCAAGGTAACATGATATTATAGTGGAGGTATGGCTATTCTAGTCAAATATGTTTTATATTCTATTCTCTTATATATTCTTTTTGCGATTGATCTTCCTAAAATTACTACTAGACAAATTAAATAATTTTTTGCTAATTTTTCTGAAGTAACAAAAATTGTAAAACTAAAATGTACTGAATTGTTCGGAACGAAGAAGCTTTACTTCCCTATCTTAGGAGGAAGGATTGTTTTTAGATCCATCCAATATATAAGTCGTGTTTTTAGGGCTAATATCTGGTGAAACTTTAGAAATAAAGATTCTATTTAGAAAAATTTTCTTGAAAAAAATATTGTCCAAGAATTTATTCCGTTTTGCAAAAAATGAATTTCATGTCAACCTCATATTTGGATAAGACTTCTTGATTCAAGGGATCTTTGTGAAAATCATATTGTTTGAAAAGTTTTCAAAGATAATATTTACTTTCGATGGTATAATAGGTTTGGTTCTATACCAATTGATCAACTTTTACCTAATTCCTGCCATTTCAAAAATAAAAACACAAAGATCTCTGAATTCATCAGTAATGGGGCATTAAACTCCGACAAATTGCATAGTGTTCTTCCTAATCTTGTTAGTCAAATTACTATTGTTGATATTATAGAATAAAATAGTGATCTTTCAATTTGGACTCTTACTATGAATAGTATTTTCATCATAAAGTTTTCTTAAGTCTTGAGAGAAACTAAAAGTACTATTTTTATTGCTTCTAAAATCCAACAAAAAAGATATCTTACAAAAAAATTTATGCTCAAGCTAATGTCCAATAAACTCTCTAATGATGAAACTTCACAAAACTTCGGAGTTCATGGGCTTTTCAAATACATTTGTTGTAAAGCATTTATAGGAAATATTTAGAATGTAGATCATTTATTCAGAAAAGGAGATCTTACAGCTAAAATTTGGGAATACTTTTTGAAATGTTGTAGCATTACGAGAAGATGAGATATAAATGATACTTTTATTAAATAGTGTCTAAGTAATACAAAAAATAGTCTATTCAGTATTTGTTCACTGTTTACCTTTATTTATGTACGAGAGATTTGAAAAGTTAAATGTAGTGAAAAATATGAGTACAAAAACAACTATCCTAAAAGCATCAGCAGCAGAGTCATTGCCCAAATCAGAATGTTCTTTCATGTCAATTCACCGAAAAACAATTGAAGAAAAATTATTCTACATATTAAAAATCTCAAGTATAGAATCAATATCAAGTGTCTTAGACGGAGTAAACCTAGTCCATAATGGTTCAAGCTGAACACAACGAGTGCACTAAAAGGAGATCCAGATAGTTCTAGTGGAGGAGGTGTTCTTAGAGAGGAAAATGGATTGTTAATCAAGACATATTCAAATTACTATGGAGAATTTTCTAATAATGTCATGACCCAAGCCGAGGCCATAGCCGCGACGGGCATCCCGAACCATGAAGGCTCGAGAAATCTCTTTGCATACTATCATAAGTATAATCCATACATAATCAAAGTGTTAAAGCTACAATAAAATTCAAGGTAACTTACAATACAAACTGTGTCAAGAAAATATGATAATACAATACCCAAATCTCGTCTATGAAGCCTCTATAGTGTACAAATTATCTAGGTTGGAACAAGGTCCCGAGTAGATCATAAAGACCTTAAAAAGGAAAAAACACGTGGGATAGACGCTTTTCGATGTAAGGGAAGCTCACCAATCTCTGACAGTCTATAAATACTCTACTAGTTTGTAAGACCACGGGACTGGGCCTCAAAATCTGAAATATAAGAGGTCAATACTCAAAGGTACTGGTATGTAAAATAATCCAAAAATATAGTATAATTTGTATAACATAAGTGAGAGTTTCATAAAATAGTTTAGCATAAGGAAAATAAGAACACATGGGCCTAATTTCTTAAGCTTCAAAAAATTTTCTTGCAATCATGACTCAACTCTTTATTTTACTTCTGAGCTAGATGGGTCACTCTACATTCGTACTAATCCACGGGATATATGGATTTCGCCCTTAACTCGGTGGCCAAGCCCCCAATCCGAGTTTGCTGTAAGGATTGGGGTCCGTCATACGTACTACTCCATAGGGTCATCGCTAGCGTACAATCCATATTACAGGACATAATAAACCCATATAGACAAAATACGATTTCGGGCAATGCGTTATCTAAACTCATGCCTTCTTCGGGTGACCCCCTCACTCTCTTTAAGTCTATTTTTAGTTCTTTAAAACCTTGCTTCATGCTCTTAAAACGTTTGTTTCTTTCATGCTAAAGGTACTCCATAATAGGTATCTTCATACCTAGACTTGCAATTGGAATCATGTCATAACGTATCCATATCCCTTTTTATTCAAAATTTATATAAATGGCCACCCAAAATATGTAAAAAAACGTATGACAGGTATTATTCCAGTAGCAAACGAAAAACTTATGCAAAAACATCATATTTCAAGCTTTCAACATACGGTGGCCAACCCTTTTTATAAATCACTTGCAATTCTTTCATTTAAACCAAAGAGTGCATGTATAACAAGAAAACACCCTCTCCTCATTTCATAATCAACTCAAGTCCATGAAATATAGTAAAACATTTAATTCATACTTTAGAACATGCAATTGAACAACCCATATTATGTTAAATCAAACAAATTCCACGTGGAGAGGGAAATTTCATGAATCATGCTCTCATATTAATTCTCGAAATCATATAACGTTTAAACACATGAATATAATTCAAAACTACGGAAACTTGATGATTATATATCAAAATGGGTTCATGATGCATATTCTTCAAAGTATTTTCCAAACCCTTCTTGCATACATAATTCCATGCCTTTAAAACTTGTTAAAAATGATACCTATGTCCATGAGGTTTAGGATAGTCCCACCTATCTTAGAATTGACGAAAACGTTGAGAAAATTTGACCCTTGAGACTCTATCTCTCAAACCCTAGTTAGTTTCTCTACGTTTTGCTTAGAGAAGATGAATTGGGGATCTTGGGATGTTAATACATAATGAAGGACTTTTATTTCGTCCTTATTGATTTAGAAATGGATATGGGATGTGAATAGACCTTAATGCCTTTAAAATAATACAAAATGGAGCACTTACGCTGCTATAAAATTACCATGCGGCGCACAACAATTGCCCAAGCCAAGGTGGAAGACGCATGGCCATTGCACATCTCCAAGTTGGCGATGCATAACCATTGCACACCCTTTGTAGTGTCCTTTTGTGTTTGTTATCCGACGCATGGCCTTTTCCAATGTCCTATTGTGTGATGCCTACTTGTTTTTAGGGTTTTAAAATACCCCCAATGCAACCCACAATGTCCAAACTAGTCTACCATCCATACGATGGTCCTAAAGGTCATTTTCGAGAGCATTATTAGTATGATACAACTACGGGATGTTACATTATCTCCCTCTTGGGACCATTCATCTTCGAATGATGGATAGGAACTTGTTGAAGAACTAAAAGTATGGAATAAAGAACGTAACCTCGCATTGAATATTTTTCCATAACAAAATATGCAAAGGTATAAAAAGAGCTTCATGATGACCCGTAGTGAATCGGGTAAGCAAGAAGTGTGAGATAATAGGAATTGACAGAGAGATGGCCTTGCACATGAGTTCTAGGGATCATAATCATCACAACATATGGTACGAGTTTATTTGGTAATCATAGGCCTGATTTACATCGATACTAATCATGTATTAAGATTTTACAGGAGATAAAAATAGAAGCATTCTCCACCTTGCAAGATATAATGAATAGACCTTAAACTTAGAAACACTACTCCTCTATGTACCAAATAATAAATAACATACTTCATTATTTCCAACTTACAATTCTCTCCCAACCCACCTAATCTTCAAGAGTTTAAGTCCCACTGCATAGCACTTCTATGTTGAAGCCTAACCCGGAGTTTAAAAGATGCTAGCTTAATCTATGGGATTCTGTACCCTACATCCCTTTAGGAATAATACTTTACCTTATCATTATAATCAAACACCCTCAGGTATTAAATCATAGAGTACTAACCACATAACACATTGGTTTGCATTTTCATCAATCACCACATTCAAGCCTATCATTATTATACCCACGACATAGATCTCCCCACTAAGACTAGCAAGTTCAATCACTCTCATAAAGATTTTTGCCGCATATCTCTTTCCTAACTATTTCACAGAAAGTAAGTTTATCTCCTTCTTTTCCCCTTCACCTATAATCTTAGCTCGAGAATCACATAAAAATTTTCACGTTCAAGAACATCTACTCCCCTACCTAAGACATTACTATGCTTTCACAACCACCATCATACTAACATATGGAGGGTCATTTAGGGACCCGAGTATAAGCCTCATGAATGGGAGTAACACTATTTAATTATAACTTATACTTGTTGCACTACTCAAGGTGGGGCATGAGATGCCACATAGGATGCAATAGGCACGAAATACTTCATACATTAGATGTCTAGATCATAAATAGAGAGTCGTTTGGGTATAAACATAGTACAACATGAGTTTGTAGGGCTGAGCTTATGGTGAAAAACAAGAGCGCATATATCATGACTTGTATAACATAAGGCCAGAATTCATGAAGTTAATGATTGAGACAAGGCTTGATACTTGAAGTTATTGTTTCCTATTTTCAGAGTTGAGATAGTCATGAGTTTGCATAAACTTTATCACTTTAGGCTTAACCCAACATAAAACGAATCGGTAACATACAGAAAGCATAGTTCCTTAGAACTAAACATGATATGAGACATGGATCTATGGGTAATAAGCATCACAACATAAAGCTTGAACACTAGAAAGCTTGGATTACTGAGAGACACTATTGTCTCTAGTTTGGAGGTCAGAACATGAACATAAGTGCATAGAGAATACGAATCATAGGCATGACTTGAATACATAAGACATTAGTAGAATGACCCCTTAAATTGAAGTAGGAGGAGATTGCTTGATTAGGACTATTTATCATGAATCTTTTCTGAAATTTACCACCATGAGAAAATTGGGGAACTACCTTAAGTCATCATCTCCCCCTTAGTTCAAAGTCACAATCCTAGACTTGAGGACATATCCTCTCATTAAATGTACAAGAACAACACTCAACGGAATTGGGTATCACCATACACATAAATGCTAAACTCCCCCTAATAAACTACACTCTAAAGGCATTGCTTTTCGGGAATGTAGACACGTGATTTTTTACCCTCTCCGAGTTTTTAAACCTATTTTTTTTCTCTACATTAAATACTTATATTTTGTCCAATATCTATTTTACCTTTTATTTTATTTTTCAATAAGTTTTTAGTTTAAAATAAATAAATAAATAAAGTTATATTTTGGAATATATTATTTTTATTTTTAAAATAATACAAAAAAAATTCAAAAATATACATTTCCCTTTTAAATCTTAATAAATAAGCTAGTAGTTTTAGTATCACTTTAATTATATTTATTTTTGACGATTTGTAAACTTTTATTGTATCTTCATAAATATAAAAATTATTTAGTTAATATTTTAATTTTTATTTATTATTATTTTCTATATTTTAATTAAAAAATATATAAAAAAATTCAAATCCTAAAATTACCCAACCTCTTCCCCCTTATCCGATTCCCCTTAATTGTTCCCCCCCCCCCCCCCCCCAAAAGCCCTTTAGTTAAGGGAATTCCCTCAAATTACATCAGACAGAATTACGAACTTGGGACATTGGAAAAGACAGAGAGAATCAGAAAAAGAATTGAGAGAGAAAAATTAACAAAGAGAAAAATACAGTCAAGGAAAGACTTTGAAGAAGAAAACAAAGAAAGGCAGTAAAAAAGAGAAGAAAAGAAAGAAAAGAGTGAAGGTCAGGTCTCCGTTTGGATTTTCGGTGTCGGTGTTTCTGTTCTTATAATCGTTTAAGTTCATCACACAGATTCTTATCCCATTTTTATACTGTTATTCCATAAGTTTTATCATTGTGAATCAAAGCAGGAAATCTGAGTTGATTAATTTGGTGTGGTTTTAAATCTGAGTTGTATGTTTAATTGCCCTTTCGAGCATTTTAATATTTGTGCGTGGATTTGGACGTTTTAAGATATTAATATCTTGAATATAAATATGTTCTAATTTGTGTTTGAATTAAAGTGGACTCTATTATCTATTCATCGATGGAGAAGATGAGATACATTTTTAAACATTAATTCCTAAAGCTAAAATAAATTCTTTTAGATTTGAATTACGAATCAGTTAGAGCAAAAAATGATAATGGTATGCCTCATGTTTTCTTGTTTCTTAAATCCAAGTACCTTGCTGTTTCTTTTTCATGTTAAAATTCATATTGCATGAATTGTTATAAACATGAAATCTAAATAATTTTATTCTATGAAGGACATGTGGCTTATGACAGTCATATATCAATTTTGTTATCTACCGTTTCAAATCCCACCTTCACTTACAACGATTGGGTTATTTTTTGTGATTAGTTGATGCTAATTTGTGCTTGTAATTAGTTGGTTTTGATTCATAAATATTAGAACAATCGGCCTCTTGTTAAAAGTTTGTAGCCCAATAATTAAATGTGAGATAATCAAGATGAGATATGAATTTTGTTTTGAGACTTCTTGTAAAAGAGTGAAAAGGAATAAAATGAGTAAGAAAAAATTATCTCGAGTTTACAAGAGATGAAATCAACATCTTTAACGCAAGGCAAATTTTAGACACGTTTAAATTTTTGTCTCAATTAAGAATGTGGCATACACATCTTATTGAGACATTTAAAAATAATTCAAAGATGCAATAATGCACTTTGACAAATATTTTCTAAAATTAATTTTCAATAGTTTAATATAAGATATATAGACAGATTTAAGTATAATAAAAAATGAGTGAATTTAGGCCTTAATACGATTTATTAAAATAGTTTAAGTCAAGATAAGTCATTAAAAGTGACTGAATTAGAACCACGGGATCCGAGGGGTGTCTCACACCTTCCCATCGGTCAACAGAATTCCTTACTCGGTCTTCTGCTTTCGCAAACCAATGAAGAGTCATTTTCATTTGATTACGGATTCAAAAGGTGACTTGGAACACCATAACTCAATTTCGAGCGGCAACTCTATAAATAAATTAATCCCTAATCAATATCGTCACTTTAATCGGAAAAACCCTTTGACTCGACGCTCGAGCGAAAAAGGGGTGTGACATCTCTGACGACTCTGCGGGGGACTATTAGAATTTGAGCTTTTAATATTTACTTTTACTTGCTTTAATTATTTTTGTTGTTGTGTTTGTTGGCCTAATGTGCTACTTGTTGTTCATTTATCGCTTTGATATTGATTGAATTGTATTTTTTTGCGCACCCCTTTTGAGTCTTTGAAAATAGGATAGAAGAAATGCAGCGTATGCATCCTACCTTATTTTTGAGATAGTCAGAGTGTCAAGGCACCTGGTTAAGGATTATTAGTCACACATGTTAAGAGGGGTTCAAATCGACAACGAAGGCGGAGTAGCACTGCTAACGGATAAGTTGTTCCTCCCCGACTCTAGTGTCCGCTCGGGTAATCCAGTCTAGACACCTATTCCTATTAGGCTAAACTTAGAAGAACTGAAACTCAGAATCTGGTTATCCCTATTAGGTTCCGCTTCATTTGCATCGTGTGCATTTGACTTAGCGGGACTCGGCATAGGAGTCGGGTTTGTCTAGGACAGGTGTCCCTCTTTATACATGTGTCCCTCTTTATAATGACCAACATGTACATCTTACGTGTTGTTTGACATTTATTTAGAAGGCTATTTGATTGTTGGCCGGCTTTTAGTAACTTGGTACAATGCAAGAGAGTATATTGTCCTCCAATTTAGTAAATCACTTTTCAAAGAAAATAAAAAATATACATAGTTTTTTAAGATTTTCATGAACTATTTAGCGTGATACATAGGAAGCCGTTTTTCGGGATACGACCCTGTCTTTTGAAACAATTTTTCTGCTGCTGGAAAGAAGAAAAAAATTTCTGCTTTTCAAAAAAAGTAGAAGCAGAAAATTACTTTTGTAATGACTAAAATATCTCTATCACTCTCTCTCTCTCTCACACACTCTAATATATATATATATATATATATATATATATATATATATTAACATATCTTATAAGTATGATTAAAAGTTTGATTTTAATACTTTATACTTCAAAATACTTTATGTGTTAGGTAACACACTCCCTAACCTAAACATTTACTCTTAGAAGATGCACTTTCTAGTCGAGTCATTTTATTTAACCCCTAGGAGACGCACTTCCTAGTCAGGATATGTCTAGTTTTAATGTGTTAGGTAAAACACTCCCTAACTTGAACATTCACTCCTAGAAAATCCACTTTCTAGTCGAGCATTTAATTTAATCCCTAGGAGACGCACTTCCTAGTCAGGGTATGTCAGTTTTCATGCGTTAGGTAATACACTTCCCAACTTGAACATTCACTTCAAGAAGATGCACTTTCTAGTCGAGTCATTTCATTTAACCCCTAGGAGACGCACTTCCTAGTCAGGGTATGTCAGTTTTCATATGTTAGGTAATGCACTTCCTAACTTGAACATTCACTCCTAGAATACGCACTTTCTAGTTGAGTCATTTCATTTAATCCTTAGGAGACGCACTTTCTTGTTTGGGTAATTTAAGTTTCATCTTTTAGAAGACGCATTTCCTTATTTTGGTCATCATTTTTACTCTGAAAAAACACATTTCTTTAGTAGGGCCTTGATTCACCCTCTTTACTATATTTTTCAAAAGTTGTGATCTGATGATTTTCACAAAATTTCTAGTGCAAACTGGGGCAATAATTTTGTTCGTATTTATGGGAATTTACTTTTTAGCTCAGGACCCTCCTGAAGAATGAGAATTTATTTTATGCTCAGGACCCTCCTGAAGAATGATTTTTTTTTCTGCTCAGGACTCTTTTGAAGAATGAAAAATTATTTTTTGGCTCAGGACCCTCCTGAAGAATAAGAATTTATTTTATGCTCAAGACCCTCTTGAAGAATGATAATTTATTAATACTCAAGACCCTCCTGAAGAATGGAAATTTATTTTATGCTCAGGACCCTCCTGAAGAATGGAAATTTATTTATGCTAAGAACTCTCCTGAAGAATGAAAATTTATTTATGCTCAGGACCCTCCTAAAGAATGAGAATTTATTTTTTGGTTTAGGGCCCTCCTGAAGAATGGAAATTTATTTTATGCTCAGTATCTTCCTGAAGAATGAAAATTTATTTTATGCCCAGGACCCTCTGTAGAATAGTAATTTATTTTCTGCTCCGGACCTTCCTGAATAATGGAAATTTATTTTATTCTCAGGACCCTCCTGAAGAATGAGAATTTATTTTATGCTCAGGACCTTCCTGAAGAATGGGAATTTATTTTATGATCAGGACCCTCTGAAGAATGAGAATAGGGTGAACATTATCAGTTGCAAGTTCAGAAGCCTGCCTGAAGAATAGGGTGGAGATTTTAAAGATCAAGTCAGAGGAAAGTCTGAAGAATGAAGATTGTCAAGTTCCTCTCCAATGCCAAGAACCAACATGGAGGAACATTTCATTTTTCAGGACTCAACTCAAACTAACGATTATCTCACCATTTGAGAAGTCATGAAGATTCAAGTCAAGATTCTAGAATAGCTGAATCGATTGGATCTTTCACTTATATCTTCTATTTTATTTTTGTTATTCATGTGAATGTAAAAGCAGAAGTTGTGAACCGAAAACTCAACGGAACCTCACTCGACCTCTAACTCATTCTCTCACCATTTTACCTGTGAATTTCATGTGACCTGATTCTCTTATCGCCCGAGATATGTAGGCGGTCTAAAATCAAGACTCGGTCACATCTTTTATTTCATTTTATTCTATCTTCACTTTTCGAATAATCGGAGCATCAAAAATCATCTCTTTATCTACTTCTTTGTATGAAAACTTTTCGAGATTTCATAGAAAGAGGGGCAATATGTAAACACGCGATTTTTGGCCCTCCTAGAATTTTTAAACCTATTTTTTTTTCTCGACATTAAATACTTATATTTTGTCCAATATCTATTTTAGCTCTTATTTTATTTTACACTAAGTTTTTAGTTGAAAATAAATAAATAAAGTTGTATTTTGGGATATCTTATTTTTATTTTTATTTTTAAAATAATACAAAAAAATCAAAAATATATATATTTCCCTTTTAAATTTTAATAAATAAGCTAGTAGTTTTAGTATTACTTTAATTATATTTATTTTTGACTATTCGTAAAATTTATTGTATTTTATTAAATATAAAAATTAATACGTTAGTATTATCTTTTTTATTTATTATTATTTTCTATATTTTAATTAAAAATATTTTTAAAAAAATAAATCCTAAAACTACCCAACCTCTTCCCTCCTTATCTGATTCCCCTTAACTGTTCCCCCTCAAAATCCCTTTATTTAAGGGCATTCCCTCAAATTACATCAAACAGAATTATGTACTTGGGACATTGGAAAAGACAGAGAGAATCAGAAAGAGAATTGAGAGAGAAAAATTAACAGAGAGAAATACATACAAGGAAAAACACCAACATGAGTTGTGGTGTAGCGGATGGGGCTGTCCCACCCTTAACCAGAGGTCGAGGGTTCGACCCTGGGCATGGAGAAAACTCTGTTGGGAGCGCTACCCCCCGAATGGGTCCCTACCCAGCGCGAATCTGGATTAGTCGGGCTCCAATACGGGTACCGGACATCGGATGGGAAACAAAAAAAAACATATAAGGAAAAACTTTGAAGAAGAAAACAAAGAAAGACAGTAAAAAAGAGAGGAAAAAAAAAAGAAAAGAGTGAAGGTCAGGTCTTCGTTTGGACTTTCTGAGGCGGAGTTTCTGTTCTTATAATCGTTTAAGTTCATTACAAAGCCTCTTATCCCATTTTTGTACTGTCGTTCCATAAGTTTTATTATTGTGAATCAAAGCATGAAATCTGAGTTGATTATTTATGTGTGGTTCTAAATCTGAGTTGTATGTTTAATTGCCCTTCAGAGCATTTTAATATTTGTCCGTGGATTTGGAGGTTTCAAGATATTAATATCTTAAATATAAATATGTTCTAATTTGTGTTTGAATTAAA
Organism: Capsicum baccatum var. pendulum; assembly: GCA_030864225.1. Classification (NCBI taxonomy): domain Eukaryota; kingdom Viridiplantae; phylum Streptophyta; class Magnoliopsida; order Solanales; family Solanaceae; genus Capsicum; species Capsicum baccatum. Next base: position 69,424,437 of record CM061552.1, on the reverse strand, counting down.
GTGGACTCTATTATCTATTCATCGATGGAGAAGATGAGATTCATTTTTAAACATTAATTTCTAAAGCTAAAACAAATTCTTTTAAATTTGAATTACGAATCAGTTAGAGCAATAAATGATAATGGTATGACTCATGTTTGCTTGGTTTTAAAATCCAAGTACGTTGTTGTTTGGTTTTAAAACATAAGTTAATATGAATCATTTCAACTTAGATTGGTCGGTTGGCGACTCAAATCAGGAGGAACGTAATACCAACATCATGCAATTGCAAAGACTCAATTGAAACTATAGTTGACACTATGAACTTATCTCTAGTTCTAGGTAAATAAATTTAGGTATTACCTTAATAATAAGTTAATTTGAATCATTTTAACTCAGATTGATCGATTGATGACTCAGGTTAGGAGGAACGTAATACCAATATCATCCAATTGCAGAGACTCAATTGAAATTATAGTTGAACCTATGAACTCATCCCTCGTTATAGCTAAATCAATTTAGGTATTAACTTAATAATAAGTTAATATGAATTATTTCAACTCAGATTGATTGATTGACGACTCAAGTTGGGAGAAATGCAATACAAATATTATGCAATTCCAAAGGCTCAATTGAAATTGTAGTTGACCTTATTAATTCATCACTAGTTATAGCTAAATAAATTTAGGTATTATCTCAATAATAATTTAATACTCCCTCCGTTTAAAAAAGAATGACCCTTTTTCTTTTTTTGAAAATACTTTAATTTCAGCTTTCCACATGGCATGTTTAGGGCCATAAGATTAAAGTGCATTTTTGTACATTTGACACTACTTTAATTTAAGGCCACAAGTTTCAAATATTTTTTTCTTAAACTGTATGCCAAGTCAAATAGGTCATTCATTTTGAAATTGAGGGAATATGAATCATTTCTACTTAGATTGATCGGTTGACGACTCAGATCGGGAAGAACACAATACCAATATCATGCAATTGTAATGACTTAATTAAAATTGTAGTTGACCCTATGAACCTAGTTATAGGTAAATAAATTTAGGTATTAGCTTAATAAGTTAATATGAATCATTTCAACTCAGATTGATCGATTGATGACTCAGGTCGAGAGGAATGCAATACCAACATCATGCAATTACAAAGACTCAATTAAAATTATAGTTGACCCTATGAACCCATTCCTAGTTCTAGATAATCAATTTAGGTATTAGCTTAATAATAAGTTAATATGAATCGTTTCAACTCAGATTGATCGGTTGACGATTCAAGTCGGGAGGAACGCAATACCAATATCATGCTATTGCACAGACTCAATTGAAATTGTAGTTGATCCTATGAACTTATCCCTAGTTATAGCTAAATCAATTTAGGTATTACCTTAATAATAGGATTAATATGAATTGTTTCAACTCAGATTGATCGATTGGTGACTCAGGTCGGGAGGAACGTAATAAAAATATCATGCAATTGCAAAGACTCAATTAAAATTTTAGTTGACCCTATGAACTCACCCCTAGTTCTTGCTAATTTAATTTCAAGAAAATCTATTGCAATACATTACTTATTTGTTGTAAATTATCAAATAGACATTTGCATCTATTGTAATAGATGACTGAGCTATTGCAAATTTGCAAATAGATATTGATATCTTTGCAACAGATTACCTATCTGTTGTAAATTATCAAAGAGACATTTGTATCTGTTGCGACAGTTGACTGAGCTGTTGGAAATTTTCAAATAGATATTGATATCTATTGCAACAGATGACATATCTATTTGAAATTTTTTTTTTATTTTAAAGTAATTTTTTGTAGAAAATAAAAATTATAAAATACTAAGGGGGTAAAAAATATTTCTTGGATAACTCAAAAATTTCCTCTTTTAGTTGTCATATCTTGTCTTTTCAATGTAACTCGTCTCCTCGTGACCTTCAAAGTTATTAATGAATATTTAAACCCATCTCTAGAATTATCTCTCCTTCAACTATAAATTATTTCATCTCTCTTCTTTTTATTTCTCTCCTCTTTAGGGTCATCGCAATCATCTCCTTGCTTCTCTCTTTTCTCTCCTATTTCTCACGAGGACATTTCAGATCTCAACCGATCTATATCTTTTCTTAATTGAAATTATTGTTTTGATCCTCTTGTTTTTAATATTACAGGTATGGTTCACTATTGCTCTTTCATTCTCGTCTTTTTCTTTGCAAGTTATTTAAATTAGTTATTTACATTTTTTTTATTTAATTACCCATTACCCATATCCTATTTATTGAGAAGATTGAAGAAAAGATGACTTGTAAGTCTTAAATGAATGAACTGTTGTTTTTATTAAAATATGCAAAAAAAAAGTCATCTGTTGTGAGAACTTTAGAAGCGTTGTTGACATTATCATTTTTTTGTATGTATTTTATTTGTTTCTTTATTATTGATGTTGTTATTGATATTGTTGGTGGGATTAGTATTGTTGGAACGTGTGGGGTAGGTATTGTTGATGGTGTTGGAACAAATGGTGTTGTTTCTTTGTTGTTGATATTGTTGTTGATGTTGCACAGATGGAGTAACTATTGGAACAAATAAAACCACTAGTAAGGCTAGTTTGATTTATTCCAATAGATGACCCAGATGTTGCAACATGTCATCCATTTGTTACAACAGATGCGTAGCCTATTACAACAGATCGCCCGTCTTTTAAACAGATGTGGAATCTGTTGCAAGAGATGGGTAATATGTTACAATAGATGGGAAATTTGTTGTAACAGACACGTTGCAACATATGGGTCAACTGTTGAACAGATGTTGAAATGTGTTGTATTTATTCAATTTTGTGTTACCTTTTTTAAAAATTATGCAGACATCAATTGTAATGTTCTGTTTGTTCTTCTCTTGTTTGAAATCAATTGTTTTTCTCCTTTTAAAACTTGATCAAATTTTTTCCGACCAACACAAAAGGCTACAATAAAGATGGGTTCGGAGGAATAAGTTGCTTGCAGAAGAAACCACTTCATATGTAGGAGGTATGTATTACTGATCATGTTATCGTGAAAACACACATTTGATAATTTTCAAGATCTTTGACAACTGCACGGGATTCACATACTACAACAAGCATCTGATCTTCTTCAAGATATGTTAGAAGTATGTTAAAGTCAGATAACACAATCAATTACATCCATATTACTAAGGAAGTAATTATACTCAATTTGTCTTTCAATATTGTTTATGGTTTCGATAAGGTCAATAGAAGTGGACCTAATTGGAACCACAAACAAGAAGGCATGGGATGCAATTTAAAAGTCAGAAATTACCGCCTTGACATGATTCTTTATTTTAACTTCAGTTGTTCTTGGCGCAAGTTTTCTTGACTTACTGTACATCATTTCAACCCTCGATGCTTGCAAATCTTCTTTCTTGGTGTTCTGTTATTTTCTCTAGAGGTGATCAATATGTTGTAAATTATCAAACAGATAGAATATATTTTGCAACAGATTACCCATATGTTAGATTTATTTTAAAGAAATTTTCTTTTGTTTCCGAAATACAATAAAGATAAAATGTTGCATTTAGATACATTTTTTAAATTTACATATTCGAAAAGTTACCTCTTTATTTAATTAAGGGATGTAATTATACATAACTCCACTTCTAGATATAGCTGATCCGTATTTGGATAAGGTGATTTTGCGCGACTCCTTGCGGGAACTTGAAAGGTAGATTCATGAACTCCGGTGGGAGTTGGGCTCCATGAGAGCAAGTGTGAAGAGGGCCCTACTGCTGCCGGATAATAATTGACCGGTTGACAACAACAACAACAACAAAAACAACAATAATAATAATAATAATAATAATAACAATAATAATAATAATAATGATAATGATAATGATGATGATAATAATAATAATTAGGTTATATTTTTACTTTTAGCGCATGTATTTTATTTTATTATATCGGATTTACCTTTGGGAGGAACCTAATGTATGTTTTATTTTTTATTGTATATTTGTACATAATGGATTAAAAAATCTATGTTTGATTGACTTTAAATTTTTAATTCTTATTTAATATTTCATGTTCATTCTGTTTATTCATTATTCTCAACATGTCGATGGTTGGAGGTAGGCATTAAGCGTTATTTAAAACAATAGATGGACCATATGTTGTAGTAGATGGTTAATCTATTGCAACAAATGGATCATATATTGCAATAGACGATTATTAATAAAAAGGGTTATTGTTATTGAGAGGGTGAAAAGTCATGACTTTTCGATTATTTAATATGAAAAATGGTTCGTAAATAAAAAATAAGAAAATAATTGATAAACACAAGTTATAACCGTAAAAAATTGTTATTTATTTTTAACAACTGATGTTAATATTAAATAGGCAACAAGTCGTGACTTTTCACCATTTTTTTAAAATCTATTTTTTAATTTTTTTATTATATAATAAAAGAAGTCACCATTTTAGATTAATTAAGGTATATGATGATAAACACAATTTATAACCATAAAAAATGGTTATTTAATTTGAATAATTGATGTTAATATTAAATAGGACACAAGTTGTGACTTTTCATCATTTTTGTTTTTAAATATATTTTTTTATTTATATAGTAAAAAATTCACCAATTTTGATTAATGAAAGTATACGATGATCATTTAAAAAGACGGTCCCCCAATATATAGTCCATCTGTTGCAGACATTTGACGCAATAGATAACCAATCTGTTGCAACAGAAACATTATATGTTGCACAAATGGTTCATTTGTTGCAACAGATGGTATATCTATTGTCACAGATAGGTTATCTAATGCAATAGATATACAATTTGTTGCCACAATTAAATAAAAATGGTTATTATTATTAAAAGAAACGGTTATTGAATAGGTGAGAAGTCTTCGATTATTTTATTGAAAAAAAAGGTTATTTAAATTTAAGAAATAATTAATAATAATAAGCTAAAAAGTCATGATTTATCCCAATAATAAAAAAGTCAACAACTTGATTTAATTAAGTCATAACTTTTTCCATTAATCAAAAAGTCTCCAGTTTGAATGTAATTAATAAAATGGAGGTGAACAGTCATTCCTTTTTGCCTAAGTCATTCACATTCAACCCTCTATAAATAGGTCTCTCCTTACTCGTTTATTTTACTAGACTCTATTTATTTCTTGCATGTTATCTTTCATATTACATCTTCAACCACTTTCTTTTCAAAGACCAGATACCTTTTCCCTGACTCAGGTAAGTTTTTCTTTCTTATTGTATAAATAAACCCAATTGGTAGTATACATTTTATTACATTCAGACTCTTTTCTTTACTTGTATTTTTATATTTTTTGTCAATTCATGTCTATTCTAGATATGGTTGATCCTGTATAGGACATTGCTATTTTTTACAACATCGTGCGGGAACTTAATAGGAAGGTTAATGACCTGCAGTGTGAGTTGGGCACCGTGAAAGCAAGAATGCTCTAAGAGATTCGTAGGCTGAGGAGGGCCCTACTGCTGTCGGTCGATGATTGTCCGACTGACAATAATAATAATAATAATAATAATAATAATAATAATAATAATTAGGTTATGTTTTTTCTTTTAGCATGTGTATTTTTATTTTTATTTATATCTGATCTACCTACCTAATGTATATTGTTTTGTTTAATGAAACATTTATGTTTCTGTCTATTTCTTCTTCTCAACAAACATGTTGACGATTGAACATAAGGAATAATTTTGAATCCAGTAGCAACAACAAGAGTTTTGAGTTCTTTGAACAGGTAGGCCATCTGTTAAAACATATTGGTTATCTGTTGGGCTTGTGGTAGGAGTTGTTTTGTGTTGGTCCAAAAAGATTACTCCTCTGTTACAACAGATTACTCCTCTGTTGCAACATATAACTCGTCTGTTACAATAGATAATAATCTGTTGCAACAGATAATTCGTCTGTTGCAATAGATGACCCATCTGTTCGATTTATGTTACAGACACTATAGAACCATAAACATGAATCCAACATATGAGCCTTTTATTGCAACAGATGATTTATCTATTGTAACCGACGAGTGATCTGTTTAAACAGATGACTCTTATGTTGGATTCATGCACGGGTTATTTCCATTGTTAAATAACAGCAGTAGCAGTTTGCCCAGATAACAAATTCAACTAAAAATCATAATTTTACTTACCAAATTCACCTTTGAAGTAATGTCAAAGTGATGTACGAAATAAAATTTGACCAAAAAAAATTATCAAGTAGCAGCAGTTGCGGTAAAAACAACAACAACGGTCGACAAGAACAAGATGAAGATGATAATAAAGTAGAAGATGATGATGATGAAGCAGAAGATGATGAATAAAACAGCAACAACAATGAACAATAAAAATTGCGAAGAGAGGAAAAACAACGACGGATGAGAAAAGAGAGAAACACATATTTTTTCCTCTATTGCTAGTTATATTAGGTTTTATATTTGGATCAAAGTGTAAATTAAAAAAACTTGTTGGCTATTTTCAAAATTTTCCAACTTTCTTAATCCATAATAAAGTAATTATCACCTCTATTCAATTATTAAAACTTGAGTCACCTACACCTCATTTTCAAACTCTTTTGTCACTTTTAACTAAATTGCCCACTCATTGAATGAGTTCATTATCTCTTTCCTCTTGGAATGAATTTAATGATTAATATATTTTAATTGTTAGATTTTTCTTTCTTTCTTTTAAATCTCGTTTCCCTTTCTTTCTTTTTCCATAATCATATCTTTATATCTTGTTTACTGGAGTGTGATTCCTTGTATCTCATTTTACATCATATTGCAAAAAAGAAAACACTCTTACAAAAAATTTATTGGTAGAGATCTGATGCAATATGTGAAAATTACAAACAAACAAGTTATGTTTGAAAAGGTACTGCTTATGTAACACAAATGAAATTAAACAAAGGCTATTTGAATATTTAGTCAACAAATATAATAATACAACTTTTAAATCATTAAATTTATAAGATCACCTAGCAAAATTATTTTGTAATTACTAAACCAACCTCGTGATTGGTAAGCATTTCGACCATGAAATGCCTATTTATTATGACTTATATATTAGGAGTAGAAGTATAGATATATAAGCCATAACAAACAGACACCTCATGATCAACATAGTTGCCGACCATGAGGGCAATATAGGAATTATAAAATAATTTTGCTCAGTAATCTTGTAAATCGATGCTTTGAAGGTTGCATTTATTATCATTGTTGATCAAAAATTCAAATAGGTTTTATTTAATTTCAATTGTGTTATTTGTATAGTAATTTTTCAATGTACATTTTGCCTTTCGTATTCTATTTTTATTACTTTAATTGTTTGTGTAATTTGCAAATAAAACCACTTTTTTATTTCATTATAACATGCTTAAAGTGCTTTCAGGTGCAGTACCTTTTTTATTTACATTTTACCCTTACTATTCTATTTTATTTCTTCAGTTGCTTTATATATTTTTGTAAATAAAGCCACCTTTTATGTTTTTTCTACTAGGATGTTTAAAGTGCTCTCATGAGCAGTATTTTTATTGTTCTACATATTATTTTTGCTCACTTTTTCTTGCCTTTGGAATATGAGCATGTACTTTAGATGAGTTATTGTAAGACCCCGTAAGATTCTAGCTCAATTCAACTCACCATTGTTTGTAAAAGGGGTCCAAGAGTTAGAAAATTTCACGAAGTGTTAGGACTTAGTCATTTCCAAATCCCCTTAAAGTTTGATGATTATATTTTTGACCTTCCTGATGTCAGAGCGTTAAATTTTAAGTTGATTCATGATCAGGGTTATCGATAGTACATCTCGGGTGAGTTTCAGAATTTTTGGACTAGCATAAGGGTGTGTTTGGATTTTCAAAACAGTAGCAGCACCGAGATAAGCCCATGATGCGCGCCCCATTTCACCCGTAGGGATGCCCACGATAGAGCCCGCGACGCGTGCTCTATTGTGCGCCCTTATTTTTCCAACTCCTGTTTCCAATTTTACAAGGGTAATTGGGTATTTTCCCTTCACCTATTTGGTCCATAACACGGGACTTAGGGTCGCAAAAACATAATTAGCTATCCTATTTCACAAAATCCTCTTAGAAGAATGCATCCTCTCTCAAGAACAAACCCTAACCTCTTCAAAAGAATCAAGGGATTCATGCTTAATTTTTAAGAAAACAATCAGGAATCTTCACAAATTCATCAATTAACGTATGTGTGATGTTCATTCATGGGTCTTTTTTACCCATGGAGTCCAAGAATCCATTTTTAAGATTTAAACTATGGTTTTACATGTTACTATGAATTATCTCCATGAAACTTTTATGAATTTCGATCATGTATTATGTTTCCAAGAGTTTTTGTTAGAAAGAGCCTTTACACGTTTTAAAGTTGAAATATGTTCTTCAATATCTTGGTAATTTGATTTCAAGTTATGATTACAATTGTTTTCACGCAGAATGGATTATAGTATGTTTTAAATGTTGTAGTTTTCGTAACATGTTTATGCAATTCAGAACAAATTCTTAGTTTATGATTTTGTCATGTGATCGTTCTATCTCATCATGTTTGAAAGAATCCCCATGCTAAAGTATTGATCTCCACGTGTTTGATAAAATGCCAAAGTGATGTTCTTTAAGTAATGATTCCCTATAATGGTTGTCAAAGCATGCATATGTCCTTATTGATATTTTCATTGAGTCCTGGAGGGTTATGATCACCCGTTATTTAGATATTTATAGAATTTCAGTAGTTTCAGAATGGTTTTGGGTAAACCAATAACACTATCATTAAGTAGTTATCATGATCAGTTCCTTGTGTAGTTAAATATAGTCCAGTTTCATAATTAGCGTCAGTTCAGTTGGGAGTAGGATTCAGCACCGAGCGAATCTAGAAATGGGATCTCACCCACCAGTTAGGACTGAGTCCTTAGTAGAAATCCCTAAGTTCCAGAACTACGTATCCAGTGTAGGATTAAGAGATGTCACCCGCTAGTTTAGGAATGACATTCTCTTAAGGATCACTCGCCAGCTTAGGGCTGATCTCACAGGTCACCCGCCAGTTAGGAATGACTCCACAGCCATTATTAGTATTCGTGGCACGATACTAGGACCCTTCAAACTAGGGTCACATGTTGGAGCCCTATCATCTCAGATTTGGGGCATATCAGGTAGATGATATCTCCCACAGTTTCAGTCTCAGTTCAATATTTAGTATAGAATTCAGTTTCAGGTTTGCACTGATCATAGCATACAGTTATCAGTTATTCAGTTATCAGATTTCAACATTTTAGTTTACAGACTATTTTGGAATTATGTTATATGCTTGGTCATGCATCCTCAGATTTTACAACTTTCACATATTTTATGCAACCGTAATCTCATACTATTCAGTCAGCATTTACTTCATGCACATAAGCCTATGTATTTCAGCCTAACCTCATCTTGCATACCAGTACATTCAAAGTACTGACCGCATACTTATTTCTTGCACTATGATGTTTAATATCATAGTTTCAGACGCACAGTTCCCTGATCATGCTTAAACAGTTCATCTTATCAGCAGCAGAAACAGCAGTGGTGAGTCTTCATATTTCGAGGACCTAATATGTTTCTTTCATCATTTCTTTTCAATTAGTCAGTCAGAGTTAGTTAGGGGCTTGTCCCATCAACTCCTCAGTCAGTTTATAGGCTTTCAAAAACTTCAGACAGTCTGTTAGTTTGTCAGTCCTATCATCTAGATTTCAGTATTTCTGCATATGTTTCAGTTTTATGGATTTAGTTGTATTATTTTCAAAACTTAAAACCTTATGGTATTTTTCAGTTAATTTCCACACATGTCATTGTTATCAGTTTTATTCATTGTTTACAGCAGGTACCAGCTAATGGGTTAACTTGTGGTCACTTGTGACCGGAAGCACCATGTGGCTACTCCTGGGGCGTTACAGTTATTCAAAAATTTAGAATTTTATTACTCTTTTTTCCCACATAAAAAAATTTAATCCTTAAATTCGTTTGACTTTGCTATGTTTCTTCTTTTTTGTTGTTTTTGTGTGTATTATTATCTAATAAGAAGTATTTGAAAAAGAAAAAAAAAAGACTGAGACATAAAAAATATTGAATTGAATACTTAGGAGTACTACACAATTAAGATGTGAATCATTATAAAAAAGTTCACTTGTTCGACATCTAAATGAAGAAGATGCAAACATCAAATTAAATATATAGTTTTTTTGGTTTCCCATCCGGTGTCCGGTGTCTGTATTGGAGCCCCGATTAATTCGGATCGCGCGTTGCAGGGCCCATTAAGGTGGCAGCACTCCCAACAGAGTTTTCTCCATACCTAGGGTCGAACCCTCGACCTCTGGTTAAGGGTGGAGCAGCCCCATCCACTGCACCACAACCCATGTTGATAAATTAAATATATAGTTAATAACAATGAGTAGTGATCAAAATTCGAACTTTTATCATATACAAATAAATGAAGCATGAAATACATAAAAAGGAATTTCCTTTCACATTACATAATTAGTAATTTTTAATTTTACTACTTCTATTTTAATTTTTGTGACACCATTTAATTACACATGAGGGAGTAGAAAAAATGAAAGGTTTTTAAAATTTATGGTCTGAAATAAGCCTAAAATATTTATGTGGTCATGAATAATTTAGTAAGCACAAAATAAAAAATTTAATCTAAATTATTTTTAAATATAGAAAAGTGATATTTTTTGTGAAACAAATTAAATAGAAAAGTGTCACATATCAGACAAAAGAAGTATAAAGCTCGGGCCACTTGCCACTAGCTAGTTAATAATAGATTTCATTAAAAATTCTTTTATCCTCAACCAAGTGTTAATTATTTTTATAATTATACTTGAATCATATTTTCCCTTGTTTTGGCACGTACTTGAATTTTAGTAGGTGTTTGGCCATAGATGTTAAATATTTTTCGTTTTTATTTAAAATTTATAAAGTTGAATTTAAAATTGAATTTATGTTTGATTATATTTTTCTTAAAGAATATTTGAAATAATATTCATGCTTGAATAGATTAAAATACTACTTCAAAAGAGAAAAATCAGTTTGAAAACAAATTCTAAGTTATGTTTCAAATTTTATGATACAATTTTAAATTGAATTTAAAATTGTCGTAAATACTATATAATTTTCAACAAAAAATTACTACTATTATTATTCTAAAAATAAGTAAATAAATTTAGAACATGTCCTTTAATGGTCGTCCATCTCATCATAAATCCAAATTTCCAAGACACAATCGACTATAGTTATTCCCTTCGTCTCACAAAGAAGTCGTCATCCTTTATGGTGGCCTCTTTGGTTTTTACATGTCTATTAAGAAAACATAAGTACAAGTGTTTTGGTTATCTTGTCTAGATTCATTTTACTAAGAGAATGTTTTACTTTTTTGTATCTTGATTCATTCAATTATATAAATTTTAATAATAATAATAATAATAATAATAATAATATATTAATATATTTTCACAAAGTGAGGTTTGTAGAGAATAAAGTGTACGTAATTCATATTATTATCTCAAGTTAAGTAGAGAGGTTATTTTCGATAGACTTTCTGGAAGGTGTTAGATTGATGGATTGAGCTGAATTTAAATAAGTTAAAATGAATTTAGTTTATTAATCAGTTGGACTAAAATTATCTCAAAAGCTACTTTGATTGAAATGAGCAAAAAATGGGTTAGGTCTTGACCAACACAATTTGACCAATTTTTTTAAATGATTCGTACGATCTTGATCAGCCAAGACTCTAGAACTGAGCCTTGATCGACACTCTGAACATGAGACTTGAGACTCAACTCGAGGCCCACGTTGTGGTCTTGAACTGGAAATCAATACCAAACCTTGATTTGCACTAAGTAAAAATTCCAAAAATCGATTTTAGAAGGTCAATTTTTATACTCTATAACGGGTGTCGTTTTTTTAGAAGAAAAAAAAATCTACAAAATCGATATCTAGAGGTTGGTGTTTGTAAAAGAAAATTTTAAAATAAATAAAAGGTCAATATTTTGCCAAAAGAGTGACCCCATAAGATCAGATTTTGCGATTTTTTTATTCAAGAAATCGATCTTTAGAAGTCGATTTTGTTAAAAAAAATATCAACATAAACCTTAAGGAGTCGTTTGGTAAGAGGTATAAGGTATAAAATCACGGGATAAACTGAAGGATTATTTTATCAGACATTTGGTCAGAGATATTAGTTAATCCCGAGATTATTTATCGCATCATTTATATGATAGTGTCGGACATAACTTATTTTGAAATAGCTAATTACAGGATAACTAGTTTCCAACCAACCGACCCTAAGTATTGGGCTAGATTTTAATTATGGGTTTCAAAATGGGGTCAGTATTGAACTAAATTGAAGATCACATTGAAAATAAGTTATGTTGGGTTGAGCTAAAATCAACCCAATATGAAATTATCTTGTGTTCAATCCAAAAATTTTGGACAAGCTGGGGGTCATCAACTTTTAAGCCATCTTTGACACCATCAGGGGTCGTTTGATACGTAGACTAAAATCTCCTAGGATTATAATTCTTAGACTATTTTATACCACATGGGAGGTGGTATAAAATAGTGCAATCATTAATGAGTTATATCAAGACTAACTTTGATAATAGATTTATACCATGTTTGATTGATAGTGTAAATTAATCTCAGGATAAACTTATATCATTAATCAAACATGATATAAATTTTATTCATGAGATATCTTAAACTTATCCATAGGATACCAACTTATACCTCCTACCAAATGACCCCTTAGGATATTTGTATACATCACGCTAAGTTAAACATAATTATTTTTTTAAAAAAATTATTTATGTCTTTTTTATTGTTTATACTAAAAAATTATTAAGTGTCATCATATCTCTAGCTCTAGAATAAAATTTTGGGTTGACCACAAGTAATTTCATGTTGGGTTGATTTTAGCCCAACCCAACATAACTCATTTTCAATGTGATCTTCAATTTAGTTCAATATTAATCCAATTTTAGCTTGTATTTAAGATTTAGTCCAATACTTCAGGTTTACTTTGATTTTTTTAAACAAAATCCACCTTTAAAGGTCAAATTTTTAAATGCAAAAAATTGCAAAAGCGGACTCATGACTTAAGACTAGATTGTACAGTTCTGTTATGTTTTATCGAACCTCGGAGTTTTATTTTTGACGTCGTACAGATCTTACGCCTTCTTGTGAAATTAAGAAGATCCTGCTCTTAAAAACTTTTTAAGGATGTTACATGCTTTTAATCGCAGGGTAAAGAGAGTATTGAGGTGATTTTGGAAAAAACTTGAGGCAGATGGCTATGGAGTTGCAGAGAATTTTGAAAGTTTCGGTCATGTCTCTATCCAGCGTTTGGGTCGTCTATCTTCAGATGCTCGATGGGTTAAATCAGAATCTTTCTGTTATTCATAGTTTACTAATTATATTTCACCGATCTTGTATTCAGTCACTAAACATAATCTGCCAAAGATACTTTCATGATAATATTTCTACAGACGGAAAGAAAAAACATGTGCGCCTCTTTTTTATGGCACTCGTGTTTTTTCTTTCAGTCTGTAGAAATATTTTCATGAAAGTATTTTTTGGCGGATTATGTTTAGTGACTTAATACAAGATCGGCGAAATATAATTAGTAAACTATGAGTAACAGAAAGATTCTGATGTAACCCATCAAGCATCTAGAAGTACATGACCCAAACGCCGGATAGAGACATGACTGAAACTTTTAAAATTCTTTGCAACTCCATAGCCATCTGCCTCAAGCCTTTCCAGAATCACCTCAATACTCTCTTTACCCTGCGATTAAAAGCATGTAACATCCTTAAAAAGTTTTTAAGAGTAGGATCTTCTTAATTTCAAAAGAAGGCGTAATATCTATACAACATCAAAAACAAAACTCTGAGGTTCGATGAAACATAACAGAACTGTACAATATAGTCTTAAATTACAAAAAATACCTTTAAAGGTCATGAGCTCTTTTTTTTCGAAAAAAAAAGAAGAGAAATTGCAAAATATTGAGCTTTAAAGGTCAGCTTTTAATTAATTAATCTGTACACTAAACCAACTTCTAGATGTCAATATTTGAAAAAAAAAATAATATATAAATATTAAGAATATAAAAACTGACCTTCTAAGATTGATTTTTGGCATTTATTAGTAGCGTCAGGTTGAGTTTAGGTCTCAATTCCTGATTTTAGGTAGCAATATGAGAGTTAGATCAAGTTTCGAGTCGCATGTTCAGAGTGTCGGTCAAGGCTCAATTCCTGAGTCCCAATTCAGAATCATGTGAATTATTTTTTTAAAAAAATGATCAAATAGAGCGGATCTTGACCTAATTCATATAATCCATTTCAGTTCAAATAACTTTTAAGTGAATTTTAGCTCAATTCATTTACTAACTAAGACCATTTTAAATTACTAAATTTTAGCCGAACCAGTACACTAACACCATCAATTGAAGATTATTTGCAAAAATTATTTCTCTTTACTTATAGTACCCATTGCAGCCAATCTACGAAAATTCCTATATGATGGTTGAGCGTAGATGAAATTCCTAAGACGAATTGCTAAAGTTTACTAGAGAAGGAAGTAGTTAAACTTGTGCACTTTTATCAGTTGGGAGAAATAGGAGATTGTTTGTAATTAGATGAAAATGAAACTATCATTTTAGTAAATGGTAATTTTTTTTTCTTTTTTTTCTTTACTCATTTGAAGTGATGATTAGTTGTGAATTAATTGTAGATTTTATTTGTAATTAGATGAAAATGAAATGCGAGCTTTTAAGTAAATGGTGACTATTTTTAATATTTTGTTATAACATCATACTATTATAGCTTTAATATTCTGAAGTATGTTCTCTTTACATAAAATTGAAGAATATATACTTTTAGCCCCAATAAGTTTGCATTGATGTGAGTGTGAGCAACAAAATTTTATTAGATTAAAATCCGTAGGAAATTTGGATTATATTAATTTAAAATATATTTGTCCCAAATAAATATTACGGATTAATATAATTAATTTAATTATTTAAGTCCAAACATATATAGATTTAATTAATATCTAATTTTTTATTGGGCTAACCCGTTAATTTGGGCTATAAATGATGAGTCCACGTTGCTAAGCCCAAGATATTGTCATATTCTAGAGGCCCAAATTGTATCACGTGTCAAATAACGTGGCATGCCAAGTCAAGGAAAGGAGCCAATAGGACCGTGCCACATGTCAAAATGATGTAGCAGGCCCAGTGAAATCAAAGCCCATAAAAGGCGCCACGTCACTTGAATTTGATTGGTCAAAGAAAGTTCATCTTCATCATGAGTCTTTCCTTTCCACAACTTACACACAAGTTTATTGTGTGATTGACATATCACAGTAGACTTCTAACTAAGACAAGACTTACATTATCAATCAAATTTCTAAAATATTAATCGGTTACACAAATTCTCTTATCAATTTATGCCTTTTCTATCCTCAACTAAAATTAACTTTTATCATTTAAAATTTAATGTAATAGAGAATGATTTCTAAAATAATTTCGAGCAATTTATTTTTATATCATAACCCGAACGAATTGAAACACATTAGGCCACATGAAATTTTTTGTAAATAAATTAACATTTTAAATCTTAGTCATGACGGATTTATATGATTACTTCAAATATGCACCACTTTGATCAAGAGATCCACATAAAAAATACATACAAACTTAGGGCATGCATTTTAAGGCATTTTAACATAAAATGGGAGAAAATAGAAAAAGGTGGGTGCTCACTGACCTTTTGGGACGCAATAAACGTAAGTATTTTTGGTTAAAGATCTATCCTTGAATATCAATGTCCTCGAGTCCAAACACCTTCAGATCCATCATCTCAGTAGAAAGGTGAAACAAAAATTTATAGTAGATCTGATTACTTGAAATGATGAATTTAGAGTGCATCTCAGTAGAAAGGTTAAATAAAAATTTAAAGTAGATCCGATTACTTGAAATGATGAATTTATAGTGACGTCTAGGTATTCAAGATGTGAATCAAAATGAATGTATTAAAATGCAATTTAAGACATTTTAACATAAAAGAGAAGAAAATTGTAAAAAGGGGAATTAATGTTCACTGACCTTTCCGGGCGCAATAAATATAAATACTTTCAATCAAAGATCTATTCTTGAATGTCAATGGTCTTAACTCCGAAACCTTCAGATCCACCATCTTAGTAGAAAGGTGAAACAAAAATTTAAAGTAGATCTGATTACAATGATAAATTTAGAGTGTGACCTAATTATTCAAAATGTGAATCAAAATGAATGTCAAAGACCGATACTAATAAAGAATAAAATTGATGTTCTGGAATTCAAAAATTTATAAGTGGAATTAGAATTTCGAACTCAAGTCAATAAACTCTTGAATCTGAACGTTGAAGGATTTAGACGAATTCGACATTGGATTAGAAAAGAGAAAAAAACAAGATGAAACTTTACTTAAAAAGGCCAAAGAAAAGAGGAATCCTGCAAAAGAGACCACCTTGTATGTGTGTAATGAGATTTTAAGATATCTCGATTAAAATCTCAATATTTCATGAAGATTTTTCATAAATAATTACTCAAACTGAACTTAGACACCTCTGATTTCAATAAATGAAGGTCAAAATCTTCCGTAAAAGAGAGAAAAAGTACGATCGACTTTCTGCCATTACAGATCAAGGAAAAAAGATGATGAGAGAGATTGAATAGAAATTCCGACTGTTTCGAGAAAAGATGAAAACCCTAGAGTATTTTAAAACTTTAAAGGTATTTTGAATAGATTAAGCGAAGTAAAAAAGGTAGATCAGAATATTAAGGAACCTAACATTTTGAATTGAATTTGACCTGCCAATAGAAGAGCGACACATGCAAGAGCATGTGCTGGTCATAAGAAGCATGCGAGAGGCGTATTTGTGGTTGTTGGTGCCTTATGTGGTGACCACGTAGTGCTTGTGTGGCTCTGATATAGAAAAGGGGCATGTAAATATAGACTGTGGATCGAGCTTCTTCTTGATCCACATGGTGCTTTCATGTCCGTTTTAATGCATATTTTTTTTTTGAAAAGTGTCCTTTTGATTGATTGAGTTGAAATAGGAGCCTTTCTTACACTGACATATTTTAACTCGTATGCACTTTATTGATTACTTGAGGCACAGTAAATCACACGATTGTAGATATTGTTTGAAGTAGGATTTTCGATTAGTGTGAGAGCATCTAATAAATGTGTCTGTACAATATATTAATAAATGGTCTTTCTTATTTGGCCCAAATACTTCATAATCAATAATTTTTGTAATATCAAACAAGATATTGGCTATGAGCAACAAGTTTCCCCTTCAACTATTTAGGAGCTCCTATTTATAATACATAGAAGGAAAGAATTATTTACTTTGAAAAATTAATCTGTAAAATAGTTAACAGAATTCAAGGTTGGCAAGGTAACATGATATTATAGTGGAGGTATGGCTATTCTGGTCAAATCTGTTTTATATTCTATTCTCTTATATATTCTTTTTGTGATTGATTTTCCTAAAATTACTACTAGACAAATTAAATAATTGTTTGCTAATTTTTCTGAAGTAACAAAAATTGTAAAAATAAAATGTACTGGATTGTTCCGAATGAAGAAGCTTTACTTCCCTATCTTAGGAGGAAGGATTGTTTTTAGATCCATCCAATATATAAGTCGTGTTTTGAGGGATAATATCTGGTGAAATTTTAGAACTAAAGATTCTATTTAGAAAAATTTTCTTGAAAAAAAAATATTGTCCAAGAACTTATCCCGTTTTGCAAAAAATGAATTTCATGTCAACCTCATATTTGGATAAGACTTCTTGATTCAACGATTCTTTGTGAAAAGCATATTGTTTGAAAAGTTTTCAAAGATAATATTTACTTTTGATAGTATAATTGGCTTGGTTCTAGACCAATTAATCAACTTTTACCTAATTCCTGTCATTTCAAAAATAAAAACACAAAGATGTCTGAATTCATCAGTAATGGGGCATAAAACTCCGACAAATTGCATAGTGTTCTTCCTAATCTTGTTATTCAATTTACTATTATTGATATTATAGAATACAATAGTGATCTTTCAATTTGAACTCTTAATATGAATAGTATTTTCATCATCAAGTTTTGTTAAGTCTTGAGAGAAACTAAAAGTACTATTCTTATTGCTTCTAAAATCCGACAAAAAAGATATCTTACAAAAAAAAATTTATAGTCAAGCTAATGTCCAACAAACTCTCTATTGATGAAGCTTCATAAAGATTCATCGTTAATGGGCTTTTCAAATACATTTGTTTTAAAGCATTTATAGAAAATATTTAGAATGTATATCATTTATTTAGAAAAGGATATCTTACAACTAAAATTTGGGAATAGTTTTTGAAATGTTGTAGCATTACGAGAAGATGAGGTATAAACGATCCTTTTATTGTATACTGTCTAAGCAATCCAAAATTATAGTCTATTCGGTATTTTTTCACTGTTTACCTTTATTTATCTTCGGGAGATTTGAAAAGTTAAATGTAGTGAACAATATGAGTACAAAAACAACTATCCTAAAAGCATCATCAACAGAGTCATTGCCCAGATCAGAATGTTACTTTCATGTCAATTCACCGAAGTCCAATTGAAGCAACATTGGAGAAACACTATTCTGCATATTAAAAATCTCAAGGATAGAATCAATATCAAGTGTCTTAGATGGAGTAAAACTAGTCCATAGAGGTTCAAGCTGAACACAACGAGTGCACTAAAGGAGATCCAGATAGTGCTAGTGGAGGAGGTGTCCTTAGAGAGGAAAATGGATATTTAATCATGACATATTCAAATTACTGTAGAGAATGCTCTAATAATGTCACGACCCAAGCTGAGGCCCTGTCCGCGATGGGCATCCCAAACTATGAAGACTCGAGAAATCCCTTAGAATACTATCATAAGCAAAATCCATTCATAATCAAAGTGCGAAAGCTATAATAAAATTCAAGGTAACTTAGAATACAAATTGTGTCAAGAAAATATGACAATACAATACCCAAATCTCATCTATGAAGCCTCTATAGACTACAAACTTTCTAAGTCGGGACAAGGACCCCAGCTGGATCATAAAGACCCTAAAAATGAAATAACATGTGGGATAGACGCCTTCCGATGTAAGGGAGGCTCACCAATCTTTGACAGTCTGGAAATACTATACTGGTTTGCAAGACCACGACAATGGGCCTCGAAACCTGAAATATAGGGGGTCAATACTCAAAAGTATTGGTATGTGGAATAATCCAAAAATATAGTATAATTTGTATAGCATGAGTAAGAGTATTTCATAAAACAGTTTAGCATAAGGTAAATGAAAACACATGGGCATAATTTAGTAAGCTTAAAAAAAAACTCTTGCAATCATGACTCAAATCTTTATTTTAATTCTAAACTAGATGGGTCACCCTACATTCGTACTAATCCACGGACTATATGGATTCCTCCCTTAAATCGGTGGCTAAGCTCCCAATACGAGTTTGCTATAAGGATTGGGGTGCGTCATACGTACTACGCCATATGACCATCGTCAACGTACAATCCATATTAAAGGACATAATAGACTTGTATAGATAAAACACGATTTCGGGCAATGTGTTATCTGAACTCATGCCTTCTTTGGGTGACCACCTCACTCTCTTTAAGCCCATTTTTAATTCTTTAAAACCATGCTTCAAGATCTTAAAATGTTTGTTTCTTTCATGATAAAGGAACTCCATAATAGGTATCGTCATACCTATACTTGCAAGTCGAATCATGTCATAACGTATCCATAGCTCTTTTTATTCAAAACTTATATAAATGGCCACCCAAAAGATGTAAACAACGTACAACAGTTCTTATTCCAGTAGCATACAAAAAACTTATGCAAAAAATCATGTTTCATGCTTACAACATACGGTGTCCAACTCTTTTCATAAATCACATGCAATTCTTTCATTTAACACAAAGAGTGCATGTATAACAAGAAAACACCCTCTCCTCATTTCATAATCAACGTCAAGTCCATGAATTATAGTAAAACATTTAATTCATACTTTAGAACATGCAATTGAACAACCCATAGTATGTTAAATCAAACAAATTCCACTTGGAGAGGGAAATTTCATGAATCATGCTCTCATATTAATTCTCGAAGTCATATAGCGTTTAAACACATGAATATAATTCAAAACTACGGAAATTTTATGATTATCTTATTAAAATGGGTTCATGATGCATATTCTTCAAAGTATTTTCACAATCCTTATTGTATACATAATTTTATGCCTTTAAAACTTGTTAAAATCGATACCCTATGTCCATGAGGTTTAGTATAGTCCCACATATCTTAGAATTGAAGCAAATGTTGAGAAAATTTGACCCTTGAGGCTTTATCTCTCAAACCCTAGTTAGTTTCTCTCCTTTTTGCTTAGGAAAGATGAATTGGGGATCTTGGGAGTGTTACTACGTAATGAAGGACTTTAATTTCATCCATATTTATTTAGAAACGGATATGGAACGTGAAAACACCTTAATGCCCTTAAAATAATACAAAATAGAGCACTTACGCTTCTACCCAATTACCAGGTGGCGCAAAACAATTGCCCAAGCCAAGGTGGGGGACGCATGCCTTTGCGCACCCTTTCCAGTGGCCTTTTGTGTTTGTCATGCAACACATGGCCTTTGACAAGGTCCTATTGTGTGAAGCCTTCTTATTTTTAAGGTATTAAAACACCCCCATTGCAACCCTCAACGTCCAAACTAGTCTACCATCCATACGAGGGTCCAAAAGGTCATTTTAGAGAGCGTTATTAGTGTAATACAACTACGGAATGTTATATTATCTCTCCCTTGGGATCATTCATGCCCGAATGATGGATAGGAACTTGTTGAAGCTCTGAAAGTATGGAGTAAAGAACGTAACCTATTGTAACACCCCGTACTTAATTACGTGCATTAGCCATTGTTATATGTGTTGGAGTATATGTATTGATCCTAAGTTAGGTATATATGAGGTTGACTATTGATTATTTTGAGATGGTTTCAAGTGTATAGTTTGATTATGTGTATAGGAATCAACCTTATTTATACCGGAATTTACCCGTCGATGTTTCCATACGAAGGTTATTGAATAAGCTTTCCGAAGATATAAATATTTTCAAAAACGGATAAGTTTCGGATATAAGCGAGCACGTTCAAAACTATAAAACGGTGGCCGGGATGTGAACAGTAAATTTGCAGGAAAATTGCCAGTTTTTTGGGTCAAATTTGAACGATCATAACTCCCTCAATATAATGAACTGGGAGAGCTACCACATATCAAAAGAAAGATCTTTGAGTCTTATTTCTAATGAAATTGGTTTCATCCAAATCCAACAGGGGAGTAAATAGTTATACTCGTTCTACTTCAGCCTCTCAAAACAGATTTTTGTGAACAGTAGATTAGCAGGAAAATACTGAGGCCTGCCAGTTTTTTAGGTCAACTTTGAACGATCATAACTCCCTCAATATAATGAACTGGGGGAGATACCATATATCAAAAGAAAGATATTTGAGTATTCTTTCCAATGCAATTGGTTTCATCCAAATTCAACATTTGTGTAAGGTGTTATACGCGTTTTACTTTAGCCTCTCAAAATAGATTTTTAGGGTCAACTTCAAACGATCATAACTCCTTGTACATGACGAACTGGGTGGCCTAATTTATATGAAATGAAATACCTTTGAATTATCTTTCCAATGATACCAATTTCACCCAAATCCGATATTGGAGCAAAGAGTTATGGTCTATCTACTTCAGCTTGTCAAAACGGTCCACCGGAGGACATATTTGACATTATTTAAATTTTAAAGGCACTTTGGTCATTTCCTATGATATTATGGATGGAAATATGTGTATATGTACATGTATATGAGTTCAAAAACTCATATCCATCATCAATCATAGGAGAGAACAAACCCTAGCCAAATTTGACCTTCAAATTACTTGTGATTCAACTGTGGAAAGTCCAAATTGATTCCGTAGTTGTGTTCATCGTCTCAAGGCTTCGAGAAGCACCCCTTATTTGTGCCAACAGGACTTCAAAACCCAAAGGGCCATTCTATGGTAAGGATGTAAATTATGTTGGTGTTATTTATATGGATATGTATATATATATATATATATATATATGTGCATGTGAGCATAAGAAGTATGTTATTTGATTGTTGTTGAAAGATGATTGGAAATGATGTTGGATCATTCTTGTGCATGGTTGGATTGTGTTGAATTGTGAAGGGATGATGTGGTATTGATGATGTGGTATTGAAATGATGATTATATATATATATACACACACATAAACCTATTGTTCAAGTTGGTTTTTGGAATGCTTTGCAAATATTGGTTGTATGGAATTATGGAAGAGAATTGTGGTGTTGGGTTGCTAATACTATATGCCAAATATTTCATTGTAAAGGCGAGAAGTTGTGTTGAATTGGTATCCGAATCTACAACGAGGTATGTAAAGCATACTCTAACGATGTTCTTTGGCATGAAAACACCAATGTTCCATCAAGTACGATTCCGAGGTTATCCAAACACATGTATTGTTCTACATTACCAATGAAGTTGTTTCCATTCTATAAAGTGTCAAAATGCTTCATTGATATACCAAAAGGCTCCTATTTCATTGTTGTGATATTGATGATTCTGAAACATATTGTTGATGTACCAATGAGTCCTTATTACATCGTTATTGTATAGAAGGTCTATTACTTGATTCCTATTGATGTATCATTGTTCCAAAGGTACTATATTGACATGAACACTAATGTAATAATCTCAAAAGCTTTTGAACTAAGTTATTGGAAAAATCTCTTATGTGTTACTTGATATACGTGTGGGTGGTATCCCAGGGGCATAAGCCTAGCATGGGTCGATCCCAATTGATATGTACTGGGGGCAGCCTAATGGTCACAGTACGGTACAGTATTGATTATTGTTAGGTGGTTGGAGGTTCGGGAGGAGGAGGAGGTAATGGCGAATAACAATTGTAAAGAATGAAATGAACGAATGTATACCGTTCCACAAATGTGTTTGTATTCAAGAACCCAATTCAGATTAATAATAATGTACATGATCCTAAAAGTGTTTATGAAGTGTGGTTCACTTCTATTATGATTTATTCACATGTGTATGATTTTCTTGATCCCCAATATCACATATGATTATTTACAGCTTTACATACTCAGTACATATCTCGTACTGACGTCCCTTACGGGGGACCTGCATTTCATGCTACAGGCACAGGTACCTCAGCTCATACACCGCACCAGTAGGAGCCAGGTCATACAACTATTGTTGGTGAGCTCCAGTTTGCTTCGGAGCTTTCCGAGTCGGTTTTTTATATTTTGTTATTGTACAGGAGTCATGTGTGGGCGGGGGTTGGTCCCGACCCTAGTTATGTCATGTATATCCTAGAGGCTTTGTAGACATAAAGAAGGGTAAAGTCATGGAAGTTTATATAGTGATGTTATATTCGTATATGGGGTGGCCCCGACGGCCAAGTATTATATATATGTATATATATTTGTGCGTGTTGTGCTGATACAAGTAATTAGACCCTTTTATATGCAGCGAAGTGCTGCCCATATTTTTGGTGACATATAAGTGAAAGTACAGGTATTTGAACGGGTTCTCCCGGGCCTTCTCGGCTTCGGGTGCCAGTCCGGCCCGATGGGATTTTGGGCCGTGACAAAAGTGGTATCAGAGCGGTTCGTCCTAGTGAGTCTACAAAGCCGTGTCTACGTAGAGTCTTGTTTATCGGTGTGTTGTGCACCACATCTATAAACAGGAGGCTATGGACATTTAGGAATTGTTTCTTTTCTTCATGTCTTAGATCGTGCGATAGAGCTTATATTGTATATGAAGTCATAGTTGACCACTGAATCAGTTTGTTTCTCTTATTATAGTAATGATGCCGGTTACCAGAAGCAAGAATACCGGTAAGCAAGTAGATGTGGCTACCGGAGAGGGGACTAGTAAGTCACCCACTATACCAGCTAATCAAAGTGAGGCTCCAGTTGAGCATGCATCAGAAACTTCCCCCAGTCCAGAAGAAATAAGGGGGAGGAGAACTATATCCCCAGAGCCACCTATTAATGTTGTTGATCAAGATCTTAGAAATGCAGTGCAACTTTTGACTCGTATAGTTGCTGGGCAAGTCCAAGGGCAAGCCATTCCTGTCGCGGGTTCTAGCAGTACTGATAGGGCGGCTAGTCTTCGGACGCAAGATTTTCTTAAGATTGATCCGCCTACTTTTACCGGATCCGATCTTAACGAAGATTCGCAGGACTTTATTGATCAAATCCAAAGGGCCCTAGAGGTGATGCATGTATCGGGCAGAGAGACAGCGGAGTTAGCCGCGTATAGATTCAAAGGTGAGGTTATATATTGGTATGAAGACTGGAAACGGTCGAGGGGCATTGATTCACCCCCAGCTACTTGGAAAGAGTTCAAAGAGGCATTTATTGATCATTATCTTCCATATGAGACTCGTCAGGCCCGTGCGGATCAGTTCTTAAATCTTCGGCAAGGTAATACAAGTGTGAGGGAGTATAGTCTTCGATTTAATTCCTTGTCCAGATATGCTCCTAATGTTATAGCTACTATGGATGACAGAGTTCATCGGTATGTGAACGGATTGGATCCGTATTTGGTTAGGTATTGTACTATTTCTGCATTGAATAAAGATATGGATATAGCTAGGATCCAAGCATTTGCACAGAAAATAGAAGATCAGAGGCAGAGAAGAAGAACGCAGGAATTTGAAAGCAGATCTTCTAAGAGGTCCAGGTCTACAGGGCAGTTTATGGCTCCACAGGGAGGTTTTAGATCTCAATTTTCTGCTAGACCACCTAGGCCATTATTTTCTTATTCTGCAGCTAGTGCTCCACCACAGCATCAGGGGTACAGAGGCA
Source organism: Capsicum baccatum var. pendulum (assembly GCA_030864225.1). NCBI lineage: Eukaryota > Viridiplantae > Streptophyta > Magnoliopsida > Solanales > Solanaceae > Capsicum > Capsicum baccatum. The sequence continues at coordinate 69,399,379 of CM061552.1, read as the reverse complement.
GTCAAATTGGGCAAAGAAGTGTGGGTCATAGTTCGCGATCAGTGGGTTATCATGGGCAAGGAAATATGATCCAACTGAGACATCCTCGAGAGCCATGCAATAAATGTGGAAGGAATCATATGGGCTCATGTCGAATGGGAACAAATGTTTGTTATTGGTGCGGTATGACGGGGCATATGATGAGAGAATGCCCACGAAGGGGCGCAGGTGGTGTAGCACGACCTTCGGGATCAGCTGTTGCATCATCGTCACCGGTATCTTATTCTGGTAGAGGCGCACGACCCGTGGGTCACGCTAGAAATGAAATAAGAGTCGCCAGTTCCAGCGGGACTCAGAATCGCACTTATGCTTTAGCGGATCGACAGAATCTAGAGGCTTCCCCAGATGTGGTTACGGGTACGTTGTCCATATTTTCATTTGATGTATATGCTCTAATTGATCCCGGTTCTACATTATCATATGTTACTCCTTTGGTTGCTGGAAAGTTCAAAAGAACCCCCGAATTGTTAGATAACCCGTTGGAAGTGTCTACCCCGATTGGGGAATCTATTATTGCTAGAAGAGTTTATAAAGATTGTGTAGTAACTGTGTGTGGTTGAGACACGATGGCTAATCTCGTGGAACTAGAAATGGTAGATTTTGATGTTATAATGGGTATGGATTGGTTGGCGTCTTGTTATGCCAAAATTGACTGTTGTACAAAAAATATGTATTTACATTTTCCGAATGAAGCAGTTATTGAATGGCAAGGTAAGATTGGCGCACCAAAAGGTAGATTTATTTCTTATTTCAAAGCAAGAAAAATGATTTCCAAGGGATACCTATATCATTTAGTTAGAGTAAGGGATACAGAAGCGGAGCCACCAACTCTTCACGTTGTTCCGGTGGTAAATGAATTTCCTGATGTATTTCCTGAAGATCTTCCAGGTTTGCCTCCTGAACGAGAAGTAGAGTTTGGTATTGATGTAATACCAGGAACCCAACCAATCTCCATTCCTCCATATAGAATGGCCCCAGCAGAATTGCGAGAATTGAAAGAGCAATTGAAAGATTTGCTAGAGAAGGGATTTATAAGGCCTAGTATGTCCCCCTGGGGAGCACCGATGCTATTTGTGCGCAAAAAAGATGGCTCGCTGAGGATGTGTATTGATTATCGGCAATTTAATAAGGTGACTATTAAGAATAAATATCCTCTCCCAAGAATTGATGATTTATTTGATCAGTTACAGGGCACCAAGTGCTTTTCTAAGATTGATTTGAGGTCAGGTTACCACCAAGTGAGGGTCAAAGAAAAGGATATACCCAAAACAGCTTTCCGAACAAGGTATGGTCATTATGAGTTTCTAGTTATGTCATTTGGGCTAACAAATGCACCTGCAGCTTTTATTGATTTGATGAATAGGGTGTTTAAGCCATTCCTGGATGTATTTGTGATAGTTTTTATAGATGATATTCTAGTTTATTCTAGATCAGAAGAGGACCATGCCAATCACTTACGACAGGCATTGCAGACTCTTCGTGATTGTAAGCTTTATGCAAAGTTCTCTAAATGTGAGTTTTGGTTAAAGTCGGTGGCATTTTTGGGTCATATTGTATCTAGTGAAGGGGTAAAGGTTGATGCTCAAAAGATAGAAGCTGTGAAGAACTGGCCAAGGCCCACAACGCCGACGGAGATTCGTAGTTTTCTCGGGTTGGCCGGTTATTATAGGAGGTTTGTTAAAGACTTTTCTTCCATTTCAGCACCTTTAACCAAGCTAACGCATAAAGCATCCAAGTTCCAATGGAATGATACGTGTGAGGAGAGTTTCCAAGAATTAAAAAATAAGTTGACTTCTACACCTGTGTTGGTACTTCCAGAAGGTACAGAAGGGTATACAGTGTATTGTGATGCTTCTAGAATTGGTTTAGGATGTGTATTGATGCAGCATGGTATGGTAATAGCATATGCTTCTAGACAATTGCGGCCACATGAGAAAAATTATCCTACACACGATCTTGAGCTGGCAGCGGTTATCTTTGCTTTAAAAATATGGCGCCACTATTTATATGGGGTTCATGTTGATATATATACTGATCACAAGAGCTTACAATATATTTTCAGTCAGAAGGATCTAAATCTGAGGCAGCGAAGGTGGATGGAACTATTAAAAGATTATGATGTCGATATTTTGTATCATCCAGGGAAAGTGAATATAGTAGCTGATGCGTTAAGTCGTAATGCTATGATGATGCCTATAGAAAGGCAAGGGATGGTTAAAGATCTTCACCAGTTAGCTAGTTTGGGAGTTCGCCTTCTTGAAACTCCGGACAAAGAGCTTATCGTACATAATGCTGCGGAATCTTCATTAGTAGCTGAAGTGAAAGAGAAGCAATATGCAGATCCTATTTTATTACAGCTTAAGGAGAACGTTCAGAGTGGTGCAACCAAGGCATTTGAGCTTACGCGAGAAGAAGTACTTCGGTTCCAAAACCGATTATGTGTGCCGGATGTAGACGGGCTAAGAAAGAAGATTATGACAGAGGCACATTTTTCAAGGTATTCCATTCATCCAGGATCAACCAAAATGTATCAATATTTGAAAGATATGTATTGGTGGAATGACATGAAAAAGAACATCGCAGAATTTGTAGCTGAATGTCCAAATTGCCAACGAGTTAAAGTGGAACATCAAAAGCCCGGAGGCTATATGCAATGCATAGATCTTCCAAGTTGGAAGTGGGACATGATCAACATGGATTTTGTTACAGGTTTGCCTCGTACAGCTCGGAAATTTGATTCTATATGGGTGATTGTGGATAGGCTTACTAAATCCGCACATTTCTTACCCGTTAAGACCACTTACACAGTTGAAGAATATTCGAAGCTGTATGTTAAAGAAATAGTCCGATTACATGGAGTGCCAACTTCTATTATATCAGATCGGGGAACTCAATTTACTGCAAACTTTTGGAAGTCTTTCCAACGGAGTTTGGGAACACAAGTGAATCTGAGTACAGCTTTTCACCCTCAGACGGATGGACAAGCAGAGCGCACCATTCAAACACTTGAAGATATGCTACGAGCATGTGTTATAGATTTTAAAGGCAGCTGGGATGATCATTTACCTCTTATTGAGTTTGCCTACAATAATAGCTATCATTCAAGTATCAAAATGGCACCATATGAAGCTTTATATGGGAGGAAGTGTAGATCACCAATAGGATGGTTCGAAGCGGGTGAAACTCTTATGTTCGGACCGGATCTTGTGTATCAAGCCATAGAAAAAGTCAAGGTGATTCAGCAAAGGTTGAAAACGGCCCAAAGTCGACACAAGTCATATGCGGATAGTAGAAGAAGAGGGCTAGAGTTTTCGTTAGGCGATTGGGTATTTTTGATGGTATCGCCAATGAAAGGGGTGATGAGATTTGGTAAGAAAAGAAAGTTGAGTCCACGATATATAGGCCCGTATAAGGTTATTCGAAGATGTGGGCAAGTTGCTTATGAATTAGAGCTACCCCAGGAACTCTCATCAGTGCATCCAATATTTCATGTATCGATGCTTCGAAAGTGCATCGGAGATCCGACCCTTATTACTTCTACTGAAGATGTGCAAGTAACAGAAGATCTTACCTATGAGGAGATTCCTACTGCTATATTAGATCGTCAAGTTAAGAAGTTGAGAAATAAAGAAGTAGCATCGGTGAAAGTACTTTGGAGAAATCAACAAAGGGAAGAGATTACATGGGAAGCGGAGGAAGCAATGAAATTGAAATACCCTTATTTGTTCAAAGATGAAAAAGAAGTGAAAGGAGTGGAACTGGGACACTAACAAGTAAGTTTTTACATATGCATAACATCTATATGATGACGTGAATATCAATTATGAATTCGAACTTGTTTCAGCTAAATAACTACATTCACATTCGAGGACGAATGTCCTTAAGGGGGGAAGGATGTAACACCACGTACTTAATTACGTGCATTAGACATTGTTATATGTGTTGGAGTATATGTATTGATCCTAAGTTAGGTATATATGAGGTTGACTATTGATTATTTTGAGATGGTTTCAAGTGTATAGTTTGATTATGTGTATAGGAATCAACCTTATTTATACCGGAATTTGCCCGTCAATGTTTCCATACAAAGTTTATTGATTAAGATTTCCGACGATATAAATATTTTCAAAAACGGATAAGTTTCGGATATAAGCGAGCACGTTCGAAACTATAAAACGGTGGCCGGGATGTGAACAGTAAATTTGCAGGAAAATTGCCAGTTTTTTGGGTCAACTTTGAATGATCATAACTCCCTCAATATAATGAACTGGGAGAGCTACCACATATCAAAAGAAATATATTTGCGTCTTCTTTCTAATGAAATTAGTTTCATCCAAATCCAACATCTGAGTAAAGAGTTATACTCGTTCTACTTCAGCCTCTCAAAACAGATTTTTGTGAACAGTAGATTAGCAGGAAAATACTGAGGCCTGCCAGTTTTTTAGGTCAACTTTGAACGATCAGAACTCCCTCAATATAATGAACTGGGGGAGATGCCATATATCAAAAGAAAGATCTTTGAGTATTCTTTCCAATTCAATTGGTTTCATCCAAATTCAACATTTGTGTAAGGTGTTATACGCGTTTTACTTCAGCCTCTCAAAATAGATTTTTATGGTCAACTTCAAACGATCATAACTCCTTGTACATGACGAACTGGGTGGCCTAATTTATATGAAATGAAAGACCTTTGAATTATCTTTCCAATGATACCAATTGCAGCCAAATCCGATATTGGAGCAAAGAGTTATGGTCTATCTACTTCAGCTTGTCAAAACGGTCCACCGGAGGACATATTTGACATTATTTAAATTTTAAAGGCACTTTGGTCATTTCCTATGATATTATGGACGGAAATATGTGTATATGTACATGTATATGAGTTCAAAAACTCATATCCATCATCAATCATAGGAGAGAACAAACCCTAGCCAAATTTGACCTTCAAATTACTTGTGATTCAACCGTGGAAAGTCCAAATTGATTCCGTAGTTGTGTTCATCGTCTCAAGGGCTTAGAGAAGCACCCCTTATTTGTGCCAACAGAACTTCAAAACCCAAAGGGCCATTCTATGGTAAGGATGTAAATTATGTTGGTGTTATTTATATGGATATGTATATATATATATGCATGTGAGCATAAGAAGTATGTTATTTGATTGTTGTTGAAAGGTGATTGGAAATGATGTTGGATCATTCTTGTGCATGGTTGGATTGTTTTGAATTGTGAAGGGATGATGTGGTATTGATGATGTGGTATTGAAATGATGATTATATATATATATACACACATAAACCTATTGTTCAAGTTGGTTTTTGGAATGCTTTGCAAATATTGGTTGTATGGAATTATGGAAGAGAATTGTGGTGTTAGGTTGCTAATACTAGATGCCAAATATTTCATTGTAGATAAGTGATTTGTAAAGGCGGGAAGTTGTGTTGAATTGGTATCCGAATCTACAGCGAGGTATGTAAAGCATACTCTAACGATGTTCTTTGGCATGAAAACACCAATGTTCCATCAAGTACGATTCCGAGGTTATCCAAACACATGTATTGTTCTACATTACCAATGAAGTTGTTTCCATTCTATAAAGTGTCAAAATGCTTCATTGATATACCAACAGGCTCCTATTTCATTGTTGTGATATTGATGATTCTGAAACATATTGTTGATGTACCAATGAGTCCTTATTACATCGTTATTGTATAGAAGGTCTATTACTTGATTCCTATTGATGTATCGTTGTTCCAAAGGTACTATATTGACATGAACACTAATGTAATAATCTCAAAAGCTTTTGAACTAAGTTATTGGAAAAATCTCTTATGTGTTACTTGATATACGTGTGGGTGGTATCCCAGGGGCATAAGCCTAGCATGGGTCGATCCCAATTGATATGTACTGGGGGCAGCCTAATGGTCACAGTACGGTACAGTATTGATTATTGTTAGGTGGTTGGAGGTTCGGGAGGAGGAGGAGGTAATGGGGAATAACAATTGTAAAGAATGAAATGAACGAATGTATACCGTTCCACAAATGTGTTTGTATTCAAGAACCCAATTCAGATTAATAATAATGTACATGATCCTAAAAGTGTTTATGAAGTGTGGTTCACTTCTATTATGATTTATTCACATGTGTATGATTTTCTTGATCCCCCATATCACATATGATTATTTACAGCTTTACATACTCAGTACATATCTCGTACTGACGTCCCTTACGGGGGACCTGCATTTCATGCTGCAGGCACAGGTACCTCAGCTCATACACCGCACCAGTAGGAGCCAGGTCATACAGCTATTGTTGGTGAGCTCCAGTTTGCTTCGGAGCTTTCCGAGTCGGTTTCTTATATTTTGTTATTGTACAGGAGTCATGTGTGGGCGGGGGTTGGTCCCGACCCTAATTATGTCATGTATATCCTAGAGGCTTTGTAGACATAAAGAAGGGTAAAGTCATGGAAGTTTATAAGTGATGTTATATTCGTATATGGGGTGGCCCCGACGGCCAAGTATTATATATATGTATATATATTTGTGCGTATTGTGCTGATACAGGTAATTAGACCCTTTTATATGCAGCGAAGTGCTGCCCAAATTTTTGGTGACATGTAAGTGAAAGTACAGGTATTTGAACGGGTTCTCCCGGGCCTTCTCGGCTTCGGGTGCCAGTCCGGCCCGATGGGATTTTGGGCCGTGACACCTATCATTGAACATTTTTCCACAACAAATTATACGAAGGTATTAAAAGAGCTTCATGATAACCCCTAGTAAATCGGGTAAGTACGAAGCATGAGATAATAAGAATTGACAGATAAATGGCCTTGCACATGAGTTCTAGGTATCTTGATCATCACAACATATGGTATGAGTTTATTTGGTGATCATAGGCTTGATTTACATCGGTACTAATAGTGATAAAAGATTTCACGGGAGATAGAAATAGAAGCATTCTCCACCTTTCAAGATAAAACGAATAGACCTTAAACTTAGAAACACTACTCATCTCTTCCCCAAATAATAAATAATATACTTAATTATTTCCAACTTACAACTCTCCCACAGCCCACATAATCCTCAAGAGTTTAAGTTCCACTACATAGTACTACTATGTTGAAGCCTAATCGGAGTTTAAAAGATGCTAGCTTACGGGACTCCATACCCTACATCCCTATAGGAATACGAATTTACCTTATCATTATAATCAAACACCCTCAGGTCTAAAATCAAAGATTACAACCACATAACGTATTGGTTTGCATTTTCATCAATCACCGCATTCAACCCTATCATTATTACATCTATTACATGGATCTCCCCACTAAGACTAGCAAGTTCAATCACTCTCACAAAGATTTTTGCCGCATACCTCCTTCCTAACTACTTCACATAACGAAAGTTCATCTCCTTCTTTTTCCCTTCACCTATAATCTTAGCTAGAGAATCACATCAAAATTTTCACATTCAAGAACATGTACTCTCCCACCTAATACATTACTATGCTTCCACAACCACCATCATACTAATATATAGAGGGTCATCGAGGGACCCAAAAATAAGCATCATGAATGGGACTAACACTATTTAATTATAACTCATAGTTATTGCACTACTCAAGGTGGGGCATGAGATGCCAGATGTGATGCAATAGGCACGAAGTACTTTATACATTATATGTCTAGATGATAAGTAGAGAGTCATTCGGGTATAAACATAGTACAACATGAGTTCGTGGGGTTGAGATTATGGTGAGAAACATGAGCTCATATATCATAACTTGTATAACATAAGGCCGGAATTCATGAAGTTAATGATTGGGAAAAGTCTTGATACTTGAAGCTATTGCTTGTCCATTTCAGAGCAAAGATAGTCATGATTTTGCATAAACTTTATCACTTTGGGTTAAACCCTACATAAAACAAATCGGTAACATACAGAAAGCATAGTTCCATAGAACTAAATATGATATGAGACATGGGTCTGTGGATCATGAGCATCATAACATAAAGGTTGAACACTACAATGCTTGGATTTCTGAGAGACACTATTATCTCTAGCTTGGAGATCAGAACATGGACAAAAGTGCATAGAGAACGCAAATCATAGGCATAGGCATGACTTGAATACATAAGACATTAGCAAAATGACCTCTTAAATTAAAGTTAGAGGTGCTTTCTTGAATAGGACTAGATTTATCATGAATCTTTCCTAAAATTTGCCTCCATAAGAAAATTCGAGAACTACCTTAACTCATCATCTCCCTCTTAGATCAAAGTCACGGTCCTAGACTTGAAGATATATCCTTTCATTGAATGTACAAGCACAATACTCACAAAAATGGGGTATCACCATACACATAAATGCCAAACACCCCTAATAAACTATACTCTAAAGGAATTGCTTTTTTGGAATGCTACTCTTAAATTTTGTTAGCCTCTATATCCATCACCATACAACTCACCGGATTATAAGCATACACATCATCGGTCCTTATCACATAAAAAAAATCCATTCTCCACTACTTAACATTCTAACATTAGAACTCTAATCACATAACATAGAACTTAATAAAATTTGTAAGACTATACCAAAGGTGTATATTGCCTACCTATATTACCTCAATTCAACAATAAATTACACCATACAACAACTCCCCGAACTTCTCCATACTTCAAAATTCAAGAACATAAACTAGGTACACATGACACTTATACATATAAAACCTTATCTAACAACATGCTACCATGAGGTTTGACTCATTCTTATATAGTCAAAAATCTTATACACTTAATGACTCAACCACAATTCATCATTTTAATAGTATATATACAAATATATCACAATTATCCACTCTTTTTTCCCAAGTTGCCAACCTAGGCTATTGCATACATCAAATCAAGCCTACTACTTACTCCCACAAAATATGCATCATTAATCTTAAGTTACTATTCTTACCACCACAATCCACATCTAAAGTTCAAGCATATTGTCTAGAACCAATCATGTACCATCGATGAGGCGTGCCACATATTATAATAGTCTATCAAATTGGGAAAGCAACCTAAATACCACATTTCACTTAACTACGACCTACAATCACATCTCCTCCATGACATTACTATTACACCTCAAAATATACTACATACTTCTCATGTGCAGTGCAAGTTTACAACTACTAGAAAGGACAATCAGGGAGGTAAATTCATATAATGAGAAACACAATACCAACATCATGCAATTGCAAAGACTCAATTAAGATTTTAGTTGACCCTATGAATTCATACCTATTTCTAGATAAATTAGTTTAGGTATTATCTTAATAATAAGTAAATATAATCATGTAAACTCAGATTGATCGATTGACGACTCAAGTTAGGGGGAATGCAATACCAACATAATGAAATTGCAAAGACTCAATTAAAATTATAGTTGAACGTATGAACTCATCCCTTGTTATTGATAAATAAATATAGGTATTATCTTAATAATAAGTTAATATGAATCATTTCAACTCAGATTGATCAATTGATAACTCAGATCGGGAGGAACACAATACCAATATCATGTAATTGCAAAGACTCAATTAAAATTGTAGTTGACCTTATGAACTCATCCATAGTTATAGATAAATCAATTTAGGTTTTACCTTAATAATAATTTAATATGAATCATTTCAACTCAGATTGATCGCTTGATGACTCAGGTCGGGAGGAACGCAATACCAATATCATGCAATTGCAAAGACTCAATTGAAATTATAGTTAACCCTATGAACTCATCCCTAATTCTAGCTAAATCAATTTTGGTATTATCTCAATGATAATTTAATATGAATCATTTCAACTCAGATTGATCGATTGAGGACTCAGGTCGGGAGAAACGCAATACCAATATCATGCAATTACAAAGACTTAATTAAAATTATAGTTGACCCTATGAACTCATCCCAAGTTCTAGCTAAGTCAATTTAGGTATTAGCTTAATAATAAGTTAATATGAATTATTTTAACTCAGATTGATCGGTTGATGACTCAGATCGGAAGGAACGCAATACCAATATCATGAAATTACAAAGACTCAATTAAAATTGTAGTTGGCCCTATGAACTCATCCCTAGTTCTGGCTAAATAAATTTAGATATTAGCTAAATCATAGGGTTAATATGAATCATTTCAACTCAGATTGATCGATTGATGACTCGGGTCGAGAGGAACGCAACAAAAATATCATGCAATTGCAAAGACTCAATTAAAATTGTAGTTGACCCTATGAAATCATCCCTATTTCTTTCTAATTCAATTGCAAAGAAATCTGTTGCAATAGATTACTTATCTGTTGTCAATTATCAAATAGACATTTTCATCTGTTGTAATAGATAACTGAGCTATTGAAAATTTTAAAAATGATATTGATATCTGTTGCAACTGATTACCTATCTATTGTAAATTATCAAATAGACATTTGCATCTATTACGATAGATGACTAAGATGACAGAAATTTTCAAATAGATATTGATATCTATTGCAATAGATGACATATCTATTTGAAAATTATTTTTTATTTTAAAGCAATTCTTTGTCTGAAATAAAAAAGATAAAATACTAAGGCGGTAAAAAATATTTCTTGGATAACTCAAAAATATCCTCCTTGAGTTGTAATATCTATTCTTTTCAATTTCACTCATCTCCTCGTTTCTCTCAAAGTTATTAATGAATATTTAAACTCATCTTTAGAATTATCTCTCCTACAACCATAATTTATTTCATTTTTTTTCTTTCTCTCCTATTTAGGGTTATCACAACCGTCTCCTTTTTCTCTTCTTTCTCTCCTCTTTCTCATGAGGATCATTTTAGATCTTAACTGATCTATATCTTTTCTCAACTGAAATTGCTATTTTGATCCCCTTGCTTTTGACATTGCAGGTATGGTTCATTATTGCTCTTTCAATCTCATCTTCTTCTTTGCTAGTTATTTAAATTAGTTATTTACATCTATTTTTTATTTAATTACCTATTATCCAATCCTATTTATTGAGAAAATTGAAGGAAAGGTGACTTTTAAGTATTCAATGAATGAACCATTGTTTTTATTAAAATATACAAATAAAGTCATCTATTGAGAGAACTTTAGAAGCATCGTTGGCAGTATCATTTTTTGGTATGTATTTTATTTGTTTCTTTATTATTGATGTTGTTATTGATGTTAGTGGTGGGATTAGTGTTGTTGGAACGTGTGGTGTTGGTGTTGGAACAAAGGGTGTTGTTTCTTTGCTGTTGTTGATGTTGCAATAGACGGAGTAACTATTGGAACAAATCAAACCACTAGCAAGGCTGATTTGATTTATTCCAATAGATGACCCATGTATTGCAACATGTCATCCATTTGTTACAACAGATGTATAGCCTATTACTTCAGATTACCCATCTTTTGAACAGATATGGAATCTATTACAACAAATGTGGAATCTGTTACAATAGATGTGGAATCTGGTATAGCAGATGGGTAATATGTTATAGCAGATGGGCAACCTATTATAGCACATATGTTGCAACATATAGGTCAGCTGTTAAACAGATGTTGAAATATGTTGAATCTATTCAATTTTGTGTTACTTTTTTTAAAAATTATGTAGACATCAATTGTAATGTTCTTTTTATTCCTCTTTTATTTGACATCAATTATTTTTCTCTTGTTTGTAGATATAAGGAAGTGAAAGTTGATCAACTTTTCCCTGACAAACACAAAAGGCTACAATAAATATGGGTTCGGAGGAATAAATTGTTTGCAGATGGAATCACTTCATATATGGGAGGAATGTATTACTAATCATGTTATTATGAAAATACACATAAATTACACTAATTTTGTGAATGCTACTTTTTACCGATAAGGCATTGATCATTCAAATAAGATATCCATAATTTTATAGTTAAGTTTGATAGGTCTGAAATGATAAGGCTGAGGGACCAGGAAGATGGTTCCGATACTCTGTTACAATTTAATGACGGTTGTTGCTCATGTTTATGTCTTAAGTTTTGTGAAGGGATCAATCTTTGGTGGAATTATAAAAATATTCAATAGTGATTGGACTGATTTTAAAGGTTAAATAGACTTTTGAAAGGCCTCCGAAGCATCACAATATTGCAACCAAGAACGGAAATCAATATAGTTATTGTCCTAGCATAAATTTATATGGTTCGGTTGCTCAAAGTGATGACTATATTCCAGAAGGTGTGGTAGGAGAATAACTATAAGGGAAAAGGGGAGTTGATGAAGATTATATCATCTTAGACCTTATTAAAGAAGAAACGCAGGCTACTAAGGATGTGTAGCAAATCTAGACAATGAAAATGATTTAAAACATGAGAAATCTGAATCAAGTGCAAATATAAAAATTGATCCAAAAATGAAAATCCATCAGTCGTCTCTCTCAAAGAAAAATAGTTCAGCTGGACACTTTTCTAGGGAGCTGTGACTAGTTAGCATGGTCGGAATGATCTCCTAAATAGAAAATAACACAACACTGAGAAAGCAACTTTCCTAGCACTGAGGGTTGAAATGATGTACATTAAATCAAGAAAACTTTTCCCAAGAACTTCTGAAATTAAAATAAGGAATCAAGCGAAGGCGGCAATTTCTAAATTTTAAATTGCATCCCATGCCTTCTTGTTTGTGGTTTTGATTAGGTCCACTGTATTGACCTGATTGGAACCACAAACAAGATTGAAAGGAAGATTGAGTATAATTACTTCCTTAGAAATATGGATGTAATTGATTGTGTTTTCTTGCCTTAGCATGCTTTCAACATGTCTTGGAGAAGAGAGATGACTTGTTATAGTATGTGAATCCCGTGTAGTTGCCAGAGCTCTTGAAAATTATCAAATGAATAGAAATGTAAATTGCACCAGTAATTTTGACATATTAGCAGGTAAACATGGAAATTACATGCTTAGCTGCTAATATGTCAAAAGAACTGGTGCAATTTACATTTCCATCCATTTTATAATTTTCAAGAGCTCTGGCACCTACACAGGAATCACATACTACAATAAGCATTTGATCTTCTTTAAGATATGTTGAAAGCATGCTAGGTCAAGATAACACAATCAATTACATCCATATTGATAAGGAAGTAATTATACTCAATCTACCTTTCAATCTTGTTAGTGGTTCCGATCAGGTCAATATCAATGGACCTAATCGAAACCACAAATAAGAAGGCATGGGATGCAATTTATAATTCAAAAATTATCGCCTTGGATTGATTTTTTATTTTAAATTAAGCCATTCTTGTCGCAAGTTTTCTTGACTTACTGTACATCATTTCAACCCTTAGTGCCTGCAGCAAAGCTACTTTCTTGGTATTCTGTTATTTTCTCTGTAGGTGATCATTCTGGCCACGCTAACTAGTCACAGTTTCCTAGCAAAGTAGACAGCTACACTATTTTTCATTGAGAGAGATGACAGATGGATTTTTATTATTGGATACACTTTCATATTGGCGCTTGATTCAAATTTCTTATGTTTTAAGTCAGTTTAATCGGCCAGATTCGCTAGAAGCTCCCTACTTGCTACCCTATGTTTCCTCTTTGATGAGGTGTCAGATGATATAGTCTTTTATCAACTCCCCTTTCCTTGGTAGGTATTATCCTACTACTCCTTCTGGCGTATAATTATCTTCTCAAACAACCCATCCATTTAAATTTGCGATAGGAGAATTTCTATTTGTTTTTTGTTCTTGTTTGTTTGCTGTAGTGAGAGGCTTCGAAGGCCTTCTTAGAGTCCAATGCACCCTTAAAGTTAAGTCCAATCGGTAATGGATCTCTACAATGACACCAAATGATACATTATCAAGTCCATAATGCAAGAATCTAGCAACAACAACAAGATGAACAAACTAACACAAGAACAACAAGTTGAACAACAAGTGCTAGTGAATCGAAATAGGCCACACAAGGCTTTACTAGGCTTTAAGAGTCAGGTTTTTAGAACAAGATGATAAAGTTTTCAACAAGATCCAGAAAGTCAACAAGGTGCTAGTGAATCGAAAGAGCCCCACACGGCTTCAATAGACTACAAGATTACAAAATATAATCTTAACAAGATTACAAGAAGATAGTAACTTGACATGTAATATTCAAGAGTCTAAGAACCCTAACAATAAGAGAGGACCCTAAGACTAAATAATATTAACACCAAGTTCTTACTTGGACCAAGAGGAACTCTATGACCTCAAGATCCTTGTTTCTAGCCAAGATACAACACAAGTATCACTCTACTTATAAGTTTTCAGATTTGGGGCTTCTCCAATGGAAAAGAGAGAAGTTCCACAATATTACAAGTGTTTATGTCTCAAAATATTATGAAAGAACTAGCTTCCAAATAACCCTAATATCATCTATTTATATTACACCATAAATAAAGAAGAAAAATAACCAGATTGCCCTTGCCTTGGGGTGACCTTGGAGTGTAAGTTTATTATACTTTAAGGTTCCTCTTCACACTTAAAAATATTTGGACCATTAGGTGGATCAATCACCAACTCACACACAGCCATTTGCATCAACAAGGCTTGGAGTTTTTGTAACTCCCGAGTTTGGCTACTTGTGAATGGTCGTGAACTTGTTGGACAGCTTGCTACACCTGTATCATCCTCTCCATCTTGAGAGGAATTTGACATCAAATTCGGTATTTGTTCATCTTTAACCGCATACACGAGAGAAAGATCACACACGTTGAAAGTGTTGTGCACTTGATATTCCGGTGGAAGGTCAATCTTGTAGGCGTTGTCATTGATTTTCTCAAGTACTTGGAATGGACCATCACCCCTCTACATAAATTTAGACTTCCTTTGAGATGAAAACCGATCCTTATGAAGATGCACCCACACCCAATCTCTCGATTCAAGAATGAGTTTCTTTCTCTCCTTATTGGCTCTCCTTTTAATTTCTTGGTTTTTCTTCTCAAGTCGAAGCCATACCTTCTCATGTAACTTTTTCATAAAATCTGACCGCTTGCTTCCATCTAAGCTAATCATGAGATCACTTGTCAAAGGCGTTAAATCTAACGAGGTAAAGGGGTTGAGACCGTATACATACTCAAATGGAGTCATTCCCATATTTGAGTGTATGATACGGTTATAGGCAAACTTAATCAATGGTAAGTGCTCCTCCCAAGAAGTCATTTTTCCCTTAACCATGGAACTTAGCATAACATCCAAAGTCCTATTTACTACTTTCGTTTGGCCATCGGTTTGTGGGTGGCAAGATGTAGTGAACAACAACTTGGTACCAAGCCTACCCCACATGGACTTCCAAAAGTGACTTAGGAACTTAGAGTCCCTATCACTCACAATGGTCCTCGAAACACCATGCAATTTGACAACATTATCAACAAACAAAGAATCCATGCTAGGTACGTCATCACATTTAAAGCAAGGAATAAAGTGTGTCATCTTAGAAAACCGATCGACTACAACAAAGATACTATCCCAGCCTAGTTTAGTTCTTGGAAGCCCAACACAAAATTCATAGATATATCAAGTCAAGAACGTAGAGGGATGGGCAGCGGGGTGTACAACCCGTGAGGTAGGAGCCGAGATTTGGCTCCTTTGCATTCTACACATTGGCCACAAATCCTAACCATATCCTTGTGCATTCTTGGCCAATAAAATTGCTCCTCCAATATTCTGAGGGTCTTTTTAACCCCAAAATGACCTATTAGACTGCCATCATGTTCTTTCTTAACAAACAACTATCTCCAAGAGCTAGAGGGTATACACAATCATCTACCTTTAAATAAGTAACCATCAAACTTGGCATAGGGATTTGAAACCCTAGCTGAATCCACTTTTCCCTACCCAATTCTTCGCATTCCCTAAAGATAGGAGCAAACTGAGGGTCCTCGGGATATAATCCTCTTAAGCTCTCAAAACCCATCAATTTTGACGACAAAGTGGACACCAGAATATGTTTTCTAGAAAAACAATCGGCTACTACATTGTCCTTACCCTTTTTGTATTGGATAACATAAGGGAAGGTCTCAAGAAACTCAATCCATTTGGCATGCCATTTGTTAAGCTTGTCTTATGCCCGAAGATGCTTTAAGGATTCATGGTCCATTCGGATCACGAACTCCTTAGGCCATAAATAATGTTGTCAAGTGACCAAGGCTCTAATCAAGGCATACAACTGTAAATCATACGTGGAGTATTTTAGAGTTGCTCCTTTGAGATTTTCGCAAAAGTAAACAATGGGTTTTAAATCTTGCATCAAAACAGCCCCTATGCCTACTTTACTCGTATCGCACTCGACTTCGATCAAAATTGGGGAATTGTAGCAAAGGCGCGGAGATGAGCATAGCTTTTAAAGCTTCAAAAGCCTTAGCCTACTCGTCACCCCACTTGAAGGGTTGATCTTTCCGAATGACCTCGGTCAAGGGGGCGGCTATGGTGCTAAATCCTTTGACAAACCTTCTATAAAAACTAGCCAACCTATGGAAGTTTCTTACTTCTTCAACTGTTTGTGGGGTTGGACAATTTTTGATAGCATTTATCTTGGATTCATCCACTTTGACCCCTCTTGAACTAACAGCAAAACCCAAGAAAACAACTTCATTAACACCAAATGAGCATTTTTCCAAATTTTCATACAATTTTTCCTTTCTAAGGACATCAAACACACATTGTAAATGCATTACATGCTCATCTAAAGACTTGCTATAAACTAAGATATCATCAACGTAGACAACAACAAAATTTCTAATAAATGGCTTTATCATATGATTCATTAGCCTCATAAAAGTACTTGGAGCATTTGTTAGGGAGTATGGCATAACCATCCATTCATAGAGACCAAACTTAGTCTTGAAGGCGATTTTCCATTCTTCACCGGGTTGCATTCTTATTTGGTGATAGCCACTCCTTAAATCAATCTTGGAAAATAAACACAAACCATTTAATTCATCAAGAATATTATCTAACCTAGGGATAGGGTGATGATATTTTATCGTAATCTTGTTGATGGCTCGGCAGTCCATACACATACGCCACATTCCGTCTTTCTTAGGCACTAGTAGCACCGAAACCAAGAATGGACTCATGCTCTCCTTGATATACCCTTTGTTGAGGAGTTTCTCAACATGAGTTGCAATTCCTTAGTGTCCGTAGGGTTGCTTCTATAAGCCAGCTTGTTTGGCAATTGTAAGCCCGGCACAAAGTCAATTCGATGCTCAATTCCTCGAAATGGGGGCAATCCTTGCAGAAGTTATTTAGGAAATGCATCTTCATAATCCTGCAACACACAAGAAATCAAAGGAAAAATGGAAGAATTAGTGGGGTTAGTGTTAAAACAATGAGCCAAAAGTAACATAGGCATGTCCTCATCATGATCCACAAAGAGTTCCTTCTTTCTAACCAACATCACCATATTTTCTTTCCCTTTTAATGTTGAGGCAACCTCGGATACCCCTACTTCCCCACCTACGGTTCCCCTCTTTTTTCTTTCTTTTTAAATTTCTTTCTTTTTGCCTTCAATTCTATCATCTTTTGATGCCACTCATTTACTTGGAAAGGCAAAAAAGGATGAAGTGTAACCTTTTGGCCATACTTCTCAAGTGTATATCGATTGGACCTCCTATCGTGTTTGGTAGACCTATCATATTGCCAAGGTCTACCTAACAACAAGTGACAAGCTTGTATCGGTATCACATCACAAAGCACTTCATTGTGGTAGTTTCCCACCTTAAACTGTATCACACATTGCCATATGACCTTTAATTCACCACATTCATTCAACTATTATAACTTATAAGAACTAATGTGCAGTTTAGTTGGCAACTTCAAAAAGTTTACCATAGCAACACTAACAACATTTGCACAACTACCACTATCGATCACCAAAGTGCACACACTCCCCTTTACAAGACATTTGGTATGGAATAGATTTTCCCTTTGACTTGGGTCATCTATTGACTTACTAATCATGACACTCCTAACTATAAAGTTTGGAACCACACACTCCCCTTCTTGCCGATAAACATCTTCACCATCATCATCATCATTATATGGTCCATTCTCGGGTTTCTCTCCATATTGAGGTTCGGCCTCATCCTTTCCCTTTTCAAGACCCACCTCCTTACCAAGGTAATACAATCTCTCTTCCCATAGGGTCACGTTGCGTCGGTTTGGACGTTCATTCACTTTATGTCCCCAACCTTGGCACTTGAAACATTGGAATCCTTTTGGGTTAGGATACTTATGAACTTCTTATTTTGGAGGAATTTTTTGGACTGTTTTGGGCTCGAGCAACCTTGTAGTGGCGGGTTGGTCCTTGTTTTTGGGCCAACCCGAAGAGGATTGAGCCATCTCCTTGCTTCTAGGCCAACCCGAGGTGGATTGTCCCCTTTCCTTGAATGACTACCTCTCTTTAAGTTCCCTTTCAATCTCAAGAGCCACCTGGCAAATACCTTCAACGGTATCAAACTTGTGAAGTGTTAAATGAGTAGAAATTTCTTTGTTCAACCCAGACTTGAACCGGATGATGTCATGACTGATTTGTTCCCCACGATGATCAAGCTTCAACATGAGTTGTTGAAACCCATCATAATACGCCATCACACTTTTGTTACCTTGACACAAGTTGTACAATCTAGCAAGAAACTCATGGCGATAAGTACTGATGATGCTTTTGGGACAGTTGTCTTTGTACTCATATTTTTGGCTATATTTAACTTTTCAAATCTCCTGGAGATAAATAAAGGTAAATAGTGAACAAATACTGAATAGACTATATTTTTGTATTACTTAGACACTATACATAAAAAGTATCGTTTATACCTCATCTTCTCGTAGTGATTCAACATTTCAAAAAGTATTCTCAAATTTTAGTTGTAAGATCTCCTTTTCTGAATAAATGATCTACATTCTAAATATTTCCTACAAATTCTTTATAACAAATGCATTCGAAAATCCCATGAACTCTGAATCTTTATGAAGCTTCATCAATATAGAGTTTGGTGGACATTATCTTGAGAATAATTGTTTTTTGGTAAGATATCTTTTTTATCGGATTTTAGAAGCAATAAGAATAGTACTTTTAGTTTCTCTCAAGACTTAAGAAAACTTGATGATGAAAATACTATTCATATTAACAGTCCAAATTAAAAGATAACTATTATATTCTATAATATCAATAATAGTAATTTGACTAACAAGATTAGGAAGAACACTATGCAATTTGTCGGAGTTTTATGCCCCATTACTGATGAATGCAGAGATCTTTGTGTTTTTATTTTTGAAATGACAGGAATTAGGTAAAAATCAATCAATTGGTCTAGAACCAAGACCATTATACCATCAAAAGAAAATATTATCTTTGAAAACTTTTCAAACAATATGCTTTTCACAAAGATCCCTTGAATCAAGAAGTCTTATCCAAATATGAGATTGTCATGAAATTAATTTTTTGCAAAATGGGATAAGTTATTGGACAATATTTTTTTTCAAGAAAATTTTTCTAAATAGAATCTTTAGTTCTAAAATTTCACCAGATATTACCCTAAAAACACGACTTATATATTGGCTGAATCTATAAAAAATCCTTCCTTTTGAGATAGGGAAGTAAAGTTTCTTCGTTTCAAACAATCCAAAATATTTTATTTTTATCATTTTTGTTACATCAGAAAAATTAGCGAAAAATTATTTAATTTGTCTAGTAGTAATTTTAGGAAGATCAGTCACATATAGAATATATAAGAGAATAGAATATAAAATAGATTTGACCGAAATAACCATATCTCTACTATAATATCATGTTACCTTGCCAGGCTTAAATTCAATTAACTATTTTAGAGATTAATTTTTCCAAGTAAATAGTTTTTTCCTTCTATATATTATAAATAGGAGCTCCTAAATAGTTGAAGGGAAACTTTGTTGCTCATAGCCAATAACTTGTTTGGTATTATAGATAATTGATTATGAAGCATTTGGGTCAAATACAAAAGTCCATATAATATATTGTACGAACAAATTTATTAGATGCTCTCATACTAATCACAATTTCTACTTCAAAAAATATCTATAACTATGTGATTTTACTGTGCCTCAAGTAATCAATAAAGTGCATACGAGTTAAAATATGTCGGTTTCAGAAAGGCTCCTATTTCAGCTCAATCAATCAAAAGGATACTTTCCAAAAAAAAACATGCATTAAAATGAACATGAAAGAACCATGTGGATTAAGAAGAAGCCCGATCCATAATCTATATTTACACGCCCCTCTTCTAGATCAGTGCCACACAAGCACAACGTGGTCACCATATCAGGTGCCAAGAACCACAAATATGCCTCTCGCGTGCTTCTTATGACCAGCACATGCTCTTCCATGTGTCGCTCTCCTATTAGTTGGTCAAATTCAATTCAAAATTCTAGGTTCCTTAATATTCCGATATACCTTTTTTAATCCGCTTAATCTATTCAAAATACCTTTAAAGTTTTAAAATACACTAGGGTTTTTATTTTTTTCTCAAAATAGCCACAATTTCTATTCAATCTCTCTCATCATCTTTCTTTCCTTGATCTGTAATGGAAGAAAGTCGATTTGACTTTTTCTCTCTTTTGCGAAAGATTTTGACCTTTATTTATTGCAATCAAAGGTGTGTAAGGTCATTTTAAGTAATTATTTATGAAAAATCTTCACGAAATATTGAGATTTTAATCTAGGTATCTTAAAATCACATTACACACATACAAGGTATTCTCTCTGCTGGATTCCCTTTTTCTTAGGCCTTTTTAGGTAAAGTTTCATCTCATTTTTTTCTCTTTTCTGATCCAATGTCGAATTCTTCCAAAGCCTTCAACGTCCAGATTCAAGAGTTTATTGACTTGTGTTTGAAATTCTAATTCAACTTAAAAAATTTTGAATTTCCAAACATCAATTTTATTCTTTACAAGTATCATTTTTTGACATTCATTTTGATTCACATTTTGAATTACTAGGTCACATTCTAAATTCATCATTGTAATCAAACCTACTTTAAATTTTTGTTTTACCTTTCTACTAAGATGGTGGAAAGTGTTCAGAGTCAAGGTCATTGACATTCAAAAATAGATCTTTGATCAAAAGTATTTATATTTATTGTTCCCGGAAAGGTCAGTGAACATTAATCCCCCTTTTTACCATTTTCTCCCCTTTTATGTTAAAATGTCTTAAATTGCATTTTAAAACATTCATTTTGATTCAAATTTTGAATACCTATGCGTCACTCTAAATTCATCATTTCAAGTAATCAAATCTACTTTAAATTTTTGTATCACCTTTCTAGTGGGATGCACTCTAAATTCATCATTTCAAGTAATCAGATCTACTTTAAATTTTTGTTTCACCTTTCTACTGAGATGATGGATCTGAAGGTGTTTGAACTCAAGGCAATTGACATTCAAGGATAGATCTTTAATAAAAAAATACTTACATTTATTGCATCCAAATTGGTCAGTGAGCACCCACCTTTTTTCTATTTTCTCCCCTTATATGTTAAATTGTCTTAAAATGCATGCCCTAAGTTCTGTATATGTTTTTTATGTGTATCGCTTGATCAAAGTGGTAAATATTTGAAGTAATCATATAAATCCGCCATGATTAAGCTTTAAAATGTTAATTTATTTCAAAAAAACTCCTGACGGTCTGATGTGTTTCAATTCGTCCGAATTACGATATAAAAAAAATTACTCGAAATTATTTTAAAAATCATTCTCTGTTAAATTAAATTTTAAATGATGAAAGTTAATTTTAGTTGAGGATAGAAAAGGAATAAATTGATAAACGAATTTTCATAACCGATTAATATTTTAGAAATTTGATTGATAATATAAGTCTTGTCTTAGTTAGAAGTAATAAACTTGTGTGTAACCATCATGATAGAACTCCACATAAATGCAAACTTATTGGGCTAAAAGTATATATTATTCAATTTTATGTAAAGAGAACATGTTTCAGAATATTAAAGCTATAATAGTATGATGTTATAACACAATATTAAAAATAGTCAATTCACAACTAATCATCACTTCAAATGAGTAAAGCAAAAAAGGAATTTTTTTTTTTACCATTTACTAAAATGATATTTTCATCTTAGTACAAACAATTTCCTATTTCTCCTTTTTAATAAAAGTGCACAAGTTTAACTACTTTCTTCTCTAGTAAACTTTAGCAATTCCTCATATGACTTTCATCTATGCTCAACCATCATATAGGAATTTTCGTAGATTGGCTGCAATAGGTACTACAGGTGAAATAGAAATAATTGTTGTAAATAATCTTCAATAAATGGTGTTAGTGTGCTGGTTAGGCTAAAATTTAGTAAGTTAAAATGGGCTTAGTTAATAAATGTATTGAGCTAAAATTCACTCAAAAGTTACTTGGATTGAAATGGGTTATATGTATTAGGTCATGATCCGTTCTATTTGACCATTTTTTTTTTTTGGAATAATTCACATGATTCTGAATTGGGACTCAGGAATCAAGCCTTGACCGACACTCTGAACATGCGACTCGAAACTTGATCTAACTCTCATATCGCTACCTAAAATCAGGAATTGAGACCTAAGCTCAACCTGACACTACTAATAAATGCCAAAAATCGATCTTAGAAGGTCAATTTTTATATTCTTAATATTTGAATATTATTTTTTACTTTTTTTTTTTCAAATATTGACATCTAGAAGTTGGTTTAGTGTACAAATTAATTAATTAATTAATTAAAAGCTGACCTTTAGAGCTCAATATTTTGCAATTTCTCTTTTTTCTCAAAAAAAAAAAAAGACCTCATGAGTCAGCTTTTATAATTTTTTGTATTTAAAAAATCGACCTTTAAAGGTGGATTTTGTTAAAAAAAAATCAGAGTAAACCTAAAGTATTGGACCAAATCTTAAATATAAGCTAAAATTGGATTAATATTGAACTAAATTGAAGTTCACTTTGAAAATGAGTTATGTTGGGTTGGGCTAAAATCAACCCCATATAAAATTATTTGTGGTCAGCCCAAATTTTTTTGTATAAATAACATAAATACCAATATTTTAAAAGTAATTACTCTCTCTCCCACTTTTTTAATTACTTTACTCTCTCTCCCTATTAATTACATAACATAGTCGACATATACATAGCATTCTGTGTATATGTGGAATTTTTGTAATATGTTTAAGGAGTTGAAATTTTTTGTAATATTGAAAACATAAGTTGTGTATTTGTGTAATTTTTAAAAATTTTATTCTAGAGCTAGAGATATGATGACACTTACTAATTTTTAATATAAACAATAAAAAAGACGTGAATAATTTTTTTTAAAAAATAATTATGTCTAACTTAGCTTGATGTATAAAATATCCTAAGGGGTTGATTGGTAGGAGGTATAAGTTGGTATCCCATGGATAAGTTTAAGATATCTCATGAATAAAATTTATATCATGTTTGGTTGATGATATATGTTTATCCCGAAATTAATTTACACTATCAATCAAACATGGTATAAAACTATTATCAAAGTTAGTCTTGATATAACCCATTAACAATTGGACTATTTTATACCACCTCCCATGTGGTATAAAATAGTCTAGGAATTATAATCCTAGAATATTTTAACCTACGTACCAAACAACCCCTGATGGTGTCAAAGATGGCTTAAAAGCTAATGAACGCAAGCTTGTCCAAAATTTTTGGATTGAACACAAGATAATTTTATATTGGGTTGATTTTAGCTCAACCCAACATAACTTATTTTCAATGTGACCTTCAATTTAGTTCAATACTGACCCCATTTTGAAACCAATAGCTAAAATCTAGCCCAATACTTAGGGTCGGTTGGTTGAAAACTAGTTATTCCGTAATTAGCAATTTCGAAATAAGTTATGTCCGACACTATCATATAAATAATGCGATAAATAATCTCGGGATTAACTAATATCTCTGACCAAATGTCTGATAAAATAATCCTTCATTTTATCCCGTGATTATATACCTTATACCTCTTACCAAACGACTCCTTAAGGTTTACATTGATTTTTTGTTTAAAAAATCGACTTTTAAATATCGATTTCTTGAATTAAAATATCTCAAAATCTGATCTTATGGGATCACTCTTTTGGCAAAATATTAACTTTTGAAGGTCAGTCTTTAATTTACTTATTTTAAAATTTTCTTTTACAAAAATCAACCTCTAGATATCAATTTTGTTGATTTTTTTCTTCAAAAAAAACGACATCCAAACTTAAAGAGTATAAAAACCGACCTTGAAGTGATATACGTGTTAGAGTTAGTTAAAATAGCTATGTTGGAATTAGTTAAATTAGTTAAGTTAGATTTAGTTATTTATTAAATTAATTATGAGAAGACCATTTAAAAATAGAGAAGCTTTTAGAAAAATTAAAGAATCTTTAGTTAGTAATTATTCAGAATATATGAGTCTAAATAAAACAAAAGGAAATCCAGAAAGATTAGCCTATTTAATTACATTAATATCTAGTATTGAAGCAAAATTAATAATCCATTTAAAATCTAGAAGAATGAGACATATACCACCTAATTATGATAAAATAAGATTTAGATATCCGCCAAGATATTATAAATATAATTTAAATGAATAAAGAACAAAAATACAAAGAATTAAAATAATTTATCTTTGAAAAACGTAAAGAATTAAAAATAAGAAAAGAAAGATTACATTATAATATATTTGCCGGAGTTAGTAAAAATTCAATTAATACACAAAAAGATGAAATATCAAAATTAGAATCTCAAATAGATAGTTTAGAATATATATACCAACATGAACTATTCATAATAAAATGAATAAAGAAGAATTTATAATAGATGAAAAAATATACGAAAATCACGAAGGATCAAAAATAAAAATAGTATTTTCTAATCTAGGAAGAAGATACAAGAAAATAGGAGAACATTTATATCTAATGTTAGAAAAAGAAGAATTAAAATTAGAAGATAAATTAACAGCAATGGTAAGAATAGAAAAAGAAAATGAAGAAATAGATAGAAAAAAGGAAATAGAAAAAATTAAACAACAAACTACGGAAGAAATACGAAAAATAGAAGAAACTAAAAATAATAGAATTGCTGAATTAGAAAAAGAACTACAAATGTTAAAAGATTTATACGAACAAAGACAAAAAGAAAAAGAAGAAAAAGATAAAGAACAAAAATTAATAAACGAGATAAATCAATTTAAAGAAAAATTAGAAATAAATAATATAGAGGTAGAAGAAACAGATAATTATGATTCAGAAGATAGTGAAACATATACGGAAATATTAACAAATATAAAAGATTTAGAAATTAACGAAAAACAAGAAAAAATTAATCAAGAAAACTTAGAAAATAATATTACTGAAATAAATACTCTTGACAAAAAAGAAGATGAAAATCTAATACCCAAAACAACAAAAATAAGAAAACCTATATATTACAAAAATAAATTTAAAAGATATAATGAATATGACAAATGGACACCAAAACAAATAGTTAATCAAAACTATAACTTTTTAGATCTAGACTGTATAATAGATACAGAAAAAACAATACAATTATGGACAAGATATATGACAAAACAATTATTAGATAATAATATAAACATAACAAATGCACCAGAATACATAGAAAAAACATTAATAGGATCAGTAAATTTATGGTTTACAAATTTAACTGAAAATAGTAAGAAAGTATTAAGAGCTAATAAACCTATGGAAGGAGCAGCATCAACAACTAAATTAACACCTATAGAATTATTGAAAAAATATGAAACAGCTATAAAAGATGAATTTGGTAGTATGACAACATTAGAAGAAGAGCAAGATGAAGAAAAAGATACAAATAGGAATTTAATGATAAAATTAACAATATGTAATATGTGTTATATAGATGAATATACTTGCGCATTTAAAGAATATTATTATAAAGGAGCATACAGTATAGAAGAAAGTAAAGAAATAAGAAAATTATATTTTAATAAATTACCCGAACCATTTAGTTCAAAAATAATAAAAAGTTGGGAAGAAGCAAAAATAGTAGATACATTAAGAGCTAGAATAAAATTTTTACAACAATGGTATAGAAAGCTATGTGAAAAATATAGAGAAGAATTAAAAATGGAAAAAACATTAATAAGAAATTTAGCATGTTGCAAAAATAAAATAGCACCTCAATTTGGATGCGAAGAAAGATATTATAAGAAAAGAAAAAGACATAAGAAATATAAGAAATATAAAAAACAAAATATAAATATAAGAAGCCAAGAAAAAGATATTATGTAAAAAATTACAAAAATAAAAGACCATATAGAAAGAAAAAATCTATAAAAGAATGTACTTCGTTATAATTGTGGAAAGTTAGGACATTTAGCTAGAGATTGTAAATTACCCAAAAATCCAAAAAATAAACAAATATCCAAAATAAAAATAGAAAATACAGAATATATGCAAATAGATTATATAGATTATGAATTAGAAAGTGAAGATAGTATATATGAAATTTCAGAAAACGAAACAGATACTGAAATAGATAGTGAGATAGATGAATCAAATGACTGAAGAAGATATAAAAATAATAACAAAAGAAGAATATTTAAATGACGAAGGAACAGAACAAAAGATAATATTTGACAGTAATATATTTGATGAAATAAAAGGAAAAGAGTTAGATTTAAGTGTAGAAAAAATATTTAAAATACCAACAATAAAAAATATTTTTAGTAGGAAAAAAGATGAATATTATGTAGTATACCAAAAAGAACATGTAATAGACTGTAGATATGCAAAAGGAAAAGCTAGTATACCACTAGTAACAAAAAGAATAATTAATAAAGAAATAAATGATATAAAAAGTAAAGGAGATC
Organism: Capsicum baccatum var. pendulum; assembly: GCA_030864225.1. Taxonomy (NCBI): domain Eukaryota; kingdom Viridiplantae; phylum Streptophyta; class Magnoliopsida; order Solanales; family Solanaceae; genus Capsicum; species Capsicum baccatum. Next base: position 69,372,439 of record CM061552.1, on the reverse strand, counting down.
CAATAAAATACGTACACCTTGGAGGTACAGAAATATTAATAAAAGCATGTTTTAGAGAAGGAATAGATACACCAATAGAATTATATTTAGCAGATGATAGAATTATAAAACCTATAGAAAAAAGTATAATAACTGCCGTAAAAGGAAATTTAATATACCAAAAATTTTAATTTATAATAAGTGCAAATTATTCAGTAGCAGTAACAGATAGAAATATAGATAAATCATTAGTATTATATTGGAAGATATCAGGAATAGAATTAACCCCAGGAAGTAAAATATTTACAGCGAGATGTAAAAATTTATATGTATTAACAACAAAACATAAAATAACAGGGAAAAATAAGATTAACAAAATACAAATAGATAGCCAATTTGAACAAATTGTAAGAACAATAGATTATAATGATTATAGCTATAGAGACATAGATATAGAAGAAAATTTAGAAATAGTAAATGATAGAATAAGTACAACGAAAAGAATAGCTAATGAAAAACCGGAGTCATCGAGCTCATCAAAAAGAATGAGTTATGAAACAAATTCAATAAGTAATTTAAACCAATATTACATAACAGGAAAAATAAATGAAAAAGAATATTTAATACTATTAAACACAGGACAAGAAGAAAATTATATAGCCAAATGCTTAGTAAAAAATGAAGAAATAAAAACTAATAATGATATATGCCCAGATCTACCGAGAAGTTTAATAAATAATAAAGATATAGTAGAAAAAGAAATAATAATAGGAGGAATTAGAAAAATAAAAATAGAATTTGAGGTAAAAGAAGAAATACAAAAAGCAGATATAATATTAGGAATAAAATGGTTAGAACAAGTAAAGCCATATAATATAGAACATACACAATTAGCCATAACATATAATAGGGAAAGATTATTCATAAGAAGAGCCTTAACATAAAATGAAAATATATGTATTAATGAAGATAGTAGTGGAAGGATATTACAGTAGATATTATACACCTATGATAGATACAGGAGCAGAAGCTAATTTATGTAGATATAATTGCTTACCAGAAAGTAAATGAGATAAATTAAAAATACCAATAGTAGTTAAAGGATTTAATAATAAAGGAAGCTTAATTACTTATAAAGCTAGGAATGTAAAAGCACAAATATGGGATAAGATATTGACAATAGAAGAAATTTATAATTATGAACTAACATCAAAAGATATACTTTTAGGAATGCCATTTTTAGATAAACTATACCCACATATAATAACTAGAAACGATTGGTGGTTCACAACACCATGTAAACAAAAAGTAAGAGCAAAAAGAGTTAATAATAAAATAAGAAAGAAAACTAATTGGATAAAAGGAAGTGAAAAAATTACACAAAAGTTAGAAAATATAAAAAACGCTGAAGATACAATAGAATTAGTAGTATTCTCGATAAATAAAACAGAAATAACTATATTTTCAATAAATAAGATAGAAATAGTTAAGAAAAAACTAGAACAATTATATAGCGAAGATCCATTAAAAGGATGGGAAAACCATAAAACTACCATAAAAATTGAATTAATCGATAAAAATAGTATAATAACCCAAAAACCATTAACATACAGATTTGATTATTTAAAAGAATTTAAAATGCATATAGATGAATTATTAGAAAAACAATATATACAAAAAAGTAATAGTAAACATAATAGTCCAGCATTTATAGTAAATAAACATAGTGAACAAAAAAGAGGAAAAAGTAGAATGGTTATTGATTATAGAAATTTAAATGCAAAAACTATAACATATAATTATCCGATACCAAATAAGATATTAAAAATAAGACCAATCCAAGGATATAATTATTTTAGTAAATTCGATTGTAAATCAGGATTTTACCATCTAAAGTTAGAAGAAGAATCTAAAGAATTAACTGCATTTACGGTACCACAAGGATTTTACGAATGGAATGTATTACCATTTGGATATAAAAATGCACCAGGTAGATATCAACATTTTATGGATAATTATTTTAAACAATTACCTAATTGCATAGTATACATAGATGATATATTATTATATACAAAAACTAAAGAAGAACATATAAAACTATTAGAACAATTTACAGACATAATAGAAAAATCAGGAATAAGTCTAAGTGAAAAGAAAGCCGAAATTATGAAAAACCAGATAGAATTTTTAGGAATACAAATAGATAAAAGTGGAGTAAAAATGCAACAACATATAGTACAAAAAATAATAAATTCGAAAGAAGAATTAGATACAAAAAAGAAATTACAATCATTTTTAGGATTAGTAAACCAAGTAAGAGAATATATTCCAAAATTAGCAGAAAACCTAAAACCACTACAGAAAAAATTAAAAAAGGATATAGAATATAATTATAATGAAGAAGATAAAAAACAAGTTCAGAAAATAAAATTACTTTGCAAGGATTTACCAAAATTACAATTTCCGGATGAAAATAGAAAATTTACATATATAGTAGAAGCAGATGCCAGTGAATATAGTTACGGAGGAGTACTTAAATATAGGTATGAAGCAGAAAAAATAGAACACCATTGTAGATACTACTCAGGTACGTTCAACGAGACAGAAATAAAATGGGAAATAAATAGGAAAGAATTATGTTCATTATATAAATGTTTGTTAGCATTTGAGCCATATATTGTATATAACAAATTTATTGTGCGAACAGATAATACACAGGTACGCTGGTGGCTAACAAAGAAAATACAAAATTCAGTTACAACAAAAGAGATTCGGAGACTAGTTTTAAATATATTAAATTTTACATTTGTAATAGAAGTAATCAGTACTAACAAAAATGTTATTGCAGATTACATATCAAGACAAAGCTACACAAACTGAAATGATAGAAGAAAATATTCATGAAAAGATACTCAACGCTTTGACTACTCTTTCATTGAAAGTGGACAGTATGAGTACTGAGATAGTAAAGATGGGGACTGAGATAGAAACACTAAAGCTAAAGACTAGTGAAGATAAACTGAAGTCTATAGCTATGAATCAGCTAACTCAGCAATGCGCAGAGCTATGTCGATCGGAAGACAATAAAATTCCAGAGCTAGAAGGAGATGTTGGGATACTCCATAAAACCCATAACGTTTATCAATCTACTTCTGCAAGTACAAGCAAAGGAGTTAGAAAAAATATGAACCTAAACAAGCTATTTGACAAGCCATATACACCAAATACATCAAAAGACCCTATGTTTACACCCCCACAAGTTACCACATATCGAGATAGCCTAAATCAAGACAAAAAGACATGCAACTACACAGCCCGCACATATATAGAAAATATCTACAACGTACAAACTTTCTTAAATAGCAACCCAAAAGCTACAAATATCCAAGAACCAGATACAAACTATATAACCCAGAAATTGACCAGATACAATAAGCTAATTGCCTTACCTAAAACCAAACCCAGCTTAATTAAAACTTGCTACGAATATGGATTACTTAGTACCGTATATACCACGGACGGAACTGAGATATCCACTATACCCGAGATATATGAAGCATTTACCACATTTAAAAGAATAACCAAAGGTACTTTATTTTTTATAAAAATATACACGGCACCAGCAGAGATATTGTTTGATGAAGTTAAAAAACCTATACAAGTTGTAAAAATAGGAATGACACGAGATATGATTATACCACAAGATATTGGTACACAGCCAGAGATACCCAGAATCGAGATACCAAAATTTTATGCGAACAAAAGAGTTATCGGACTATCTACAATTTTACAAGAACTAGCAAATACATATTGCAATCAAAATCCTATATGGAGTTATTATTCAAGAAATCATGTATTAATATATTCAAATTCAAAAGAGCTACGGGAAACAGATATGGAAACTATTAGGCAATGGATTATGACGTTGCTTAAACCAGAGACAGAACCTATCGCCAGAGCTATTAAAGAAAAAATTATTTCAGAGGAATTATTAACCAGATATTGCAAGACTATTGGACACAAATATCCAGACCACAGATGTTCAAAATGTAATGGAGGAGATAATGACGTCCCAACAGTACAGCTAGAATAAAAGAAGATAAGGACGACAGCTGAAAAGATAAGACCAGAGCAATAATGGAGATACAACAGATATGACAAAATAGACGGAAGACTTATTGCAAAATTTTGCAAGTTGTTCATGTAAGTTAGCATTAGAAAGTCAAGTAGTATTTAATGTAAATTAAATAGAGTTTGAATTTTAGCCTTGTAGGTTAGGTAGGCTTTAAGACTTTTAAGTCTTTTCTTTGATTATTTTTGTTTTTGAGCCTTTAGCCTTTACGTAAAAAATGTAAAGTGTTTGTAAAAAATCATCTATAAATAAAGAGACAAGAAGGCATTGCAAACCAAGCCTTCTCACCTTCAAGCAAAAATTCTCTCCGACCAAAAATACTTTTGCCTAGTTAATTAAATATATACTGCAATGGAAAAAGCTATGGAGCAACAAACCTCAGAAATATCAAAGCTACCGGAACAGGTATATCTATTTACGATTATGAATAGCTAAATTCATAATTCCCGACAATCATGATATGATAAAATAAATTCATATTAGTTACTTTATAGTAAAATTATTCGAAAAATAATATGTTAAGAAGTTTATTAGCAAAGTGCAAACGGAGAAAAATCCCAAGGAACTATGTCATCCTAAAGGTGAAACCAATGAGGCAAGAAGCCGTGACGGGGAGTAACCAAAGTCGAGGCGCTGTTTAAGGGAAAAGTATCCGAATTACCATGCTAGTAGTGACCGAAGAACATGTTATTTAAGAATAATCTAGTATATAGTAATCTGAGATGACTATATTTTATTATGAATATGGTTGAAGGGAATATTTTGAAAAAGCAATTTTATGATAATGAATGATCATATATCTGATGTCATGGTAGATAAATTTAAGATACTTATTTTGTATGTACTTAGAAATATAGATATTGCAGATATAAGAAAAATTATATTAGAAAAAGCATATGGAAAAAATTATACGGATAGAATAAATTATATACCACACATACCTAACTACTCTTATAAATATTTATTATGTTGAAATTACGTAGGATTTTTTAAAAATACGCAAAAAATACAGTTACTAGAAAAACAGATAAAAATAAATATAGACAAATACATGGAAAATAAAAAATATATAAAATCTCTTAATAAAAATATGCAAAAACTACTAAGTCTAAAGCAAATAGCTATAAAATATCAATTAAAAATAAAAATAAAAATAGCCCATTTAGACTACCTTAGAGTTTTAATCTTACATATACTTAAAGATATAGAAATAATAGATATTAAGAAAATGATATTAGAAGAAGTAATAAACTACGAAATAGAAATGATAAATTCGCTAGAACGAATATATGAAGACATTTACCCAGAAGGATATTATTCAGACCAAGATTGTGGATGTTAGAATATATTAGAAAAACTAGAGAAAACCAAGATAATCTAAATAACGAAGTTAATTATAGAAACCATATTAGAAAAATAATGGAAGATCTAAAAGAAAAGTTAATATGGATAGAAAAAACCTTAGAAAATTTAGAAAAAAGTACATGTAACAGTTTATATAATATAAAAAACTCACTACGAGAAGAACAACACAAAATAATAAATGATATAGAAAATCTAGAATTAGATATACACTACAGTACAGAAAGAATAAGTTATTAAACAGAAATTTGTAACTCAGCAGTTACTACAGGATAAAATAATAAACTAAAAATTAATGAATACATCTCACAAAAAGAATAACTTATTAAAACAAAATCTAAGAAATAACCACGCACAAAAAAGAATGCTTAGTTATCCGCACCCCCTACAAATGGCTCAGTTCCAGAGTCTCAGCTGATCAAGATCGTACGAATCATTTTAAAAAATTGGTCAAATTGTGTTGGTCATGGACCTAACCCATTTTTAGATCATTTCAATCAAAGTAGCTTTTGAGATAATTTTAGTCCAACTGATTTATAAACTAAATTTATTTTAACTTACTTAAATTCAGCTCAATCCATCCATCTAGCACCTCCCACAAAGTCTATCGAAAACAACCTCTCTACTTAATATGAGATAATGATATAAATTATGTACACTTTGTTCTCTACAAACCTCACTTTTTGAAAATATATTGATTTATTATTATTATTAAAATTTATATAATTGAATGAATCAAGATACATCAGTCAAAATAAAAAAAAAAGAGTAAAACATTCTCATAGTAAAATGAATCTTGACAATATAATCAAAACACTTGTACTTATGTTTTCTTAACAGACATGTAAAAACCCAAGAGGCTACCATAAAGGATGACGACTTCCTTGTGAGACGAAGGGAATGGCTTTAGTCTATTGTGTCTTGGAAATTTGGATTTATGATGAGATGGACGACCATTAATGGACATGTTTTAAATTTATTTACTTATTTTTAGAATAATAGTAGTCTTTTATGTTGAAATTATATAGTATTTATGAAAATTTTAAATTCAACTTAAAGTTGTATTATAAAATTTGAAAAATAACTTAGAATTTGTTTTCAAACTATTTTTTCACTTTTGAGGTAGCATTTTAATATATTCAAGCATGAACATTATTTCAAATATTCTTTGAGAGAAATATAATCAAATATAATTTCAGTTTCAAATTCAACTTTATAAATTTTAAATAAAAATGAAAAATATTTAACATCTATAGCTAATACTCGGTTGAGGATAAGAGAATTTTTAATGAAATCTATTATTAACTAGTGGTAAGTGGTCCGAGCTTTATACTTCTTTTGTCTGATGATATGTGACACTTTTCTATTTAATTTGTTTCACAAAAAATATCACTTTTCTATATTTAGAATAATTTAAATTAAAATTTTTATTTCATGCTTACTAAGTTATTCATGATCACATAAATATTTTAGATTTATTTCAGACCATAAATTTCAAAAGTCTTCCATTTTTTATATTCCCTGTCTAGTTAAATGGTGTCACAAAAATTAAAATAGAAGTAGTAAAATTAAAAATTACTAATTATGTAACGTGGAAGGAAATTCCTTTTTACTTATTTCTTGCTTCATTTATTTGTACATGATAAAAGAGTGAGTTTTGATCACTACTCATACTCATTAACTATATATTTAATTTGATGTTTGAATCTTAATCATTTAGATGTCGAACAAGTGAACTTTTTTTATAATGATTCACATCTTAATTGTGTAGTACTCCTATGTATTCAATTCAATATTTTTTATGTTTTACTCTCTTTTTTTCGTTTTCAAATACTTCTTATTAGATAATAATACACCAAAAACAACAAAAAAGAAGAAACATAGCAAAGTCAAACGAATTTAAGGATTAAATTTTTTTATGTGGGAAAAACAAGTAAAGAAAATTCTAAATTTCTGAATAACTGAAATGCCCCGGGAGAACACTCTGGATGCCACATGGTGCTTATGATCACAAGTGACCACAAGATAACCCATGAGCTGGTACTTGCTGCAAACACTGAATAAAACTGATAACAATGACATGTGCGGAAATTAACTGAAAAACGCCATAAGGTTTTAAGTTCTGAAAACAATACAATTGAATCCATAAAACTGAAACATATGTGGAAATACTGAAATCTGACTGATGAGACTGACAAACTAACTGACTGTTTGAAGCATCTGAAAGCCTTTAAATTGACTGAGGAGTTGATGGGACAAGCCCCCAACTAACTCCGACTAATGAACTGTAAAGAAATACTGAAAGAAACATATTAGGTCCTCGAAACATGAGGACTTACCACCACTGCTGATGCTGATAAGATGAACTGTCCAAGCGCGATCAAGGAACAGTGCATTTGAACCTATGATATTAAACATCATAGTGCAAAAAACGAGTATACAGTCAGTACTTTGAATGTACTAGTATGCAATATAAGGTTAGGCTGAAATGCATAGGCTTATGTGCATGAAGTAAATGCTAACTGAATAACATGTGATAACTGATGCATAAAATACGTGAGAGTTGTAAAATATTAGAATGCATGACCAAGAATAAAACATGATTCTGAAATAGTCTGTAAACTAAAATACTAAAATCTGATAACTGAATAACTGATAGCTATATGCTATGGTCAATGCAAACCCGAAACTGAATTCTATACTGAATAATGAACTCAGACTGAAACTGTGGGAGGTATTATCTAATCGACATGCCCCAAATCTAAGCTAATAGGGGTCCAACTTGTGACCCCAGATGGAAGGGTGCTAGTACCATGCCACGGGTACTAACAATGGCTGTGGAGTCAGTCCTAACTGGTGGGTGACCCCTGAGATAAGTCCTAAGCTGACAGGTGATTCCTGAGAGAATGTAAGTCCTAAAATGGCGGGTGACATCTTTTAATCCTACGCTGTCTACGTAGTTCTGGAACTTAGGGATTGCTATTAAGGACCCAGTCCTAAATGGAGAGTGAGCCTCCATCCCTGAGTTCGCTCGATGCTAAATCCTACTCCCATCTGAACATACATTGATTACGATATTGAACTATGTTTAACTGAACAAGAAACTGATCATGATAACTACTGAATGATAATGCTATTGGTTTATCCGAAATCTTTCTGAAACTACTGAAATTCTGTAAACAGCTAAGTAACGAATGTTCATAACCCTCCAGGGCTCAATGGAAATATCAATAAGTACAAATGCAATCTTTGATAACCCTAATAGGGAATCATTACTTAAAGACCATCACTTTGGCATTTTACCAAACACATGGAGATCAATACTTTAACACGGGAATGATTTTAAACATGATGAGATAACACGAGCACATGACAAAATCATAAACTGAGAATTTGTTCTGAATCACATGAACATGTTACAGAAACTACAACATTTAAAACATACTATAATCCATTCTGCGTGAAAACAATTGTAATCATGACTTGAAATCAAATTACCAAGATATTGATGAGCATATTTTAACTTTCAAACATGTAAAGGCTCTTTCTATCAAAAACTCTTGGAAAAATAATACATGATCGAAATTCATGAGAGTTTCATGGAGAAAATTTAAAGTAACATGTAAAATCATAGTTTAACTATTAAAAATAGATTCTTAGACTCCATGGGTGAAAAGGACCCATGAATGAACATCACACATACCTTAATTGATGAATTCGTGAAGATTCCTTATGGTTTTCTTGAAAATTAAGCTTGAATCCCTTAATTCTTTTGAAGAGGTTAGGGTTTGTTCTTGAGAGAGGATACCTTCTTTTGAGAGGATTTTGTGAAATAGGATAGCAAATTATGCTTTTGGGACCCTAAATCCCGTGTTATGGACCTAATGGGTGAAGGGAAAAGACCCAATTGCCCTTGCAAAAATGGAAATAGAATCTGGAAAAATAAAGGTACGTGATGGAGCACGCGCCGCGGGCTCTGGTCCACCGGACTGGATCGCGCGCTGCGGGCACCCCTACGGGTGAAATGGAGCCCGCACCGCCGGTTTATTTTGGTGCTGCTTCTATTTTGGAAATCCAACACACCCTTACGCTCGTCCAAAAATTACGAAACTCATTCGAGATGTACTATCGACAACCCCGATCATGAATCAACTTAAAATTTAATGTTCCGACATTGAGAAAGTCAAAAATAAAATCATCAAAGTTTAAGGGGCTTTGAAAATGAGTAAGTCCTAACACTTAGTGAAATTTTCTAACTCTTGGACCCTTTTTACATACAATAGTGAGCTGAATTGAGCTAGGATCTTACAGGGTCTTACAATAACTCATCTAATGTACATGCTCATATTCCATAGGCAAGAAAAAGTAAGCAAAAGTAATATGTAGAACAATAAAAATACTGCACAAGAAAGCACTTTAAACATCGTAGTAGAAAAACATAAAAGGTTCCTTATTTACAAAAAATATATAAAGCAACTGAAGTAATAAAATAGAATAGTAAGGGTAAAATGTAAATAAAAAAAGTACTGCACCTGAAAGCACTTTAAGCATATTATAATGAAATAAAAGGTTGATTTTATTTGTAAATTACACAAACAATTAAAGTAATAAAATAGAATACGAAAGGCAAAATGTACATTGAAAAAGTACTATACAAATAACAAAATTGAAATTAAATAAAACCTATTTGAATTTTTGATCAACAATGATAATAAATACAACTTTCAAAGCATCGATTTACAAGATTACTAAGCAAAATTATTTTATAATTCCTATATTGCCTCATGGTCGGCAACTATGTTGATCATGAGTTGTCTGCTTGTTATGGCTTATATATCTATACTTCTACTCCTAATATATAAGCCATAGGTCGAAATGCTTACCGATCACGAGGATGGTTTAGTAATTACAAAATAATTTTGCTAGGTGATCTTATAATTTCAATGATTTAAAAGTTGTATTATTATATTTGTTGACTAAATATTCAAGTAGCTTTTGTTTAATTTCATTTATGTTACATAATCAGTACCTTTTCAAACATAACTTATGTGTTTGTAATTTTCACATATTGCGTCAGATCTCCACCAATAAAATTTTTGTAAGAGTGTTTTCTTTTTTACAATATGATGTAAAATGAGATACAAGGAATCAAAATCCGGTAAACAAGATATAAAGATACGATTACAAAAAAATAAAGAAAGGGAGACGAGATTTAAAAGAAAGAAAGAAAAATCTAACAATTAAAATATACTTATAATTAAATTCATTCCAAGAGGAAAGAGATATTGAACTCATACATTGAGCGGGCAATTTAGTTAAAAGTGACAAAAGAGTTTGAAAATGAGGTGTAGGTGACTCAATTTTTAATAATTGAGTGGAGGTGGCAATTAATTTATTATGGATTAAGAAAGTTGGGAAAGTTTGAAAATAGCCCACAAGTTTTTTAAATTTATACTTTGATCCAAATTTAAAACCTAATATAACTAGAAACGGAGGAAACAAATGCACATTTCTCTCTCTTCTCATCCATTGTTGTTTTCTCGCTTTTCATGATTTTTGTTGTTCATTGTTGCAGCTGCTTTATTCATCATCTTCTGCTTCATGATCATCATCTTCTACTTCATTATCATCTTCATCTTCTTCTTGTCGACCATTATTGTTATTTTTATCGCTGTTGCTACTTGACCAATTTTTTAAGTCAAATTTTGTTTCATACATCACTTTGGCATTACTTCATAGGTGACTTTGGTAAGTAATATTATGATTTTTAGTTGAATTTGTCATCTGGGTAAACTGCTACTGCTGTTTTTTAACAATAGACAGAACCCGTTCATCAATCCAACATAAAAGTCATCTGTTTACACGTATTACTCACCTGTTGTGACAGATGAGTCATCTGTTGCTATGGAAGACTCATATGTTGGATTCATGTTTATGGTTCTATCGTGTCCGTAACATGAATCAAATAGATGAGTCATCTATTGCAACATACGAGTTATTTATTACAACAGACTAGTTATATGTTGCATCAAATGAGTTATCTATTGCAACAGACTAGTTATCTGTTACTATAGATGAGTTATCTGTTGCAATAGAGTTGTAATCTATTGCAACAGAGGATTAATCTATTTGGAATAACATAAAACATCTCCTGCCACAAACCTAACAGATAACCAATATGTTTCAAAACTCTTCTATTGCTACTGGATTCAAAATTATTCGTTACGTCCAGTCGTCGACATGTTTGTTGAGAAGAAGAAATAGACAGAAACATAAATTTTTAACTAAACAAAAATAAAATACATTAGGTAGGTAGATCGGATATAAATAAAAAAAAACATACGGTAAAAGAAAAAATATAACCTAATTATTATTATCATCATTATAATTATTACTATTATTATTTCCAGCTGGCCAATCGTCAATCGATAGTAGCATGACACTTCTTATCCTGCTAATCTCTCGGAACATTCTTGCTCTCACAGCGCCCAACTCCCACTGAAGGTCATTAATCTGCCACTGAAGTTCTCGCATGGTGTCGCACAAAATAGCAATGTCCCAAATAGGATCAACCATATCTAGAACACACATGAATTGATAAAAATATAAAAACACAAGTAAACAAAAGAGTTCGAATGTAATACAATGTATACTACCAATTGGGTATATTTACACAATAAGAAAGAAAAAAACTTACCTGAGTTAGGGAAAAGATATCTGGTCTTTGAAGAGAAAGTGGTTAAAGATGTAATATGAAAGACAAGATGCAAGAAATAAATAGTGTAGTAAAATAAATGAGTAAGGAGGGACCTATTTATAGAGGATTGAATTTGAATGACTTAGGCAAAAAAGCGTGACTGTTCACCTCCATTTTATTAATTATATTCAAACTGGAGACTTTCTGATTACTGAAAAGAGTTATGACTTAATTAAATCAAGCTGCTGACTTTTTGATTATTGTGATAAGTCATGACTTTTTAGCTTGTTATTATTAATTACTTTTTAAATTTAAATAACCTTTTTCTTAATAAAATAATCGAAGACTTCTTATCTTTTAAATAGCTATATTTTAATAATAATAACCATTTTTATTGAATTGTGGCAACAGATTTATATCTGTTACATCTGATAACCTATCTGTGGTAATATATATACCATTTTTTGCAACAAATGAACCATTCGTGCAACATATAATCTATCTATTGCAACAAATTGGTTATTTATTGCGTGAGATGTCTACAGCTGACGCAACAAATGGATTATATGTTGGGGGACCGTCCTTTTTAATAATCATCATATACTTTTATTAATCCAAATTGGTGATTTTTTATTATATAAATAACAAAATAGATCTATGAACAAAAATAATGAAAAGTCACAACTTGTCGCCTATTTAATATTAACATCAATTATTCAAATTAAATTACCATTTTTTATATTTATAAATTGTGTTTATCATCATATACCTTAATTAATTCAAAGTGGTGACTTTTTTATTATATAATTAAAAAATTAAAAAATAGATTTAAAAATAAAAATGGTGAAAAGTCACGACTTGTTGACTATTTAATATTAACATCAATTATTAAAATTAAATAACCAGTTTTTACGGTTATAAACTGTGTTTAACATTTACTTCCTTATTATTTATTTACGAATCATTTTTTATATTAAATAATAAAAAAATCATGACTTTTCACCCTCTCAATACAATAACTCTTTTTATATTAATAATTGTCTGTTGCAACATATGATCCATCTGTCACAATAGATTAACCATCCATTGCAACATATGGTCCATTCGTTGCCACAAACGCTCAATGTCTACCTCCAAGACATGCTGAGAATAAGGAATAAACAGAATGAAAATTAGATATTAAATAAGAATTAAAAATTCAAAGTCGACCAAAAATAGACTTTTGAATTCATTATATACAAATATATAATAAAAAATAAAAAATACATTAGGTTCCTCCCTTAGGTAGATCCGATATAATAAAAGAAAATACATACACTAAAAGAAAAAACATAAAATTATTGTTGTTGTTGTTGTTGTCGTTGTCAACCAGCAAATCATCATCTGACATCAGCAGGGCCCTCCTCAGCCTTGCTCTCATGGCGCCCAACTCCTACTGGAGTTCATGAATCTGCCTTTCAAGTTCTCGCAAGGATTCACGTAAAATTACCTTGTCCAAATCCGGATCAACAATATCTAGAAGTGGAGTTATGTATAATTACATCCCTTAATTAAATAAAATAGGTGGCTTTTCGAATATGTAAATTAAAAAAATGGATCTAAATACAATATTTTATCTTTATTGTATTTCGTAAAGAAAATAAATTTGCTTTAAAATAAATCTAATAGATGGGTAATTTGTTGCAAAATCTATTCTATCTGTTTGATAATTTACAACATATTGACAATTTATTGCAACATATGTATATATCCGTTTGATTACTTCCAACATCTAAGTCATATGTTGCAACATATTGATCATCTATTATAACAAATGTCTATAATTGTTTGATAATTTTAACAGATGTGTCATTTGTTGCAACCGGTTAGTCATCTGTTTATTCAAATTAAGCCATAGATAGGCAAGGAAGAATAAGGTGCATGCAGATGGATGGATACACTTTCATGTGTGGGAGTTAAGTATTACTAATAAGGTCATCGAGACAACATTTTCACATAAAGCACAATGATTTTGTGAATGCAGTTTTTAACCAATTAGGCATTAATCATTCAAACAAGATCCTGCATTATACAGTTAAGTTTGATAGGTTTGAATTGACAAGGCTGAGGAGACATGAAGATGTTATCGATACCCTATTACGAATTAATAACAGTTGTTACTCATGTTTATGTGTGTCAAGTTTTGAGAATGGATCAATATTTGGTGATGCAGGAGTAGCAAGCTATCCAACAAGTTCACAACCATTCACATGTAGCCAAGCTCAAGAGTTACAAAAACTCCAAGCCTTGTTCATGCAAATGGCCGTGTGTGATTTGGTGATTGATCCACCTAATGTCTAAATGTTTTTAAGTGTGAAAAGGAGCTTTGAAGTGTAATAAACTTACACTCCAAGGCCACCCCATGGAAAGGGAAATCTGGTCATTTTTCTCCTTTATTTATGGTGTAATATAAATAGATGATATTAGGATTATTTGATAGCTAGTTCTTTCATAATATTTTGAGACATAAAAACTTGTAATATTGAGAAACTTCTCTCTCTTCCATTGGAGAAGCCCCATGTAATGAACCAAGAACCTATCCCGAGATGTCACATGGTGTTTAAGGCCACACGTGGCCTCAAGCTAACCCTCTAAGCCTGTCATCACTTTCAGAACTCACTAATACGAAAATCAACCTAGAGTAAGAAAGAATAATCATGCCATGAACATACTGGAATATGAAAAGATATTGTCCTGTACAATCAAAATACTGAAGTTCTGCACATAATGGTACTCTAGTCTAACAAAGCCTCTACTACATAATACTGACGAGCCATTGGGACAGATCCCCCAACTGACTCGTACTGATCTAAAAGGAAAACAACCATTTATTAACAAGACAAAATTAGGGACATAGGTCCTCGAACCAAGAGGACTCACCAACTGCGGAAATGTAGATGAAGGTACTCGAAGATCACTTTCGCCGCTGAGACTGAACACCTGAACCTACATCATGAGGAAATATAGAACACATAAGAGTATGGGAATCAGTACTTGGGAATGTACTGAGTATGTGGGGGTGGATGCAGCATTTTTCAATAATATCATAAATGTGTAAGAAGATCATGCATGCTGACAATAATGACTCTCTTCGCTTGAATTACCTGAAATGTAATTTCCATAAATCAGCAATAGTAACACATGTTTCATAAATCTCAAAAATCATTGGTCTCGACTCAACCTCTTTGACTCATGACTTAGAGTGACTCGGTAACTTATGAAACTTAGACTATTATGGACTTGGGAGTTTCTTATAACCGACATAAACCATGTCAGCTGCATGGAGTCTAACATTTTGCCCTCCTAAGGAGAGAACCCCACATTAGCGGGTGCGTCGTACTCTTGCCAGGGAGTACGACCTAAACTTTGTGATCAAAAGCTCATACTAGGACTTTGTCCCACAATTATCAATATCAATCCTATAGGACTTGGCGGTCCTTTAGGTCTACAGTCAGGCCTGGGCGATTCCGACATCGCTTAGTAAAATAGCCATAACTTCCTCGTCCGATGTCGGATTTCGATGAAATTGGTATCGATGGAAATATTATTCAATGATCTACATAAAAAAATAGAAATTAGAGAAATACAACATAATATAAATATCAATCACTTTTGAATCCACCCCGATCCACTCAAAAGACAGATTTAGGCTTAAGGAACGATCGAGGTATTACACCCCAAATCTGAAAACTCATAAGTAGAGTGATACTTGTGTTGTATATTGTCTAGAAACAAGGATCTTGAGGTCATAGAGTTCCTCTTGGTCCAAGTAATAACTTGGTATGAATATTCTTTAGTCTTAGGTTCCTCTCTTATTATTAGGGTTCTTAGACTCTTGAATATTACATGTCAAGTTACTATCTTCTTGTAATCTTGTTAAGATTATGTTTTATAATCTTGAAGTCTAGTGAGGCCGTGTGGGGGTCTTTCGATTCACTAGCACCTTGTTGACTTTTTGGATCTTGGTGAAAAACTCATCATCTTGTTCTAAAAACGTGATTCTTAAAGCCTAGTAAAGTCGTGTGTGGCCTATTTCGATTCACTAGCACTTTCTGTTCAACTTGTTGTTCTTGTGTTAGTTTGTTCATCTTGTTGTTGTTGCAGGATTCTTGCATTGTGGACTTGATAGTGTATCATTTGGTATCATAGCAAGGCTAGTTGTGTTCCTACACTACCAATCTTGGGCTCTCTTGGACGAAAATTAAAAAAAAATATTATTGAAAACTAAAAATTCCAGAAAAAGAAAAAAGAGAAATCTGTCCATCTTGTTGTTTTGACCGAGATTGGTGTTTGTGTGTTTAGATCTAGGTGTTATTTTACTTGTTTAGTGTGTTTCTAGTGTTGGTTTCTTTCTCACCAACACTAAAAGTGTCTAGATCTAAAGTTGAGCTTATAATATTAACTATTGTTGTGGTGACTTGAAGTGTGTTGTAGGTTGTACCTTGTTGATGACAATTGGTGGTTTTGTGTTGTGTTCTTGAAGAAGTTGATATTTTGTTCTTGAAGGTTGTTGTGGTATTCATCTTGTTCTTCATCTATTCTTACAAATTAAGACAACAAAGGTGTAAAATAGATCCAAAAGATTGTAAGACAAAAGTTATAAAGTTGTTGGTGAGAAGACTTGCACACATTACTTCCTAGACTTGACAACCACTTTTCCTTAAATCAAGGGACCTTGTTTTGTGGGATTAGTATAGTCAAATCTCACCTTTTGAGTTTGAAAAGTTGAAAAAGAGTACATGACTTTTACTTTACCTCCAAAACCAATTGTCATCCATTACAAGTTGTGTGAATATTGAAATTTCAGATTTGTGACAAAAAAAATTGTGTGGGACCAAGACCAATTACATGCTGCAACGTCACCATCGCTACTGCCACGCCACTAATAAGCTCAAATTTGGATATTTTCTAGTTTCTAATTGTTGATTCTTGGTTTCCTTGGTTCTAGAACTAATTAACAAACTAATACATTCCTACTAGGTTGTCAATTACTCCTTTGAATCTGTTTGTTCGTGTCAATGATTACTTGGGTGCTTTTATATTTTGAATATGTTGATACTTCTTGGTTCTAGTCCGATGAGAATTCTTTGAGTCTTCAAACAAGAATCTACTCCGGATAAGAGCTTACTCATACCTTAAGGATTCATGGGTTACTAGCTAATCTACAACACTTGTGGAACTAAAGTGTTAGGTGATCCAAATAGTGTAAGTGAGGAGAGGATTTATTTTTCACTAACTTGTTTGCTGATTTTGTAGGTAATACCTTGACTGGAAGGGACTACGTCCCAAAATGTGGATACTAATGCTCTTGACTCTATGAGGGCCACTCTTGAGGCCATTACCCAATACTTGAAAGGTTGAATACAAAAGTTGGAGCCGTGAGAGGGGATTTGACAACAATAAAGGGAGATGTGTTGGCAATTAGTGGGAGATTAGAACAAGTGGAGAGTCAAAGGAACTCTAGCCCTTCTACTCCTCTACATGTTTCTTTAAGTGGGCATGATAGAACTTCCTCTGCAACCATCACTCCTAAACATTGCACCAAATGCTAAATCCACCCCAAGCTTCACTAAATTCCGCAAGCCAAACCACTCCTTTCCCTCCAAACCGTGACCCCACTAGACCAATACATTTCCAAACTCCTTAAGTTCCACAAGAGGGACTTGTACATCAAGTACCTCCGATAAATTCGAACCCTCCCTTCCAAGCTTCATTAAACCAAAGACCACCTCCTCCACAAAATCCAATTCCTCCAAATCAAGTTCAAAATGTCCAAAACCATCCATCCCACTTTGAGAAATATGGTAGAGAGGATTATAAAGGATATGGGGCCTTTGATGATGCTTACATGAGGGAGGAGGAGATGAGAAGGGGTCGTGGACATCAAAGGAGATACCAAGGGCATGGTGAAAGGAAAAACCGACACTAAGAGAGAGATGTAGGCATCAATACCATCAAGTTGAGCCTACCAATATTTAAAGGTGAAAGTGACCCCGAGGCCTACTTAGCTTGGGAATTCTCTTGTGACAAATTTTTCCAAGTTAATGATATCTCGGAAGAAAAGAAAAGTTGTTATACCATTGCTTATTTTGAGGGTTATGCTAACACTTGGTGGGAGTACATCAAGCGTTTTGGTAATAAATTAGTTGATGAACAGCCACCACCTTGGTTTCAGTTGAGGTACTTAATGAGACAACGGTACCTTCCCGAGAGTTATCGCTAGGGGTGTTCATGGATTGGTTAGTGGTCAAAACCATAACCAAACCAACTTAGTCAGTTTTTAAATTTCTAAAACCAAACAAAAAAATTAACTATCAGTTTGGTTCTTATTGGTTTAGTTCGGTTTGGTTTGATTTTTTTGGGTTTATAACTTTAGCTAATGATAAAAGTTGAAAATTAAAAAAAAGATTCAATCTAACATATGAGATGTTAACCGAGTATTGTATCTCAACCGTGAAACTAAGATGTCAACTGAGTGTTATACTTCGGCAAAGCTATGAACAACACCATATGAACACTTCTAAAAAAATATTTTAAAACTACATTTAACAAAATGATATGATAAACCCCCCAAAAGATGAACACGTAAACTTCTTACTCAACAAGGTTAGAAAAAAGTTAAAATTAATGATTGTCTATAGTCAAATGAATCTCAACTATAAATTTCAATATACAACAAGATATTATTTTTACAATTAGTATCATTTGTCATTCAAAGTGCGAAATTCACTTAGAATCTCATAAGGTACTATTAACTAGATGAAAAAATGACTTAATGTGTTACGACTAAAGTTAAGTCATGATTAAAATATAAAGTGTAACAAATATTTATATTGTATTTATGAATAATACATAAATCATTATAATATATATATTTACATATCGGTTCGGTTTGGTTATTTTGTCGGTTATTTTAGATAAAATCAAACCAAACCAAATTAGTATCGGTTTTTTAAAATTCAAAACCAAACCAAACCAAATCTAACCAAATATCGGTTTTTTTAATTGGTTTGGTTTGGATCGCGGTTCAGTTTGGTTAAAAATAAAACCATGAACACCCCTAGTTATCGCCATGAGTTTCTTGCTAGATTGTACAACTTGTGTCAAGGTAACAAAAGTGTGATGGAGTATTATGATGAGTTTCAACAACTCATGTTGAAGCTTGATCATCGTCGGGAACAAATCAGTCATGACATCATCCGGTTCAAGTCTGGGTTGAGCAAAGAAATTTCTACTCATTTAACACTTCACAAGTTTGATACCGTTGAAGGTATTTGCTAGGTGGCTCTTGAGATTGAAAGGGAACTTAAAGAGAGATAGTCATTCAAGGAAAGGGGACAGTCCACCTCGGGTTGGCCTAGAAGCAAGGAGATGGCTCAATCCTCTTCGGGTTGGCCCAAAAACAAGGACCAACCCGCCACTACAAGGTTGCTCGAGCCCAAAACAGTCCAAAAAATTCCTCCAAAATAAGAAGTTCACAAGTATCCTAACCCAAAAGGATTCCAATGTTTCAAGTGCCAAGGTTGGGGACATAAAGTGAATGAACGTCCAAACCGACGCAACGTGATCCTATGGGAAGAGAGATTGTATTACCTTGGTAAGGAGGTGGGTCTTGAAAAGGGAAAGGATGAGGCCGAACCTCAATATGGAGAGAAACCCGAGAATGGACCATATAATGATGATGATGATGGTGAAGATGTTTATCGGCAAGAAGGGGAGTGTGTGGTTCCAAACTTTATAGTTAGGAGTGTCATGATTAGTAAGTCAATAGATGAGCCAAGTCAAAGGGAAAATCTATTCCATACTAAATGTCTTGTAAAGGGGAGTGTGTGCACTTTGGTGATCGATAGTGGTAGTTGTGCAAATATTGTTAGTGCTGCTATGGTAAACTTTTTGAAGTTACCAACTACACCGCACATTATTTCTTACAAGTTGCAATAGTTGAATGAATGTGGTGAATTAAAGGTCATAAGGCAATGTGTGATACAGTTTAAGGTAGGAGACTACCACAATGAAGTGCTTTGTGAAGTGATACCGATACGAGCGTGTCACTTATTGTTAGGTAGACCTTGGCAATATGATAGGTCTACCAAACATGATCGGAGTTCCAATCGATATACACTTGAGAAGGATGGCCAAAAGGTTACACTTCATCCTCTTTTGCCTTTCCAAGTAAATGAGTGGCATCAAAAGATGATAGAATTGAAGGAAAAAAAAAGAAATTTGAAAAGAAAGAAAAAAAAGAGGACCCCGTAGGTGGGGCAGTAGGGGTATCCGAGGTTGCCTCCATATCAAAAGGGAAACAAAACATGGTGATGTTGGTTCGAAAGAAGGAACTCTTTGTGGATCATGATGATGAGATGCCTATGTTACTTTTGGCTCATTGTTTTAACACTAACCCCACTAATTCTTCTATTTCTCCTTTGATTTCTTGTGTGTTTCAGGATTATGAAGATGTATTTCCCAAAGAACTTCTGTAAGGATTTCCCCCTCTTTGGAGAATTGAGCACCGAATTGACTTTGTACCGGGCTCACAATTGTCAAATGAGCTGGCTTATAGAAGCAACCCTACGGACACTAAGGAATTGCAACATCAAGTTGAGGAACTCCTCAACGAAGGGTATATAAGGAGAGCATGAGTCCATGCTCAGTTTCGGTGCTACTAGTGCCTAAGAAAGATGAAATATGGCGTATGTGTATGGACTGCCGATCCATCAATAAGATTACGATAAAATATCATCACCCTATCCTTAGGTTAGATGATATGCTTGATGAATTAAATGGTTCGTTTTTAGTTTCCAAGATTGATTTAAGGAGTGGCTATCACCAAATAAGAATGCAACCCGGTGATGAATGGAAAACTGCCTTCAAGACTAAGTTTGGTCTCTATGAATAGATGGTTATTCCATTCGCCCTAACAAATGCTCCAAGTACTTTTATGAGGCTAGTGAAACATATGATAACGCCATTTATTGGAAAGTTTGTTGTTGTCTACTTTGATGATGTCTTGGTTTATAGCAAGTCTTTAGATGAGTATGTGATGCATTTACAATGTGTGTTTGATGTCCTTAGAAAGGAAAAATTGTATGAAAATCTGGAAAAATGCTCCTTCGGTGTTAATGAAGTTTTTTTCTTGGGTTTTGTTGTTAGTTCAAGAAGGGTCGAAGTGGACTAATCCAAGATAAATGCTATCAAAAATTGACCAATCCCACAAACCGTTGGAGAAGTAAGAAGCATCCATAGGTTGGCTATTTTTTATAGAAGGTTTGTCAAAGGATTTAGCACCATAGTCGCCCCCTTGATTGAGGTTATTCGGAAAGATCAACCCTTCAAGTGGGGTGACGAGCAGACTAAAGCTTTTGAAGCTTTGAAAGCTATGCTCATCTCCGCACCTTTGCTACAATTCCCCAACTTTTATAAGACATTCGAAGTCGAGTGCGATGCGAGTAAAGTAGGCATAGGGGGTGTTTTGATGCAAGATTTAAAACCCATTGTTTACTTTTGCGAAAAAACTCAAAGGAGCAACTCTAAACTACTCCACATATGATTTAGAGTTGTATGCCTTGATTAGAGCCTTGTCCACTTGACAACACTATTTATGGCCTAAGGACTTCGTGATCCGAACTGACCATAAATCCTTAAAGCATCTTCGGGCACAAGACAAGCTTAACAAATGGTATGCCAAATGGATTGAGTTTCTTGAGACCTTCCCTTATGTTATCCAATACAAGAAGGGTAAGGACAATGTAGTAGCCGATTGTTTGTCTAGAAAACATATTCTGGTGTCCACTTTGTCATCAAAATTGATGGGTTTTGAGAGCTTAAGAGGATTATATCCTGGGGACCCTCAGTTTGCTCCTATCTTTAGGGAATGCGAAGAATTGGGTAGGGACAAGTGGATTCGGCTAGGGGTTCAAATCCCTATGCCAAGTTTGATCGTTACTTATTTAAAGGTAGATGATTATGTGTACCCTCTAGCTCTTAAAGAGAGTTGTTTGTGAAGAAAACACATGATGGCGGTCTAATAGGTCATTTTGGGGTCGAAAAGACCCTCAGAATATTGGAGGAGCAATTCTATTGGCCAAGAATGCACAAGGATATGGTTAGGATTTGTGGCCAATGTGTAGAATGCAAAGGAGCCAAATCTCGGCTCCTACCTCACGGGTTGTACACCCCGCTGCCCATCCATCTACGTCCTTGACTTGATATATCTATGGATTTTGTGTTGGTCTGCCAAGAACTAAACGAGGCCGAGATAGTATCTTTGTTGTAGTCGATCAGTTTTCTATGATGGTACACTTTATTCCTTGCTTTAAATATGATGACGCACCTAGCGTGGATTCTGTGTTTGTTGATAATGTTGTCAAATTGCATGGTTTTCTGAGGACCATTGTGAGTGATAGGGACTCTAAGTTCCTAAGTCACTTTTGGAAGTCCACCCACAAACCGATGTCCAAATGGAAGTAGTAAATAGGACTTTGGGTGTTATGCTACATTCCATGGTTAAGGGAAAAATGACTTCTTAGGAGGAGCACTTACCATTGATTGAGTTTGCCTATAACCATGTCATACACTCAAGTATGGTAATGACTCCCTTTGAGTGTGTATACGGCCTCAACCCCCTTACCCCTTTGGATTTAACGCCTTTGACAAGTGATCTCATGATTAGCTTAGACGAAAGCAAGTGGGAAGATTCTATGAAAAAGTTACATGAGAAAGTGTGGCTTCGACTTGAGAAGAAAAACCAAGAAATTGAAAGGAGGGCTAATAAGGAGAGAAAGAAACTCATTCTTCAATCGAGAGATTGGGTATGGGTGCATCTTCGGAAGGATCAGTTTCCATCTCAAAGGAATTCCAAATTGATGCTGAGGGGTGATGTTCCATTCTAAGTACTTGAGAAAATCAATGACAACGCCTACAAGATTGACCTTCCACCAGAATATCAAGTGCACAACACTTTCAACGTGTGTGATATTTCTCTCGTGGATGCTATTGAAGGTGAACAAATGCCGAATTTGATGTCAAATTCCTCTCAAGATGGAGAGGATGATACAGGTGTAGCAAGCTGTCCAACAAGTTCGCGACCATTCACACGTAGCCAAACTCAGGAGTTACAAAAACTTCAAGCCTTGTTCATGCAAATGGCCGTGTGTGAGTTGGTGATTGATCCACCTAATGGTCTAAATATTTTTAAGTGTTAAGAGGAGCCTTAAACTATAATAAACTTACACTCCAAGGCCACCCCATGGCAAGGTCAATCTGGTTATTTTTCTCCTTTATTTATGGTGTAATATAAATAGATGATATTAGGGTTATTTGGCAGCTATTTCTTTCATAATATTTTGAGACATAAACACTTGTAATATTGAGGAACTTCTCTCCTTCCATTGGAGAATCCCCAAATCTGAAAACTTATAAGTAGAGTGATACTTGTGTTGTATCTTGGCTAGAAACAAGGATCTTGAGGTCATAGAGTTCCTCTTGGTCCAAGTAAGAACTTGGTGTTAATATTATTTAGTCTTAGGGTCCTCTCTTATTGTTAGGGTTCTTAGACTCTTGAATATTACATGTCAAGTTACTATCTTCTTGTAATCTTGTTAAGATTGTATTTTGTAATATTGAAGTCTAGTGAAGCCGTGTGGGGCTCTTTCGATTCACTAACACCTTGTTGACTTGCTGGATATTGTTGAAAACTTCATCATCTTGTTCTAAAAACCTGACTCTTAAAGCCTAGTGAAGCCATATGTGGCCTATTTCGATTCACTAGCACTTGTTGTTCTTGTGTTAGTTTGTTCATCTTGTTGTTGTCGCTGAATTCTTGCATTATGGACTTGATAGTGTATCATTTGGTGTCATTGTATAGATCCATTACCGATTGGACTTAACTTTAAGGGTGCATTGGACTCTAAGAAGATCTTCGAAGCCTCCCACTACAGCAAACAAACAAGAACAAAAAACAAATAGAAATTCTCCCATCCCAAATTTAAATTGATGGGTTGTTAGAGAAGATAATTATATGCCAGAAGGAGTAGTAAAAGAATACCTACCAGGGAAAGGGGAGTTGATAAAAGACTATATCATCTGACACCTAATCAACGAGGAAACATAGGGTAGCAAGCAAGGAGCTTCTAGTGAATCTGGCCGATTAAACTGACTTAAAACATAAGAAATTTGAATCAAGCGCCAATATGAAAATGTATCCAATAATAAAAATCCATCTGTCATCTCTCTCAATGAAAAATAGTGTAGCTGTCTACTTTGCTAGGAAATTGTGACTAGTTAGCGTGGCCAGAATGATCACCTACAGAGAAAATAACAGAATACCAAGAAAGGAGCTTTGCTGCAGGCACTAAGGGTTGAAATGATGTACAATAAGTCAAGAAAACTTGCGACAAGAATGGCTTAATTTAAAATAAAAAATCAATCCAAGGCGACAATTTCTGAATTATAAATTGCATCCCATGCCTTCTTGTTTGTGGTTTCGATTAGATCCATTGATATTGACCTGATCGGAACCACTAACAAGATTGAAAGGTAGATTGAGTATAATTACTTCCTTATCAATATGGATGTAATTGATTGTGTTATCTTGACCTAGCATGCTTTCAACATATCTTAAAGAAGATCAAATTCTTATTGTAGTATGTGATTCCTGTGTAGTTGCCAGAGCTCTTGAAAATTATAAAATGGATGGAAATGTAAATTGCACCAGTTCTTTTGACATATTAGCAGCTAAGCATGGAATTTCCATGCTTACCTACTAATATGTCAAAAGCACTGGTCCAATTTACGTTTCTATTCATCTGATAATTTTCAAGAGCTCTGGCAACTACACGGGATTCACATACTATAACAAGTTATCTCTCTTCTCCAAGATATGTTGAAAGCATGCTAAGGTAAGAAAACACAATCAATTACATCCATATTTCTAAGGAAGTAATTATACTCAATCTTTCTTTCAATCTTCATTGTGGTTCCAATCAGGTCAATACAGTGGACCTAATCAAAACCACAAACAAGAAGGCATGGGATGGAATTTAAAATTTAGAAATTGCCTCCTTCGCTTGATTCCTTATTTTAATTTCAGAAGTTCTTGGGAAAAGTTTTATTGATTTAATGTACATCATTTCAACCCTCAGTGCTAGCAAAGTTACTTTCTTAGTGTTGTGTTATTTTCTATGTAGGAGATCCTTCCGACCACGCTAACTAGTCACAGCTCCCTAGAAAAGTGTCCAGCTGCACTATTTTTCTTTGAGAGAGACGACTGATGGATTTTCATTTTTGGATAAATTTTTATATTTGCACTTGATTCAGATTTCTCATGTTTTAAATCATTTTCATCATCCAGATTCACTACACATCCTTAGTATCATGTGTTTCTTCTTTAATAAGGTTTGAGATGATATAATCTTCATCAACTCCCCTTTTCCCTTACAGGTATTCTCCTACCGCATCTTCTGGAATATAGTCATCACTTTGACTAACCCAACCATATAAATTTAGGCTAGGACAATAACTATATTGATTTCCGTTCTTGCTTGCAATAGTGTGATGTTTTAGAGGCCTTTCAAAAGTCTATTTAACCTTTTAAATCAGTCCAATCACTATTGAATCTTTTTACAATGTCACCAAATCTTGATCCCTTCACAAAACTTAATACATAAATATGAGCAACAACCGTCATTAAATTGTAACAGAATATCAGAACCATCTTTCTGGTCCCTCAGATTTCTCATGTTTTAAATCATTTTCATCATCCAGATTTGCTACACATCCTTAGTACCCTATGTTTCTTCTTTAATAAGGTATTAGATGATATAATCTTCATCAACTCCCCTTTTCCCTTACAGGTATTCTCCTATCACATCTTCTGGAATATAGTCATCACTTTGAGCAACCCAACCATATAAATTTAGGCTAGGACAATAACTATATTGATTTCCATTCTTGTTTGCAATAGTGTGATGCTTCAGAGGCCTTTCAAAAGTCTATTTAACCTTTAAAATTAGTCTAATCACTATTGAATATTTTTACAATGCCACCAAAGCTTGATCCCTTCACAAAACTTAATACATAAACATGAGCAATATCGGAACCATCTTCCTGGTCCCTCAGATTTCTTATGTTTTAAATCATTTTCATCATCCAGATTTGCTAAACATCCTAAGTACCCTGTGTTTCTTCTTTCATAAGGTCTGAGATGATATAATCTTCATCAACCCCCCTTTTCCTTTATAGGTATTCTCCTACCGCATCTTATGGAATATAGTCATCACTTTGAGCAACCCAACCATATAAATTTAGGCTAGGACAATAACTATATTGATTTCCATTCTTGTTTGCAATAGTGTGATGCTTCGAAGGCCTTTCAAAAGTCTATTTAACCTTTAAAATCAGTTCAATCACTATTGAATCTTTTTACAATGCCACCAAAGCTTGATCACTTCACAAAACTTAATACATAAACATGAGCAACAACCGTTATTAAATTGTAATAGAGTATCAGAACCATCTTCCTGGTCCCTCAGCCTTATCATTTCAGACCTATCAAACTTAACTATAAAATTGTGGATATCTTATTTGAATGATCAGTGCCTTATCGGTAAAAAATAGCAATCACAAAATTAGTGTACTTTATGTGTATTTTCATAATAACATGATCAGTAATACATACCTCCCACATATGAAGTGATTCCATCTGCAAACAGTTTATTCCTCCGAACCCATCTTTATTGTAGCCTTTTGTGTTTGTCAGGGAAAAGTTGATCAACTTTCACTTCCTTATATCTACAAACAAGAGAAAAATAATTGATGTCAAATAAAAGAGGAATAAAAAGAACATTACAATTGATGTCTGCATAATTTTTTAAAAAAGTAACACAAAATTGAATAGATTCAACATATTTTAACATCTGTTTAACAGCTGACCTATGTGTTGCAACATGTTTATTATAATAGATTGCCCATCTGTTGTAATATATTACCCATCTGTTGTACCAAATTCCACATCTGTTGTAACAGATTTCATATCTATTCAAAAGACGGGCAATCTATAGTAATAGGCTATACATCTGTTGCAACAAATGGATGACATATTGCAATATATGGGTCATCTATTGGAATAAATCAAATCAGCCTTGCTAGTGGTTTGATTTGTTCCAATAGTTACTCTGTCTGTTGCAATATCAACAACAACAAAGAAATAACACCCTTTGTTCCAACACCAACACCACACGTTCCAACAACACTAATCCCACCACTAACATCAATAACAACATCAATAAACAAATAAAATACATACAAAAAAATGATACTGCCAATGACGCTTCTAAAGTTCTCTCAATAGATGACTTTATTCGCATATTTTAATAAAAACAATGGTTCATTCATTGAATACTTAAAAGTCACCTTTCCTTCAATTTTCTTAATAAATAGGATATGGGTAATGGGTAATTAAATAAAAAAATAGATGTAAATAACTAATTTAAATAACTTGCAAAAAAGAAGACGAGAATGAAAGAGAAATAGTGAACCATGCCTGCAATGTCAAAAGAAAGGGGATCAAAATAGCAATTTCAGTTGAGAAAAGATATAGATCAGTTGAGATCTGAAATGATCCTCATGAGAAAAAGGAGAGAAAAGAAATAAAAAAGGATACGGTTGTGATAACCCTAAATAGCAGAGAAAGGAAAAAAGAGAGATGAAATAATTTATGGTTGAAGGACAGATAATTCTGAAGATGAGTTTAAATATTCATTATTAACTTTGAGAGGCACGAGGAGACAAGTGACATTGAAAAGACAAGATATTACAACTCAAGGAGGAGATTTTTGAGTTATCCAAGAAATATTTTTTACCGCCTTAGTATTTTATCTTTTTTATTTCAGACAAAAAATTGTTTTAAAATAAAAAAATAATTTTCAAAAAGATATGTCATCTATTGCAATAGATATCAATATCTGTTTGAAAATTTTTGTCATCTTAGTCATCTATCGTAACAGATGCAAATGTCTATTTGATAATTTACAACAGATAGGTAATCAGTTGCAACAGATATCAATATCTTTTTAAAAAATTTCAATAGCTCAGTCATCTATTACAACTGATGAAAATGTCTATTTGATAATTTACAACAGATAAGTAATTTATTGCAATAGATTTCTTTTCAATTGAATTAGAAATAAATAGGGATGATTTTATAGGGTCAACTACAATTTCAATTGAGTCTTTCCAATTTCATGATATTTTTATTGCATTCCTGTCGACCCGAGTCACCAA
This sequence comes from Capsicum baccatum var. pendulum, assembly GCA_030864225.1. NCBI lineage: Eukaryota > Viridiplantae > Streptophyta > Magnoliopsida > Solanales > Solanaceae > Capsicum > Capsicum baccatum. The sequence continues at coordinate 69,343,952 of CM061552.1, read as the reverse complement.
TCGATCAATCTGAGTTGAAAAGATTCATATTAACCCTATTCATAGGGCTAACTACAATTTCGATTGAGTCTTTGTAATTGCATGATATTGGTATTGTGTTCCTTCCGATTTGTGTCATCAACCGATCAATCTGAGTTAAAATAATTCATATTAAATTATTATTAATCTAATACCTAAATTTATTTAGTTAGAACTAGGTATGAGTTCATAGGGTCAACTGTAATTTTAATTAAGTCTCTGTAATTGCATAATGTTAGTATTACGTTTCTCCCGACTTGAGTCCTCAATCGATAAATCTAAGTTGAAATGATTCATATTAAATTATTATTGAGATAATACTGAAATTAATTTAGCTAGAATTAGGGATGAGTTCATAGGGTTAACTATAATTTTAATTGAGTCTTTGCAATTGCATGATGTTGGTATTGCATTCCTCCCGACCTGAGTCGTCAAGCGATCAATCTGAGTTGAAATGATTCATATTAAATTATTATTGAGGTAATACCTAAATTGATTTATCTATAACTAGGGATGAGTTCATAAGGTCAACTACAATTTTAATTGAGTCTTTGGAATTACATGATGTTGATATTGTGTTCCTCCCAATCTGAGTCATCAATCAATCAATTTGAGTTGAAACGATTCATATTATCTTATTATTAAGCTAATACCTATATTTATTTATCAATAACTAGGGATGAGTTCATACGTTCAACTACAATTTCAATTGAGTCTTTGCAATTTCATTATGTTGGTATTGTGTTCCTACTAACTTGAGTCGCCTATCAATCAATCTGAGTTGACATGATTCATATTTACTTATTATTAAGATAATACCTAAATTGATTTAGCTAGAACTAGGTATGAATTCATAGGATCAGCTACAATCTTAATTGAGTCTTTGCAATTGCATGATGTTGGTATTGTGTTTCTCATTATATGAATTTACCACCTTGATTGTCTTTTCTAGTAGTTGTAAACTTGCACTGCACGTGAGAAGTATGTAGTAGATTTTGAGGTGTAATAGTAATGTCATGGAGGAGATGTGATTGTAGGTCGAAGTTAAGTGAAATATGGTATTTGGGTTGCTTTCCCAATTTAATGGACTATTATAATATGTGGCATGCCTCATTGATGGTACATGATTGGTTCTAGACAATATGCTTGAACTTTAGATGTGGATTGTGGTGGTAAGAATAGTAAATTAAGATTAATGATGTATATTTTGTGGGAGTAAGTAGTAGGCTTGATTTGATGTATGCAATAGCCTAGGTTGGCAACTTGGAAAAAAAGAGTGGATAATTGTGATATATTTATATATATACTATTAAAATGATGAATTGTGGTTGAGTCATTAAGTGTATAAGAGTTTTAACTATATAAGAATGAGTCGAAGCCCTTGGTAGCATGTTGTTAGATAAGGTTTTATAAGTATAAGTGTCATGTGTACCTAGTTTATGTTCTTGAATTTTGAAGTATGGAGAAGTCTGGGGAGTTATTGTACGGTGTAATTTAGTGTTGAATTGAGGTAATATGGGTAGGCAATATACGCCTTTGGTATAGTCTTACAAATTTTACTAAGTTCTAAGTTATGTGATTAGAGTTCTAATGTTAGAATGTTAACTAGTGGAGAATGGATATTTTTGATGTGATAAGGACCGATGATGTGTATGCTCATAATCCTGTGATTTGTAGGGTGATAGCTATAGAGGCTAACGAAATTTAAGAGTAGCATTCCCAAAAAGCAATGCCTTTAGAATATAGTTTATTAGGGGTGTTTGGCATTTATATGTATGGTGATACCCTATTTTTGTGAGTATTGTGCTTGTACATTTAATGAGAGGATATATCCTCAAGTCTTGGACCGTGACTTTGATCTAAGAGGGAGATGATCAGTTAAAGTAGTACTCGAATTTTCTCATGGAGGCAAATTTTAGGAAAGATTCATGATAAATCTAGTCCTATTCAAGAAAGCTCCTCCTACTTTAATTTAAGAGGTCATTTTTCCAATGTCTTATGTATTCAAGTCATGCCTATGCCTATGATTCGTGTTCTCTATGGACTTTTGTCCATGTTCTGATCTCTAAACTAGAGATAATAGTGTCTCTCAGTAATCCAAGCATTGTAGTGTTCAAGATTTATTTTGTGATGCTCATGATCCACAGATCCATGTCTCATATCATATTTAGTTCTAAGGAACTATGCTTTCTGTATGTTACCGATTTATTTTATGTAGGGTTTAGCCTAAAGTGATAAAGTTTATGCAAACTCATGACTATCTTTGCTCTGAAATGGAGAAGCAATAGCTTCAAGTATCAAGCCTTTTCCCAATCATTAACTTCATGAATTCTGGCCTTATGTTATACAAGTCATGATATATGAGCTCATGTTTCTCACCATAAGCTCAACCCTACGAACTCAGGTTGTACTATGTTTATACCCAAATGACTCTCTATTTATGATCTAAACATCTAATGTATAAAGTATTTCATGCCTATTGCATCACATCTGGCATCTCATGCCCCTCCTTGAGTAGTGTAATAAGTATGAGTTATAATTAAATAATGTTACTCCCATTCATGATGCTTATTTTTGGGTCCCTCGATAACCCTCCATATATTAGTATGATGGTGGTTGTGGAAACATAGTAATGTCTTAGGTAGGAGAGTAGATGTTCTTGAATGTGAAAATTTTGATGTGATTCTCTAGCTAAGATTATAGGTGAAGGGGAAAAGAAGGAGATGAACTTTCGTTATGTGAAGTAGTTAGGAAGGAGGTATGCGGCAAAAATCTTTGTGAGAGTGATTGAACTTGCCAGTCTTAGTGGGGACATCCATGTAATGGGTGTAATAATGATAGGCTTGAATGTGGTGAGTGATGAAAATGCAAACCAATACATTATGTGGTTGTACTCTTTGATTTAAGACTTGAGAGTGTTTGATTATAATGATAAGTTAAATTCATATTCCTATAGGGATGTAGGGTATGGAGTCCCGTAAGCTAGCATCTTTTAAACTCCGATTAGGCTTCAACATAGTAGGTGGGCTGTGGGAGAATTGTAAGTTGAAAATAATTAAGTATATTATTTATTATTTGGGGAAGAGATGAGTAGTGTTTCTAAGTTTAAGGTCTATTCGTTATATCTTGCAAGGTGGAGAATGCTTCTATTTCTATCTCCCATGAAATCTTTTATCATGATTAGCACCGATGTACATCAAGCCTATGATCACCAAATAAATTCACAACATATGTTGTGATGATAAAGATCCCTAGAACTCACGTGCAAGGCAATTTATCTGTCAATTCTTATTATCTCATGCTTCGTGCTTACCCGATTTACTAGGGGTTATCATGAAGCTCTTTGAATACCTTCGCATAATTTGTTGTGGAAAAATGTTCAATGATAGGTTACGTTCTTTATTTCATACTTTTAGAGCTTCAACAAGTTCCTATCCATCATTCGAGCATGAATGATCCCAAGGGGGAGATAATATAACATCCCGTAGTTGTATTACACTAATAACGCTCTCTAAAATGACCTTTAGGACCCTCGTATGGATGGTAGACTAGTTTGGACGTTGAGGGTTGCAATGGGGGTGTTTTAATACCTTAAAAATAAGAAGGCTTCACACAATAGGACCTTGTCAAAGGCCATGTGTTGCTTGACAAACATAAAAGGCCACTGGAAAGGGTGCGCAAAGGCATGCGTCGCCCACCTTGTCTTGGGCAATTGTTGTGCGCCGCCTGGTAATTACATAGTAGCGTAAGTGCTCTATTTTGTATTATTTTAAGGGCATTAAGGTGTGTTGACATTCCATATCCGTTTCTAAATAAATATGGATGAAATTAAAGTCCTTCATTACGTACTAACACTCCCAAGATCCCCAATTCATCTTTCCTAAGCAAAAAAGGAGAGAAACTAACTAGGGTTTGAGAGATAAAGCCTCAAGGGTCAAATTTTCTAACATTGTCGTCAATTCTAAGATATGTGGGACTATACTAAACCTCATGAACATAGGTTATCAATTTTAACAAGTTTTGAAGGCATAAAATTATGTATACAATAAGGATTTTGAAAACACTTTGAAGAATATGCATCATGAACCCATTTTAATAAGATAATCATAAAGTTTCTGTAGTTTTTAATTATATTCATGTGTTTAAACGCTATATGATTTGGAGAATTAATATGAGAGCATGATTCATGAAATTTCCCTCTCCGCATGGAATTTGTTTGATTTAACATATTATGGGTTGTTCAATTGCATGTTCTAAAGTATGAATTAAATGTTTTACTATAATTCATGGACTTGACGTTGATTATGAAATGAGGAGAGGGTGTTTTCTTGTTATACATGCACTCTTTGTGTTAAATGAAAGAATTGCACGTGATTTATGAAAAAGAGTTGGACACCGTATGTTGAAAGCATGAAACATGATTTTTTTGCATAAGTTTTTTGTATGCTACTGAAATAAGAACTTTTGTATGTTGTTTACATCTTTTGGGTGGACATTTATATAATTTTTGAATAAAAAGAGCTATGGATACGTTATGATATGATTTGACTTGTAAGTATAGGTATGATGATACCTATTATGGAGTGCCTTTATCATGAAAGAAACAAATATTTTAAGATGTTGAAGCATGGTTTTAAAGAATTAATAATGGGCTTAAAGAGAGTGAGGCGGTCACCCGAAGAAGGCATGAGTTCAGATAATGCATTGCCTAAAATCGTGTTTTATCTACACAAGTTTATTATGTCCTTTAATATGGATTGTATGCTGGCGACGGTCGTATGGCGTAGTACGTATGACGGACCCCAATCCTTACAGCAAACTCGGATTGGGGGCTTGGCCACCGATTTAAGGGAGCGATCCACATAGCCCATGGATTAGTACGAATGTAGGGTGACCCATCTAGTTTAGAAGTAATATAAAGATTTGAGTCATGATTGCAAGAAATTTTTTTACGCTTAATAAATTATGCCCATGTGTTTTCATTTACCTTATGCTAAATAGTTTTATGAAATGCTCTCACTTATGCTATACAAATTATACTATATTTTTGGATTATTCTACATACTAATACTTTCGAGTACTGACCCCCTATATTTCAGGTTTTGAGGCCCAGTGTCGTGGTCTTGGAAACCAGTATAGTATTTTCAGACTGTCAGAGATTGGTGAGCCTCCCTTACATCAGAAGGTGTCTATCCCACATGTTATTTCATTTTTAGGGTTTTTATGATCCAGTCGAGGGCCTTGTCCCGATTTAGAAAGTTTGTACTCTATAGAGTCTTTATAGACGAGATTTGGGTATTGTATTGTCATATTTTCTTGACACAATTTGTATTCTAAGTTACCTTGAATTTTATTATAGCTTTCGCACTTTGATTATGAATGGATTTTGCTTATGATAGTATTCTAAGGTATTTCTCAGGCCTTCATAGTTTGGGATGCCCATCACGGACAGGGCCTCGGCTTGGGTCGTGACATTATTAGAGCATTCTCTACAGTAATTTGAATATGTCATGATTAAATATCCATTTTCCTCTCTAAGGAAACCTCCTCCACTAGCACTATCTGGATCTCCTTTAGTGCACTCATTTTTTCCAGCTTGAACCTCTATGGACTAGGTTTACTCCGTCTAAGACACTTGATATTGATTCTATCCTTGAGTTTTTTCATATGGAGAATAGTGTTGTTCCAATGTTGCTTCAATTGGACTTCGGTGAATTGACATGAAAGTAACATTCTGATCTGGGCAATGACTCTGTTGATGATGCTTTTAGGATAGTTGTTTTTGTACTCATATTGTTCACTACATTTAACTTTTCAAATATCCCGGAGATAAATAAAGGTAAATAGTGAACAAATACTGAATAGACTATAATTTGGATTGCTTAGACTATACAATAAAAGGATCGTTTATACCTCATCTTCTCATAATGCTACAACATTTCAAAAACTATTCCCAAATTTTAGTTGTAAGATTTCCTTTTCTGAATAAATGATCTACATTCTAAATATTTCCTATAAATGCTTTACAACAAATGTATTGGAAAATCCCATTAACGATGAATCTTTATGAAGCTTCATCAATAGAGAGTTTGTTGGACATTAGCTTGAGTATAAATTTTTTTTTGTAAGATATCTTTTTTGTCGGATTTTAGAAGCAATAAGAATAGTACTTTTAGTTTCTCTCAAGACTTAAGAAAACTTGATGATGAAAATACTATTCATATTAAGAGTCCAAATTGAAAGATCACTATTGTATTCTATAATATCAATAATAGTAAATTGAATAACAAGATTAGGAAGAACACTATGCAATTTGTCGGAGTTTTATGCCCCATTACTGATGAATTCAGAGATCTTTGTGTTTTTATTTTTGAAATGACAGAAATTAGGTAAAAGTTGATCAATTGGTCTAGAACCAAGACAATTATACCATCAAAAGTAAATATTATCTTTGAAAAATTTTCAAACAATATGCTTTTCGCAAAGAATCGTTGAATCAAGAAGTCTTATCCAAATATGAGGTTGACATGAAATTCATTTTTTGCAAAACGGGATAAGTTCTTGGACAATATTTTTTTTCAAGAAAATTTTTCTAAATAGAATCTTTAGTTCTAAAATTTCACCAGATATTAGCCCTAAAAACATGACTTATATATTGGATGGATCTAAAAACAATCCTTCCTCCTAAGATAGGGAAGTAAAGCTTCTTTGTTCCGAATAATCCAGTACATTTTATTTTTACAATTTTTGTTACTTCAGAAAAATTAGCAAAAAATTATTTAATTTGTCTAGTAGTAATTTTAGGAAGATCAATCACAAAAAGAATATATAAGAGAATAGAATATAAAACAGATTTGACCAGAATAGCCATACCTCCACACTAATATCATGTTACCTTGCCAACCTTGAATTCTGTTAACTATTTTAGAGATTAATTTTTCAGTGTAAATAATTTTTTCCTTCTATGTATTATAAATAGGAGCTCCTAAATAGTTGAAGGGGAAACTTGTTACTCATAGCCAATATCTTGTTTGATATTACAAAAATAATTGATTATGAAGTATTTTGGCCAAATAAGAAAGACCATTTATTAATATATTGTACAGACGCATTTATTAGATGCTCTCACACTAATCGAAATTCCTACTTCAAACAATATCTACAATCGTATGATTTACTGTGCCTCAAGTAATCAATAAAGTGCATAAGAGTTAAAATATATTGGTGTAAGAAAGGCTCCTATTTCAACTCAATCAATCAAAAGGACACTTTTCAAAAAAAATATGCATTAAAACGGACATGAAAGCACCATGTGGATCAAGAAGAAGCTCGATCTATAGTCTATATTTACATACCCCTTTTCTATATCAGAGCCACACAAGCACCACGTGGTCACCACATAAGGCGCCAACAACCACAAGTACGCCTCTCGCATGCTTCTTATGACCAGCACAAGCTTTTCGATGTGTCGCTCTTCTGTTGGCTGGTCAAATTCAATTCAAAATGCTAGGTTCCTTAATATTCTGATCTATCTTTTTTACTTCACTTAATCTATTCAAAATGCCTTTAAAGTTTTAAAATGCTCTAGGGTTTTCATCTTTTCTCAAAACAGTCGCGATTTCTATTCAATCTCTCTCATCGTCTTTTTTCCTTGATCTGTAATGGCAGAAAGTCGATCTGACTTTTTCTCTCTTTTACAAAAGATTTTGACCTTTATTTATTGCAATCAGAGGTGTCTAAGTTCATTTTGAGTAATTATTTGTGAAAAATCTTCATGAAATATTGAGATTTTAATCGAGATATCTTAAAATCTCATTACACACATACAAGGTGGTCTCTTTTGCAGGATTCCTTTTTTCTTTGGCCTTTTTAGGTAAAGTTTCATATTGTTTTTCTCTCTTTTCTGATCCGATGTCGAATTCCTCTAAATCCTTCAACGTTCATATTCAAGATTTTATTGACTTGAGTTTGAAATTCTAATTCCACTTACAAATTTTTGAATTCCAGAACATCAATTTTATTCTTTATAAGTATCGGTCTTTGACATTCATTTTGATTCACATTTTGAATAACTAGGTCACACTCTAAATTCATCATTGTAATCAGATCTACTTTAAATTTTTGTTTCACCTTTCTACTAAGATGGTGGATCTGAAGGTGTTCGGAGTTAAGACGATTGATATTCAAGAATAGATCTTTGATCAAAAGTATTTATATTTATTGCGCCCGGAAAGGTTAGTGAACATTAATTCCCCTTTTTACTATTTTCTCCCCTTTTATGTTAAAGTATCTTAAATTGCATTTTAATACATTCATTTTGATTCACATCTTGAATACCTAGACGTCACTCTAAACTCATCATTTCAAGTAATCGGATCTACTTTAAATTTTTATTTCACCTTTCTACTGAGATGCACTCTAAATTCATCATTTCAAGTAATCAGATCTACTATAAATTTTTGTTTCACCTTTCTACTGAGATGATGAATCTGAAGGTGTTTGGACTCAAGGACATTCACATTCAAGGATAGATCTTTAATAAAAAATACTTACGTTTATTGCGTCCAAAAAGGTCAGTGAGCACCCATCTTTTTCTATTTTCTCCCCTTTTATGTTAAAATGCCTTAAAATGCATGCCCTAAGTTTGTATGTATTTTTTATGTGGATCTCTTGATCAAAGTGGTACATATTTGAAGTAATCATATAAATCCATCATGACTAAGCTTTAAAATGTTAATTTATTTACAAAAATTTTCATGTGGCCTAATGTGTTTCAATTCGTTCGGATTATGATATAAAAAAAAATTGCTCGAAAAATATTTTAGAAATCATTCTCTGTTACATTAAATTTTAAATGATAAAAGTTAATTTTAGTTGAGGATAGAAAAGGCATAAATTGATAAACGAATTTGTGTAACCGATATATATTTTAGAAATTTGATTGATAATGTAAGTCTTGTCTTAGTTAGAAGTCTACCATGATATGTCAATCACATAATAAACTTGTGTGTAAGCATCACGATAGAACTCCATGTTTCCAACAAATTTTTTATGGTGATAGAAATAAATTGTAATCACAATTAAAAAAATGAAGAAACAACAATTTTTATTGATAAACGATGTGGGTACAAATCAGTTCCTCTCTTGATTCTTCTCTCTTGATTTTTTTCATAATTCAAGGATTGTCAGTAGCGTATTTCTCGAACGTAGAATTTGATATGTATTTCTCCGTAATTCAAGGACCGTTAGTGATGTATTTCTCGAATGTAGGAATATTTGGATTTGATCTCCATGAAAGGAGGGTTTGTCTTCTTGATGTATTTGATTATCAAGAAGGAAGAGTTTTGATCTATAAATATCCTATGAATTTATTGGGACTTTGAAGATCGTTAATCTCTTTGTGAATATCCCGTGAATTTGTGGGATATGGGAGATCCCTCCTTAACGGAATATTTCCCCCTTTATATAGGCATAATTCAGGGTTTAGGGTAAACTAGACTCTAAGAACTCTAACAGAATTTGGATTCTTTTTCTAGAGTCCCACAAATTTTAGATGTCTACAAAAGCCTCCTAATTCAAGGCTTGTCGAAGTGTAGATTTGATGACGAGTCTTGAAGTACCAATAGAGCTTCCATCTTTTTGCGGTGGCTATAGATTTGCAGATCTGATTTATGAGAGAAGAGATGAAGGGCAGATTTGGTCCCACTGGGCGTTCCAAAATTTGTTGGACAGTAAAATTTTTGAGGCCGAAAAATGAATAATTCTAGACAAGAAAATATTGCAACAATCAATTTATTGATTTCAATATGCGAGTGTTACAGTCTCTATGAATCCTCTTATTCGTCTTTTCAAATATAAATTCAAGGGTTTGAGGCTTGATCTTGAATTTGAACTTGATTTGAATGATTTGAGGGACTTGATCTTGACTTGTGCTTGAATTCAAGGGCTTTTGAGCTTAAACTTGAATATTGCGGTCTTGATCTTGAATCTTGATGAACTTGATTTGAATGCTTGAGCTTTTTAGAGAAATTGTGACATTTGATCCACGAGCTTTCTCTTGCTACTTGTTAGAGTTCTGGGGGTCCTTTTCTAAATTATGAGACCCCTATTTATAGTTGTGGAAAGGAAAGACTCATGATGAAGATGAACTTCCTTTGACCAATCAAATTCAAGTGACGTGACACCTTTTATGGGCTTTGATTTCACTGGGCCTGCTGCATCATTTTGACATGTGGCATGGTCCTATTGGTTTCTTCCCTTGACTTGGCATGTCATGTCATTTGACACGCGATGCAATTTGAGCCTCTAGAATATGACAATATCTTGGTGACTCATCATTTATAGTCCAAATTAACGGGCTAGCCCAATAAAAAATTGGATATTAATTAAATCTATATATGTTTGGACTTAAATAATTAATTTAATTATATTAATCCGTAAAATTTATTCAGGACTAATATATTTTAAATTAATATAATCCAAATTTCGTACGAATTTTAATTAATTAAAATTTTGTTGCTCACACTCTACATCAATGCAAACTTATTGGGGCTAAAAGTATATATTCTTCAATTTTATGTAAAGAGAACATACTTCAGAATATTAAAGCTATAATAGTATGATGTTATAACAAAATATTAAAAATAGTCACCATTTACTTAAAAGCTCACATTTCATTTTCATCTAATTACAAATAAAATCTACAGTTAATTCACAACTAATCATCACTTCAAATGAGTAAAGCAAAAAAAGAAAAAAAAAATTACCAGTTACTAAAATGATAGTTTCATTTTCATCTAATTACAAACAATCTTCTATTTCTCCCAACTGATAAAAGTGCACAAGTTTAACTACTTTCTTCTCTAGTAGTTAATTAATTAAAAGCTGACCTTTAAAGCTCAATATTTTGCAATTTCTCTTCTTTTTTTTTCGAAAAAAAGAGCTCATGACCTTTAAAGGTGTTTTTTTGTAATTTAAGACTATATTATTGTACAGTTTTGTTATGTTTCATTGAGCCTCGGAGTTTTGTTTTTGATGTTGTACAGATCTCACGCCTTCTTTTGAAATTAAGAAGATCCTGCTCTTAAAAACTTTTTAAGGATGTTACATGCTTTTAATCGCAGGGTAAAGAGAGTATTGAGGTGATTTTGGAAAGGCTTCAGGCAGATGGCTATGGAGTTGCAAAGAATTTTGAAAGTTTCAGTCATGTCTCTATCCAGCGTTTGGGTCGTCTACTTCTAGATGCTCGATGGGTTAGATCAGAATCTTTCTGTTATTCATAGTTTACTAATTATATTTTGCCGATCTTGTATTAAGTCACTAAACATAATCCGCCAAAAAATACTTTCATGATAATATTTTTACAGACTGAAAGAAAAAACACGAGTGCCATAAAAAAAAGGCACATATGTTTTTTCTTTTCGTCTGTAGAAATATTATCATGAAAGTATTCTTTGGCAGATTATGTTTAGTGACTGAATACAAGATCGGTGAAATATAATTAGTAAACTATGAATAACAGAAAGATTCTGATTTAACCCATCGAGCATCTGAAAATAGATGACCCAAACGCCGGATAGAGACATGACCGAAACTTTCAAAATTCTCTGCAACTCCATAGTCATCTGCCTCAAGTTTTTCCAAAATCACCTCAATACTCTCTTTACCCTGCGATTAAAAGAATGTAACATCCTTAAAAAGTTTTTAAGAGCAGGATCTTCTTAATTTCACAAGAAGACGTAAGATCTGTACGACATCAAAAATAAAACTCCAAGGTTCGATAAAACATAACAGAACTGTACAATATAGTCTTAAGTCATGAGTCCGCTTTTGCAATTTTTTGTATTTAAAAATTCGACCTTTAAACGTGGATTTTGTTAAAAAAATCAAAGTAAACCTGAAGTATTGGACTAAATCTTAAATATAAGCTAAAATTGGATTAATATTGAACTAAATTGAAGATCACTTTGAAAATGAGTTATATTGGGTTGGGCTAAAATCAACTCAACATGAAATTATTTGTGGTCAACCCAAAATTTTATTCTAGAGCTAGAGATATGATGACACTAAATAATTTTTTAGTATAAACAGTAAAAAAGACATAAATAATTTTTTTAAAAAAATATTGTGTTTAACTTAGCTTGATGTATACAATATCCTAAGGGGTCGTTTGATAGGAGGTATAAGTTGGTATCCTATGGGTAAGTTTAAGATATCTCATGAATAAAATTTATATCATGTTTGATTAATGATATAAGTTTATCCCGAGATTAATTTACACTATCAATCAAACATGGTATAAATCTATTATCAAAGTTAGTCTTGCTATAATCCGTTAATGATTGAACTATTTTATACCACCTCCCATGTGGTATAAAATAGTCTAAGAACTATAATCCGAGGATATTTTAGTCTACATATCAAACGACCTCTGATGGTGCCAAAGATGGCTTAAAAGTTGATGACCCCCAGCTTGTCCAAAATTTTTGGATTGAACACAAGATAATTTTATATTGGGTTGATTTTAGCTCAACCCAACGTAACTTATTTTCAATGTGATCTTCAATTTAGTTCATTACTGACCCCATTTTGAAACCCATAATTAAAATCTAGCCCAATACTTAGGGTCGGTTGGTTGGAAACTAGTTATCCCGTAATTAGCTATTTCGAAATAAGTTATGTCCGACACTATCATATAAATGATGCGATAAATAATCTCGAAATTAACTAATATCTCTGATCAAATGTCCGATAAAATAATTCTTTATTTTATTCCGTGATTATATACCTTATACCTCTTACCAAACGACTCCTTAAGGTTTACGTTGATTTTTTTTTTTTAACAAAATCAACTTTTAAAGATCGATTTCTTGAATAAAAAAATCGCAAAATCTGATCTTATGGGGTCACTCTTTTGGCAAAATATTGACCTTTTATTTATTTTAAAATTTTCTTTTACAAACACCAACTTCTAGATATCGATTTTGTAGATTTTTTTTTCTTCTAAAAACACGACACCCAAACTTAAAGAGTATAAAAATTGACCTTCTAAAATCGATTTTTGCCATTTTTTAGTAGTGCAGATCAAGGTTTGGTCTTGATTTCTAGTTCATGACTGCAACGTGGGCCTCGAGTCGGGTCTTAAGTCTCATGTTCAGAGTGTCGATGAAGGCTCAGTTCCAGAGTCTCGGCTGATCAAGATCGTACGAATCATTTAAAAAAATTGGTCAAATTGTGTTGGTCAAGACCTAACCCATTTTTCGCTCATTTCAATCAAAGTAGCTTTTGAGATAATTTTAGTCCAACTGATTAATAAACTAAATTCATTTTGACTTATTTAAAATCAGCTCAATCCATCCATCTAACACCTTCCACAAAGTCTATCGAAAATAACCTCTCTACTTAACTTGAGATAATAATATGAATTACATACACTTTTTTCTCTACAAACCTCACTTTGTGAAAATATATTGATATATTATTATTATTATTAAAAATTTATATAATTGAATGAATCAAGATACAAAAAAGTAAAACATTCTCTTAGTAAAATGAATCTAGAGAAGATAACCAAAACACTTGTACTTATGTTTTCTTAATAGACATGTAAAAACCAAAGAGGCCACCATAAAGGATCACGACTTCCTTGTGAGACGAAGGGAATAACTTTAGTCGATTGTGTCTTGGAAATTTGGATTTATGATGAGATGGACGACCATAAAAGGACATGTTTTAAATTTATTTACTTATTTTTAGAATAATAGTAGTAGTAATTTTTTGTTGAAAATTATATAGTATTTACGAAAATTTTAAATTCAATTTAAAATTGTATTATAAAATTTGAAACATAACTTAGAATTTGTTTTCAAACTGATTTTTCTCTTTTTAAGTAGTATTTTAATATATTCAAGCATGAATATTATTTCAAATATTCTTTAAGAAAAATATAATCAAACATAAATTCAATTTCAAATCCAATTTTATAAATTTTAAATAAAAATAAAAAATATTTAACATCTATGGTCAAACACCTACTAAAATTCAAGTACGTGCCAAAACAAGAGAAAATATGATTCAAGTATAATTATAAAAATAATTAACACTCGGTTGAGGATAAAAGAATTTTTAATGAGATCTATTATTAACTAGCTAGTGGCAAGTGGCCCGAGCTTTATACTTCTTTTGTCTGATATGTGACACTTTTCTATTTAATTTATTTCACAAAAAAATATCACTTTTCTATATTTAAAAATAATTTAGATTAAAATTTTTATTTCGTGCTTACTAAATTATTCATGACCACATGAATATTTTAGACTTATTTCAGATTATAAATTTTAAAAGTCTTTCATTTTTTCTACTCCCTCATGTCTAATTAAATGGTGTAACAAAAATTAAAATAGAAATAGTAAAATTAAAAATTACTAATTATGTAATGTGAAAGGAAATTCCTTTTTAAGTATTTCATGCTTCATTTATTTGTACATGATAAAAGTGTGAATTTTGATCACTACTCATTGTTATTAACTATATATTTAATTTACCAACATGGGTTGTGGTGTAGTGGATGGGGTTGCTCAACCCTTAACCAGAGGTCGAGGGTTCGACCCTGGTTATGGAGAAAACTCTGTTGGGAGTGCTGTCACCTTAATGGGCCCTGCAACACGCGATCCGAATTAGTCGAGGCTCCAATACTGACACCTAACACCGGATGGGAAACCAGAAAAACTATATATTTAATTGGATGTTTGCATCTTATTCATTTAGATGTCGAACAAGTGAACTTTTTTATAATGATTCACATCTTAATTGTGTAGTACTCCTAAGTATTCAATTCAATATTTTTTATGTTTCAGTCTTTTTTTTTTCTTTTTCAAATACTTCTTATTAGATAATAATACACACAAAAACAACAAAAAAGAAGAAACATAGCAAAGTCAAACGAATTTAAGGATTAAATTTTTTTATGTGGCAAAAAAGAGTAATAAAATTCTAAATTTTTGAATAACTGTAACGCCCCGGGAGTAGCCACACGGTGCTTCCGGTCACAAGTGACCACAAGTTAATCCATGAGATGGTACCTGCTGTAAATACTGAATAAAACTATAACAATAACATGTGCTGAAATTAACTGAAAAATGCCATAAGGTTTTAAGTTCTAAAAACAATACAACTAAATCCATAAAACTGAAACATATGCAGAAATACTGAATTCTGAATGATAGGACTGACAAACTAACAGACTGTCTGAAGTGTCTGAAAGCCTATAAACTGACTGAGGAGTTGATGGAACAAGCCCCCAACTAACTCCGACTGACTAACTTAAAAGAAATGATGAAAGAAACATATTAGGTCCTCGAAATATGAGGACTCACCACTGCTGTTGCTGTTGCTGATAAGATGAACTGTTTAAGCATGATCAGGGAACTGTGCGTCTGAACCTATGATATTAAACATCATAGCGCAAGAAATGAGTATGCTGTCAGTACTTTGAATGTAATGGTATGCAAGATAAGGTTAGGTTGAAATACATAGGCTTATGTGCATGAAGTAAATGATGACTGAATAGTATAAGATTACTGATGCATAAAATATATGAAAGTTGTAAAATCTGAGAATGCATGACCAAACATATAACATGATTCTGAAATAGTCTATAAACTAAAATGTTGAAATCTGATAACTGAATAACTGATAACTGTATGCTATGGTCAGTGCAAACCTGAAACTGAATTCTATACTAAATATTGAACTGAGACTGAAACTGTAGGAGATATCATCTACCTGATATGCCCCAAATATGAGATAATAGGGGTCCAACCTGTGACCTTAGTTGGAAGGGTCCTAGTATTGTGCCATGAGTACTAACAATGGCTGTGGAGTCATTCCTAACTGGTGGGTGACCCCTAAGATCATCCCTAAGCTGGCGAGTGATCCCTGAGAGAATGTCAGTCCTAAACTAGCGGGTGATATCTCTTAAAACAAGGTCCTTATATCTATAAAAAGGAGAAAAACAATTGATTTCAAACAAGATAAGAACAAACAGAACATTACAACTGATGTCTGCATAATTTTTAAAAAAGGTAACACAAAATTGAATAAATACAACACATTTCAACATCTGTTCAACAGTTGACCCATATGTTGCAACATGTCTGTTACAATAGATTTCCCATCTATTGTAACATATTACCCATCTCTTGCAATAGATTCCACATCTGTTCAAAAGACGGATGATCTATTGTAACAGGCTACGCATCTGTTGTAACAAATGGATGACATGTTGCAACATATGGGTCATCTATTAGAATAAATCAAACCAGCCTTGCTAGTGGTTTGATTTGTTCCAACAGTTACTCCATCTATGCAACATCAACAACAATATCAACAACAAAGAAACAACACCATTTGTTCCAACACCATCAAAAATACCAACCCCACACGTTCCAACAACACTAATTCCACCAACAATATCAATAACAACATCAATAATAAAGAAACAAAAAAATACGTACAAAAAAATAATAATGTCAACAACGCTTCTAAAGTTCTCACAACAGATGAATTTTTTTGCATATTTTTAATAAAAACAACTGTTCATTCATTCAATACTTAAAAGTCATCTTTTCTTCAATTTTCTCAATAAATAGGATATGGTTAATGGGTAATTAAATAAAAAAAATGTAAATAACTAATTTAAATAACTTGCAAAGAAAAAGACAAGAATGAAAGAGCAATAGTGAACCATACCTGCAATATTAAAAGCAAGAGGATCAAAACAACAATTTCAATTAAGAAAAAATATAGATCGGTTGAGATCTGAAATGATTCTCATGAGAAAGAGGAGAGAAAAGAGAGAAACAAGGAGATGATTGCGATGACCTTAAAGAGGAGAGAAAGAAAAATAAGAGAGATGAAATAATTTATAGCTGAAGGAGAGATAATTCTAGAGATGGGTTTAAATATTCATTAATAACTTTGAAGGGCACGAGGAGACGAGTGACATTGAAAAGACAAGATATGACAACTCAAAGAGGAAATTTTTGAGTTATCCAAGAAATATTTTTTACCCCCTTAGTATTTTATATTTTTATTTTTGATAGAAAATTACTTTAAAATAAAAAAAAAGATTTTCAAATAGATATATCATCTGTTGCAACAGATATCAATATCTATTTGAAAATTTCCATCAGCTCAGTCAACTTTCGCAATAGATGCAAATGTCTCTTTGATAATTTACAATAGATAGATAATCTGTTGCAAAGATATCAATATCTGTTTGGAAATTTTCAACAGCTCAGTCATCTATTAGAACAGATGTAAATGTCTATTTGATAATTTACAACAGATAAGTAATCTATTGCAACATATTTTCTTGCAATTGAATTAGAAAGAACTAGGGGTGAGTTCATAGGGTCAACTAAAATTTTAATCGAGTCTTTGTAATTGCTTGATTTTTTTATTGCGTTACTCCCGACCTGAGTCATCAATCGATCAATCTGAGTTGAAACGATTCATGTTAATCCTATGATTTAGATAATTCGTAAATTGATTTAGCTAGAACTAGGGATGAGTTCATAGGGTCAACTACAATTTCAATTGAGTCTGTGTAATAGCATGATATTGGTATTGCGTTCCTCCCGACTTGAATCATTAATCGATCAATCTGAGTTGAAACGATTCATATTAACTTATTATTAAACTAATACCTAAATTGATTATCTATAACTAGGGATGGGTTCATAGGGTCAACTATAATTTTAATTGAGTCTTTGTAATTGCATGATGTTGGTATTGTGTTCCTCCCGACCTGAGTCATCAATCGATCAATCTGAATTGAAATGATTCATATTAACTTATTATTAAGCTAATATCTAAATTGATTTACCTATAACCATGGATAAGTTCATAGGGTCAACTACAATTTCAATTGAGTCTTTGCAATTGCATGATATTGGTATTGTGTTCCTCCCGATCTGAGTCGTCAACCGATCAATCTGAGTAGAAATGATTCATACTCCCTCAATTTCAAAAAGAATGACCTACTTTGACTTGGTATAAAATTTAAGAAAATAAAAAAAAAAATTGAAACTTGTGGCCTTAAATTAAAGTAGTGTCAAATGTACGAAAATGCACTTTAATCTTATGGCCCTAAACATGCCATGTGGAAAGCTGACATTAAAGTATTTTCAAAAAAGAAAAGGGGTCATTCTTTTTGAAACGGAGGGAGTAATTAAATTATTATTGAGATAATACCTAAATTTATTTAGCTATAACTAGGGATGAATTAATAAGGTCAACTACAATTTCAATTAAGCCTTTGCAATTGCATGATGTTGGTATTGCGTTTCTCCCGACTTGAGTCGTCAATCGATCAATCTGAGTGAAATAATTCATATTAACTTATTATTAAGTTAATACCTAAATTGATTTATCTAGAACTAGGGATGAGTTCATAGGTTCGACTACAATTTCAATTGAGTCTCTGCAAGTGGATGATGTTGGTATTACGTTCCTCCTAACCTGAGTCGTCAATCGATCAATCTGAGTTGACATGATTCAAATTAACTTATTATTAAGATAATACCTAAATTTATTTACCTAGAACTAGGGATAATTTCATAGGGTTAACTACAGTTTCAATTGAGTCTTTGCAATTGCATTATGTTGGTATTACGTTCCTCCTGATATGAGTCGTCAATCGATCAATCTGAGTTGAAATGATTCATATTAACTTATTATTGAGGTAATACCTAAATTGATTTATCTAGAACCAGGGATGAGTTCATAGGGTCAACTACAATTTTAATAAAGTCTTTGCCATTGCATGATATTGGTATTGCATTCCTCATTATGTGACTTTACCCCTCTTGATTGTCTTTTTTTAGTAGTTGTAAACTAGCACTGCACGTGAGAAGGTACGTAGTAGATTTTGAGATGTAATTGTAATGTCATGGAGGAGATATAATTATAGGTCATAGTTAAGTGAGATGTGGTATTTGGGTTGCTTTCCCAATTTGATGGACTAGTATAATATGTGGCATGCCTCATCGATGGTACATGATTGGTTCTAGACAATAGGCTTGAAATTTAGATGTGGATTGTGGTGGTTAGAAAGTAACTTCAGATTTATAATGCATATTTTGTGGGAGTAAGTAGTAGGCTTGATTTGATGTGTGTAATAGCCTAGGTTGGCAACTTGGGAAAAAGGAGTGGATAATTGTGATATATTTGTATATACAAGAGACTACTATTAAAATGATGAATTTTGATTGAGTCATTAAGTGGATAAGAGTGTTAAGTATATAAGAATGAGTCGAACCCTAGGTAGCATGTTGTTAGATAAGGTTTTATATATATAAGTGTCATGTGCACCTAGTTTATGTTCTTGAATTTTGTAGTATGGAGAAGTCTGGGGAGTTGTACGGTGTTATTTAGAGTTGAATTGAGGTAATATAGGTAGGCAATATGTGCCTTTGGTATAGTTTTACAAATTTTATTAAGTTGTAAGTTGTTTGATTAGAGTTCTAATGTTAGAATGTTAAGAAGTGGAGAATGGATTTTTTTATGTGATAAGGAGTGAGGATGTATATTCTCATGAGACAGTGAGTTGTAGGGTGATGGCTATAGAGGCTAGCAAAAGCTTAGATTAGTGTTCCCTGTCGCACCCCTTTTTCGCTCGAGGGTCGAGTCGAAGGGTTTTTTCAATTAGAGTAACGATATTGATTAGGGATTAATTTATTTACAGAGTCACCACTCAAATTGAGTTATGGTGTTCCAAATCACCTTTTGAATCCCTAATGAAAAGAAAATGACTCTTCATTGATCTGTAAAAACAAAATATTGGGTAAGGAATTCTGTTGACCGAGGAGAAGAAGTGAGGCACCCCTCGGATCCTGTGGTTCTAATACGGTCGTTTTTATTGACTTATCTTGACTTAAACTATTTTGATAAATCTTATTAAGGCCTAAATTCACTAATTTTTTATTATCCCTAAATCTGTCTATATATCTCATATTAAACTAGTGAAAAATAATTTTAGAAAATATTTATTAAAGTGCATTATTGCTTCTTTAAAATATTTTTAAGTGTCTCGAAAAGATGCATACGCCTTATTTTTAAATGAGACAAAAATTTTAAACGTGTCTAAAATTTATCTAGGGTTAAAAGTGTTGGTTTCATCTCTTGTAAACTCGAGACAATTTTTTCTTATTCTTTTTCACTCTTTTACAAGAAGTTTCGAAACAAAATTCACATCTCATCTCGATTCTGTCACATTTAATTATCGGGCCTTAAACTTTTAACAAGAGGTGGATGGTTCTAATATTTATGAATCAAAACCAACTAATTACAAGCACAAATTAGCAACAACTAACCACAGAAAATAATTCATGTTTATAACAATTCATGCAATATGAATTTTAACATGAAAAAGAAACAGCAAGGTACTTGGATTTAAGAAACAAGAAAACATGAGGCATACCATTATCATTTTTTGCTCTACCTGATTCGTAATTCAAATCTAAAAGAATTTGTTTTAGCTTTAGGAATTAATGTTTAAAAATGTATCTCATCTTCTCCATCGATGAATAGATAATAGAGTCCACTTTAATTCAAACACAAATTAGAACATATTTATATTCAAGATATTAATATCTTGAAACCTCCAAATCCATGGACAACTATTAAAATGCCCTGAAGGGCAATTAAACATACAACTCAGATTTAAAACCACACATAAAAAATCAGCTAAGATTTCATGCTTTGATTCATAATGATAAAACTTATGGAATAACAGTACAAAAATGGGATAAGAGACTTTGTAATGAACATAAAATATTATAAGAACAGAAACCCCGCCTCCAAAAGTCCAAACGGAGACCTGACCTTCACACTTTTCTTTCTTTTTCCTCTCTTTTTTACTGCCTTTCTTTGTTTTCTTCTTCAAAGTTTTTCCTTGTATGTTTTTTTTTTGGTTTCCCATCCTATGTCCGGTACCCGCATTGGAGCTCGACTAATCCAGATTCGCGCTGGGTAGGGCCCCATTCGGGGGGTAGCGCTCCCAACAGAGTTTTCTCCATGCCCAGGGTCGAACCCTCGACCTCTGATTAGGGGTGGAGCAGCCCCATCCGCTGCACCACAATCCATGTTGGTGTTTTTCCTTGTATATATTTCTCTCTGTTAATTTTTCTTTCTGATTCTCTCTGTCTTTTCCAATGTCCCAAGTCTCTCTCAATTCTCTTTCTGATTCTCTCTGTCTTTTCCAATGTCCCAAGTACGTAATTCTGTTTGATGTAATTTGAGGGAATTCCCTTAAATAAAGGGCTTTTGAGGGGGAACAGTTAAGGGGAATCATATAAGGAGGGAAGAGGTTGGGTAGTTTTAGGATTTATTTATTTTTAAATATTTTTTAATTAAAATATAGAAAATAATAATAAATAAAAAAGATAATATTAACTAATTAATTTTTATATTTAAGAAAATAAAATAAATTTTACAAATATTCAAAAATAAATATAATTAAAGTAATACTAAAACTACTAGCTTATTTATTAAAATTTAAAAGGAAAATATATATTTTTGATTTTTTTGTATTATTTTAAAAATAAAAATAAGATATCCCAAAATATAACTTTATTTATTTATTTATTTATTTTCAACTAAAAACTTAGTGAAAAATAAAATAAGAGCTAAAATAGATATTGGACAAAATATAAGTATTTAATGTCGAGAAAAAAATAGGTTTAAAACTCGAAGAGGGTCAAAAATTGCGTGTTTACATTTTGCCCCTCTTTCTATGAAATCTCAAAGAGTTTTCATACAAAGAAGTAGATAAAGAGTTGATTTTTGATCCTCCGACTATTCGAAAAGTGAGGATAGAATAAAATGAAATAAAAGATGTGATCGAGTCTTGATTTTAGACCGCCTATATATCCCGGGTTATAAAGGAATCAGGTCACGTGTAATTCAAAGATAAAATGGTGAGAGAATGAGTTAGAGGTCGAGTGAGGTTTCGTTGAGTTTTCGGTTCACAACTTCTTCTTTACATTCACATGAATAACAAAAATAAAATTGAAGATATAAGCGAAAGATCCTATCTATTCAGCTATTCTAGAATCTTGACTTGAATCTTCATGACTTCTCAAATAGTTAGATAATCGTTATTTTGAGTTGGTTCTTGGCATTGGAGAGGAACTTCACAATCTTCATTCTTCAGACTTTTCTCTGACTTGAACTTGAAAATCTTCACCTTATTCTTCAGGCAGGCTCCTGAACTTGCAACTGATAATGTTCACCCCATTCTTCATGCGGGCTCCTGACTTGCTATTTCTTCACACTATTTTTCAGGCGGGCTCATGACTTGTTATTTCTTCACCCTATTTTTCGGGCAGGCTCTTGACTCAAAATAAAAGGTAAACTAGAAAAGAAAAATCTCATTTTCAGGAGGGTCTTGAGAATAAAATAAATTCCCATTATTCAGAAAGATCCTGAGCAGAAAATAAATTCCTATTCTTCAAAGGGTCCTGAGCATAAAATAAATTCCATTCTTCAGGAAAGTCCTGAGCATAAAATAAATTCTCATTCTTCAGGAAGGTCCTAAGAATAAAATAAATTTTCATTATTCAGGAAGGTCCTGAGCAGAAAATAAATTACCATTCTTCAGAAGGTCCTGAGCATAAAATAAATTTCCATTTTTCAAGAAGGTACTGAGCATAAAATAAATTCCCATTCTTCAGGAGGGTCTTGAGCCAAAAAATAAATTTCCATTCTTCAGGAGGGTCCTGAGCATAAAATAAATTTCCATTCTTCAAGAGGGTCCTGAGTATAAATAAATTCTCATTCTTCAGGAGGGTCCTGAATATAAATAAATTCTCATTCTTCAGGAGGGTCCTGAGCATCAAATAAATTCTCATTCTTCAGAAGGGTCCTGAGCCAAAAAATAAATTTCCATTCTTCAGAAGAGTCCTGAGCAAAAAAAAAAATTTCATTCTTCAGGAGGGTCCTGAGCATAAAATAAATTCTCATTCTTCAGGAGGGTACTGAGCTGAAAAGTAAAGTCCCATAAATACGAACAAAATTATTGCCCCAGTTTGCACTAGAAAATTTTGTGAGAGTCATCACATCACAACTTTTGAAAAGTATAGTAAAGAGGGTGAATCAAGGCCCTACTAAAGAAATATGTTCTTTCAGAGTAAAAATGATGACCAAAATTAGGAAATGCGTCTTCTAACACATGAAACTTAAATTACCCAAACAAGAAAGTGCATCTCCTAGGGATTAAATGAAATGACTCAACTATAAAGTGCGTATTCTAGGAGTGAATGTTCAAGTTAGGAAATGCATTACCTAACATATGAAAACTGACATACCCTGACTAGGAAGTGCGTCTCCTATGGGTTAAATGAATGACTCGACTAGAAAGTGCATCTTCTTGAAGTGAATGTTCAAGTTGGGAAGTGCGTTACCTAACGCATGAAAACTGACATACCCTGACTAGGAAGTGCGTCTCCTAGGGGTTAAATTAAATGACTCGACTAGAAAGTGCATCTTCTAGGAGAGAATGTTCAAGTTAGGGAGTGTTTTACCTAACATATAAAAACTGACATATCCTGACAAAGAAGTGTATCTCCTAGGGGTTAAATAAAATGACTCGACTAAAAAGTGCGTCTTCTAAGAGTGAATGTTCAGGTTAGGAAGTGTGTTACCTAACACATAAAAACTGACATACCCTGACTAAGAAGTGAGTCTCCTAGGGGTTAAATGAAATAACTCAATTAGAAAGTGCATCTTCTAAGAGTAAATGTTAAATTTAGGAAGTGTGTTACCTAACACATGAAAACCGACATACCCTGACTAGGAAGTGCGTCTCCTAGGGATTAAATGAAATGACTCGACTAAAAAGTGCATCTTCTAGGAGTGAATATTCAAGTTAGGAAGTGTGTTACCTAACACATAAAAACTGACATACCCTGACTAGGAAGTGCATCTCCTAAGGGTTAAATGAAATGACTCAACTAGAAAGTGCGTCTTCTAGGAGTGCATGTTCAAGTTAGGAGGTGCATTGCCTAACATATGAAAACTGACATACCCTGACTAGAAACTGTGTCTCCTAAGGGTTAAATGAAATGACTTGAATAGAAAGTGTGTTTTCTAAGAGTAAAGTTCAAGTTAGGAAGTGTGTCACCTAACACATGAAAACTGACATACCCTAACAAGGAAGTCTGTCTCCTAGGGGTAAATGTAAGAACTCGATTAGAAAATACGTCTTCTAGGATTGAAGGTTCAAGTTAGGAAGTGCCTTACCTAACAAATAACTGAAATAACCCAGATAAGGAAGAACTTATCCTAGGGGTTAAATTAAATGACTCAACTAGAAAGTGCATCTTCTAAGAGTGAGTGTTCGAGTTAGGAAGTGTGTTACCTAACACATGAAAACCTACATACCCTGAATAGGAAGTGTGTCTCCTAGGGGTTAAATGAAATGACTCGACTACAAAGTGCGTCTTCTAGGAGTGAATGTTCAAGTTAGGAGGCGCGTTACCTAACATATGAAAACTAACATACCCTAACTAGGAAGTGTGTCTCCTAGGGGTTAAATGAAATGACTCAACTAGAAAGTGCGTCTTCTAGGAGTGAATGCTCAAGTTAGGTGGTACATTACCTATCATATGAAAATTGACATACCTTGACTAGAAAGTGCATATCCTAAGGGTTAAATGAAATGACTCGAATAGAAAGTATGTCATCTAGGAGTAAAGATTCAAGTTAGGAAATGTGTCACCTAACACATGAAAACTGACATACCCTGACAAAGAAGTGTGTCTCTTAGGGGTAAATGTAAGAACTCGACCAGAAAATGTGTCTTCTAGGAGTAATGGTTCAAGTTAGGAAGTGCCTTACCTAACAAACAACTGAAATAACCCAGATAAGGAAGCGTATATCCTAGGGGTTAAATGAAATAACTCAACTAGAAAGTGTGTTTTCTAGGAGTGAAGATTCAAGTTAGGAAGTGTGTTAACTAACAAATGAAAATTTAAATTACCCAGACAAGAAAGTGCGTCTCCTAGGGGTTAAATAAAATGACTTGACTAGAAAGTGTGTTACCTAACAAATAAAAACTTGAATTATTCAGACTAGGAAGTGTGTCTCCTAGGGGCATGGGATGATGAGTTTTCACCATAACTGTGATTACTAAACATGTGAAACAATATTGCCTCCTGCATTCGCAAAAGTGAGGAAATGGATCTTTTGATATTTAACCTTTAAATCCCTTGATTTAAAGATGACATGTATTTTTTGTTTCATATAACGAAAACTTGTGAGTTTTTTAGAAAACACGGTCGTTGATTTGCGGCATTTGGCTACCTAGGCAATGACTCTTGCACTTGTCATGATCAACTCCATTTCAAATCATTGATAGATATTGTTGACTTGTCATACTTTTGATCCCAAATTCTGGCTACTAAAAGTATTTCACTCAACTCGTATTTTCCTTGCATGATGCCGCTGGGTTTAACTTCTAATGCACCTTTTATATACTTATGAGTGTAAAAAATAAACTGTCGGATAACAAGCATTCTCGAATACATTGCTTTATTTTTGAAACATGTTATCTTTGTGTGTTGGCTCGTTGTCTTGATTTGCGCAACTGAAGGAGTTGATACCAAGTTTTGAAGTCCTTCTTCACTTGTCTTGACATAAATTTGACTCAAAAATACGCAAAAGATGATGATAGTGATTTTTTTTTTACTATAAAGACACAAAAATTAAAAATTAAAAATAAAATAACAAAAGAAAAAGACAATAGACATCTCTTTTTTTTTCAAAAATGTCAAAAAGAAAAACTTATCTGGGTGTAGTAGCTGATTCCAGTGATTATGATATGCATTTTGAATTAAACAACCGGATCTTTCCACATTAATCATTTGTCAACTTTTGTTTACTTATTGAATTTGAAATACGTACATTTTTGAACTTGCTCCCTTTGGATTACAATCCTCCTTCGGCTAGTGGCACCTCAATGAGTTTTTGCCAACGAGCCTATCTTATTTTCATTTCCTTCTCAACTCACTGTCTCCTTATGATGCTCGTGAGAGTTTTCACCAATAAGACTCTCTCATTTTTATTGTTCTCACAACTCACTGTCACCTTATGGTGCCCAAGAGGGTTTTCACCAATAAGACTCTCATTTTTTATTGTTCTTACTTTTTTGTTTATCGACGAAGGAAAATGAAGCCCAAAATATGAAACATAATATACCTATATCATGCTTAGCCTTGACATTCTGAAAGATTGAAAAGAAGATCTTTCTTTGGTTGTAACTTGTCTTTTGTAAAAGGTTAGAAAGAAAGGGAGACATGAGACTCAAAATATATATTATATAGGGTGAGATTTACAACTTTTAGAATCGAATTATAAAGAAAATAACTTTTTTCACAATTTTATTTCATACTGGGTAACTTTGAATTTTTGCTTGATTGGACCGAACCCCATAGTAGGGGTACCTATGTATCTTGTCATAGCAAGAATCTGGTTAAACGTAGTTCAG
This sequence comes from Capsicum baccatum var. pendulum, assembly GCA_030864225.1. Taxonomy (NCBI): domain Eukaryota; kingdom Viridiplantae; phylum Streptophyta; class Magnoliopsida; order Solanales; family Solanaceae; genus Capsicum; species Capsicum baccatum. The sequence goes on along the minus strand of CM061552.1, from coordinate 69,317,386 downwards.
GCAAGTCTTTCTTTTTCTTGACTTTGATTTTTGATTTTTTTTCATCATTATTTTTTTTATCATCATCATTTTCATTTTTCTTTTCATTTTGAACTTTTGACTTTAATTGATTCCAAAAAAGGATTATGAAAGAAAAATCGAATCAAAGCTCAAAGGGGGTAAGCAAGGATGACACAACATTTGGATAGAAGAATCAAATGTCTACGTCATATCAATACTTAAAAATGCAAATACATAACATGCAATGAACGAGTGGATCATAAAAATCATGCACATCTTTTAAACATTGACCTTGATTGAGCAGGTTCTCATGTGTCACTTCTTTCATGCTTGTGAAACATATAAGCCCATTTGTGTTGTACTTTCCTCACAACAGATGAATATTTTTTTTAGTTAACTTCCTTTTGCTTTTTGGACAATAGAAATTATATATTCTCTAGTTGATCTCATTCAAAATGCTTGAGATGGACCTTCTCATTAAAGACCAAGTCATTTTTATTCGCAAAGTGATTTCCTTAATATATTCAAGTGAGGCTATAACTAGGTCCCCAAATATCTCAATACTTTACTTATTTCCTTATATTTTTTTTTTCAACTTAATTTCTTGACTCGATGTTTCAGCATTAGATTTGGTTTTAAGATCTGATGAAAATTCATCATGCATATCATATCACTAGAATCTCTATAAAAAGAACTATGTAAAGAAAGGAAAGACAAATAAATAAAATAAATAAATAAACATAAAAATAAAAGGGACACACATTTTGTTGTCAAAAAGATAAAAGGGTTTGAACAGAGATGATAAGAAATAAGATAAGATTGATCCCGAACTACAACCTTGAAATAATTCGGGTAGCCAGAAGAAAAACAAACTAACTACCAAAACTCCCTCCTCGTGAGGAGTGAAGTGACTTTTGAATTGCCGAGCTTTGATATTTTAGCCATTGATTTGCATGTCAACCTTAACGGAGTCTCCATAATCATTGCTACAACTTTGATTTTTCTTCTTGGACCTAACCATTCTAAATTTATCACCATCAAACTCTCTCTAAAGTAAATCGTCAGCAGTTTTCTCTTTCCCTTGCTCCTCTTATTTGATTAGAAAACCTTTTCACATGAGCCAAAGGATCACCATGGCCCTCGTACATGTCCAACTTTGATGTTTTGGACTCTAGAGGCAAGTGAACACTGTTAAACATGCACAAATTCTTGTAAGAAACTCTTTTTTTCTCTTTCAGTAGTTGCATGTTTCTCATATTGTGCTCCAAATGTCATTTCTTCTTATTCTTCAATTCTAACAGTCTACACCAACTCATCTCAGACCCTATACCATTTTTTGTGGGTCATCTTGCCTGTTTTTTTGGACCTGATGTTGTATGGGTGAGATGCCAATTTAGCCACAAACCAACCGCCTAAATATTATTTTTACATTGGTAATAATGAATGGGTCAGGGTTTAATATTTTTAAAACTTTTCTTAAGAATATCACCGAACCCAATAAAGGTCGCCTACGTATCTCATCAACGTGAGAATCAGGTATGCGTTGTTTGTGAAATATATGTTGTATAAAATTCAGCCTCAAGACCCCTAAAGGTTCAGGACTGTTAAGATTTATATATATTTTATTTTGTAAAAACTTAGAGTCCGTTTGAGATTGCTATTACAAAAATATTTATTTAAAAAACACTTTTATAAAATAACTTTTCAGAAAAGTGTGTTTGAATAAAGTAATTTGTGTTTGGTAAATCCATTTGTAAAGTACTTTTGATAAACAACTTGTGTTTGGATAATCTTTTTCAAGAAGTTCTTTTTTGAGACAAATGGCCAAAAAGGACATGTATCAATAGACTTTTACTACTAAAATCAATTTATAAAGAAAAATTTATTTTAAATATCTATTATAATATTTTTAATTAAAATTTTATTTTTATTTAATTAAAAAGTACATACTCTAAAATTTTCAATCAATATTTATATACATAAATACATTAAAAATATTAATAATGATGTATTACTTAAATAATTTAAACATCACTTTAAAATATCAAACAAAAACAAATATAAAAATTATTTCATAAATTAAACCATTATTTATGAAAAAATTAACGCCAAAAATAATTAGTCCTTCATACGTCACAAAATTCTCAATGATTTCATCCTTAATTTTATTATGCAATATCTCCATACGAGTAGAAGATCTGTCTTGTATTGCTTAAGGTATACCAGAAGGCTCATCTCCTTCTTCATATATGTAAACTATATGGTAACAAATATGTGACTTTTCATGAATTATTTATTTAAAATTAAATATTCGAGAAAAAATTTACAAGTGTTGTCAAAATATCATTTATTCTTGTAACGTGATTCATCTATCGTTTGTTATCATTAATAATAAAAAATAAAAAGTTATATATTCTTTGGATCATCATCGATGATTTTTTAAAATTTATTTAAAGAAAATGAGTAAAAATAAAATAATAATTTATAAATCATAAATAAAATAAAGAATTATGATATAAATTTGAATTATAAAGTATTAAAATCAAACTTTTAATCATACTTGTAAGATATGTTATATATATATATATATATATATATATATATATATATATATATATATATATATATATATTAGAGTGTGTGTGTGAGAGAGAGAGAGAGAGTGATAGAGATATTTTAGTCATTACAAAAGTAATTTTCTGCTTATGCTTTTTTTGAAAAGCAAAATTTTTTTTCTTCTTTCCTGAAGCAGAAAAATTGTTTCTGCTTCTTTTTAAATGCACGTTTGTGTGTGTGTGTGTGCGTGTGTGTATATGTATATATATGTATAAAAATTGAACTTGACTATAAGAAAAATAATTATAAAAGTAATCATATTTTCAAAATATTTTTCAAATAAATCTATGAATAACTTTTCAAAAGATAGGGTCGTATCTCGAAAAAGGGCTTCCTAGGTATCCCGCTAAATAGGGATTCGTAGGTATCCCGCTAAATAGTTCATGAAAACCTTAAAAAACTATGTATATTTGTTATTTTCTTTGAAAAGTGATTTACTAAATTAGAGGACAATATACTCTCTTGCATTTTACCAAGTTACTAAAAGCCGGTCAACAATCAAATAGCCTTCTAAATAAATGTCAAAGAGCATGTAGGATGTACATGTTGGTCATTATAAAAAAGGACACTTGTATAAAGAGGGACACCTATCCTAGACAGACCCGACTCCTGTGCCGAGTCCCGCTAAGTCAAATGCACACAATGCAAATAAAGCGGAACCTAGTAGGGATAACCAGATTCTGAGTTTCAGTTCTTCTAAGTTTAACCTAATAGGAATAGGTGTCGAGACTGAGTTACCCGAGCGGACACTAGAGTCGGGAAGGAACAACTTATTCGGTAGCAGTGCTACTCCGCCTTCGTTGTCGATTCGAACCCCGCTTAACATGTGTGACTAATAATCCTTAACCAGGTGCCTTGACACTCCGGCTATCTCAAAAAGAAGGTAGGATGCATATGCTGTATTGCTTCTATCCTATTTTCAAAGACTCAAAAGGGGTGGGCAAAAAAATACAATTTATAATACAGTTCAATCAATATCAAAGCAATAAATGAACAACAAGTAGCACATTAGGCCAACAAACACAATAACAAAAATAACTAAAGCAAGTAAAAGTAAATATTAAAAGCTCGAATTATAATAGTCCCCAACAGAGTCGTCAGAGATTCACACCTCTTTTTCGCTCGAGGGTCGAGTCAAAGGGTTTTTCCGATTAAAGTGACGATATTGATTAGGGATTAATTTATTTACAGAGTTGCCGCTCGAAATTGAGTTATGGTGTTCCAAGTCACCTTTTGAATCCTTAATCAAAATAAAATGACTCTTCATTGGTCTACAAAAACAGAAGACCGGGTAAGAAATTCTGTTGACCAATGGAAAGGTGTGAGGCACCCCTCGGATCCCGTGGTTCTAATTCAGTCACTTTTATTGACTTATCTTGACTTAAACTATTTTGATAAATCGTATTAAGGCCTAAATTCACTCATTTTTTACTATACTTAAATCTGTCTATATATCTTATATTAAACTAGTGAAAATTAATTTTAGAAAATATTTGTCCAAGTGCATTATTGCATCTTTGAATTATTTTTAAATGTCTCAATAAGATGCATACGCCGCATTCTTAATTGAGACAAAAAATTTAAACGTGTCTAAAATTTACCTTGCGTTAAAGATGTTGATTTCATCTCTTGTAAACTCGAGATAATTTTTTCTTATTCATTTTATTCCTATTCACTCTTTTACAAGAAGTTTCAAAACAAAATTCATATCTCATCTCGATTCTCTCACATTTAATTACTGGGCCATAAACTTTTAAGAGGTCGATGGCTCTATTATTTATGAATCAAAACAAACTAATTACAAGCACAAATTAGCAACAACTAATCACGAAAAATAACTCAATCGTTGTAAGTGAAGGTGGGATTTGAAACGGTAGATAACAAAATTGATATATGATTGTCATAAGCCACATGTCCTTCATAGAATAGAATTATTTAGATTTCATGTTTATAACAATTCATTCAATATGAATTTTAACATGAAAAAGAAACAGCAAGGTACTTGGATTTAAGAAACAAGAAAACATGAGGCATACCATTATCATTTTTTGATCTAACCGATTCGTAATTCAAATCTAAAAGAATTTGTTTTAGCTTTAGGAATTAATGTTTAAAAATGTATCTCATCTTCTCCATCGATGAATAGATAATAGAGTCCACTTTAATTCAAACACAAATTAGAACATATTTATATTCAAGATATTAATATCTTGAAACGTCCAAATCCACGCACAAATATTAAAATGCTCGAAAGGGCAATTAAACATACAACTCAGATTTAAAACCACACCAAATTAATCAACTCAGATTTCCTGTTTTGATTCACAATGATAAAACTTATGGAATAACGGTATAAAAATGGGATAAGAATCTGTGTGATGAACTTAAACGATTATAAGAATAGAAACACCGACATCGGAAATCCAAACGGAGACCTGACCTTCACTCTTTTCTTTCTTTTCCTCTCTTTTTTACTGCCTTTCTTTGTTTTCTTCTTCAAAGTCTTTCCTTTGCTGTATTTTTCTCTTTGTTAATTTTTCTCTCTCAATTCTTTTTCTGATTCTCTCTGTCTTTTCCAATGTCCCAAGTTCGTAATTTTGTCTGATGTAATTTGAGGAAATTCCCTTAAATAAAGGGCTTTTGGGAGGAACAATTAAGAGGAATCAGATAAGGGGGAAGAGGTTGGGTAGTTTTAGGATTTGAATTTTTTTATATATTTTTTAATTAAAATATAGAAAATAATAATAAATAAAAAATAAAATATTAACTAATAAATTTTTATATTTAAGAAAATACAATAAAAGTTTACAAATAGTCAAAAATAAATATAATTAAAGTGATACTAAAACTACTAGCTTATTTATTAAAATTTAAAAGGAAAATATATATTTTTGAATTTTTTTGTATTATTTTAAAAATAAAAATAAAAATAATATATTCCAAAATATAATTTTATTTATTTATTTATTTATTTATTTTCAACTAAAAACTTATTGAAAAATAAAATAAGAGCTAAAATAGATATTGGACAAAATATTAATATTTAATGTAGAGAAAAAAAATAGGTTTAAAAACTCGGGGAGGGTAAAAAATCACGTGTCTACATTCCCGGAAAGCAATGCCTTTAGAGTGTAGTTTATTAGGGGGAGTTTAGCGTTTATGTGTATGGTGATACCCCATTCCGTTGAGTGTTGTGCTTGTACATTTTATGAGAGGACATGTCCTTAAGTCTAGGATTGTGACTTTGATCTACGGGGAAGATGATGACTTAAGGTACTTCTTGAATTTTCTCGTGGTGGCAAATTTCAGAAAAGATTCATGATAAATAGTCCTATTCAAGCAAGTTCCTCCTACTTCAATTTAAGAGGTCATTCTACTAATGTCTTATGTATTCAAGTCATGCCTATGATTCGCATTCTCTATGCACTATGTTCATGTTCTGACCTCCAAACTAGAGACAATAGTGTCTCTCAGTAATCCAAGCTTTCTAGTGTTCAAGCTCTATGTTGTGATGCTTATTACCCACAAATTCATGTCTCATATCATGTTTAGTTCTAAGGAACTACGCTTTCTATATGTTACCGATTCGTTTTATGTCGAGTTAAGCCTAAAGTGATAAAGTTTATGCAAACTCATGACTATCTCAACTCTGAAAATAGGAAGAAATAACTTCAAGTATCAAGCCTTGTCTCAATCAATAACTTCATGAATTCTGGCCTTATTTTATCCAAGTCATGATATATGCGCTTATGTTTTTCACCATAAGCTCAGTCCTACAAACTCATGTTGTACTATGTTTATACCCAAACGACTCTCTATTTATGATTTAGACATCTAATGTATGAAGTATTTCGTGCCTATTGCTTCCTATGTGGCATCTCGTGCCCCACCTTGAGTAATGCAACAAATATGAGTTATAATTAAACAGTGTTACTCCCATTCATGATGCTTATACTTGGGTCTCTCAATGACCCTCCATATGTTAGTATGATGGTGGTAGTGGAAGCATAGTAATGTCTTAGGTAGAGGAGTAGATGTTCTTGAACGTGAAAATTTTTATGTGATTCTCGAGCTAAGGTTATAGGTGAAGGGAAAAAGAAGAAGATAAACTTTCTTTCTGTGAAATAGTTAGGAAAGATATATGCGGCAAAAATCTTTGTGAGAGTGATTGAACTTGCTAGTCTTAGTGGGGAGATCCATACAGTGGGTATAATAATGATAGGCTTGAATGTGGTGATTGATGAAAATGCAAACCAATGTTTTATGTGGTTGGTACTCTATAATTTAAGACCTGAGGGTGTTTGATTATAATGATAAGGTAAAGTAGTATTCCTAAAGGGATGTAGGGTATGGAATCCCATTGATTAAGCTAGCATCTTTTAAACTCCGGGTTAGGCTTCAACATAGAAGTTCTATGCAGTGGGACTTAAACTCTTGAAGATTAGGTTGGTTGGGGGAGAATTGTAAGTTGGAAATAATGCAGTATGCTATTTATTATTTGGGACATAGAGGAGTAGTGTTTCTAAGTTTAAGGTCTATTCATTATATCTTGTAAGGTGGAGAATGCTTCTATTTTTATCTCCTGCAAAATCTTAATACACGATTAGTATCGATGTAAATCAGGCCTACGATCACCAAATAAACTCGTACCATATGTTGTGATGATTATGATCCCTAGAACTCATGTGCAAGGTCATCTCTCTGTGAATTCCTATTATCTCACGCTTCGTGCTTACCCGATTCACTACGGTTCATCATGAAGCTCTTTTTATACCTTTGCATATTTTTGTATGGAAAAATATTCAATGAGAGGTTATGTTCTTTATTCCATACTTTTAGATCTTCAACAAGTTCCTATCCATCATTCGAAGATGAATGATCCCAAGAGGGAGATAATGTAATATCCCGTAGTTGTATCATACTAATAACGCTCTCTAAAATGACCTTTAGGACCATCGTATGGATGGTAGACTAGTTTGGACGTTGTGGGTTACATTGGGGGTATTTTAAAACCCTAAAAACAAGTAGGCGTCGCACAATAGGACATTGGAAAAGGCCATGCGTCGCATAACAAACGTAAAAGGCCACTGGAAAGGGTGTGCAATGGTTATGCGTCGCCAACTTGGAGCTGTGCAATGACCATGCGTCTCCCACCTTGGCTTGGGCAATTGTTGTGTGCCGCATGGTAATTTCATAGCAGCGTAAGTGCTCTATTTTGTATTATTTTAAGGGCATTAAGGTCTATTCACATCCCATATCCATTTTTAAATCAATAAGGACAAAATTAAAGTCCTTCATTACGTATTAACATCCCAAGATCCCCAATTCATCTTTCCTAAGCAAAACGTAGAGAAACTAACTAGGGTTTGAGAGATAGAGTCTCAAGGGTCAAATTTTCTCAACGTTTTCATCAATTCTAAGATATATGGGACTATCCTAAACCTCATGGACATAGGTATCATTTTTAACAAGTTTTAAAGGCATGGAATTATGTATACAAGAAGGGTTTTGAAAATACTTTGAAATATGCATCATGAACCCATTTTGATATATAACATCAAGTTTCCGTAGTTTTGAATTATATTCATGTGTTTAAATGCTATATGATTTCGAGAATTAATATGACAGCATGATTCATGAAATTTCCCTCTCCACGTGGAATTTGTTTGATTTAACATAATATGGGTTGTTCAATTGCATGTTCTAAATTATGAATTAAATGTTTTACTATAATTCATGGACTTGAGTTGATTATGAAATGAGGAGAGGGTGTTTTCTTGTTATACATGCACTCTTTGTTTTAAATGAAAGAATTGCACGTGATTTATGAAAAGAGTTGGCCACCGTATGTTGAAAGCTTGAAACATGATGTTTTTGCATAATTTTTTCGTATGCTGCTGGAATAATACCTGTCATACGTTGTTTACATCTTTTGGGTGGCCATTTATATAATTGTTGAATAAAAAGGGCTATGGATACGTTATGACATGATTCGAATTGCAAGTCTAGGTGTGAAGATACCTATTATGGAGTGCCTTTAGCATGAAAGAAACAAACGTTTTAAGAGCATGAAGCATGGTTTTAAAGAACTAAAAATAGGCTTAAAGAAAGTGAGGGGTCCACCCGAAGAAGGCATGAGTTCAGATAACGCATTGCCCGAAATCGTATTTTGTCTATATGAGTTTATTATGTCCTGTAATATGGATTGTACGCTAGTGATGACCCTATGGCGTAGTACGTATTACGGACCCCAATCCTTACGGAAAACTCAGATTGGGGGCTTGACCACCGAGTTAAGTGTGGAATTCATATATCCCGTGGATTAGTACGAATGTAGAGTGACCCATCTAGCTCAGAAGTAAAATAAAGAGTTGAGTCATGATTGTAAGAAAAATTTTTAAAGCTTAATAAATTATGCCCATGTGTTCTCATTTTCCTTATGCTAAACTATTTTATGAAACGCTCTCACTGATGTTATACAAATTATACTCTATTTTTGGATTATTCTACATACCAATACTTTTGAGTATTGACCCCTTATATTTCAGGTTTTGAGGCCCAGTCCCGTGGTCTTACAAACTAGTAGAGTATTTACAGACTGTCAGAGATTGGTGAGCCTCCCTTACATCGAAAGGCGTCTATCCCACGTGTTTTTCCTTTTTAAGGTCTTTATGATCTACCCGGGGCCTTGTCCCAACCTAGATAGTTTGTACACTATAGAGGCTTCATAGACGAGATTTGGGTGTTGTATTATCATATTTTCTTGACACAGTTTGTATTGTAAGTTACCTTGAATTTAATTATAGCTTTCGCACTTTGATTATGTATGGATTATGCTTATGATAGTATGCAAAGAGATTTCTCGAGCCTTTGTGGTTCAGGATGCCCATCGCGGCTATGGCCTTGGCTCGGGTCGTGGCATTATTAGAGAATTCTCCACAATAATTAGAATATGTCATGATAAACAATCCATTTTCCACTCTAAGAACACCTCCTCCACTAGAACTATCTGGATCTCCTTTTAGTCCACTCGTTGTGTTCAGCTTGAACCATTATGGACTAGGTTTACTCTGTCTAAGACACTTAATATTGATTCTATACTTGAGATTTTTAATATGTAGAATACTTTTGCTTCAATTGTTTTTTGGTGAATTGACACAAAAGAACATTCTAATCTGGGCAATGACTCTGCTGCTGATGCTTTTAGGATAGTTGTTTTTGTACTCATATTTTTCACTACATTTAACTTTTCAAAACTCCCGGAGATAAATAAAGGTAAACAGTGAACAAATACTGAATAGACTATATTTTTGTATTACTTAGACACTATTTAATAAAAGTATCATTTATATCTCATCTTCTCGTAATGCTACAACATTTCAAAAAGTATTCCCAAATTTTAGTTGTAAGATCTCCTTTTCTGAATAAATGATCTACATTCTAAATATTTTCTATAAATGCTTTACAACAAATGTATTTGAAAAGCCCATGAACTCCGAATTTTTGTGAAACTTCATCAATAGAGAGTTTATTGGACATTAGCTTGAGCATAAATTTTTTTGTAAGATATCTTTTTTGTCAGATTTTAGAAGCAATAAAAATAGTACTTTTAGTTTCTCTCAAGACTTAAGAAAACTTGATGATGAAAATACTATTCATAGTAAGAGTCCAAATTGAAAGATCACTATTTTATTCTACAATATCAACAATAGTAATTTGACTAACAAGATTAGGAAGAACACTATGCAATTTGTCGGAGTTTTATGCCCCATTACTGATGAATTCAGTGATCTTTGTGTTTTTATTTTTGAAATGACAGGAATTAGGTAAAAGTTGATCAATTGGTATAGAACCAAGCCAATTATACCATCAAAAGTAAATATTATCTTTGAAAACTTTTCAAACAATATGCTTTCACAAAGATTCCTTGAATCAAGAAGTCTTATCCAAATATGAGGTTGACATGAAGTTCATTTTTTGCAAAACGGAATAAGTTCTTGGACAATATTTTTTTTCAAGAAAATTTTTCTAAATAGAATCTTTAGTTCTAAAATTTCACCAGATATTAGTCCTAAAAATAAGACTTATATGTTGGATGGATCTAAAAACAATCCTTCCTCCTAAGTTAGGGAAGTAAAGCTTCTTCATTCCGAACAATCCAGTACATTTTATTTTTACAATTTTTGTTACTTCAGAAAAATTAGCAAAAAATTATTTAATTTGTCTAGTAGTAATTTTAGGAAGATCAATCACAAAAAGAATATATAAGAGAATAGAATATAAAACAGATTTGACCAGAATAGTCATACCTCCACTATAATATCATGTTACCTTGCCAGCCTTGAATTATGTTAACTATTTTAGAGATTAATTTTTCAAAGTAAATAATTTTTTCCTTCTATGTATTATAAATAGGAGCTCCTAAATAGTTGAAGGAAAAACTTGTTAGCTCATAGCCAATATCTTGTTTGATATTATAAATAATTGATTATGAAGTATTTGGGCCAAATAAGAAAGACCATTTATTAATATATTGAACAAACACATTTATTAGATGCTCTCACACTTATCGAAATTCCTACTTCAAACAATATCTACAATCGTGTGATTTACTCTTCCTCAAGTAATCAATAAAGTGCATACGAGTTAAAATATGTCGGTGTAAGAAAGACTCCTATTTCAACTCAATCAATCAAAAGGACACTTTTCAAAAAAAATATGCATTAAAAAGGACATGAAAGCACCATGTGGATCAAGAAGAAGCTCGATCCACAGTCTATATTTACATGCCCCTTTTCTATATCAGAGCCACACAAGCACCACGTGGTCACCACATAAGGCTCCAACAACCACAAATACGCCTCTCACATGCTTCTTATGACCAGCACATGCTCTTCCATGTGTCGTTCTTCTATTGGATGGTCAAATTCAATTCAAAATGCTTGGTTCCTTAATATTCTGATCTACATTTTTTACTTCGCTTAATCTATTTAAAATACCTTTAAAGTTTTAAAATACTCTAGGGTTTTCATCTTTTCTCGAAACAGTCACAATTTCTATTCAATCTCTCTCATCGCCTTTTTCCTTGATCTTTAATGGAAGAAAGTCGATCTGACTTTTTCTCTCTTTTGTGGAAGATTTTGACCTTTATTTATTGCAATCATAGGTGTCTAAGGTCATTTTGAGTAATTATTTATGAAAATTCTTCATGAAATATTGAGATTTTAATCGAGATATCTTAAAATCTCATTACACACATACAAGGTGGTCTCTTTTGCAAGATTCCTTTTTTCTTTGGCCTTTTTAGGTAAAGTTTCATCTCGTTTTTCTCTCTTTTCTGATCCAATGTTGAATTCGTCTAAATCCTTCAACGTTCAAATTCAAGAGTATATTGACTTGAGTTCGAAATTCTAATTCCACTTACAAATTTTTGAATTCCAGAACATCAATTTTATTCTTTATAAGTATCGGTCTTTGACATTCATTTTGATTCACATATTGAATAACTAGGTCACACTCTAAATTCATCATTGTAATCAGATCTACTTTAAATTTGTGTTTCACCTTTCTACTAAGATGGTGGATCTGAAGGTGTTCGGAGTTAAGGCCATTGACATTCAAGAGTAGATCTTTGATCGAAAGTATTTATATTTATTGCGCCCGGAAAGGTCAATGAACATTAATTCCCCTTTTTACTATTTTCTCCCCTTTTATGTTAAAATGTCTTAAATTGCATTTTAATACATTCATTTTAATTCACATTTTGAATACCTAGACGTCACTCTAAATTCATCATTTCAAGTAATCGGGTCTACTTTAAATTTTTATTTCACCTTTCTACTGACATGCACTCTAAATTCATCATTTGAAGTAATCAGATCTACTTTAAATTTTTGTTTCACCTTTCTACTGAGATGATGGATCTGAAGGTGTTTGGACTAAAGGACATTGACATTCAAGGATAGATCTTTAATAAAAAAAATACTTACGTTTATTGCGTCCAAAAAGGTCAGTGAGCACCCACCTTTTTCTATTTTCTCCCCTTTTATGTTAAAATGCCTTAAAAGGCATGCCCTAAGTTTGTATGTATTTTTTATGTGGATCTCTTGATCAAAGTAGTACATGTTGACACCTAATTTTTTCCCTCCACGACTAAATTTAATCCTGATTTTCTTAAGTTTGTAATAAATCAAAATAATTATTTCATCCAAATAAAAAAAAAACTTAAAATATTTTTCGTACGTGATTTGTCATTTTAAGTAGCGATTATATACTATCGTGTTCAGTTATACGAGATTATATAATTTGTTACTTAAATATTTATTTTTCAAAATATCAAATTTAATTAAGGCTTATCTTGAAAATAAATTCAAATGATTAAAATCTTAATTTAAATATAATTTATTCTCAAAAATAATTTATTTGGATAAATATGCATTCATTTTATTAAATCAAGAAGCTCGGGATTAAAAAAAAGGTATTAATTTTTATCGAATTTTAAATTAATTTAGCCAATCTATAAGATTTGAGAATAATTAAAAATTGATCATAATTGCAATGCAATTCGTCAATTCATTTTTAATTTGGTCAAAATAAATAAATGTGGCTAAATTTTAAATTTCAATTGGGGTTATATTTTAAATAAACCCAAAATTCTCAAGAACTCTCATAACTTTTACCCAATTTCCATCAAAAAATAAATTCAAATTGTGCTATTCCCCCCAACTTTGTCCTTTTCCGATTTTGAAATTCAAAGATTGTACTACATTGTACTATTTTCTCCCATATTATCTTCCACCTCACCTTATCTTTAATTTTTACATTTCAAAAAACCCCTCTAAATGTTTTTTCTCCCACATTGGTAGATGACAAGAAATAAATCTCTATCCTTTCCTATAAATACTTTTCTCCCACATTGGTGGAAAAGAAAAAAAAATACTCCATTCTCTCCTATAAATACTACCACTACTTTGGTAGAGAGAGGAGGGGAGAATGAAGAAAAAAAAGGCTAGAAAGGGGAAAAAATCCTTTTGAGCAAAAATAGTTATTTTTATTTAGTAAAAATTTTTGTTTCATAAAAAGTTGATTGGCTAATCAAAAATTTTGAGTTGCCGGCAACGTTTTTCGGTGGTGGTTGATTCCAACGAAGCTCGTAGTCTCATTTTGCTGCCCCCCAAAAGGTAAACACACCTTTTTTCTTCTTTTTTATTTATTATTTTAGTTTTTATTATCGTTTTTCTCTTCATCTTTTTTCTTCTTTGTAGTTCGTAGATATAATTTTATTTGTTGGGACTGTATGTTATAGATGGTCTTAAAGGCCCTAGGACGTTGTGATATCGATATTCTAATTATTTTTATGTTCATGATATAAAAATGAGCTAGCAATAGTTGTATGTGCCTTTTTTTACTTTATTCTTTGATTATTTTAGATAAAGTTTCAATCTTTGCTTAAAAGATGTATTTATGTTTTTTTTAAACTCATTGTTGTTGGATACATTTGTTTTTAGTATGTAAAGTTATTTCTTTATGTTTAGAAGAATAGTTAATGTTGAATGTTTTGTTTTTTCACCTTATTCTTTGATTATTTGAATAAAGTTTAGATCTTTACTTGAAAAATGATACCCATGTCTTGTTTAAACTTATTGTTGGTAGATATATTTATTTTTAGCATGTAAAATTATTTCCTTTATGTTGAAAAGAATAGATAATATTGATTGTTTCTCTTTTTTACTTTATTCTTTGATTATTTTGGATAAAGTTTAAATCTTTACTTGAAAAACAATATCCATGTCTTATTTAAACTTATTGTTGGTAGATATGTTTTTTTTTTTTTAGCATGTAAAGTTGTTTATTTTATGTTGGAAGAATAGTTATTATTATTTGTTGCACCTTAATAAAAATAGTAATTATTTAAGTCAAGAATTTGTCATTTGCTTATTAATTATTTTAATGGATTTCAAAACCCTTATATAAGACATGAAGTGCTAGCTTTATTTTTCATCCCAGATGTTTATTCTTCTTTGTTCGCATGTTGTCTTTTCAAAATGGTAAGAAAGTTCGAAGTTTTGCGGCTAAATAAAATTATTTGGATATTTTTGACTCATGCATAGTATGATTGTGAAACTTTTGCTTTGCATTTTTTATTTGTTGACTCTCATTCTTGTGCAAGTGTCCTTATTCTTGTCATTCAAAAATTGATTCTTCATAGCTTCTTTTACTTTGAAATATGTCACTTTTATGCCTTGAACATGTATTAATTTCTTTATCTTTTCTTTGTATGCAAAAAATATCTCGAGTCCAAATGGACTCCTCTCCTCCTGCATTTCGTAATGGGTAAATGAGGCTCACCCCTTTGAGTCAAGTTCGAAGTTTAAACCCAAGGTCCACTATATGGCGTGCGGGTGATAGAAGATAGACAAAGAAGGAAAACGGATCAAAACCCATTGATGAGGTCACTAAAAGACTTGAAAAGTCTCAATTTTTATTATTGTCTTTTTTTTATTTATTCATTTAGTCATTTATTTATTCATTCATTTCGGCCTCGAAGCCAAAGTTGTATTTAATACAGGTGGAGCAAGACTCGAGCCAAAGGCTCAAAAAATAGTTTAGGAACTAGACTAGGACAGGTCTCGTTTATTTGGGCCTAATGGCCTAAATCCTTTACTTTCTCCTCCCTTTTCCTTTTATATGTTTATTTGTTTATTATTTTTGTTTAGAATTACTTAAAATCCCTACTAAGTCGTCTAAATCTATTTTACACGTCTTTTTTTTTTTGCAAAAATCAAATCACTATTTCAACAAATTAATCTTTTTGAAGTTAATCAAAAGACGATTTTCAAACAGTCCGGATAACCGTAAGTTAGCGGACGTTTTAGGTGCCTAACACCTTCCTAAAATGTTAATAGGAACCGCTTATCTAGAATCTCTAACTTAAAATGATTTTCCTGTTTGAATCGTTTGAAGTAACTCTCTAAAGGTTTCTTAATTCCTTTTCAAAATTAAGTGGCGATTCTCTTCAAAAGTCAAAATTTCCGCAAAACAGAATGGCGACTCTGCTGGGGATCTTTAACTAGGTTCTAACCAAATGATTGATTTCGTCTTTTGATTAACTATTTATGTGTTCCGATTATGTAAAGTTTAATTATCGCATCTCATGGCATATTCCTACATTATTTAAACTGTTTTGGAGTTTCGTGGATGTCCCGGCCCCTGTTGTTCAATTTCAAAATGTATTGGAAATACGAACAGCTTATCAGCACGTGAGTCATCTGACGGTGTTCGTATTTTCAGACTCAAGTTATCCGCTTGAGAACCAGTGTCCAAGCCCACTCTAGACGCCGAGGATAGAACGAAACCAAAACCTTATTTTAGGCATATGCCTAGGACAATCCAATATTCGAGCGAGGTATTGGGCTCATTAGAAAACCTTCCCTGCGTCTATTGACCCCGAGTCAATTATAGACGAACCATATTTATGTGTTGAAGAAAATGTATGGCTGTCTAATTCAATCCATTATCCTTTGGGGGTCGGGAAAAAGCTTGATTTGCTTACTTTTGTAAGAAGAATTGAAGCAAGATAAGCAAAAAATTGATCGATTTAGGAGGTTGCATCTAAGGCACAGTTTGAACGTCAACGGATGTCACCAATAAAGAAGTGGACGAAGCGAAGAAGGCAAAGGTTGATAGAAGAAGCACTCGGGAATTAGTATTTTCTATCCCCTGTGTGGGAACGTGTCTTCTTTCATGTTATTTCCCTTTCCCTAAAGATTGTATCGCTATTTTGTTATCGTTTGTAAGCATTTATGCCCTTTTCATGTCTATATAAATTGGAGGTTAATGGATTGACTTCGAGGAAAAATATATTTTCTTCAAAAATTGTTAGGCCTGAACCCTTGGCTCAAAAGGGTAACCCCAACTAGGATACGCGTTATTATAACATTTTTATGTGATATAACTGTTACATGTGCTTATGTGCTTATGTTTGAATCAAAGGCAAGTTTATCCACTATGTCTATGGACGAACTTGGCTATGACTCAAACAAATCTATGTGGTTATTTCATGTCAAATATTTTACATTATTTATCATATACAAAAACTAACACATCTGCCTTTGAGTTGTTTTACTTTAAAGATAACAGAAACTACTCTGTGTTGATAAACTGACAGAACATCCCTACTTCACCCGATCGAAAACACAAAAAATCCCATCCTCGAACCATCATTCAAAAATGATAGGAAATGACAAAGAAAGCTCACTAGCTATCTAGGATAATGTGATAGCGGAACAGAATGAGATGATTGCGGAACTTGCAAGAAAATTAGAATTGCTTCAGGAGGAAATAAATCGCACTCGAGAATTGGATAACTTGGCCATCACCGTCAATTCCCCTGCTCCGGGAGGCATGGGACTCCACTCCAAATCCCTCCCCGCAGTACCCCTATTCTCGGGGACCAACCAACTAACGTATCATCCGGCTCCGTTCCTCCATTTGTCCAAAACACTAATCATGAAAATAATCCAGGCGCCTACCATCCACAAAGTCCATCCGCAACCCCACAGAACCCGTCTTTGAATCCATTCACAAATCCTCAAAACACATTCTTAAATCAATAAAACGCATTCCCAAATCCTTAATATTTACTCCCAAATCCACAAAATACGGCAAACCTACCTTCGAATCCACCAAATTCATTTCCAAATTCGCAAAATCCCTCTCAAATTCCGCCAAACTACTTACAAGGCCCACATAACCTTCCCAATTTCCAAAATGTTCTCCCTACTTACCAATCAAATTCCCTCCATCTAAAAAATCAAGCCTTCCTTCCAAATCCCCCTCAAGCCATTATATCCCCTGATATTTATGAACCTCTTCCTAACCCCGAGATGGACCATTACGAGGAGAAGGAGAAGGAATGGAGGGCCCATTATGAAAGGAATTTACTAGCCATACAAGAAGAGATCACGAGGATCAAAGAGTCTCACGGGGCCAAGGACCACGACGGTTTGGGGTATGATGATTTGTGTGTTCACCCAGGAGTAGAACTACCAGAAGGATACAAGGTCTCTAATTTTGAGATATTTGACGGTATCAAAAATCCAATGGCCCATCTAAGAAGGTACTGCGAGCAACTAGTAGGGATAGGGAAAAACAAGGTATTATTAATGCGTTTATTCAGCCGAAGTTTGAATGGTGAAGCGTTGAAGTGGTTCATGTATCAGGAGCCGAAAAGGTGGATTGGTTGGAGGACATTGGCCAAGAGTTTCCTTGACTGGTTCGCATTCAACATTGAAATAGTCCCTGATCGGTATTCACTAGATAGGATTAAACAAAAGAGAGTTGAGAGTTTTCGAGATTATGCTTTTCATTGGAGGAAAGAAGCTACAAAAGTACAGCCCCCTATGTCCGAGGAGGAAATGGTATTCGTGTTCTCTCTCGCTCAAGAAGGAGAATATTATACCAGGATGGTGTTCCCTATCAGAGCGACCTTTGCAGATTTTGTAAAAATAGGAGAATCATTAGAGAAAGGTATTCGGACAGGAAAAATTGCCAAAACCCCGACATCATCTGGAACTGCCATGTTTTCTAAGAAGTATAAGGAAGAGGTAGGTGGGGTTTCTGCCAATTCTGTTATAAAATTGAAACAACGGTTCAATTCTAGAAATATTTTATCTTCCGCACGCATTCCATGTCCACCCCCAATACCAAACTCCACTCCCAAACATCCTACCATCATACCAAGCTCCACACCTAAATATATTTCCTCAATACCCAGATCCACCTCCAAATTATCAGTCTTATTTCCAAAATACTCCTCCAAATAGCTGAACAAATTTCCAAACACCTCCAAATTACCACCAAGTACCCCCTCCTACAAACCTAAGACCGTATAACCCCTAGCGCTCAAACCACAACAAGAAACCTCCCCAAAAATTCACCCCACTAGCTGAAAGTCAGACCTAATTGTTTGACAGATTGAAGAATGCTGGTCATTTGCAACCAGTAAGACAAAGCCTATCAATCCTAACTCCCGTTCTTATCACCCTGATCAAAATTATGCCTACAATTTAGGAGCAGCAGGGCATAGTATCGAGAACTGTCTTATCTTGAAACACAGAATCCAAGATCTGATTGATCAAAAGGTCCAGGCACCTACTCCAAATGTTAGCAGTAATCCACTGCCCAACCATAGGGGATATACAGTTAACATGATTGAAATAGAAGGCGAATGGGCATCTGGCAAGACCATTACTCATGTGAACTCTGAAAAACACAAAAGGGCAGAAGAGGTAGGAAAGATATAGAAAGTTGTAGCTGCCTTAAGTATCAGCGAGAAAGCCCCATTTATAGTGATGATTGCACCGACTCAAGTGTACGCTCCCCCTCCAAAGAAGAAATTTATTATGCAAACCGCTGCTGCCCAGGGGATGATGCAACCAGGACGATGTTACATCCCTGAGGAATTAACCAACAAGAAAGATTCACAGAAAAGGCCAATCACTGAAGGAGAGGATGAGGAATTTCGGAGGCGTATGAAACCAAAGGATTACTCAATTGTCAAATACTTGGAGAAAACGCCAGCCCAAATTTCTGTCTTAGCACTATTATTGAGCTCGCAACACCACCGACAGGCTCTGTCGAAGGTCTTGGAGGAAGCGTATGTTCCCACAGGAATAAGTGTTGAGAATTTAGCTGCGATGATAGGGAACGTTTTGGGTAACCATCGCATATCATTTAATGATGAAGAGTTACCGTTTGAAGGAGAAATGCACAACAAAGCCATGCATGTCACCATCATTTATCGAGATTATACAATTAATTAAGTATTAATAGATGATGGATCTGGTGTGAATATTTGTCCCCTCTCCACGCTGGTCCAAATGGGATATGATCTGGGGAAAATTCATCAAAGCCACGTAAATGTGAGAGCATTCGATGGAGGGCAGAGAGATACTATAAGAGAGATTGATTTGCACATCCAAATGGGGACTGCTGAGTTTAAGACTAAGTTTCATGTTATAGATATCTATCCTAGCTATAACCTGCTTTTGGGAAGACCATGGATACATGGGGAAAAGGCAATTTCATCACCCCTTCATCAATTATTGAGTTCATTTAGAAAGATCATGAAGTAGTCATCCAAGGAGAAGGAAGTCAAGTGGACCGTCCCAATAGTTATGTGCCGGTGATTGAAGATGTTCCAAAAGGTAGCAGTTTCTATACAGTGGAAATTTTAAATTCTGCGGAAAGAGATTTGATACCCAAAATATCAATGCCTTCTGTCTACAAAATGATTACAACTGTGATATTAAGAAATGGGTTCAAACCTGTTCGAGGCATGGGCAAGAATTTATAAGGATTATCGAGCCTATTGCGATCCTAGAGAGAAGATCTAAGCACAGGTTAGGATATCAGCCTATCAGAAGAGATAGAGTTGAGGATGAGCCAGAAAAGAGTCTGTTTAAGCCCTTGCCACTCCTGTTCCAATCATTTCCCGTACGAGAGATGTCAGATGATGATGGTCTTGGGGATGGGATAGGAGATTTGTTTGAAGGATGCAATGCTGTACCAGAAGATCTCCTAGAGTCCAGTGGGGTAAAGAAGATTGCGCTAGGGGAGGCTTTGCAAAATTGGACCTCCACTCCACTCATAACCCGTCGCCCGTCGTGGTAGATGAAAAGGCAATTACTAATAGTTTTGAAATCGATAATGATCTGGAGGAGGCCCCCCGATCCACCTTTTATATCTCAAAACTTTATTTTCGTATCTTACTGCTTTCAAAAAAGGCAGGGGCTTGTATTTGTGCAAGTTACAAGTCATGGTATTGTAATTATTTCTCAAATTTCAGTGAAAAGGCCTTCATTTATTTGGAAAACTATATTAGTTCTAAAACGCTCCAAGTCATATGTTTTTTTTATTTTCTTATCATCTAACTTAGTTTGTTTGTCCATTACAGTAACAGTAGCTTAAAAACTGCCAATGTTGTGTCATGTCAAAGCCTAAACGAACAAAATGAAGGGGACAATGATGGTTGGAAGGAAGATGACGAGGAACGGTTAGTTGAAGATATGGAGAAATTTGAGAATCGCAAAAAACCCAATCTGAAAGAAACTGAAACAGTCAACTTAGGAGATCACGATGAAATCAAAGAGACCAGTATCAGTGTCCACCTCGCGGTGCCATAAAGGAAAGAGCTCATCCACCTATTGCGGGAGTATATCGACGTGTTTGCTTGGTCCTATGATGATATGTCAGGGTTGAGCACCAGCATTGTGTCACATAAATTGTCGATAAATTCTGAGTTTGATCAAGTCAAGCAAAAAATGAGAAAATTCAAGCCAGATTTAAGTCTAAAGATCAAGGAAGAAGTGACAAAAAAAATCCGGTCTAAGGTTGTCGAGGTCACAAAATTTCCGACATGGTTGGACAACATCGTCCCTGTGCCAAAGAAGGACGACAAGATTCGAATTTGTGTTGACTATAGAGACTTGAACAGAGCCAGTCCTAAAGATAATTTTCCATTGCCCAACATCCACATTCTCATTGATAACTGTGCGAAACATAAAATGCAGTCATTCGTTGATTGTTTCGCTGGCTATCATCAGATACTGATGGATGAGGAAGATGCAGAAAAAATGGTTTTTATTACGCCCTAGGGTATTTATCATTATAGGGTAATGCCGTTTAGTCTCAAGAACATAGGTGCGACATATATGAGGGCCATGACGATGATTTTTCATGATATGATTCATAAGGAGATTGAGGTGTACGTGGATGATGTAATTATCAAATCTCGCGAGAATTTGGATCATCTAACTCATGTGGAGAAATTCTTCAACAGATTAAGAAGTTACAGTTTGAAGTTAAATCCTGCTAAGTGTGCTTTTGGTGTGCCATCAGGGAAGTTGCTGGGGTTTATAGTCAGCAGATGGGGGATCGAGCTAGACCCATCCAAAATCAAGACAATTCAAGACTTTCCACCGCCGAGGACCAAGAAAGAAGTTATGAGTTTCTTGGGTCGTCTGAATTACATTAGCAGATTCATCGCTCAATGAACAGTCATATGCGAGCCAATTCTCAAGATGTTGAAGAAAAATGCACTGAATGAGTGGACAGAAGAATGTCAGAGAGCTTTTGATTGCATCAAGGAATACTTGTCTACACCACCAGTTGTGGTCCCACCGAGAGAAGGAATTCCATTATTGCTTTACCTGTCAGTCTCAGAAAATGCTTTCAAATGCGTCCTTGGGCAACATGATGAGACCGGCAGGAAAGAGAAAGCCATTTACTACTTGAGTAAAAAGTTCACACCATATGAAGCCCGTTACACTCTTATAGAAAGGACATGTTGTGCTTTGACTTGGATGGTACAAAAGTTGAGGCATTATCTGTCCTCCTACACAACTTACCTCATCTCGAAAATGGATCCATTGAAGTATATATTCCAGAAGGCCATTCCTATAGAAAAGCTATCCAAGTGGAAAATGTTGTTGAGTGAGTTTGACATTGTGTATGTAACCGAAAAAGCAATCAAGGGGCAAGCCTTAGCAGATCATGTGGCTGAAAACCCAGTTGATGAGGAATACGAGCCATATCGGACATACTTTCCACACGAGGAAGTTTTGTTCGTAGGAGAAGATATCACGGAAATCTACCTCGGATTGAGGCTATTTTTTTATGGGGTGGTCAACTTCAAAGGTTCAGGAATTAGAGCAGTTTTGGTGTCAAAAATGGGCCAGCATTATCCGATAACTGCTAAGTTACGTTTTCCATGCACCAACAACATGGCTGAATATGAAGCTTGCATCCTGGGGTTCAAATTGGCACTTGATATGGGTGTACGTGAATTGCTAGCCATCAGAGATTCAGATTTGCTGATTCAGCAGGTACGGGGAGAATGGGCGGTAAAAAACTCCAAGATTACTCCTTATGTGGAGCTGGTGCAAGAATTATGCAAAAGATTCAAGGATGTCGATTTTAGACATATCCCACGGACATAAAACGAGTTTGCTGACACTTTGGCAACGATACCTTCCATGATTCAGCACCCGAATTAGAGTTACATCGATCCTTTGGAAATAAGCCTGAAGGAGCAACCCGCGCATTGTATACACATGGAAGAGGAGCCTGATGGAAGGCCTTGGTACTATGACATTAAGAGGTATTTGGAATTTGGAATATATCCTGAAGAGGCTAGTAACAACCAAAACACGACAATCCGGCGTTTGGCAAAGAATGAATTTCCAAGTGGAGAAATTCTTTTTAGGAGGACTCCTGATTTGGGATTCCTAAGATACGTCGATGCGGCAGAAGCCAATAAGTTGATAAATGAGGTACACGTTGGATTTTATGGGCCCCACATGAATGGATTTGTCCTTGCCAGAAAGATCCTGAGAATCAGTTACTTCTGGATGACTATGGAAAATGATTATAGTAAGTTTGTGCAGAGATGTCCAAAATTTCAAATACACGGAGATCTGATTCGAATGCCTCCACATGAGCTTCACGCAATGAATTCTCCTTGGCCTTTCGTAGCTTAGAGCATGGATGTTATTGGACCAATAGATCCATCGGCATCGAATAGACATAGATTTATTTTAGTCTCCATCGATTATTTCACTAAGTGGGTTGAAGTTGCATCATACAGAGTCGTCACTAAGAAAGTGGTTGCAGATTTCGTTAGGAATAACTTGATTTGCCAATTCGGAGTGCCGAAATCAATTATTACTGATAATGGGGCAAACCTAAACAGTCACTTGATGAAAGAAATTTGTGATCAGTTCAAGATTGTGCATCGTAACTCGACAGCGTACCGTCCCCAAATGAATGGAGCCATAGAAGCTGCTAATAAGAATATCAAGAAAATCTTGAGAAAGATGGTCGAAAATGATAGATCATGGCATGAGATATTATCTTACGCCTTGCTAGGGTATCGAACAACAGTTTGAACCTCCACAGGAGCAACTCCCTATTTACTAGTTTACGGGAATGAAGTTGTGATACCCGCTGAGGTCAAAATACCTTCCCTAAGTATTATTCAAGAAGTTGGACTGAGTAACGAAGAATGGGTCCGTGCTCGCTATGAACAATTCATGTTAATTGATGAAAAGAGAATGGCCGTTGTATGCCATGGTCAGCTGTATCAACACAGGATGGTTCGTGCCTTTAACAAGAAGGTAAGAACTCGAGCATTTGAAGTGGGGCAATGGGTTCTCAAATGAATATTCCCTCACCAAGTGGAGTACAAGGGCAAGTTCGCTCCAAACTGGAAAGGGCCATACATAGTTCGCAAGGTGCTATCTGGAGGAGCTCTGATTTTTTCTGAGATGGATGGCACAGAGTGGACCAAACCAATCAATTCTGATGCGGTAAAGAGATATTATGTTTGAATGACGTTCTAGTTTTTGTGTTTTCTTAGTTTGTTTGTAATCACCTTTGTAATAATATTGTTTGCTAGTGTGTAACTGCCTACAATCCTTTCTCTTTATGTACAAACTACGTTTGACCTGATTTCCTAAGAAAGGGATACGTAGGCGGCCTATGTCGGCTTCGGTCAACCCCTTAGGAAAATTTATCCTTTCTCCCTTATGTATGAACTACGTAATGACCTGAATTCCCAATAAAGGAGATATGTAGGCGGCCTTTGTCGGCTTCGGTCAACTCATTAATTTCTTTTGTATATCCCTAGCGTAGCCTAAACTACATTTGACCCGATTCCTTCTTCAACGGGATATGTAGGTGCCCCAACGGCTCGATCATATGATCCCAGGAAATGAAAACTGGGGCAGAATTTTTGAGAAGGAATCTCGAAAATTCACAAGAGAAGATCGACATCCAACAAGGAGAATAAAGATCAGCAAAGACTTCAGATCCGCTCAGGGATAAATACGCAAAATGTGAGTCTCTTTCAAAAATACCAGAGCAAATTGGGAGCCACAACAGATCATTAATGCCCAAGAACAGTATTTTAGGGAAGACCTAAAAATAGGTTTAATGCCCAGAGGACCTTTTGATTTGTCCATCTCATTTCTTGAGATCGTAGGCGACAAACAAAAGCACTTTGTCTTCTTTACACGTATCGTATTTAGAAGTTTTCTAAAAATAGTCGCTAGTAAAAGAAACTTTGTGTTTACTAATCATCTACCTTGAGTACAAGTACATGTAGAAAGCAGGACACTGACAAATGAAGCCAGGTAAAATCATTTTATCACTGCCACAATGGCCATTGCATATTATTGCCGCAAATGCCATCACATATCATTGTCGCAAAGGCCATTACATATCTGTTGACACGCTAGACACAACGCTGGCATCGAGGATATCCTCATCATGCAATATCTGTCGATGCGCTAGACACAATGCTGGCGTAGAGGATATCATCAACATCCAATATATCTTTCGACACGGTAGACATAATGCTGGCGTCGAGGATATCATCAGTATTCAATATCTGTTGATGTGCTAGACACAACGCTGGCGTCAAAGATATCATCATCATTCAATATTTGTTGACGGGCTAGACACAACGCTAACATCGAGGATATCATCATCATTCAATATCTGATGACATGCTACACACAACACTGGCATAGAGGATATCATCAGGATTCAATATTTGTCGACATTCTAGACACAACGCTGGCGTAGAGGGTATCATCAGCATCCAATATATCTGTTGACATGCTAGACACAACACTGGCATCGAGGATATCATCAGCATTTAATATCTTTTGATGCGCTAGACACAACGTTGGCGTCGAGGATATCATCAACATTCAATATATCTGTCGACATGCTAGACACAATGCTGACGTCAAGGATATCATCACCATTCAATATATATGTTGACATGCAAGACACAATGCTGGTGTCGAGGATATCATCATCTTTTCATGAATCAGCATTTGAATACATTAAGAGCATACGATTTGGAGGGATGCCTTCAGGTCGCTATCTAAGGATGAATGATATATAAGATTTCCTAGCAATTGACAATTTGAAGGTCATCTATAAGTCATATTATTTGAAATAGGATAGTGTGCAAGATCACCTATGAGTTGATAGCCTGTAGGTCATCCATAAGCCACAATAACATTCTAACCGGATAGTGTACAAGATCGCCCAAAAGTTGATAGTTCAAAGGTTATCTGTAAGTCGCAACTAAATCCTTACCGGAGGATATGCAAGATTGTCAAATTGATACATACAAGGGTTCTCTATAAGCCGCGTTATATCCAAGATCGATTATATGCAGGATTACTCAAAGACAATCAATTTGAGGGATTATCTATAAGTCATATTGTATCCAAGGTCGGATGATGTGCAGGAACACCTGAAAGCTAGCGATTGAAGGGATATCTATAAGTCATCTCTTATCCAAAGTCGGAGGATGTGAAGGATTACCTAAAAGCTAGAAATTCAAAGGATATCTGTAAGTCGCCTCGCATCCAACATCAAATAATACGCAAGATCATCTAAAGATTGACAATTTAGGAAAAATTTATATATCGATCATCGTCTACAACCGGAGAGGTTATCATGCCACATACAACAAGTGATATAGGTACAATAAAGGATGACTTTGCTTTTCAGGCCACAACTCACGTGGAGATATGGTAAAAGACTACATACCTCTTTCGTGAATTATGTTTAGTACTAATACTTTTTGCTTGAAGCATTGTTAAGAGCATCCGAGAGGATGATAATCTCAAATAAAGACCACTGGTGCGGACGACTTCAGCTAGGATGCAACACAACGTGGAACTCTTTCTTAGCAGCAAAATGGGACATAGTCTAAGGAGGGACGTCAAACTCTTTGAACGTGAGCTAAAGGATGATCACCACTACCATCAAACCACACCCCTATTATAAGGCATGTGGGTATTTCAGGATATTCTGGTTTCAGCTTCACCTTCGGAATATTTTTAAACTCATGCTGAGGGTAACCTTCTTTTTTTTTCAAATTCGGGTGGCAACACACTTAGAGTTTTGAAAATTATGTCCAGGTAAGTTCTTGACTATGGATGTGAAGGATCCCACATTCATGGTTAAGAGGTTACAAGCCTCTTTTCTACAACTCGATCAACTTGTCACTCATTCCGAGCCAAAGATAGTCTGAAATAAAAGACTATCTTTTCTACCAATTGAGTAGAACTACAAGCAGCCTGATTCCCTGAAATCTTGGGGATATGTAGGCTGGGATCTATGTAGAAAACTCGACTGCATTCCAACCTCCCCTCTAATCCCTTTATTCCCCAGTTTCTCAGTTTTATCAAACACTCTAAAACTGAGATAACTTGTGAATTTTTTGAAAATCGTGCTTTAAATCAAGCTCTATGCACTACAAGTGGCCTGAATTCTCATGTAACCTGAGATATGTAGGAAACCTAATACCGAGGTCTGGCCATGACTCTATGAAACTCGTGCGAAAACCAACCTCTTTCAGATTCGAATCTATGGTCGGACAAAAATTAGGAACGCCAACCTTCCTTTGCCCAGGGTTACTTACATCCACCCTACCCAAAGGGAGGGGGCAGCTATTGACACCTAATTTTTTCCCTCCACGACTAAATTTAATCCTGAGTTTCTTCAGTTTTTAATAAACCAAAATAATTATTTCATCCAAATAAAAAAAAACTTAAAATATTTTTCGTACGTGATTTTGTCATTTTAAGTAGCGATTATATACTATCGTGTTCAGTTATATGAGATTATATAATTTGTTACTTAAATATTTATTTTACAAAATATCGGATTTAATTAAGGCTTATCTTGAAAATAAATTCAAATGATTAAAATCTTAATTTAAATATAATTTAATCTCAAAAATAATTTATTTGGATAAATATGCATTCATTTTATTAAATCAAGAAGCTCGGGATTAAAAAAAAGATATTAATTCTTATCAAATTTTAATTTAATTTAGCCAATCTAGTAGATTTGACCATAATTGAAAATTGATCATAATTGCAATGCAATTCGTCAATTAATTTTTAATTTGATCAAAATAAATAAATATGGCTAAATTTTAAATTTCAATTGGGGGTATATTTTAAATAACCCTAAAATTCTCAAGAACTCTCATAATTTCCCCCACATTATCTTCCACCTCACCTTATCTTTAATTTTTACATTCCAAAACCCCCTCCCCCTAAATGCTTTTTCTCTCACATTGGTAGATGACAAGAAATAAATCTCTATCCTTTTCTGTAAATACTTTTCTCCCACATTGGTGGAAAAGAAAAAAAAATACTCCATTCTCTCCTATAAATACTACCACTACTTTGATAGAGAGAGGAGGGGAAAAGGAAGAAAAAAAAAAGGCTAGAAAGGGGAAAAATCCTTTTGAGCAAAAATAGTTATTTTTATTTAGTAAAAATTTTTGTTTCATAAAAAGTTGATTGGCTAATCAAAAATTTTGAGTTGCCGGCAACGTTTTTCGGTGGTGGTTGATTCCAACGAAGCTCGTAGTCTCATTTTGCTGCCCCCCAAAAGGTAAACACACCTTTTTTTTTCTTTTTTATTTATTATTTTAGTTTTTATTATCGTTTTTCTCTTCATCTTTTTTCTTCTTTGTAGTTCGTAGATATAATTTTATTTGTTGGGACTGTATGTTATAGATGGTCTTGAAGGCCCTAGGACGTTGTGATATCGATATTCTAATTATTTTCATGTTCATGATATAAAAATGAGCTAGCAATAGTTGTATGTGCCTTTTTTTACTTTATTCTTTGATTATTTTAGATAAAGTTTCAATCTTTGCTTAAAAGATGTATTTATGTTTTTTTTAAACTCATTGTTGTTGGATACATTTGTTTTTAGTATGTAAAGTTATTTCTTTATGTTTAGAAGAATAGTTAATGTTGAATGTTTTGCTTTTTCACCTTATTCTTTGATTATTTGAATAAAGTTTAGATCTTTACTTGAAAAATGATACCCATGTCTTGTTTACACTTATTGTTGGTAGATATATTTATTTTTAGCATGTAAAATTATTTCCTTTATGTTGAAAAGAATAGATAATATTGATTGTTTCTCTTTTTTACTTTATTCTTTGATTATTTTGGATAAAGTTTAAATCTTTACTTGAAAAACAATACCCATGTCTTGTTTAAACTTATTGTTGGTAGATATGTTTTTTTTTAGCATGTAAAGTTGTTTATTTTATGTTGGAAGAATAGTTATTATTATTTGTTGCACCTTAATAAAAATAGTAATTAGTTAAGTCAAGAATTTGTCATTTGCTTATTAATTATTTTAATAGATTTCAAAACCCTTATATAAGATATGAAGTGCTAGCTTTATTTTTCATCCCAGATGTTTATTCTTCTGTTCGCATGTTGTCTTTTCAAAATGGTAAGAAAGTTCGAAGTTTTGCGGCTAAATAAAATTATTTGGATATTTTTGACTCATGCATAGTATGATTGTGAAACTTTTGCTTTGCATTTTTTATTTGTTGACTCTCATTCTTGTGCAAGTGTCCTTATTCTTGTCATTCAAAAATTGATTCTTGATAGTTTCTTTTACTTTGAAATATGTCACTTTTATGCCTTGAACATGTATTAATTTCTTTATCTTTTCTTTGTATTCAAAAAATATCTCGAGTCCAAATGGACTCCTCTCCTCCTGCATTTCGTAATGGGTAAATGAGGCTCATCCCTTTGAGTCAAGTTCAAAGTTTAAACTCAAGGTCCACTATATGGCGTGCGGGTGCTAAAAGATAGACAAAGAAGGAAAATGGGTCAAAACCCATTGATGAGGTCACTAAAAGACTTGAAAAATCTCAATTTTTATTATTGTCTTCTTTTTATTTATTCATTTAGTCATTTATTTATTAATTCATTTCAGCCTCGAAGCCAAAGTTGTATTTAATACAGGTGGAGCAAGACTCGAGCCAAAGGCTCGAAAAATAGTTTAGGACAGGTGAAATGGGTTGGAAGCCCAACTAGACTAGGACAGGTCTCGTTGATTTGGGCTTAATGGCCTAAATCCTTTACTCTCTCCTCCCTTCCTTTTTTATGTGTTTATTTTTTTATTAGTTTTGTTTAGACTTAGTTAAAATCCCTACTAAGTCGCCTAAATCTATTTTACACGTCTTTTTTTTTTTTGAAAAAATCAAATCACTATTTCAACAAATGAATCTTTTTGAAGTTGATCAAAAGACGATTTTCAAACAGTCCGGATAACCGCAAGTTAGCGGGCGTTTTAGGTTCCTAACACCTTTCTAAAACGTTAATACGAACCGCTTATCTAGAATCTCTAACTTAAAATGATTTTCCTGTTTTGAATCGTTTGAAGTAACTCTCTAAAGGTTTCTTAATTCCTTTTTAAAATCAAGTGGTGACTCTCTTCAAAAGTCAAAATTTCCGCAAAACAGTACATATTTGAAGTAATCATATAAATCCGTCATGACTAAGCTTTAAAATGATAATTTATTTACAAAAATTTTCATGTGGACTAATGTGTTTCAATTCGTTCGGATTATGATATAAAAAAAATTGCTCGAAATTATTTTAGAAATCATTTTCTGTTACATTAAATTTTAAATGATAAAAGTTAATTTTAGTTGAGGATAGAAAAGGAATAAATTGATAAACGAATTTGTGTAACCGATCAATATTTTAGAAATTTGATTGATAATGTAAGTCTTGTCTTAATTAGAAGTCTACCATGATATGTCAATCACACAATAAACTTGTGTGTAAGCATCATGATAGAACTCCATGTTTCCAACAAATTTTTTACGGTGACAGAAATAAATTGTAATCACAATTAAAAATATGAAGAAACAATAATTTCTATTGATAAATGATGTGGGTACAAATCCGTTCCTCCCTTGATTCTTCTTTTTTTGTTTCAAATATTGACATCTATAAGTTGGTATAGTGTACAAATTAATTAGTTAATTAATTAAAAGATAACCTTTAAAGATCAATATTTTGCAATTTCTCTTCTTCTTCTTTTTTTTTTTTTTCAAAAAAGAGACCTCATGAGCCAGCTTTTTCAATTTTTTGTATTTAAAATATCAACCTGTAGAGGTGGATTTTGTTAAAAAAAAAAAATCAAAGTAAACCATCTATTCTTTTTTGTGCGTGGTTATTTTTTAGATTTTGTTTTAATAAGTTATTCTTTTTGTTAGATGTATTCATTAATTTTTAGTTTATTATTTTATCCTGTAGTAACTGCTGAGTTACAAATTTCTGTGTAATAACTTATTCTTTCTGTACTGTAGTGTATATCTAATTCTAGATTTTCTATGTCATTTATTATTTTGTGTTGTTCTTCTCGTAGTGAGTTTTTTATATTATATAAACTGTTACATGTACTTTTTTCTAAATTTTCTAAGGTTTTTTCTATCCATATTAACTTTTCTCTTAGATCTTCCATTATTTTTCTAATTCGGTTTCTGTAATTAATTTCGTTATTTAGATTATCTTGGTTTTCTCTAGTTTTTCTAATATATTCTAACATCCACAATCTTGGTCTGAATAATATCCTTCTGGGTAAATGTCTTCGTATATTTGTGCTGTGGCATTTATCATTTCTATTTCATAGTTTATTTCATAGTTTATTACTTCTTCTAATATCATTTTCTTAATATCTATTATTTCTATATCCTTAAGTATATATAAGACTAAAATTCTAAGGTAGTCTAAATGGGCTATTTTTTAAGATTGATATTTTATAGCTATTTGTTTTAGACTTAGTAGTTTTTGCATATTTTTATTAAGAGATTTTATATATTTTTTATTTTCCATGTATTTGTCTATATTTATTTTTATCTGTTTTTCTAGTAACTGTAATTTTTGCGTATCTTTAAAAGTCCTACGTAATTTTAACATAATAAATATTTATAAGAGTAGTTAGGTATGTGTGGTATATAATTTATTCTATCCGTATAATTTTTTCCATATGCTTTCTCTAATATAATTTTTCTTATATCTGCAACATCTATATCTCTAAGTACATACAAAATAAGTATCTTAAATTTATCTACCATGACATCAGATATATTATCATCCATTATCATAAAATTGCTTTTTCAAAATATTCCCTGCAATCATATACATAATAAAATATAGTCATCTCAGATTACTATATACTAGATTATTCTTAAATAACATGTTCTTCGGTCACTACTAGCATGGTAATTCGGATACTTTTCCCTTAAACAGCGCCTCGACTTTGGTTACTCCCCGCCATGGCTTCTTGCCTCATTGGTTTCACCTTTAGGATGGCATAGTTCCTTGGGATTTTTCTCCGTTTCCACTTTGCTAGTAATTCTACTTTATAGTAGAATTATTCGAAAAATAATATGTTAAGAAGTTTACTAGCAAAGTGGAAACGGAGAAAAATCCCAAGGAACTATGCCATCCTAAAGGTGAAACCAATGAGGCAAGAAGCCGTGGCGGGGA
This sequence comes from Capsicum baccatum var. pendulum, assembly GCA_030864225.1. Taxonomy (NCBI): domain Eukaryota; kingdom Viridiplantae; phylum Streptophyta; class Magnoliopsida; order Solanales; family Solanaceae; genus Capsicum; species Capsicum baccatum. The sequence continues at coordinate 69,285,356 of CM061552.1, read as the reverse complement.
GTAACCAAAGTCGAGGCGCTGTTTAAGGAAAAAGTATCCGAATTACTATGCTAGTAGTGACCGAAGAACATGTTATTTAAGAATAATCTAGTATATAGTAATCTGAGATGACTATATTTTATTATGTATATGATTGCAGGGAATATTTTGAAAAAGCAATTTTATGATAATGGATGATAATATATCTGATGTCATGGTAGATAAATTTAAGATACTTATTTTGTATGTACTTAGAGATATAGATGTTGCAGATATAAGAAAAATTATATTAGAGAAAGCATATGGAAAAAATTATACGGATAGAATAAATTATATACCACACATACCTAACTACTCTTATAAATATTTATTATGTTAAAATTACGTAGGACTTTTAAAGATACGCAAAAATTACAGTTACTAGAAAAACAGATAAAAATAAATATAGACAAATACATGGAAAATAAAAAATATATAAAATCTCTTAATAAAAATATGCAAAAACTACTAAGTCTAAAACAAATAGCTATAAAATATCAATCTTAAAAAATAGCCCATTTAGACTACCTTAGAATTTTAGTCTTATATATACTTAAGGATATAGAAATAATAGATATTAAGAAAATGATATTAGAAGAAGTAACAAACTATGAAATAAACTATGAAATAGAAATGATAAATGCCACAGCACAAATATACGAAGACATTTACCCAGAAGGATATTATTCAGACCAAGATTGTGGATGTTAGAATATATTAGAAAAACTAGAGAAAACCAAGATAATCTAAATAACGAAATTGATTACAGAAACCGAATTAGAAAAATAATGGAAGATCTAAGAGAAAAGTTAATATGGATAGAAAAAACCTTAGAAAATTTAGAAAAAAGTACATGTAACAGTTTATATAATATAAAAAACTCACTACGAGAAGAACAACACAAAATAATAAATGACATAGAAAATCTAGAATTAGATATACACTACAGTACAGAAAGAATAAGTTATTACACAGAAATTTGTAACTCAACAGTTACTACAGGATAAAATAATAAACTAAAAATTAATGAATACATCTAACAAAAAGAATAACTTATTAAAACAAAATCTAAAAAATAACCACGCACAAAAAAGAATAGATTCATCAGTTATAATAAATCTATTTATAAATCTCTTTATCAGCTTAGTTATCCGCACCCCCCTACAAATGGTATCAGAGCTATGTAATTTAAAAGATACGGAAGTGATATACGTGTTAGAAGAATTAGTTAAGTTAGATTTAACTAAATCTTAAATATAAGCTAAATTTGGATTAATATTGAACTAAATTGAAGATCACTTTGAAAATGAGTTATGCTGGGTTGGGCTAAAATCAACCCAACATGAAATTATTTGTGGTCAACTCAAAATTTTATTCTAGAGCTAGAGATATGATGACACTTAATAATTTTTAACATAAACAATAAAAAAGACATAAATAATTTTTTTAAGAAAATAATTATGTCTAACTTAGCTTGTGTATACAATATACTAAGGGGTCATTTGGTAGCAAGTATAAGTTGGTATCCTATGGATAAGTTTAAGATATCTCATGAATAAAATTTGTATCATGTTTGGTTGATGATATAAGTTTATCCCCAGATTAATTTACACTATCAATCAAACATGGTATAAATCTATTGTCAAAGTTAGTCTTGATATAACCCATTAATGATTGAACTATTTTATACCACCTCCCATATGGTATAAAATAGTCTAGGAATTATAATTCTAGGATATTTTAGTTTACTTACCAAACGACCCCTGCTGGTGTCAAAGATGGCTTCAAAGTTGATGACCCCCAGCTTGTCCAAAATTTTTGGTTTGAACACAAGATAATTTCATATTGGGTTGATTATAGCTCAACCCAACATAACTTATTTTCAATGTGAATTTCAATTTAGTTCAATACTGACCCCATTTTGAAACCCATAATTAAAATATCACCCAATACTTAGGATCGTTTAGTTGGAAACTAGTTATCCCGTAATTAGCTATTTAGAAATAAGTTATATCCGACACTATCATATAAATGATGCGATAAATAATCTCGGAATTAACTAATATCTTTGATCAAATGTCCGATAAAATAATCCTTTATTTTATTCCGTGATTATATACCTTATACCTCTTACCAAACGACTCCTTAAGGTTTATGTTGATTTTTTTTTTAACAAAATCGACTTTTAAAGATCGATTTTTTGAATTAAAAAATCACAAAATCTGATCTTATGGTCACTCTTTTGGCAAAATATTGACCTTTGAAGGTCAGTCTTTAATTTATTTATTTTAAAATTTTCTTTTACAAAAACCAATCTCAAGATATCGATTTTGTAGATATCTTTTTCTTCTAATAAAACGATACCCAAACTTAAAGAGTATACAAATCGACCTTCTAAAATTAATTTTTGGTATTTTTTTAGTAGTGCAGATCAAGGTTTGGTCTTGATTTCCAGTTCAAGGCCGCAACGTGGGCCTCGAGTCAGGTCTCAAGTCTCATATTCAGAGTGTCAATCAAGACTCAATTCCAGAGTCTCGGCTGATCAAGATCGTACAAATCATTTAAAAAAATTGGTCAGAGTATGTTGGTCATGACCTAACCCAATATCTATGACCAAACGCCTACAACCATTCAATTACATGCCAAAACAAGAGAAAACATGATTCAAGCATAATTATAAAAATAGCTAACTTTTGGTGTAGAAAGAAAAACAAAGAAAAAATGCTCCTCAATTCATCCCACAACTCAACGGATTCATCTTCCCCTCCGTCTGCAACACCGCGAAAACCCTCTGATTCAACTTCGATCCCCATCTTCAAAGATAAACTCATCACTGGTGAAGTCCTAGAAGATCTAGATATGAGTGATATCCCTATTCCAGATATCTCCAATTCCAAACTACTCCTTGCAAATATCTCTGAACTGTCAAACGGAATTAAATCCATCACTCTATCCCACGAAGACAACCTCCGTTTATACGCCCCTTGGAAGTTCTCCCTGATTATCAAGCTAATTGATATAAGTATTACTCATCACACCCTTCGGAACAAACTAGAACAACTGTGGAAATTTATGGATCAAGTTCCTATCATCGATCTTGAGTCAAACTACTATATTCTCAAGTTTGCAAACACAGAAAAGATTAACTTTGTTCTGAATAATGGCCCATGGTTTGTCTACGGTCATTATCTCTCAATACAAAAATGGGTTTCAAACTTCACGCCGGAGAAAGCAACTCTCACCTCCTCTGCTGTTTGGACCCGCCTTCCCCACCTTCCCACCGAGTACTATGATCATATCCTTCTCCAACAAGTGGGAAACTCCATTGGAAGGCTGCTAAAATTGAGGTGTACCAGTGCCACGCTTAGAGGGCGATATGCATGGCTATGCATCCAGATGTGCTTTAACACCCCATTCCCAACCTGGATCCGAATTGGACACCACATGCAGCAAATTATATATGAAGCTGATGGATTTCTGTGTTAAAAATGTGGCCGTCTTGGCCACAGCGACAAAGATTGGAAACTTGGACCGAAATAAGTCATTTTTTGAATCAATTCACCAAAGTAATTTGTTTTTTGAAAATTTTACAAAACTAGTATAAACGTTGTTCCCAATAACGTTTTATGTTTTAAAAAGGTTAACGGCTCAAACGGAATTGGTGTTAGACGTTAGAATTGACATAAAACGTTACTCTCGGTAAAGTATTAGACATAAGACGTTACTGCCAGTAACGTTTCTCTGTAGCTCTGCCACCCAAGAATCTCTGTACAAATCTGACATTAAATACATTATCACCAATAACGTTTTAGCTGTAAAACGTTACTCCGAATAACGATTCTATCAAATCAACCCAACAACTTTTTTAATCAAAATTTTGCCTTGAAATCGTAATCACTAGTCACATTTTTAGTTAAAAACGTTACTGTGAGTAACGTTTCTAGCAAATCAAATCACAGACCGCAAAGTTTTAGGACAACAGATTATATAAGTGACGGTATGTATAGAATGTACAAACACGTTTTAACAATTCTAACCAAAGCTTTTGCTTATGTGCTTTATTCTAGAAACGACATTTACAAAGTTTTAATAGGTATGGCTAGCCAATAATTTGTAATGCATTAAAATTATTTTGACGTTTTAATAATTATAATACATATCTTATTTTTGTGTATAGCAGAAAAATGACTAATTTTGAAGAAAATATGATGTTGCTTTGTATTGGGGTGGTGAAATTATTTCTAAAATGAGCGGATTTAGATACAACGAAGGTGCTAGAATGATTATTAGCATGTCTATTTCAACTAGCTACGTTGAACTAGTTGCAATGTTGCATGAAAAAAAGAGGACAAACAGTGAAAATATTCAAATGGATATTTCTGGAAAATATCCATGCTCATTTCAAGGTAACATTACAAGGTTTATTGAATTTAAAATAGAGAATGACCAATCTTTGCTACAATTTCTTGTCATTCCTCAAAAATTTTCGAATAAAATTGATATAAATCTTTTGGAGATGTATGTAAAGACTAGACCAACAAATCATGATAATCTATTTCAAATGAATGGTCAGCATGGTTATCATATGAATTTATTAGCTCAAAATTATGGATTTGCCATGCTCAGTCATCCTCATTTTACATATACTGCAACCCCTAGTATCCATCACTCACTTGATGCAATCCCTAACAAACATGAGTATCAATTATATGATGAAGGATTAAGTAGTCAAGGACACATTGAAAGTGGTCACAGACAATATGAGATCAGGTGGGTGATCGTTACTTTTTTTGAAACTATAAGAAATCTTATGCATCACTACTTCACTAATTCATTAATTTTTTCGCAGAGAAGATGAGGATAACTTTGATTTGTGTAATGATGCACATGCTCAAATTTGTGATGAAAGTTCGGAGGAAGATGAACCTTCAGAAGATGATGGAGAAAGTGAAACCTTAGAAAGTAAATCTGATAAAGATACCACTGATAGTGAAGATTTACCTCAAAATGATATTGATGTAAATCTTCATAATCAATTTGGTCAAAGTGTTTCTGAAATGCAAAATCATGATATACCCCACTTTACAACATTAGAGAATGAAGAAGATATTTTTATCTCTACCTGTGAATCTGAGATGAATTGTTGTTCTGTTTGGTCTGACGATGGCAAAAAAGATTTAAAAAAAGGAATGTGTTTTAGCAGCACAGATAGATTGAAACGGGCTGTGACAATTTAAAGTTTGAGCAAAAATAAAGAATTCATAGTTGTAACATCAAGCAAGAAACTATGGATTGTCAGATGCAGGTTTCACGAATCATTAGGTTGTCGATGGTTTCTTCGAGGCCGAAAGGTTGGAGGTAGCCTTTGGAAGATAGGAAAGTATTTTGATAATCATAGATGTGAGACTGAAGGGCTTACTACAGGTCACGCTAACCTAGATACCAATTTAATTGCATCTTTGTTTCTAAATCAAATACGTAAAAATTCCAAATTGTTGGTAGTAGATGTCATTTCTAAGGTTCATGAGATATTTGGTCATCAATAACATATAGGAAAGCGTGGCTTGGACGTCAACGAGCATTTAAATTGGTGTATGGTGATTTTCAAAAATCATTTAGTGAGCTTCCTAATTTTTTTGCAGCTTTTCAACACTTTAACCATGGAACAATTGTAGAATGGAAACACGAAGAGTCAATGAGTTCGTTAGAGGTAAAAATGTTTAAATTTGTACTTTGGGCTTTCAAGCCATGCATTGATGGATTTCGAACTTGTCGTCCAGTAATTTCAGTAGATGGAACCCATTTGTATGATAAATATGAGATAAAATTATTAATTGTTGTTGGAATTGATGAAAATAATAACATTCTTCCTCTAGCATTTGCTATTGTTGACAGGGAATCGAAAAAGGCATGGAAATGATTTTTTAGAAAATTAAGCGCATATGTAATAAAAGATAGAGAAGATGTATGTATTATCTCTGATAGGACAAAAGGAATCTTAGCTAGTTTATCGGAGTTATGGCAATTCCAGGAGCCTCGGACCTTTCATCGATTTTGCGTAAGACATCTTAAGAGTAACTTTCAATCTTATTTTCCAAACAGGAATCTCAGTGATCTGATGTGGAATGTTGCATCGGCTCATCAAGTAAGGAAGTTCGAAGCTTTGATGTGGGAAATTAGGGAAGAAAATGAAGAAGCATATGAATATCTCATGCAATTTCCATTGGCTACCAATATTTTTGTCACACCCCAAATCCCATTGGAGCAGACTGGCACCCGTAGCCGAGGAGGCCCGGGAGAACCCGTTCATAACCTATACTTTCACATTCACATTACTTATGAAAATTAGAAATTTGGGCAGCACTTCGTTGTAAATAGAAGAAAACATTACCTGTATCAGCCCAGCAGACACGCATATATATATATAAACAGTAATTGGCCGTCAGAGCCATCACGTCTATCAACCAAACACTCCTATGGCTGTACAATATGTCTACAAAAGCCTCTACATAGATACACAACTGAGTTGGGGTCGGGACAAACTCCCGCCCACAAAAGACTTTTATGCAAATACCAAAAGTACATATAGAGACGACTTGGGATGCCCCGAAACAACTGGAGCTCACCACTAACAACAGAACGTCCTGGCTCTTACTGCGGAGGTGTACGACCTGAAGTACCTGTTCCTGCAGGCATGAATGCAGGTCCCCCGTGAGGGACGTCAGTACGGAAATATGTACTGAGTATGTAAGGCAGTGAGTATCAAGATGAGATACAAAAGATCAACAGAAACCAGATACGAGTGAATAAACAGTATGAGTAGACCACACTTAAAAGAACTGATGGGATACCTGCACATTACTTTCATATCATTACTTCCCGTAATCCTTATCAATACATAACATATGTCATACAATGGCCAACTGATCAGTGGTACTAATACAATACATCAGGGACCACCCCTGGAATAGCATATATAGATAATCTTTATAATACGATGGCCAACTGATCAGTGGTACTAATACAATACATCAAATCATCAATTTAAAATATAGACATTCCATTTCATAATTCAATTAATCTTTGAGATTGGTTACTTTGTGGTCACACTGTATGGAACTTGAAACCATGATACCTCAATAGGAAAAACATGTAAATAGGTAATCAATATCATTAAGATGAAGTAGAGAATCATGGATACCTCATTAAACCATTTCGGAGTCAACAATAGTATATGGACGTTTTTGACTAGCCGGACATCTTAAAAGTGAAAACAAGTTCAATAGGTAGTGTCGAAGATCATATGATGTTATTATGTGTCATGTGTCGTAGGACAATGTTGGAAGCTTACTTGAGAGTTCCATGGGTCATTATTCATGCCAAAGAGTAGATAGAGTATGTCTTACATACCTTGATATAACCACTTCAATACAAGTGACTTCCCGTACTCTTCGAACACTTATCTACAATAAGTCATTTGTGGCAACAAGTATTAGCAACCAAACCTTACCATTTAGGTATTAACTTCACCAAATAATGTCTAGGAAATAATCCTTTAGCTCATCAATAAGAGTACTACATACATCCTCTTATACTCTTATTACATTCACATATCATGCATTTTCATGAAATATCCCTCAACATCACTCTTAGCCTTTATTTCCCTTCTTAATCACCATCCAATACCAACATGATCACTAGGCATACATAACCACTAATATAATGATATATCACCACAATTCATCCTCCATAATCCAATACAGCAACTTCCATAATTTACAGCAACTTCCATAATTTACTACTAACAATTTATACACAACCAGTCATAACTATGTTTCTAGTTATCTTCCAACATCAAGACAACACTCATAATCCTTTAAAAATACTTATTCATGGATAAGAATCAAGAATAAACAATATTCATACCTTAACAATGAACTCTTGTATTTATGATCCTCCTTACATAACCATGGGGTGCTTCTTGAAGCTTCCGAGATGGTGAACACAACTACGGAACCAATTTGAATTTTCTACGGTTGAATCACAAAATATTTGGGGTTGAAATTGGTTAGGGTTCCCACCTTTCCTAAAATTTGGATAAAATCTGATAAAATTGAGGCTAAGTGCAGGTTTTTAAGACTAAATTTTCGTCCAAATAGAAAATGACCATTGTGCCCTAAAAATTGAAATAAATCCCGAATCTGTCCCCAGTGGACAGTTTTGACAGGCTGAAGTAAATTGATCATGACTCTTTGCTCCGATATCGGATTTGGGTGAAATTGGTATCATTGTAAAGATAATTAAGAGGTCTTTAATTTCATATAAATTAGGCCACCCAGTTCGTCCTGTACTAGGAGTTAGGATCGTTTGAAGTTGACCCTAAAAATCTGTTTTGAGAGGCTGAAGTAAAACGCGTATAACTCCTTACGCAGATATTGGATTTGGATGTAACCAATTGCATTAGAAAGAAGACTCAAAGATCTTTCTATTGATATATGGTAGCTCACCCAGTTCATTATATTGAGGAAGTTATGATCGTTCAAAGTTGACCCAAAAACTGGCAGGCCTCAGTATTTTCCTGCTAATTTACTGTTCACAAAAATCTGTTTTGAGAGGCTGAAGTAAAACGCGTATAACTCCTTACGCAGATGTTGGATTTGGATGAAACCAATTGCATTCGAAAGATGACTCAAATATCTTTCTTTTGATATATGGTAGATCGCCCAGTTCATTATATTGAGGAAGTTATGATCGTTCAAAGTGGACCCAAAAACTGGCAGGCCTCAGTATTTTCCTGCTAATTTACTGTTCACAAAAATCTGTTTTGAGAGGCTGAAGTAAAACGAGTATAACTCCTTACTCAGATGTTGGATTTGAATGAAACCAATTTCATTAGAAAGAAGACTCTCGGAGCTTTTCGTCTATATACAGCAGCCCACACAGTTCCGTTTGCACAAGGAGTTATGATCGTCTCAAGTTGGTGTGCCTAGCTGCAGAAATTTTCCTGCAGATCACTGTTCACAGGCTTCCCGGCCACCGATTTGAAATTTCGAACGTGCTCGCTTATATGAAATACTCCTCTGTTTTGGGCAAACTTTATATCGTTGGAAAGCTTATTCCAATACCTACTCATACAACTATTGACGGGATACTTCCGAACACCATAAACTTAATTTAACCCATACGCAAGTCTTTAGGACTCCATATAATCGCGATAAGTGTACGAAAAAAAATTTACGGGGTGTTACAATTTTTTACTCAAAAAGTTGTTCTACCTTCCAACAATAAGCAAAACAGACACTTTTAGCACAACCCCACAAAGCCAAAAGTTCAATAAGAGTACACCATTGGCTAAAAATGAATAAAAATCAAATCTTTCTATGAAAATGAGAAATATAAGACTTCAACTATAAATCAGCAAGAATCAGCAAACCAATCACTTTCAGCAAAAGTACTGTGCACAAACTAGTACCACTAGGAGCCATTGCCTGTGATCTTTTCTGGAAACTCTCTTCACACAGTTGAGTTTCATTCTAACATCACCTATCCAGGTTTCACTATATACAACTTTCTACCAGCAATACATATATAATAAAGATGTTCCTAGTAAGCAATTTTTAGCACCTATTGCAACCAGCCACAAATATATGGCACTATGGCAGATTCTCAGAGACAACAAGAGAAGCGAAACAACATCACAGGAAGAAAGAATTAAGCATATTCCTGCACATATTCACCCACAAATGTCTGCTGCTAGTTTTTTACTTAAAACAAGATACTAACAAAAAAAAGAAAGAAAAAGGAAAGAATCAGATGCAATGACAGCTTAAAGACAATCTAAACCTTAAAAATGACAATGAAAAGTGAACTAACAATTCGCATACACCACAGCTCAAGATTAGTTTATGCAGCTAAACCAAATCGTGTACAACACCAAAGAATAGAAATCAAAAACCTTAAAAAGGACAACAAATGCTATAAAAAAAGATACTAACAACTTTCCAACAACTAAGCACAATGAAAAGTAAACTTAACACAAGAAAGCAAAATAACTTATAGAGAGAACAGGTATTCATGTATTACCAAGTTATGACTAGACCACGTTCAAGGGAATAGAAGAAGAAAGAGTCCAACATAACTCCATTGCTATTTGCCTTTTTTTGTTTTTCTTTTTTTCTGTTTGGCTTTTTTCTTTTCGGCGTGCTGGTAAGCCTAGTGACTCCCTGTCAAGCAAAGGTCAATTTTCAACTGTTCAACTAAAAAAGTGCAGTTACGTTGAAAAAAAAATAACATAATCACAAAAAAATACCAGTCTCACAAAGCTTAGCAATAATTGTACGCTTCTCTTTCTTTGATAGTTCATTATAATGAATAGTCGTATCACAACCTTTACTTTCATCCTCCGGATCATTACCGTTCACTTCATTGTTGGCATCATCCAACTCATTATCTTTCATTTCAGTGTTTAAGTTCTCCAAATTATTAGGGGCATGTAACACCCCGTAAATTTTTTTCGTACACTTATCGCGATTATATGGAGTCCTAAAGGCTTGCGTATTTGTTAAATTAAGTGTATGGTGTTCGGAAGTATCCCGTCAATAGTTGTATGTGTAGGTATTGGAATAAGCTTTCCAACGATATAAAGTTTGCCCAAAACAGAGGAGTATTTCATATAAGCGAGCACATTCGAAATTTCAAAACGGTGGCCGGGAAACCTGTGAACAGTAAATCTGCAGGAAAATTACTGCAGCTAGGCAATTATTTTTTTGGATCAACTTTAGACGATCATAACTCCTTGTACAAAATGAACTGTGTGAGCTGCTATATATCGAAGAAAAGCTCAGAGAGTCTTCTTTCCGATGAAATTGGTTTCATCCAAATCCAATGTCTGAGTAAGGAGATATACCCGTTTTACTACAGCCTATCAAAAAAAAAACAGAATTGTGGGACAGATTTTTGGGTCAACTTTAAACGACCATAACTCCTTTTACAGGAAGAACTGGGTGGTATACTTTATATAAAAATGAAATCCCTTTGAATTATATTTCCAATGCAATTGGTTTCACCCAAATCCGATACCGGAGCAAAGAGTTATGATCGATTTACTTCAACCTGTCAAAACTGTCCACTGGGGACAGTTTCGGATTTATTTAAATTTTTAGGGCAAAATGGTCATTTTCTATTACCTCATGGACGAAAATGGGTCTTTATAAACCTACACTTAGCCTCATATATATCATATATCATCCAATTATTAAGAGAAGGTGAAACCCTAGCCTAATTTCAACTTCAAATATTTTGTGATTCAACCATAGAAAATTCGAATTGGTTCCGTAGTTGTGTTCACCATCTCGAAAGCTTCGAGAAGCACCCCATGGTTATGTAAAGAGGATTCTAAATGCAAGAGTTCATTGTTAAGGTATTAATATTGTTTATTCTTGATTCTTATCCATGAATAAGTATTGATAAAGGATTATGAGTATTGTCTTGATGTTGGAAGATAACCAGAAACATAGTTATGAATTGTTTTGTATAAATTGTTAGTAGTAAATTATGGAAGTTGTTGTATTGGATTATGGAGGATGAATTGTGGTGATATATCATTATATTAGTGGTTATGTATGCCTAGTGATCATGTTGGTATTGGATGGTGATTAAGAAGGGAAATAAAGGCTAAGAGTGATGTTGAGGGATATTTCATGAAAATGCATGATATGTGAATGTAATAAGAGTATAAGAGGATTTATGTAGCACTCTTATTGATGAGTTAAAGTATTACTTCCTAGACATTATTTGGTGAAGTTAATACCTAAATGGTAAGGTTTGGTTGCTAATACTAGTTTGCCACAAATGACTTATTGTAGATAAGTGTTCGAAGAGTACGGGAAGTCAAGTTGGACTTGTATTGAAGTGGTTATATCAAGGTATGTAAGACATACTCTATCTAATCTTTGGCATGAATAATGACCCATGGAACTCTCAAGTAAGCTTCCAACATTGTCCTACGACACATGACACATAATAACATCTTATGATCTTCAACACTACCAATTGAACTTGTTTTCACTTTTAAGATGTCCGGCTAGTCAAAAAAAATGTCCATATACTATTGTTGACTCCGAAATGGTTTAATGAGGTATCCATGATTCTCTACTTCATTTTCATGATATTGATTACCTATTTACATGTTTTTCCTATTGAGGTATCATGGTTTCAAGTTCCATAAGGTGTGACCACAAAGTAACCAATCTCAAAGATTAATTGAATTAAGAAATGGAATGTCTGTATTTTAAATTGATGATATGATGTATTGTATTAGTACCACTGATCAGTTGGCCATTGTATTATAAAGTTTATGTATGTATGCTATTCCAGGGGTGGTCCCTGATGTATTGTATTAGTACCACTGATCAGTTGGCCATTGTATGACATACGTTATGTATTGATAAGGATTACGGGAAGTAATGATATGAAATTAATGTGCAGGTATCCCATCAGCTCTTTTAAGTGTGGTCTACTCATACTGTTTATTCACTGGTACCTGGGTTCTGTTGATCTTTTGTATCTCATCTTGATACTCAGTGCCTTACATACTCAGTACATATTTCCGTACTGACGTCCATCACGGGGGACCTGTATTCATGCCTGCAGGAACAGGTACTTCAGGTCGTACACCTCCACAGTAAGAGCCAGGACATTCTGTTGTTAGTGGTGAGCTCCAGTTGTTTCGGGGCATCCCAAGTCGTTTCTATATGTATTTTTGGTATTTGTATAAAAGTCTTTTGTGGGCGGGAGTTTGTCCCGACCCTAGCTCAGTTGTGTATCTATGTAGAGGCTTTTGTAGACATATTGTACAGCCATAGGAGTGTTTGGTTGATAGACGTGATGGCTCTGACGGCCAATTACTGTTTATATATATATTTATGCGTGTCTGTTGGGCTGATACAGGTACTATTTTCTTCTATTTACAATGAAGTGTTGCCCAACTTTCTAATTTTCATAAGTAATGTAAATGTGAAAGTATAGGTTATGAACGGGTTCTCCCGGGCCTCATCGGCTACGGGTGCCAGTCCGCTCCAATGGGATTTGGGGTATGACATGGCATCGGGTATATCAATAGATATTGGCACAAGTGATGAGGTGAAGTTTGGTGCATTCTCAAAATGTTGAGGCTGATAACTACCAAATATATTATCAAGTGATGAAAGACTTGGATACCTTGATATTTGTAGAGTCGCTGGAGTCATGTATGGCACAATCTCTGTATGTTGATATATCATACCTGATTCCTGAGTGAATTCTTGAGTACAACCCATTGAAGTGGAACCAAAATCATGATTAGTTGTTGCTTGATCATCTTCTGAACTTATTTGTGCATTTTGCGATACTTCATCCATTTCATTCATTTTAACAGGCACTTGGTCTCTCGCAATAGCACGGTCTCTTCTTCCAGCAACACCGCTTTTTCCTCGCCTACGAATAGGGGGACATAATTGATCAGGTTGCACCTTATCTCTTCTATAATCAGCTGATACATGAATCCTGTCGGCCTCGTGGACATATCTTAAACAATCAGAACTTTGATCCCGCACCATCTTTCTAAACATATATAAGTCCTCATACGATGGCGTATCTCCAAGTGATTTAGCTTTATCAACCACGAATGAATATGACGCACCTGTGAATTAAAGTAAAAATCATTTAACTGTACAAGCATTAAAAAGATTCAAGAAAAGCTAAGTTCCTACTTTGGAGGTTCTGATTATTATTAACATATATTAGATAAAGAAAAATCAGAAAAGCTAAAGTCTACTTACCATTGTTTCATATTTAGTTGAATTGGGCACATAACTTTGTTGGCATTGAGGACGGGGATTATGATTACCAATGAGAAGACGAGTAATACGTCTGAACCAAATAAGATAGGGGTCGTCATACTGAAGTGACCCATAATTGACTGGTGCACTACAGATATATTGTTCTCACTCGTTCCAAAAAGGTAATCATTGTGCATGTTCTAACTCCCAGTTTGTATTTGGCCTTCCCCGACGATCATGACGAAAGTGGGTGGAATCAAATAGAAATGGAGTTGGAATCACCTGTTGCAATCTAAAGTGCCTCATTACTCTATCAGGCAAGTGAACCTCTACCACATCCCAAAAGAAAATTGAAACTCTAACACGCCACATGTCTCGTCCAGTGCGACAATATTCAGGAAGACTCTTTATTAAATCATCAGTATATGGTTTCCATATAAACTACATGAAAAAGGAAAAAGCAAATGAGTCTATATTTACAATTTACGTAAAATCAAAGATAAAAAATTATACACAATCTACCTGATCTTTTGTCATAGAGTCAAGTGCATCCCTATAAACTTTCAGCACATGCTTAGTAGTGTTAGTCCAACTAAAGTGTGCAAACCATCTAGTAGCATGTGGACCCCTACGCAAATCAGTAGGAAAAATATCTTTTGTACCTCTTTTTCCTACTATCTGTGGCCTAAGGATAGTGATCCTCTCCTATGCCCAAACCTGATAATATATATATATATATATATATATATATATATATATATATATATATATATATATATATATATATATATATATATATAAAAACTAAAAGAAATATCAATAAATAATTTGTGCAATTATTAGAATTATTAGATATACCTGAAGTAGTGGTAGAAATCCAGCTATCTCATTTTGGATACTCTGTGAGGCTTTACAAAGAAAATGATACAAGTACGCTAAAGTTGCACTACCCCAACTATAATACCCAATTGCATTGACGTCCTCGAGCATAGGCAGGTACATAAGCTTCAAATAAGAACCAGATGTATCTGCCATCATCGTACCCGCAATCATCCAGAACATGTAACACCTAGCCTTCTGATTGACTATTTCTTGAGTTGCCATGTCTGACAATTGTGGCTCACTTAGCATGTGCGCTTTAAGCGCAGAGACCTTGAGGAAACTACTGCTAAAGTCTCGGAGAGATGGAACAAAACCTAATAATCTTTGACAAATGTTTTTCCAATCACCAATAGTTCTCGTCGTCTCAATACCAAGTACCGGAGCACCATTCACGGGTAATCCATACAACACCTCGATATCTTGCAAGGTGATAGTTGATTCACCTGTTCTAAAGTGGAAAGTATGTGTTTCAGGACGCCAACACTCAACTAATGAAGTGATCAAACTACGATCGATAGCAGGCCTATTACATCTATAAACACCATACAATCCAGATAATTTAATCACTTCTGAAACTCGTGGATGGATAGGATATTTTTCTACGAGCTTCCAAAAACTTCCATCACTCTTTCTCGTATTAAGAATCATATCAGTACTTCCATCCCATATATCCCGTGACCTATGAGTAAGTTGTTGAGTTAATACAGACGGTTCAAGTGACCCAGGATTCAGCTTGTATGAACTACTACCAGCCATATAAAAGTACCTATACATAACTGAATATGTTTATTATAATGAACATATTAATCAGCCATAAAAAGGAAAAAATTGTTCTCTTAAGTATGAGCAAAGTCTACAAATATCCTTTCTCCTTTAAAAAATATCCCAAAATTGAAAAGAATTTAAATCCATTTGTTCCGAAATCATAATTTAGAGCATAGTTGAGTAAAATTTGAGAAATACAAAAGTTTAAAATAGAGAGTCAAGTTGAGTCTAGAAAAATAGAGAGTAGATTCGTACAAAAAACACCCTTTCTATGACGTTGAGCCTAAGCCTCCGCAATCCGAAACACAGCTGAACCAACAATTACTTAGATGATGGAGTAGTCAGAGGCGTCGAAAGAGATGAGATGGAGTAGCTAGAGGCGTCGAAATACACACAACAAATTTTTCTTCTTCTTCTTCAAATTAGGGAAGTGGCAAAGAGACGAGAGAATTTTCTTTTCTTTTCAAAATTAGGGCAATGGTTGCCCCTAAAATAATTAGGCTTTTGATTTTTATTTGGTTGGAAAACGTTACTCCTAGTAACGAATTACTTATAACACATTATTATAAGTAACGTTTTATGGTCCGTTAAAAGTCAAACACCGTCAGTTTTTACTCTTGCATTTTTTAATAAAATAATAAAGTAATATGTTACTGGAAAGTACGTTTATACTAGTTTTATAAAATTTGAAAAAACATATTATTTTGGTGAATTGGTTCAAAAAATAACTTATTTTGATCAAAAATTCCAAAAATTGCCTTTTCCCTCATCCCCACGCAGAAGAAAAGCAACCAGAACATACTTCAACGCAAGCTCCCAAGGTGCATGACCCCCCAAGTGAATGATTGGCAAACCGTTCAGTTTCCAAGGAGAAAAAAGCCAGTCAACCCAGGTAAATGAAATCAAGAAAAGGTACATTTTTCGACTCCTTCACCACCCCCACAATCTACATAATCTCATTCCGCTCCTCGTACTACTACTACTTCCATTCATCACAATGCTAGTAATAATGAAACTCCGCCCCATGCTTCCTCTGCAAACCTGCTCACTACGGCTAGTACAACTTCTTTACCCTCTGCTGTCTTAGAAGACAATCAGAAGTTTCCAAAAAACATTCATCCTCTGAATGGAAATACCACGTACATCAAGGTCCCATCAGAAAACTTCACAAACCCCCAAAAAAACCCTTTTTTACATAACCAACCCCCCTCTGATATTTCCCAACCACTGACCAATGGTCCTTCGACCCCTTCTCACTGTATGCAAGTACACTTGGCGCAAGACAACAGCAAGTGTCATGCCTTTCTTTCAGAAAAATTAACCCTTCTACTACCACTCTCTTACCCAATCATACTTCTATAAAATCCATGCCAACAGATTTCCAATCATCACTCACTACTCCACTCACACAAGTTACTACAAAATCTTCTCCTTTGTCTGATCCCCTGTTAACAATGGTTGCTCAAATTCCCCCTCATCAACACATCCACCTCTCTCCTCTCAATCCACCACCCCTCTCTGAGAAGCCATAAACGAAAACAATACTCCCATAGTCTATGCAACCCTGCAAGTTCTCCTCCCTATTCAACCTCTATCTTGGATAGAAATGGGACTGAGGGGGCATGCAACTACCTTCTCTCTCGAATTCAATGTCTCTCCCTCACTGGTAGTCATTCAGAACGAGAGCCAGCTAGCTCAACTAATGACGGAGGGAATGCGCATAGCACTGGAGCACTTTGTCAACCAAATGTGATCCACCAACAATCTCAATCTAGCCTCGACAAACTCAATACTGGGATTTCTCCAGATCATGCAAGGACTTTGGAATCTCTCTCACTTCCTCAGTCCCTTCCCCAATATGAACAGTATTGCACAAACTCCATTTTTCACTCCCCACGAGACAATATCTGCAACCCCAATCTTCTTTCCCTGGCAACCGATACCAGTAAAGTCGGACCCCCCAGCATTCATGCCAACACCTCTTTTCTCCCCTCAAATACCTTCCCCCCTTCTCGACACCCACCAATCTCAGAAATGCAGTTCCAGACCCCAGGCATGGCACTGGACAAACTCGAACGGAACCCGTATTGCACCGCATTCTCCGAAATCTCAAGTCTAAAATCCGCAGCCCTTATGGTGTTCCCAAAGAAAGAAGACAAAAAGTACATTCTCAATTGTCCCGTGAACCTACTGAAATGCTCATTTGTGCTCCGCCCAACGGTGAATTAGGATTTAGCAAAGAATGTAGTTATAATGGCCCGTCACTGAGATCAACGGCTCAAACCAGTGATGGCCCCTTTCCCCTTTACTTTTTTAACCCTATGGATCAAGATACTAGTTTTATAGTTTGGAATACGCGTGGTGTTAATAATGATGCCTTTAAAATGAACTTAAAAGAAATTATTAGAAACCATAACCCTTGTCTGGTGGCTCTTCTTGAAACAAAAATGTCTAACCATGCTAGTGTTAGGGATGAATTTGCCTTTGATGAAATGTATGAAGTTCCTGCTATAGGTCATTCCGGTGGCCTTGTGATGATGTGGTACTCTCATATTGTGAATGTTACCCGTAAACAACGCACCGATCAAGAGGTGCATGCTATGATCCAGATATTGCCAAATTCCTCCCCTTGGTACTTTTCTACTGTCTATGCTAGTACAGATATATCTAAATGCATGCTGCTTTGGGATAAGCTGGTTAATTATGCTAACACTATTCGGAGTCCCTGGTTACTGGCGGGGGACTTTAATGAAATACTTAGCCCACAAGACAAATGGGGTGGTAGGGTTATAAATACTAATCGTTGTTCTCGATTTTGGAACTGTATTAATGCTTGTCATCTTGTTGATTTGGATTTTAAGGGTAGTCGTTTTACTTGGACCAACCGTAGGCGAAAACATGATGGTATAGGGCTTATTTTAGAACGTCTTGACCGCACTTTTGCTAATACGTCGTGGCTCATTCTCCACCCTAATGCAAAAGTTATCCACTTATCAAACACTCACTCTGACCACACTCCTCTGTTAATTAATATTAACTCTCGACATCGTCCTCATTTTCCCAAACCTTTTCGTTTGGAAAAGTTCTGGATACAACATCCTACGTTTAAGCCTATAGTGCACCGCTGTTGGGATGAAAATAACTATAGTTTGTTGGCTGCTACAAATGATTTTGTGCAAGCTACCACCTCTTGGAATCAAGTCACCTTTGGTGACATATTCAAGAATAAAAAGCGTCTGTTAGCCCAACTTGGCGGTATCTAAAAATCTACTGCTTACCCTACTAGTTCTTATTTTCAAAATCTCGAGCAAACTTTGCTCCAAGACTACAATGATATCCTTCGTATCGAGGATGATTATTGGAAATTGCGATCTCGAATTAATTGGATTAATTATGGTGATGCAAACACGATTTTTTTCCATATGCCCGTCATAAATCGTAGATGCAATAATAAGATCTCTTATTTTAAAGACGCCAATGATCAATGGATCACTAATCATGGCCGTATTGTTGAGCATGCATTAGACTACTTTACTTCTTGTTTTACTGCTTCTCACCTCTCCATGACCAAACCAAATTATGGTACCTCCTACCACAAAATTTCCAACACGGATATGTCCATCCTTGGTAGGCCGCTGAAGGATTTCGAAGTAAAAAAATGCTCTCTTCACCTTTAAACCCTTTAAAGCCCCGGGCCCGGACGGTTTCCATCCTCATTTCTACCAATACTTATAGAGTACTGTTGGTACAAGTGTATTATAGTTCTGCCATCAAGCATTTGCCACACAAACTATTCCTCCTGTTATTAATAGGACCTACCTTTGTCTTATTCCGAAATATAAAAATGCAAACCAGCTAAAAAACTTTCGTCCTACTGGTTTATGCAACACCGTTTACAAAATCCTCACTAAAGTTATTACAAACCGAATCAAACTTTTACTTCCGAACCTTATAGGCCACCACCAAACTAGTTTTTTAAAAGGACATCGGGCCTGTGATAATGCTATTATAGTGCAACAATTATTCAAGCATCTAAATCAAACTTCCTCTGCTAAAGGTTGTGTCCTTCTCAAACTAGATTTAGAAAAAGCGTTTGATCGGCTAGAATGGTCCTTTATTCTTCGTACCTTAGCATTTTCGGCTTTCCTTGTAAGTTGTCCTTCCTAATCATGCATTGTATCACTACTAGTTCTATTTTTGTCCTCGTGAATGGTTCCCGAACCTCCTTCTTCTCTCCTTCTAGATGTATACGCCAGGGCGACCCTATGTCCCCGTATATTTTTATTTTGTGCATGTAACTTCTATCAAATTATATCTATCAACAAGTAGATATACTTCAATGGGATGATGTCTCACTTTCTAGAAATGGCCCTCTCTTCTCCCACCTATTTTTTTTGCCCACGACCTTACTCTTATATCTAAAGCCACTCCCCACTCCATTTACAACATGGCTCACTGCATGGAGTATTTCTGTAAACTTTCCGGGCAAAAAATAAATTGTGCCAAATCAAAGGATTTCTTTTCAAAAAAATGTCCTCGATCTTCGAAAGATATAGTTTTTTGGTGTTTTAATATTCACAGATCAAATCAATTTGGTAAATATCTTGGTTTTCCCATTCTCACACAAAACCTGGGGCCAAGGATTTTCAGTACCTTCTAGATAATGTGAGGAAAAAACTTACTAGCTGGAAATTAAAATTCCTAAACCCTACGGGTAGACTAGTTCTTATTAAGTCCTCTTTGAACGCAATCCCCGCCTATGCCATGCAATATTTTCGTCTTCCAAAAAGTATTTGCAACTCTATTGATAAACTCCAGCGAGATTTTCTTTGGGGTTCCACTGCCTAAAAAAGAAAGCTGCACTTAGTAGCCTGGGATAGAATCACCTCTCCCATTACGGAAAGGGGGTTGGGTATTAGGGATGCTTACTCTAAAAATACCTCTCTTCTAGCTAGCCTAGCGTGGCGAATGTTTCAAAATCCCCTCTCACTCTGGGCACCACCTTATTTAAAAAATACAATAATACAAATCCCTCCCCAAACCACTCCTTTATTTGGAAAAATATTCTCTTTGGGGGTACCATTTGTTCCCCAAACATTGCTTGGAAACCAGGTTCTAGTAAAACTATTAATTTCTGGTATGATAAATGGATTTCGGAGTCCATGCCTCTATGAAATATTATCCAAGGACCTCTCGCCATGGCGGAATCCTCTCTCAAATTAACCGACCTTTGGGAAACAAGTGGCAATGGCATAAGTTACCTTTACCCTCCCAGACTCGATTATTACCCAGAGTGCTTTGGTCAAACTGTATCCCTCTAACAACACCAAGAATACCCCTTACTGGGCAGCCACCTCCAATGGCCTCTTCACTACTCACTCTGTCCTATCCGTTATTCGACATCGTCACATTACCCCCTATAGTTTTGAATGGATCTGGAAGCTTCCCACCGTAGGTAAACACAAATTTATGCTTTGGCTGTGCGCTTTTGATAGACTCCTCATCATGGATTACCTCTATCGACTCAACATAGTTGAGCAACCTCTTTGTCCCATCTGTAAGATGGCTGATGAATCCACATCCCACATCTTCTTGGATTGTCACATCGCTAGGAAATTCTGGCTAGATGTAGGCCTGAATGTTCACCAACTAGACTTTTCCAACACCTACTGGTTATTAGTGTTAAAAACTCAGTACTTCCCGCCCTCATCTCCTTTCCCCGTCCACTACAAGTGGTTAGAATTTCTTTCTTTTGCTTTATGGCACCTCTGGACTAATAGAAACCACAATGTTTATAATCATAAATCCACCCTTCTCCCTTCGTCCCTCGTCACCTTCAAACTGTTGGAATTCATTACCATTACGGACTGCGACTCTACTGTTGAAGTTCCTATTACTATTGATATAAAGTGGCTTCCCTCTCCAGCTACTTGTTACAAGCTCAATGTTGATGGCTCTTGCAACAAGCATACTACTAAGGGAGGCATTGGTGGAGTTCTTTGAGATTCAAATGGCAACTGGGTCTTCGGTTTTGCTGGACCTTGTGAAGCCCGAAATGCTGTGCATTCTGAAATTTTGACCTTCCATCAAGGCCTTGAAATAGCTGAGATTCAAAATCTACACCCCTTGATAGTAGAAGTTGATGCTACTGATCTTTTTCTTATTCTTGACACCTCTCCACCTCTGTTTAATTCCACTGTTTGGTCTTGCAGGTTGCTCTTGAAGAAACTGGGAATCAGCTCTCACCCATAATTTTCGGCAGGCAAATATGGTGGTTGATGGATTATGTAAGATAGGTGCAACTTCTCCTGGGGACCAAGTGCAGTTTTTGTAAGCCTTCCAAGCTCTGTTTTGTCTAGCCTCGAAGCTGACTCTCTTCAAGCTTCTTATCAGAAGACTCTCTCTAGAACTGCTTGTAATAAATTAGCTAGCTTAGGGAATCTCTCTGTACTATCTAGTTCCCTTTTTGCAACTGCTAAGTTGCCTATGAATGCTACTGTGTGTGTACCTACTCTTTAGTATTAATAAATCCTCCTCTTATCCAAAAGAAAAAAAATTAGCTAACACGGTTGAGGTTAAAAGAATCTTTAATGAAATCTATTATTAACTAGTGGCAAAGTGGCCCGAGCTTTATACTTCTTTTGTCTGATATGTGATACTTTCCGATTTAATTTGTTTCACAAAATATATCACTTTTCTATATTTAGAAATAATTTAAATTAAAATTTTAGTTTCATGCTTACTAAATTATTCATGATCACATAAATATTTTAGACTTATTTCAGATCATAAATTTCAAAAGTCTTTCATTTTTTCTACTCCCTATCTATTTAAATGGTGTCATAAAAATTAAAATGGAAGTAGTAAAATTAAAAATTACTAATTATGTAACGTGGAAGGAAATTTCTTTATACGTATTTCATGCTTCATTTGTACATGACAAAAGTGTGAATTTCGATCACTACTCATAGTCATTAACTATATATGTAATTTGATGTTTGAATCTTATTCATTTAGATGTCGAACAAGTGAACTTTTTTATAATGATTCACATCTTAATTGTGTAGTACTCCTATGTATTCAATTCAATATTTTTTTATGTTTAGTCTTTTTTTTTTCTTTTTCAAATACTTCTTATTAGATAATAATACACACAAAAACAACAAAAAAGAGGAAACATAGCAAAGTCAAACGAATTTAAGGATTTAATTTTTTTATGTGGGAAAAAAGATTAAATAAAATTCTAAATTTCTGAATAACTGTAACACCCCGGGAGTACACCTTGGACGCCACACGGTGCTTTCGATCACAAGGTAATTCATGAGCTGATACCTACTGTGAGCACGGAATAAAATTGATAACAATGACATGTGAGGAAATTAACTGAAAAATGCCATAAGGTTTTAAATTCTGAAAACTATACAACTGAATCCATAAAACTGAAACATGTGCGGAAATAATGAAATCTGACTAATAGGACTGACAAACTAACTAACTGTCTGAAGTGTTTGAAAGCCTCTAAACTGACTGAGGAGTTGATGGAACAAGCCCTTAACTAACTCCGACTGACTAAATGAAAAGAAATGCAGAAAGAAACATGTTAGGTCCTCGAAATATGAGGACTCACCACTGTTGTTGCTGTTGATAAGATGAACTGTCTAACTGCAATCAGGGAACTATGCATTTGAACCTATGATATTAAACATCATAGAACAAGAAATAAGCATGCGATCAGTACTTTGAATGTACTGGTATGCAAGATGAGGTTAGGCTGAAATGCATATGCTTATGTGCATGAAGTAAATGCTGACTAGATAGCATGAGATAACTAATGCATAAAATACGTAAAAGCTATAAAATCTGAGAATGCATGACCAGGCATATAATATGTTTCTGAAATAGTCTGTAAACTGAAATACTAAATCTGATAACTGAATAACTGATAGCTGTATGTTATGGTCAATGCAAATCTGAAACTGAATTCTATACTGAATATTGAACTTAGACTGAAACTGTGGGAGGTATCATCTAACCAACATGCCCCAAATCTGGCTGATAGGGGTCCAACCAGTGACCCTAGTTGGAAGGGTGCTAGTAACGAGCCACAGGTACTAACAATGGTTGTGGAGTCAGTCCTAACTGTCGGGTCACCCCTGAGATCAGTCCTAAGCTGGCGAGTGATCCCTGAGAGAATGTTAGTCCTAAACTGGCGGGTGACATCTCTAAATTCTACACTAGCTACATTGTTCTGGAACTTAGGGACTGCTACAAAGGACCCAGTCCTAACTGGCGGGTGAGCCCCCATCCCTAGGTTTGCTCGGTGCAGAATCCTACTCCCAACTGAACTGACACTGATTACGGTACTGAACTATGTTTAACCAAACAAGGAATTGATCATGATAACTACTGAATGATAATGCTATTGATTTATCCCAAACTATTCTAAAACTACTGAAATTCTATAAATAGCTAAGTAACGGGTGTTCATAACCCCTAGGACTTAATGGAAATATCACTAAGGACACATGTAAGCTTTGACAACCACAACAGGGAATCATTACATAAAGACCATCACTTTGGCATTTTATCAAACACATGGATATCAATACTTTAACATGGGGATGCTTTTAAACATGATGAGATAACACGATCACATGACAAAATCATAAACTGAGAATTTATTCTGAATCGCATGAACATATTACGGAAACTACAATATTTAAAACATATTATAATCCATTCCGCATGAAAAGGATCGTAATCATGACTTGAAATCAAATTACCAAGATATTGATGAACATATTTCAACTTTCAAATGTGTAAAGGCTCTTTCGATCAAAAACTCTTGGAAACATAATACATGATCAAAATTCATAAGAGTTTCATGGATATAATTCATAGTAATATGTAAAACAATAGTCTAAATCTTAAAAATGGATTCTTGGACTCCATGGGTGAAAAGGACCCATGAATGAACATCACACATACCTTAATTGATGAATTCGTGATGATTCCTAATGGTTTTATTAAAATTAAGCTTGAATCTCTTGATTCTTTTTAAGAGGTTAGGGTTTGTTCTTGAGAGAGGCTGCCTTCTTCTGTGAGGATTTTGTAAAATAGGATATCAAATTATGTTTTTGATACCTTAAGTCCCATGTTATGGACCAAATAGGTGAAGGAAAAAGACCCAATTACCCTTGCAAAACCAGAAATAAGAGCTAGAAAAATAAGGGCATGCGATGGAGCATACGCCATGGGCTCTGGTCCATTGAATTGGACCGTGTGCCGCGGCCTCTGTCGCGGGCTCCCCTACGGGTGAAATGGAGCGCGCGCCGCGGGCTTATCCCGGTGTTGCTACTATTTTGGAAATTCAAACACACCCTTACGCTCGTCCAAAAATTCTGAAACTCACCCGAGATGTACTATCGACAACCCTAATCATTAATCAACTTAAAATTTAACGTTCCAATGTTGGAAAGATCGAAAATAAAATCATCAAAGTTTAAGCGTCTTTGAAAATGACTAAGTCCTAACACTTAGTGAAATTTTCTAACTCTTGGACCCCTTTTACATTCAGTGGTGAGCTGAATTGAGTTAGGATCTTACGGGGTCTTACAATAACTCATCTAATGTACATGCTCATATTCCAAAGGCAAGAAAAAGTTAGCAAAAGTAATATGTAGAACAATAAAAATACTGCACATGAGAGCACTTTAAACATCCTAGTAGAAAAACATAAAAGGTGGCTTTATTTACAAAAATATATAAAGCAACTGAAGTAATAAAATAGAATAGTAAGGGTAAAATGTAAATCGAAAAAGTACTGCATCTGAAGGCACTTTAATCTTGTTATAATGACATAAAAAGGTGATTTTATTTACAAATTACACAAACAATTAAAGTAATAAAATAAAATACGAAAGGCAAAATGTACATTGAAAAAGTACCATACAAATAACACAATTGAAATTAAATAAAACCTATTTGAATTTTTGATCAATAAAGATAAAAAAATACAACTTTCACAGCATCGATTTTCAAGATTACTAAGCAAAATTATTTTATAATTCCTATATTGCCATCATGGTCGGCAACTATGTCAATCATGAGGTATCTTCTTGTTATGGCTTATATATATCAATACTTCTACTCCTAATATATAAGCCATAATAAGCAGGCATTTTATGGTCGAAATGCTTACCGATCATGAGAATGTTTAGTGATTACAAAATAATTTTGCTAGGTGATCTTGTAAACTTAATGATTTAAAAGTTGTATTATTATATTTATTGACTAAATATTCAAGTGGCTTTTGTTTAATTTCATTTGTGTTACATAATCAGTACCTTTTCAAACATAACTTGTTTGTTTGTAATTTTCACCTATTGTGTCAGATCTCCACCAATAAAATTTTTGTAAGAGGGTTTTCTTTTTTGCAATATAATGTAAAATAAGATACAAGAAATCACAATCAAGTAAACAAGATAAGATATAAAGATACGTTTATGAAAAAGGAAAGAAAGGGAGACGAGATTTAAAAGAAAGAAAGAAAAATCTAACAATTAAAATATATTAATCATTAAATTCATTCCAAGAGGAAAGCGATATTGAACCCATACAATGAGTGGACAATTTAGTTAAAAGTGACAAAAGAGTTTGAAAATGAGGTGTAGGTGACTCAAGTTTTAATGATTGATTGGAGGTGACAATTACTTTATTATGGATTAAGAAAGTTGGTGAAATTTGAAAATAGTCCACAAGTTTTTTTTAATTTACACTTTGATTCAAATATAAAAACTAATATAACTAGAAATGGAGGAAAAAAAGCACGTTTCTCTCTCTTCTCATCCGTCGTTGTTTTCTCTCTCTTCGCGATTTTTATTGTTCATTGTTGCTGCTGATTTATTCATCATCTTCTGTTTCATGATCATCATCTTCTACTTCATTATCATCTTCATGTTCTTCTTGTCGACCATTGTTGTTGGTTTTACCGCTACTACTGCTACTTGACCAATTTTTTAGGTAAAATTTTATTTTGAACATCACTTTGACATTACTTCATAGGTGAATTTGATAAGTAAAATTATAATTTTTAGTTGAATTTATCATCTGGGTAAACTTCTACTGTTGTTTTTAAACAATGGAAATAACCCGTTCATGAATCCAACCTAAGAGTCATCTGTTTAAATAGATGACTCATCTGTTGCGACAGATGAGTCATCTGTTGCAACAGAAGACTCATATGTTGGATTTATGTTTATGGTTCTATAGTGCCCGTAACTTAAATCAAACAAATGGGTCATCTGCTGAAACAAACGAGTTATCTGTTACAATAGACTAGTTACCTGTTGTATCAAATGAGTTATCTGTTGCAACAGACTAGTTATTTGTTGTAACAGATGAGTTATCTTTTACAACAGAGGAGTAATCTGTTGCAACAGAGGAATAAACTAGTTGGAGCAACACAAAATAGCTCCTGCCACAAACCCAACAAATAATCAATATGTTTCAAAAGGTGGTCCATCTGTTGAAAAAACTCAAAACTCTTGCTATTTCTATTGGATTCAAAATTGTTCCTTACGTCCAATCGTCGACATGTTTATTGAGAAGAAAAAATAGATAGAAACATCAATTTTTCATTAAACAAAACAAAATACATTAGGTAGGTAGATCAGATATAAATAAAAATAAAAATACATACGCCAAAAGAAAAAATATAACCTAATTATTATTATTATTATTATTATTATCGTTATTTTTATTATTGTCAGTCGGCCAATCGTCAACCGATAGTAGCATGGCCCTCCTCAGCCTGCGAATCTCTCGGAGCATTCTTGCTCTCACAGTTCCCAACTCACACTACAGGTCATTAACCTACCCATTAAGTTCCTGTACGATGTCACACGGAATAGCAATGTCCCATACAGGATCAACCATATCTAGAACACACATAAATTTAAAAAAAATGTAAAAACACAAGTAAACAAAAGAGTCTGAATGTAATTCAATGTATACTACCAATTGGGTAGATTTATACAATAAGAAAGAAAAAAACTTACCTGAGTCAGAGAAAAGGTATATGGTCTTTGAAGAGAAAGTGGTTGAAGATGTAACATGAAAGACAAAATGCAAGAAATAAATAGAGTGAAGTAAAATGAACGAGTAAGGAGGGACCTATTTATAGAGGATTGAATTTGAATGACTTGGGCAAAAAGGCATGACTGTTCACCTCCATTTTATTAATTATATTCAAACTGGAGACTTTTTTATTACTGGAAAAAGTTATGACTTATTTAAATCAAGTTGCTGACTTTTTGGTTATTGTGATAAGTCATGACTTTTTAGCTTATTATTATTAATTAGTTCTTAAATTTAAATAACTTTTGTCTCAATTAAATAATCAAAAACTTCTCACCTTTTCAATAACTATTTTTTTTTAATAATAATAACCGTTTTTATTGAATTGTAGCAACAAATTGTATATCTATTGCATCAGATAACCTATCTGTGGTAACAGATATACAATCTGTTGCAACAAATGAACCATTTGTGCAACATATAATCTATCTATTGCAACAAACTTGTTATCTATTCCATCTGATGTCTACAACTGATGCAACAAATGGACTATCTGTTGGATCATCATATACTTTCATTAATCCAAATTGGTGACTTTTTTATTATATAAATAAAAAATATATTTAAAAACAAAAATGATGAAAAGTCACAACTTGTCACCTATTTAATATTAACATCAATTATTCAAATTAAATAACTATTTTTTATGGTTATAAATTGTGTTTATCATCATATACTTTAATTAATCCAGAGTGGTGACTTTTTTTATCATATAATAATAAAATTTAAAAACATATTTTAAAAAAAATGATGAAAAGTCACGACTTGTCGCCTATTTAATATTAACATCAGTTGTTAAAATTACATAACCATTTTTTACGATTATAAATTGTGTTTATCATTTATTTGCTTATTATTTAGTTACGAACCATTTTTCATATTAAATAATCGAAAAGTCATGAATTTTGACTCTCTCAATAACAATAGTCTCTTTTTATTAATAATCATCTGTTGCAACATATGATCCATCTATTGCAATAGATTAACCATTCATTGCAACATATGGTCCATCCGTTGCCACAAACGCTTAATGCCTACCTCCAACCGTCGACATGTTGAGAATAAGAAATAATCATAATAAAAATTAAATATTAAATAAGAATTAAAAATTTGAAGTCGGCCGAACATTGATTTTTGAATTCATTATACACAAATATACAATAAAAAATAAAACATAAATTAGGTTCCTCCCTTAGGTAGATCCGATATAATAAAATAAAATACATATGCTAAAAGAAAAAAATATATAACCTAATTATTACTATTTTTATTATTATTATTATTATTATTATTATTATCATCATCATTGTTGTTGTTGTTGTTGTTGTTGTCGTCGTCGTCGTCAGCCAGTCAATCGTCATCTGATAGCAACAGGGCCCTCTTCAGTCTTGCTCTCATGGCGCCCAACTCCCATCGGAGTTCATGAATCTGCCTTTCAAGTTCCCGCAAGGAGTTGCGCAAAATCACCTTGTCCAAATACGGATCAACCATATCTAGAAGTGAAGTTATGTATAATTACATCCCTTAATTAAATAAAACAAGTGACTTTTCGAATATGTAAATTAAAAAAATGGATCTAAATACAACATTTTATCTTTATTGTATTTCAGAAAGAAAAGAAAATTGGTTTAAAATAAATCGAACATATGGATAATCTGTTGCAAAATATATTCTATCTGTTTGATAATTTACAACATATTGACAATCTATTGCAACAGGTGTATATATCTGTTTGATTATTTCCAACATCTAAGTCATATGTTGCAATAGATTGATCATCTGTCGGAAAAAATGTCTATAATTGTTTGATAATTTTAATAGATGGGTTATTTGTTGCAACCGGTTAGTCATCTGTTTATTTAAATTAAGCTATAGATGGGCTAGGAAGAATAAGGTGTGTGCAGATGGATGAATCCACTTTCATGTGTGAGAGTTACGCATTACTGATAAGGTCATCGAGACAACACGTTCACATAAAGCACAATGATTTTGTGAATATAGCTTTTAACAGATTAGGCATTAATCATTCAAACAAGATCCTGAATTTTACAGTTAAGTTTGATAGGTTCGAATTGACAAGGCTGAGGGGCCATGGAGATGGTGTCAATACCCTGTTACGAATTAATGACAGTTGTTGCTCATGTTTATACGTGTCAAGTTTTGAAAAGAGATCAATATTTTGTGTCATTGCATAGATTCATTACCGATTGGACTTAACTTTCAAGGTGCATTAGACTCTGAGAAGGCCTTAGAAACCTCCCATTGTAGGAAACAAGAACAAAAAAGAAATAGAAATTCCCCTGCCCCAAATTTAAATGGATGGGTTATTCGAGAAGCTGATTATATGCCAGAAGGATCCGTAGGAGAATACCTGCGAGGGAAAAGAGAGTTGATAAAAGACTATATATTTGAGACCTAATTGAAGAGGAAACATAGGGTAGCAAGCAAGGAACTTCTAACGAATCTTGCCGATGAAACTGACTTAAAATGTGAGAAATCTGAATCAAGTGCAAATATGAAAGTGTATCCAGTAATGAAAATCTATCTGTCATCTCTCTCAAAGAAAAATAGTGTTGCTGGCCACTTTGCTATAAAATTACGACTAGTTAGCATGGTCGAAATGATCACCTATGGAGAAAATTACAGAACACCAAGAAAGCAGCTTTGTAGGCACCGAGGGTTGAAATGATATACAGTAAGTCAAGAAAACTTGCGCCAAGAACAGTTGAAGTTAAAACAAAGAATCAAGCCAAGATGAAAGTTTTTGAATTTTAAAATGCATCCCATGTCTTCTTGTTTGTGGTTCCGATTAGGTCCACTGCTACTGACCTTAATGGAACCGTAAACAATATTGAAAGACAGATTGAGTATACTTACTTCCTTAGCAATATGGATGTAATTGATTGTGTTATCTTTCTTTAATATGTTTCCAACATATCTTGAAAAAGATCAGATGCTTGTTGTAGTATGTGAATCCCGTGTAGTTGCCAGATCTCTTAAAAATTATCAAATGTGTGTTTTCACGATAACATGATCAGTAATACATACCTCCCATATATGAAGTGGTTCCTTCTGCAAGCAACTTATTCCTCCGAACCCATCTTTATTGTAGCCTTTTGTGTTGGTTGGAAAAAAGTTGATCAACTTTCACTTTCTTACATCTATAAACAAGATAAAAACAATTGATGTCAAATAAGGAAAGAACAAAATGAACATTACAATTGATGTCTGCATAATTTTTAAAAAAGGTAACACAAAATTGAATAAATACAACACATTTCAATATCTGTTCAACAGTTGATCCATATGTCGCAACATGTCTGTTACAATAGATTGTCTATATATTGTAACATATTACCCATCTGTTGCAACATATTCCACATCTGTTGAAAAGACAGGCGGTCTATTGTAACAGGCTATGCATCTGTTGCAATAAATGGATGACATATTGCATCATATGGGTCATCTGTTGGAATAAATCAAATCGGCCTTGCTAGTAGTTTAACTTGTTCCAACAGTTGCTCCGTCTGTTGCAACATCAACAACAAAGAAAAAACATCATTTATTCCAATACCATCAATAATACCAACACCACACGTTCCAACAACACTAATCCCACCACCAACATTAAAAATAAAGAAACAAACAAAAAACATACAAAACAAAAATAATGCCAACAACGCTTCTAAAGTTCTCCCAACAGATGAGTTTTTTTGTATTTTTTAATAAAAACAATGGTTCGTTCATTCAAGACTTAAAAGTCATATTTTATTCAATTTTCTCAATAAATAGGATATGGGTAATGGGTAATTAAATAAAAAATAAATATAAATAACTAATTTAAATAACTTACAAAGAAGAAGACGAGAATGAAAGAGCAATAGTGAATCATACCTACAATGTCAAAAGCAAGGGGATCAAAACAACAATCTCAATCAAGAAAAGATATAGATTGGCTGATATTCAAAATTATCCTCATGAGAAAGAGGAGAAAAAATAGAGAAAAAAGAGATGGTTGTGATAACCCTAAAGAGGAGAGAAAGAAAAGAAGAGAGATAAAATAATTTATGGTTGAAGGTGAGATAATTCTAGAGATGGATTTAAATATTCATTAATAACTTTGAGGGGCACGAGGAGATGAGTGACGTTGAAAAGATAAGATATGACAACTCAAAGAGGAGATTTTCTAGTTATCCAAGAAATATTTTTTACCGCCTTAGTATTTTATATTTTTTATTTTGGACAGAAAACTACTTTAAAAAAAAAAGATTTTCAAATAGATATGTCATCTGTTGCAATAGATATCAATATCTGTTTGAAAATTTTCATCAGCACAGTCATCTGTCGCAATAGATGCAAATGTCTCTTTGATAATTTATAATAGATATCAATATCTTTCTGAAAATTTCCAACACTCAGTCATCTGTCACAACAAATACAAATATCTATTTGATAATTTACAACAGATAAGTAATCTGTTGTAATAAATTTTCTTGCAATTGAATTAGCAAGAACTAAAAATGAGTTTATAGGGTCAACAACAATTTCAATTGAGTCTTTGTTATTGTATGATATTTTTACTGCGTTCCTTCCGACCCGAGTCATCAATCGATTAATCTAAGTTGAAACGATTCATATTAACCCTATGATTTAGCTAATACCTAAATTGATTTAGCTAGAACTAGGGATGAGTTCATAGGGTCAACTATAATTTCAATTGAGTCTTTGCAATTGCATGATGTTGGTATTGCGTTTCTCCCAACTTGAGTCGTCAACCGATCAATTCTAGTTGAAATGATTCATATTAACTTATTATTAATCTGATACCTAAATTGATTTAGCTAGAACTAGGGATGAGTTCATAGGGTCAACGATAATTTTAATTGAGTCTTTGTAATTGCATGGTGTTGGTATTGCGTTTCTCCCGACCTGAGTCATCAATCGATCAATTTGAGTTGAAATGATTCATATTAACTTATTATTGAGATAATACCTAAATTAATTTATCTAGAACTAGGGATGAGTTCATAGGTTCGACAATAATTTCAATTAAGTCTTTGCAATTGCATGATATTGGTACTGCATTCCTCCTGACCTGAGTTATTAATCGATCAATCTGAGTTGAAATGATTCATATTAACTTATTATTAAGCTACTACCTAAATTGATTTACCTAGAATTAGGGAAAAGTTCATAGGGTCAACTACAGTTTCAATTGAATCTTTTTAATTGCATGATATTGGTATTGCGTTCCTCCCGATATGAGTCATCAATCGATCAATCTGAGTTGAAACGATAAATATTAACTTTTTATTGAGGTAATACCTAAATTAATTTATCTAGAACCAGGGATGAGTTCATAGGGTCAACTACAATTTTAATAGAGTCTTTGCAATTGCATGATATTGGTATTGCATTCCTCATTACGTGACTTTACCCCTCTTAATTGTCTTTTTTTAGTAGTTTTAAACTAGCACTGCATGTGAGAAGGTATATAGTAGATTTTGAGGTGTAATACTAATGTCATGGAGGAGATATGATTGTAGGTTGTAGTTAAGTGAGATGTGGTATTTGGGTTGCTTTCCAAATTTGATGGACTAGTATAATATATGGCATGCCTCATCGATGGCACATGATTGGTTCTAGACAATAGGCTTGAACTTTAGATGTGGATTGTGGTGGTAAGAATAGTTGCTTAAGGTTAATGATGCATATTTTGTGGGAGTAAGTAGTAGACTTGATTTGATGTGTGTAATAGCCTAGGTTGGCAATTTGGGAAAAAGGAGTGGATAATTGCGATATATTTGTATATACAAGAGACTACTATTAAAATGATGAATTGTGGTTGAGTCATTAAATGCAAAAGAGTGTTAAGTATATAAGAATGAGTCGAACCCCAGGTAGCATGTTGTTAGATAAGATTTTATATGTATAAGTGTCATGTGTACCTAGTTCATGTTCTTGAATTTTATAGTATTGAGAAGTTTGGGGAGTTGTTGTACGGTGTAATTTAGAGTTGAATTGAGGTAATATAGGTAGGCAATATGGGCCTTTGGTATAGTTTTACAAATTTTATGAAGTTGTAAGTTGTTTGATTAGAGTTCTAATGTTAGAATGTTAAGTAGTGGAGAATGGATTTTTTTTATGTGATAAGGAGTGAGGATGTGTATGCTCATGAGACTATGAGTTGTAGGGTGATGGCTATAGAGGCGAGCAAAAGTTAAGAGAAGCGTTCCCGGACACACCCCTTTTCGCTTGAGGGTCGAGTCGAAGGATTTTTTCAATTAAAGTAACGATATTGATTAGGGATTAATTTATTTGCAGAGTTGCCACTTGAAATTGAGTTATGGTGTTTCAAGTCACCTTTTGAATCCCTAATCAAAAGAAAATGACTCTTCATTGGTCTGCAAATACAGAACATTGGGTAAGAAATTTTGTTTACCGAGGGAAAGGTGTGAGGCACCCCTCGGATCCCGTGGTTCTAATACGGTCGCTTTTATTGACTTGTCTTGACTTAAACTATTTTGATAAATCATATTAAGGCCTAAATTCGTTCATTTTTTATTATACCTAAATCTATCTATATATCTTATATTAAACTAGTGAAAATTAATTATAGAAAATATTTGTCAAAGTGCATTATTGCATCTTTGAATTATTTTTAAATGTCTCGAAAAGATGCATATGCCACATTCTTAATTGAGACAAAAATTTTAAACGTGTCTAAAATTTGCCTAGCGTTAAAGGTGTTGATTTCATCTCTTATAAACTCGAGACAATTTTTTCTTATTCATTTTATTCTTTTTCACTCTTTTGCAAGGAGTTTCAAAACAAAATTCATGTCTCATCTCAATTCTTTCACATTTAACTATCGGGCCTTAAACTTTTATCAAGAGGTCGATGGTTCTAATATTTATGAATCAAAACTAACTAATTGGAAGCACAAATTAGCAACAACTAATCACAGAAAATAACTCAATTGTTGTAAGTGAAGGTGGGATTTCAAACGGTACATAACAAAATTGATATGACTGTCGTAAGCCACATGTCCTTCATAGAATAAAATTATTTAGATTTCATGTTTATAACAATTCATGTAATATGACTTTCAACTTGAAAAACAAACAGCTAGGTACTTGGATTTTAAAACCAAGCAAACATGAGGCATACCATTATCATTGATTGCTCTAACTGATTCGTAATTCAAATCTAAAAGAATTTGTTTTAGCTTTAGGAATTAATGTTTAAAAATGGATCTCATCTTCTCCATCGATGAATAGATAATAGAGTCCACTTTAATTCAAACACAAATTAGAACATATTTATATTCAAGATATTAATATCTTGAAACCTCCAAATCCACGCACAAATATTAAAATGCTCGGAAGGACAATTAAACAAATAACTCAGATTTAAATCCCCACATAAATAATTAACTCAGATTTCATGCTTTGATTCACAATGATAAAACTTATGGAATAATAGTACAAAAATGGGATAAGAACCTCCATGATGAACTTAAATGATTATAAGAACAGAAACATTGCCACCAAAAATTCAAACGGAAATCCGACCTTCACTCTTTTCTTTCTTTTTCTTCTCTTTTTTACCACCTTTCTTTGTTTTCTTCTTCAAAGTTTTTCCTTGTCTGTATTTTTCTCTCTGTTAATTTTTCTCTCTCAATTCTCTTTCTGATTCTCTCTGTCTTTTCCAATGTCTCAAGTATGTAATTCTATCTGATGTAATTTGTGGGAATTCCCTTAAATAAAGGGCTTTAGGATAAGGGGGAAGATGTTGGGTAGTTTTAGGATTTGAATTTTTAAAAATATTTTTTTAGTTAAAATATAGAAATTAAAAATACAATATTAACTAATTAATTTTTATATTTAAGAAAATACAATAAAAGTTTACAAATAGTCAAAAATAAATATAATTAAAGTAATACTAAAACTACTAGCTTATTTATTAAAATTTTAAAGAGAAATATATATTTTTGAATTTTTTTGTATTATTTTAAAAATAAGATATCCCAAAATATAACTTTATTTATTTATTTTCAATTAAAAACTTTTTGAAAAATAAAATAAGAGCTAAAATAGATATTGGACAAATTATAAGTATTTAATGTCGAGAAAAAAATAGGTTTAAAAACTCGGAGAGAGTCAGAAATCATGTGTCTACATTTCGCCCCTCTTTGTGTGAAATCTCGAAGTGTTTTCATACAAAGAAGTAGACAAAGAGATGATTTTTGGTCATTCGATTATTCAAAAAGTGAGGATAAAATAAAATAAAATAAAAGATGTGACCGAGTCTTGGTTTTAGACCGCCTACATATTTCGGGTTATAAGAGAATTAGGTCACGTGTAGTTCAAAGGTAAAATAGTGAGAGAACGAGTTAGAAATCGAGTGAGGTTCCATTGAGTTTCTGGTTCATGACTTCTGCTTTTACATTCACATGAATAACAAAAATAAAATTGTAGATATAAGTGAAAGATCCTATCTATTCAACTATTTTGGAATCTTGACTTGAATCTTCATGACTTTTCAAATAGTGAGATAGTCGTTAGTTTGAGTTGAGTCTTGAAAAATGAAATGTTCCTGCATGTTGGCGCTTGCCATTGGAGAGGAACTTGATAATCTTCATTCTTCAGACTTTCCTCTGACTTGAACTTGAAAATCTTCACCCTATTCTTCAGGCGGGCTCCTGAACTTGCAACTGATAATGTATACCCTATTCTTCAGGCGGGCTCTTAACTTGCTATTTCTTTACCCTATTCTTTAGGCGGACTCCTAACTTTCTATTTCTTCACCCTATTCTTCAGGTGGGCTCCTGACTTGTTATTTCTTTACCCTGTTCTTCGAGCGGGCTCTTGACTCAAAATAAAAGGTAAACTAGTAAAGAAAAATCCCACTCTTCAGAAGGGTCCCGAGAATAAAATAAATTTCTATTATTCAGGAGGGTCCTGAGCAGAAAATAAATTTCCATTCTTCAGGAGGGTCCTAAGCATAAAATAAATTCTCATTCTTCAAGAAGGTCCTGAGCATAAAATAAATTCTCATTCTTCAGGAAGGTCCTGAGCCAAAAAATAAATTCCCATTCTTCAGGAGGGTCCTGAGCAAAAAATAAATTTTCATTCTTCAGGAGGGTCCTGAGCATAAATAAATTCCAATTCTTCAGGAGAGTCCTAAGCATAAATAAATTCACATTCTTCAGGAGGGTCCTGAGCATAAAATAAATTTCCATTCTTCAGGAGAGTCCTGAGTATAAATAAATTCTCATTCTTCAAGAGGGTCCTGAGCATAAAATAAATTCTCATTCTTCTGGAGGGTCTTGAGCCAAAAAATAAATTTCCCCTCTTCAGGAGGATCCTGAGCATAAAATAAATTCTCATTCTTCAGGAGAGTCCTGAGCTGAAAAGTAAGGTCCCATAAACACGAACAAAATTTTTGCCCTAGTTTGCACTAGAAAATTTTGTGAGTATAATCAGATCACAACTTTTGAAAAGTACAGTAAGGAGGGCGAACCAAGGCCTTACTAAAGAAATACGTTTCTTCAAAGTAAAACTGATGACCAAAATTAGTAAATGCGTCTCTTAACACATGAAACTTAAATTACCCAGACAAGAAAGTGTGTCTCCTAGGGATTAAATGAAATGACTCAACTAGAAAGTGCGTCTTTTAGGAGTGAATGTTCAAGTTAGGAAGTGAATTACCTAACACATAAAAACTGAAATACCCTGAATGGAAAGTGCGTCTCCTAGGGGTTAAATGAAATGACTCGACTAGAAAGTGCGTCTTCTTGGAGTGAATGTTAAAGTTAGGAAGTGCGTTACCTAACACATGAAAACGGACATACTCTGATCGGGAAGTGCGTCTCCTAGGGGTTAAATGAAATGACTCGACTAGAAAATGCGTCTTCTAGGAGTGAATGTTCAAGTTAGGAAGTGTGTTACCTAGCACATGAAAACTGACATACCCTGACTAGGAAGTGCATCTCCTAGGGGTTAAATGGAATTACTCGACTAGAAAGTGCATTTTCTATGAGTGAATGTTCAAGTTAGGAAGTGTGTTACCTAACACATGAAAACTGACAAACCCTGACTAGGAAGTGCATCTCCTAGGGGTTAAATGAAATGACTCAATTAGAAAGTGCATCTTCTAGGAGTGAATGTTCAAGTTAGGAAGTGAGCTACCTAACACATGAAAACCGACATACCCTGACTAGGAAGTGTGTCTCCTAGGGGTTAAATGAAATGATTTAACTAGAAAGTACATATTATAGGAGTGAATGTTAAAGTTAGGAAGTGTGTTACCTAACACATGAAAACTAACATACCCTGACTAGGAAGTGTGTCTCCTAGGGGTTAAATGAAATGACTCAACTAGAATGTGCGTCTTCTAGGAGTGAATGTTCAAGTTATGAAGTGCAATAACTAACATACCCTGACTAGGAAGTGCATCTCCTAAGGGTTAAATAAAATGACTCAACTAGAAAGTGTTTCTTCTAGGAGTAAAGATTTAAGTTAGGAAGTGCGTCACCTAACACATGAAAACTGACATACCCTGACAAGGAAGTGTGTCTCCTAGGAGTAAATGTAAGAACTCGACTAGAAAGTTTGTTTTTTAGGAGTGAAGTTTCAAGTTAGGAAGTCCATTACCTAACAAACAACTGAAATGACCCAGACAAGAAAGTGCATACCCTAGGGGTTAAATAAAATGACTCAACTAGAAAGTGTGTCTTATAGGAGTGAAGATTCAAGTTAGGAAGTGTGTTACCTAACAAATGAAAACTTAAATTACCCCGACAAGAAAGTGCATCTCCTAGGGTTTAAATGAAATGACTCGACTAGAAAGTTTGTCTTCTAGGAGTGAAGGTTCAAGTTAGGAAGTGCGTTACCTAACAAATAAAAACTTGAATTATTCAGACTAGAAAGTGTGTATCCTAGGGGCATGGGATGATGAGTTTTCACCATGACTATGATTACTAAACATCTGAAGCAATATTGCCTCTTGCATTCGCAAAAGTGAGGAAATGCACCTTTTGATATTTAAGCTTTGAATCCCTTGATTTAAAGATAACATGTATTTTCTGTTTCATATAATGAAAACTTGTGAGTTTTTTTAAAAAACATGGTGGTTGATTTGCGGCTTTTGGCTACCAAGGCGACGACTCTTGCACTTGTAATGCTCAGCTCCATTTCAAATCATTGATAGGTATTGTTGACTTGTCATACTTTTGATCCCAAATTCTAGCTACTAAAAGTATTTGACTCAACTCATATTTCCTTTGCATGATGCCCCTGGGTTTAACTTCTAATGCACTTTTTATATTCTTATGATCCAAAAAAAAACTGTCGGATGACAAGCATTCTCGAATACCTTGCTTTATTTTTGAAACATGTTATCTTTGTGTGTCGGCTCTTTGTCTTGATTTGCACAACAGAAGGAGTTGATAGCAAGTTTTGAAGTCCTTCCTCATTTGTCTTGACATAAATTTGACTCAAAAATATGCAAAAGATGACGATAGTGATTTTTCTTTTGACCACAAAGACACAAAAAATAAAAATAAAAATAATGACAATAGACATCTCTTTTTTTCAAAAATGTCAAAAAGAAAAACTTATCTGGGAGTGGCAGCTGATTCCAGTGATTATGACATGCATTTTGAACTAAACAATCAGATCTTTCCACACTAATCATTTGTCAAATTTTGTTAACTTATTGAATTTGAAATGGATATATTCTTGAACTTGCTCCCTTTGGATTACAATCCTCCTTTGGTTAGTGGCACCTCAATAAATTTTAGCCAACGAGCCTATCTTATTTTCATTTTCTTCTCAACTCACTTTCGTCTTATGATGCCCATGAGGATTTTCACCAATAAGACTCTCTCATTTTTATTGTTCTCACAACTCACTATCATCTTATGATGCCCAAGAGGGTTTCACCGATAAGACACTCTCATTTTTTATTGTTCTCACTTTTTTTTTTATCTACGAAGAAAAATGGATCCCAAAATATGAAACATCATATATCCATAACATGCTTAGCCTTGACATTCTCAAAGATTGAACAAAAGGTCTTTCTTTGGTTGTAACTTGTCTTTTGGAAAGGGTTAGAAAGAAAGGGAGGCATGAGGCTTAAAATATATATTATATAGGGTGAGATTTACAATTTTCGAAATTGACTCATAAAGAAAACAACTTTTTCCTCAATTTTATTTCATACTGGGTAACTTTAAATTTTTTCTTTGTTGGACCGAACCCTTGAGTAGGGCTGCCTACGTATCTTGTCATAGCAAGAATCAGGTCAAACATAATTCAGGCAAGTCATTATTTTTCTTGATTTTGATTTTTTTTCATCATCATTTTTTTATCATCATCAATTTCATTTTATTTTTCATTTTGAACCTTTGATTTTAATTGATTCCAAAAGAGGATTATGAAAAAAAAATCAAATCAAAGCTCAAAAGAGGTAAGCAAGGATGACACAACATTTGGATAGAAGAATCAAATGTCTTAGTCATATCAATCCTTAAAAATGCAAATACATAACATGCAATGAGAGAGTGGGTCATAAAAATCATGCACATTGTTTCAACATTTACCTTGACTGAGCAGGTGATCATGTGTCACTTCTTTCATGCTTGTGAAACATATAGGCCCATTTGTGTTGTACTTTCCTCACAACAGATGACTATTTTTTTAA
Source organism: Capsicum baccatum var. pendulum (assembly GCA_030864225.1). Classification (NCBI taxonomy): domain Eukaryota; kingdom Viridiplantae; phylum Streptophyta; class Magnoliopsida; order Solanales; family Solanaceae; genus Capsicum; species Capsicum baccatum. The sequence goes on along the minus strand of CM061552.1, from coordinate 69,245,028 downwards.
CTAACTTCCTTTTGCTTTTCCTGACAATAGAAATTATATATTCTCTGGTTGATCTCATTCAAAATGCTTGAGATAGACCCAAAGTGATTGCCTCAATATATTCAAGTGAGCCTGTAACTAGGTCCCCACACATCTCAATACTTTACTTATTTCCTTATATTCTTTTTGTCAACTTAATTTCTTGACTCGATGTTTCAGCATTAGATTAGATTTTAAGATCTGGTGAAAATTCATCATGCATATCATATCACTAGAATCCCCATAAAAAGAACTATGTAAAGAAAGGAAAGACAAATAAATAATATATATTAAAAAATAAATAAACATAAAAATAAAAGAGACACATATTTTGTTGTCAAAAAGATAAAAGGGTTTGAATAAAGACGATAAGAAATAAGACAAGATAGATCCCAAGCTACAATCCTGAAATAATTCGGGTAGCCAGAAGAAAAACAAAACAGACTCTTAAAACTCCCTCCTCGTGAGGAGTGAAGTGACTTTTGAATTGCCGAGCTTTGACATTTTATCCATTGATTTGCACCTCAGCCTTAACGTAGTCTCCATAATCATTGCTACAACTTTGATTTTTTTTTCTTGGCCCTAACCATGCTGAATTTATCGCCGTTAAACTCTCTCCAAAGTAAATCGTTAGCAGTTATTTCTTTCCCTGCTCCTCTTATTTGATTATAAAACTTTTTAGATGAGCCAAAGGATCGTCATGGCCCTCGTGCATGTCCAACTTTGATGTTTTGGACTCTAGAGGAAAGTGAACATTATTAAACATGTACAAATTCTTGTAAAGAACTCTTTTTTCTCTCTCAGTATATGCATGTTTCTCATATTTTGCTTCAAATTACTCATTTTCTAGGCTATTTCTTCTTATTCCTCATTTCTGACAGTCTAAACCAACTCATCTCAGATACTATACCATTTTTTGTGGGTCATCTTGCCTGTTCTTTAGACCTGGTGTTTATGGATGAGATGCTAATTTAGCCACAAACCAACCACCTAAATATTATTTTTACTTTGGTAATAATGAATGGGTCAGGGTTTAATATTTTCAAAACTTTTCTTAAGAATATCACCGAACCCGATAAAGGTTGCTTACGTATCTCATCAATGTGAGAATCAGGTGTGCGTAGTTCGTGAAATATATGTCGTATAAAATTCGGCCTCAAGACCCCTAAAGGTTCAGGGTTGATTTATATCTATTTTATTTTGTAAAAATTAGAGCTCATTTGGTATTGGTATTACAAAACTGTTTATTTAATAAGCACTTTTATAAAATAGCATTTCAGAAAAGTTATTTGGTAAATTTATTTGTAAAGTATTTTTGATAAAAAGATTGTGTTTGGATAATCTTTTTCAAGAAGTTCTTTTTTGAGACAAATAACCAAAAAGGACATGTATCAATAGACTTTTACTACTAAAATCCATTTATAGAGAAAAATTTATTTTAAATATCTATTATAATATTTTTAATTAAAATTTTATTTTTATTTAATTAAAAGTACGTACTCTATAATTTTCAATCAATATTTATATACATAAATACATTAAAAATATTAATAATGATATATTACTTAAATAATTTAAACATCACTTTAAAATATAAAAAAAATATAAAAATTATTTCATAAATTAAATCATTATTTTTGAAAAAATTAATGACAAAAATAATTAGTCCTTCATACATCACAAAATTCTCAATGATTTCATCCTTAATTTTATTATGCAATATCTCCATACTAGTAGACGATATGTCTTGTATTGTTGAAGATATACCAGAAGGCTCAACTCCTTCTTCATAAATGTAAATGACATGGTAACAAATATGTAACTTTTCATGAAATATTTACCTAAAATTAAATATTTCAGAAAAAATTTACAAGTATTGTCAAAATATCATTTATTCTTGTGACGTGATTTATCTGTCATTTGTTATCATTAATAATAAAAAATAAAAAGTTATATATTCTTTGGATCATCATCGGTGATTTTTTAAAATTTATTTAAAGAAAATGAGTGAAAATAAAATAATAATATATAATTCATAAATAAAATAAAGAATTATGATGTAATCTGAAGTATAAAATATTAAAATCAAACTTTTAATCATACTTATAAGATATATATTAAAATCAAACTTTTAATCATACTTATAAGATATATATATATATATATATATATATATATATATATATATATATATATATATATATATATATATATATATATATATATATATATATATATATATATATATATATGTATGTATATATATATATGTATATGTATGTATGTATATATTAGTGTGTGTGTGAGAGAGAGAGAGAGAGTGATAGAGATATTTTAGTCATTAAAAAAGTAATTTTCTGCTTCTACTTTTTTTGAAAAGCAGAAATTTTCTGCTTCTTTCCAAAAGCAGAAAAACTACTTCTGCTTCTTTTTAAAAGAACTTTTGCAAGTTTACCAAACACCCTTCTTTTCAAAAAGAGTACTTTTTCTCAAAATAAGTGTTTTTCTTTGGAAAATAAGTAATCCCAAACAACACTTAGTCTTATGATCTCTAAAGATTCATGGCTACTGATATATATATATATATATATATATATATATATATATATATATATATGTATGTATGTATGTATGTATGTATGTACGTATGAAAATTGAACTTGAGTATAAGAAAAATAATTATGAAAGTAATTATATTTTGAAAATATTTTCCAAATAAATCTATGAATAACTTTTCAAAAGACAGGGTCGTACCCCGAAAAGGGCTTTCTGGGTATCCCGCTAAATAGTGAGAATCAGACCCTCGTAGTTCATGAAAACCTTAAGAAACTATATATACATGCATATATATATATATATATATATATATATATATATATATATATATATATATATATATATATATATATATATATATATATATATTTTAATTTCTTTGAAGAGTGATTTACTAAACTTGAGGACAATATACTCTCTTGCATTTTACCAAGTTACTAAAAGTCGGTCAATAATTAAATAGTCTTTCAAATAAATGTCAAAGAGCACGTAGGATGCACATGTTGGTCATTATAAAGAGGGACACCTATCCTAGATAGACCCGACCCCTATGCCGATGAGTCCCGCTAAGTCAAGTACACATGGTGCAAATAAAGCAGAACCTAATAGGGATAACTAGATTCTGAGTTTCAGTTCTTCTAAGTTTAACCTAATAGGGATAGGTGTCTAGACTTGCTTACCCAAACGGACACTCGAGTCGGGGAGGGACAACTTGTTTGGTAGCAGTGATACTCCGTCTTTGTTGTCGATTCGAACCCCACCTAACATGTGTGACTAATAATTCTTAACCAGGTGCATTGACACTCCGACTATCTCAAAAATAAGGTAGGATACATATGTTGCATTGCTTCTATCCTATTTTCAGAGACTCAGAGGGGGTGCGCAAGAGAAGATATTTATAATACAGTTCAATCAATATCAAAGCGATAAATGAGCAACAAGTAGCACATTAGACCAACAAACACAATATCAAAAATAATTAAAGCAAGCAAAAGCAAATATTAAAAGCTCGAATTCTAATAGTCTCCAGCAGAGTCGCCAGAAATGTCACGCCCCTTTTTCGCTCAAGGGTCGAGTCGAAGGGTTTTTCCAATTAAAGTGACGATATTGATTAGGGATTAATTTATTTACAGATTCGCCACTCGAAATTGAGTTATGGTGTTTCAAGTCACCTTTTGAATCCCTAATCAAAAGAAAATGACTCTTCATTGGTCTTCGAAAATAGAAGATCGGGTAAGAAATTCTGTTGACCGATGGGAAGGTGTGAGGCACCCCTCGGATACCGTGGTTCTAATACGGTCACTTTTATTGACTTATCTTGACTTAAACTATTTTGATAAATCGTATTAAAGCCTAAATTCGCTCATTTTTTATTATACCTAAGTCTGTCTATATATCTTATATTAAACTAGTGAAAATTAATTTTAGAAAATATTTGTCAAAATGCATTATTGCATCTTTGAATTATTTTTAAATGTCTCAAAAAGATGCGTACGCCGCATTCTTAATTGAGACAAAAATTTTAAACGTGTCTAAAATTTACCATGCGTTAAAGGTGTTGATTTCATCTCCTGTAAACTCGAGACAATTTTTTCTTATTCATTTTATTCTTTTTCACTCTTTTACAAGGAGTTTCGAAACAAAATTCATATCTCATCTCGATTCTCTCACATTTAATTATCGAGCCATAAACTTTTAACAAGAGGTCGATGGCTCTAATATTTATGAATCAAAACCAACTAATTACAAGCACAAGTTAGCAACAACTAATCACGAAAAATAACTCCATCATTGTAAGTGAAGGTGGGATTTGAAACGGTAGATAACAAAATTGATATATGACTGTCATAAGCCACATGTCCCTCATGGAATAAAATTATTTAGATTTCATGTTTATAACAATTCATGCAATATGAATTTCAACATGAAAAAAGAAACAGCAAGGTACTTGGATTTAAAAACCAAGCAAACATGAGGCACACCATTATTATTTTTTGCTCTAACCGATTCGTAATTCAAATCTAAAAGAATTTGTTTTAGCTTTAGGAATTAATGTTTAAAAATGTATCTCATCCTCTCCATCGATGAATTGATAATAGAGTCCACTTTAATTCAAACACAAATTAGAACATATTTATATTCAAGGGTAATTAAATATCTTGAAACCTCCAAATCCACGCACAAATATTAAAATGCTCGAAAGGGTAATTAAAAATAAACTCAAATTTAAAACCACACATAAATAATCAACGCAGATTTCATGCTTTGATTCACAATGATAAAACTTATGGAATAACACTACAAAAATGGGATAAGAACCTGTGTGATGAACTTAAATGATTATAAGAACATAACCACCGCCACCGAAAATCCAAACGGAGACCTAACCTTCACTCTTTTCTTTCTTTTTCTTCTCTTTTTTACTGCCTTTCTCTGTTTTCTTCTTCAAAGTCTTTCCTTGTCTGTATTTTTCTCTTTGTTAATTTTCCTCTCTTAATTCTCTTTCTGATTCTCTCTGTCTTTTCCAATGTCCCAAATATGTAATTCTGTCTGATGTAATTTGAGGGAATTCCCTTAAATAAAGGGTTTTGGGGGGAACAGTTAAGAGGAATCAGATTTGGGGGGGGGGGGGAGGTTGAGTAGTTTTAGAATTTGAATTTTTTTTAATTAAAATATAGAAAATAATAATAAATAAAAAGATAATAGTAACTAATTAATTTTTATATTTAAGAAAATACAATAAAAATTTTCAAATAGTCAAAAATAAATATAATTAAAGTAATACTAAAACAACTAGCTTATTTATTAAAATTTAAAAGGAAAATATATATTTTTGAATTTTTGTGTATTATTTTAAAAATAATGATGATATATCCCAAAATATAACTTTATGTATTTATTTATTTTCAACTAAAAAATTATTGAAAAAATAAAATAAGAGCTAAAATAGATATTGAACAAAATATAAGTATTTAATGTAGAGAAAAAAATAGGTTTAAAAACTCGGGGAGGGTAAAAAATCACGTGTCTACATACCCGAAAAGCAATGCCTTTAGAGTATAGTTTATTAGGGTGAGTTTAGTGTTTATGTGTATGGTGATACCCCATTCTATTGAGTGTTGTGCTTGTACATTTAATGAGAGGTTATGTCCTCAAGTCTGGGATTGTGACTTTGATCTAAGGGGGAGATGATGAGTTAAGGTAGTTCCCGAATTTTCTTCTGGTGGCAAATTTTAGTAAAGATTCATGATAAATCTATTCCTATTCAAGCAAGCTCCTCCTACTTCAATTTAAGAGGTCATTCTACTAATGTCTTATGTATTCAAGTCATGCCTATGCCTATGATTCACGTTCTCTATGCACTTATGTCCATGTTCTGACCTCCAAAATAGAAACAATAGTGTCTCTCAATTTCAAGCTCTATGTTGTGATGCTTATTACCCACAGATCTATGTCTCATATCATGTTTAGTTCTAAATAACTATGCTTTCTGTATGTTACCGATTCATTTTATGTTGGGTTTAGCCTAAAGTGATAAAGTTTATGACTATCTCAGCTCTGAAAATGAGAAGCAATAGCTTCAAGTATCAAGCCTTATCTCAATCATTAACTTCATGAATTCTGGCCTTATGTTATACAAGTCATGATATATGCGCTCATGTTTCTCACCATAAGCTCAGCCCTACAAACTCATGTTGTACTATGTTTATACCTAAATAACTCTCTATTTATGATCTAGACATCTAATGTATGAAGTATTTCATGCCTATTGTATCATATCTGGCATCTCATGCCCCACCTTGAGTAGTGCAACAAGTATGAGTTATAATTAAATAGTGTTACTTCCATTCATGATGCTTATACTCGGGTCCCTCGATGACCCTCCATATGTTAGTATGATGGTGGTTGTGGAAGCATAGTAATGTCTTAGGTAGGGGAGTAGATGTTCTTGAATGTGAAATAGTTAGGAAGGAGGTATGCGGCAAAAATCTTTGTGAGAGTGATTGAACTTGCTAGTCTTAGTGGGAATATCCATGTAGTGGGTATAGTAATGATAGGCCTGAATGTGATGATTGATGAAAATACAAACCAATGTGTTATGTGGTTAGTACTCTTTGATTTAAGATCTGAGGGTGTTTGATTATAATGATAAGGTAGAGTAGTATTCCTAAAGGGACATAGGGTATGGAGTCCCGTAGATTAAGCTAGCGTCTTTTAAACTCCGGGTTAGGCTTCAACATAGAAGTGTTATGTAGTGGGACTTAAACTGTTGAAGATTAGGTGGGTTGTGGGAGAATTGTAAGTTGAAAATAATGAAGTATGTTATTTATTATTTGAGACATAGAGGAGTAGTGTTTCTAACTTTAAGGTCAATTTGTTATATCTTGCAAGGTGGAGAATGCTTCTATTTATATCTCCCGTGAAATCTTAATTCATGATTGTACCGATGTAAATCAAGCCTATGATCACCAAATAAACTTGTACCATATATTGTGATGATTATGATCCCTAGAACTCATGTACAAGTCCATCTCTCTGTCAATTCTTATTATCTCACACTTCGTGCTTACCCGATTCACTAGGGGTTTTCATGAATCTCTTTTGATACCTTTGCATATTTTGTTGTGGATAAATGTTCAATGCGAGGTTACGTTCTTTATTCCATACTTTTAGATCTTTAACAAGTTCTTATCCATCACTCGAAGATGAATGATCTCAATAGGGAGATAATGTAACATCCCGTAGTTGTATCACACTAATAAAGCTCTCTAAAATGACCTTTAGGACCATCATATGGATCGTAGACCATTTTGGACGTTGTGGGTTGCATTGGGGGTATTTAAGACCTTAAAAACAAGTAGGCATCGCACAATAGGACATTGGCAAAGGCTATGTATCACATGACAAACACAAAAGGCCACTGGAAAGGGTGTGCAATGGCCATGCATCTCTAACTTGGGGTTGTGCAATGGCCATGCGTCGCCTACCTTGGCTTGGGAAATTATTGTGTGCCGCATGGTAATTGAATAGCGGTGTAAGTGATCCGTTTTGTATTATTTTAAGGACATTAAGATCTTTTCACATCCCATATCCATTTCTAAATCAATATGGATGAAATTAAAGTCCTTTATTACGTATTAACATCCCAAGATCCCCAATTCATCTTCCCTAAGCAAAATGGAGAGAAACTAACTAGGGTTTGAGAGATAAAGCCTTAAGGATCAAATTTTCTCAACGTTTTCGTCAATTCTAAGATATGTGGAACTATCCTAAACCTCATGGACATAGGTATCATTTTTAAAAAGTTTTAAAGGCATGAAATTATGTATACAAGAAGAGTTTTGAAAATACTTTGAAGAATATGCATAATGAACCCATTTTGATATATAATCATCAAGTTTTCATAGTTTTGAATTATATTCACGTGTTTAAACATTATATGATTTTGAGAATTAAAATGAGAGCATGATTCATGAAATTTCCCTCTCCACATGGAATTTGTTTGATTTAACGTAATATGGGTTATTCAATTGCATGTTCTAAAGTATGAATTAAATGTCTTACTATAATTCATGGACTTGAGTTAATTATGAAATGAAGAGAGGGTGTTTTCTTGTTATACATGCACTCTTTGTGTTAAATGAAAGAATAGCACGTAATTTATGAAAAGAGTTCGCCACCATATGTTGAAATCTTGAAACATGATATTTTTGCATAAGTTTTTCATATGCTACTAGAGTAAGAACTGGCATACGTTGTTTACATCTTTTGTGTGGCCATTTATATAATTTTTGAATAAAAAGGGCTATGGATATGTTATGACATGATTCGACTTGCAAGTCTAGGTATGACGATACCTATTATGGAGTGCTGTTAGCATGAAAGAAAGAAACATTTTAAGAGCATGAAGCATGGTTTTAAAGAACTAAAAATGGGCTTAAAGAGAGTGAGGTGGTCACTTGAAGAAGGCATGAGTTCAGATAACACATTGCCCAAAATCATGTTTTGTCTATATGAGTTTATTATGTCCTGTAATACGACGACCCTATGGCGTAGTACATATGGCAGACCCCAATCCTTACGGTAAACTCGGATTGGAGGCTTGGCCACTGAGTTAAGGAAGGAATTCATATATCACATAGATTAGTATGAATGTAGGGTGACCTATCTAACTCAGAAGTAAAATAAAGAGTTGAGTCATGATTGCAAGAAATTTTTGAAGCTTAATAAATTATGTCCATGTGTTCTCATTTACCTTATGCTAAACTATTTTATGAAATGCTCTCACTTATGTTATGCAGATTATACTATATTTTTGGATTATTCTAGATATCAGTACTTTTGAGTATTGACCCCCTATATTTCAGGTTTCGAGGCCCAGTCCCATGATTTGCAAACCAATCGAGTATTTCCAGACTGTCAGAGATTGGTGAGCTTCCATTACATCGGAAGGTGTCTATCCCACGTGTTAATTTCCTTTTTATGGTCTTTATGATCTACCCGGGGGCCTTGTCCCTGCCTAGATAGTTTGTACTCTATAGAGGCTTCATAGACGAGATTTGGGTATTGTATTGTCATATTTTCTTGACACAGTTTGTATTGTAAGTTACCATGAATTTTATTATATCTTTCACACTTTGATTATGTATAAATTATGCTTATGATAGTATGCAAAGAGATTTCTCGGGCCTTCATAGTTCGGGATGCCCGTCGCGGCCATGTCCTCGGCTCGGGTCGTGACATTATTAGAGAATTCTCCACAGTAATTTGAATATGTCATGATTAACTATCAATTTTTCTCTCTAAGGACACTTCTCCACTAGAACTATCTGGATTTCCTTTTAGTGCACTCGTTGTGTTCAGCTTGAACCTCTATGGACTAGGTTTACTCTGTCTAAGACACTTGATATTGATTCTATACTTGAGATTTTTAATATGTAGAATAGTGTTGCTCCAATGTTGCTTCAATTGGTCTTCGGTGAATTGGCATGAAAGTAACATTCTGATCTGGCTAATGACTTTGCTATGATGCTTTTAGGATAATTGTGTTTGTACTCATATTTTTCGCTACATTTAACTTTTAAAATCTCCTGGAGATAAATAAAGGTAAACAGTAAACAAATATTGAATAAACTATATTTTTGTATTGCTTAGATACTATACAATAAAAGTATCGTTTATACCTTATCTTCTCGTAATGCTACAACATTTCAAAAAGTATTCCCAAATTTTAATTGTAAGATCTCCTTTTCTGAATAAATGATCCATATTCTAAATATTTCCTATAAATGCTTCACAACAAATGTATTTGAAAAGCCCATGAACTTCGAATTTTTGTGAAGCTTCATCAATAGAGAGTTTGTTGGACATTAGCTTGAGCATAAATTTTTTTTGTAAGATATCTTTTTTGTCGGATTTTAGAAGCAATAAGAATAGTACTTTTAGTTTCTCTCAAGACTTAAGAAAACTTGATGATGAAAATACTATTCATAGTATGAGTCCAAATTGAAAGATCACTATTTTATTCTATAATATCAACAATAGTAATTTGACTAACAAGATTAGGAAGAACACTATGAAATTTGTTCGAGTTTTATGCCCCATTACTGATGAATTCAGAGATCTTTGTATTTTTATTTTTGAAATGACAGAAATTAGGTAAAAGTTGATCAATTGGTCTATAATCAAGCCAGTTATACCATCAAAAGTAAATATTATCTTTGAAAACTTTTTAAACAATATGCTTTTCACAAATATTCCTTGAATCAAGAAGTCTTATCCAAATATGAGGTTGACATGAAATTGATTTTTTTGCAAAACGGGATAAGTTCCTCGACAATATTTTTTTCAAGAAAATTTTTCTAAATAGAATCTTTAATTCTAAAATTTCACCAGATATTAGCCCTAAAAACATGAATTATATATTGGATGGATCTAAAAACAATCCTTTCTTCTAAGATAGGGAGGTAAAGCTTCTTCGTTCCGAACAATCCAGTACATTTTATTTTTACAATTTTTGTTACTTCAGAAAAATTAGCGAAAAATTATTTAATTTGTCTAAGTAGTAATTTTAGGAAGATCAATCATAGAAAGAATATATAAGAGAATAGAATATAAAATAGATTTGACCAGAATAGACATACCTCCACTGTAATATCATGTTACCTTGCCAGCCTTGAATTCTGTTAACTAGTTTAGAGATTAATTTTTCAAAGTAAATAATTTTTTCCTTCTATGTATTATAAATAGGAGCTCCTAAATAGTTGAAGGGGAAACTTGTTTATGAGTTTCATAGCAATAGTTCCATAATTACATAATATAACAAGTTGTATTTTATATTTTTGCAAACTATTACTACAAAAATACAAATACATATAATTTTTACTGCCCTTATGATCAATATATATTTTGTATTTTTGTAAACTGTTACTACAAAAATACAAATACATATGCTACAAAATGTAATTTGATAAAAGTGTTGTTAGTTTTTGTAATTTAATACTTAAGTATGCTAGTTTATGTAGTTTTTTCTTAATATATTGTACAAACACATTTATTAGATGTTCTCACACTAATCAAAATTCCTACTTCAAACAATATCTACAATCGTGTGATTTTACTGTGTCTCAAGTACTCAAAAAAGTGCATATGAGTTAAAATATGTCGGTGTTAGAAAGGCTCCTATTTCAACTCAATCAATCAAAAGGACACTTTCCAAAAAAACATGCATTAAAACGGACATGAACGCACCATGTGGATCAAGAAGAAGCCCGATCCAAATTTTATATTTACATGCCCCTATTCTATATCAGAGCCACACAAGCACCACGTGGTCACCACATAAGGTGCCAACAACCAAAAATACGCCTCTCGCATGCTTCTTATGACCAACACATTCTCTTTCATGTGTCGCTCTTCTATTGGTTGGTCAAATTTAATTCAAAATGCTAGGTTCCTTAATATTCTGATGTACCTTTTTTACTCCGTTTAATCTATTCAAAATACCTTTAAAGTTTTAAAATACTCTAGGGTTTTCACCTTTTCTCAAAACAATCACAATTTCTATTCAATCTCCCTCATCGTCTTTTTTTCCTTGATCTGTAATGGCAGAAAGTCTATTTGACTTTTTCTCTCTTTTGCGAAAGATTTTGACCTTCATTTATTGAAATCAGAGCTGTCTAAGGTTATTTTGAGTAATTATTTATGAAAAATCTTCATAAAATATTGAGATTTTAATCGAGATATCTTAAAATCTCATTACACAAATACAAGGTGTTCTCTTTTGCAGGATTCCTTTTTTTCTTTGGCCTTTTTAGGTAAAGTTTCATCTCATTTCGAATTCGTCCAAATCCTTCAACGTTCAGATTCAAGAGTTTATTGACTTGAGTTCGAAATTCTAATTCCACTTAAAAAATTTTGAATTCCAGCACATCAATTTTATTCTTTATAAGTATCGGTCTTTGACATTCATGTTGATTCACATTTTGAATAACTAGGTCACACTCTAAATTCATCATTGTAATCAGATCTACTTTAAATTTTTGTTTTAACTTTCTACTAAGATGGTGGATCTGAAGGTGTTCGGAGTCAAGGCCATTGACATTCAAGAATAGATCTTTGATCAAAAGTATTTATATTTATTGTGCCCAGAAAGGTCAGTGAACATTAATTTCCCTTTTTACTATTTTCTCAAATTTTATGTTAAAATATCTTAAATTGTATTTTAAGACATTCATTTTGATTCATATTTTGAATACCTAGACGTCACTCTAAATTCATCATTTCAAGTAATCGAATCTACTTTAAATTTTTGTTTCACCTTTCTACTGAGATGCACTCTAAATTCATCATTTCAAGTAATCGGATCTATTTTAGATTTTTGTTTCACCTTTTCTACTGAGATGATGGATCTGAAGGTGTTTGGACTCAAGGACATTGACATTCAAGGATAGATCTTTAATAAAAACTACTTACGTTTATTGCGTCCAAAAAGGTCAGTGAGCACCCACCTTTTTTCTATTTTCTCCCCTTTTATGTTAAAATGTCTTAAAATGCATACCCTAAGTTTTGTATGTATTTTTTATGTGGATCTCTTGATCAAAGTGGTACATATTTGAAGTAATCATATAAATCCGTCATGACTAACCTTTAAATTTTAATTTATTTACAAAAATTTCCTTGTGGCCTAATGTGTTTCAATTCGTTCGGATTATGATATAAAAAAATTGCTCGAAATTATTTTAGAAATCATTCTCTGTTACATTAAATTTTAAATGATAAAAGTTAATTTTAGTTGAGGATAGAAAAGGAATAAATTGATAAGCGAATTTTCGTAAACGATTAACATTTTTGAAATTTGCTTGATAATGTAAGTCTTGTCTTAGTTAGAAGTCTACCATGATATGTCAATTACACAATAAACTTGTGTGTAAACATCATGATAGAACTCCACATCAATGCAAACTTATTGGGGCTAAAAGTATATATTCTTCAATTTTATGTAAAGATAACATATTTCAGAATATTAAAGCTATAATAGTATGATGTTATAACAAAATATTAAAAATAGTCACCATTTACTTAAAAGCTCACATTTCATTTTCATCTAATTACAAATAAAATCTACGATTAATTCACAACTAATCATCACTTCAAATGAGTAAAGCAAAAAAAGAAAAAAAAATTACCATTTACTAAAATGATAGTTTCATTTTCATCTAATTACAAACAATCTCCTATTTCTCCCTACTGATAAAAGTGCACAAGTTTAACTACTTTCTTCTCTGGTAAACTTTAGCAATTCCTCTGAGAACTTTCGTCTACGCTCAACCATCATATAGGAATTTTCGTAGATTGGCTGCAATGGGTACTATAAGTAAATAGAAATAATTTTTGTTAATAATCTTCAATTAATGGTGTTAGTGTGCTGGTTAAGTTAAAATGGGCTTAGTTAATAAATGAATTGAGCTAAAATTCACTCAAAAGTTACTTGAGAAAATTGAAGGAAAGGTGTCGTTTAAGTCTTGAATGAAGGATTGGTGACATTGACCAATTTAAAAGGTCAAACATAATTAAAAAACATGATTAAGTTAATTGTGGACTTGATTAATATTTTCTAAACTTTTTAATCTTTTCAAAAATATAAATTAATCACACCCACAAAATTTTCCTCCCTCTGCAAATAAATCTCTCTCTTCTCTCTTTCTCTCGATAGTTTTTCTCTCTAACTTCTCCCAACCAACAACTTTTCAAATTTCTCCCTTCAATCTTGTGAAGCTTCAACCTCTGGCAACAAATAGTTTTGAGTTCTTGCCCATTTCTTTTTGACTTTCAACCGTCAGTCGACATGACAACATTCTCCGGCGACAACAACTTCGAGTTCTTCATCGTTTCTTTTCAATTTTCACAAGTAAAAAATTAGGGCTTTTAAGTTATGACGAAAATAAGAAACTTGATTTGTTGGTGTTTATTATTTTTTTATGTTTTTTGTTATTTTTTTAATGTTTGTTATTTTTTTAGTTGAATTTCTCATCTGGATGTATCTGCTACTGCTGTTTTTTAATAATGGATAAAACATGTAACGTGAATCCAACAGATGAGTATTTATTGCAACATATATGACTAATATGTGCTCTGTTGCAACATATATGACTAATATGTTGCGCAGATTAGTAATCTGTTGCAACATATATGGCTAATCTGTTGCACAGATTAGTAATATGTTACAACATATATGACTACTCTGTTGCAACATATATGACTAATTTATTGCAACAAATAAGTAATCTGGTGCAACATATATGACTAATTTATTGCAACAAATAAGTAATCTGGTGCAACATATATGACTAATTTATTGCAATAAATAAGTAATCTGTTACAACATATATGACTAATTTGTTTCAACAAATGAGTAATCTGTTGCAACATATATGACTAATCTGTTGCAACAGATTACTCATCTATTGGATTCATTTTATAGTGTTGTAATATGAACCAACATATGGGTCATCTGTTGCAACAGATTAGTCATATATTGCATAGATGACTCATATGTTAGATTCATGTCACAGGTTCTATCCATTGTAGCAGTAGCAGATACACCAAATAAGAAATTCAACAAAAATTATAATTTTACTTACAAAATAATCTATAAAGTAATGTCCAAGTGATATACGAACAAAATTTGACCTAATTTTTTTTTATAAAATTTCAACAGGGGTACAACGAATAAGTAAAACACATGAAAAATTTTATGAAACATGTAAAAAAGACAAAAATAATATACCATACATCAAATACAAAAGTATCAAGCGGATAAACATTTGAGCTCTCCTAGAAATGTTTAAGTTCCCTAATATTTTAATTGCTTTCTAATAGTTGACCCATCTTTTACAACAGATTTTCTATCTGTTTGATAATTTTCAACACATGAATCATCTGATGCAACATGCTAGTCATCTGTTGATTCAAATTAAGCAATTATTATTAATAACTAAATTGATTTAGCTAAAATTAAAGACGTCTCTACGACAATGGGACAAACATTTGTGTTCTCCTAAAAAAATATTTGAGTTCCCTAGTATTTTAATTATTTTTCAACAGATTATCTATTTGTTGCAATAAGTTAGTCATCTATTGCAACAGATGTTTATAACAGGTTAGTCATTTGTTTAATCAAATTCAGAAATTATTAATAATAACTAAATTAATTTAATTAAAATTGAAGACAAGTCTTTAATACAAGACCTTACACAAGTGGACAAATGCTTGAGTTCTCCTAAAAACATTTGAGCTTTAGTATTTTAAATTGATTTTCAACATATATCGAACTCGGAACCAAAATGAGCCATGAAATTAAAAAAGTGACCAAAATAGGCCACCTATTTAAAAAGTTACCAAAATAGGCTAAATGTAATAATTTATTACTTTTTCTACTTTTTTCTTAATGGTCAACTAACGGAGTTGACTTTTATAAAAACCTAAGAATTTCTTACATTTTACACGATAAGCGAGAAAAAAAATACAATGAATTGTCAAAGCAATTAAAAAAGTACTAAAAAAAGAGTTGTTCAACGTAACAAAAAGTTACATTCTTAATTTTTTTATAGCAGTGGTCCTCTACCCACAATTCCTTTTTCCACAAATGTCCCATCACTTCTACTTTTTCCTCTTTTTACATATGATAATTATGAATTTTTTTATTAGTTAAATTTATTTATATTTTACATCTATTTCAAATAATTTATTTTTTCTAATAAATTTTTACGTTTTACATAAAAAAAAAATTAAAAAAAGAAGTATCAATTACCTCATTAACTTAACAATTTTCTTATATTTATTCTATATCAAAAAATAATCACTTTAGAACCTTGGTATTTTGATTGTACAGGACAGTATTATTTTGTATCTCAGTATGCTCATGGAATAATTATTCTTCCTTATTACCGATCCTTAATTATTCAATTTCTCTGTAAAAAAAATTATACTTTTGAGTTTTCCTCTACTCCAAAATAGTGAAATGTTGAATTATTGTCGATCAAATATGCTACTATATACAAGAATTATATTTCTTTAGGAGTGTTCCTAAAAAAATACATTTTCTTATATTAATTTAGGAGTGTTCCTAAATTAAATTGTTATTTTTTACTTCATTAATTATAATATGAAACTTATTTGTGCACGTGAGTCTCCTCAATATCCTAATCGAAACACTAATCGAAAATTACGATGAATCACTATCCGAAAAAAATAATTTCATATTTTTAACACACCAAAAAAATATAATTCTTGTATATAGTAGCATATTTGATCGACGATTATTCAACATTTCACTTATTTTGAGTAGAGAAAAATTCAAAGTATAATTTTTTTTAGAGAGAAATCGGATAATTAAGGATAGAAGTGATTAATTTTTGATATAGAATAAATATAAGAAAATTGTTAAGTTAATGAGGTAATTGATACTTCTATTTTAAATTTTTTTTATGTAAAACATAAAAATTTATTACATAGAGGAAAAAATAAATTATTTGAACTACATGTAAAATATAAATAAATTTACCTAATAAAAAAAATTCATAATTATCATATGTAAAAAGAGAAAAAAGTAGAAGTGATTGGACATTTGTAGAAAAATGAATTGTGGGTGGGGGACCACTGCTATAAAAAAGTTAAGAACGTAACTTTTTGTTATGTTGAACAACTCACTTTTTAGTATCGTTTTAATTGATTTGATAATTCACTACATTTTTTCCTTCGGTCATCGTGTAAAACGTAAGAAATTCTTACGTTTTATATTTTGTTATAAAATGTAAGAATTTCTTACATTTTACAAAAAAAATGTAAAACATAAGAAATTCTTACGTTTTTGTAAAAGTCAACTCCGTTAGTTAATCATTAAGAAAAAAATAGAAAACATAATAAATTATTACGTTTAGCCTATGTTGATAACTTTTTAAATAGGTGACCTATTTTGATCACTTTTTAAATTCTGTAGCTCATTTTGGTTCTGAGTTCACATATATCTTGTCTATTTAATAATTTTCAATAGATGAGTCATATGTTGCAATAATTTAGTCATCTGTTGCAACAGATGTCTATATTTGTTGGATAATTTTCAATAGATGAGTTAGCTATTGCAACATATTAGTCATCTGTTGCAATAGATGTCTATATATGTTTAGTCATTTTCAACAAATGTCTTTAACTGTTTGTTCTTTTCCAACAGATTACTCATCTATTGCAACATGTTAATTGAAATCGTAATTGAACTTATCAATTCATCTTTAATTTTAGTTAAATCAATATTGTTATTACTAATAATGTGTTAGTTTGAATCATTTCAAATAAAATTGGTCAATTAACACTTTACTCAAGACGAATACACTTAGATGATCATGTAATTACTATGAGATTAATTGAAATCATAATTAAATTATCAATTCATCTTTAATTTTAGTTATATCAATTTAGTTATTACTAATAATTACTCAATTTTAATTATTTCAAATCAAATTGGTCAATTGATCATTCTACTTAAGACGAAACACTTAGTTGATCATGTAATTACTATAAAATTAATTGAAATTGTAAGTCAACTTACTAATTCATCTTTAATTTTAGTTAAATCAATATAGTTATTTCTAATTATGGCTTGGTTTGAATCATTTCAAATAAAATTGGTCAATTGATCACTCTACTCAAGACGAACACACTTAGTTGATTGTATAATTATCATGAGATTAATTGAAACAGTAATTGAACTTATTAATACTAGTTAAATCAATTTAGTTATTACTAATATAATGAATTAATATGAATCAATAGATGACTAAGATGTTGCAAAAGATGAGTAATCTGTTGAAAATGACAAAACAGATAAAGACATCTGTTGCAACAAATTAGTTACCTATTGCAACAGATTAATAATCTGTCGGAAATAACAAACAGATAAAGTCATATGTTGCAACAAATTGATCATTTGTTGGAAATGACCAACAGATAAATAAATTTGTTACAACAGATGACTAATTTATTGCAATATATGTGTATATTTATTTGATAATTTTCAACAAATGACTCATCTGTTGCACAACAGATTAAATTTGTTGCAATAGGTTATACGCTTAAATGATCATGTAATTACTATGAGATTAATTAAAATTGTAATTACTGAATCAATTTGGCTATTACTAATAATGACTTAATTTGAATCATTTCAAATAAAATTAGTCAATTGATCAATCTACTCAGAACAAATACACTAAGATGATCGTGTAATTAATATGAGAATAATTGAAATCGTAATTGAACTTATCAATTCATCTTTAGTTTTAGTTATATCAATGTAGTTATTACTAATAATATCTCAATTTGAATCATTTCAAATAAAATTGGTCAATTAACACTTTACTCAAGATGAATACACTTAGATGATCACGTAATTACTAACTATGAGATTAATTAAAATCATAATTAAAATTATCAATTCATCTTTAATTTTAGTTAAATTAATTTAATTATTACTAATAATTGCTTGATTTTGATTATTTCAAATAAAATTGGTCAATTGATCATTCTACTTACGATGAAACACTTAGTTGATCATATAATTACTATAAAATTAATGAAATTGTAAGTCAACTTACTAATTCATATTTAATTTTAGTTAAATCAATATAGTTATTTCTAATTATGGTTTGATTTTAA
Organism: Capsicum baccatum var. pendulum; assembly: GCA_030864225.1. Classification (NCBI taxonomy): domain Eukaryota; kingdom Viridiplantae; phylum Streptophyta; class Magnoliopsida; order Solanales; family Solanaceae; genus Capsicum; species Capsicum baccatum. Next base: position 69,226,242 of record CM061552.1, on the reverse strand, counting down.
TCATTTCAAATAAAATTGTCCAATTGATCACTCTACTCAGGACGAACACACTTAGTTAATAGTGTAATTACCATGAGATTAATGGAAACTGTAATTGAACTTATTAATTAATGTTTAATTCTAGTTAAATAAATTTATTTATTACTAATATAATGGTTTAATATGAATCAATAGATGACTAACATGTTGCAAAAGATGAGTAATTTGTTGAAAATGACTAAACAGATAAAGACATCTGTTGGAAATAACCAAAAAAATATAGACATATGTTGCAACAGATGACTAACTTGTTGCAATAAATGACTCATCTATTAAAAATTATCAAACAAATATAGACACCTGTTGCAACAAATGACTAAGTTGTTGCAACAAATGACTCATCTGTTAAAAATTATCAAACATATAGGATATATATTGGAAAATAATTTAAAATACTAAAGCTCAGATGTTTTTTAGAGAACTCAAATGTTTGTCCCCTTGTCTAAGGTCTTGTCTTTAATTTTAGTTAAATCAATTTAGTTATTACTAATGATTTCTTAATTTGAATCATTTTAAATAAAATTTATCAATTGATCATTCTATTAAGGACGAATACATTAATTGAAATTGTAGGTGGACTTATCAATTCATCTTTAATTTAGTCAAAATCAATTTATTTATTACTAATAATGACTTAATTTGAATCATTTGAAATAAAATTGGTCGATTGATCACTCTTCTCGAGACGAATATACATAGTTGATCATGTAATTACTATGAGATTAATTAAAATTGTAAGTGAACTTATCAATTCATCTTTAATTTTAGTTATATCAATTTAGTTATTACGAATAGTGGCTTAATTTGATTCATTTCAAATAAAATTGGTCAATTGATCACTCTAATCATGACGAATACACTTAGTTGATAATTTAATTACTATGAGATTAATTGAAATTATAAGTTTATCTTTAATTTTAGTTAAATCAATTTATTTATTACTAATAATATCTTAATTTGAATTATTTCAAATAAAATTGGTCGATTGATCACTCTACTCGGGACGAATACATTTAGTTAATCATGTAATTACAATGAGATTAATTGAAATGTAAGTGAACTCATTAATTCATGTTTAATTTTAGTTAAATCAACATAGTTATTACTAATAATGGCTTAATTTGAATCATTTAAAATAAAATTGGTCAATTAATTGTTCTACTAAGGATGAAACACTTAATTGATCATTTAATTACTGAGATTAATTGAAATCGTAATTGAACTTACTAATTCATCTTTAATTTTAGTTAAATCAATTTAGTTATTTCTAATAATGGTTTAATTTGAATTATTTCGTATAAAATTTGTCAATTAATCATTCTACTTAGTACGAAACACTTTATTGATCATGTAATTACTATGAAATTAATTGAAATCATTATTGAACTTACTAATTCATCTTTACTTTTAGTTAAATCAATATAGTTATTTATAATGATGACTTAGTTTGAATCATTTCAAATAAAATTGGTCAATTGATCACTCCACTCAGGACGAACATACTTAGTTGATCGTGTAATTACCATGAGATTAATTGAAATTGTAATTGAACTTATTAATTCTTATTTTATTTTAGTAATCAATTTAGTTATTACTAATAATGACTTAATGTGAATCAATAGATGACTAACATGTTACAACAGATGAGTAATCTGTTGGAAATGACCAAGCAAATAAAAACATCTGTTGAAAATGACCAAACAGATATAGACATGTGTTGCGACAAATGACTCACTTGTTACAACAACTAATTCATCTATTGAAAATTATCAAATAGATATAGACATCTGTTGCAACAAATGACTAAGTTGTTGCAAGATATGACTCATCTGTTGAAAATTATTAAATAGACAAAATATGTGTTGAAAAGCAATTTAAAATACTAAAGCTCAAATGTTTTTTAGGAGAACTCAAACGTTTTCCCCCCTTGTCTAAGGTTTTGTCTTCAATTTTAGTTAAATCAATTTAATTATTATTAATAATTGCTTAATTTGAATCAACAAATGACTAAACTGTTATAAGCATTTATTGCAACAGATGACTAACTTGTTGTAACAAATAGGTGATCTGTTGAAAAATAATTAAAATACTAGGAAACTCAAACATTTTTAGGAGAACTCAAATATTTGTCCCATTGTCTTAAAGACTTGTCTTTAATTTTAGCTAAATTAATTTAGTTTTTACTAATAATTACTTAATTTGAATCAACAGATGACTAACATGTTGCAATAGATGATTCATATGTTGAAAATTATCAAACAGATGAAAAGTCTGTTATAATAGATGGGTTATCCATTAGAAAGCAATTAAAATACTAGGGAATTTAAATATTTTTAGGAGAACTCAAATGTTTGTCCCCTCAATTCTTTTGCATTTGATGTATGATACAATATTTTTGTGTTCTTTACCTGTTTCATGCAATTTTTCATTTGTTTCACTTATTCGTTGTTCCCTTGTTGAAATTTTTAGAATTTTTTTAGGTCAAATTTTGTTCGTATATCACTTGGACATTACTTCATAGGTGATTTTATAAGTATAATTATGATTTTTGTTGAATTTTTAATTTAGTATATTTGCTACTGCTACAATGGATAAAACCTGCAACATGAATTCAATATATGAGTCATTTATTGCATCAAGTGAGTAATCTGTTGCAACATATGAATAATCTGTTGCAACAGATGACCCATATGTTGGATTCATGTTACAACACTATAATACAAATCCAACAGATGAGTAATCTGTTGCAACAGATTAGTCATATATGTTGCAACAGATTACTCATATGTTGCAACAAATTAGTCAATATGTTACAATAGATTAGTCAATATGTTGCAACAGATTAGTCAATATGTTGCAATAGATTACTCATCTGTGCAAGAGATTACTCATCTGTTGGATTAACGTTACATGTTTTATCTACTGTTGAAAAAATAGCAGTAACAGATACACCAGATGAGAAATTCAACTAAAAATTATAATTTTACTTACTAAAATCACCTATAAGTAATTCTCAAGTGATATATGAATAAAATTTGACCTAAAAAAATTTGATCAAGAAGCAATATTAGCAGTAACAACAATGTTCAACAACAAGAAGATGATGATGATGGTGAACAAAAAGAGATGATAATGAAGAACAAGATGATGATAATGAAGAAGAAGATGATGAATAAAGCAACAATAACAATGAACAACAAAAATCATAAAGAGAGAGAAAACTTCAATAAATGAGAAGAGAGAGAAACGTGTCTTTTTCCCCCTTAATTTCTAGTTATATTTGGTTTTACATTGTATCAAAGTGTAAATTAAAAAACTTGTGGGTTATTTTCAAACTTTTCTTACTTTCTTAATTCTTAATAAAGTAATTGTCACCTCCACTCAATTGTGTCACCCACACTTCATTTTAAAACTCTTTTGTCACCTAGAGCCCAAAGTCCCAAGTACTTGGACTGAAATGGGTTACATGAATTAGGTCATGATCTGCTCTATTTGACCAATTTTTTTGGAATAATTCAGATGATTGTGAATTGGAACTCAGGAAATGAGTCTTGACCGACACTCTGAACATGCAACTCGAAACCTTCTCATAGCGCTACCTAAAATCAGGAATTGAGACCTAAACTCAACCTAACACTACTAATAAATGCCAAAAATCGATCTTAGAAGGTCAGTTTTTATATTATTAATATTTAGATATTATTTTTTACTTTTTTTTCTTCAAATATTGGCATCCATAAGTTGGTATAGTGTACAAATTAATTAGTTAATTAATTAAAAGATGAACTTTAAAGCTCAATATTTTGCAATTTCTCTTTTTTTCTCGAAACAAAGACCTCATGAGTTAGCTTTACCAATTTTTTGTATTTAAAATATTGACCTTTAGAGGTGGATTTTTTTTTTTTAAATCAAAGTAAACCTAAAGTATTGGACTAAATCTTAAATATAAGATAAAATTGGATTAATATTGAACTAAATTGAAGATCACTTTGAAAGTGAGTTATGTTGGGTTGGGCTACAATCAACCCAACATGAAATTATTTGTGGTCAACCTAAAATTTTATTCCAGAGCTAGAGATATGATGACACTTAATAATTTTTAAAATAAACAATAAAAAAGACATAAATAATTTTTTTTAAAAATAATTATGCGTAACTTAGCTTGATGTATACAATATACTAAGGGGTCGTTTGGTAGCAAGTATAAGTTGGTATCCTATGGATAAGTTTACGATATCTCATGAATAAAATTTATATCATGTTTGGTTGAGGATATAAGTTTATCCCGAGATTTATTTACACTATCAATCAAACATGGTATAAATCTATTATCAAAGTTAGTCTTGATATAACCCATTAACGATTGGACTATTTTATACCACCTCCCATGTGGTATAAAATAGTGTAAGAATTATAATCCTAGGATATTTTAGTCTACGTACTAAACGACCCCCTGATGGTGTCAAAGATGGCTTCAAAGTTGATGACCCTAGCTTGTCCAAAATTTTTGGTTTGAACACAAGATAATTTTCATATTGGGTTGATTTTAGCTCAACCCAACATAACTTACTTTCAATGTGATCTTCAATTTAGTTCTATACTGACCCCATTTTGAAATGCATAATTAAAATCTAGCCCAATACTTAGGGTCGTTTGGTTGGAAACTAGTTATCCCGTAATTAGCTATTTTGAAATAAGCTATGTTCGACACTATCATATAAATGATGCGATAAATAATCTCAGGATTAACTAATATCTCTGATCAAATGTCTGATACAATAATCCTTCATTTTATCCCGTGATTATATACCTTATTCTCTACAAACCTCGCTTTGTGAAAATATATTGATATATTATTATTATTACTAGTTTAAACGCACGTTCCTCGCACGTAGAGCCTTGCTTATTTAAAATTAAAATTTAATAATTTATTTCAAAATGTTAATTATTAAGAAAATAATAGATTAAAAAATTTTGAACCTACCAAATTAAATATTTATTAGATAAAGATTATTTGATATTGAATGAAATTATAACAAAAGTTAAGTTGACAAGTATTATGATTGTACTTAAATTTTGGTTTTTGACAAAACTAAAAAAGGGGCAGCTCAGTGCACTAAAGCTACCGCTATGCGCGGTGTCCGGAGAAGGGCCCCACCACAAGGGTGTATCGTACACAGCCTTACCTTGCATTTCTGCTAGAGGCTGTTTTCAAGGCTTGAACCTGTGACCTCCTGTTTCCAATTACTTTTTTATATGAACTTGACATTTTTCACTTAAGAATCATCCTCACGTTAAACTTTTTTTAAAATTTAAAAAGATGAAGGAACAAGATGTTTAGTTTTAAAGACTTAATAAATAATAGATTTGAAAGATTACTATCTTTCAAATCTATTGAATTGAATGATCAAAACGAAATTCTTTCAAAATTATATTAAAAAAATTTAAAATAAAAGAAATGATGAACTAAATAAATGTTTAAAGAAAAGATTATATATCACATGCTACAAAATAATAGGTTGAAAAACTGACCTTGTTAAGGATCAATCAATGTCTATGGAGGGTAAAAAAAGTGGAATATTAATAAAGTTTTAAACCTTTTTTAATAGAACTCTAAAACTTTTACTCCAAAATAAAAAATTTAAATATGGTAGATTTTTTTTTTCATAAATTATTTACAAAAATTAAATAAACTAAAACCTTAGGAAGAGGGCACAATGCTTAATCCCAGTACATCGAGCCATCCAAAGACCTTTTGTCATTATAATAATGACATTATATAGTGTCACCTTAAAAAATTAGTGCTACATATTGTCAATATAAATAATAAATAACAATACCTGTGGAAAAAAAGGTAAACTTGTGGCCACTATATATTGTCAATATAATTAACAAATAACAATTTCTGTAAAAGAAGTAAACTTACGACAACCAAAAAGAGAACAAAATATAGTTGATCTATTGTTCATGAAGGAGTACGTACCAATATTGGCTTAAGATGGTACAATGTTATAGAAAAAAAAAGGAGAAACATAAAACTTTCATTTTTTCTGTGGCAATATTCTTATTTGATAAAAAAATTTCAACTGGAAGAAAAGCACAAAATATTATCAAAAGGGAGAATTCATAGTCAATTGTTGATTATGTATTCATATATAATCATTAAATTCATTAAGTAAAAGAAATAAAGAAAGACATAAAGAATGATGATAATGAAAGCAAGAAAATAACTTAAATCAAAATCAAAATTAGAAGAATACACAGCAGTAGAAAAGTCGTATGTTATGTTTGTGTAAACCTTGATCAAAATAATTACTTAAATAGAACTGTGGAGATTTTTAAATAAGGTAAAATTTTAATATATTTAGAAGTGTTTAATATTATGATTTCTTATCCAAATCAAATAATCAAACCCAAAGAAGATACAAATCAAATTAATTGTGAAAAAGTAAATCCATGTATGTTTAGAGGTTTTTCGTCGATTTTCAAATCTTATTAGACTTAGACTCGTTTTCCTTTAATTTCCTGTGATATTTTATCATATTTGTGTTTTGTTTAGTATTAGTTTTCCATATTTGGCCTATGATATCTTAGCATATTTTTATTTTGTAAAATTTTGATAAATTCTAATAAGGAAAGGTTTAATTTATTATAAATATGTTTAATTAATTTTCAACTCTTTAATATTAAAAATAAATAGTGAAAAGACGATTTTTCCTAAAGCAAAGATTTTTAATGAAGGGCAAAAAGTTCAAACAACATTAGAACTTTTATTAAAGACTTAAAAAAAGTAGTAGGACCGTTATATTCTAAAACAGGATCAACAGGCCAAAAAACTTTTAATACTGAAGACATAAAATTAGTCCAAAAACTTAAATGCATGATTCAAGATATCCCAGACTTGACATTACCATTAGAAACAAATTATTTAATAGTTGAGACAGCTGAAAGCCTTCAAGGATGGGGAGCAGTATTAAAAGCGAAGCCTAACATATATAGTGACAAAAAAGGATGAGAAAATATGCGTTTATTCAAGTGGAAAATATCAAGAAAAAGACAATTTAAATAGCATAGATGCGGAGACATTAGCAGTAATTTATGGTTTGAATAGTTTTAAGCTTTACATATTAAATAAACCCAAAATATTAGTAAGAACGGATTGCGAGTCTATAGTAAAATTTTATCAAAAAATAAAAGAAAAGAATAGTAGTAAAAGGATGTGGCTAAATTTCTTAGATGCCACTTCTATTTACAACATTGTTTTAGAACATATTAAAGGAAAAGATAATAACTTAGCATATCAACTGAGTAGACTAATAAAAGAAGACAACTAGCAATTTTGTTTCAGTATGAATACAGACAAAGTCAAAGGAAAGGAGGAAGCCTCATTCTCTCAAGACAACTTAAACAAATTACTAAGCAACACTTGATACAAGCCACTAACAATGTTGGAAAAGTTCGAAATTAGAAAGACTGATCTTCGGACCTCACAATCTCGTCAGTTATGAGCCATCTAATCTGACTTTCAAACTGAGACCAGATGTAAGGGTGGACAAACGACAGAACTGCCTGATCGACAACTTATGGATTTCCTACAACAAGACACCTAGAGATATTAGATATTTTGTTTCAGTTCTAAATGCTTTAAGTTATTATTTTACCAAGAAAAACAACCCTAACAGATTTAAATTTTATGTTGTTCTTAGGGGAAAGACACAAGGAGTATTTCAGACAAGGATAAAGGTAATGGATTCTGTAAAAGACTATGAAACCCCTCTCTATAAAGGTTTTGATGATTTAACAGAGGCACTAGATTATGCCCGTAGAAATTTAGGGCCAAATTATTATATTAATCCATCCCTAAGACTAGATATGAAAGAAGTTCCCCAATATAATATTAAAAAAGACACAGACAAAATTATATTTTGTGATCATTGTTTTTCTATGACTGGAGCTTTTAAAAGACTAAATCACGCCAATGAGGTTTTAAGAAAAGAAAATGAAAACCTTGTAAATGAAAAATGACAAATGTTAGAACATATCAGTATTTTACAAGATCGTATTAAGATTTTTCAATTTGAACAATCACAACAGATTCAGCAGATTTATGAGACTCAAATAATCCCAAAACGTTCTCCATCTTATTCAAAAATGGAAAAACCTACTGTATCGGGTAAAGATATAACTAGTCCAGCTCAAACAGTAGCTAGTAAAGACTCCTTAAATCCATTAATAGGTGTGAATTCCCCAATGAATACAGAAAGACCTACTATATCGGGTAATGATACAGCTAGTCCAGCTTAAACGGTGGTTGGTAAAGACTCATCAAATCCATTGACGACTGACGCTTTGCCAAAATGTATATGAAGAATACTCCTAGCCAGTTTCAAGACCACAGGTACTCAGACAATAGATGAAGGGAGTTCTTCCCAGACTAAGAAGGGTTTTTATTTAAGAAAAAAAATAAAAAATAAATATAGAAAAAATAGTAGTAGACTCAATAAAAAAATTGTTACCAGAGCAACTGCCCAAAGAAATAGCAATGAATCCAGAACCACCAGAACCAAGATCCAGAATTTCAAGAAAAGAAACAATACCACCCAGAATGGGAACAAAACTAGAACTATCACACGAAGAAAGTGACAAGTATGATCGAGACTATAATTCGGCCATGGATCAATTTTCCTAAGACCCAAATGCAGACGATGATTCAAGAATGGATTTCGACTCAGAAGCATTACATAATTTGGATACGTAAGCAATGAAGATATTTACAACAGACAAAATAAGAGACATATGCAATGATATAACAGATAAATAAATGGACGGATGGAAATTAAAGTAAAGACACAACCATGTGATCGTGGGACCTATCAAAAGTCTTGCAAAAATTTTATCAAGCAAATTGAAATCAATATTTAAAGTCCACAAATGCCTATAAATACCATCTTATAGAAAACTTAAACATAGAAAGTTAGAGAGAAGTAAGACAAAAATCAAGAGTGAGAAAAATAGTCTTCTAAAGTTTTCTTGTTCATAAAGTTCTTAGTTTGTTCATAAAAAAAAAAAGAGAGAGTGTGTAGTGTATATTAGTCTTTTATTCCTTCATTTTTCGGTAGCCGCTAGCTTTCGGGGGACTTCCGAAAGGGAAACCTCACTTCTTCCTTAAGACATGTAAGTAGAAGTTACATAGATCTTTGTATTTTTCTCCTTAGTTTGTAAATTATGTTTGAATTAATGAAGTTCATATTTTTTGTATATTATTAATATTAAAGATCTGGACAACTGTATGGATTACCGCCAGTTTTTGATCTTGTAAAGTTAATAAATCATATATTAGTACATATTTACTTATGTTTTAATAATATAGATTTGGATAGCCATGCGGATTACCACTAGTTTTTCTCTCAATTTTTAGCAAATGACGATGGATTAATCTGTAAATTTCTATGGAACTAAAGAAGTCCGCTAATGATTTGAAAGGACTGTTGTCTCATCCCGGGGTGTGATTAAAGAAGTCATTGCTAAATACCTAAAACTGAAGAGAAAGAGATGAACAAGGTATAAACAAAAAAAATTTAAAAATTAAAAAAATAATTTATTTTATTGGAAGAAAATACAATTTGATCTAAATAACTTTGCTACTTACATGTCTTAAGGAAGAAAATTATATCTGGTCTCTGCATCTATGCTATTTTAATTTCCATTTTCTTTATATTTTTCACATGAATAAGCACATATTTTCTCATCCTTTTTGTCACTATATTTGTTAGATTTCTGTTTTAATACTGCTCCCCATCCTTGAAGGCTTCCATCTATCTCGTCTATTAAATAATCTGTTTCTAATGGTAATGTCAAGTCTGGGATATCTTGAATCATGCATTTAAGTTTTTGGACTAATTTTATGTCTTCAGTATTAAAAGTTTTCTGGCCTGTTGATCCTGTTTTAGAGTATAATGGTCCTGCTACTTTTTCTAAGTCTTTAATAAAAGCTATAGCATAATTTAATAGTCCTAAAATTTTTTGTAAATCTTTAGTCTTTGTCTAATCTATCTGACATTCTAAGATCTTTTTTAGCTATGTGTGGTTATAGTTTTATTCTCCATCTCCAATGACTACTATTATTTTTACATAGTTCCATTTTCTTTCTGCTTATTATTATTTTATTATCTACAAATAATTTAAAAAATTATTGTAAATGTCCTAATTGTTCTCTCATATTATTACTAAAAACTAGAATATCATCTACATAAACTAATACAAAATTTTTATAGTCTCCAAAAATACTATTCATTTTTCTTTGAAAAATTGGAGGGGCTATCTTTAATCCGAATGACATAACTAGCCACTCAAAATGTCCTTCTGGACATGTAAAAGATGTTCATTCTATGCTCTCTTCATACATCTTAATCTGCCAATATTTGGATTTACAAAAAAATTTACTAAATATTTTTCTTCCTTGTATTCTGTTTATTTATTCTGTTTTGTCTGGTAATTTATACCCATCCATTACTGTATTATCATTTAGTCTTTTGTAATTTATTACCATTCTAGATTTTCCTCTTACTATTTCACTATGGTTTCTTACTATGAAAGCTGCTGATCTATGTCTTGGTTTGGATCTTCTAATTATCCCTAATTCTAGTAGCTCTTTTATTTGTATTTCAAAGTCTTTAAGGTCTTCATTTGTAGCTTCTATAGATGCTATTTTTATAGTATATTCTGGATTAATTATTTCTGATTTGCAGGTAATTTGATTGGAGTCCCAATGTTGCAGGGGTTTCTCTCCAATTATCTCTAGTTTGTCTAGGATTTGTATTATTTTATCTAGGTCTTTTTGATCTTTAATTATTCCTATCTATTGCATACCTTTCCTTAAATTTTATAATTCTATTTCTAGCTCTATTAATGTATAGTCTTTTTCTATTTCTTCTACTATCATTATATCTTGTAATTCCTCATACATTGTTATCTTATCATTACAAGTACAATTTTCTCCTTTATCACATTCTAGGTTTTTTTTTTAATTTTATTTGATCATTTGAGCTTTCGATTCTTTCTCCTGTCTTATCTTTAAGGAAACGATATTTAGTTAGCAGGGGTTGTGTCTGCACTGGTGAGTGAGTGATATTACTAGCAAATATTACCTAATTTTTCGTAACAAGACATCCGCCATTATTTTGCATCATAAAATGTAATCCTACAATTTTTAATTAGTAGGTAAAATGCTACCATAGCCATTATTCGCAATTTTCTAATTATTTTTATGGTAAAATTCTACTATTTAAAATATTTTTTGTACATCCTGAATCAACTATAGCTAATGTCTGGAACTAATAGTCTTGAATTTTTATTCTTGCTAAAACTTTAATTGTACTTATCTTCTTTTCTTCATTACATACCATCCCTTCAAATGGTAAATTCATTGATTTTTTCTATTTAATTTTATTATTTTTAACAAATGTATTTAATAATTCTACCTCTACTAAATCTTCTTCTCTAATTATCTCTTTGTTGTACACTCTTATCTCTAATTTTTTTAGTCTTTATTCTAATTCTAATATTCTGTCTTCTGTTTTTCTAGTTATTGGTTCCTTGTTGTAAAATTTACTTAAACTACGGGTTGATTTTGGAGTTTCGAAGATTTCTGATGCTTTCTCTATACATTTTATGCATCCTTCCTTGTAACATTTCCTACATTTGCCCCTTTTGTTTTTACTTGAAAACCACTTACAAAAACAACACTGATTACTTTCTAATCCTTTTCCTTCCTCCAATTCATGTTCACATTCTTCTATCAAATTTACCAAATCATAATAGTTTGAGTTTGTCTTTTCTAGTCCTATTTTATTTATGAATTCCTCTTCTCCAGAATTTGAAGAATCAGAATTATTTATTTTTTCTTCAAAAACTTCCATACTTCTAATAGAATATATACTTTCATTATCTGACATATATTCGTCTACATTTATTAAATTTTCATTTACATCTTCTATTAATTGTGCATTCCTAGATCTATTATTGATTCTTTTTGGACAAGTATTTGCTAAGTGCTCTATGCTACCTCAGGTAAAATATTCTAATTTATTTTTGTAGGTTCTACTGGTGTTATATTTTTCTTACATATTTATTCTTATCTAGGTATGGCTTCCTTGCAGTTGATCTTCTTAAATAATATTTCTTCTTAGGGCGATAGTCTTTTTATATGCCTTTCTATATTTCTTCTTTTCATAATCTTGGTCATAATGTTGTGTAGTATATATGTTTTTACAAAAATCTGTATCACTTCATTTTAATTGTTTTTGTATCTGTATATTTGTACATTTTTCTTGTAATACTTCCATTACATATTGTATTCTTTGTCCTATTGACCATTGATTGTTTGGGTTTTGTATTATTCCTTCTCTCTTGGACCATTTTTCTTCTATCTCTCTTTCTAGAACCCCTGATAACTTATTAAATAATCAAGCTTCTAGAGTCTGATCAAACGAGTTCCCACTAATTATACAATAATAAAAGTAATTATTTATAAATTCTTCAATCCTTGACCAATTATTAATACTTAGTTGTTCTAAATTTATTAGGGCTTTTTGCTGCAATACTTTTAGAGTATGTACTTTGTTTACAAAATTGTATGAATTTGAGCCTAGTTCTACTAATTCTTGAAAGTCTTGTGGGAATATTGTCTTATAATCTTCCCAAAGTGCTTTAGTACTTTCTCCTAGAAGTGTTTCTAAATATCTATACATAATTTCTACATCTGGTTCTTGATTACTACCCTGTATATGTTGTATGTAGTCTGCTACAACTACATTTTTCCATATGTCTATTACATTATTCCATGCCTGAGGGTCATAAGCTGGTAAATTTAGAATTTTTCCTTTATTACCACCTTCTTGTAATCTAATGGGTTCTTCTATTGACATTCTTCTCCATCTAGGTTTTATGTCTTGTTTTGCTTGAATGTCTGAGTTTGTTCTGAATACTCTATAACTTGATAAATTTTCTATTGTTACTGGTACTCTTTGCATACCGATTGTTCTTTGGAAAGGGCTTGCAGTGCTTGCTGCACTTTTTATAAATTCTTTTATACTTTCGTCTATACGATAAATCGATTCTGAGTCTTCACCTTTTTGTTCCCTTTTACGTGTATAACCATAATTATCTATTCTTAATTCACATTTTATAAAATGTTCTTTCATTTCTTCAAGTGTTAAGTTTCCTAATTTACAACCTTTGTATTTAAATATGCTATTGCTATTTATTTCGTATAGGGCTTCTGCTTTCATTATGACCTTATTTACTTCAAAATCATCTTCTTCCATTATTTCTATATTCATAAAATTAGCGTTCTCACATTCTTCAATCTCTTCCTCAGTTTCTCTTTCATTTGTATATGTATAATCTGTAAATCTTACTGAGGTGTTTCCTTTCTTATTAATATAAATTAAATGATTTGTGGGTTTTAATATTTCTTTCTTACTGAAATTTTCTAAATTCTATTCTAATCCTGCATATTCTTCTGGATTTATCTTTAAATGCTTCATTAATTTAATTCCTTTATTTCCCATTATACTTACTACATCATCTATCTTTAAATTAAATTTTATACTACTGTTGGTGGCAAGTTTTCCTATAAATCCTACACATATTAATAAATTATTTCCTCTATTCATTTCTTCATATCCTTTAGTCTGAATGCCTAGTTTTATATATTTTTCAAATTCTACAGAGTTTATCATATAATCTGGACAACAATAAAAAATTCCTCCATTTGTCGACAAGTCTAATTCTGTTATTCCTATTATGAATCTTTTCAAGTCTGACTATCTATTATCATTATCACGACCCAAAAAAATAAGGGTCATGATGCCACTTGTCACAGCGTACCTTGACAAGTAAGCCGATCACCCAAATTGATACGAATAGAGAAAAAGACCGAAATACCCCAAGGTAAGGCTTCTAGAATGAAGCCAAACCATATAAGTAATCATAACAATGCGGAAAGAACTTATCCAAAATGTCAATCATGCCCAAAACCAAGTGTCAATAGTGTAAGAACTACTAATACAATCCAAGAGTCAAATACATCAAAAAAATAACCACAAAGGAATAATAACTGTCTCCGAATACTAATAAAGACATAACTAGTATAGAAAGATAGAGGTGAACTCCGGACGCATGAATGTCCAACCGCTACCTTGGAAGCTCCAACAATCTCCCGAATCAAGTAAGCTGAGGCGTACTCGAGCTAGGACCTGCACCGAAAGGGCGTAGTAGGCATGAGTATAGTCCATTTATACTCAGTAGGTATCATAGGCCGACCAAGCAAAGAAGTAAATAAAGCATACAAAATATACACTAAGGGCAAGTCACCTGCAATCAGAAAATGTCCCACAACGGTAGCCCACACCGTTTGCACTAACAGTTCTAGTATATCTCACATATATTACAAAAACACACCAAGATATAGAACCCAAGTATACATTATGTCACATATAAATAGAACAAGAGAGAACATGTAGATACAAGATCATCAAATACAAGTATAGGAAGGTAAGACAAATACATAGATGACAAGTCAATAAGGCAATACAACACAACATAAACACAATAAACTAAGTGCAATGTATATGATAATGATGATGGTGATCATGATGATTATGATGATGCATGAGGTTGTCGCTCAACCTCCGAGATCATCGCACAATCTCCGTATACAGCTACAGAGCTAAAGATTCCTTACATAGGACCCATGGGTGGTTCGTCAACCCATACACAATCCACATATCTCATATCTCCTTTTCGGCATATCCCTCGGAAAGGGTTTTATAAGGTGTTACAATATTTTTAAAAAGGTGTTGCCAGTGTTTCTCAGATGTTGCCACGGTGGTACCAATGTTTCATGAATAAGTATGATATGAAGATGTAATGCTCACAACCAATCACAATAAGTATTTCCACAACCAACATATTTTCACAACCAACCACAATGATACATTTCCACAACCACATGAGCCAATATTCACTCGTTATTTTTATTTTATCCATGAATTTCCACATGTCTCATATGCCAATAAAGTATGAATCTAATCACAATACACCAATGGTGCCACATTAAAAAAATACAATACAATTACTCACATGTATTCAAGGCTATCAATGTCACATAGTACCCCACACAGTTAAACATATCACATAATATTTCAATTTCGATAATTACATCATATATAGGCCCCGACACGGGCACAACACGTAGATAACCATTTTTCATGATTAGTCTCACCCTTAACATGCATTTTGTATCATCATTTACTACCCAGCCCAATCTGAAGAGTTAAGTCATAACCTACCTCGAAAGTCGAAATCGATCCGCTACACTTGAACCCGCAACCTTACCTTTTACGCAAAATCTCGAACTTCACTAGAAACATCAAATATAAAATCTACGCATCAAAACAAAATCAACGACACCCATATTGACTACTTTTTCTTCGGGGTCAAAACGGACCCCCAAAATGGGTTTCCGAAAAAGAAGGGAAAAATCGAAACTTTACTTCAAAAACATGTTTCTCATGTTTTTAGAAAATTACACCTGAAAACCCAAGTTAAATCGAGTCAAAAACGAGGTTCAAATCGAAGAAAAATCATTTTTGAGCTTTACGAGGTAAAATATTTGAAATACGGATTAAAATCCAGAATCGGAGTTGTTTTGAAGGTTAAATTGATACAAAACTAGTAATTATAAGATAAAAGTATTATTCAAGTGAACATGAGTGAAATTTGGGTTTAAAATCATGCCCTAAGATTTTTGAGGTTTTGAGAAATTAATGAATAGATTACTAAGAAAAAGGGTGAATTCTTACATTAAATCCGTAATATAATAAAGAAATAGGTGTTAATCTAGCTTCCCAAGCCTCCACAAACTTCATTTTTAAGATCTCAAAATATTTAGGGTTTAACTCTCAAGAGGCAAGATGAAAAATGAGCAAAATAAGTCAAAAAGGGTGAAAAATCTGCTATATATTACAGATTTTTCAGCAATAGCTTTGCAGTCTTTTTTTTTTCTAAGTCGAAATGGAATTCAACGGGATGCTCGGGATTCGTTCGGAGCCTGTTTTATGCAAACAAACTATGCAACTACACTAAATTCAACGTTCCGGATGCGATGAAGCTACCAGATTTTTCAGAAAAAGTCGTTTTCACAAAATTGACCCCCGAAACCTAAAATCATAATTTTCCAAATCGAGGATCCGAAATGAGATTTAAAAGCCGTAAAATCATACCAAATATGCTAACACACTAAAATCGACATTTTGGATCTGCTGGCGAAGTCGGATTTTTCATACGAGGTTGTTTCGACTAAATATGGGTCCCACACCCAACTTTTTAATTTTTCAACTTTCTGATCAATAGGTTGAAATGAGCTCGGGTACACCAGGACCCGAACCTAAGGTCTACCTAGCCTAAAATCGATATTCCGGAGCTGCAGGTGCAGTCCGTTCGCCCATCCGTCGCACGAATTAAAATATAATCACATGAGTCCATAATAAGACTCTCAAAGCCATAAAAAAACCACAATATTGCATAAATGATACCAAAATGCATCGAAAATCATGTCAATCACTCCCACTCCCCAGAAATATCGTAATGCAACTACGGGGAGGGGTAAAACAGTCAAATCACAAATTTCATGTATTTCATCAATTTTTTTTCAGGTCGTTACATCATCCACCACTAAAAGTCTAGTTGTCCTCGAATTAAGACAAGGAAATACCTAAATCAATGAAAAGGTAGGGATAAGAACTATGCATATCAGACCCAATCTCTAAGTAGCCACATCTACAGGTCAAAGTTGCCACTGAACCTGAACCACAAGGATCACTTCAGAGCGCAACTGCCTAACATCCCTAGCCAAAATGGAAACTAGCTCCTCAACAAAGGACAAACGCTCATCTAACTGAACTGACTCCCAATGAATGAGGTGATACTCATAAAAAATATAGCAACGAAGCATAAAAACTTGAAAACTGGATGAATAACTGATAGATCAGGGGGCAAATCCAACTCATAAGCCACATCACTAATAGTTCGAAGAATCTCAAATAGACCAATATACCTGGGGCTAAGCTTGACCCTCTTCCCAAACTTTATCACACCCTTCATGGGTGAAAATCCAAGGAAAACACAATCATCAACACCAAATCTCAAGGCACTAAGTCTACGATCAGCATAGCACTTCTGCAAACTCTGAGCCGCTCTAAGTCTATCCTGAAAGACTCAGACTCTATCCAAAGACTCACGAAAAAAGTACGCACCTCGAGGTCTCACCTCTGAAACATCGAACCAGCCTACGGGAAAGAGAAAACACCTACCACACAATGCCTCAAAAGGAGTTATATCAACACTGGAATGGTAACTATTACTATATGCAAACTCTGCTAAAGCCAAATGTTGCTCCCACTGGCCACCAAAATCCATCACGCATGCGCGGAGCATATCCTCAAAAACCTAGATAGTCCGCTCTGACTGGTCATCAGTCTAGGGTGAAACACTGTGCTGAGATCGACCTAAGTACCTAACTCATCCTGAAAATTTTTTCAAAAGTGAAATATGAACACAAAACCTCGATCTGAAATAATGAACACTGGCACACCATGAAGACGCACAATCTCACAAATAATGATAGGGGATAGCCTGTCAACTCTGAATGAGACTTGAACCGGAATAAAATAAGCTGACTTGGTCAATCAATCCACGATGACCCAAACACTGTCAGAACTATGAAATGTACAAGGCAAACTAGACACAAGGTCCATAGCGATGCATTCCCATTTCCACTCAGGAACGAGTAACCTCTGGATCAAACCACCAGGTCTCAAATGCTCGACCTTCACCTGATAACAACATAGGCAACGAGCCACAAAATCCACTATATCCCGCCTCATACCACCCTACCAGTAGTGCTGCCTCAAATCACGATACATCTTAGTCACACCTGGATGGATAGAATATCTGAAACAATGAGCCTCCTCCAACATCAACCTAACCCAGTCACCCACTTTACATACACAAACTCGGCCTCTATTACGCAAAACTCCATCTGAATCAAGCAAGGCTTCCTTCACCTCTCCACTCAATACCTTGTCTCGAATTGACCTTAATCCAACATCATTAACTGATGAGATCGGATCTGCTCCATCAAAGAAGATCTAGCATCCACAAATGCCAAAATATGCCCCGGTGTCGAAATATCAAATCTAACCATCTAGTTAGCTAAAGACTGAACCTCTAAGGCCAAAAGACTTTCCTGGGTCAAAAGATGCGCCAAGATACCTATGCTAGCCTACTTCTAGCTCAAGGCATCCACAACCACATTAGCCTTGCCCTGATGGTAGAGAATAATCAAGTCATAATCCTTAAGTAACTCAAGTCAACGACGCTGCCTCCTAAGAAGATCTCGCTGATAAAGAAGTACCGTAGGTTAAGATGATCTGAGAAGATCTCACAATGGAATCTATACAAGTAGTACCTCCAAAACATCAAGGCAAACACAACTGCGCACAACTCAAATCATGGGTAGGATAAATCCTCTTAGGAGGTTTTAATCTTGATGAGATGCATACACAATTACCTTGACCTCCTGCATCAACACAACACCTAACCCAACACCTGAAGCATCACAAAAGACAATAAAGCCCACGCCCTCCTTGGGCAAAGCCAAAATAGGAGCTGAAGTCAATAAATCCTTAGCTTTTTAAAGGTCGCCTCACAAACCTCGGACCATTGAAAAGAAATCTTCTTTTGGGTGAACTTGGTCAATTGATCTGCATTGGAAGAGAAACCCTCAACAAAACACTAATAATACCCAGCCAAGCCAATAAAACTTAGAATCTCAGTGGGCGAAGTAGGTCTAGCCCAATCACGAACCGCTGCAACCTTAGTTGGATCAACCATAATACCTTTCTTAGTCACCATATGACCGAAGAACGAAATAAAATCCAACCAAAACTCTTATTTAGAGAACTTAACATACAACTTCTCATCCCTCAATCTCTAAAACACAATCCATAAATATTCCTCCTTCTCAGCCTCACTCTTGGAATAAACCAAGATATAATCTATAAATACGATCACCAAGGATTCGAGATAAAGTCGAAACACCTAGTTCATCAACTCCACGATCATGGTAGGGGAATTGATTAACCTAAAAGGCATGACCAAGAACTCATAATGACCATATCTAGTCTGAAAAGCTATTTTTAAAATATCCAAAGCCCTAATCCTCAACTGGTTATAATCGAACCGCAATTCAATCTTCGAAAATACCACAGCACCCTGAAGCTGATCAAATAAATCATTAATGCGAGAAAGAGAACACTTATTCTTAACTGTCACCTTATTCAACTGTTGATAATAAATACATATCCGTATAGACCCATTCTCTTTCTTTACAAACAAGATAGACACACCCCAAGGCGAAACACTAGGTGGAATAAATTCTTTATCCAACAACTCCTACAACTAATCCTTCAGTTCCTTCAACTCTGCTGAGGCCATCCTATAAAGAGGAATAGAAATAGGCTTGGTGCCCAACTCAACATCAATAATAAAATCAATATCTTAATCTGAAGGCATACTAGGCAAGTCCATAGGGAACACCTCCATAAACTCACGGATAACACAGACATAATCTAAGGAAGGAGGCAAAACAACACTTATTTCACGAATATAATCCAACTAAGATAATCATCCCTTCTCAACCAATTTAGGAGCCTGGACATAAGATATAATCCTTTTAGGACCCAAATTAAGCGTACCCTTTCCAAGCTATCCTTGTCACACCAACTAAAGCTAAAGTCATAGTCTTAGCAAAACAATCTAAGACAATAAGATAAGGAGCCAACCAATCAATACCCAAAAATAACATCAAAATTGATCATATCTAACACAGCAAGCCTACCAAAGTCTAACGCCTGGCAAAAGTTACAACACAAGATCAGTACGCTCGATCCACCACTAAAGAATCGCCTACCGGGGTAGATACACAAATAGGCATGGCAGAAGGTTTACTAACAGAATCAAAACCCTAAGAAAAATACACAGACACATAGGAGAAAGTCAATTCAGGATCAAATAATACAGATGCAGGTTTGAAACAAATAATACGGTACCTGCGATCACAATATCTGAAGCCTCCACCTCATATCTGACTGATATATCGTAACACTATCCATGACTACCAACTGGCTGAGTAGCCCTAAAACCACCAACACAGGCTCTACCATCTCTACCTATTGCATTTGGTAGAACACCGACCTCTCACAGTTGAAATAGGAGTAGCTCTAAACACACGACATGAACATTCCTTGGCCACATGGCCAATCTCATCACACACATAGCAACCTCTACGACCAGTCTCAATAAAAGAAAGTACAACTGAGCCCGAACGGCCACCCTAAACTGCTGGACTAGAAGATTCACCAGTTGAACTCTATAAAATCACCTGTACTGGCCTACCATGGTATCCACGAGAACCTCTAAAATCTCTACCTCAAGAGGTATAAATCCTGAACATACCAAAATATCGCGCCTTATTGGCACCTCCATGAGATGCACTAAGAATACCCTCTATCAACTTAGCATGATCCACAATACTCTAAAAATAAAGCCCAAACACAACCATCTGAGACGTAGCCAACTGAAGAAAGACAACCCAACCATTCACAAACTTTTGAATCTTCTCAAACTCGGTGGAAATACTATCTTAGAAATATCTGGATAGAGTATAGAAGCATGCCTTATACTAAAAAACTATCATGGAGCCCCGCTCCAAATAATCAAACTCGTCTCGCGTATGATCTTTCAAACTAAAAGGCACAAATCACTCCAGAAAGGCATCAACAAACTGATCCCATGACAACTCAGGAGTATTAACAAGCCTACAACCAACAAATGATATCCAATAATATCTCGCTTTATCTCTCAACTGATAAGAGGTATAAGTAACTCCATTCGCATAGAAAGAGTGAAACACAACTCAGAATACAGGGTATAAAATAATAGCATGAAAAGGAATAAAATGAGAGAAGTTTCCTAAAGATGTTCTATAGTCTCTCGAAGATAGATACGAACGTCTATGTATCAATCTGTGAGACTCTATTAGAATCCCATTCATACACCATTGAGAACAATGAAACCTGGCTGCTCTGATATCAATTTATCACGACCCAAAAAATGAGGGTCATGATGGCACTTGTCGCGGTGTACCTTGACAAGTAAGACTATCACCTAAACTGATATGAATAGAGAAAAAGAAAGAAAAACCCCAAGGTAAGGCTTATAGAATGAAGTCGAACCATATAAGTAATCATAACAATGCGAAACGAACTTATCCAAATTGTCAATTATGCCCAAAACTAGCTGTCAATAGTGTAAGAACTACTAATATAACTCAAGAGTCAAATACATCAGAAAAATAACCACAAAGGAATAATAACAGTCTCCGAATACTAATAAAGACATAACTAGTATAGAAAGATAGAGGTGAACTTCGGACATATGAATGTTCAACCGCTACCTTGGAAGCTCCAATAATCGCCTGAATCAAGTAAGCTAAGGCGCACTTGAGCTAGGACCTGCACCGGAAGGGTGCAGTAGGCATGAGTACGGTTCACTTGTACTCAGTAGGTATCATAGGCCGACCAAAAAAAGTGGTAAATAAAGCATACAAACTATACACTAAGGGCACGTCACCTGCAATCAGAAAATGTCCCACAACGGTAGCCCACACCGCTTGCACTATCAGTTCTAGTATATCTCACATATATTACAAAAACACACCAAGATATAGAACCCAAGTATACATTATGTCACATATAACTAGAACAAGAGAGAACATGTAGATACAAGATCATCAAATACAAGTAATGGAAGGTAAGACAAATACATAGATAACAATTCAATAAGGCAATACAACACAACATAAATGCAATAAAGTAAGTGCAATGTATATGATAATGATGATGGTGATGATGATGATGATAATGATGCACGAGGTTGTTGCACAACCTTCGGGATCATCTCACAATCCCCGTGTACACCTACGGAGCTAAAGCTTCCTTACGTAGGACCCATGGGGGGTTCGTCAACCCATATACAATCCACATATCTCCTTTTCGGCATATCCCTCGAAAAGGGTTTTATAAGGTGTTACAATATTTTTAAAAAGGTGTTGCCAGTGTTTCTCAGATGTTGCCACAGTGGTACCAATGTTTCATGAATGAGTATGATATGAAGATGTAATGCTCACAAATAATCACAATAAGTATTTCCACAACCAACCACATGATATATTTCCACAACCAATCACAATGATATATTTTCACAACTACATAAGCCAATATTCACTCGTTATTTTCATTTCATCCATTAATTTTCACATGTCTTATATGCTAATAAAGTATGAATATAATCACAATATACCAATGGTGCCACATTAAACAATACAATACAATTCCTTACATGTATTCAAGGCTATCAATGTCACATAGTACCCCACACGGTCAAACATATCACATAATATTTCAATTTCGTTAATTACATCACATATAGGCCCCCACATGGGCACAACACGTAGATAACCATTTTTCATGATTAGTTTCCACCCTTAACATAAATTTTGTACCATCATTTACTACCCATCCCATTCTGAAGAGGTAAGCCATAACCTACCTCGAAAGCCAAAATCGATCCGCTACATGATAACGCTCAATCTACAGCTCTCGTGGGAGTGTAAAGCGGTCGTTAGCAAATATAGAACCCAACCTGGGTTGGGTGTCGATCCCACAGGGAATAGCTTGGTCAACAAGTAAGCAAAATTAATAGACTTTTGGTGCAAGTCTCGTATGAAGGGGGGAATTGTACTATGTAACCAAAGTAATAAAATAAAAGCTGAAAATAGCAAAGTAAAAAGAGAGTATTTCGTAGGTTGTGAAACAATGAGAATTGAAGCGTTGGGGTTATGTCCACCTTCTGAGGTATACGTCTCTATCGGCTATGAGTGTGTAGAGTCTTGACATGCAATTGCTTACAGAGAATTGTAGTCGATGGTAAATCCAAGCGTCTCGCGACCTAAACAAGGACTATTTCACTTTAACTCTCGCGAGCTTAAAGCGTGTCTAACGGTACGAATTCTCCAAGAGGTTAGTCCAGTTACGGCACTAGCTTTTTAATAGGAAAGGGTGTCCTACTACCTTGACATTATCTCTTTTCCAGACAAATAACCTTTCTCGCGAACAAGTTATATGTTAGACTGGCGTATTCTTGCATTTGCAACCGCAAAGAATGTAGATTAAGATGAAGAGAATAATGATATAAGCAATATGCGTGTCTTGAACTCACAAACTCACAGCAATAGATAGTAACTCATTCGGCTTCCATAACCCCAACTAAGAGGTTTAGTTACCCATGAATGCGAAGGATATCACGATTTTCATGGTTGATGGCGTGAGAAGTAGGTGATAGGCGTGTGGTTTTGGTGATTCCCTAGCAAGTAACGATTCTCTTGTTGTGGAATTTAAGAATAGAAGAGTAGATTAGAAGCGTTTGTGGTGGAAGATGAGAGGGATGGAAGAAAATTAATTGTTGAATTAAGTGAAGAATGAATAAAAATCTCTAACATGATAGGGTATTTATAATACTCCTATCCTACTCCTACTAAGATAATGAAATAAATAGCCAAATCCTACTATACTAATGAAATCCTTGACCCAAATGTACTAGGGTAAGGTTACAATATCATAATCCAAATAGAATAGTGAAATACATAACCTAATTGTATTAGGTTAATGTATCTTTGTAAAAATCCAGCTTTGTGTCTGTAAGTCCCCAAAGTCTTCAGAAATGCTGTTTTAGCCCAGGACAGATTTTCCATGCATCAGATTTGGTCCTTAGGCGTCCAGCTCCCTTCTACTTCGTTTGTGAGCTTTCTTTTGCGTCAAGTAAGCCATAAAATGCTGTATTTTGCATCATTTATACCTGAAACTTTCCTAATCATGTTTGTTAGCTCATTTACAGGAAAAAGGACTAAAAGTGCATGAAATATATAATTTGTTCTCAAAACTAGGCTAAAATATGGGCAAAATATATTGATATAGGCGTGTAAATTCGCCTATCATCAACACCCCACACTTGCAGCTTTGTTCGTCCTCAAACAAAATATCATGTCCTTCTAAGCATCGACTTAAGGTTTTTACAGCAACAACACAAAACATTTATCAAGACAAGCACAACAATTATCAACAAAGATTAGCTTTCTGATTATAAGTAGAGACAATTTAACCTCAAGTATAGACTCGTGATGGTGATCAACTCGCATGCAAACGTTGAAGTGCATAGAATCATACACAACTATCCAAAACTCATCAACCATGTGTGTCTCACCATATATTACCCACAATCACTCACAAGTATAGCATATTTTTCAAACATGGGTATCAAAGTGTCCTTGCTCTCGCTCTCACAAAAAATTCATATGTATGCAACTAATGACCATAGGCTTGCCTTTAATGTAGTACTCTACTAAATGTCGGAATGTTAAGATTAGGATCAAGTAGGTCTTTTGATGGTTGTAATGTAGGCTAAGGGACAGGTAGGATCAGCTATTTTGGCCAGAAATAGTGACTAAGTTCCTAAGCACTTTAATACATCACATTGTATCATTGACACTTTTTTCTTTCAACCTTTCTTTATTTTATTCTTCCACCCTTGTTCTCATCTTTTGTTTTTCAATTTTAATCACAACTCACTTTTCAGCTTTCTTTTCCTTTTTCTTTTCACAACATACCTCTTATGATAGCACTTTCTTTTTCATAGCACATTCAAGCACCATTACAATTTATAGCATCATACTCACCCAATTTCCTCTTATGTTGTCACATAACTTTTTCACTTTAAAGCACTTAGGAATTTGGATCAAATTACGGTCTTGAAAAAAATGGATTAGGCTTACATACAAGGTTGTCAAAGAAATAGGCTAAAGGCTCAAAAGGGTTTAACTAGGATGATGTCCATGGGTTGGTAAAACTGAAGGTAAACATGTATAGGTTGCCAAAGAAATGCCTAAATCATATCCTAAACTTACACTCCTTATTTTCGCTTTGCATACATACCAGGCAAGTTCTAGCATCAGCCACAAACATAGAATATACTATTATCTCACACACACAAGGAACATGGTCGACTTGATTGGAAGTAATATAGACTCTCGACCCAACAATTGAAGGAATTGAATCACACAATATCACATAATGAGTCACAACTAGAGCCTAAACGTCTCAATAGTCACAATTGTAGCACATACTCTTGTTATAATCTCATGCTGCCTATCAAAATAATTTCATGCGAAGCTAGAAAAAAATTTCATGCGAAGCTAGAAAAAAATTTACTCCTACAAAACTTAACTTAAAAAAAAAAGTAAACAAACATAGATGCAAATAGAGAAGTATAGCATGCGATACCGCCACCCCACACTTAAACGGGACACTGCCCTCAGTAGAAAATAAATTCGAAGAACCTGGTTAGTCGGACCCTTCATCAATGTCGGGGGTCATACCCCCTTCGTCGGAATCATCATAAGAGTCGTCGTCAGAGTTCTCCTCATCATCAGAATCAGGCAAGCGTCGATCATCATCAGTCGGCATGTCATCTTCTAGAGGTTCCTCAAAATATACGCCCACTCCACACATCTCCTGGGCATGCATGTTCATTGGGTAGTCGTGGTCCAGCTGTTGGAGCTCTTCAGCGGTTGGAATACGTCCACCACTCATCATAGTAAATCGTGTCATGCCATAGAGATGATGGAAGAAACTCTCATCACGAGCATGTCTCTCCGCAGTAGTAAGGTTGACTCCATGAGTTGTTTCAGCATCTTTGACCTTGGTGAGGTCAACCTTCTTTGGGTTATGTGGGAGTTTGTGGTCAACTGGTTCCTCTTCGACATCCTCCTTCCGCAACATTGCTGTCAACAAATTATCGAATGTGAAATGGGACCTTTTGTGGAGTCTGGCCTTCCTCATGGTAGATCGAATGATTGCCCCAAAGTTGATAGGGACATTTGTCATCAAAGCATAGACCAAACACACTCTATCTCTCGATATCTTGGTGTATTGATTTCCAGGAATAAGGCATGAGTTGACAATGCGCATCCAGATTCTTGCTTCCCTATTTAGTGGAGCATATGGGAAGGTATTGTGATGGCCTGTTTCCTTATGTCTGCCCCATCTTGCCATCGATCTGCTTCCACAAAGCGTGTCGTATTGCTCTATAAGGAGGCCTGCTGTACAGCTCTTTGAATGGTGAAGTGTCGACCGAAGGTAAGCCAAGAAAAGAGTTGATCCAATCCGCTGTAAGATGTAACACTTGGCCCCGAATTTTGACTTCATTGCCTGTTGTGTTCGGCGACCAGTTGGCATAAAAATCTCTTGTTAAGTCAAGATTGCACTCTCCCATGTTGCGGAAGATGAAATCCAGCTTCAAAGCCATTATTTTTGCCAACATTCGCGGCTCCTTCTTTGCTAAGGTCTCCTTGTTGATCAAGTCGACGTGCACATATTTTCTTTCTTTGTTGCTGCTGTACCATGCTTTGGCTTCTTCCTCAAGAACCCATTTTATTCCAAACATTCTGCGTGGTAGGTGTGCTGAGGATGATTCTCCTTGGTCTTTTCGACTTCTCTTCTTGCCCTTTTGGGACGTGGTAACCTTCTCCTTGCCTTGCCTTGCTTTAGGTGCCATTGTGCCTGAGACTAGAAATAATGTTAGTTGCAGCACAATCTCACTTGATACAATCTATATGCAAGAACTAGGGGTACCACCCCACACTTAGTTTTGTTGCACAAATCAGCGAGGTGAACGTAGTCGATTTACTCAGATTTCGTCGACATACATTTTAGGATGGTGTTCCGACAAGAAAATCAGCATTGCATCACTTATTTGAAGTCATTGGTCTACTTTCATGGTAGATATAGCAACACTACGACATAGGGGTTATCACATAGAATCGTTATTCTTACAACAAGCACAACCTCCTAAGACGATAGGCACTATAATCTTATCCCGATGGCCAGGATAGTCTATCATGTAAGCATCCAAAC
The DNA here is from genome assembly GCA_030864225.1 of Capsicum baccatum var. pendulum. NCBI lineage: Eukaryota > Viridiplantae > Streptophyta > Magnoliopsida > Solanales > Solanaceae > Capsicum > Capsicum baccatum. The sequence continues at coordinate 69,199,051 of CM061552.1, read as the reverse complement.
AACACTCTTAAGCAATATTCATAGCCATATCAATTCAGCAAATATCATAACAATGCGTTCGAAACAAAATTCAAGTCGGAAACAAGTCAAGAATTCCCTACGTATATATTCACTCACATGATTTTGCAACAACAATCCAAACACATGAACATCACCTACCAATCCCACATGATTTAGCATAGCAACATAGTACTTACGATAATTAGATGAAGAATAAGAGAGTACTTACTTGCTTGAAGCTTGTGGAGAAGTTGTTGTGAATTGGAAGAGCAAAAGAAGAAAATTTTGAGAAGATTTGGAGGGTTATGCGGCGCCTTTGGGTTGTTTCTAATGTGGTTGTGTTATAAAACTAAGTCCCCTTTATATAGGAAGAGTATGGGTCGGGTTATGACCCATTTACAATCGGATTTGGGGACAAGAACACCACATATGCGGCGCATATCACTCGGCATATCAATGACATATGCGGCGCATTGTCTATGGCATAATGGGACATATGCGCCGCATAGTCTATGGCATTTGTAGACATATGCGCCGCATAGTCTATGGCACATGAGATACTGAGACCAAATGCCATAGCATAGGCGGCGCATAGTCAAAAGCATACCTAGGTATAGGCGGCGCATAGTGTATAGCACACTAGATTCCGAGTCCTTAGGCTATAGAATAGGTTGTGCATCGTTTGTGGCCTATTTTTACCAAGGCCTAGCCTTCCTCGAAGCCTATTTTGACGTGAGAAAGGCTCAATTCATCGCCTTATGCATCACCATGCCTAACTTACCGATTTTACCACACAATGCGTCCAAATTGTCGATGGAGATCAATCTCCTCGTCGCATAATTCTTGCACCTATATTTGCTCAAAATGAAAATGATTAGTACGATGGGTTGCCTCCCCCCAAGCGCCTTAGTTTTGGTCATGGCACGACTCTTATTTTTGGATTTTCATTAATTAAAAACAAGACAAGTACTAGAATGAAAGAAAACGATAAACGATAAATGAAAAACGATAAACAATGGGTTGCCTCCCATCTAGCGCCTTATTTATTGTCGTGGCTCGACGTAGTAATCTCGAGTACTTAGACTTCGTCGAGATAAGTGATGGCCTTGTCATTCATCGAGTCAAGAGGACCGATATATGGCTTAACACGTTGGCCATTCACTTTGAAGACAACACCATCATTGTCTTCCAATTCGACTACTCCAGACGAGTAGACTTGGATGACTTTAAATGGACCAGACCACTTTGATTTTAACTTACCTGGGAAGAGCTTGAGTCTGGAGTTAAAGAGTAGTACCATGTCACCTTTTTGGAAGTTTCGTCGAACAATCCGCTGATCATGATACTTCTTCATCCGCTCCTTGTATAAATCTGATCTTTCATATGCATGGAGACGAAATTCATCTAGTTCGTTCAGCTGCTCCAACCTCAGGTTCTTCACATTATCCCAATTCAGATTCAAGTGCTTCAATGCCCACAATGCCTTGTATTCAAGCTCGATGGGTAGATGACAAGCCTTCCCATAAACTAGCTGATAAGGTGACATGCCAATGGGTGTCTTGAATGCAGTCCTATATGCCCATAGTGCATCATCTAGCTTTCGAGACCAGTCCTTCCTATTCGCATTAACCGTCTTGGCAAGGATTTGCTTGATCTCGCGGTTGGAAACCTCAACTTGTCCACTGGTTTGGGGATGATAAGGCGTAGCTACCTTGTGTTGCTTGACTCTATACTTGGCCAATACAGATTTGAATAGCTTGTTGCAAAAGTGAGATCCTCCATCACTTATGATAGTACGAGGTACTCCAAAGCGAGAGAAGATATTCTTCTTTAAAAACGCTACAACACGCTTTCCTTCGTTGTCGGCCAATGCTACAGCTTCAACCCATTTTGACACATAATCCACAGCAACCAAGATGTACTTCATTCCAAACGAATTCACGAATGGTCCCATGAAATCAATACCCCACACATCGAAGAGTTCTACCTCCAGAATTTTGGACATGGGCATTTCATGGTGTTTTGAAATAGCACCTTGACGTTGGCATTGGTTACACCTTCTCACATAGTCGTGTGCATCTCTGAATATTGTAGGCCAATAATAACCACTTTGCAAGACTTTTCTTGCCGTTCGATTTCCTGCATGATGTCCTCCAACTTGCGAAGTGTGGCATGCTTCCAATATAGTAGGCACTTCTTCATGGGTTATGCATCGTCGAATGATACCATCCGCGCATCTTCGAAACAAATATGGCTCATCCCAATAGTAGTGTTGAACGTCATGCATAAACTTCCTCCTTTGGTGGTAAGATAAATTGGAAGGTAACACACTACTCACCACGAAATTTGCAAAGTCGGCATACCATGGTAATTGCTCCATTGTGGTCGCTAGTATCTCCTCGTCAGGGAATGCATCATCGATCTGATTTTCTGGTTGCGCCACATACTCATTCTCAAGTCTAGATAGGTGATCAGCCACTTGGTTCTCGCAACCTCTTCTATCTTTGACTTCGAAATCAAACTCTTGCAGCAGCAATACCCATCAAATCAGCCTTGGTTTTGCATCCTTCTTCGTCATTAGATACCTAAGAGCTGCATGGTCTGTATGAACGATCACCTTAGTACCCAATAGATAGGCACGAAACTTCTCAAACGCATACACAACTGCTAGGAGCTCTTGTTCAGTAACGGTGTAGTTCCTTTGGGCTTCATTTAGGACCTTACTTGCATAATAGATAGGATGAAACAATTTCTCCTTTCTTTGTCCAAGAACAGCACCAACGGCTACACCACTAGCATCAAACATGACTTCGAACGGGAGCGTCCAATCTGGTGCTACCATGATAGGGGCTTCAATGAGTTTTCCTTTAAGGCATTCGAATGACTTTAAGAAATCTTCATTAAAGTCAAACTTCGCATCTTTCTCCAGTAGTTTGCACAATGGACTAGAAATTTTGGAGAAGTCTTTGATGAATCTACGATAAAATCCAGCATGGCCAAGAAAACTACGAACTCCCTTCACCAAAATTGGAGGTGGTAGCTTCTCGATTACCTCTATTTTTGCGCGATCAACCTCTATTCCTCTTTCGGAGATCTTGTGCCCAAGAACGATTCCTTCTTTTACCATGAAGTGGCACTTCTCCCAATTCAGCACAAGGTTGAACTCTACACATCTTTGTAATGCCATGCTCAAGTTCGCTAAACATGCTTCAAAGGACTCACCAACAACTGAAAAATCATCCATAAATACCTCAAAAGTGTCTTCTACCATATCAGAGAAAATAGACATCACACAACGTTGAAAGGTGGCTGGTGCGTTACATAACCCGAATGGCATGCGTTTGAAGGCAAACGTACCATATGGGCATGTGAACGTTGTCTTCTCTTGGTCTTCGGGAGCAATACAAATCTGATTATAACCTGAATAATCATCCAAGAAGCAAAACCATCCTTTCCCCGCTAATCGATCTAGCATTTGGTCTATAAATGGCATGGGGAAGTGATCCTTGAGTGTCCAAGAATTCAGCTTGCGGTAGTCCATGTATACTCTCCATCCAGTAACGGGCCTGAGTGGAATAAGTTCATTCTTTGCATTCGCGACCACCGTCATGCCTCCTTTCTTGGGAACACATTGTACTGGGCTTACCCATGTACTATCAGAAATAGGATACACGACTCCTGCGTCTAACCACTTGATAATCTCCTTCTTCACCACTTCTTGCATAGGTGGGTTTAGACGTCTTTGATGTTCAATGGTGGGTGTGCACTTTTCTTGAAGCTGAATTTTATGAGTGCAAATCCCAGGTGGAATACCAATAATGTCCGCAATGGTCCATCCAATAGCTCTAATATACTTGCGTAGGATCGCAATAAGAGCTGCAACTTTTTGCTCACCCAAATCGGCTGCCACTATGACTGGAAGAGTATTTCCGCTTCCTAAGAATGCGTACTTCAAATGGCTTGGCAGCTCCTTCAATTCTAACGTGGGTGGCTCTTCAATAGATGGCTTAGCTGGTGGTGTGGGTCGATTCTTGAGATCAAGATCCAGCTTCTTGGGAGTATAACGATATGTTCCTAATCCCTATAGAGCACAAATAGCTTCTTCAGAAATTTCAGCATCCTCATTCTCTCCTTTCATGAGCGAAACCTCCAAAGGATCATCAAGAATTTGTTCTTCTTCAAGTCGTTCTTCCTCGTCATCAACGACAACATCAGCCACAGAAAATACACTCAGATCTTTGGGTTGCTTCATTGATTTGCAAACATCAAAGCGAACCACTTCGTCATTTATTCGGAATGAAAGCTCATTAGCTTTCAAATCTATGAGCACACTTCCCGTAGCAAGGAAAGGGCGTCCCAAGATTATGGGAACCTCTGAATCTGCTTCACAATCCAAGATGACAAAGTCTGCTGGAAATATGAATGAAGATACCTTCACCAAGACATCGCATAGAATACCAACCGGTCGTTTTACCGACCTATCCGCCATCACAAGCCTCATATTAGTTGGTGTAGGATCTCCTAACCCCAACTTCTTGTAGATCGATAATGGCATCAAGTTGATGCTGGCTCCTAAGTCACACAATGCTTTAGCAAAGTCCAAAGATCCGACGGTGCAAGGAATCGTGAAAGCTCCGGGGTCGGCCTTCTTCTGAACTATCGATCGGGTAGCAATTGCACTACAATGATGCACATCATCCTTCAGCTCATAACTTGCTGCCCTCTTTTTAGTCAAAAGATCTTTCATAAACTTCGCATACCCAGGCATTTGTTCAAGTGCCTCCACTAATGGAACATTGATGGTCAGCTGCTTCAACATAGTCATGAATTTGCTGAACTTAGTGTCATCGGCCACCTTCTTCAATCTTTGTGGAAAAGGTGGTGGTGGGTATGGAAATGTTCTCTCCATGTCTTTCTTCTCCTCTTTCTTCCGTTTATTATTTTTTTCAGGCTGCACGCCACTAGGTAAAACATTCTTGACGTTTGAAGTAGTTGTTGCGGCTTCTTCTCTTGTAACCTCACTAGGTGTGGCGTCAATGTCTGCTGCTACGTCAACCACTTGCTTGCCTTTTGCTGACGTTTCCAGCACCTTACCACTTCTGGTAGTGATGGCCATGCATGACCCATCATTCCTTGGGTTTTGCACAGTATCGCTCGGTAAGGTGCCAGCCTTTCTTTGATTGAATGCTGCTGAAAGTTGGCTCAATTGCTGCTCTATTTGCTTGATAGAAGTGGAATGAGAATCAACTAGTTGCTTCATGGAGGACAAATCATCAATCACCTCCTTAACTCCCGCGCTCGTTGCTTCCACTCCTTTCAATAACTTAGCCATCATGTCTTCCATAGAATTAGATGTGGTGGTATCACGTTTACCAGGGGGAACGTACAAACCACTCTTTTCATTATTTTTCTTCCAACTACCTTGGTCTTTGCTTCCAGATTTATCATAATAGTTCCGACCTTGGTTTCCTTGGGCATTCCCATGGAAACCCCCTTGATTGTTCAAGTAGTTGGCCTCCTCTTCAGAATCAGATTCGTCTCTTCCTTTTAGCGCTACAACTTTCACTTTTTCGGTCTTCCCTGATAATAAGTGCTTTGTCAGAAGATCCAATTGTGTTTTCATGTGCGCCATGTCTTGCTCACGTTCTTCTTCTCTTCTTCTTTGGTCTGCAGACATACCAATAGATAAAGTGGGGCTTGCTACCTCAGAATCCCTGGTATGCCAAGATCTACTTTGCTTTGTCATGCGATCTAGCATATTGCTTGCTTGACCAAAGGTGAGGTCCATGAAAGAACCTCCAGCTGCGTTGTCCACCACTGGTTTAGTTATTGAATTCAAGGCTCTATACAAGATCTCCATGAGGTGAACATTAGTCATGTGATGGTTTGGGCATCTCGCTAGCTTTGTCTTGAACCTCTCCCATGTTTCATGAAGAGCTTCAGAGGGAAGCTGACGAAAGTTGCTGATTTCATCTCTCAATTGTGCTCTTTTGGATGGCGGAAAGAATCTTTCTAGGAAAGCGTCTCTCAATTGCCTCCAATTTGTAATTGAATCAGGAGTCAGCCCATTCAACCATAGTGTTGCCTCCCCAGACAGAGACAATGGAAATAGACGTAATCGAATAGCATTCTGACCAACACCAGGATTGTTAAAAGACTTGCATGTAGAAATAAAGTTGATGAGATGCATATTCGGATCATCGCCTGCTAGTCCACCAAATAACCCCTTGAGTTGCAATAACTGAATCATGGTGCTAGTGATGTTGAATTTGGCTCCGGGCGCTAATGGTGGTGGAATTATAGCTCCAGTGGCTCCGGCACCATCAAGATCATCATCATCATCGTCGAAAGCTGGTTGCAAAGGTTGGCGATCATACCTATACCGAGCTTGTCGACCTCTTCGGTTGGCAGGTGTTATAATTTCAGCATCACGCCTAGGGTTTAGTAACTCGTCATCACCTAAATCTTCATCTTCAGGATTTGTTGCTCGCCCAGGATTATCAATGTTTTGTTGTTGGACTTGAGCAGCGGCAAGAGCAGCTAATCTTGCTTGCTCGTATTGAGCAGCCATCCTGTCGATTTCAGCTTGTTCTTCCATTCTTCTAATTCGTTGTGGTTCAGGATTGATTGGTAATAACGGTTGACCAGAACTTCTAGTATGGGGTATGCACTAAAGTAAAAACCTGCAAGAAACAAAAACAAAAACTAAAAGTAAAAGTACGAGAATCTTTGACCAAAGGGTCTAGTAATTATCACAAACTTGATTGACACTTGTATTCCCCGGCAACGGCGCCAATTTTTGATAACGCTCAATCTACAGCTCTCGTGGGAGTGTAAAGCAGTCGTTAGCAAATATAGAACCCAACCTGGGTTGGGTGTCGATCCCACAGGGAATAGCTTGGTCAACAAGTAAGCAAAATTAATAGACTTTTGGTGCAAGTCTCGTAAGAAGGGGGGAATTGTACTATGTAACCAAAGTAATGAAATAAAAGCTGAAAATAGCAAAGTAAAAAGAGAGTATTTCGTAGGTTGTGAAACAATGAGAATTGAAGCGTTGGGGTTATGTCCACCTTCTGAGGTATACGTCTCTATCGGCTATGAGTGTGTAGAGTCTTGACATGCAATTGCTTACAGAGAATTGTAGTCGATGGTAAATCCAAGCATCTCGCGACCTAGACAAGGACTATTTCACTTTAACTCTCGCGAGCTTAAAGCGTGTCTAACGGTACGAATTCTCCAAGAGGTTAGTCCAGTTACGGCACTAGCTTTTTAATAGGAAAGGGTGTCCTACTACCTTGACATTATCTCTTTTCCAGACAAATAACCTTTCTCGCGAACAAGTTATATGTTAGACTGGCGTATTCTTGCGTTTGCAACCGCAAAGAATGTAGATTAAGATGAAGAGAATAATGATATAAGCAATATGCGTGTCTTGAACTCACAAACTCACAGCAATAGATAGTAACTCATTCGGCTTCCATAACCCCAACTAAGAGGTTTAGTTACCCATGAATGCGAAGGATATCACGATTTTCATGGTTGATGGCGTGAGAAGTAGGTGATAGGCGTGTGGTTTTGGTGATTCCCTAGCAAGTAACGATTCTCTTGTTGTGGAATTTAAGAATAGAAGAGTAGATTAGAAGCGTTTGTGGTGGAAGATGAGAGGGATGGAAGAAAATTAATTGTTGAATTAAGTGAAGAATGAATAAAAATCTCTAACATGATAGGGTATTTATAATACTCCTATCCTACTCCTACTAAGCTAATGAAATAAATAGCCAAATCCTACTATACTAATGAAATCCTTGACCCAAATGTACTAGGGTAAGGTTACAATATCATAATCCAAATAGAATAGTGAAATACATAACCTAATTGTATTAGGTTAATGTATCTTTGTAAAAATCCAGCTTTGTGTCTGTAAGTCCCCAAAGTCTTCAGAAATGCTGTTTTAGCCAGGGACAGATTTTCCATGCATCAGATTTGGTCCTTAGGCGTCCAGCTCCCTTCTACTTCATTTGTGAGCTTTCTTTTGCGTCAAGTAAGCCATAAAATGCTGTATTTTGCATCATTTATACCTGAAAATTTCCTAATCATGTTTGTTAGCTCATTTACAGGAAAAAGGACTAAAAGTGCATGAAATATATAATTTGTTCTCAAAACTAGGCTAAAATATGGGCAAAATATATTGATATAGGCGTGTAAATTCGCCTATCATCACTACATTTGAACCCGCAACCTTACCTTTTATGAAAAATCCCAAACTTAACTAGAAACATCAAATATGAAATCTACGAATCAAAACAAAACCAATGACACTCATATTGACTACTTTTGGTTCGGGGTCAAAGCGGACCCCCAAAATGAGTTTCCGAAAAAGAAGGACAAAATCAGAACTTTACTTCAAAAATATGTTTCCCATATTTTTAGAAACCTACATCTGAAAACCCAAGTTAAATCGAGTAAAAAACGAGGTTCAAATCGAAGAAAAACCATTTTTGAGCTTTACCGGGTAAAATATTTGAAATCCGAGTTAAAATCCAGAGTCGGAGTTGTTTTGAAGGTTAAATTAATGAAAAACTAGTAATTATAAGATAAAAGTATTATTCAAGTGAAAATGAGTGAAATTTGGGTTTAAAATCATTCCCTAAGATTTTTTAGGTTTTGAGAAATTAATGAAGAAATTACTAAGAAAAGGGGTGAATTCTTACATTAAATCCGTAATATAATCAAGAAATAGGTGTTAATCTAGCTTTCCAAGATCCCACAAACTTCACTTTTAAGCTCTGAAAATATTTAGGGTTTAACTCTCAAGAGATAAGATGAAAACTGAGCAATAGCTGTGCAGTCTTTTTTTTCTAAGTCGAAATGGACTTCGACCGGGTGCTCGGGATTCGTTCGGAGTCTGTTTTATGCAAACGTACTATGAAACCACACTAAATTCAACGTTCCGGATGTGATGGAATACCAGATTTTTCAGAAAAAGTCATTTTCACAAAATTGACTCCCGAAACCCGAAATTATAATTTTCCAAATCGAGAGTCGAAATGATATTTAAAAGTCATAAAATCATACCAAATATGCTAACACACTAAAATCATCATTTTGGATCTGCTGGCAAAGTCAGATTTTCCATACGAGGTCTTTTCGACTAAATATGGGTCCCACACCCAACTTTCTAATTTTTTAACTTTCCGATCAATAGGTCGAAATGAGCTCGGGTTCACCAGGACCCGAACCCAAGGTCTACCTAGCCTAAAATCAATACTCTAGAGCTGCAAGTGCAGTCCATTCGGCCATCCGTCGCACGGATCAAAATATAACTACATGAGTCCATAATAAGGCTCTCAAAGCCATAAAAAACCACAATATTGCATAAATGATACCAAAATGCATCGAAAATTATGTCAATCACTCTCACACTTCATAAATATCATAATTCAACTACGGGGAGGGGTAAAACAGTCAAATCACATAAAATCACAAATTTTTATATATTTCATCAATTTGTTTCTCAGATCGTTACAATCATGTATTGTAACTAATACCTTAGTTCCTAGATTTTTTCTAGTTAGGCCTTTTAAACCTACTACTATGATTCCCATATGCATGAGGCTCATGTTTGACTTTTTAATTTATCTTAAAGATTTTGGACTTATTAAATTTACACTAGCACTATCATTTCCAATTACGCATAATTGCTCTTCTCTATAATGTTTATATAATTGTGTCATTGAAAACATTCTTTCATTGTATAAAGTCTTAGAGCTTAATAATTTTAATTTGTCTTATTGACAAAGTTGTATGTCTTTGTCCACGTCTACTATCTCTTCTAGTTGTTGTCTTGAAATCATTTTTGGTCTATTTATAATTCTAGATAACATGTTGGTTGTTAGTCTTTCTTGGGTGAAGCTTGGTCTTGGTCTGTCTTGTCTGTTCATGGATGTTGAAAAAAGGTCCATGCTTTGGGTTTGGTTTTAATAACTTCTGTTTCTTTTTGGGGAGGTATTTTTATCCTTTTTAGTTGTTCTATTAATTCTTCTATATTTTTATCTTGGCTGTCTTTTTGTTTTTATCTTTCTATATTTTTATTAAGTTTTATGATTAGAGAGTCTACTTTTCCTTGAGGATGATGGTCTGATAATCCTTCGGGATTTGGTTGAATCTGTGCTGCCTTTTATAATATTGTTAGATAAAGTTTATCTTGTAATATATCACTCATGAGAGTATTATATTTTTTATTTGGTTAATTTCTTTTCGTACCTCTTTTAGTACTAGCTTTATTTTCGTATTTTCTATGTTATCTTTATCTTTATTAACTAAATCTTTGAATTTCTTATCTAATTCTGCTTGTTGATTTTTTAAAAAATCAAAATTTAATTCTATTTTACCTAACAATTTCTTTTGTTTGTTTTGCAGGTCTTCTAATATCTCTAGAGTTTTCAATATTTTAGTATTTTCCTGTTGAACTTTCTCTCCTAGATTTATTATAAAGTCTATAATAGTATTTAGTTGAGAATCTTCTCCATGCAAAATATGTTCTCCATTACCAAAATTACATTTAATTAATGAATCATCTTTTATTCATCTATTGCTCTTTTCTACTTTTATTTGCAAATCTAGATATTCTATTTTCTTTAAGGAATCTATTGTAATGTTCTTATCCTAGCCAAAACGTCTCTCTATTGCATTCTTCTGTAATTGATTTTATTCTAATTTTTCAATAATCTATACAATATTCAATCTGTTCTAATTTACCTTTTAATAGAATTAAGTGGTCTATACAGCGTAAAAGCTCTTCCCGGTATGAAAATATAATAGCTTCCGGCAATCTATTGATTCTACTACTCTTATTTCTTCTATTAAATCTTGTTCCTTTTTTAAAATTTGGTTAAAATATTTTAAGTTTTTATATAAGTAATTGTATGTGTTGGGTTCGAAATCGAGAGGGCGTCATGCGGAAGCTTTTAGTTTGCAAACCATAAGACGATAAATCAGACGACACATGAAAAATTAAACTAAAATTGAAAATCCTAAAACTTATTGGGAGAAATCTCCCCCTAAACAAAAACTCTTTAAAGACTACATTGTGGATGCTATTGTGTTATGGTATGAGAAGGGAGTCTTCTATTTATAGATGTCCAAAACCTTTCCTCCAAGAAAGAGGTTAGCCAAATATGAAAAAGAATTATACTTTTTCTTTCAGGACAAGTAAAAGTAATTATGGTAACTTTTATTTTCCTTATAAGAAAAAGTAAAACTTAAATAGAGTAAGAAAATCAGGGCAAAAACTCTAACAGTATGGTCTTTGAACTTGTCTAGCAAACGGATGCGTTTTCATATACTTTTACTTATTTTTATCCTAAAGGAATATCTACTATGTCACACTATTTCTTTAGATAACTTATCCTTCTATTGTAATATGTTATGTAGATTCTAAGTCCATGTAAATTCTATGTTATTTCACTTGAATATTCTTTGAAAAATTCTGATTGTGATGTTTCTAGAGTTGCTAATAAGTCCAGATAGTTACTCAAAACTATTTCTTCTGCTACTTTGTCCTCCCTCTTTTTATTTCTCCATTTAAAAGCGAATAACTGAATCGTATATCGTTAGAAAAAGGATGTCTTTTCATTTATTATTATTTCTAGACTTAAGATGCTTTATCAATTCGTACTCTAAATCGGATATTATGGTGATTAGATTATCTAGTCTTCTCGGATCTTCTTTTGTATTGTTTAGTCTTTTATATTCTAAGTATAAACTATACAAATTATTCTTGATTTCTTCTAACGATTTTGTATTTCTATGAGGTATGTTCATTAAGCTAAATAAAAAGGATACTTTTCTCTGAAAATCTTATCTACCCTTAGTGCGTAGTTAATATAAATTATTTGGTCTCTGACTTCTCTTAATCTATTATCTAATTCTTGAAGTTCTGTCTAGATTTCTTCTCTTGATTCTTTATAAAGCTCAAATAATTTAATATTTAACTACCTTTGTTGTATTAAGACGTTATATAAATTTATAAATTCTTTCTTTAATTTTCTAGTAAACCAATAATATTCTGAATCTAGTATTATTAAACGTTCGTAGGGTCTGAGTTTCCTTTTCTCAGTTTTTGATACCATAAGTAATAAAGTCTCCTAGAATCTTAGTGCTCTGATGATACCAATAATAATAGACAAATAGTAATAATAATAGATAGATAGTAGTAATATTATAATAATAGACAAATAAAAAATTAAGATGATGCACAAAGAAACTATAATAATAGACAGATAACTATAATACCAATAATTGTTATAATAGACAAATAGTAATAATAATAGGCAAATAATAAATAATAGACAAATAGTAGTAATAATAATAATAACAATAATAATTGACAGTACAATAATAACAGATAATAATAATTATAAATATAGAAACATATAATAATAATATCAAGGATATAAACAGATAATAAGCAGATATGAAAAATAAAGTAGAGTTAAAGCGGATGTGTCATATATGGTGTAAAATCATACTCACTACTCCCTCCTTCGTTATCCTTAGTCCAGTGTAGTAGCAAAGTTTTATAGATCAAAGTTTATTTTCTCCTAATAAAATAAATTATTTTTTGAATTTTTTTTTATTTATACCCTGTTCATTTCTTTCTCTTCAGTTTTAGGTATTTAGCAATGACTTTTTTAATCACACCCCGAGATGCGACAACAGTTCTTTCAAATCATTAGTGGACTTCTTTAGTTCCCTACAAATTTACAGATTAATCCATCGTCATTTGCTAAACACTGAGAGAATAACCATATACTAGGGGTATATTTATAAATAATTTACCAATTTAACAAGATAAAAAAATTGGCAGTAATCCACACAACTATCCAGATCTATATTATTAAAACATAAGTAAATCTTTACTAATATATAATTTATTAACTTTACAAGATCGGAAAACCGACGGTAATACACACGGTTGTCTAGATCTTATATATTAATAATAGACAGAAAATATGAACTTCATTAATTCAAACATAATTTACAAACTAGGGAGAAAAATACAAAGATCTATGTAACTACTACTTACATGTCTTAAGGAAGAAGTGAGGTTTCCCTTTCGGGAGTCCCCTGAAATCTAGCGGCTACTGGAAAATGAAGGAATAAAAGCCTAATATACACTACACACTTTTTTTTTTATTGTTTTTTTGATGAACAAACTAAGAACTTTATGAACAAGAAAACTTTAGAAGACTATTTTCTCACTCTTGATTTTTATCTTACTTCTCTCTAACTTTCTATGTTTTAGTCTTCCATAAGGTGGTATTTATAGGCATTTGCGAACTTCAAATCTTGATTTCAATGTGCTTGATAAAACTTTTACAAGACTTTAGATGGGTCCCACAATCACATGGCTATGTCTTTACTTTAATTTTCATCCGTCCATTTATTTATCTATTATATCATTGCATACGTCTCTTATTTTGTCTGTTGTGAATATCGTCATTGCTTATGTATCAAGATTATGTAGTGCTTCTGAGTCGAAATTCATTCCTGAATCATCGTCTACATTTGGGTCTTGGGCAAATTGATCCATGGCCGAATTGTAGTCTCGATCATACTCGTCACTGTCTTCTTCTGATAGTTCTAGTCTTGTTCCCATTCTGGGTGGTCTTGTTTCTTCTCTTGGAATTCAGGATCTTGGTTCTGGTGGTTTTGGATTCATTGCTATTTCTTTGGGCAGTTGCTCTGCTAATTTTTTTTTTATTGAGTCAACTACTATTTTTTCTATATTTCTTTTTTCTTAAAGAAAAACCCTTCTTAGTCTGGGAAGAAATTCCTTCGTCTATTTTCTAAGTACCTATGGTCTTGAAACTGGCTGGGAATATTCTCCTTACACTTTTTGGCAAAGTGTTAGCCGTCAACGGATTTGATGAGTCTTTACCAGTCATCGTTTGAGCTAGACTAGCCGTATCATTACCTGATATAATAGGTCTTTCTGCATTCATTGGGGAATGCACACCCATTAATAGATTTTAGAAGTCTTTACCACCTACCATTTGAGCTGGATTAGCTGTATCTTTACCCGATACAGTAGATTTTTCCATTTTTGAATAAGATGGAGAACTTTTTGGGATTATTTGAGTCTCATAAATCTGTTGAGTTTGTTGTGATAGTTCAAGATAAAGAATCTTAATACGATCTTGTAAAATACCTATATGTTCTAACAACTGTCCTTTTTTATTTACAAGCTTTTCATTATCCTGTCTTAAAATCTCATTGGCGTGATTTAGTATTTTAAAAGCTTCAGTCATAGAAAAACAATGATCACAAAATAGAATTTTTGTCTGTGCCTTTTTTAATATTATATTAGGTAACTTCTTTCATATCTGGTCTTAGGGCTGGGGTAATATAATAATTTGGCCCTAAATTTCTACGGGCATAATCTAGTGCCTCTGTTAAATCATTAAAACCTTTATAGAGAGGGGTTGCATAGTCTTTTACAAAATCCATTACCTCTATCCATGTCTGAAATACTCCTTGTGTCTTTCCCTTAAGAGCAACATAAAAATTAAATCTGTTAGTGTTGTTTTTCTCGGTAAAATAATAACTTAAAGCATTTAGAACTGAAACAAAATATCTAATGTCTCTAGGTGTCTTGTTGTAGGAAATTCATAAGTTGTTGATCAAGCGGGTCTGTCGTTTGTCCATCCTTACATCTGGTCTCAGTTTGAAAGTCAGATTAGATGGCTCGTAACTGACGAGATTGTGAGGTTCGAAGACCAGTCTTTCTAATTTCGGATTTTACAACATTGTTAGTGGCTTGTATCGAGTGTTTCTTAGTAATTTGTTTAAGTAGTCTTGAGAGGATGAGGCTTTCGCCATTCCTTTGTCTTTGGTTGTATTCATACTGAAACAAAAATTGTTAGTTGTCTTCTTTTATTAGTCTACTTAGTTGATCTGTTAGGTTATTATCTCTTACTTTAATATGTTCTAAAACAATGTTGTAAATAGAAGTGGCATCTAAGAAATTTAACCACCTCCTTTTACTACTATTCTTTTCTGGTAGAATTTTACTATAGCCTCGTAATCTGTTCTTACTAATGTTTTGGGTTTATTTAATATGTAAAGCTTAAAACTATTCAAATCATAAATTACTGCTAATGTCTCTGCATCTATGCTATTTAAATTGTCTTTTTCTTTATATTTTTCACTTGAATAAACACATATTTTCTCATCCTTTTTGTCACTATATTTGTTAGGCTTCGGTTTTAATATCACTCACTCACCAGTGCAGACATAATCATAGTCTTAAATTTTTATTCTTGCTAAAACTTTGACTGTACTTATCTTCTTTTCTTCATTACATACCATCCCTTCAAATGGTAAATTCATTGATTTTTTCTGTTTAATTTTATTATTTTCAACAAATGCATTTAATAATTCTACTTCTATGAAATCTTCTTCTCTAATTACCTCTTTGTTGTACACTCTTATCTTTAATTTTCTTAGTCTTTCTTCTAATTCTAATATTCTGTCTTTTGTTGTTCTAGTTATTGATTCCTTGTTGTAAAATTTATTTAAATTACGGGTTGATTTTGGAGTTTCTAAGATTTCTGATGCTTTCTCTATACATTTTATGCATCCTTCCTTGTAACATTTCCTACATTTTGCCCTTTTGTTTTTACTTGGAAAGTCACTTACAAAAACAACATTGATTATTGTCTAATCCTTTTCCTTCCTCAAATTCATGTTCACATTCTTCTATCAAATTTATCAAATCATAATAGTCTGAGTTTGTCTTTTCTAATCCTATTTCATTTATAAATTCCTCTTCTCCAGAATCTAAAGAATCAGATTTATTTATTTCTTCTTCAAAAACTTCCATACTTCTAATAGAGTATATACTTTCATTATCTGACATATATTCGTCTACATTTATTAAATTTTCATTTACATCTTCTATTAATTGTGCATTCCTAGATCTATTATTGATTCTTTTTGAACAAGTATTTGCTAAGTGCTCTATGCTACCACAGGTAAAACATTCTAATTTATTTATGTAGGTTCTACTGATGTTATATTTTCTTACATGTTTATTCTTTTCTAGTTATGGCTTCTTTGCAGTTGATCTTCTTAAATGATATTTCTTCTTTGGGCGATAGTCTTTTTTATTAAACTATAATAATAGACAAATAACTATAATACCAATAATTGTAATAATAGACAAATAGTAATAATAATAGACAGATAATAAATAATAGACGAATAGGAATAATAATAATAACAATAATAATTGACAGTACAATAATAAAAGATAATAATAATTATAAATACAGAAACAGATAATAATAATAGCAAAGATATCTCTGCAAAGGGCTTGCAGTGCTTGCTGCATTTTTCATAAATTCTTTTATACTTTCATCTAGACTATAAATTGATTCTGAGTCTTCACCTTTTTGTTCCTTTTTATGTGTATAACCATAATTATCTGTTCTTAATTCACATTTTATAAAATGTTCTTTCATTTCTTCAAGTTTTAAGTTTCCTAATTTATAACATGTGCATTTAAATATGCTATTGCTATTCATTTCGTATAGGCTTCTGCTTTCATTATGGTCTTATTTACTTCAAAACCATCTTTTTCCATTATTTCTATATTCATAAAATTAGCGTTCTCACATTTTTCAATCTCTTCCTCAGTTTCTCTTTCATTTGTATATGTATAATCTGTAAATCTTACTAAGGCGTCTCCTTTCTTATTAATATACATTAAATGATCTGTGGGTTTTAATATTTTTTTCTTGCTGAAATTTTCTAAATTTCATTCTAATCCTGCATATTCTTCCGGATTTATCTTTAAAGGTTTCATTAATTTAATTAAAAGACTTCGCAATATAGATATATACATATAAATATAGATATAGATATAGATAATGTAAACATAACATATATTTAATTAAGCACACATATATTTTACCACCAGAAATTTTAATTTTGCCCTTTATTAAAAGATTTCGCAATAAATAAAATTGTCTATTTACCTTTTTTCTCAATTTATTATTATTATTATTATTATTATTAATTACTTTCATAATATTAATTTCCAAAATATACGGAATCAATAGTTTAATCAATATATTAAAAAAATTACATTTTCTAGGAAATAAGTCTACTGTTTTGGATATTTGAAAATTATACGTGACTTTTTAACCAAAAAAGGTCTCCTACTAAGTTTTGGACTCTTTCCACTATTTTGTCCATTTATAACGTTAATATTAATGGCTATTTTTATTGTTTTCTTAATATTAGAAATTTGGAGTTCTAATAAGAAATATTTTTCCATAAATATATTTGTATTTAATTAATTTTTAATTTTTAAATATTAAGAAAAAAAATAGAGAAAAGACAATTTTGTCTAAATCAAAAACTTTTATTATTGAAGGAAAAAAAGTTCAAACAACATTTCTAAGACCTTTCACACTTTTAATATATTATAGATTAAAATTTATATAATTGAATGAGACAAGATACAACAGTCAAAATAAAATAAAAAAGTAAAACATTCTCATAGTAAAATGAATCTTGACAAGATAATCAAAACTTATATTTTCTTAATAGACATGTAAAAACCCAGGAGACCACCATTAAGGATGACGACTTTCTTGTGAGACGAAGGGAATAACTTTAGTCCATTGTGTCTTGGAAATTTGGATTTATGATGAGATGGACGACCATTAAAGAACATGTTTTAAATTTATTTACTTATTTTTAGAATAATAGTAGTAGTATTTTTTGTTGAACATTATATATTAGTTATGAAAATTTTTAAATTCAAATTCAAATTGTATTATAAAATTTAAAAAATAACTTAGAATTTATTTTCAAACTAATTTTTCGCTTTTGAAGAAGTATTTTAATATATTCAAGAATGATTATTATTTCAAATATTCTTTTAGAAAAATATAGTCATACATAATTTCCGTTTCAAATTCAACTTTATAAATTTTAAATAAAAATGAAAACCATTTAATATCTATGGCCAAACCCTACTAACATTCAAGTACGTGCCAAAACAAGAGAAAATATGATTCAAGCATAATTATAAAAAATAGCTAACACTCGGCTGAGGATAAAAGAATTTTTAATAAAATCTATTATTACTAGTGGCAAGTGGCCCGAGCGTTATACTTCTTTTGTCTCATATGTGATACTTTTCTATTTAATTTGTTTCACAAAAAATATCACTTTTCTATATTTAGAAATAATTTTAATTTTAATTTTAATTTCATGCTTACTAAATTATTCATGACCACATAAATATTTTAGACTTATTTCAGATCATAAATTTCAAAAGTTTTCTATTTTTTCTACTCCTTATCTATTTAAATGGTGTCAAAAACTAAAATAGAAATAGTAAAATTAAAAATTACTAATTATGTAACGTGGAAGGAAATTCCTTTTTAGTTATTTCATGCTTCATTTATTTGTACACGATAAAAGGGTGAATTTTGATCACTACTCACAGTCATTAACTATATATTTAATTTGATGTTTGAATCTTACTCATTTAGATGTCGAACAAGTGAACTTTTTTTAAAAATGATTCACATCTTAATTGTGTAGTACTCCTATGTATTCAATTCAATATTTTTTATGTTTTAGTTTTTTTTTCTTTTTCAAATACTTCTTATTAAATAATAATACACATAACAACAACAAAAAACAAGAAACATAGCAAAGTCAAACGATTTTAAGGATTTAATTTTTTTATGTGGGAAAAAGAGTAAATAAAATTCTAAATTTCTGAATATCTGTAACGCTCCGAGAGTACACCCTGGACGCCACACGGTGTTTTTTGTCACAAGTAAACACAAGTTAACCCATGAGCTAGTACCTACTATGAGCACGGAATAAAATTGATAATAATGACATGTGCGGAAATTAACTGAAAAAAGCCATAAGGTTTTAAGTTCTGAAAACAATACAACTGAATCTATAAAACTAAAACATATGCGGAAATACTGAAATCTGACTAATAGGACGGACAAACTAACTAACTGTCTGAAGTATCTGAAAGCCTCTAAACTGACTGAGGAGTTGATGGGACAAGCCCCCAACTAACTCCGACTGACTAAATAAAAAAAATGTTGAAAGAAATATATTAGGTCCTTGAAACATGAGGACTCACCATTACAATTGCTGTTAATAAGATGAACTGTCTAAGCACGATCAGGGAACTGTGCGTTTGAACTTATGATATTAAACATTATAGCGCAAGAAACGAGTATGCGGTCCGTACTTTGAATGTAATGATATGAAAGATGAGGTTAGTCTGAAATGCATATGCTTATGTACATGAAGTAAATGCTGACTGAATAGCATGAGATAACTGATGCATAAAATACGTGAAAGCTATAAAATCTAAGAATGCATGACCAAACATATAACATGATTTTGAAATAGTCTATAAACTGAAATACTAAAATCTGATAACTGAATAACTGATAACTGTACGCTATGGTCAATGAAAACCTGAAACTAAATTCAATACCGAATCTTGAATTGAGACTGAAACTGTCGGAGGTATCATCTAACCGACATGCCCAAATCTGAGCTGATAGGAGTCCAACCTGTGACCCTAGTTGGAAGGGTGCTAGTACCGTGCCATGGATACTAACAATGGTTGTGGAGTCAGTCCTAACTGGCGTATGACCCCTGTGATCAATCCTAAGCTGGCGGGTGATCCCTGAGAGAATGTTAGTCCTAAACTGTCGAGTGATATCTCTTAATCCTACACTAGCAATGTAGTTCTGAAACTTAGGGACTGCTACAAAGGACCCATTCATTACTGGCGGGTGAGGCCCCATCCTTAGGTTTGCTCGGTATAGAATCCTGCTCCCAACTGAACTGACACTGATTACGGGACTGAACTATGTTTAATCAAACAAGGAACTGATCATGATAACTACTGAATGATAATGCTATTGGTTTATCCGAAACCATTCTGAAACTACTGAAATTCTTTAAACAGCTAAGTAACGGGTGTTCATACCCCCCAGGACTCAATGGAAATATCAATAAGGACATATGCAAGCTTTGACAACCATAATTGGGAATCATTACGTAAAGACCATCACTTTGGCACTTTATCAAACACACGGAGATCAATACTTTAACATGGGGATGCTTTTAAACATAAAGAGATAACACGATTACATGACAAAATTATAAACTGAGAATTTGTTCTAAATCGCATGAACATGTTACAGAAACTACAACATTACAAACATACTATAATCCATTCTGCACGAAAACAATTGTAATCATGACTTGAAATTAAATTACCAAGATATTGATGAAAATATTTCAACTTTCAAAGGTGTAAAGGATCTTTCTATCAAAAACTCTTGAAAACATAATACATGATCAAAATTCATAAGAGTTTCATGGAGATAATTCATAGTAATATGTAAAACCATAGTTTAAATCTTAAAAATGAATTATTGGACTCTATGGGTGAAAAGTACCCATGAATGAACATCATACATACCTTAACTGATGAATTTGTGAAGATTCCTGATGGCTTTCTTGAAAATTAATCTTGAATCCCTTGATTCTTTTGAAGAGGCTAGGGTTTGTTCTTGAGAGAGGATGCCTTCTTCTGAGGGGATTTTGTGAAATAAGATAGAAAATTATGTTTTTGGGACCCTAAGTCCCATGTTATGTACCAAATAGTTGAAGGGAAAATACCCAATTGCCCTCGCAAAATCAGAAACAGGAACTAGAAAAATAAGGGCACGCAATGGAGCATGCACCACGGCCTCTGGTCAATCGATCTGTATCGCGCGCCGCAGGCTCTATCGCGGGACCCCTACGGGTGAAATGGAGCATGCGCCGCGGGATTATCCTAGTTTTGCTATTGTTTTAAAATCCAAACACACCCTTACACTTGTCCAAAAATTCTAAAACTCACCCTAGATGTACTATCGACAACTCCAATCATGAATCAACTTAAAATTTAACGTTCCGACGTCGGGAAGGTTGAAAATAAAATCATCGAAGTCTAAGGGATTTGAAAATGACTAAGTCCTAACACTTAGTGAAATTTTCTAACTCTTGGACCCCTTTTACATACAATGGTGAGCTGAATTAAGCTAGGATCTTACAGGGTCTTATAGTAACTCATCTAATGTACATGATCATATTGAGTGGAGATGACAATTACTTTATTATGGATTAAGAAAGTTGAGTAACTTTGAAAATAACCCATAAGTTTTTTAAATTTACACTTTAATCCAAATGTAAAACTTAATTTAACTAGAAATGGAGGGAAAAAATATGCGTTTCTCTCTCTTCTCATTCGTTGTTTTTTTCTCTCTCTTCGAGATTTTGTTGTTCAATATTGCTGCTGCTTTATTCATCATCTAATGCTTCATGATCATCATCTTCTACTTCATTATCATCTTCATCTTCTTCTTGTCGACCATTATTGTTGTTTTTACCGCTATTACTGCTACTTGACCAATTTTGTAGGTCAAATTTTATTTCGTACATCACTTTGGCATTACTTCATAGGTGACTTTGGTAAGTAAAATTATGATTTTTAGTTGAATTTGTCATCTGGGTAAACTGCTCCTCCTATTTTTTAACAATGGATAGAATTGGTTCATGAATCCAATATAAGAGCCATCTGTTTAAATAGATCACTCATCTGTTGCAATGGAAGACTCATATGTTGGATTCATGTTTATGGTTCTATAGTGTCCGTAACATGAATCGAACAGATGGGTCATCTTTTGCAACAAATGAGTTATCTGTTGCAATAGACTAGTTATCTAATGCATTAGACGAGTTATCTATTACAATAGACTAGTTAGTTATTGCATCAGACGAGTTATCTGTTACAACAAATGAGTTATTTGTTGCAACAAATGAGTTATCTATTGCAATAGAGGAGTAATCTATTGCAACAAAGGAGTAATATATTGCAACAAAGGAGTAATCTATTTTGAACAACACGAAATAGATCCTGCCACAAACCCAACAGATAACCAATATGTTTTAACAGATGGTCCATCTGTTGAAAGAACTCAAAACTCTTGCTATTGCTACTGGAGTCAAAATTATTCCTTTTGTCCAATCGTCGACATGTTTGTTGAGAAGAAGAAATAGACAGAAACATAAATTTTTCATTAAACAAAAACAAAATACATTAGGTAGGTAGATCGGATATAAATAATAATAAAAATACATACACCAAAAGAAAAAATATAACCTAATTATTATTATTATTATTATTGTCATTCGGCTAATCGTCAACCGACAGCAGCAGGGTCCTTCTCTGCCTGCAAATGTCTCGGAGCATTCTTGCTCTCACGGCACCCAACTCCCACTGCAGGTCATTAACCTGTCTCTAAAGTTCTCACATGGTGTCACAAAGAATAGCAATATCCCCAATTGGATCAGCCACATCTAGAACACGCATGAATTGACAAAAATGTAAAAACACAAGTAAATAAAAGAGTCTAAATGTAATACAATGTATACTACCAATTGGGTAGATTTACACAATAAGAAAGAAAAAACTTACCGGAGTTAGGAAAAAGGTATCTGGTCTTTGAAGAGAAAGTGGTTGAAAATGTAATATGAAAACACAAGATGCAAGAAATAAATAAAGTGTAGTAAAATAAACGAGTAAGGAGGGACCTATTTATAGAGAATTGAATTTTAATGACTTAGGAAAAAAGGTGCGATTGTTCACCTCTATTTCATAAATTACATTCAAACTGGAGGCTTTTTGATTACTAGAAAAAGTTATGACTTAATTAAATCAAGCTCCTGAATTTTATTTGTTGTGATAAGTCATGACTTTTTAGCTTATTATTATTAATTAGTTCTTAAATTTAAATAACCTTTTCTCAATTAAATAATTGAAGACTTCTCATCTTTTCCATAGCCGTTTCTTTTAATAATAATAACCATTTTTATTGAATTGTGACAACATATTGTAAATCTGTTGCATTAGATGACCCATCTATGGCAACATATATACCATTTGTTGCAACAAATGGACTATCTGTGCAACATATAATCTATCTGTTGCAACAAATTAGTTATCTATTGCATCAGATATCTACAGTTGATGCAACAGATGGACCATCTTTTCGGGGATCGTCCATTTTAATAATCATCATATACTTTCATTAATCCATATTGGTGACATTTTTATTATATAAATAAAAAAAAGATTTAAAAACAAAAATGATGAAAAGTCACAACTTGTCTCCTATTTAATATTAACATCAATTATTCAAATTAAATAACTATTTTTTATGATTATAAATTATGTTTATCATCATATACCTTAATTAATCCAAAGTGGTGACTTTTTTATTATATCATAAAAAAATTTAAAAATAGATTTAAAAACAAAAATGGTGAAAAGTCACGACTTGTCGCCTATTTAATTGTAATACCCCAAACTTTTTATAATTTAATTTTGTTCCTAGAATATTAAAGGATGACTTTCAAAATGAATAATATTTAATTCATATAGAATTTTCTTGATTTCGACTTTCCATTCTGTGAAAAATTGAATAAGCTTTCCATCGAAACAAAATTCGTCTGAAATTGACACTCGGTGGAGAAGTTAGGTCGATTTTAGTAAGCAATATGCCAACTGGGCAGTCGCCACATCGCAATGGAGGTCAAATCTACATTTGTCAATTTTCAGTAGCTCATCCCGATTCCACTGCATCACGGTGATAATAGCGATGACATGGCCACTGCATCATGGTAGAGGCCAAATCGATGTTAGTCAAATTTCAGTGGGTCACCGCGATTGCACTGCGTCACGGTAAACCTCAAAACAACAATTGTCTATATCCAGTAAGTCACCGCAATACCACTGTGTCACGGTGGGTATCACGATGACACACTCACTGCTCGCGGTGATACCTTAAACGACGTTCTAGTTATGGATTTTAAATCCCAAGGGCAGTTTGGTCTTTTGCCTACTCCCCCAAATCTTGAAAATAGGCGATTAAAGGTATTATTGAGAAAAATATGCTCATTCTTTATCAATTACTATCAAGTAAAAACCCTAAGCTTCAATATCCAACTTCGAGAATTCCCAAAAGTCCACCATTCTTCTTTCAAACTAGTTCAAATTTCAAGATTTCCAAGTCGAAAGCTCAAAGAGTCAGCTTTCAAGGGCACAAATAGGACCTAAAAACCAAGCTTCTTCATCTAGTTCATCATATAAGGTATGTGGGGTTTGAGCAAGGATAAATCTTTCATCCTTTAGCCCAAAAACTTAATTTTTATAAAAGATTACATGATTTTCAAGTTAGGATTTACACCCAAGCCATCTCGTTTTGAGTTTTCAAATTTACAAGTGATTTGAATATTGAAGTGCATGTTATCTTATTTACTTATGCTTTGACTTGAAGATTTCTATTATGACTTGCACTTCCCTATTGTAAATTGATATTGTTGAATGAATTTCAAGATGATTGTTGGTAATGAAGCTTTATTATGAAATTCTGAATATTTAAGTATATATGCTTTAAAACCCAAGTATGAGTTTTGAAATTTCAAGAAGAGTATATTATTATCATGCTTTGACAAGTAAGTATTCAGATTTTTAAAGAAAGATTGATCTTTTGATCCTAATCTAAGATAAAAATCCACATTATTCATATAGTTATGAATTTAACCAAAGAAAAGCCTAATTGGTTTTAATTACGAACCCTTGTGCTATTTTAAGGTGGATCTCCCCAATGTGGATAAGACGATGGACTTCATGTCAGCTCACATGGTTTATATTGATTAGAAGAAACTCCCTAAGTCCCAAAGTTCCAAATTTCCAAAGCTTCCAAAGTTTCTAAGTTTCAAAAGAAAAGAATGATAGAAAAGCTTTTATAAGACTAAGTGTAAAGGATCACATATTTATTCAAATTATGCTTTACGGAAAGATAAAGTTATAGTTTTCAGTTTTTGAATTTTAAATTCAAACGTACGCTCTTTCTACACTTAGCCAGCATGATTTAAAGAGAAAGTACAAGTACAACTTTTAGAACTAAATGTTATGACTTACTAGATTTATAAAGTTTGATTTTCTATGCATGACTTCAGTTTTCAGTATTTTAGATATTTGAGCTTATATGAGTCATTTACATTTAGCATGCATTGTTTTACAAATTATGATGATGAGATAATATTTGCTTATGCATTCACCCCCATATACTTAGTACATCCTCAAAGTACTGATCCATATATATGTCTATATGCTACATTGTCTCATAATGTAGGAACGAGTTGTAGCAAACATCCATATTCATCCAGTTTGCAGCTTCTAGTCAGTAGGTGATGAGTCCTTTTGATTCAAGGGCTCGAGTCAGTTATACAGTTCGAGCAATATTTTATTTTTCTTTATTCAGTCGTATTGATTTGTGATAGTTGGGGGTCATGTCCCAGCTACCTATAGTCAATACTAGTAGAGGATTTATAGGCAGTCAGTAGAGTTAATGTATTTGATCCAGTGTTGTTTTGTAAAAGCAGAGTTGTAATCATATTAATATAGATTTGTATTGATAAAGTTTGGAAGATATTTATGTTTTTCCATATTTTCTTTAGATTTATGTGTTTTATTCAGTTGCTTATAAGTTATGGCAGTAGAAGGGTTGGCTTGGGATCACTTGTGATCCTAACCACTGTGTGACATCTCGAGACCTCTTTTTGGGGCGTTACAAAATTAGTATCAGAGCACAAGGTTCAAGTGTTCTAGGGTGTCTGTGAAAGCCACGTGTAGTAAAGTATTGCAGAATCTTACGAAGATGTCTGTACATTTCTTTGAGAGGCTACAAGGTATCTAAGAAAAGTTTCCTTACTTTTATACTCTAGATTGTGCAGTAAAGTTGTTCTCTCAGAAATTCCTGTTTACTCGTGTGTTGCCCCAGAATTATTTATCTATGACTTATTCTTGAGATAACACAATTAGCAAGCTCCAAGTCCTCCCAAGATGATGCTCTCAGATTTACTATCAGTAAGTTTGGAAGTCATATAAGAGGCTTGAGAAGAGATCGCCAATGTATTATAAGCTTCTCAAGTTGAAATTTTGTCCCCATCCTTATGATTTGTCCTAATAAGACAGAGTATGATATGTATTCAGACTCCTCTTTATCCTTTCAATATAGATAGTGCTCATAAAAAGAGAGAGTATGAACCTAGATTGTTGAATAGAGTTAGTATTCGAGGGATATCACAACCTGGAGTGTTATGATTCATAAGTAGTAGAACCTTTTTATAGTTAGAAGTATGGGTATAGAAGTGTAATGATAAAAAAGTGTGAATGGTGATTAATAGAAAGTATAGAGATGAACTTATGAATGTTATCGAGATGTATTAAGTTGATAGATATGTCCTTGTGTTTTATTTAGTGGAGGGTGAAGAAGGATTTATTAGTTAAGCCAAATTGCTGTGTTATTGAAGTACGGAAGGAGTCATTGATGGTATTTGTTGTGTTAGGAAGGTATGGGATATCAAGTGAAGTATATGTTGGTTGAGTATTTTTAATTTAAGTGTATGGATGGGTGAATAGTAGTAATGTGTAGAAGTAGTATGTGCTAATGGATTATAATAAGGAAAACCATAAGGTAATGATCGATTATTATTATTATAAGGCTTTAGTGGAATGGTTTATCTTGATGGCTTTTTTTTATAGATTCCAAGTGAGAATAGTATGTGAGATTGAGTGATTAATCATGGCTAGCACTAGACATTAAGTTTGAACAGTAGATGACCATAAAGGTGGAATAGTGATTTCTTAGTTGGTGGTGCTAGTTATATGGAACTGATCTAGTAGGCTTGAACGGTGTATGCAAGAGTTTAAGTTGATTTATTTGTAACTTAGTATGATGATGTAAGTATAATGTAAAGGTGCCCAAAGTGATATGGGGTTGCATTATTTTTGAAGTTTATTAAGTATTGTGTGTGGTTAATAGTACCCTTGAATGGTTAAGTGGAAGATGTCTAACTATTTTGTACATGGTATTATTAGTAGATAAGTTGAGGAGTTATGGATAGTTAGTGTTGAGTCTTTTAAGTATGATTTTGATTCCTACGATTATAGAAGTGTGATCTTGGTTGGCAATGATTATGTGTTTAGGGAGGTAGATATGTTTGCTAACGAGAGTGTAAGTCTTTGATGATGATTATTGTAGGTAAAAAGTTAAGAACAATATCTATCAAGAGGGAGTTCAGGAATGAAGTTAGTATAGTTTGTTAAAAGATTGGTAATATCCATGTTAAGTGTTTGAATCTATGTTTAAATCTTTGAAGATTGAGCGAATACAAATGAGAGTTGATGCTCTAGATGGTGTGAACTCAGGATGTAGTGATACTCGTGAAGATTATAAGTTAGTAAGTGTTCAAGATAATATATGGTGAATAGTGGGGCTTTAGAAAGATAGAGTTATACCTCAGAAGGAAGTATTATAAATGGGTTTTACACTTTTAGGTGTAGTCTTTCAGAGTAAGTTTATTATTTACGTGTATTGTCTTATTTCAGACTCTAGAGTGCAGTGAGTATAGTTTAGTTTAGAGTTTAGTAAGGGATTCCACAGACTTAGAGTGATGGCTTAAAGCTAAGGGGGAGATTCTAGAATGTGTAACCAAGTCATACTCTCAGATTTTAATAGTAATGCCAGTATGTTATAGAACATAAGAAAGTGAGGATGAGGCTCAACCCATTCTTATTTCAGTATTTTCATTTATCCCAATACCTACTCATGCCTTACGTTTCAGTTCCATGATCATAGTTCATGTTGATGTATATGATAAAGAATCATGTACTCTCCCAGTTCCTAATATGAGGAGTTCTAGATCATTCAGATGTTAAAATCACATTCCATAAGTTATGAACTCTAAATTCAGGTCATGCGGTTCATGACTCATGTACTCATGCTTTACAGTATGTTCAGTTTCAAGTACTCATGCAACACTCTTAAAGATAAGTGAAAAAAATTCAGATTTTTATCATGTACGTCCTCAGAATAGATCTTTTTAATGAAGCCATGCTGTGAATGCTCTATTCCTCAGGCCTTAGTAAAGTATCAAGTTATATTTTGTATCCCTTCATATTTTGGCCCTGGTGTTCCACTAACCTTTCAATGACCTTCTCTTAGGTAAAGACAACAATGATAAATAACTATGTAGATGAGAAGAAGTAAATGTTTATGTTACGAAAGATTGTTGTATGTAATTCTATGGGTCTAAAGGAATATTGAGGTGAAGTTTTGTGAATGACTTGGTCAGTTGAGAATATTTTATGTGTGTTTTCCTAAGAATTGAATAATGCATGGAAGTTGTTATTGATGGACGTATTAGAGAATATGAGAAGGATGCTTTATGAGTGTTTATTTAGAAGTGCAGATGTGGTTATAGAGATAGGCTTGAACGTCATGATTTGTATGTAAGAGGTTAAATTTAGTTTTTAAAATAGTACGAAGAATTATACTAGAGGTGAGTAGTTATGACAGCGCTTGGAGTATTGAATGCATGGTTCTGCTTAGTATTATGGTGTGGTTTTATCTATAGCACCTTGTGATTTTGAGTTAGGCTTGACCACGATGAGATAATTTAGTTCAGTTAGACTTTTGTAGATGTACTTATCAATGCCATGTGGGAATTATAAGTTGACTCGAGCGAGTATAGTATTTGAGGGGAATAGTATAGTTGAGAGACAGTGTTTGAGAAGTGTTGCTAACCTTAAAAGTAAGAAGTTGCATTTCTTAAGGCCCAGAAATTCTACCCTGACTTATGATTAATAGATCTAAGTTCCAGGCTATAGACTTGAGGCAATGTGGTAGCCTTTTATTCAGAGGTATTGTTTAGGTCATGCCTGGAGTTCTTTGCTCCCTAATTTCATTAGAACTTCCTAAAAGAGTGTTGGTGAAATACTCCTTTTAAGTATGATTCAGTCTATATAGCCCGCAATCCAGTTTAGCAATCAAGCAGATAAGCTCCTATAGCTTTCCAACTTTCCATTTAGTCCTACTACCCCAAGTCTTGCGAGTAGGGCTATCCCAAGAGGAAATTTGTTTGCTTTATGTACTTTACGAATACAACTTAGTTTATGCATCATGCATCAGTTTCAGATTCAGATATTAAGTCATGATTCAGTTTTTAAGTATTCAGCGATGCAGTAACCAATGTATGATCTTAGCCTCGTTGTCTCAGGATTCATGCCTGCATAAACTATTACTTCGCAGTTCTATAAGTATGATTGCACCATGAGCACATCAAGTGAATTCTAAACCCTCAGCATGAATTAGCTCCTTATAATAAGTAAAGGCAAGCCAACTCAGAAATCAGTTTCATGATAGAGGTTTCTAATGTTCCAGACTTAGTCTTGTAAATATTTTCCCAGAAGTGAATGTTCAGTATGTAACCTCAGTTACCTTAGAACAGTTCTCTCAGCTTAATCAATATCATTCGGGGATGAACGATCCCAAAAGGGAGATATTGTAATACCCCCAGTTTTCATGTCATAAACCTCTTATCTTTTCCTCACAAAATCAGATCCGACCTAAAGTAATGGTTACTCATAGGTTGGCTATCTCATTCCTATCTCATCCCTATGGCTGTTTTCATGAGAATTCATGCACTCGCAGACAAGTTCAATAGCTCATTATATTTAAGATTCAGTCATTCAATTTATTTCAGTAGTGCATGCCAGTTATAGCCTCAATTTTTAGCATCTCAGTTTTCCTAGCCACATTCAAGGATGAATATTCCCAAGGAGGAGATATTGTAATATCCCAAACTTTTTCTAACATAATTTCATTTCTAGAATGTTTAGATATGGATTCCAAAATAAATAATACTTAATTCATATATAATTTTCTTGATTTTGGTGTTCCATTCTGTGGGAAATTGAATAAACTTTCCATCAATATCAAATTTGCCCAAAACTGACACTCGGTGGAGAAGTTAGGGCATTTTTAGTAAGCAGTATGCCAACTGGATAGTCGCTGCATCGCGATAGAGGCCAAATCTACATTCGTCAATTTCCAGTAGCTCATCGCGATCCCACCGTATCGCTGTAAGAATAGCGATGAGATGTTCAATGCATCGCAATATAGGCCAAATCAACATTTGTCAAATTCCAGTCGGTCACCGCGATTGAACCGCATCGCGGTGAACCTCAAAACATCAATTGTCTATATACAGTAAGTCACCGCGATTCCACCACGTTGCGCTAGGTATTGCATGACACACTCACCCTAGTTCTAAAGATTGATCTTTTAATTCTAAGATAAGATAGGAATCCATATTATTCATATAGTTATGAATTTAACCAAAGAGAAGCCTAATTTATTTTAATTACAAACCCTTGTGCTATTTTAAGGTGAATTTTCTAAAATTTTTGAGCAATAAGTATGGGAGTAGTATTTAGCACCGAGTTAGGTATGATTCCAAGGTCTCATGCTCCAGAACTACGTGCCATCGTAGGTTTATGATTTTCCCATAGTGCGCTAAGAAAGTGATCACTTAAGTTAAGGTTCTATTCAGATGGCAAGGGTAGAACAACTCTCCCTAATGTGGATAAGACGATGGACTCCATGTCAGCTCACATAGTTTATGTCGGTTAGAAGAAACTCCCTAAGTCCCAAAGTTCCAAATTTCCAAATCTTCCAAAGTATCTAAGTTTCAAAAGAAAAGAATGATAGAAAAGATTTTGTAAGGCTAAGTGTAAAGGCTCACATATTTATTCAGATTATGCTTTACGAATAGTTAAAGTTATAGTTTTCAGTTTTCAGATTTTAGATCCAAACGTGAGCTTTTTCTACACTTAGCCAACATGATTTAACGATAAATTACAAGTACAACATTTAGAACTAAATTTTATGACTCACTAGATTTTATAAAGTTTGATTTGCTATGCATGACTTTAGTTTTCAGTATTTCAGATATTTCAGCTTATGTGAGTCATTTACATTTAGCATGCATTTTTTTACAAATGATGATAATGAGATAATGTTTTTCTTATGCATTCACCCCCATATACTCGGTACATCCTCAAAGTACTGATCCATATATACGTCTATGTTCTACATTATGTCATAATATAGGTACGAGTTGTGGTACGCATCCACATTCAGACAGTTTGTAGTTTCCAGTCAGCAGGTGATGAGTTTTTTTCTTTAAGGGCTCGAGTCAGTTATACAGTTTGAGCAATATTTTATTTTTCTTTATTCAGTCGTATTGATTTGGGATAGTTGGGGGTCATCTCCCAACTACCTATAGTCAATACTAGTAGAGGCTTCATAGACTGTCAGTAGAGTTAATGTATTTGAATCCAGTATTGTTTTGTAAAAGCAGAGTTGTAATCATATTAATGTAGATTTGTATTGATCAAGTTCACAAGAGATTTATGTTTTTCCTTATTTTTTTCTGATTTATATGTTTTATTTAGTTGCTTATGAGTTATGCCAGTAGGATGGTTAGCTTGGGATTACTTGTGACCCTAAACACCGTGTGACATCTCGAGACCCATTTTCAAGGCGTTACAAACTTTGTATCAGAGCACAAGGTTCAAGTGTCCTAGGGTGTCTAGTAGAGTCTTGCGGAATGGTACGGAGACGTATGTACTTTTCTTCGAGAGGCTACAAGGCATTTAAGAAAAGTTTCCCTACTTTTATACTCTAGATTGTACAGTAAAGTTTTTCTCTTATAAATTTCTCTCGTGTGTTGCCCCAAAATTCTTCATCTATGACTTATTCTTGAGATAACATAATTAGCAAGCTCCAAGTCCTCCCAAGATGATGCTCTCAGATTTACTATCAGTAAGTTTGGAAGTTATTTAAGGGGCTTGAGAGGAGCTCGCCAGTGAGTTATAAACTTCTCTGGTTGAAATTTTGTCCTCATCCTAATGGTTTATCCTGTTAAGACAGAGTAAGATATGTCTTCAAATTCCTCTTTATCCCTTCAATACAGATAATGCTCATAAAAAGAGAGAGTATGAACCTAGTTTGTTGAATAGAGTTTTCATTTGAGGGATATCATAACTTGGAGTGTCATTATTCTTAAGTAGTAGAACCTTCTTATAGTTGGAAGTATGGGTATAGAAGTGTAGTGACAAGAAAGTATGAATGATGATTGATAGAAAGTAATGGATGAACTTATGAATTTTATCGAGATGTGTTAAGGTGATAAATATGTCCTTGTGTTTTAGTTCAGTGGAGGGTGAAGAAGGATTTATTGGTTAAGGTGAATTGCTGTGTGCTTGAAGTATGGAAGAAGTAATTAATGGTTTTTGTTGTATTAGGAAGGTATAGGGTATCAATTGAAGTATCTGGTGGTTGAGTATTGTTAATTTAAGTGTATGGATTGGTGAATAGTAGTAACGTGTAGCATTAGTATGTGCTAATGGATTATAATAAGGAAAACCATAAGGTTATGATCGATTATTATTATTGTAAGTCTTTATTAGAATGGTTTATCTTGATGTCTTATCTTGCTGTGAGATTGAGTGATTAATCATGTCTGGCACTAGACATTAAATTTGAATAGTGGATGACCATAAAGGTGGAAATAGTGATTTCCTGGTTGGTGGTGCCAGTTATATGGAAGTGATATAGTAAGCTTGAACAGTGTATACAAGAGTTTAAGTTGATTTATTCGTAACTTAATATGATGATGTAAGTATGATGTAAAGGTGCCCAAAGTGATATGGGGTTGCATTATTTTTGAAGTTTATTAAGTATTGTGTGTGGTTAATAGTACCCTTGAGTGGTTAAGTAGAAGAAGGCTAACTATTTTGTACATGGTATTATTAGTAGTTAAGTTGAGGAGTTATGGATAGTTGGTGTTTAGTCCTTTAAGTATGATTTTGATTCCTACAATTATAGTAGTGTGATCTTGGTAGGCTATGATTATGTGGTTAGGGAGGTACATATGTTTGCTAATGAGAGTGTAAGTCTTTGATGATGATTATTGAAGGTAAAAAGTTAAGAACAATACGTATCAAGAGGGTGTTTAGGAATAAAGTTAGTATATTTTGTTAAAAGATTGGGAATATCTATGTTAAGTGTTAGAATCTAAGTTTAAATCTTTGAAGATTGAGCAAATAAAAATGAGAGTTGATGCTCTAGATGGTGTGAACTCAGGGTGTAATGATACTCATGAATATTCTAAGTTAGTAAGTGTTCAAGATATTATGTGATGACTAGTAGGGCTACAGAAAGATAGAGTTGTACCTCAGAAGGAAGTATTAGAAATGGGTTTTACACTTTCAGGTGTAGTCTTTCAAAGTAAGTTTATTATATGCGCGTATTGTCGTATTTTAGACTCTAGAGTGTAGTTCAGTTTAGAGTTTAGTAAGGGATTTCACAGACTTAGAGTGATGGATTAAAGCTAAAGGGGAGATGATATAACGTGTAACCAAGTCAGGCTCTCAAATTTTAGTAGTAATGCCAGTATATTATAGAACATAAGAAAGTGAGGATGAGGCTCAACCCATTCTTATTTTAGTATTTTTATTTATCCCAATACCTACCCATACCTTACGTTTCAGCTCCATGATCATAGTTCATGTTGATGCATATGATAAAGAATCATGTACTCTCCCAGTTCCTAATATGAGGAGTTCCAATTCATTCAGTTGTCAGAATCACATTCCATAAGTTATGAACTCCAAATTCAGGTTATGTGCCTCATGACTCATGTACTCATGTTTTACAGTATGTTCAGTTTCAAGTACTCATGCAACACTCTTAAAGATCAGTGAAAAAAATTCATCTTTGTATCATGTACATCATCAGACTAGATCTTTTTAATGAATCCATATTGTGAATGCTCTATTCCTCAGGCCTCAATAAAGTATCAAGTTATACTTAGTATCCCTTCATATTTCGGGCCTTGGTGTTACACTAACCTTTCAATGACCTTCTCTTAGGTTAAGACAACGATGATGAATAACTTTTTAGATGAGAGGAAGTAAATATGTTATGTTAGGAAAGATTGTTGTATTCTTGTTTTATGTAATTCTATGAGTCTGAAGGAATATTGAGGTGAAGTTTTGTGTATGACTTGGTCATTTGAGAATATTTTATGTGTGTGTTTCTAAGAATTGAGTAGTGCATCGAAGTTGTTATTGATGGAAGTATTAGAGAATATAAGAAGGATGCTTTATGAGTGTCTATTTAGAAGTGCAGATGTTGTTATAAAGATAGGCTTGAACGTCATGATTAGTATGTAAGAGGTTGAATTTAGTTGTTAAAATGGTACGAAGAATTATACTAGAGGTGAGTAGTTATGATAGTGCTTGGGGTATTGAATTCATGGTTCAGATTAGTAGTAGGTGTGGTTTTATGTGTAGCACCTTATGATTTTGAGTTAGGATTGACCACGATGAGAGAATTTAGTTCAGTTAGGCTTTTGTAGACGGATTTATCAATGCCATGTGGGAATTAAAACATATGGTTTTATGGGAATTATAGATGGATTTAATTCAGTGTGACTTTTGTACCTGGAACGCTACATGGTGCTCATGACCCCGAAGGACCACAAGCTAACCAAGACTGATATCTATACCCGAACACTGGATAATATACTGTATAAATAAGCAAATAGTAGGCTTAATCATGCCATAAGGTTCAAAACTGATAAACAACTGATAAAACCATATTTGAATAATGTGGTACGACAATACCAAAACTGAAAACAATGTTTAAAAACATCTAGTCTGAAAACACTGTAGTCTGAAAGACTCTAAACTTTCTGGATAAAGAGTTGATGGGACATGTCCCTAATTAAATACAACTAATGAAATGACGAAGTAATGTAGAAATTAAGTAATGATCATGTCCTTGAAAGATGAGGACTCACTACTAACTCTGACTGCTGAAACTGGAATACTACTGATGCTCTGGAGCTCGTGCTTCTGAACCTATGGTATAGAATAAAACACCATAGCGTAAATACGTCAGTATGAAGGAATGTACTGGTATGCATGTGAGGTAGGCTGAATGCAAAGGGTTCAAATGCATGAACAGTGCTAACTGACTGTATAACATAAACATGAGAAAATATGCATGAATAAATGACTGTGACTAAATTCGTGATGTCACTGACTACTGAGTTTGATTTCTAATAACATGAGTTACTGATAATGGATATAACTGAGACTGAGCAACTATACCTGACAGTCTAGGTTCTGATAGAACTAACTGAGTTTTGTACTGTTCTGAGTTAACTGTATCTAACAGTCCTGGATTCTGAAAAACTATCTAAATTCTTTTACTGAGACTGACTGTAACTGTAGATAGTAGTCATCTAACCGACATGCTCCAAATAAAGTAATATATCAAGGTTGGGGCCTAATCTATAACCCCAATTAGAAGGGTGTCAATATCGCGCCACTGGTAAAGACAAGCTGTGAGTGACCCTCATCTGACAGTGTCCCCAAAAGAGAATGGTGGTACCCTCATCTGATTGTTTTTATTCACCTTATCAACCCTCATATGTTAGTGTTGATGTCTCAGCCTATGCTGGCTACATAGTTTTAAAACGCAAGGATTGCTTCTAAGGCCCTAACTGTTAGTGCGTGCCCTCATCTTTGGGTTCACTCAGTGCTAATTCCTACTCCCATCTGAATAGAAACTGAACATGATTAACTGAATTGAACTGGACTTAGTTCATTGAGTTCCATGGATGGATGAAATACTACTGAGATTATGAAGTACTGAGCTTTCTGAGATTACTAAGATTATTGATTTTACTGAGTTTTCCTGAGTCACAAGACGGAATGAATTCTACCGCACATGGCTTGACTGAGGATATCGTGAAAACATGACGCTGGCTCTAAGCACACAACTAAATTGTTGGGTACAAGTACCCCCAGGACTCAATAGCATGAAACTGACAAGACTTGACACTTCTTGAATACATAACCAATATCAACAATTCATCATACAATAAGTTGGGGATTTTATAAAGCACATGATTATCATAATCTTGTACATGGTAGGAATGAATATAATCAACGTCATAATTTTATACTCTAATAGAATGAGCATTCCAACAAACATCTACATTGCACCACAATAGCATGGGATTTATTTGAGCATAAGGGTAAAACATACATTTATCATATGGGTCACAATTGAGCTACAATACACAATTTCTATCCTCTTAGGCATTTTATCAAACACCGTACATGCGTAACTTAGGGCATAGGTGTAATCATCAAATTACACATCATAAACAACTCAAATTATGGATTTCAACTTGTATGCTAACTTAGTTTCATGAAAAACACGTAAAGATTCCAACTTGGGAATTGTACAACAAGATAAAAATGGTTACAAAACAACCCACAACATCAAAATCATGATTTATAATTTGAAATAGGATTCTTGAGATTTATGGCTGAAAGAAATCCATAAATCAACACTATGCATACCTTGGATGGAAGATTCTTGAAAACTAATGGTGAAATTCAGGAAATTGGATCCTGAGTTGAAAACCCTAAGCTTGTTCTTGATGGATTTTGAGAGACATAAGTGTATTTAGGTTGAAATTGGGGCTTAATCCCGTGATTTAGACTTATTTAGGGGTGGGAAATTGACCCTTTTGCCCTTGAGGACGCGGTCATTTAATGACTAAAAATTGGGTGTCAACGCTACAAGTAATGCGGCGTGTTGATAGCTGTGACACGATACTCAATGCATCGCGCCATGATCGCATCGAGTCTTAGAAGTTTTGGCTCTGGCAGTCTGCACAAATATTGACCAACGCGATTGGCGATGTGGCGCGCCATGACCGCATTGGTCCACTATTTTGGGACTCCGAACATGATCTAAACGTGTTCCAAAAAATCCAAAACTTATCTGGGAACACCTATTGACCTTCTTGATCATGAATTTACTAAATTACGGACTATTAAAGGACGTTAAGGTGGAAAAATGAGATTTCCAACTTTCAAAGGCCAATAATAGGCTAAGTCTGGGAACCTAGCTAGACTTTTCTAAGTCTGGAACCCCTTGACAAGCTTAAAGGACTGAATTAAGCTTTAGGATTTTACGGGGTCTTACAATATCTCCCTCTTGAAAATATTCATCCTTGAAAGAGACTAACTGAGAGGGGAGAAAAGATAAAATGATGTACATACTGAACATGAACAACTAAAATATAATTCCATTACTGATATGACTCATAACTGAATACATCATACTGAGCATGCATATCTGATGCATGTGTAACTGATTCATGAATACATGACTGAGTGTTCTGATGAACTGAATTTCTCATAATGAGAATGCATATCTGATGCATCATTATATGACTGAACTGATACATGAATGCATGACTGAATATGCAATGGTAATCGATACTGAGTTTATAATGGAATTCTGATCATGAACTGGATACCACGTAGTGGCTGAAATCTGAACATGAAACTTAAAGATTAAGAAGAAATGTTACCTTGGGGTAAGTCTGAGTTAGCGGAGAAGAGGTGGGGATACTTGGCACGTATGTCTGCTTCTGCTTTCGAAGTAGCTCCCTCAACGGATGGATTCCGCCAAAGAACTTTGACTAAAGGGACTTCTTTGTTCCTCACTCAATGAGTCTGATAGTCAAGGATTAAAACTGGAATCTCCTCATAAGAGAGGATATTCTGAACATATATGCTCTAAATAGGGACTACAACTGCTGGTCACCTATCCACTTCTTGAGCAAAGAGACATGGAAAATTGGATGAACTGAGGCTAGATCTGAGGGAAACTCGAGCTCATAACCTACCTTGCCAAAACGACTAAGAATTTTGAAGGGACCGACATAACAGGGGCTAAGCTTTCCCTTCTTGCCAAATCTCTTCGCTCCCTTCGTGGGAGAGATCTTGAGATAGATATAGTCACCAATCTCGAACTCGAGATCCTTTCTGCGCACATTTGCATAAGACTTCCGTCGGCTCTGAGCAGCCCAAAGTCTTTGTCTGATCAACTGGACTTTTCTAAGGCATGGAGTACTAAGTTAGGCTCTATGACTGAGGCCTCACTAACTTCAATCCAACCAACTGGAAATCTGCACCTCCTACCATAGAGAGCTTTAAATGGAGCCATCCGAAAAGAGCCCTTGAAATCAATTGTACATGTCCTTAGCATATCTTCTAAAGTATGAATGGTCCTTTATGTTTGACCATCTGTCTAAGGATGAAAGGCTGTACTGAGATGAACTTGGGTACCAAGACCCTTTTAGAACACTTTCCAGAAATGAGAGGTGAACTGGGTACCTCTATTTGAGATAATAGATAATGGAACACCGTGCAATCTGACCAACTCTTTGATGTAGAGTTTGGTGTAATCCTCGGCTAAATAAGAGGTATAGACTGGAAGGAAATGATCTGACTTGGTCATCCTGTCTACAATGAACCATACTGAATCATGCTAGCGACGAGTACTAGGTAAACCCATCACAAATTCCATGTTCACTTCTTCCCACTTTCAAGTAGGACTATTAAACTCTTTCATGGACCCATTAGGCTTATAATTCTCTATGTTAACTTGTTGACATGTAGAGAACTTAGCCATAAGCTCTGCAACATCTCTCTTCATCCTATTCCACTAATAGATCTCTCGTAAGTCACGGTTGTCCCCTGGATGAATAGAGTAATGCACCCCATGCTCTTCTGCAAGAATTCATTACCTTAAGTTATCTACACTAGGAATACACAAACGACCCTGAAAATGCAATACACCATCTCCCCCTTGGGAGAAAATCTCTACTTTCTGATCCTTGACTGGCTCTTTCAACCTAACTAGACTGGGATCTCTATCCTAATTTTCTTTCACCTCAGAAACTAGAGATGATTCTAACTGTTTTGAACCTATATACTACCCTCTAAAGAATCAACCAAACGGAAACCTAGTCTGGCAAGCTGATGAACTTCCTAAGCTAACTTCTTCTTACTATCCTCAACATGAGCAACACTACCCATAGACAGTCTACTGAGAGCATCAACCACTACATTGGTTTTGCCTGGGTGATAAAGGACACTCATGTTGTAATCTTTCAAGAGCTCTAACTACTTTCTCTGAAGTAGGTTGATTTATTTCTGAGAGAATACATACTGAAGGCTCTTATGATCTGTCAAGATATCTACATGAACTCTGTATAGATAATGCCTCCAAATCTTTAAGGTAAAAACTACAACTGCTAACTCAAGATTATGAGTAGGATAATTCTTCTCATGGGGTTTAAGCTGTCTGGAGGCGTAGGCTATGACCTTACCATGATGCATGATGACACAACCCAAACCTACTCAAGATGCATCACAATATAATATGAACTCATCTGGATCATCTAGTAATGCTAGAACTAGAGCTGAGGTGAGTTAATTCTTCAACTCTTGAAAACTCTTCTTGCACGGATCTGACAATTGAAACTTGACTTTTTTCCGAGTCAATCTGGACATAGGGGATGCTATAGAAAAAAATCCCTCAACAAACCATCTGTAATAGCCATTCAGACCCAAGAAACACCTGATATCTAATGGAGAGATAGGGCGAGGCTAGTTTCTTACTTCTTCTGTCATTTAAGAATCAACTCTAATGCCATTACCAAAAATGATATGACCAAGGAATGCTATTGACCTTAGCCAAAACTCACACTTATTGAATTTGGCAAACAACTGATGATCTCTAAGAGTCTAAAGTATTGTTCTAAGATGTTCTGCATGATCATGCTTACAACGGGAATAGATGAGGATATCATCCATGAAGACTATGACAAACATGTCCAAGTACTACTTGAACACATAGTTCATCAAGTCCATGAAAGTTGTTGGGGCATTAGTAAGACCAAAGGACATGATTAGGAATTCGAAATGACCATACTGAGTACGGAAAGTTATTTTTGAAATGTCACATTCTTTGACTCTGAGATGATGATAGCCTGATCTGAGGTCTATCTTTGAGAAATAGCTGGCACCCTGAAGTTGGTCAAATAAATCATTGATCCTGGGAAGTGGATACTTGTTCTTGACTGTGACTTTATTGAGTTGATGGTAATCAATGCACATTCTGAGAGTACCGTCTTTCTTTCGCACGAATAAGATTGGTGCGCCCAACGGGGACACACTGGATCTGATGAATCCCTTATATAATAGATCCTTCAATAGCTATTTCAATTCTCTAAGTTCTACTGGTGCCATTCTATAGGGAAAAATAAATATAGGCTGATTATCTGAAAAAAGATCAATGCCAAAGTCTATTTAACTTTTGGGAGGAATTCTTGGAAGATCTTTGGGAAAGTCATATGAATATTCACTCACGACTGGGACTGATTCAAGACTGGGAATCTCAAAACTGGAATTCTTAACATGAACAAGATGATAGACACATCCTTTAGATATCATTTTCCGTGCCCGATGGTAGGAAACAAGATGACCTCTAAAAGCTGAAGTACTATCCCTCCACTCTAGGACAGGTTCAATCAGAAACTGGAACTGGACTATTCTATTTTTGTAGTGGAATATGGCATAGAAGGAATGAAGCCAATATATGTCGAGAATGACATCAAAATCAGTCATCTCTAATTTGACTAATTTTGCTGAGGTGACTTTCTGAAATATCATAATTGGGCAGTTCTGTATACCCACCGGGATATGATGGTTTTACCCATTGGGGTAGATACTGAGAAGGACTCTGCTAGAATTTTGGGACTGACTCCGAAATCAACTACTATATAAGGAGTAACAAAACACAAGGAAGCTCCTGGATCTAGCAAATCATAAACATGCAAGTGAAAGATTGGTAGCATACCAGTAACCACATCAGGAGAATTTTTCTGATCTTGCCGGGTTTGGAGAGCATAAATTCTACTTGGGCGTTGCCCACTAGTAGCACTAGAAGTGGCACCCTGCTAATTTGGGTGATCGAACTGGGCTGAGGAATAGTTCTGCTGACACTGATAACCTAACTGGGGACAATCTCTAACTCTGTGGCCTAGGTTGCCACATCTGAAATAGACATCACTGCCAGCTCTACAAGTACCCTTATGGTTCTTACCACAAGTCTGACTTCCACTGTTTGAACATGGTGTGAGTAACATCCTGCAACTGATATGCAGCTATCTCAGCTCTCTCACTAGAAGTAACCCCTATGATGTCCGTAACCTTCTAAACCTGGTCTAGGAACTCCTGAGGATCCTCTTCTGACTTAGACCCAAAAAAGATGGAGGATTCATTCGGGTAAAGTCCTGAATCCTGGCTGCAGATGAATTGGCCATTGGGTTGGCCAAAATGACAGCTGGTCATTCATTCTAAGCAGCAACTAAATAAGCTAGAGTGGTGAATGCAACTCTAAACTCTACATGATAAACGTGTTCGTCCAAGGGATCTTCTTGAATGGGCAATAAGGCTGACTGATTTCTGTTTCATCTTTTAAGAGGCATGTTCTGTAGAAGAAAGGGAGAAATAGATAAGACTTAGAGTTAAATTTGACCTCACACTCACTGGCACAACTTGAATACTGAAATAAGAGAAACTATTCCTAAAACATCTCATAGCCTCCTGCACATAAATGTGGTGTGCAACATACCTATGAACAAGACTCTACTAGATGCGGCTTTCAGACTTCCTAGACTTTATTGAACCTTAGGATCTGATACCAAGTTTGTAATGCCCCAAATTTGGTACTTGGAATGCTACATAGTGCTCATGACCCAGAAGGACCATAAGCTAACCCATGACCGATATCTGTACCCGAACACTGCATAATATATTGTATAAATGCAGAAATAGTAGGCTAAATCATTCAATAAGGTTCAAAACTGATAAACATCTGATAAAACAATATCTGAATAATGTGGTACGACAATACCAAAATTAAAACAATGTCTAAAAATATCTAGTATGAAAACATTGTAGTCTAAAAGCCTCTAAACTATCTGAATAAGAAGTTGATGGGACATGTCCCCAACTAACTCCAAATACTAAAATAAACTAAGTAATGAAGAAATAAAGTAATTATTATGTCCTCGAAGGATAAGGAATCACTGCTAACTCTGACTGCTGAAACTGAAATGCTACTGATGCTCTAGAGCTCGTGCTTCTGAACCTATGGCATAGAATAAAACACCATAGTGCAAATACATCAGTACGATAGAATGCACTAGTATGCATGTGAGATAGGCTAAATACAAAGGGTTAAAATGCATGAACAATGCGAACTGACTGTATAATGTGAATGTGAGAATACATGTATGAATAAGTGACTGTTAATGAATTTATGATGGAACTGACTATTGAGTCTGGTTACTGATAACATAAGTCACTGATAACGGATATACTCCCTCCATTTCAAAAAGAGTGACCTACTTTCCTTTTTAGTCTATTTAAAAAAGAACGACCCCTTTCATTTTTTGGTAATACTTTAATTTCAACTTTTCACATGGCATGTTTAGGACCACAAGATTAAAGGGCATTTTGATACATTTGACACAACTTTTATTTAAGGCCACAAGATCCAAAAGTCTTCTCTATTTTCTTAAACTTTGTGCCAAGTCAAAGTAGGTCATTCTTTTTAAAACAGAGGGAGTAGCTGATACTGAGCAACTGTACCTGACAGTCTAGGTTCTAATAGAACTAACTGCCATTCTGAGTTGATTGTATCTAATAGTCCTGGATTCTGAAGAACTATTTGAGTTCTTTTGCTGAGACTGAGACTGAGACTGTAACTGTGGGAAGTAGTTATCTAACCGACATGCCTTAAATAAAGCAATATAGCTAGGTTGGGGTCTAATCTATAACCCCAATTAGAAGGGTGTCAATATCGCGCCACTGGTAAAGACAAGATGTGAGTGACCCTCATCTAACAATGCCCCCAAAAGAGAACGGTGGGACCCTCATCTGACAGTGTTTATCCACCTCATCAACCCTCATCTGTCAGTTTTGATGTCTCAACCTATGCTGGCTACATAGTTCTGGAATGCAAAGATTGCTTCTAAGGATCACACCCTCAATTGTCAGTGTGTGCCCTCATCCTTGGGTTCACTCGGTGCTAATTTCTACTCCCATTTGAATAGAAACTGAACATAATTAACTGAACTAAAATGGTCTTAGTTCATTGAGTTCCATTGACTGACAGAATACTACTGATATTACTGAAGTACTGAGCTTTCTGAGATTACTGATTTTACTGAGTTTTCCTGAGTAACAAGACTGAATGAATTCTATCAAACATGGCTTAACTGAGGATATCGTGAAAACATGATACTGGATCTAGGCACACAACTAAATTGTTGGGTACATGTACCCCCGGGACTCGATAGCATAAAACTGACAAGACTTGACACTTCTTGAACACATGACCAATATCAACAATTCATCATACAATAAGTTGGGGATTTTATGTAGCACATGGTTATCATAATACTTTACATGGTAGGAATAATTTCATACTCTAACATCATGAGCATTCCAACAAACATCTACATTGCACCATAATATCATGGGAGTCATTTGAACATAAGGGTAAAACATACATTTATCATATGGGTCACAATTGAGCTATAATACACAATTTTGATCCTCTTAGGTATTTTATCAAACACCATACATTCACAACTTAGGGTATAGGTGTAATCATCAAATTACACATCATAAACAACTCAAATCATGGATTTCAACTTGCATGCTAACGTA
Source organism: Capsicum baccatum var. pendulum (assembly GCA_030864225.1). Classification (NCBI taxonomy): domain Eukaryota; kingdom Viridiplantae; phylum Streptophyta; class Magnoliopsida; order Solanales; family Solanaceae; genus Capsicum; species Capsicum baccatum. Next base: position 69,155,340 of record CM061552.1, on the reverse strand, counting down.
GTTTCATGAAAAACACGTAAAGATTCTAATTTGGGAATCGTACAATAAGATAAATATGGTTACAAAACAACCCACAACATAAACATCATGATTTATAATTTGAAATAGGGTTCTTGAGCTTTATGGATGAAAGAAATCCATAAATCAACACTATGCATACCTTGGATGAAAGATTCTTGAAAACTAATGGTGAAATTCTGGAAATTGGATCCTTATTTCAAAACCCTAAGCTTATTCTTGATAGATTTGAGAGGATAAGTGTATTTAGGTTGAAATTGGGGCTTAATCCCGTGATTTAGACTTATGTAGGGGATGGGAAATTGACCCTTTTACCCTTGTGGACGCAGTCATTTAATGACTAAAAACTGGGTGCCGACGCTACAAGTGATGCGGTGTGTTGATGGCAGTGACATGATACTCGGCTCATCGCGCCATAATCACGTTGAGTCTCAGAAGTTTTGGCTCTGGCAGCCTGCACAAATTTTAAAAAATGTGATTGGCAATGTGGTGTGCCATGATCGCGTCGAGTCTCAGAAATTTTGGCTCTGGTAGCCTGCACAAATGTTGAACAATGCGATTGGCAATGCGGTGTGCCATGATCGCGTTGATCTACTTCTTTGGGACTTCGAATATGATCTAAATGTGTTCCAAAAAAATTGAAACTTGTCCAGTAACACCCATTGACTTTCTTGATCATTAATTATTAAAAATATTGATCATTAAAGGATGTTAAGGTGGCGAAATAAGATTTCAAACTTTTGAAGGCCAATAATAGGCTAAGTCTTGGAACCTAGCTAGAATTTTTTAAGTCTGGGACCCCTTGACAAGCCTAAAGAACTGAATTAAGCTATAAAATTTTACGGGGTCTTACACTCTAAGTTTCAAAAGAAAGGAATGATGGAAAAGCTTTTATAAGACTAAGTGTAAAGGCTCACATATTTATTCAGATTATGCTTTATGAAAAGATAAAAGTTATAGTTTTTAGTTTTTAGATTTTAGATTCAAACGTGAGCTCTTTCTACACTTAGCCAGCATGATTTAAAGAGAAAGTACAAGTTTTAGAACTAAATGTTATGACTCACTAGATCTATAAAGTTTGATTTGCTATGCATGACTTTAGTTTTTAGTATTTAAGATATTTCAGCTTATGTGAGTCATTTACATTTAGCATGCATTGTTTTACAAATTATGATGATGAGATAATCTTTTGCTTATGCAGTCACCCTCATATACTCAGTACATCCTTAAAGTACTGATCCATATATACGTCTATTTGCTATATTATCTCATAATGTAGGTACGAGTTGTAGCACGCATCCATATTCAGACAGTTTGTAGCTTCCAGTCAGCAGGTGATGAGTTCTTTTGATTTAAGGGCTCGATTCAGTTATACAGTTCAAGCAATATTTTATTTTTCTTTATTCAGTCATATTGACTTGGGATAGTTGGGGGTCATGTCCCGGATACCTATAGTCAATACTAGTAGAGGCTTCATAGACAGTCAGTAGAGTTAATGTATTTGAATCTAGTCTTGTTTTGTAAAAGCAGAGTTTTAGTCATATTAATACATATTTGTATTGATCAAGTTCGGAAGAGATTTATGTTTTTCCATATTTTATTCAGATTTATGTGTTTTATTCAGTTGTTTATAAGTTATGCCAGTAGAAGGGTTAGCTTGAGATCACTTGTGACCCTAAGCACCGTGTGATGTCTCGGGACCCATTGTTTGGGCATTACATTACTATTAACATTAGTTATTAAAATTTAATAGCCATTTTTTACGGTTATAAATTATGTTTTTCATTTATTTCTTATTATTTATTTACGAACCATTTTTCATATTAAATAATTGAAAAGTCATGACTTTTCACCCTTTTAATAACAATAATCCTTTTTTATTAATAATATTCTATTGCAATATATGATCTATTTGTTTCAATAGATTAACCATTTGTTGCAACATATGGTCTATCCGTTGCCACAATGCTCAATGCCTACCTCCAACCGTTGACATATTGAAAATAAAGAATAAACAGAATGAAAATCAAATACTAAATAAGAATTCACAATTCAAAGTCAACCAAATATAGATTTTTGAATCCATTATATACAAATATACAATAAAAATAACTCATACATTAGGTTCCTCCCTTAGGTAGATCTGATATATTAAAATAAAATACATACATTAAAAGAAAAAATATAATCTAATTATTATTATTATTATTATTGTTGTTGTTGTTGTTCTTGTTTCTGTTGTTGTTGTTGTCAACCGGCCAATTGTCATCTGGCAGTAGCAGGGGCCTCTTTAGCATTGCTTTCATGACGCCTAACTCCCACTGGAATTCATGAATCTGCCTTTCAAGTTCCCGCAAGGAGTTGCACAAAATCACCTTAATCAAATCTGGATCAACCATATCTAGAAGTGGAGTTATGTATAATTACATCCCTTAATTAAATAAAACAAATGACTTTTCGAATATGCAAATTAAAAAAGGATCTAAATACAATATTTTATCTTTATTGTATTTCAAAAAGAAAAGAAAATTTCTTTAAAATAAATCTTATAGATGGGTAATCTATTGCAAAATATATTCTATCTGTTTGATAATTTTCAACATATTGACAATCTGTTGCAACAGATGTATATATCTGTTTGATTATTTCCAACATTTAAGTCATATGTTGCAATAGATTGATCATTTGTTGTAACAAATGTCTATAATTGTTTGATAATTTTAACAAATGTGTCATCTGTTGCAACAGGTTAGTCATCCATTTATTAAAAATAAGCCATAGATGGGCTAGGAAGTATAAGGTGCGTGCAGATGGATGGATTCACTTTCATGTATGGGAGTTATGTATTACTGATAAGGTCATCGAGACAACACGTTCACATAAAGTACAATGATTTTGTGAATGAAGTTTTTAACCGATTAGACATTAATCATTCAAATAAGATCCTGCATTATATAATTAAGTGTGATAGGTTCGAATTGACAAGGCCGAAGGGCCATGAAGATAGTGTTGATACCCTGTTACGAATTAATGATAGTTGCTGCTCATGCTTATCCGTGCCAAGCTTTGAGAAGGAATCAATATTTGGTGTCTTTGCAGAGGTCCATTACCTATTGAACTTAACTTTAAGGGTGCATTAGACTCTGAGAAGGCCTTCAAAGCCTCCCACTTTAACAAAAAAGAATGGAAAACAAATTGAAATTCACCTGATCCAAATTTAAATGGATGGGTTATTCAAGAAGATAATTATACACCAGTAGGAGCCATAGGAGATTACCTATGAGGGAAATAGGATTTGAAGAAAGACTATATCATCTGAGACCTAATTGAAAAGGAAACATAGGGTAGCAAGTAAAGAACTTCTAGCAAATCTGACCGATGAAGATGACTTAAAACATGAGAAATCTGAATCAAGCACAAATATGAAAGTGTATCCAGTAATGAAAATCCATCTGTCGTCTCTCTCAAAGAAAAGTAGTGTAGCTGGCCACTTTTCTAAGGAACTGCAACTAGTTAGAGTGGTCAGAATGATCACCTACAGAGAAAATAATAGAACACCAAGAAAGTAGCTTTGTAGGCACCGAGGGTTGAAATGATGTACAGTAAGTTAATAAAACTTACGCCAAGAACAACTGAAGTTAAAATAAAGATTCAAGACAAAGTGGAAATTTCTGAATTTTAAATTGCATCCAATGCCTTCTTATTTGTGGTTTCGATTAGGTCCACTCCTATTGACCTAATTGAAACCAAAAACAAGATTGAAAGGCAGATTGAGTATAATTACTTCCTTAGCAATATGGATGTAATTAATTATGTTATATTGCCTTAACATGCTTTCAATATATCTTAAGAAGATAGATAACTTGCTGTAGTATGTGAATCCCGTGTAGTTGCTAGAGCTCTTGAAATTATCAAATGGATGAAAATGTAAATTACAACTGTTCTTTTGCCATATTATCATCTAAGCATGTAAATGTAAATTCTATGCATAGCTGCTAATATGTTAAAAGTACTAGTGCAATTTACATTTCCAGCCGTTTGATAATTTTCAAGAGCTCTGGCAACTGTACGAGAATCACATACTACAGCAAGTTATCTCTCTTCTCCAAGATATGCTGAAAACATGCTAAGGCAAGAAAACATAATCAATTACATCCATATTGCTGAAGAAGTAATTATACTCAATCTTCCCTTCAATCATGTTTATGGTTCCAATTAGGTCAATACAGTGGACCTAATCGAAACTATAAATAAGAGGGCATAGGATACAATTTAAAACTTAGAAATTGCCTCCTTTGCTTGATTCCTTATTTTAACTTCAAAAGTTCTTGGGGCAAATTTTCTTGATTTACTGTACATCATTTCAACCCTCAATGCCCGAAAAGTTGCTTTCTTAGTGTTCTGTTGTTTTCTATGTAGTAAGTCATCCCAACCATGCTAACTAGTCGCAGCTCTCTAGAAAAGTATACAACTGCACTATTTTTCTTTGAGAGTGACAATAGACAAATTTTCATTTTTGGATACATTTTCATATTTGCACTTGATTCCGATTTCTCATGTTTTTAGTCAATTTCATCATCCAAATTCGCTACACATTCCTTGGTACCCTTTGTTTCTTATTTAATAAGGTTTGAGATGATATAATCTTCATCAACTCCTCTTTTCCCTTGTAGGTATTCTCCTACCGCACCTTCTGGTGTATAGTCATCACCCTAAGGAACCCAACCATATCAATTTGGGCTAGGACAATAACTATATTGAGTTTTGTTCTTGGTTGCAGCAGTGTGACACTTTGGAGGCCTTTCAAAAGTCTATTTAACCTTTAAAATCAGTCCAATCAATATTGAATCTTTTTAACAATTCCACCAAAACTTGATCCCTTCACAAAACTTGACACATAAACATGAGCAACAATCATCGTTAAATCATAATAGGGTATTAGAACCATCTTCCTGGTCTCTCAGCCTTATCAGTTCGGACCTATCAAACTTAACTATAAAATTATTGATATCTTATTTGAATGATTAATGCCTTATCAGTAAAAAAACAGCATTCACAAAATTAATGTACTTTATGTGTGTTTTCACGATAACATGATCAATAATACATACCTCCTATATATGAAATGGTTCCATCTGTAAGCAACTTATTCCTCTGAACCCATCTTTATTGTAGCCTTTTTTGTTAGTCTGGAAAAAGTTGATCAACTTTCACTTCCTTATATCTAAAAACAATAGAAAAACAATTGATTTCAAATAAGAGAAGAACAAAAAGAACATTACAATTAATGCCTGCATAATTTTTTTAAAAAGGTAACACAAAATTGAATGAATACAACACATTTCAATATCTGTTCAACAACTGACCCATATGTTGCAGTATGTTTGATTGCCTATTTTTTGTAATATATTACCCATCTGTTGCAATAGATTCCGTATCTATTGCAGTAGACTCCATATCAATTAAAAATACAAGCAATTTTTTGTAACGGGCTATGTATCTATTGTAACAAATGGATGACATGTTACAACATATGGGCCATCTATTGGAATAAATCAAACCAACCTTGCTAGTGGTTTGATTTTTTCCAGCAGTTGCTCTGTCTGTTGAAACATCAATAACTCCATCAACAACAAAGAAACTACACCATTTGTTCCAACTCCATCAACAACACCAACACCACACATTCCAACAACACTAATCCCACTAACAACATCAATAATAACATCAACAATAAATAAATAAACAAAATATATACAAAAAATGATACTGCCAACAACGCTTCTAAAGTTCTCCTAACAGATGACTTTTAAGCATATTTTAATAAAAACAATGGTTCGTTCATTCAAGACTTAAAAGTCACTTTTCCTTCAATTTTTTTAATAAATAGGATATGGGTAAAGGGTAATTAAATAAAAAAATGGATGTAAATAACTAATTTAAATAACTTGCAAGGAAGAAGACTAGAGTAAAAGAGCAATAGTGAAACATACTAGCAATGTCAAAAGCATGGGGATCAAAAAAGCAATTTCAGTTGAGAAAAGATATAGATCAATTGAGATCTGAAATGATCCTCATGAAAAAGAGGAGGGAGAAGAGAGAGAAAAAAGGGACACGGTTGTGATAACCATAAAGAGGAGAGAAATAAAAAGAAGAGAGATGAAATAATTTATGGATGAAGAAAGATAATTCTAGAGATCGGTTTAAATATTCATTAATAAATTTGAGGGGCACAAGGAGACGAGTGACATTGAAAAAATAAGATATGACAACTCAAGGAGGAAATTTTTAAGTTATTTAATTTTTTTTTACCGCCTTAGTATTTTATCTTTTTTATTTCGGACAGAATTACTTTAAAATAAAAAAAGATTTTCAAACAGATATATCATATATTGTAATAGATATCAATAATTGTTTGAAAATTTCCATAATCTCAGTCATCTGTCACAACAGATGCAAATGTCTATTTGATAATTTACAACAGATAGGTAATCTGTTACAACATATAGCAATATCTATTTGAAAATTACCAACAACTCTATCATTTGTCGCAACAGATGCAAATTTCTATTTGATAATTTACAACAGATAAGTAATATGTTGCAATAAATTTCTTTGCAATTGAATTAGCAAGAACTACGGATAATTTCATAGGGTCAACTACAATTTCAATGGAGTCTTTGTAATTGTATGATATTTTTATTGTGTTCCTCCCGACCTGAGTTGTTAATCGATCAATCTTAGTTGAAACGATCCATATTAATCCTATGGTTTATCTAATACCTAAATTGATTTAGCTAGAATTAGGGATGAGTTCATAGGGTCAAGTATAATTTCAATTGGGTCTTTGCAATTAGATGATGTTGGTATTACGTTCCTCCCCACCTGAGTCGTCAATCGATCAATCTGAGTTGAAATGACTCATATTAAATTATTATTGAGCTAATACCTAAATTGATTTAGCTATAACTAGGGATGAGTTCATAAGGTCAACAACAATTTCAATTGAGTCTTTGCAATTACATGATGTTGGTATTGCGTTCCTCCCGGCCTGAGTTGTTAATCGATCAATCTGAGTTGAAATGATTTATATTAACTTATTATTAAGCTAATACCTAAATTAATTTATCTAAATCTAGGGATGATTTCATAGGTTCAACTATAATTGTAATGAGTCTTGGCAATTGCAAGATGTTGGTATTGCGTTCCTCCCGACCTAAGTCGTCAATTGATTAATCTGAGTTGAAACGATTCATATTAACTTATTATTAAGATAATTCCTAAATTGATTTATATATAGATAGGAATGAGTTCATAGGGTCAATTATGATTTCAATTGAGTCTTTGCAATTGCATAATATTGGTATTGCGTTCCTCCTAACTTGAGTCATCAATTGATCAATCTGAGTTGAAATGATTCATATTAACTTATTATTGAGCTAATACCTACATTGATTTAGCTATAAATAGGTATGATTTCATAGGGTCAACTATAATTTCAATTGAATCTTTATAATTGCATGACGTTGGTATTGCGTTCCTCCCGACCTGAGTCGTCAATCGATCAATCTGAGTTGAAACGATTCATATTAATTTATTATTAAGGTAATACCTAAATTTATCAGTGTTCTAGTTGAGATTAATACAATTTATTATGATAAAATAATTAAAAATTATCTCTTTTAAAAAAATAATTAAGATCAATTCGGATCAAATTAATAATTTCAAAACTTGTCATTCTTTTTTAAAATACAAATCAACCCATACAAATCATCCATTTGTGGGAAAAATATTTCATCATTTAAAATCTCGATTTATCACTCTTTTCTTTCTCTCTCAACTATACAGACAACAACTACTCAACATATTGCTCAACCCTTCACAACAGATCAATTTCTTCCTATTTACGACCATATAGTTGTTATTTTCAACTTTATTCTTGCTTGTATCCATCGTTTTCTCTCTCTTCGCATGTAACAAAGTTTGAGAAGAGTTCTTCATTTATTTTATTTCTAAAAATTAGGACTTTTTAGTTAATGATGAAAAATAAGACTTTTAGTTATATTATCTTCGAGCATGGGTTAATAATTTTGGAGATTTGATGCTAAAAACATAGGAAGAATCCTAGAAAACCCTAGTTTATTGAAGTATTTCATTGACTATAGTGGTATTATTGGATGGTGTTTGTGGTGTTGTTGTTGGTTGTTGTTTGTGGTGTCGGTATTGGTGGTCTTAATGGTGGTATCGGTGTTCTTGGTGTTGATATTAGTGGCATTGGTGGTGGTGTTAGTTGTCTTGATGGTCTTGGTGTAGGTATTAATGGCATTGGTGGTCTTGGTATCGGTGGTGGTATTGGTGGCATTAGTGTTGGTGTTGTTGGTGGTCTTGGTGGTGGTGTTGGTGGCATTAGTGATGGTGTTAGTGGTCTTGGTGGCATTGGTGGTGGTCTTGGTGGTCCATTTTTTGCAATAGGTGGAACATCTATTGGGAGATATTAAATAGGTCTTCAAACAGATTCCTCATCTATTCCAACTGATGGATTATCTGTTGAAATATTTTTTTGTAATGTGGCGCATAAAAATTTATTAAAATTTGTCTTACCTTTTTTTTTTTTTTAAATTATGCAGACATAAAATGTAATGTATTTTTTTTTCTGTTATTTGTAGTTAAAAGATGTCTCCCAAAAGAAAAGAAACTGAAAGTGGATCAAGTTTTGACCACCTAACAAACAAGGCTAGAGTACAAATAGATTCGGAGGAACTTCCTAAACAATCTCGGTCAGGGAAAAGTGAGGAAGAGGAAAGTTATGAAAATGATATTGACAGAGGTGGAGAAGGTTATTTAAAGGTTGGTGAGGATAATAATAGTGAGGAGGAAGAAGTAGAAAGTAAGAAAGAGGATGATGATCAACATGATGATAATGCATCACTAATGGGGCGTGAATTAAGATCAAAATCCCAGCATGATCCTATCAAAACTATTAGTATTGATAGGTTTTAAGTTGCGATGCCAATAGATGACCCTTCAAAACTAACTGGTGATTTGGTACTTAAATTTCAGTTGGGGAAACCTTTTGATGACTTTAGGAAAACTATGATGAATGAAAAACTAGATGAATTTTTTTAGAAGAGCTGCTTTGGACGCTTTCTTGATCTGCCTGAGGACAACATTGTCCATTTCCAAATGAGCATAGTATATGTCTTCTCAAGCACATGATCAAGTAAGTAACACACCGAAAATGGATCTCGAGATTTCACACAGTGCTCTGAACTACAAGTAGTCCTGAGCTAACCCTGAAAGCCTATTACTCGTTATAAAGAACCAAGTAAAATAATGTAAGTATGTGGTACACTGAAAATACTGAAATACTATCTGAACTAGACTGAGTTCAACTGAACATAATGTATGGATATGCTTAACTAGTAAATTTAAAGCAAACAATACTGAAAAATTGAAATGTATCTAATAGTTGGACAAGCCTCTAATACTACTACTAGAGAGTCACTGGGACACACCCCCAGCTGACTCGAACCGTCTGACATAACTAGATAAAAAGAGCTGAAAAACTAGAAATCTGCATAACTAGGTCCTCAAACTATGAGGACTCACCAAATATCGGGATATATATAGGGATGCTCTGGGTCAATCACGCTGCTGGAACTGGGCCCCTGAACCTACATTATGAGACAATATAGCACATAGACATATATGTGGATCAGTACTTTTGGAATGTACTAAGCATGTGCGCGGGGGGTGGGGGGGGGGGTGAATGCATAAGTGAAACAGTGTCTCAACATTTACATATACCCATAAAATAATGCATGCTAAATGTAAATAGCTCACATTAGCTTGAATAACTAAAAACCAAAAATCATAAATCATGAGCGATAAAGCATATTGTTTAAATCTTGTGAGCCATAACGTTTAGTTCTAAAAGCTGTACTTGTAATCTATTTTCAATTTATGCAAGCTAAGAGTAAAAGGACTCACCTTTGCATCTGTAAAATAAAAGCTAAAATCTCATGGTTAATGACTTATGTAAAACAATATCTGAATAAAATCGTGAGCCTTTACACTTAGTTTCAAAAAACTTTTCTGTTATTCTTTTCTATTAGAGTTACTCTTTTCTGTAGGGAGGTTCTTCTAACCGACATACACTATGTGAGCTATCATAGTGTCCAATATCTAGTTCTCTTATGGAAAAACCTCACATTGGAGAGAGGTGTCATACTCTTGCCAAGGAGTATAACCTAATCTAAGTGATCTCATTTGTAACTGTTATCAATATAGAAATGAGAATAATTTGAATAATCTATACCTATGATGGCTTGTAGTTCTGGGGCATGTAAGCATATCCAACTCAGTGCTAAATTCTACATCCTTTAAATCTGTATGCTCATTCTATAGGAAATCCACTTTAAAAGCTAGCATAAGTGTTTGTAATGAAAATCAGTTATGCATCTGTCTGTTTTAAACTGTAACCAAAACTAATATATTTTCTATAAACTGTAATAAAATTGTAATGTGGATTCCATATCTAAGTTGGGGGTCAAATGATCAAATCTTTCACAAAATAAAAAAATAAGCTTGTCATAGGGTGCTTAAGAGCAAAATCTTCTCAAAATATCAATACATAACTTAGGGCTTAAAACCCATGCTTTATACTCATATCAAATCATTACAAAGTTCATGCTCCATAATCAAAATCTTGAAATTCTTGCATAATTCTAGTCAAGATAGTGAAATTCAACTCTCAATGTATATAAAATCACTTCACATGCATAAACATGCAAAAATAGAGATGCAATTCAACATTTAATCACTTGTAACATCAACATCTTCATATAATGATAAATGGGTATGAACCCTAGATTGTAAATCATATAATGTCATGTAAATTTAACTTTAAAAAGCTAGTTTTGGGCATAAGGATGAAAGAAGTATCCTTGCTCATAACCCCACATACCTTGCTTGATGAATTAAATGTGAGAGCTTTAACTTTTGAATCTCTAATGGTGTTCTTAAAGCTTCTTCTTGAAGTTCTTGAACCTGAAACATTAGAGTAGGAGTTATGGAATTGTTCTAGATTCTTGGAGCTAGGGTTTTTGTTCTTAGAGAAGTATTTGAGATTATACTAAAACCGAGTACTGAATCCTGATGGATGAGTAATTGATAAATAATATCCACGGTTCTATAGAACTGTCTGAGTTCTTTACTGGATACTGAGACTAGAACTATAACTGTGGGAGTGTTCATCTAACTGATATACCCAGATATAGACTGATTTGGGGTCCAACCTGTGACCCCAATTGGAAGAGTGTTAGCACCTTGCCACAGGATACTAATAATGTTGTGTCAACCTTAATCTTGTAGGAAGACTCATGAATATGTATATGATTGGGTCAACCCTAGTATAGTAGGAGGACAACTTACCCTACGCTGGATACGTAGTTCTGTAACTTAGGAATTTCTACTAAGGGCAAAACCCTAACTAGAAGAAATGCCCCCATCCCTAGGTTTGCTCGGTGCTGAATCCTACTCCCAACTGAAAGACACTGATCACTAGACTGTACTAAGCTTGACTTAGCTGACCCTAGTCATGTTAACTAACTGAACTGGATTAAGTTCACTGAGATCTGTTAACTGATTGAGTACTACTATTCTTGACCTTTACTGGGAAGATTCTATAACTACTGCAACTAAGTAAACAACTAGATTTCGGGTAATAAATACCCCCGAGACTCGATAGCATAATTGCTAAACTCATATCACAATTATACCAACACAACAATAGGTTACTATGCATAATTTACTCATATGGACATTTTATCAAACACTTGTGAAGCATGATTACTATACATGAGAACTAACCACATAAGGTATCATAACTGCACCATGAAACTTTCAAATTCAAGGGTTTTGATATGAGAGATCCATATTTTAATGCACATGCATACTTAATTACATGGAATTCATAAAATATCTTAACTTAAAACCCATACAACAACACAAACATGAGCATAATTCAATTCATAACATAAAAATCATAATTCAAGTTTTGAAAAGGGTTCTTGAACTCCGAGGGTGGAAAGAGACCCAAGGATGAACACCTAACATACCTTGATTGTTGAATTTGTGAAGATTGTTGGGGATTTCTTGGAACTTGATCTTAAACTTGATGTACTAGGGTTTATTTATTGAGAGGATTTTGTGAAAGAGTGAATGTATTTTGCCCTTTTGAAAGCTTAATTTTGAGTTATGGTGGAATTGGATGAGAGGAAAAGGACCCAATTGCCCTTGGAAAGTCATAATTAAATGAGAAAAAAATACCCAGTGATGCGGTAGGTGCCACATCATATTTATGGTGTCAACGCGATTGTCAACACGTCGCGTCGATACTGTCGATGTGATAGCCAATACGACGCGTTGAGATTGCATTGGCTTGCTATTTTGGTCATCTAAACGTGACTCAAACGACGTTTGAAAATTCTGAAACTCACCCAAGATGGCCTACTGACATCTCTAATAATGAATCAAATTAAAAATTGATATTCTAAGGTCATAAGGATTGAAAATAAGATCATCCAATTACGAAGGCTAGAAATGTGTAATACCCCATACTTTTTCCTAGCTTGAAATTGTTCCAAGAATGTTATAAGCTTTATTTGAAAGATGAATCCACTTTTGTACATGTGAAATATTTAAGATTTTCACTTTTTATCATGTGGGAAATTGAATAATCTTTCCAACAATGCCAATTTTGTCTAAATCAGATATCAGAGTAAAAGGTTATAGACGTTTTACTTAGAGCTGCCAGAATCGCCTAGGTGCGATGGCCAAGTTGAAGGACCGTAGACCTAGCGACTGACCGTCATCTTGACCGTCTGTAATACCCTATACTTTTTCTAGCTTGAAAAGTTTTCCTAAGAACGTTAGAAGCTTTCTTTGAAAGATGAATCTACTTTTGTACACGTGGTGTTTTCAAGATTTTCACTTTTTATCATGTGGGGAATCAAATAAGCTTTCCATCGATACCCAATTCACCCAAATCCGACACTCGGGTGAAAAGTTAAAGCCTTTTAGTGAGACAGTGTATCACCTGAGCCTTCAGCGCATCGCGAAGATAGCTCAAATGGCAATTGTCAATTTCTAGTGTTGCTCCACGATGGTGGTGCGTCCTGCCAAACTTTTAGGTGACATACAAGGTGGCAACACGATAGCTCCGCATCGCGCCACCGTGCAATTTCCCATTTGTCACTTTACAGTGTCTTGGCGTGATAGTGGCGCATCGCGCCAGGGATGAAAATTTAGAAATTTTCTCAGAAATTAAATCGTGTCCTAGGGTTAAAAGGGACAATTTCTCACCCTATATAAGCCTTATAACATGAGATTTGGCCATAATTCAGCAGCTTATACTCAATTACTCTCAAAAACTCTCAAGAACAAGCCCTAGGGTTTTCATAGAAGGTTCAATTCCAAGGTAATTCATCGTGAAATTTTAAGAATCTCTCTGTAAATCTTCGTAGAATCACAAGCTAAGGTATGCGTTGTGTTCCTTCATGAACTCCTTTCGTCCATGAAGTCCAAGAATCTCTTTTCTAAATTCAAGTTATGGATTTTCTTTATGAATTTCATGATTGGATTGCTCTTGTTCATGTTGATAATGAATAATTGCATTCTAATCCATGTTTGGTGATAAATTGCATATGTAATCGATTAGTAATGATGTAGATTCATGTAAACCTAGGATTAAAATCCTTGGATGATGAAATTAGATTTGAATCATGATGTTTGATTGTTGCATAATGTGTCAACATGTGCTATGCCTATCATGTGTATGATTAAATGCCTAGATGAAGGAACAATGCCCAACTAGCATGATATCACGAAATCCCCATGTATGTACAAGCTTATGCATATCACATGTTTGATGAAGTGCTTCAATATATGAATTATGAATTGTGTTGTTGGTCATGTGTTCAAGTAAGCCATGCTATGTCAGTTTCTTATCATCGAGTCCTGGGGGTACTTATGCCCGAACATTTAGCTGTGTACCTAGAGCCATGTCATGTTTTCATGATCTCCTCAGTCAAGATATGATCCATAGAACTCAGTCAGTCATATGACTTAGGAAATCTCAGAAATCTCAGTAATTTCAGTAGCCCAGTAATCTCAGTAACCTCAGTATTCCCAGTCAATCTCAGTAACTTCAGTATTCTTAGTCAGTCCTCAAAACTCAGTAAATTTAGTTTAGCTTCGCTAAACAATACCACTAATATCAGTTCAGCTCAATTAATCAGTTTAGTATTTTTCAGATGGAAGTAGGATTTAACATTGAGCGAGCCTAGGGATAGGGACTTACCCGCTAGATAGGACTGAGATCCCTAGAAGCAATCCCTAAGTTCCAGAACAACATAGCCAGCATAGGTACGAGATGTCATCCTTTAGATAGGACTGACATACTCAGGGATCACCCGTTAGCGTATTTAAATGTATAGGACTGATCCTAGGGGTCACCCGCTAGATTAGGACTGACTCCACAATAGTTGTCTTTACCAGTGCAGCGGTACTGACACCCTTCCAGCTAGGGTTATAGGTTGGACCCCAGTTAGCTTCGTATGGGGCATGTCGGTTAGATGAATACATCCCACAATTTCAGTTATAGAAATTAGGACTGTCAGATACAGTCAATCAGTAATACAGATTTAGAACTGTCAGATACAATCAATCCTTGTCACTATAAATAGACTACGAGATCACCCATTAGATAGGACTGATCTTAACTATGGTCAATCAGTAGAAGCATAATCAGATTCAGGGATCACCCACTAGGTAGGAATGATCTCAGACTAAGTCAAATCTTCTTTATTATCAGTATACTCAGAGATCCCCCACTAAATAGGACTGATCTCAGATTTAGTTACTCAGATACAGTATGAAACTCAGCTAGTTCCATCAGATTCAGGACTGTTAGACATAGTCACTCATGTTATCAGTTATCAGAACATATGTAATCAGTCTTCAGCTTCAGGACTGTCAAATACAGTCAACCAAACCAGTTCTTCATAATCAAAATTGTTAGACATAGTTATCCATGTATCAATAACATAGTATCAGTCCCTCAGTATTCAGTAATATAGTATTCAGTCCCAATACAATTTCAGTTACAGTTACGAAGTCATGCATGTATTCTCACGTTCATGTTAGTTAATTAGTTATATTTGTTCATACATATGAACCCCATGCATTTAGCCTACCTCACTTTCATACCAGTACATTTAAAGTAGCGATGCATTCATGCTATGGTGTCTTATACCATAGGTTTAAAGGAATGAGCTCTAGATCAGCAGTAGATTCCAGTCTCAGCAGTCAGAGTTAGAAGTGAGTCCTCATCTTTCAAGGACATGATGATTACATTACTATTTTAGTTTCCAGTTTATTTCAGTAGATGGAGTTAGTTGGGTACATGTCCCATCAAATCCTTATTAAGACAGTTTAGAGGCTTTTAGACTATAGTATGTCAGGTAGTTATTTTAGATTTGTTTTGGTATTGTTATACCATTTTTAGACATTGTGTTATCATATGTTTGTTCAGTATTGAACCTTATGGAATTTCAGTTCATGTTTCCACATTATCATGTTATATTATGTAGTATACAGGTATAGATATAATTTATTGGTAAGCTTATGCTCCTTCAGGGTCATGAGCACCATGTAGTTTTCCGATTTATAAAATCGGGGCATTACACCATTGCTACCAAGGCAGTAAGGCAACCTTCTAGATCAGGTGCGATGGATAGGTTGACAGACTATCAAACTTGCGACAAACCATTGCTACTTAGGCAGTAAGTCCTTATCTTGGTCCACCTACGACGGTCGAAACGCGGACCGTCGATCCAACAATGGACCATCGCATGAGCCATCGCAGGTTTCGTTCAGTTATTTTTTTAGTCATTTTTAAAGGGACTTTTTGGTATTTTATCACCAGTTTATATACCTAGTAATATCCGACCAAGGCTCCTAAATTTATTATTCTTCCACAACATCAAAATTAGGGTTTTCTCTCTAAGATTAATTCCCAAGAACAAAATCCAAATCTTCTTCAAGGACTAAGAGATTCAAATTCTTCAAGTTCAAGAACTTTAAGAAACTCAACCCAGGTATGCATAGTATTCATTCATGGACTCCTTTCATCCATGCAACCCAAGAATCTCTTTTCAAAGTTCAATTGTATAAATTTCTTTATGAATTTCATGTTGGGTTGCTTTTGTTCATGTTTATAATGACCAATTAAATTCTAATCCATGTTGGGTGATCAATTTTATGTGTAATTTATCAGTATAAAGGTAGATTCATGTGGACCTATGATTAAACCCTTTGTTGATGAAGTTATAGTTGAATCATGATGTTTATTTGTCATATAATGATGTCTACATAGACTATGCCTACCACGTGTTTGATTAAATGCCTATGTGAAGGAAAACAATGCCCAATTAGTATGATCTTATGAAATCCCCATTTATGTACAAGCTTATGCATATCACATGTTTGATGAATTTCCTCAATAAATGAATTATGGATTGCGATGTTGGTCATGTACTCAAGAAAGTCATGCGTTGTTAGTTTCTTTCCATCGAGTCCTGGGGGTACTTGTACCCGACAACTTAGTTGTATGCCTAGAGCCAGTGTCATGTTTTCACGGTATCCTCAGTCAAGCCATGATCCATAGAACTCAATCAGTCATGTGACTCAAGAAAGCTCAGTAATTCAATAGTCTTAGTGATTTCATTCAGTTTCAGATATCAGTAGTATTCTTTCAGTTAACGGAATTCAGTAAACTTAGTCCATATTCAGATTAGTTAATCATGTCTAGTGTCTATTTAGATGGAAGTAGAAATTAGCATTGAGTGAACCCAAGGATGGGAACACACACTGTCAAATGAGGGTGTGATTCTTATAAATCATCCTTGTATTCCAGAACTATGTATCCAGCATAGATTGAGACATTAACACTGTCGAATGAGGGTTGATGAGGTGGATAAACACTGTTAAATAAGGGCCCCCACCATTCTCTTTTGGGGACACTATCAAATGAGGGTCACCCATAGCTTGTTCTTAACAGTGGCGTGGTATTGAAACCCTTCCAATTATGGTTACAGATTGGACCCCAATCAGCCATAATAGCATATTAGAGGCATTTCGGTTAGATAATTACTACCCACAGTTTCATGTTATAAAATCAGGACTATCAGATACAGTCAACTCAAATACAGTATAAAACTCAAATAGTTCCATCAGATTCTGGACTGTCAGATATAGTCACCCATGTTACTAGTTATATCAGTCATCTGAATCAGTCACCAGTCATGTTAGTCATCAGTAAAATTCATGTTATGATGATTTCAGTTATAGTTACTTTGTATGCATGCATGTATTCTCACGTTCATAATAGCCAGTTAGCCAATACCATGCATTCAGCCTACCTTACATGCATACCAATATATTCAAAGTACTAATGCATTTTCACTATGGTGTTTTATACCATAGGTTTAGAGACACGAGCTCTAGAGCATCAGTAGATTCCAATCTCAGCAGTCAGAGCTAGAAGTGAGTCCTCATCTTTCAAGGACATGATCTTTACTTTATTATCTTATTAATTTATTTATTATTTGGAGTTAGTTGGGGACATGTCCCATCAACTCCTTATTCAAACCGTTCAGTCAGTTAGAGGCTTTCTAGACTATCATGTTATGTCAGTTTTGTTTTGTGTATTTCATACCCCATTCAGATGTTATATCTTTATTAGTTATGTTACAGTCTTGAAGCTTATGGCCTTTTAGTTTATGTTTTTGCAATCATACAACATATTATGCAGTATATAGGTACAGATATCAGTCATGGGTTAGCTTATGGTCCTTCGAGGTCATGAGCATTGTGTAGCATTCCGGGTACCAGATCTGGGGTATTACAAAATGACTCTAAATCTTAACACTTGGCTGAATTTTTCTAAATCTAGGACCCCTTATTACAAGCTATATGGGACTGAATTGAACTAGAACGTTTACAGGGTCGTACATTCTGCTTCCCTAGTGGCACCATCAACAGATTAATTTTGCCACAGAATTTTGACCAAGGGAACTTCTTTGTTCCTTAGTCTATGGATCTGATGATCAAGAATCTATACTGGGATTTCTTCGTATGAAAGGCTATTCTGGATATCTATGCTTTCTAGAGGGACTACAATAGTTGAATTGTCCATACACTTCTTCAATAAGGACACATGAAACACTGGGTGAACTGATGACAAGTCTATAGGTAGCTTAAGCTCATATGCTACCTTTCCTACAAGACTCAATATCTTGTAGGGACATACATATCGGGGACTAAGCTTCCTCTTTTTGCCAAATCTCTTCACCCCCTTCATGGGTGAAACCTTCAAGTAAACAAAATAATCGACTTCAAATTGAATGAGAGAAGATATCTATTTTTGACTCTGAACTTCCTTCAATCTTTCTTGAATAAGCTGGAATTTCTCCATCATCTCACATGCAACATCTGGACCTATCAAAGAAGCCTCACGCACTTTAAACCAACCGATAGCTAAACTGCATCTTTTCCCATAAAGAGCCTCAAAAGGGGCCATCTGAATACTATAATGGTAACTGGTATTGTAGGCAAACTCGATCAACGACAAATGGTCATTCCAACTGCCTTTGAAGTCTAGCACACATTCCCTCAACATATCCTCTAAGTTCTGAATGGCCCTCTCAGCCTGACCATCTATCTATGGGTGAAAAGATGAACTAAGATAAACTTGGGGACCAAGACCGTTCTGAAAGGCTTTTCAAAACTGAGAGGTAAATTGAGTACCCCTATTTGAGATGATGCACAATGGAACTTCATGTAATCTAACCAACTCTCTGATATACAACTTAGCATAATATTTAGCTGTGAAGGACGTGTGAACTAGCAAGAAGTGGGTTGATTTGGTCAATCTATCTATAATAACCCAAATCGAATCATATTGTCGATGCGAATGGGGTAATCCTATCACAAAGTCCATGTTCACCTCTCCCTACTTCCAAGTGGGTATACCAAACTCCTATAATGTGCCACCAGGTCTTTGGTGTTGTACCTTAACCTACTGGAAAGTTGTGCACTTGGCCATAAATTCTGAAGTGTCTTTCTTCATAGCCTTCCACCAATAAACTTCCCGAAAATTACGATATATCTTGGTGGCCCTTAGGTGAATGGAGTAACGCATACTATGTGATTTTTCCATAATCCGCTGCCTCAAATAGTCAATGCAAAGAACCCACAATCTACTCTGGTACCTCAACACACCATATCCCTCTTGGGAGAAAACCTCTACCTTTTGGTCTTTAACTGACCCCTTCAGTTTGACCAAACTAGAGTCCTTATCTTGCTTCTCTTTCACTTCAAAAACTAGAGAATATTCTGAAATACTCTAAATCCAAACATTCCCCTCAGCTGAGTCAACCAACCTCACACCCAGTCTAGCTAACCGATGAACTTCTCGAACTAATTTTCTCTTATCATTCTCCACATGAGCAACACTACCCATCGATAGCCTATTAAGGGCATCTGCCAGAACATTGGCCTTGCTCGGATGATACCAAACACTTATGTCATAATCTTTGAGCAATTTTAGCCACCTTCTCTGATGAAGATTTAACTCTCTCTGCGTAAACACATACTGAAAACTTTTGTGGTCTAGACCCATCTGTGCCTCTAGATTTTCAAAGCAAACACAACAACAGCTAATTCAAGATCATGAGTTGGATAGTTCTTTTTGTGAGGCTTAAGATGTCTAGAGGCATAGGCTATGACTCTAACTGTCTGCATCAAAACACAACCCAGAACAACTCTAGAAGCATCAGAATAGACAATGAATCCATCTGTACCATCAGGAAACTCTAACACTGGGGCTGAAGTGAGTCAAGCCTTCAAATCCTGTAAACTCTTCTCATAAGAATCTGACCACTGAAACTTAACTTTCTGTTGAGTTAATCTAGACATAGGGGATGCAAGGGATGAAAACCCCTTAACAAATCTTCTATAATAACTAGCTTAACCCAAGAAACTCTTGTTGTCTGATCGGAAGATGGGTCTAGATCAATTTCTCACTACTTTGGTCTTTTGGGGATCAACTCTAATATTATCACTGGAAATGATATGATCGAGGAAATCTACTGACCTTAGCCAAAATTCACACTTTCTGAATTTGGCGAATAACTGGTGGTCTTTAAGAGTTTGCAACACAATTCTATGATGGTCTGCATGCTCATCCTCACTACAAGAATAGACAAGAATATCATCGATAAAGACTATGACAAACATGTCTAGGTACTATTTGAACACTCGGTTCATCAAATCCATGAAGGCGGCTAGGGAATTTTTTAGCCAGAAAGATATGACTAGGAATTCAAAATAACCATAACGGGTCCTAAAGGTTGTCTTGGGAATATCTCATGCCCTTACACTAAGCTGATGATAACTAGATCTAAGGTTTATCTTGGAGAAGTAACTTAAACCTTGGAGTTGGTTGAATAAGTCATCAATTCTAGTGAGAAGATATCTATTTTTGACTGTGACTTTATTCAGCTACCGATAGTCAATGCACATTCTCAAGAAACCATCTTTCTTTCATACTAATAGGATAGGAGTGCCCTATGGAGAGATATTGGGTCTTATGAAACCTTTATCTAACAGGTCTTTAATCTTCTCTTTTAACTCTTTAAGATCGGCAAGAGCCATATGATATAGAGGAATAGAGATGGGTTGAGTATCTGGAAGAAGGTCAATACCGAATTCTATTTCCCTATCGGGAGGTACCCTTGGAAAATCTTTAAGAAAAACTTTAGAAAACTTCTTGACTACGCAGATTGACTGAACTGTTGGAGCCTCAGATTGAGTTTCTTTGACTCGAACTAGATGATAGATGCACCCTTTTGATATCAACTTTTTGGATTTGAGATAGGATATAAAATTACTCTTGGGAGACATTGAATTACCCTCCCACTCAAAGGCTGGCTCATCAGGAAACTGAAACTTCACTACTTGAGTATGACAATCTATAGATGCATAACAAGAATGAATCCAATCCATATCAAGGATGAAGTCGAAATCGACCATGTCTAACTCTATTAAGTCTGCTAATATGATCTTAGGAAGGACAGTGATAGGACACTTTCTATAGATCTATTTGGCAACAACTGACTCACCCACTAGGATAGAAACTAAGAAAGGCTTAGGGAGTTTTTTAAGACCTACTTCAAAATTTACTACAACTAACGGGGTCACATAAGAGAGGTTTGACCTGGGGTCTAACAGCACATAAACATCAAGATGAAAGACACAAAGCATACCAGTAACAACATCTGGTGAACTCTCCTTCTCTTGATAGGATGGAAAAACATAAAATTGATTCTGGTGCTGACCGCTATCAGTATTGGATGATGAACCCTGAGGAGGGACTAGGCAACCCAAAGAAGCTGGTGCGCTAGTATCCTGAGTCTGGGGATGTACATCCCTATTTCCCTACTTAGCATGCGGAAAATATTTGATTTCATAACCCAACTTACCACAACCAAAATAGCCTTTTTGTCCCAAAAAGCACTCACTATGATGATTCTTACCATACTTAGCATGTGAAGGATAACTGGGTTTTCCACACACTATTCTGAGACCCAGACATAGAAGTTTTACCCCACTACTCCTGTCTAGCTCTGGGGGTTGGAGCACTGGCTGAAAATGGCACTGGCATAGATGAGCGACCCTAAAACTATGAATAATTTCTCCTCCAAACTTTGTCTGGCCATATTCAAACTGCTTGATTCTAGCCTTTTTATTTCCTGTTCACTCCCCTTCAACTTTTCTGCCTTAATCTGTTGAGCATGAATCATCAGCCTAGCAAGATCTATATCCCCAATAAGCATGATAGTCCTACATTTCTTGACTACCAAACTAGATACTCCAGTAACAAACTTACTCATACTCCACTTAGGGTCAACCATCGTGTCAAGAGCATACTTAGACAGCTGATTAAACTTAAGGTAGTACTCTTTAACTGTCATCAAGCCCTATCTCAAGTTCACAAACTCCATTACCTTAGCTTCTCTCAATTCACGCAGAAAAAACCTATCTAAAAGCACATCCTAAAACCTGCCAACTCATAGAAGATGCATTCTCACATCTACTATTCTTCCACATAACTACCCAGTCATACGCCATATCCTTCAGCCTATAGGATGCTAACTCTACACTCTCCTCCTTAGTGGCATGCATAATCTGGGTGGTCTTTCTCACCTCATCTAAGTAAATTTATGGGTCCTCACCTACTTTTAACCCAAAGAACTCAAGCGGACTCATTCTCATAAAGTCGCTAATTCTGGCTGCTACTAAATCACAGTTCTACTGAAGTGGGATAACCGCTTGATGGTTTCCCTGAACATCGGTAGTCACATCTTGGGCCAATGCCCGAAAGGTAGCCTAAAATTTAGCACGGGATATATTCTCATTCAGAGAGTCAGTAGGCTGGGTTGGCTAGTTATCATTTTTGTGTGCATTATCTCAATGAGGAGGCATACTCAACTGTCATGTAAGAGCATGAATTAAAAGCAGATAGAGAAAGAGCATGAGTTAAAAGAAGAAAGAGACACTGTAAGCATGATAGATCATGAAAGAAAAGAATGATTTCCTAAAATGTCCCATAGCCTCTCGCTCATAAATATGGTGCGCTTCACATCCATGATCAAGAATCCATGTAACGTAGCTTTTCTGACTCCCTAGGACTCTTTAAGCCTTAGGCACTAATACCAAGTTTGTAATTCCACCAAAATGTGTCCTGAGATGTCACATGGTGCTCTGAACTACAAATAGTCCTGAGCTAACCTTGAAAGCCTGTTACTTATTCTGAAGACCTAAGTAAAATAATATAAGTATGTGGTACACTAAAAATACTAAAATACTATCTTAACTAGACTGAGTTCAACTGAACATAATGTCTAGAAATACTTAACTAGGAAATCTGAAACAACCAACACTGAAAAACTGAAATATATCTAATAGTCGGACAAGACTCTAATACTACTACTAGAGATTCATTGGGTTAGAATAATACCAAAACACCCCAAGAGCACAACAATTCACACACCAAAATAGTCCACTAGTTCAAGAGAACCGAGGACCCTTTGATGACCACACCCGGATTCGAATTATAAGAATGAGAAAGATATGATATCAAGGTTTTATTGACACCAAAAAGACAGAAACCAAACTACAATAAGGTTAACAAGATGACAACAACAAGTATAGAAAAACAACACGCGACTTCAACAATATAAGAACAAAAATAGAAACAACATTACAATAACTAAAAGGAAAGATAGTGAGATATGAAATACTACAAGTCTAAGCACTAAGGTGTATATTAAACACCAAAACACATACAATCAGTAATATTAAGTAAATACACTCTCACTGTAATATCCTGAGAAATTTTTCGTTGAAATTTTGTGCGTAAATGTGTTGGGTTCTATCTTCTAGAATGAATGGTAAATTTTTCGTGTGGAATGTCTTAGATTATGACCCACAATTACGTATATTATTGAATAATATTTCCAACGATATATGGATCATCCAAAAGAGACACCCGAGCAACGAGTTATGAACATTTCGATCGAACCGTGAATAGTAGTGAACAGTAAAACGTGCTGGAAAAAGTACTGAAACCTGGCGTATTTTTTCTACAACTTTAAATGATCATAAATCCTTTTACATAATGATCTGGGTGATCTACTATATATCAACGGAAAGATCTGTGAGTTCTCTTTCCAATAAAATTGGTTTCATCCAATTTTTCTATCGGAGCAAAAAGTTATGGTCGATCTACTTCAGCCTATCAAAAGCAAATTTTTGGGTCAACTTCAAACAATCATAACTCCTCGTACACAATGATCTGGGTGAGATACTATATATCAATGGAAATATATGAGAGTCCTCTTTCTGATGAAATTGTTTTAAATGATATTTACATTATGAGAATTGATATTCTTGATGAACTGAAAGTGATTGACAAATTATATGATAACTCACATGTGTTATTGTACTTATTTTAGCCTCTCATGATTATGATGAATTTCTTTGGGCTATGTGAGTCTTTCATGCATCCTGCATATTTCTTATAAATATTTATGATGATGATGATGTTTATACAACTGCATACACCCCCATATACTCAGTTCCTTTCCATGGTACTGACCTACATCTTCGGATGTAGGCTGTATTTTCTTGGAATGTAGGTTCAGGTGCTCAGTTCTAGGTTCGACAGTGATTCTTTGGGCACACCGTTCTACATCCTCTGTTGTGGTGAGTCCTCATGATCCAAGGACGTGATGTCTAATGTTGGTTTCACGGAATTTTTTATATTTGATAACTGAGTATGTGTCAGTTGGGGCATATCTCAATGGCTCGCTAGTTTTATTAATTTTCTTAGAGGCTTGTCAGACTAGTATAGATTTTGAGAGTTGACTAATAAATCATATTTTGTTATCTTTTTGACATTATTTTATTCTTGGATGATGATTAATCTGTTGATATTTGAGGGTTATTTATGGAAACCCCGTTGATTTGTGTTGAACTGAATGAAAATAGCTTAAAGGGTTATCTTGGAGCTACTCGTAGCCACAAGCACCGTGTGATGCTCTAGGATTCGTTTTTCAGGGCATTACAAACTTAGTATCAGAGCCTAAGGTTTTAAGGTGTCCTAGGGAGTCTGACAAGCCGCGTTAAGTAGAGTCTTGATCATCTGTGCGTAGCGTTCCACATCTATGAGCCTGAGGCTATAAGACGTTTTAG
This sequence comes from Capsicum baccatum var. pendulum, assembly GCA_030864225.1. Taxonomy (NCBI): domain Eukaryota; kingdom Viridiplantae; phylum Streptophyta; class Magnoliopsida; order Solanales; family Solanaceae; genus Capsicum; species Capsicum baccatum. Next base: position 69,130,443 of record CM061552.1, on the reverse strand, counting down.
GAAAAAGTATGATTCTTTCTTTCAGAAGTCTATCGTGCTTAAAGTGTCTCTCTCTGCTATTGATTTGTGCTCTTCTCTTTCAGAAATATGCCTCCACGTCGAGCGAGAAGAAATAATGATGGTCAGCAACCATAAACTGCTGACCCATTAAATGAAAACGTTACCTCCTGATAGAGAGATAAAGTTTGGGATTGATCTTCTTCCCGATACTCAGCCCATTTCTATCCCTCCTTACCGTATGGCCCCTATAGAGCTTAAGGAGTTGAAAGAAAAACTCAAATATCTACTTGATAAGGGTTTCATAAGGCCCAGTATTTCTCTTTGGGGTGCTCCTGTGTTGTTTGTAAGAAAGAAAGATGGCTCTTTGTGTATGTGCATTGATTACCGCCAACTGAATAAAGTCACCAAAAAAAATAAGTACCCTCTTCCAAGAATAGATGGTTTGTTTGACCAATTGCAAGGTGAAAGTTATTTATCAAAGATAGACCTTTGTTCCGGCTATTATCAACTCAAATTTAGGGAGTGTGACATCCCAAAAATCGCTTTCAAACATGTTATGGCCATTTTAAGTTTCTTGTTATGTCTTTCGGGTTAATTAATGCCCCAGCAGCTTTCATGGACCTTATGAATTGAGTGTTCAGACCATATCTGGATATGTTTGTCATAGTGTTCATCGATGATATACTAGTGTACTCTCGTAGTGAGGATGAACATTCTGATCATCTCCAAACTGTCTTGTAAAACCTTAGAGATCACAAGTTGTTTGCCAAGTTTAGTAAGTGTGAGTTTTGGCTAAAGTCAGTTTCTTTTCTGGGTCATATCATTTCTTTCTAGGGTATTAGAGTTGATCCCCAAAAGACCGAAGCTGTTAGAAATTGGCCTAGACCTATTTCTCCGACTGATATCCAAAGTTTCTTGGGTTTAGCTGGCTATTACCTCTATTTTATTGTGGGTTTCTCCTCTATAGTGTCTCCTATGACTCAGTTGACCCAAAAGAAAGTGAAGTTCTTGTGGTCCAAATCTTGTGAGAAGAGTTTTCAGGAGTTGAAGACTCCACTCACTTCAGCCCCTGTTTTGACTTTGCCTGATGGTGTTGATGGTTTTGTGGTGTACTGTGATGCTTTGAGAGTTGGGTTGGGTTGTGTATTGATGCAGAAGGGTAAGGTGATAGCTTATGCTTCTAGACAGTTGAAACCCATGAGAAAAATTACTTCAACCATGACCTTGAGTTGGCTGCTGTTGTGTTTCCTTTGAAAATCTGGAGACACTATTTGTATGGTGTCCATGTTGATGTTTTCATTGATCATAAGAGTCTACAGTATGTGTTTACCCAGAGAGAATTGAATCTTAGGCAGAGACGATGGTTAGAATTGTTAAAGAACTATGCTATGAGTGTGCTGTACCATCTAGGCAAGGCCAATGTTGTGGCAGATGCCCTAAGTAGAGTGTCCATGGGTAGTGTTTCGCATGTGGTAGAAGGTAAGAAAGAGTTGGCTCTTGATGTACATCATTTGGCTAGATTGAGGGTTAGGTTGTTTGACTCTGCTGAAGGTAGTATAGGGGTTCAGAGTAGTTCTGAATCCTCCTTGGTTTCGTGAGTGAAAGAAAAGCAATACTTAGATGCTAGTTTGGTTAGAATGAAGGAGTCAGTCAAAGACCAAAAAGTAGAAGTTTTCTCCCAAGGGAGAGATGGTGTGTTGAGATTGCAGGGTAGATTGTGTGTCCCGAATATTGATGATCTAAGACAGAGGATTATGGTGCCACTAAGATGTACCATAACTTGTAGGAAATCTATTGGTTGAGTGGCATGAAGAAAGATATAGCAGCGTTTGTAGCTAAGTATGCAACATGCCAACAGGTTAAGATTGAACACCAAAGACCTGGTGGAATGATGCAAGGGTTTAGTATTCCCACCTAGAAGTAGGAAGAGATAAATATGGACTTCGTGATTGGTTTAACTCCTTCCCAACGCCATCATGATTCCATTCGGGTTGTGGTTGATAGGTTGACTAAGTCTGCTCATTTCTTGCCTGTTCATACTTTATATACTGCTGAGGATTATGCTAGATTGTATATCCAAGAGCTAGTCAGACTGCATGGAGTTCCCTTGTCTATCATTTCGGATAGGGGTACTCAGTTCACTTTGCAATTTTGGAAAGATTTTCAGAAGGGTCTTGGTACCCAAGTGCTTTTGAGTTCTGCTTTTCATCCGCATACCGATGGCCAGGCTGAGCGGACCATCCAGACCGTAGAGGATATGTTGAGATCTTTTGCACTTGACTTTAAGGGAAGTTGGGATGATCACTTACCGTTGATAGAGTTTGCTTACAATAATTGTTTCCACTCTAGTATTGGCATGGCTCCATTTGAAGCCTTATATGGGAGGAAGTGTAGATCACCCATAGGTTAGTTCGAGGTGGGTGAAGCGGCTGTGAGTGGTCCTAATTCGGTATTTGAGGCTATGGAAAAAGTTAAGTTGATTAGGGAAAGGTTGAAAACTGGGCAGAGTCGTCAGAAGTCATATGTGGATGTTAGAAGGAGAGAACTTGAGTTTGAAGTTCGTGACCTAGTGTATCTGAAAATTTCACCCATGAGGGGAGTGAAGAGATTCGGAAAGAAGGGGAAGCTTAGTCCCCGTTATGTTGGTCCTTACAAAATTCTTAGCCGTGTTGGTAAGGTAGCTTATGAGGTCGAGTTGCCTTCCGAGTTGTCCTCTGTTCATCCAATATTCCATGTCTCCATGCTTAGAAAGCATATTAGCGATGTTGTGGTAGTGGATTCCTCTATGAGCACTGACATTCAAGAAAATCTTTCTTTTGATGAGATTCCTGTTGAGATTCTTGATTTCAGTGTTCGAAGACTGAGGAACAAAGAAGTTCCCTTGGTCAAGGTGTTGTGGCAAAACCAATCTGTTGAGGGTGCAACTTGGGAAGCTGAGGCGGATATGCTATCCAAGTACCCGCACCTATTTTTCGTGAACTCCAATCAAGCCGAAGGTTCCGTTCTTTACTAAATCATGCAATTTTGATAAAAGTTGCAGCAGTTCAACTGTAATTTATTATGTGTTCAGCTGTAGTTTCTTGAATTTAAGCATTCTATGTTGCATTTGGAGTGAGAAACGATGTGGTGATGAGTCTAACGAATGGTTTCATCTGTATGCTCTATTCCCTATCTAATCTTGGCAAGTCTAGCTTCATTCAAGGACGAATTTTTCCAAGGGGGGAAGATGTACTACCGCGGAAAATTTTTCACTGAATTTTGTGCGTAAACGTGTTGGGTTCTATCTTCTATAATGAATTATAAATTTTCCATGCGGAATGTCTTAGATTATGACCCACCATTACATAGAGTATTGAATAAACTTTCCAACTATATGTGGATCATCCAAAACGAACACCCAAGCAACGAGTTATGAACATTTCGATCGAACCATGAATAGTAGTAAACAGTAAAACGTGCAGGAAAAACTACTGAGGCCTGGCGTCTTTTTTCTTCAACTTTAAACAATCATAATGATCTGGGTGATCTACTATATATCAACGGAAAGAACTGCGAGTCCTCTTTCCAATGAAATTGGTTTCATCCAATTTGTCTATCGGAACAAAAAGTTATGGTCGATCTACTTCAACCTATCAAAAGTGAATTTTTGGGTTAAATTCAAATGATCATAACTCCTTGTACACAATGATCTGGGTGAGATACTATGTATCAAAGGAAATATGTTTCATCCAATTTGGATATCGGAGTAAAACGTTATGGTTGATCTACTTTAGACTATCAAAACAGTCCACCAAAGGACAGATTCGAGAATTATTTGATTTTTAGGGGCGTTTTGGTCATTCCCCCTCACCCAAAATCCGTCCAAATCCTATATTAAAGCCTATTAGAAGTATTATATGTTATATTTCATCAAATTCCCTCAAAAAGGAAACCCTAAGCTCCTACATCCAACTTCAAGAACCTCCAAAGTTCACCATTAATTCTGCAAATTTATTCAAGATTCCAAGTACCTAGTTTAACAACTCCAAGAACCATCATTCAAAGGCACGATTAACATCTAAAAAATGAGTATCGATCTAAATTTCATCATTCGAGGTATGTGGGTGTTTTCAACAAGAACTCTCTTTCGTTCTTGTGCCCAAAAGTAATTTTCTTTACAAAGGCATGATTTTTATTTGATTTTTTACGAATTTGAAGCATGAACCCATATTTATGATGATTATTATGAAATTTTTATGTTTATGATTTTGAAAGAAGAATTTACATGTGTGGAGATATAAAGCATGAATCTTGAACAATATTTATCATGATTTTGATATTTAGGTCGTGAATCTCTATTGGAAATTGTGTTTTATTTTACAAAGTGTGTGTTATAAGCACGTTGATGTTGAATATTTAAGATATTTTGAATGATTTGATATTTTGGTCTTAATGGAGTTGTTTTGAACTTGAGTGTGAAAGAAATTCACAACGTGGTTGATTTTGATAGTGGAAAGCATGATGGCTCCCGATGTATATTTATATATTACTGAAATTATTTTTTTGTGGATTGTCTTTGAAATGATCTTAGCTAAGTCAGGAAGAAATATTTAGCACCAAGTGAGAGGTATAAAGCAACCTTACTTCCCTAGAACTACGTGCCCCTATAGTACTGAGCCTGAGGTTGATTTATACAGTGATCACTAGTTTGTGTGGATTCGATATCGATAGTCCTACTCTGATGGTAAGGATAGGACGGCTCTCCCCAACGTGGGTTGTACGTTGGACTCCATGTAGCTCACATGGTTTATGTCAGTTATAGGATCTCCCAGTGTGTGTGTGTTTCCTTGTGTCTATGGTGAATGGTGAAGTGATTTGAACGTGGAATTGTGAAAGTTATTTTTTTGAAAGATTTAAATGATATTTATATTATGAGAATTGATATTCTTGATGAATTGAAAGTGATTGACGAATTATATGATGACTCACATGTGTTATTGTACTTATTTTATCCTCTCATGATTATGATGATTTTCTTCGGGCTATGTGAGTCTTTCATACATCCTGCATATTTCTTCTAAATATTTATGATGATGATGTTTATAAAACTGCATACACCCCCATATACTCGGTTCCTTTCCATGGTACTGACCCATATCTTTGGATTTGGGCTGCATTTTCTCAAAATGTAGGTTCAGGTGCTCAGTTTCAGGTTCCGCAGTGATTCTTAGGGCATGTTGTTCTATATCCTCTGTTGTGGTGAGTCCTCATGTTCCGAGGACGTGATGATATTGGTTTCACGGAATTGTTTACATTTGATAACTGAGTATGAGTTAGTTGGGGCATGTGTCAATGGCTCGCTGGTTTTATTGATTTTCTTAGAGGCTTGTTAGACTAGTATAGATATTGGGAGTTGACTAATAAGTCATATTTTGTTATCTTTCTGAAATTCTTTTATTCTTGGATGATGATTACTCTGTTGATATTTGAGGGTTATTTATGGAAACCCCATTGATTTGTGTTGAATTGAATGAAAATGGCTCAAAGGGTTAGCTTGGGGATACTCGTAGCCTCAAGCACCGTGTGATGCTCTGGGACCGATTTTTGGGGGCGTTACATTGATGGTATTTGTTGTGTTAGAAAAGTATAGGTTATTGATGAGAGTATTGGGTGGTTGTGTATTGTGAATTTAGGCTAATAGAGATAAGAAAGATATTTAGGTGTATAGATGCGTGAATAGTCATAATATGTAGAAGGAGGATACGTTTATAGATTTTAATAAAGTATGTCATAGTATTATGATCGATTGTAGTTGTTATGAGGTTCTAAGGGACTAGTGTTTCTTAATATTTTATTTATTTTATAGCTTCCAAGTGAGAATAGTATATGAGGTTGTGTTGTTGATCATGCCTAGCACTAGACACTAAGTTGGAATAGTGGATGATCATCAAGGTGGAAATAATAATCGCGTAATTAGTGATGCTAGTTATATGGAAGTGATCTAGTAGGCTTGGACAGTGTATCCAAGAGCTTAAGTTCATGTATTCATAATTAAGTATGATGTAGATGTGTGCCCAAGGTGATATGGGGTTGCATTATTTTTGAAGTTTATTTAGTGTTGTGTGTTGTTAATAGTACCCTTGAGTGGTTAAGTAGGAGAAGGATAGCTATAGCGTACATGGTGTTCGTAGTAGATAAGTTTAGGAGTTATGGATAGTTGGTGGTGAGTCTTTTAAGTATGATTTTGATTCTTATGGATTGGGAAGGATATAAAATCTTGAGATACGATCTTGGTAGACTATGATTATGTGTTTAGTGAGGCAAGTATGTTTGTTGAGTTATTAGAGTGTAAGTCTATGATGATTACTATTGAATCTAAAGAAAGTTAAGACTGGTATGTACTAAGAGAGTGACCAGGAATGAAGTTAGTATGGTTCATTAAAGGTTTGGGTTGAGCTAATAGAAATAAGAGTTAAAGCTCTAGATGGTGTGAACTCAGGGTATGGTGATACTCATGAAGATTTTAAGCTAGTAAGTGTTTAAGTAATTGCACGATGATTTTTTAGGCTATAGAAATCCAAGATTTGAATCTCAAAAGGAGGTAGTGGTAGTGGGTGTTACACGTTAAGATATAGTTTTTTAGGGTAAGTTTAATTTTTATGTGTATTGTTACACCCCAGACTCTAGAGTAAAGTGATTTTAGTTTAGATTATAGTTTAGTAAAACGTCCCACTGACTTAGAGTGATGGCTTAAAGCTAATGGGGAGATGGTAGAATGAGTAACCAAGTTAGGTTCCTATATTCTAGTAGTGATGCTAGTGTAGTGTAGAAAAGCAATAAGAGAGGATGATTCACAACCCATTCTCATCTCAATACAAAGTCTTATACTTCAGTTATCACGATATCTACTTATGCCTTACGTGTGAGCTCTATGACCACAATTCATAGTTATGTACCTTATAGAAATATCATGTACGCTTCCAATTTTCAGAATAAGGAACTCCAGTTCACTCAATAGTTGGAGTCATATTCTCTAAATTATGAACTCCAAATACAAGTCATACAGCTCATGACTCATGTACTCATACTTTATAGTATATTCAGTTCAAGTACTCATGCAACACTCTTAATGATCAGCAAATTTCAGATATATATCTTATATGTCCTCAATTTGGATCTCTTTAATATATCCATGTATTTGACATTCTATTCCTCTGGCCTCAGCTAAGTGTCAAAGTTATGTATAGTATTCTTTCGTGATTTAAGTCCTCTTGTGTTAGCCCTTTAGTGACCTCTTATTATGTTAAGATAGTGGTGATGATAATGGATAAGCAATAGTTTAGATAAGAGGGAGTTGATAGCCCTTATTAAGAAAGATAATTTATTCTTTTCTATCTAAGGCTAGAGGATGAGGGAATATTAAGGTAAATTTTTTGTATATGTCATAGTTAGTTGAGAATTCTGAGTATGTCTTCTTAAGAACGGTGCAAGAAAGTTGTTTTTGATAGAGGTTTAGAGACCAGGAGGAGTATGCCTTTATGGGTATTTGCCTTGAAGTTCATAGGTGGTTATAATGATAGGCTTGAATGTCAGGTTGGGATGCAAGTAGATGAATACAATATACGTTAGTGAATCCATAGTAAAAGTTCTGAGGTAGTCATTGAGGTGGTAACGCATATTATGCTTAGGGTGTGAGCTCTAGAAGAGACATAGAAGATTGAATCATATGGTTTAAACTAGTATTATGGTGTAGTGTATTGTATCTTGTGATTTCGAGTTAGGCTTGATCATGGTGAGAGAATCTAGTTCAGTTTAGACTTTAGTAGATGGAGTTATCAATTCCATTTGAAGATTTATAAGTTGAATAAAATGGGTATGGTATTTAAGGGGAATAGTATAGTTGATGGAGTAGTTGAGAAGTGTTGCTAAGCTTGAAAGTAAGAAGTTGCATCGCCTAAGGCCTAGTAATTCTATCTTAGCCTATGATTTCTATGTCTAGTCACATACTACAGAGTTATAGCCATGCTATGATTCCTTATTCAACTATCTTATTCAGATCATGCCCAAGATTTCTTTGCTCCCTAATGTTATTAGAGATTATTATAAAGAGCGTTGAAGAAGTACTCTAGTTGAGTATAAGCTTTCAGTGATTCTGTTTGTATAGCCTGCAATCCAGTTTAGAAATCAAAAAGATAAGCTCCTATAGATTTCCAACTTTATGTTTAGTCTTACTATTCAAAGTTTTGCGAGTAAGGACACTTCAGGAGGTAAAACATTCCCATTCGTGCAGATTGCGAATTCAGCTCAGTCTATGCACCAGGAATCAGTTACACAATTAGATATTTAGTCATGATTCAGTTTATAAGTGTCCATTGTATGATCTTAGTCTCATTGTCTCATGATTCGTTCTTGCATAAGTTATCACCTCGTAATTCTATATGTATAATTGTTTCATGAACCCTTTAAATGAATTCTAAACTCTTAGCATTAATCAGCTCCTTATAGTAAATAAAGGCAAGTCAGCTAAGAAATCAGCTTCATGATAGACTTTGTAAAGTTTCAGCTCAGCAATATCCTTCATTAGCATACATGTAATGTCTTCATTATTCCATACTTTTAGTGTTTCAATAATCTCCTACCCATCATTCGAGGACGAATGATTTCAAGGGGGAGATAATGTAACACCCCGCATTTTTTGCTAGAATTCAAACTGTCGCTCCTATGCGTATAGACCCGATCCTAATTAGTCCTATTTAATATATGTATTATGATAAATTATCTAGTGTGGAAATACCTATAGATATGAATTGATGTCACAAATATCTCCTAACTTAAAGACGAATTGAGAATGCTCCTATCGATTAAGTTTTAGTGAATGATTCATCTTATGTCAACTTTAAACGACCATTAATCCTTGTACATAATGATTTATGTGTCCTACATTATATGAAATGAAAGTTCTTTGAATCTTCTTTTCAACTCATTTTGTTTCACCTTAATCCAATATTAGAGCAAAAAGTTATACTCATTTTACTTCAGCATGTCCATCTGTCAACTAAGTGACAACCTGAGTTGATAAGCCATCAACTATGTGACGACGTATCAGCCAAGTCATCAGCCCAAACCAGAAACTCATCAAATTAACCCCCTAAGTGATGAACTAATCTGATAGGCCATCAACTATGTGACAAATTATCAGCCCAAGTCATCACCCTTAAAATTCAGCAATTCCCTAACGGTTTTGGAAGGGTATTTTGGACTTTTCCTTCACCTCCCATGCCCTAAATCATCAAAAATACGTACATGGCCATCATAAATCAGGTTTGAAAACCCTTAATCCTCATTATTCAAAAGAACAAGGTTAGAGTTTCTCCTTAAGTCCATCTTCCAAGAACTTCGAGAATCCATTACTTTCTCTTCAAAGTAGTCAAGAATTCAAAGTTTCCAATCCAAGAACATAAAATTCAATTCATCCTCTTCAAGGAAGAAATGAATAATTTAGTTCCATAATTCAATAATCTCAAGAAAACACTCAATATCATCTCCTAGGGTTTCAAAGTCAAGTTCTCTACATCAAATCAAGTCTATTAAGGTATGTAGACTATGAACGAGGGTTTTGTTCAGCCCTTGTGCCCAAATCTTGATTTTAAGTTAAATTTTGCATAAATTGAAGATAGGGTTGATACCCTATTCTTATTATTTTTAGTTTACAAAATTATCATGTTAATTAAGGCTTCAATTGCAAAATATTTACATATATCCATGTTTGAAATCATGAAATCCATATTATGAGTTACATTCCACTATCTTGAGTGAGATTGTTGAAACATTTTAAAATGATTATTGATCATGAAGTTTAAATATGATTTTTGATGTATTAAATCTTTATATTTTGAGACCTAAGTACAAGTGATGAGTTTATAATGATTTTATGATCTCATGTTTTATTGACAAGTTTTGATAAGTGCTTTCAAAAGCAAAGATGAACCTTTTGATCCCAAGCTAAGATTATGAAATCCACATTATTCATACTGTTCATGATTTAAAGAAAAGAGAAGCATAATTGGTTTTAATTATAAACCCTTATGCTATTTTAAGGTGGATTTCCTAAAGTTCTGAGCGATAAGTATGGGAGTAGTATTTAGCACCGAGTTGGGTATGATTCCAAGGTTTCATGCCCCAGAACTACGTGCCACCATAGGTTTTAATACCCATAGTGGGTTCAGTATAGTGATCACTCTATCTAGGTTCTATTCCGATGGCAAGGGTAGAATAAATCTACCAACGTGGGTAAGAGACGTTGGACTCCATGATAGCTCACATGATTTATGTCGGTTAGAAAAACCTCCCAAAGTCCCTAAGTCTTAAAATACGATAACAGAACAGTTTTAAAAACTAAGTGTAAAGGATCACAAGAATTTACTGAAATATTGTATTACCTTAAACTTCAGTTATCAGATTTTTAGCTTTAAGTTTTGGTAAAGGTGGGTCATTTTTACTTAGCTTGCAAGATTTGAAAGTAGAATAAGAGTACAAATATATAGAACTAAGAGTGGTGGCTCACAAGAATTGCTTTTATGGTTCACTACTTCTATTTTTATGATTTGACAAAATTTATTATTCAAGGCAAGGTGAGTCACTTAGACTTAGCATGAAGTTTTTGGAAGTTTGTTTGAATATTGCATTATTGTTTTACTATTGCATTCACCCCCACATGCTCATTACATTCCAAAAGTACTGATCCACATATATGTTTATTTGCTACATTGTCTCATAATGTAGGTATGAGTTGTAGTGTGCACATCATATTCAGAAAGCTTGCAGCTTCCAGTCAGTAGGTGATGAGTCCTTTTTATTCATGGGCTCAAGTCAGTAATAGTTTGAGTAATAATGAATTTTTCTTTATTCAGTCATATTGATTCGGGATAGCTTGGGGTCATGTCCTGGTTATCTATAGTCAATACTAGTAGAGGCTTCATAGACTATCAGTAGAGTAATCTATTGGATTTCAGTTTTGGTTTTGCATAAAGCAAAGTTATAATCATTTTAATAGTTTGTTTTGAAGATGTTTAGCTAAAGATTTATCTTCCGCCTATTTTATTTCAAACTTATGTATTTTTTTTAGTTGCTCATGATTTATGCTAGTACAAGGTTTAGCTTGGGATAACTTGTGGTCCTAAGCACCATGTGAAAACTAGGGAGTAGTCTTAGTTCATTATAATTCAGCACCGAGCGAACCCAGGGATGGGGTCATTCCTATTAGTGTAGGGTTTGACCCTTAGTAGCAATTCCTAAGTTACAGAACTACGTAGCCAGTGTAGGTTGAGATGACTTCCTTCTAGATAAGGGTTGACACATCTCTTATAAGTTTTCTTGCCAGTTAAGAGTTGACAAAATGTCTTCCTTCCAGTTAGGGTTAAATCACAGCCATTGTTAGTACCCGTGGTACGATACTAACACCCTTTAAACTGGGTTCAGAGGTTGGAACCCTATTAGCTCAGATTTGGGGCATATCAGTTAGATGATTACCTCCTACAATTTTAGTTTCAGTCTTCAGAATAGAACTCAGTTCAGTTCTACAGAATCAGGGCTGTCAGATACAGTCAATCAGTATTACTAACTCAGTTATAAGTAATCTCAATTTATCATTTACTAAGTATCAGAACTCAGTACTTAGCTTTAAAAAAGATAAGTTATAGTATACACATACATACTCAGTATTTACAGTAGTTTCGGTTATCCATGTATTCTCTTATTCAAATACTCTACATCATTTAGTCAGTTACTATTCATTCATATGAACCCCTTGCATTCAGTCTTATCTCATCTAGCATACTAGTATATTCCACATACTAACGCATACTATTTCTTTATGTTATGATCTCTTAAATCATAGGTTCGGATGCTCAGGTTCCTGACCGCGCATAGACAGACTCAGACTCAGTTAGCAGTTTCAGATTCATTAGTGAGTCCTCATCCATCGAGGATATTTTTTATCTTATTATTACATTAGATTTAGTATTTCAGTAGTCGGAGTTAGTTGGGGGATTGTCCCATCAACTCTATTTTCAGATAGTTTCATATTAGAGGCTTTTCAGATTAGTTTTCAGACAGTGTTCAGTTTTATATATTGTTATTTTAGTTGATACACTTTATCATGATTTATAAATTTTGAACCTTATGGCATTTCAGCCTATTTTTTTGCTTTTATTTCAGTATCATGATTTAGTGCTCACAACAGATATCTGTCATGGGTTAGCTTATGGTCCTTCAGTGTCGTCAGAACTGTGTAGCGTCCAGGGTATAAACTCAAAGCATTACAGAAGATCATGATCAGAAATATGAAGGGATACTAAGAATAACTTGACACTTTACTGAGGCCTGAGGAATAGAGTATTCACAACATAGATTTATTACAGAGATTAAAATTCATGATATACATGGCAGAATCTGCATTTTGCTGATTATTTAGAGTGTATCATGAATGCCCAAAACTGAACATACTGTAAAGCATGAGTACTTGAGTCATGAGCTACAAGACCTGAGTTTAGAGTTCATAATTTCCTAGAACATGATTTGTAATGCTGAATGAACTGAAACTCCTCATACTAGAAACTGGGAGAGTTCATAATTCTCTATTATGTGCATGAACATAAACTATGATCATGGAACTAACACATGAGGCATGAGTAGATATTCGAATAACTGAAGTACAACTAATAAAATAAGAATGGATTGGGCAATATCCTTCCTTACTGCTATTCTACAACATACTGGCATCCCAACTAGAATCTAAAAGTTTGACTTGGTTACTTGTTCCATCATCTCCCCCTTAGTTTTAAGCCATCCTTTTAAGTCTGTGGAACCCTTTACTAAACTCTAAACTGAACTACACTCACTGCACTCTAGAGTTTGGAACACAACAATACACATAATAATAAACTTACTCTAAAAGACTACACCTGAAAGTGTAAGACCAACTGCTAATACTTCCTTCTGAGATATAACTCTAGCTTTCTATAGCTCAGTAGTCATCATATAATTACTTGAACATTTACTAACTTAGAATCTTCGTGAGTATCACCATATCCTAAGTTCACACCATCTAGAGCTTCAACTCTTATTTCTATTAGCTCAATATTCAAAGATTCAAACTTGGATTCTAACACTTAACATGGATATCCCAAAACCTTTAATGAACCATACTGCTTATGTCATATCCTACTAATACCACATCTCTAAACTTATATTTCTAAACCATGAGAATCAAGATCATACCAAAAAGGCTCAACATTATCTATCCATAACTCTTTAACTTAGCTATTAAGAACATTATATACTATATAACTAGTCTCCTTTTACTTAGAAACTCAACGGTACGACTAACCACACACAATACGTAATATCCTTAAAAAATAATGCAACCCCATATCACCTTGGGCATACCTCTACATCATGCTTATAACACCATACTGAATAATGAATAAATGAACTTAAACTCTTGCATATACTGTTTAAGCCTACTAGATCACTTCCATTTAACTAGCATCACTAATCGAGAAATCATTACTTCCACCTTGATGATCATCCACTGTTTAATCTTAATGTCTAATGCTAAACATGATTTACAACCCAACCTCAAATACTATTCTTACTTAGAAGCTATAAAATAAAGCATCAAGAAGTACTAGTACACTAGAAACTCATAATAACCACAATTGACCAAAGTCTTACAGTCTATCTAATTACAGTCCAATAGTATATTCCTCTTTCACACACTTCAGTACTTACCCATATATATATCTAAATTAATTTCATGGATCTATAAGTTTCAACTAAACTTCTTTTTACAACCCCAAGAAAAGCCTAAATTAATAATACTAGACCACCAAATACTTTCATTAATAACCAATACTTTTCTAACAAAATAAATACTATCGATACCCCTTTTCTACTATGAACAAATAACAATTCACCTTAACTAATAAATCCTTCCCTACCTTTCACTAAGCTAACATACAAGTACATATCACCTTAACATAAACTTGATAAAATGCACACGTTTATCTATATACTTTTGATCAATCTCCATTAACATCTTTCTTATCACTACACTTCTAAACCCATACTTTCAATTATAAGAAAATCCTACCATTTATGAATCATAACACTCAAGATCATAACATCCCTCAAATGCAAAGTCTATTTAACACTTTGGGTTCATACTATCTCTTCTCATGATAAATATCTAGATAAAAGGGGTTAATAAGGAATCTGCATTCATAAAATACTCTATCTTAACTGCATAACTCATATGGATGAGGACATAAACTTTCAACTTAAGGAACTTAACATACTATGGAGCTCTTCTCAATCTCTTTGTATGACTTCTGAAGTTACTAATAGTAAAATTGAGAGCATCATCATGGGATGAATTGGAATCTAGTACTCAGGTTATCTCAGAAGGTTATAGAAGGAGAATTATGGAGTTACACTCAAATCGACCAAAATTTCTGAGAAAACAACTTTATAGCATAATCTAAAGCATAAAACAAAGGAAACTTTTCTTAAATGTCCTAAAGTCTCTCAAAGAAAAGTACAGACGGCTCCGTACCATTCCGCAAGACTCTACTAGACACGGCTTCATACCCACCCTAGGATACTTGAACTCTGGGATCTGATACGAAGTTTGTAATAAGCCGAGACTGCCCCTAGTCGTCACACGGTGCCTTAGACCACAAGTGGTCCCAAGCTAACCCTTGTACTAGCATATTGTTAAGTAACTAATCTAAATCTATATAAAATAACTGAGTTTACTATGCGGAAATATAATCATGAGTAAATTTGAGAAAAATACAATAGTGGTACAATTTAACATTCTGATAAAACTGAAGAGCAAAACTGAAATTACATGACTGACTCTGACTGACATCTGCGAAGCCTCTACTATACTGACTATAGATAGCTAAGATGTGACTCCAACGAATACTAATCAATACAGATGAGTAAGAAAGTAAATTACATAAATAACATCTAACTGAAGCCTTCGAAGTAGAAGGACTCATCATCTGTTGACTAGAATCTGCAACTATCTGATCTTGACATATGGACTACAACTAAACTGGTACCTACATTATGAGTTAATGTAGCACACAAACATATATATGGATCAGTACTTTTGCAATGTACTGAGCATATGGGGGTGAATGCACAAGTAAATCAATAGCTCAATATTATTATAAATTTATAAAAGAATGCATGCTAAATATAGATGACTCACATGAGCTGGACAATCTAAAAACTAAAAATCATATTCATGAATAGAAAAATATGTTGCATAAATTTAGTGAGTCATAATATTTAGTTTCTAAAAGTTGTATCGGTATTCTATATTTAAATCATGTTGTCTAAGTGTAGAAGAACTCACTTCTGTATCTGTAAACTTAAATCTAAAATATCATAGCTAATGTCATATGTAAAGCAATATCTTAATAAAACTGTAAGCCTTTACAGTTAGTTTTTAAAAGCTTTTCTGTTATTCTTTTCTCTTTTTTGTAGTTGTAGGAAAAACTATTCTGAAAGTCTTTACTATTAGGAAGGTTTTTCTAACCAACATACACTATGTGAGTTATCATAGTATCCAACATCTAGTTCCCTTATGGGAAAACCTCATGTTGGGAAGAGGTGTCATACTCTTGCCAAGAGTATAATGTAATCTAAGTGATCACATCTGTATCTGTCATCTATATAGAAATAGGAATAATCTGAACCTATATTGGCTTGTAGTTCTGGGGCATGTTAACATATCCGATGCTAACTACTACTCCCTTTAATCTGTATGCGCATTCTACTGGAAATCCACTTTAAAAACTAGTATAATAGTTTATAATGAAAACTAACTATATATCTGTTAATTTAAATTGTAACTGAAACTTTAAAGTAGATTCCATGTCTAAGCTAAGATCAAAAGATCAAATCTTTATTAAAATCTAAAAATAACTATTCATGGGGTGCTTATAGCATAGTCATTCTTAAAATATCAATATTTAAACTAGGGCTTAATAACCCATGCATCAAATTCATGTCAAATCATTGTAAAGTTTATGCTTGATAATGAAAGCATTGAAATTCAATTCTAAATCTGAAAATTTATATCATACGCATGAAAATAAAAAAAATAGCCATGCAATTCATCATCTAAATCACTTAAAATCTCATAATCTTCAAATAGAAATATTGGGTATGAACCCTAATTTGAATCTCGTGTAAATTCATATAAAAATCAACTTTAAAACTAATTTTGGGCACAAGGATGAAAAGATTATCCTTGTTGAAAAATCCCGCATACCTTAATTGATGAAATTGATGAAGACAAGTGACTTTGAATCCCTATTTGTGTTCTTGAACATTGTTTCTTAAAGATCTTGAATTGGAAACTTTGAATTTTGAATTATCTTGGAAAAAGAATGATGGAATTTAGATTTCTTGGGGATAAAGATTTGATATTCTAGGGTTTCCTTGGAGAGTAATTTTGATGAAAATATGCATATAATTTTTCATGGATTGGGCTCAGGGAAATGATGAAATTGCCCTTAAGAATTTAACTCAGAACTGGAAGTCCTGATTTTTAGCCACACTGCGATGCGATGCCATCGCGGTGGCTTACTGAAAAAAAGATGATTACCATTTTGGCCTCTAGTACGACACGGTATAATCGTATTGCATCACAGGAAAAGGATGATTTCCATTTTGCATGACAACGCGACCCGGTGTCTGTCCAATTAGGATTTCTGGCTCGATCTAAACTAATCGCGGTTAGCTACTGAAAAGGGACGAACGGGAACTGGAGCTTCACTGTGACACAGGCTAATCACGGTGCTCCACTAAAAATCAAACAATTGTGATTCTTCCCTCTACCGTGATGCGGTGCTATACTGCTCTTACTAAAAACGCCATAACTTTTCAATCATCTATCGGATTAAGGAAAAATTGGCATCGTTGGAAAGCTGATTCAATTATCTACACATTGGTGGGTCTAGAGCTGGAAAATTTTATACTCATCAAGAGTTATATGCTTTAAATTTGACCCTTAACACACTAGGAGTTAAATGAGACTAAGAAAAGTATGGGGTATTACACGTGCCTACTGAACAAGAGTTGGGGATGACTTCTTTTATTACTCTAGGTATTGTTGATACAATAGCAGACCCAAATCCGGGTCATAAGAAGAGTAGTTAGGCCAGGTCAACCTAATGTTGAGGCTCTTCATGACCAACCTGTTGTAACAAATCCGGGTGCTACTTATGGGGTGTTGCTAGTAGAGTTATTGATATTGGTGGCATCCATACTGATGCTAATACTACTGCTAATTATGATGATGAGCATATTGATGCTTAAGAAAAAATAAATATGTTTGGAAACACCCCTTTCCCAGGTCCCTCTTATCCTTACACAGGTCCCTCTCACCCTTACACCGGTCTATCCCACCCTTACAGTGGTCCCTCTCACCCCTCTTCACCATCATATTCTTATTGTAAATGCAAAGAGTGCAAGGACAGAAAGGATAAATTCTTTGAAAAGTAGAGGCTATTGCAAAAGCTGTTGAGGAATTGAAATCTAAGAGGGGTGTCATACCATCAAAGAAGATGAGGGAGCCATACACTCCTACATTGGCGTTAGAATAAAGATAAGAGAAATTAGTCAAATACTCTCTAATTGAAAAAACAAAAAAATTGCAACTCCTTTCTATCTAAAAGTTGTTAAAGTTCAGGGGCCATTGAAGAAGGTGGACATATACGCGACACTTGATGCCAAAGAGAAGAGAGATCTGCAAAGGACCATGAATGCCAAGCAACGTGTATGATATTACACCATGCATACCATTTTTACCCAAGACTTCAAGTATATGACAAATATGCATAAGTGGTACATAGATAAGGTATGTTTACTTTTCCTAAACTAGCTTTCTAATCTACTCCATGAAGAAGAAGCTATGCAATAGATGTGTCATCTATTGCAACATCTGGGTATTCTATTGTAACTGGTGGTGGTTTTGTTGCAACAGATTACCCATCTATTGCATAAGTTGCATTAGCTGGGTAATCTGTGAATAGATTCAGCGATCCATTTGTTGCATATTTCCACTATATTTTTCTTCTTCACAATTACTAACCTATTTAAAAATTGTCTTCTTATATACTAGTATGTTGATGAAATTCTTTGCCTCATGAGCTACAGGCAATTAGCGTACTCGGATGCTTATGATGCTGCCAATAAGATAATGGACCTCAACTTCTACAAAAATAACAAGGAAAGGTACAATGAGCTTATTACACTAGCGTGAACTCTCGGTGGGTTGAAATTTGATTCTTTAGTTTCTCGGTTCCAATGGGATGAAGATATGATTAAATATGTAAGAGGAAAGATGACATATCCATATGGTAAGAGTTGAACCAATGTAAAGAGAATTTTTACAGTCATGAAGATAGACGTTAAATATTTTTTGGCTGTTGAGATACTACTCGAAGAGGGAAATATTAAGGTTTATGACTGCAACTTATCTATCTTTGACGAGGTTATTTTTTCCCCATATACAACAACTATTAGAGTTAGTTCCCCAACTTGTTGAGACAAAGTAAATTTATGGATCATTTGCCAGTGGAAGTGTTGATGAAGTAAACATGAGATTTTGAAGGTCAAAACAAGGACATTGACCTTCCAAAAAATAAAACTATTTGCGTGTGTGGGTCATACGCTCTTGAACACATCGAATATTTACTGACCGGCACAAAAATTGTCAAGCCAACGACCCCTCTGTGTGATAATTGTCACAAATATACAGGAGGTATGAGATTATAAGGTACTAACTGGATGCTTAGAGCCTGTGTATAAAGAAGAAGATGTAGAAACACAAACACCATAACAATTATTTATTTCAAGTCAATTCACTTTACATGTAATGGCAATATTTTATGTCAGATGAAATTTGAATTTTTAATAATATAATAGATTATCTATCTGTTGTAATAGATAGACTATCTGTTCTAATAGATTGATTATCCGTTGTAATAGGTTGGTCATCTGTTGCATTCTGCATATGTTTCTAAGTCTATCTGTCACAACAAATATATAATTTGTTGCAACATATAATCTATCTGTTGCAACTGATAGGTAATCTATTGGAACAAATCAAAATAGTAGGAAGATCTGTTTGATAATTTCCAATAGATGACCTATATGTTGCAACACATGTCTAAATCTGTTTGATAACTTCCAACAGATGTTTTGTCTCTTGCAATAGATGCATTATCAGTTAGGATATTTGAATCTAGTATTCCATTTCAATTAATAAGTTCAAATCTAAGGATTAAATTAAATTCATAAAAAACATCAAATAAATCAAAGCCTTCAAAATTACATGAAATAACTCAACAAATAAATGAAATGTAAAAAAATTATTATAGGTACAGATGCTCTACTCAACAAATAAATCAACAATTTAACCTCTGTTGCAAACAATTCCTAAGGATAGGTTATTACTTTGACATACTCAAGCTATAAATATCTACTCTATATGGACAAGTTGTTTTTCATTCGGTGCTATGAAATTCGGCTTTGGTCGTCATGGATCTTTAGTGTCGCTTGCGTACAATTTTTGAGCTTTAGATTCTCTGTATTTCCATAAAAGAGTAGCATATCTTTTACGGAGTAATACAGCATCAAGTCCATCATTTGGTACTTGTAACCCTTCACTCAAATACTCGGCATAAGCGATAATAAAAAGACTGCAATCTCTGTATTTGTAAAAATCAAATAATTCATATCTTGCAATTAATGTAAGCATTATGAAATTTATGAAAGGAAACTAAATCATGATACTTACAGGCTACCAATAGGTTTTTGAGCAAGTCCGTTAACATACTCTACATCAAATGGATTACCCATTTTATCCCAGTAAGCTTTAATTGCCAACCAATCAATACGAACCTTTTGGTCCAAAAAGCCATTTATATCAAGGTAAGTAGGCAATACCTTGGCCAGCTTTTGTATCTCAAACGTCGGCCTAAAATATCCCTTTCTCGACATTGAGTCATAAACTCGTATGCACCTCTCTTTTGAACGATGATAGCCAACACCTAATAGAATTCATCACCACAATCGATTGGGATGTACACTTCGTCAATCAAATATCAAGTTAAGTCAGCTAGAATGCTAAAAGCTTTGATGATGTTGATTAAGCATTCCTTATTTCGAAAAACTTTCGGTTGTTGTTGACAATACCTATCGTGGGTATTATAGTTGTAAACTTTGTACAAATAATTATTTGTCATGTATCTATATTATTCTTGTATTTACAACTTCGCCTTCTTTTGGAGGTAGTAAAAAATGACATTGATATGTTGCACATATTATCAAATATTTTAGATTATATGACAATAAAACTAATATATAGATGCAATTAAATAAAGTATTAATTAATAGCAATATGTATGGCATTTGAACCTTATCATTCCAGCAAGTTTGCGGCTGTGACATCAAATGGAACCAATCCTTTGTTCGGGGATGTGCAACAACAAAGTCGAACATATCAAAACCACTATCCAATTTTTTTACTTTGTAATGTTCGTCATTTTATTTTCTACATGATTTATATGGGTTAATGTCATTTTCTTACAACAAGAATTATATAAATCAATATCTTTAAAGATGATTTATGTACTTGCTATTATGATGCTTTAACAGTTCATCGACAATCCATTCTGAATTGTCATTGATCACCTTTATTTGTTTTTTAGAGCCTCGTCTGAGATGTTGAACCCTTCAAACTTTCAAACTGATAGGCTCCAACTTTTTTTCTTCTTTAAAAGTAGTTGATGGATTATCAACTATGATATTATGCAGTTCAGTAGTAGCTTCTGTTGTGACATCCACTTGGAAAGACAGAATTGTCAATGGTAATCACAGAGATACAATAATTATCTATCTATTGTAATAGATGGATCATCTGTTGGGACAAATTTAAATAGGAGGAAGATTTGTACGATAATTTCCAATAGATGACCCATCTGTTACAACATATGACTCATCTGTTGGTATAAATTAAAATCATACAATGACTTATTTAATTTGTTGAAATAGACGGACATATGTTATAATATATAACTCATCTGATGCAACAGGTAAGATAACTATTGCAATAAATAATGCATCTAATACAACATTTATACAACTGTTGAAATAGATGTATGTATCTATTTGATAATTTTTAGCAGATGTATCATTTGTTGAAACATATATGTGTCTATTTGTTTATTGGAACAGATGATATACAATCACCTTCTTTAGCTCATGCTACTTTCCTGTGGCCCTTGTACATTGATCAAAGGTGAAAGACAAAGATAGGTGAGTTGAAATTTTGCTTTTTTCGATGTTTGATGATGCCTTGAAAATTTCTTTCCTTCTTCTTTTGGCCACCTTAATCTCTAGTGAAGTGTATGGATATGGAATCCTCTTTGATTGAATGACACCCCTCTTAAATGTCAATTTTTTTACATAAGCAGTTACTGCATTAGTAACATTAATCACTCAATCATGTTTTGCCTTGCAGTCTTGACATTTGCATGCAGAACATTCGCTGGAAGGGACAACATATGTATAACCAGTGTGATCATAATCATAATGGTTTGTTGTTTCAAAAACTGTAAGAGGTTCATCATTGGCCCTACAGCAGCACCACTACTGTAATATGCCACATTTTTGTGCTAGTCTATGAACCATCGTTCTGACGTGTATAAGCTATAATCCAAGTGATTTCCACATGTATATAAGTTTCATGATCTTTACCCTCATGTTTGAAGTACTATTGAGGTAAAAAAATGTTCATAGGAGTCACTTAGAGCCAAGTAGAGCTAAGATCCTTTGATTTATCTAAAGATTGTTATTCGATTCTACAAGAGTCTAATTTAAATATGTATAACATTTTATATACATGGAATTTTTCATATCAGGACCCACCAAATTGTATATAATTGAATTAGCTTTCCAACAATACCAATTTTGCAAAAATTCGAAAATCGAACGTAAAGTTATGCAGTTTTTCGTGTGAGGTAGTAAGTTGATGCCATAGCGATGTGACGCATTGAGATCGCATTATGGCACTATTTTTCATGCTAATTCAGTTTTTTTATGGGTCTAAGGGTATTTTGGTCATTTACCCTCACGCTAATCGATTTATAACATACAATTTCCGCCCCTAGAAGCATAAAATTGCTCCTTTACTCAATTTTTCTCTCAAGAACAAGATCAAACTAGGTTTCCTCAAGATCAAGAATTCCAAACAATGGATCAAGATCTGGGTTCAATCTCTCAAATATGATAATCTAAGGTATGTGGGGTTTGAACAAGAATAAATCTTTCATTTTTGTACCCAAAGAACTTGAATTTTATTAAAGATTTTGATGATTTACAGGTTGGGGTTTATACCCAAAGTATCTTGTTTTAAGTTTATGAACTTGCAAGTGATTTAATCATTGAAGTGCATGTTTATTCAACCGATTTATGCTTTGAATTGAGGATTTATACCATGAATTGCATATCCCTATTATAAATTGCTATTTTAAAGTGTTTCCAAGATAGTTGTCAAGAATTAATCTTCCTTATAAATCATGATTATTTAAGTATATATATATTCTTTAATTCCAAGGATGAATTTTTGAGATTGTTAAGTTATTTCAATTCTATTATTGTTGAGGTTTATTATGCTTTGGCATGATTTCCAAGTATGTTTATATTTTCATGCTTATTGCTGAAATTTCCAGATTTTAAGTTGATTCATGTTAGGCCCCACAAAGTTCCCTCATAGTTTGAGCCATAGGGCATGTCGAGTGAAGCATGATTCCGACCCTAAAAGATTGAGAATTTGCTTCCTAAGTGAGTAACATGTTAACCATATAGAATTTCCCTAATTTCTACTTTTTGCCATATGGGAAATCTTATAAGTTTTCCATCGATAAAAGATTTGCCCAAATCCAACACTCGGGTAAGAAGTTATGTCTAATTTAAGACTTAGATGTAAAACTGCATCATTTAACTGCTTGGCATGTCACGGAGAGGGTTGATTTGGCAATTGTCAATTTCTAGTGAAATCCCGTGATAGTAGCACATCGTAGAGGAGTCCCAGGTCCCAACCAGTGGGAAAAAACGATAGCTCCGCATCGCGGAGGCTAGCAATTTCCCAATTGTCAAATTCCAGTGAGCCACCGCGATAAGTGGCGCTTTGCAGAGGCCAATGAAATCGGGTTCCAGTTAAATTTTTATAATTTCACACAGATGTTTAAAAGGGCACTTTGGACCTTTTCCAAGTCTATAAAATCGTAGAAAGTAAATCAAAGCCATTTGCAAGCATCTTATGAGGTTTTTCTCAAGTTTTCTCTCAACATAAACCCTAAGTATCAAAAACCTCTTCCAAGAATCTCAAGAATCCACCATGGATTTCCTAAATTAAGTCAAGATTCAAGGTTCCCAAGTCAAAGACCTCAAGAATGCTCATTCTAGAGCACGAATAGAGTTCCAAAAGTAAGAGTTCATCAAAAGCTTCTAATTCAAGGTATGTGGGGTTTTTGAAAAAGGGTAACCCTTTCACCCTTGTTCCCAAAAGGCTATTTACATTACGAAATTCTTGAAATATATGAGGTTTTTACATGAATTTGAATTGGGTTTTTCACCCATTATTATTGAATGCATTATATTGTTATTTCCCATGAATTAAGAGTCAAATAGCATGGTTTCTAAATATTTTCTCAAGTATTTACTACTTGTATAAACCCCATGATTTTACTCCTTGATAAACTAATATTTGCATTGTTGAGATATTGAAGCATATGGCTATATTGAGATTTTGAGGTAACTTGCTGAAATCCCCAGATTTCCACATGATTTATGAACTTATATGCTATATATATATTATGCTCTTGATAAGCTTTAACTTGAGATTGAATAATGGGTTAGTAAGCCCTATTTGAGACTTGTGAAATTATGAACTCTTGTGCTATGAGCACCCATGTTTTGAGTATTTTGAGATAATTAAGAAACTAATTGACCTAATGGTCCTTGAGCTTTGAAATCCACTTCACTATATGAGATTATTGATTTTATTATTGGGTTCGTGGTGAACCATGTGATTATTCTAAAAGTGAATTTTTATGAGAGAAGCGTAGATAATCTAAAGAGAGTAGTATTTAGCACTGAGTGGGTAATTTACTATGATTTCTTACCCTAAAACTACGTGCCACCATAGGTTGGGATTGAGGCCGAGTTTATAATGATTATGATTGGGCCCGAGGCCGAGTTTCATTTAGTGATCACTAGACCTAGGTTATACTCCCTAGCAAGAGTATGACTCTCCTTCCTAACATGGGGTCTCTTCCTTAGGAGGATAAAACGTTGGACTCCATGTAGCTCGCATGGTTTATGTCAAATATGAGAATCTCCCTTGACATTTAGACTTCGAGATCAAATACTTATTTTCCTTTCATATAAGATATTTTCCTAAATAGTTGAATTGCAAAGATGTTTCCCCAACTAAAGTATTTTCTTGATGTGAGTTATTTCCTAAATAAAAGCATATTCCCTTGATATATTACTTTTATAAAGCCTTAAGATAAGTTGTTTTCATAAACTAGAATCCCTTTCCATTTGAGATGGAGTGATTTCCCTAAAGCTTGAGATGAGATATTTTCCCAAAGTGAATGAAATGCCTTCAAGTATGCTTTCAAGTTATATGATTCCGAATTCCAAGTATATGAGTTCTAAATAGTTATGAAATGTTGAGCATTGAATAAGTTTTACTCTCCATGAGACTTATGCATGAGTTGAAAGTATTGTTTAAAGTCCCTTAGCCTTTGGGTATTGAGAACAAGATAAGATTTCAAATTTTGAAATTAAACAATGATGACTCACGAGATTTGTGTTACATGCTCCATTCTACATGACTTATGAACTTCATATTTTATACTTGTTCAAGCCATGTGAGTCGTCTCATAATGCATGCTTGATTTTATTAAAGAAGATTGTTATTATTTTATTCATATGCATTCACTCCCGCATACTCAGTACATTCCAAGTACTGATCCACATATATGTCTAGGTGCTACATTGTGTCATAATGTAGGTTCAGGTGCTCAGTCCTAGCCTCACCCGTGATTCTTCAAGTACCTTGCCTACGTTTTCTACAGTGGTGAGTCCTCATGATTCGAGGACCGATCTTCAGATATTTACCGTACTTGAGAGACTATGTTTTATCTTCAGTTCATTTCGAGTTAGTTGGGGACCTGTCCTAACGGCTCTCTAGATTTTGATTTCCAGAGGCTTGTCAGACTAGTGTCAGACTTATGATGTCTTGAGGGTTCGATATTGTGGTTTTGTTCAGATTTCTCTATATTGTGGTCTTATGGACTAGGTATCTTTTCCATATTTCCTTTTATGTGATATGACTATGCTAGTGTTGAGTCCATTCTTATATTTAATTGAGTGTCATTGGTAGAAACTAGCTTCTTATATTTGAAGCATGGACCTTAAGCCCTAAGATTTAGTCTTGATATTTTAGGAAGATTATGATTTTAAGCCTTTCTGATGATTGTTTACCAAGTTTCAAGAAAGAAATTGATCTTTTGATCCTAAGCTAAGATAAGGAATCCTCATTGTTCATAAAGTTTGAGATTTAAAGAAGAGAAGCATAATTTGTCTTGATTATAAATCCTTATTCTATTTTAAGGTGGATTTCCTAAAAGTTTTGAGCAATAAGTATGGGAGTAGTATTTAGCACCGAGTTGGGTATGATTCCAAGGTTTCATGCCCCAGAACTACGTGCCACCATAGGTTTATAATTTTCCCATAGTGGTTTTAGACAAGTGATCACTTAAGTTAAGGTTATATACCGATGGCAAGGGTAGAACAGCTCTCTCCAATGTGGGAAAGACGTTGGACTCCATGTCAGCTCACATGGTTTATGTCGGTTAGAAAAAATTCCTACAGTCTCCCAAATTTCTAAAATCCCTAAGATTCAAAAGAAGTCATCTATTCTCCTTAAGATAAAAGTATATGTTTTGAAAGCTAGTGTTTTAAGATTTCCCAAGTTCCCAAAGTTTTCCCCGAAGTTCCAAAAATGTCCCCCATTTTTGAAACAAGCTTATTGAGTTACTTTATATCTATGCAGAATGAATTTTAGATTTCATTTAGTTTAAAGATTTGAGAACAAGAAGAGAATACAGAATTTAGAACTAAGTGTAATGACTCACGGAATTTATATTACATGCTTTATTATTTCATGATTTATGATATTTAGATTTCCGATTTACTCAAGCTATGTGAGTCATTTACATTAGCATGCATGTTTTATAAAGATTGATGATATTGTTTACTTATTACATGCATTCTCATATACTCAATACATCCTCAAAGTACTGATCCACATATATGTCTATGTGCTACATTGTCTCATAATATTGGTACAAGTTGTAGTAAGTGCAGCTAGAATCAGACAGTTGCAGATTCCAGCCAGCAGATGATGAGTCCTCCTATTTCGAGGACTTCAGTTAGATTTACTATTGTTCTATACTTTCTTATTCTTATGTATTGATTAGTGATAGTTGAGTTACGTCCTAACTAACTATAGTTAGTATAGTAGAGGCTTCACTGGTGTCAATTAGAGTCAGTTATGTAAACTTCAGTTTTTAGTTTTATTTTGTACAAGCAGAGTTGTATTGTATTCATCTTAATGTAGTTTTGTATAGATCAAGTTCAGAAAAGATTTATTTTTCACACTTTCCTTTAGATTTATGCGTCTTAAACAGTTGCTTATGAGTTATGCCAGTATAAGGGTTATCTTGAGATCACTTGTGGTCTTAAGCACCGTGTGACATTTTGGGACAGATTTTTGGGGCATTACAAACTTGGTATCAAAGCACAAGGTTCAAGTGTCCTAGGATGTTTGTGAATCCGTGTCTAGTAGAATGGTACGAAGACGTCTGTATTTTTCTTCGAGAGGCTACAGGGCATTTAGGAAATGTTTTCCTTATTTCAAGTCTCAGATTATGCTATAAAAAGGTCCTTTAAGAAACTTATACAGATTCTCATCTTGCTTTATCCAAACCATCTCTACCTTATTTTCAAGGTAACGAAAATTGTCAAGCATAAATTTTTACAGATAGAGCTTTCTCAAACAGTCCCCACAGATAGTTATGGGATTGTACTAGGCTCAAAAGTATCTCAGCAATGCATTTAAGTTTCAAACTTTGAAGAACTTTATTCATTTTCATGAAAATAGTGCACTAAGCCCAAGTCAGATGTTTTTTCAAATCCCTTCTCAGAATTCATAATGTAAATCTATACTTCCACATCTATGACTTATTCTTGAGATAACATAATTAGCAAGTTCCAGTTCCTCCCCAGATAATGCTCTCAGATTTACTAGTAGAAATTTCAGAAGTCACACAAAGGTCTTGAGAGGAGCTCCCTAGTGTGTTAAGTTCCTTAAGTCGAAAGTTTATGTTCTCACTCATAGGAGTTGTATATTCAAGTCAAAAAAGATATGGATTCAGATTCCTCATTATTCCTTCAATAGAGATAGTGCTCATAAGAGGAGATAGTATGAATCTAGATTGTTGAATAGAGTTTGCATTGAGGGATTTTGCAATCTAGATTGTTGTGATTCAGAAGTAGTAGAACCTTCTTATAGTTTGAAGTAAGGGTATAGAAGTGTAGTGACAAGAAAAGTGGGAATGACGATTGATAGAAAGTATAGAGATAAGCTTATGCATGCTATTGATTTTTACGTTATGGTAATATTTCCTGGTGTGTTCGTTTAGTGGAAGGTAGAGAATAAATTATTAGTTAAGGTGAATTGTTATTTTCTTGAAGTACGGAAGGAGTTATTGATGGTATTTATTGTTTTTGAAAGGTATAGGGTATTAATGAAGTGTTTGATAGTTTAGTATCATTAATTTAGGCTTTCCTTGGGGTTTCAAAAATGAGTTTTAGTTGAAACTTATAGAGTTATGAAAGAAGTTATGTGTATAGATGGGTGAATAGTAATGATGTGTGGAAGGAAGATGTATTAATGGATTGTAAATAAGATAGCACAAATGATTATGATTGATTATTGTTGTCATTCAAGGCTTTAGTAGACTAGTGTTTCTTGGTGTCTTATTTTATAGCTTTCGGGCAAGAATGGTATGTAAGGTGGGTTGTTAAATCATGTTTAACACTAGACCTTAAGTTTGAACAGTTGAAGGATATCTAGGTGGGTGTAATGATTTCTTGGCTAATACGGCT
The DNA here is from genome assembly GCA_030864225.1 of Capsicum baccatum var. pendulum. Lineage (NCBI taxonomy): Eukaryota > Viridiplantae > Streptophyta > Magnoliopsida > Solanales > Solanaceae > Capsicum > Capsicum baccatum. Next base: position 69,102,135 of record CM061552.1, on the reverse strand, counting down.
ATTTGCAAGGAAGTGATCTAGTAGGCGTAAACCATGTATTGTTGACACCTAATTTTTGCCCTCCACAACTACGTTTAATCTCGAGTTTCTTTGATTTTCAAATAAAATCGCAACAATTATTTTTTCCAAATAAATGCATTTTAAAATATGTATTTAGGCTAAATTTGTTATTTAAGTGATAATTATATATTTTTGTATTTAAATATACGAGATTGTATAAATGATGTCATTTAAATGAACAATTTTTATCAATATCAAATTTTAATTAGGGATTACTTTTGAAACTAAATTCAAATGATTAAGATCTTGATTTAAATATGATCTACTCTGAAAATAATTTATTTGGATAAATACTTGTTTAATTTTATTAAATCAAAAAGTTTGGGATGAAACGGTTGATAATTCACATGGGATCTTATTTTAATTTAGCCAATTTATTGAATTGGGCTATAATTGAAATTAATTAGGCCACAATTGCAAGGTAATTGACTAACTAATTCTCAATTGGCCAAGATTGGATGAAATGGGTCAAATCTCATGTCAGCTTGGCTATTTTGTAAAGTAATAATTCCAGTCCTAATTTATTCTAACCTACCCAGGCCCAATACTAAGTCACCAGCCCTTGTTCTTTTTTTTTCAACACATCTTGACCTGGCCCAATCCTCTTAATCTCTTCCCTAACCTAGCAAACAACAGCAAACACGCTTCTGGCTTCCAAATCGTGAACAGTCAAACCTATCTCCCCCAAAATCAACCTAGCGCTCAACCAATATCAGTAAAGACGTAACCGGATTCTCACAACCAACAACCCATAACCAACCCATTTGTAGCCTCCTTCACGTGCCTCACGCGATAGTACAACAAGGAAGACCCTCGAAGCTTCTAGAAAAAATAGCCTAGGTGTCATCTCCAACGGTTTAATTCCACAAATTTGGGGATAACTCATATAGATTCGTACATATTTGGTAAAGTTTCATTGGTTCTTGGGTACATTTTTGTCTTTCCCGAATTTGATTGGTCTACTGGTTTCGGATTTGTGGAAAAAATCCAAATTGGTTACGATCTAGGGATCTTAGGGGTTTTGAATTTCGAATTCCCTAGGAAAAAATCCCCAAGATACCCCCCAATTTCCGTCTTCTATATAAGAACAGATTAGGTCACAGCTATAGGGGTTGGATTTTTTACGATCTAGCTTGGGGGGGGGGGTCTTTATGGAGAATGAGGATTCAAAAATCGTGGGTTGGAAATTTTGAGGAGGTCTTTCTCTTCTTTCAGAGGTTAGGCTCGAAAAGTGGGAGATTGAAAAATTTATGAAAACTAGAGGTTGGAAAATTGAGAGGCAGAAAGAGGGGGGTTCAAAATTTTCCAAGGAAGTTAGGTGGGAGAAAATTTCTTTTGGGTTAAGAAGAAAGGGTTTTGGGAAAGGGCTATTTTGTTTTTGGGAAAATAGTAGTTTTTGTTCAGCAAAGATCTAAGAATGGTAGTCGTCTAGTCGAGGCTTTTGCATCGATACTAATTTTCTCAGTGGTGGTGAAGCCCAAAGGAGCTCGAAGTTCCGTTTTGCTGCCCCAAAGGAGGTAAACACACGCTTATCCCTTTTAATTTCATTGTTTCTTGCTTCATCCCTCTTTCTTCGTAGAAGTAGTTATTTATTTGTCATGAATGAGGCTGGGTTGTCTGCTGCAAAGGTCTTGAAGGCCATAGGTTTTTTGGTGAAAGCTATGTTGGTTGTATTATCTGGTTGTGATAATTTTTTGCCTTAGCTGCTACTTTTTGTCATCTCCATCTGGCTTTGTAATCTATTGCTTATTTTGCCATTGTTGATTAGCTTAGCCCTGACTTTTATTAAGATCAATAATGGTTGTTTGGGTCGCTGGTTCATCAATTAAAGTTTTCACCTTTGGTGTTCGTTCTATTATTTACTTAAATATCATGGGGTTTCATTAGCTAATGTTGTAGTCTAGTTGGGGGTTTCATTAGTGAGACTACTTCTCAAACTCCTTGGGCTTCTCATATGCCAAAAGGACAATGAATAAGGTCTAAAACATGCAAGAAAATCCTAGGATTCCTCGACAACTATTTTATTTGAGTCTTTCAAAATAAGGAGGAGGATTGAAACAATCTATCATTTTGCTCCTTGTCACTGTTTGTCGTTAGCGTAACTGTTGAACCGGTAATGTTCGATCCTCTAGTTTCCGTCTTCCTTGATTCTTTCTTTTCGTTATTTCATAGTTGCAGAAATTTTTGTGTAGCTCTGTTTGCTGAACTGTTTGTTGCAGAAGCCTTAGAAGGCTATAGGACTTTCAATCGACTGTTTGATCAAGAAGTCATCCATATTGGTTTGTTTTTGTTTTGTCAAAGAAGATTTGATTTGCTGGTTGTTCTATTATATTGATTTTTTACTACCTCATCCATATAAATTAGCATTTCATTTTGAAAATCCTATTTTTGCTGAGATTATATGATTACTTTGTTCAGCTTGAATGTAAGTTGTTAATTTCCTTTTGTGCAGCTTTTGTTCGAATTCAATACAACTTTGTGTAATCCTGCGCTAGTTTATTATAGCTTGTAGTTGTCATTCTGATTTTTGTGTCATTACTCAAGATGGCATTTCTATTCTGTGGGTGTTGGTTTTTCCTGGGTTGACTCGTATTTAAAGTTTGAAATATTGTCATGTGATCAACGTTTTCTTTTCTCCCCGATCGATTATTTTCTTACACAGTTCCTCCTTTCTTCTAGTCAAATGTCTATCATCTCGACCTTTCTTATAACTGGTTATCTTCTCTTTGTTTTGACATTATGCATTAATCTCTTTTTTTCCTATATTCAAAATACTCTCTCATGAAGTTTGAAGTGTTCACTATTAAGGTATAGAATTTTATAACTAAAGACGTTTTCTTTCATGAAGATTCAAAGGCTCCATATGTGTATGAGCATGTTAATATATATATATGTGTGTGTGTGTGTGTGTGTGTGTCATGGCATCACATTCTGCAATTTACATTGCATCTTGAATTGTGTTAATGAAGGATGGTCACTGCCTCTATTTCAGGTACCTGTTTGTGCTAACAAATGTCTTTGAGATCATGCTTTAGGTGTTGATTAATTCTCCGTTGTGATTGAGTGCCATTAGATGTAGAATGTGTGATTTCTCTGAGGAAATTTTATGTTAAAATCTTAGTCTAAGTTTAGATATTTTTCAAGAACGAGCCTTTGTTTGGACTAAGAGTTTTCACCAAACTGTTTATTGTCTTTCAGTTGGTCTTCTCAAACGGGGGCTCGTCTTATCCCTACATGCATAAACAACTATTCCAAATTCATCGTGAAGGTGTCACCATTTTCAAAAATAATGTCTAACTGACTGGTTAAGGTCCGTGTCATGTTGTTCTTTAGTTAGTTCTTTAGTTAATCATGTATTAGTTATCTTTATATTTTCTTCCTTCTTTGTTTAACCGCATACCAACCTTTGTTAATTTGCCAGCTTTGTTGATTATTTAAGATCCGTACATTGCCCTTTTTAGTTAAACCCGCATTAGTTTCCTTTTAATTTTTTCCTCTCTTTGATTGATCATGTGTTAGTAGGATTCCTTTGCTTTATTTTACTTTCCTCCCCCTTCTTTCTTTGCTAGATTATATACTAATGTGTTTTATGTTCTCTCCTTTGCATGGAAATCATTTGAGTCCTACACAGACTCTTCCCTTTGTGCATATTCATCATGGGACACTGAGGCCTACTATGTCTATTGAGTCAAGCCCGAAAGAGAATCTACCTCATGGCGTACAGACGCGAGGAGTCAAAAGGAGGGAAATGGGTCAAAATCCCATCTTGGAAGCAGCAAAGGAAATTTGAAAGTCTCATCTTTTTTATTTACTTATTCATTGTAGCCTTCATTTGTCTATTTTTATCCATTCAGTTTATTTCTTTATTCATTCATTCAGGCCACAAAGCCAAAATCGTATTTAATACAGGTGGAGCAAGATTCGAGCCAAATGCTCGAAAACTAGAATAGGACAGGTGAAATGAGTCGAAGGCCTAATTAGACTAGGACATGTTTTGTTGGTTTGGTCCAATGGCCCAAATCCCTTACTTCCTCCCCTTCCCCCTGTTCTTTATGTTTATTTTCCTTATGTGCTTTGCGAACCTAGTTAAATCCTTAGTCGAGTGGCTAAAAAACTAGTTTTGCATAAGCATCAAAATATTTCTAAAATCGCTTTCTTTTCAAAAAAAGTCAATTTTTTCTTTTTCAAAGTTAGACAAAGACGTTTTCAAACAGTCTGAATAACCGCAAGTTAGCGGATGTTTTAGGTGCCTAACACCTTCCTAAAATGTTAATAGGAACCGCTTATCTAGAATCTCTAACTTAAAACGATTTTCCTGTTTTGAATCATTTTGAAGTAACTCTCTAAAGGTTTCTTAATTCCTTTTCAAAATTAAGTGGCGACTCTCTTTCAAAATGTCAAAATTTTCGCAAAACAAAAATGGCGACTCTGCTGGGGATTTTACCTAGGTTCTAACCAAATGTTTGATTTTTGTCTTTTGATTAACTGTTTATATGTTTATGTATTTTGATTCTGTAAAGTTTAATTATCACATCTCATGGCATATTCCTGCATTATTTAACTGTTTTGCGGTTTAGTGGATGTCCTGGTCCCTGCTATTCACTTCCAAAATATGTTGGAATTACGAACAGCTTATTTTCACTTGAGTCTTCTGATGGTTGTTCATATTTTCAAACTTAAGTTGTCCACTTGAGAACCAGTATTTAAAACCACTCTAGACACCAAGGATAGAACGAAATCAAAACCCTATTTTAGGCATAAGCCTAGGATGACCCAATACCCGAGTGGGGTATTGGGACCATTAGAAAACCTGCCCTGCGTCTATTGACCCTGAGTCAATTACAGACGAATCATATTTATGTGTTGAAAAAAAATACATGTTTGTCTAATTCAATCCAATATCCTTTGGGGTTGGGGGAAGGATTATCTTTGTCTGCTTTCATGTAGGATATGGCTCAACTACATTCCCACGAAAAGTTCAAGATGTTACTAAACCTGATGATTTCTTGAAACTATGGTGGGACTACATGAGCGCAGAAGAGAAAAAGATTGTTAGAACATACATTGGGCATATTCCTTCTTTGATCGAGATGGACGCTTGGCCCGAAATGATCCATGTACTAACAACTTTTTGGGATGATCAAAATATGGTATTTCGCTTTGAGGATGTTGAATTGACTCCTACCATTGAAGAGGTATTGATTTGTTACGAGAGTACGGAAATGTGTTTTAAGAGAAGGGACACGCCTGATAAGAACATTTTAGTCCCGGTTGTATGGGATTGTCAAAAGATCAAGAAGGTATTTTTAACTGACGACGACACCTGGCTAGGAGAACGTGATGGAGCAACTATCACTTTTCGTGAGTTGTATCATCGGTTCAGAAGATTCAATGCTTTTCATAAATTTGGGCATAATTTGAGTCAGAAGCAAAATGGAAGGAGACGAGAGCCTTTGCGTTTGCAGTAGGTCTACTTGGAACCATGGTGTTCCCACAGGGGGAAAATGGCACAATTCATCCGACTGTTGTCGCAGTGACCCATGCACTCTTCTTTGGAATGGAGTACAATTCTAAAAAGGTATTCCATAACTTAGCTCCCATGATTGTTGCTAACATATATCAAGGTTTAGGAAGGTGGCAAGTTAAGAATCGTTTCTTTCAAGGCTGGAACCTTATATTACAATGGTGGATGATGGTGCATTTGGTGAAAAATCCTAGAACGGCACAACCTGGCCATAAAACAAGGAGGAATCTGCTAGAATCACACGACATATGGTTGTTTTAACACAAGTTCAAAAGGGAAGCATCTCATGAATTTTGGTTTAAGACTCTTGGAGAATTAAAAGATGATGATGTCCAATGGTCCATTAACTATCTTTGTTCAGGGAAATACATTATTCGAGGAGGCGAGTGGCCATTTTTAGTGCTTCCGAGTCTCAGGGGAACTCGTCCCTACAATCCGGGCAGAGTTCTTAGGAAATTCGAGATCAAGTAGGAGACGCCTCAAATCAATTCTATGCTCATATTATTCACCGAATATGATGAAAGTGAGCCCCTGCTCAAAGACTACATGATAAATGGATGGAGAAGGAGAAGGTGGATGGAAGTCTCTTTCCGTATAGGGTATGAACCTGAAGTCATCGACACTTGCAAGGAGTAGTTAAAAAAGAGCCTCGCCGGAGCATTGATTCCGGGGCCGAACGTGCCCACTCGGGTCATGGATGTAGAATCCGAACATTAGATCCGAGTCCATAGGCTTCAGGATGAGTTTCAGAAAAGTAAAATTGTGCACCGACAAATGCATGTAGAAGATGCTTTAACAATACGTATGTTGAGTGAAGAGTTGAAAAGAGCTAGGCAAGAGGCTTATGATGCTAGGTAGTGTTTAATCGATTTAGATGATATCATGGCCTCTCAACTCGATAGTATAGGAAAAATGACTTACGACAGCAAGGCATAGTTATGCGGGAGTCATCTGATCATCAATACGTATCAAATAGCATAGGAGGTGAAAAAGGAAAAGAAGGCAAAGGCAGACGAAGGAGCCTCCGGTAGCTAGTTTTTCTATTTCCCCTGCGTGGGAACTTATTTTCTTTCATGTTATTTCCCTTTTTTTCCTAAAGATTGTATCCCTCTTTTGTTATCTTTTGTAGGCATTTATGACCTTTTTCGTGTCTATATAAGTTAGGAGATAATGGATTGACTTTAAGGAAGCATATATTTTCTTCAAAATCGTTAGGCCTGAACCCTTGGCTCAAAAAGGGTCACCCCAGTTAGGATACGCATTATTATAACGTTTTGTGTAATATAATTATTTTATGTGCTTATGTGTGTTGTTTGGATCAAAGGAAAGTTTATCCGCTATACTCCTATGGATGAATTTGGCTATGACTCAAATAACTCTACATGGTTATTTCTTGTCAAATATTTTGCATTACTTATCACATACGGAAACTAACACATCTGCCTTTAAGTTGTTTTACTTTAAAGATAATAGAAACTACTCCGTGTTGATAAAAGCTGGCAAAACATCCCTACTTCACCTGGTCAAAAGCGCACAAAATCCCATACTCTGACCATCATTCAATAATAACTGGGAATGATGAAGAAAATGCATTGACCATCAGGGACAATCTAATAGCGGAAAAAAATGAGATGACTGCGGAATTCGCAAGAAAGCTTGAAATACATCAGGAGGAAATAAATCGTACTCGAGATTTGGCTCACCTGGACATCACTGTTAATGATCCGCTCCAGGAGGACACAAGACTCCACTCCAAATCCCTTCCCTTAGTACGCCTATTCTCGGGTATCAGCCAAATAACATATCGTCCGTCTCTGACTCTCCACTTGTCCAAAATACCAATCGTGAAAATAACCCAGATGCTTACCATCCACAAAATCCATCTCTAACACCAAAAAACCCATCTCCGAATCCATTCCTAAATCCCCAGAACCTATTTGCAAATCAACAAAATTCGTGTCCAAATCCACAAGATTCACTCCCAAATCCACAAAATCAATCCCCGAATCTTCCATTGAATCTGTCCCCGAATCTACCAAATTTGTTTCTAAATTCACAAAATCCTTCTCAGATGCCACCAAACTACTCGTAAATTCCACAAAACCTTTCTAAATTTCAAAACGTCCTCCCCATATATCAACTAACTTTCTTTCATCCACAAAATCAAGCCTCCCTTATAAATCCCCCTAATGCCATCATATCCCCTGACATCTATAATCCCCTTCCTAATCCCAAGATGGACCATTACAAAGAGAAAGAGAATGAAGAGATCATAAGGATCAAAGAATCACATGGAGTGAGGGACCACAATGGTTTAGGGTACGATGACTTATGTGTTCACCCTGGAGTAGATCTACCAGAAGGGTACAAGGTCCCCAAGTTTGAAGTGTTTGATGGAGCTGGAAATCAACCGGTGGGGGGGGTGAAATAAGGTGTTATTAATGTGCCTATTCAGCCGAAGTTTAAGCGGTGAAGCCTTAAAGTGGTTGATGTCTCAGAAGCTAAAAAGTTGGACTGGTTGGAAAGCATTTGCCAAGGGTTTCCTCGATGGGTTATCATTCAACATTGAAATAGTCCCGGCCCGGTATTCATTAGATCAAATCAAACAAAAGAGTAATGAGAGTTTCTGAGACTATGTTTTTTGTTGGAAGAAGGAAGTTGCCAAAGTGCAATCCCCTATGTCCGAGGAATAAATAGTAACTATGTTCTCTCGCGCTCAAGAAGAAGAATATTATACCAGGATGGTGTCTGCTGTCAGGGCAAATTTTACAGATTTGGTAAAAATAGGAGAATCATTGGAAGAAGGTATTCAGATAGGAAAAATTGCCAAGACCCCGACATCATTCGGGACTGCCATGTTCTCGAAGAAGAAAAAAGAGGATATAGGCGCAATTTTTGCTAGTTTTGTTGCAAAAACAAAAAAGAGGTTCAAATCTAGGAATGCTCTCTCTTTTCCGTTGTCACCAAGCCTTCAACATGTATTGTACGCCCACCCCCAATACTAAGCTTCACTTTCAAATGTCCAACCTCAGTACCAAACTCCAATCCTAAACATCCAATCCCAATACCAAGCTCCACAGCCAAATATCTTTCCCCAATACCAAATTATCAGTCTCATGTCCAATCTACTTTTCCAAATAACCGAACAAATATCCAAGCACCTCCAAATTATCATCAAGTACCTCCTCCTGCAAACCAAAGCCAATATAACCCCCCACATCCAAACTATGAAAAGAAACCTCCCCAAAACTTCACACCACTAGCTGAAAGTCGCACTCAATTGTTCGAAAGATTGAAGAATATCAGTCATTTACAACTGATACAATTAAAGCCTTTCAATCCCAACTCCCGATTTTATCATCTCGATCAAAATTGTGCCTATCATTCAGGAGTAGCAGGGCACAGTACTGAGGACTGTATTACCTTGAAACATAAGATCTAAGATCTGCTTGCTCAAAAGGTTATCACGCTTCAGTCACCGATACCAAATGTCAACAGTAACCCATTGCCTAATCAAGGGGGGCCTATAGTTAACATGATTGAGATATAAGGAGAATGGGTGTCTAGCAAGACTATTACTAAAGTAAATTCAAAAAAGTGCAAAAGGGCGGAAGAGGTAGAAAAGATAGAAAGAGTCGTGGCTTCCTTAAGTGTCATTGAGAAAGCCCCATTTATAGTGATGATGGTCCCGATCCAAGTGTACACTTCCCCGCCAAGGAAGGAATTTATTGTACAGACCGCTGCTGCCCAAGGGATAACACAATCGGGATGATGCTACATCCCTGAAGAATTGATCAACAAAAAAGATTCACAGAAAAGGCCAATCAATGAAGGGGAGGCTAAGGAATTTTGGAGGCGTATGCAACCAAAAGACTATTCAATTGTCAAACATTTAGAGAAGACACCAGCCCAAATTTCCATTTTGGCATTATTAATGAGTTCGCAATACCACCGACAAGCTCTATCAAAGGTCTTGGATGAAGAGTATGGTCCCGCAAAAATGACTGTTGAGAACCTGGATACGATGATAGCAAATATTATGGGGAGTCATCACATATCATTAAGTGATGAAGAGTTGTCGTTTGAGGAAGTGATGCACAACAAAGCCTTGCACGTCACTGTCATTTGCCAAGACTATGCGATTAATCAGGTATTAATAGATGACGAATTTGGTGTGAACATTTATCCTCTCTCCACATTGGTTCAAATGGGATATGATTTGGGGAAAATTCATCAAAGCCACGTAAATGTGAGAGCATTTAATGGAGGGCAGAGAGATACCATAGGAGAAATTGATTTGTACATCTAAATGGGACCTGCTAAGTTCAAAACTAAGTTTCATGTTATGGATATTCATCCTAGCTACAACCTGCTCTTGGGAAGACCAGGGATACATGGTGCAAAGTCAGTTTCATCACCCCTTCATCAACTATTGAAGTTCATTTGGGAGGATCATGAAATAGTCATCCAAGGGGAATGAAGCTGAGTGGATCCTCCCAATGGTTATGTGCCAGTGATTGAAGATGTTCCAAAGGGTAGTACTTTCTATACGGTGGAAATTGTAAATGCTGTGGAGAAGGATCTGACGCTCAAAGCGCCAATGCCTTCTATCTATAAAATAATTGCGACGGTGATGTTAAGAAACGGATTCGAGCGTGGCCGAGTTTTGGGTAAGAGTCTGCAAGGAATTATTGAGCCTATCATGATCCCAGAGAAGGCCTTTAAGTATGGGTTAGGATATCGACCTACAAAGAAGGATGAGATTGAGAATAAATTAGAAGTGAGTCTATTTAGGCCCTCACCGCTCCTGTACCAGTCATTTATCATGCATGAGATATCGAATGATGATGGTATTGGGGTTGGGATAGGAAATTTCTTTGAGGGATGCAATGTTGTACCATAAGATTTCCCAAAGTATAGTGGGGTGAAGAATATTGCACCAGGGGAGGCCTTGCAAAATTGGACCTCCACTCCATTCATAACCCATCATCCATCGTGGTAGATAAAAGGGCAAATACTAATAGTTTTTTAAAATTGGTGATGATCCGAATGAGGCCCCGTGATCCACCCTTTACATCTCAAATTTCCTTTTCGTATTTTACTGCTTTCAAAAGGCATGGGCTTGTGTTTGTACGAGTCATGAGCCATAGTTTGTAATTATCTCTCAAACTTTAATGAAAAGGCCTTCCCTTATTTTGAAAAAAAATATTAATAATAATAATAATAAATTATTTTTTGAAACACCACTATTTGTATATTTTATTATTATCTTGTTATCATCTAACTTGGTTTGTTTGTTACAGTAATCGTAACTCAAAACCTGTCAATGTCATGTCATGTCAAAGCTTAGATAAACAAAATGTGGGGAATGATGATGATTGGAAGGGAGGTGATGAGAAATGATTAGTTGAAGATGTAGAAGAGTTTGAGAACCGGGAGAAGCCCAATCTAGAGGAAACTGAAACAGTCAACCTCGAAGATAATGATGAAATCAAAGAAACAAGTGTCAGTGTCCACCTTGTGAAAGCACAAAAGAGAGCTCATTCACTATTTGCAGGAATATATTGACGTGTTTGCTTGGTCCTATGATGATATGCCGGGATTGAGCACCAGCATTGTATCGTATAAGTTGCCGATAAATCCAGAGTTTGATCCAGTCAAGCAAAAAATGTGAAAATTCAAGCCAGATTTAAGTCTAAAGATCAAGGAAGAAGTGACAAAACAAATCCAGTCTAAGGTTATGTAGGTCACAAAATATCCGACGTGGTATAGCCAACATTGTCCTAGTGCCAAAGAAAGACGGCAAGATTCGAATTTGTGTTGTCTATAGAGACTTGAATAGAGCAAGTCCTAAAGATAATTTTCCGTTGACCAATATCCACATCCTCATAGATAACTGTGCAAAGCATGAAATGTAGTCATTCATTGATTGTTTTGCCGGGTATCATCAGATATTGATGGATGAGAAAGATACAGAAAAGACGGCTTTTATTACGCCCTGGGGTGTTTATCATTACAGTGTAATTCTGTTTGGTCTCAAAAATGCGGGTGCAACATATATGAAGGCTATGACGATGATTTTCCATGATATGATCCATAAAGAGATTGAGGTGTACGTGGATGATGTAATTATCAAATCCCGTGAGAGTTCGGATCATCTGACCATCTGGGAAATTCCTCAACAGATTAAGAAAGTACAGTTTAAAGTTAAATCCTGCTAAGTGTGCTTTTGGTGTGTCACCAGGGATGTTGCTGGGGTTCATAGTCATCAGAAGAGGCATCGAGCTAAACCCATCCAAAATCAAGATGATTCAGGACTTGCCACTACCGGGAACTAAGAAGGAAGTTATGAGTTTCATGGGTCGTTTGAATTACATTAGCATGTTCATCACTCAATTGACAATCATATGCGATCTAATTCTCAAGATGTTGAAGAAAAATGCATTGAATGAGTGGATAGAAGAATGTCAGAGGGATTTTGACCGCATCAAGAAATATCTGTCTACACCGCCGGTTTTGGTTCCATCAAGAGAAGGAAAACAATTATTTCTTTACCTGACAGTCTCAAAAAATGCTTTTGGATGTGTCCTCAAGCAACATGATGAGACTAGTAGGAAAGAGAAATCCATTTACTACTTGAGTAAAAAGTTTATGTCATATGAAGCCCGTTACACTCTTATAGAAAGGAGATGTTGCGCTTTGACTTGGGCCACACAAAAATTGAGCCATTTTCTGTCTTCGTATATGACATACCTAATTTCGAGAATGGATCCATTGAAGTATATATTCCAGAAGTCCATGCACATGGGAAAGCTAGCCAAGTGGCAAATGTTGCTGAGCGAGTTTGACATCGTGTATGTAACTTAAAAGGCAATCAAAGGGAAAGCTTTGGCAGATCATTTGGCAGAGAATCCATTTGATGATAAATATAAACCACTTTGAACTTACTTCCCAGATGAGGAAATTCTATTCGTGGGAGAATACATTACAAAAATCTACCCTTGATAGAGGTTATTCTTTGATGAAGCGGTCAACTTTAAAGGTTCAGGAATTGAAGCAGTGTTGGTCTTAGAAATGGGTCAACATTATCCAGTAACTGCTAAGTTGAGTTTCCTATGAACGAACAACATGGAAAAATATAAATCTTGTATCCTGGGTCTCAAATTGGCACTTGATATGGGTGTTAATGAATTGCTAGTCATCGGGGATTCAGATTTGCTGATTCACCAGGTACGGGGAGAATAAACGGTAAAAAATTCCAAGATTACTCCTTATGTTGAGCTGGTATAAGAATTATGTGGAAAATTCAAAGAATTTGATTTCAGACATATCCCAAGGATACAAAATAAGTTTGCTGACACTTTCGCCACTATATCCTCTATAATTCGGCACCCAGATCAGAGTTACATAGATCCTTTGGAAATAAGCTTAAGGAGCAACCCGCGCATTGTGTACACGTTGAAGAAGATCCCGATGGAAAGCCATGGTACTATGACATTAAAAGGCATTTAGAATCTGTAATATATCCTGAAGAGTCTAGTAACAACAAAAAGAAAACAATCCAGTATTTGGCAAAGAACTACTTTCCAAGTGGGGAAATTCTTTTTAGGAGGACACCTAATTTAGGATTTTTAAGATGCGTCGATGCTGCAGAAGCCAATAAATTGATAAAGGAAGTACACGCGGGAGTTTGGGGGCCCCACATAAATGGGTTTATCCTTGCCAGAAAGATCCTGAGAACTGGTAACTTCTAGATGACCATGGAGAATGATTGTAGTAAGTATGTACAAAGATGTCCAAAATCTCAAACACACGGAGATTTGATTCAAATGCCTCCACACGAGCTTCATGCAATGAATTCACCTTGACCTTTCATACCTTGGGGCATGGATGTTATCGGACCAATAGAACCATCAGCATCAAATGGGCATAGATTTATTTTGGTTGCTATTGACTACTTTACTAAGTGGGTTGAAGCTTCTTCATACAGAGCCATCACTAAGAAAGTGGTTGCAGATTTCATCGGGAATAACTTAATTTGTCAATTTGGAGTGGCGGAATCAATCATTACTGATAATGGGGAAAACTTGAACAGTCACTTGATGAATGAAATTTGTGATCAGTTCAAAATCGTGCATCATGACTTAACCGCATATCGTCCACAGATGAATGAAGCCATGGAAGCTGCCAATAAGAACATCAAGAAGATCTTGATAAAGAGGGTCAAAAATTATAGATCATGGCATGAGATGTTACCTTATTCTTTGATAGGATATCGTACAACAGTTCGAACCTCCACCGGGGCGACCCCCTATTTGCTTGTTTACGGGAATGAAGTTGTAATACCTGCTGAGGTTGAAATACCTTCCCTGAGGATTATTCAAGAAGCTGGACTAAGTAACGAAGAATGGTTTCGTGCTAGTTGTGAACAACTTATGTTGATTGATCAAAAGAGAATGGTTGTTGTGTGTCATGGTCAGTTATATCAGCACAGGATGATTCGTGCTTTCAATAAGAAAGTGAGAGCTCGAACATTTGAAGTTGGGCAATTAGTTCTAAAACGCATACTCCCCCACCAAGAAGAGTACAAGGGTAAGTTCGCTCCTAATTGGCAAGGTCCATACATAGTTCGCAAGGTACTATCTGGAGGGGCTCTGGTTTTTTCTGAGATGGATGGCCAAGAGTGGACCAAACTAATCAATTCTGATGCAGTAAAAATATACTATGTTTCAAGGACGTTCTAGTTTTGTGGTTCTTAGTTTATCTGTAATCGCCATGTAATAATGTTTATTATGATGTTTAATTGCTTAGAACTCCTTTTCTTTATGTACGAACTACGTTTGACCTGAATTCCCAAGAAAGGGATACGTAGGTGGCCTATGTTGGCTTTGGTCAACCCCTCAGGATAATTTATCATTTCCCTTTATGTAAGAACTACGTTTGACCTGAATTCCCAAAAAGGGATGCGTAGGCGACCTATGTCGGTTTCGGTCAACCCCTTAGGAAAATTTTATCTTTTCTCTTTATGTATGAACTACGTGCTGACCAGAATTCCCAAGAAAGGGATACGTAGGCGGCCTATGTCAGCTTTGGTCAACCCACTAAAATTTATAGCATAGTCTTGAACTACGTTTGACCTGATTCCTGCTTCAACGGGATACGTAGGCACCCTAATGGCTCGGTCATATAACCTCAAGAAATGGAATCTGGGGCAGAATTTATGAGAAGGAATCTCGAAAATTCACAAGAGAAGATTAACATCCAACAAAGAGGATGAAGATCGGCAAAGGCTTCAGATCCACTCAAGATGATATCATCTCAGACTACTCTAAACTGGGGCAGAAATTTTGAGGGAGGCCTCAAAATTTCCACCAAATACTGGAATATATTTCAAATTCCCCAGCACCAGAGGTTTAAGACAAGATCTTGAAGCCACCAACTGTGACAAAGTCTAGGTAGACTCAATTTCTGGCTATGACAGAACTATTTAAAGAACCCTCCAACAATGATGATGAGTTTTGGAAATCCTCCACCAGATATAGTCAAAATCAAGAGACAGATGTTCTCGTTGAGCTATTACATGACATGATTGGCAGAGATCTTCTAAAGTTTTATATAAGCTTTCGAAACTATCTTTTAAAAATTAAGACTACTTTCAAAAATCTATATAAATCTTTTACTTAGTGATTGCCTAGACATCAATTAGGACGGAGAGTCGGGGATGGAAGTCCCAACATGAAAAAGTACCTGAAAGATGGCGTGGGGAAAAGCAAGGATCGAAGGAGGTCAACACAGAGTAGTTTCGTTCAAACTAATCATTTTTGTGGATGTAGGGATCGATACAAAAAAATGAGTGTTTCTTTCGAAAAATCCCCAAGCAAGTCGGGATCCATGACAGAGCATATAATGCTTAATAACAGTACTTTTGGTAGCCCAAAAATGGGCTCAACACCCTTTTATCGATGACCTTTTGAATTGTCCATCTCATTTCTTGAGATCACGGAGGACAAACAAAAGTGTCTTGTCTTTTTTACAAATATTGTATTTAGAATTTTTCTAAAAATGGTAGCTAGAAAAAGCAACTTTGTGTCTACTAATCGTCTACCTTAAGTACAGGTACATGTACAAAGCAAGACGCTAACAAATGAACTCAGGTGAAACTATTTTTAAATTACCAAGAGGGCCATTTCATATCATTGTCAAGAGGGCCATTGCATATCATTTCCAAGAGGGCCATTCATATCATTGCCAAGAGGGACAATGCATATCATTGCTAAGAGGGACATTTATATTATTTCCAAGAGGGTCATTTCATATCATTACCAAGAAGGTCATTTCATATCTGTTGACGCGCTAGACAAAAATACTGGCGTCGAGGATATTATCATCATTTAATATCTGTTGACATGCTAGACAGAAACGCTGGCATCGAGGATATCATCATCATTTAATATCTATTGATGCACTAGACAGAAATGCTGGCATCGAGGATATCATCATCATTCAATATCTATTGACGCGCTAGACAGAAACACTGGCATCGAGGATCTCATTATCATTTTATATCTGTTGACACACAAGAAATAAATTCTGGCATCGATGATATCTTATCTTTTTATGAATCAGCATCTGAATGCATCAAGAACACACGATTTGAAGGGACGCATTTAAGTCTCTATCTAAGGATGAATGATATATAAAATTTCCTAGAAATTGACAATTTGAGGGTCGTTTATAAGTCATATTATTTGAAATAGCATAGTGTGCAAGATCACCTATAATTTGATAGCCAGTAGGTCATCCGTAAGCCACAACAATATCCTAACCGGATATTATGCAAGATCGCCCAAAATCGATAGTCTTGAGGTTATCCATAAGTCGCAACTAAATCCTTACCGAAGAATATGTGAGATTATCAAATTGATACATCCAAGGGTTCTCTATAAGCCGCGGCATATCGATGATCGATTATGTGCAGGATTACCGAAGGACTAGCAATTTGAGTGAAATCTATAAGTCATATTGTATCCAAGGTCGGATGATGTGCAGGAACACCTGAAAGCTAGAGATTACAGGCATATCTATAAGCCATCTCTTATCCAAGGTTGGATAATGTGTGGGATTACCTAGAGTCTAATAATTCAAAGGATATCTGTAAGTCGCCTCGTATCCAACATCAAATAATACACAAGATTATCCAAAGATTGATAATTTAAGGGAAATTTATAAATCGATCATTAGCTATAACTGGAGAGGTTATCATTCCACATACAACAAGTTATATAGGTAACCAAAAGGGTTTCCACACCAGCACAATATTACATGGTTGCAGGGACCGTTCTGCATAAAGTGTCGCCGGTGTCCAAAAGGGCCACCCTACTTTGAAGACATTCAACCGACAAATTTCATAATTATACAACAAGTATTTTTCGTTGCCAGTTATTTGATTCCAAACAAGTACATAGAAATATGACTTCGCTTCTTGGACAACAACTCACGTGGAGATATGGTAAAAAACTATATGTCTCTTTCGTGAATTATGTTTAGCACTAACAATTTTGTTTGAGATATTGTTGAGAGCATCCAAGAGGATGAAAATCTCAAATCAAACCCATAAGTGTGGACGACTCCAAAAAGAACACAACACAACGTGGAACTCTTTCTTAGCAGTAAAACGGGACGTAGTCTAAAGAGGGACGTCAAACTCTTTGGACACAAACTAAAGAATGATCACCACCACCATACAACCACACCCCTGTTTGAAGGCATGTGGATATTTTAGGGTATTCTGGTTTCAACTTCACCTTTGGGATATTTCTTAACTCATGTAGAGGGTAACCTTCTCTTTCTTTCAAATTCAGGTGGCAACACACTTAGAGTTTTGGAAATTATCTCCAGGTAAGTTCTTGCCTATAGATATGAAGGATCCCACATTCATGGTTAAGAGGTTACAAACCTATTTTCCGCAACTCGATCAACTTGTCACTTATTCTGAGCAAAAGATGGTCTGAAATAAAAGACTATCTTTTCTACCAATTGAGTCGAACTACAAACAGTCTGATTCCCTGAGTATTAGGGATATGTAGGCTGGGATCTAGGTAGAAACTTGACTGCATTCCAACCTTCCTCAAATCCCTTTATTCCCCAGTTTCTCGGTTTAACCAAAAACTCTAAAACCATGAGAGTTGGTGAATTTTCTTGAAAATCAAGCATTATGAACTACAAGTGGCCTGAATTCTCATGAAACCTAAGATATGTAGAAAATCGAGATTCGGCCATAACTCCATGAAACTCGTGCGAAAGCCGACCTCTTCCAGATTCGAATTTGTGGTTGGACAAAAATTAGAAATGTCAACCTCTCTTTTCCCAGAATTACTTGCATCCATCCTACCCAAAGGGAGAGGGCAGTTGTTGACACCTAATTTTTGCCCTCCATAACTACGTTTAATCTCGAGTTTCTTCGATTTTCAAATAAAATTGCACCAATTATTTTTTCCAAATAAATGTATTTTAAAATATGTATCTGGGCTAAATTTGTTATTTAAGTGATAATTATATATTTTTGTATTTACATATACGAGATTGTATAAATGATGTCATTTAAATGAACATTTTTATCAATATCAAATTTTAATTAGGGATTACTTTTTAAACTAAATTAAAATTATTAAGATCTTGATTTAAATATGATCTACTCTGAAAATAATTTATTTGGATAAATACTTGTTTAATTTTATTAAATCAAGAAGTTCGGGATTAAACGGTTGATAATTCGCATGGGATCTTGTTTTAATTTAGCCAATTTATTGAATTGGGCCATAATTGAAATTAATTAGGCCACAATTGCAAGGTAATTGACTAACTAATTCTCAATTAGCCAAGATTGGATAAAATGGGTCAAATCTCAGGTCGGGTTGGCTATTTTGTAAAGTAATAATTCCAGTCCTAATTTATTCTAACCTACCCAGGTCTAATACTAAGTCACCAGCCCTTGTTCTTTATTTTCAACACATCTTGACCCGGCCCAATCCTCTTAATCTCTTCTCCTAACCTAGCAAACAACAGCAAACATGCTTCTGGCTTCCAAATCGCGAACAGTCGAACCCAGCTCCTCTAAAATCAACCTAGCGCTCAACCAATATCAGCAAAGATGTAACCCAATTATTACAACCAACAACCCATAACCAACCCATTTGTAGCCTCCTTCACGCACCTCACGCGATAGTACAACAAGGAAGAACCTCAAAGTTTCTAAAAAAAACAGCCTAGGTGTCATCTCCAACGGGTTCAATTCCATAAATTTTGGGATAACTCATACATATTTGTACATATTTGGTAAATTTTCATTGGTTCTTAGGTACATTTTTATCTTCCCCACATTTGATTGGTCCACTGGTTTCGGATTTGTGGAAGAAAATCGAAATTGGTTACGATCCAGGGATCCTAGGGATTTTGAATTTCAAATTCCCTCTAAAAAAATCCCTAAGATACCCCTAATTTCCGTCTTCTATATAAGAACGGATTAGGTCACAGCTTTAGGGGTTGGAATTTTTAGGCTCTAGCTTTGGGGGGTCTTTTTCGAGAACTAGGATTCAAAAATCGTGGGTTGGAAATTCTGAGGAGGTCTTTCTCTTCTTTCAGAGGTTAGGCTCAAAAAGTGGGGAGATTAAAAAATTTATGAAAATCAGAGGTTGGAAAATTGAGAGGCAAAGAGAGGGGGGGTTCAAAATTTTCCAAGGAAATTAGGTGGGAGAAAAATTCTTTTGGGTCAAGAAGAAAGGGTTTTGGGAAAGGGCTATTTGGTTTTCGGAAAAATAGAAGTTTTTGTTCGGGAAAGATCTAAGAAAGGTAGTCGTCTAGTCGAGGCTTTTGCATCGATACTGATTTTCTCATTGGTGGTGAATTCCAAGGGAGCTCGAAGTTCCATTTTTCTGCCCCGAAGGAGGTAAACACATGCTCGTCCCTTTTAATTTCGTTGTTTCCTGCTTCATCCCTCTTTCTTCATAGAAGTAGCTATCTTTTTGTCATGAATGAGGCTGGGCTGTCTGCTGCAAAGGCCTTGAAGGCCCTAGGTTTTTGGTGAAAGCTATATTGGTTGTATTATCTGGTTTTGATAATTTTTTTCCTTAGCTGTTGCTCTTTGTCATCTCCATATGGCTTTGTAATCTATTGCTTATTTTGACATTGTTGATTATCTTAGCCCTGACTTTAATTAAGAACAGTAACGGTTGTTTGGGTCGTTGGTTCATCATCTAATGTTTGTGCCTTTGGTGTTTGTTCTATTATATACTTAAATATCATGGTGTTTCATTCGTTAATGCTGTAGTCTAGTTGGGGTTTCATCAGTGAGACTACTTCTTACACTCCTTGGGCTTCTCATATGCCAAAAGGATAATGAATGAGGTCCAAAACATGCTAGAAAATCCTAGGATTCCTCGACAACTATTTTATTTGAGTCTTTCAGAGTGAGGTGGATGATTGAAACAATCTGTCATTTTTCTCCTTGTCACTGTTTGTCGTTATCGTAACTGTTGAATTGGTAATGTTCGATCCTCTAGTTTCCGTCTTCCTTGATTCTTTCTTTTCGTTATTTCATATTTGCAGAAATTTTCGTGTAGCTCTGTTTGTTGAACTATTTTTTGTAGAAGCCTTAGAAGGCTATAGGATTTTCAATCGACTGTTTGATTGAGAAGTCATCCTTATTGGTTTGTTTTAGTTTTGTCGAAGAAGATTTGATGGTGGTTATTCTGTTATATTGATTTTTTTACTGCCTCGTTCGTATAAATTAGCATTTCATCTGGAAAAGCCTGTTTTTCCTGAGATTATATGATTACTTTGTTTAGCTTGAATGTAAGTTGTTAATTTCCTTTTGCGCAGCTTTTGTTCGAATTCAATACAACTTTGTGTAATCCTATGCTAGTATATTATAGCCTGTAGTTGTCCTTCTGATTTTCATGTCATTACTCAAGATGGCATTTCTATTCTGTAGGTATTGGTTTAGCCAGGGTTGACTCGTATTTAAAGTTTGAAATATTGTCATGTCATCAATGTTTCTTTTCTTCCCGATCAATTATTTTCTTACACAGTTCCTCGTTTCTTCTAGTCAAACGTCTATCATCTCGACCTTTCTTATAACTGGTTATCTTCTCTTTATTTTGACGTTATGCATTAATCTCTTTTTCTCCTATATCTAAAATACTCTCTCATGAAGTTTGAAGTGTTCACTATTAAGGTATAGAATTTTAAAACTAAAAACATTTTCTTTCATGAAGATTCAAAGGCTCCATATGCGTATGAGCATGTTAAAATATATATACATATATATATATATGTGTGATGGCATCGCATTCTGCAATTTGCGTTGCGTCTTGAATTGTGTTAATGAAGGATGGTCACTGCCTCAATTTCAGGCACCTGTTTGTGCTAACGAATGTCTTTAAGATCATGCCTTAGGTGTTGATTAATTCTCCGTTCTGATTGAGTGCCATTAGATGTAGAATGTGTGATTTCTCTGAGGAAATTTTATGTTAAATACTTAGTCTAAGTTTAGATATTTTTCAAGAACGAGCCTTTGTTTGGACTAAGAGTTTTTACCAAACTGTTTATTATATTTCAATTGGTCCTCCCAAATGGGGGCTCGTCTTATCCCTACATGCATAAACAACTATTCCAAATTTGTCGTGAAGGTGTCATATACTTTGCCTTTATGTTTTTTTTATTTGTTTTTTCATTTTTGAAAACAATGTCCTAACTGACTGGTTAAGGTCCGTGTCATGTTGTTCTTTATTTAGTTCTTTAGTTAATCATGTATTAGTTATGTTTATATTTTCTTCCTTCTTTGTTTAATTGCATACCAACCTTTGTTAATTTGACAGCTTTGTTGATTATTTAAGATTCGTACGTTGCCCTTTTTAGTTAAACCCGCATTAGTTTCCTTTTAATTTTTTCCTCTCTTTGATTGATCATGTGTTAGTAGGCTTCCTTTGCTTTATTTTACTTTCTTCCCCCCTTCTTTCTTTGCTTGATTATATACTAATGTGTTTTATTTTCCCTCCTTTGCATGGAAATTATTTGAGTCCAACATGGACTCTTCCCTTTGTACATATTCATCATAGGCCACTGAGGCCTACTATGTCTATAAAGTCAAGCCCGAAAAAGAATCCACCGCCTGGCATACAGACACGAGGAGTCAAAAGGAGGGAAATGGGTTAAAATCCCATCTTGGAAGCGGCAAAGGAAATTTGAAAGTCTCATCTTTTTTAATTACTTATTCATTGTTGCCTTCATTTGTCTATTTTTATCCATTCAGTTTATTTCTTTATTCATTCATTCGGTCCACGAAGCCAAAAATATATTCAATACAGGTGGAGCAAGATTCGAGCCAAATGCTCGAAAACTAGAATAGTATAGGTGAAATGGGTTGAAGGCCCAATTAGACTAGGACAGGTTTTGTTGGTTTGGTTCAATGGCCCAAATCCCTTACTTCCTCCCTTTCCCCCTGTTCTTTATGTTTGTTTTCCTTATGTGCTTTGCGAACCTAGTTAAATCCTTAGTCGAGTCGCTAAAAAACTAGTTTTGCATAAGCATCAAAATATTTCTAAAATCGCTTTCTTTTCAAAAAAGTCAATTTTTTCTTTTTCAAAGTTAGTCAAAGACGTTTTCAAACAGTCCGGATAACTGCAAGTTAGCGGACGTTTTAAGTGCCTAACACCTTCCTAAAACGTTAATAGGAACCGCTTATCTAGAATCTCTAACTTAAAATGATTTTCCTATTTTGAATTATTTTAAAGTAACTCTCTAAAGGTTTCTTAATTTCTTTTCAAAATTAAGTGGCGACTCTCTTTCAAAAAGTCAAAATTTCCGCAAAACATGTATGAAAGTGTTTGAGTTTAGTTATTCATCATTATGTATGGTGTTGCGAGTATAATGTATAGCAGTATGCCTAAGGTGATATGGGGTTGCTTTGTTTTTTGGAGATTATTATATCTTATGTATGGTTGGTAGTATTGTTGAGTTGCTAAGTTAAAGAAGGCTAGTTATATGGTATATGGTGTTATAAATAGCTAAGTTTAAGAAGTTTTGATTGATAATGTTCAGCCTTTTGATATGATCTTGATTCTCATGGTTTAGAGGAAAATATAAGTTTCGAGATGTGATATTCGTAGGGTATGAAGAAAGTTAGTATGATCTAGCAAGGGTTTGGAGATATCCATGTTAAGTGTTAAAGTCTAAGTTGGTGAGTGTTTATGTTGTCATACGGCGACTTTGGGGCTACAAAAATATAAAATTTGAATCTCAGAAGGAGGTATTGGCTTTGGTTGTTATAAGTGAAGGTGCAGTCCTTCAGGGTAAGTTTAGTTTTATGTGTATTGACTTTATATCCCATACTCTAGAGTAAAGTGATTGCAATTTAGATTAGAGTTTATATAGTGGTTCACGGACTTATAATGATGGCTTAAAGCTAAGGGGGAGATGATAGAATAAGGAACCAAGTCAAGTTTTCAGATTCTAGTAAGGGTGCCAGTATGTTGTAAAATAGCCATAAGGAAGAATGTTGCTTAATACATTCTTATTTCAGTAGTTTACTTCAATTATTCCGATATCTACTCATTCCTTATGTGTCAGTTCCATGATCAAAGTTCATGTTCATGCACATAATAGAAAATCATGTACACTTCCAATTCCTAGCATAAGTAGTTCCAGTTCACTCAACAGTACAGATTATATTCCATGACATCATGGATTCTAAACTCAGATCATGACTTATGTACTCATTCTTTATAGTATGATCAGTTCTCATAACTCCTGCTATTCTCCTAACGATTGGCGAGATTCGGCTTATAGCTATGTATTCCCTCAATTCAGATCACTTTGATGAATCTATGATGTTGATTCTCTATCCTCAGGCCTCAGTTAAGCATCAGTTTTCATATAGTATTCTTCCATGTTTCAAGGTCTCATGTTCTAACCCTTTAGTGACTTCTCCTTATGTAATGATAGTAGTGATAAGTAAGTGTTTCTTGTTGATGAAATATCATTGTATGCTTATTTTAGCTAAGGCCATACGTGTGAAGTAATATTGAGGCCAAGTCTTTGATACTTGTTGTGGTTAGTTGAAACTTGTGTGTGTATATTCTTGGGATAGTGCGTGGGAGTTGTTGTGAAAGAGGTTTAGATAATATGAGGAGTATGTTATAACGGGTGTTTGTTTAGACGCTCATATGTGGTTATAAAAATAGTCTTGAATGTCATGTTAGTGTATAAGTGGATGAATATGATGCGCTTTAGTTTCCAACCTTCCCGACCTTAGAATGTAAATCTTTAAGTAAATTCATGATCAGGGTTGTCAATAGCACATCTCGTGTAAGTTTCAAATTTTTCGGGGGAGGTTTGAGACCTAATTGGATGGTAAAAATAGTGAGCCAATGCAATATGACCGCGGTGCATCATGTATCACATTGGTAGGGAGCAATGCAATGCATCGCATATCGCATTGGTAGTCCAGTTCAGTTATGGTGTTATATGTAGTACCCCGTGATTTTGAGTTAGGCTTGACCATGGTGAGAGGACTTAGTTTAGTTTAGACCTTAGTAGATAGGTTTATCAGTGCCCATGTGAGAATTAGAAGTTGAATCAAGTGAGTATGGTATTTAAGGGGAATAGTATAGTGAGGGAGTATTCGAGAAGAGTTATTATGCTTGAAAGTAAGAAGTTGCATTACCTAAGGCCTAGAAATTCTATCCTAGCTTATAATCTATATGTCTATGTTCCAAGCTATAGAGTTGAATCAATGTTGTGATTCCGTAGTCAGATGTCTTGTTCAAATCATGCTCAAAATTCTTTGCTCCCTAATGTTATTAGAATTTCATAGAAGAGTGTTGGAGAAATACTTCATTTGAGTATGGGCAGTCAGTATGATCCAGATCATATAGCCTACAATCCAGTGTAGCAATCAATCAGATAAGCTCCTATAGATTTCCAATTTTTCGATTTAGTCTAGCCTTACTCCTGAAATTTCTTGAATATGTCCATTCCAAGAGGTCGTGGGTTTGCATCCATGTAAATTATGAAGTCAGTTCAGCACACGCACCATGCATCAGTTTTAGTTTCGGATATTAAAGTCATGATTCAGTTCGTGAGTATCCTTTGTTTTATCTCAATCTTTTCCTAGTATTTCAACCAAATTAGTATTATTTGGGGACGAATGATCCCAAGAAGGGGATATTATAATACCCCGAGATTTCATGTTATAAACCTCTCATCTTTTTCTCATGAGATCATATCCAGCGTAAAGTAACGGTTACTCATAAGTTGACACTCTCATTTCTATCTCAGCCATATAGCTATTTTTCATAAGAGTTCATGCACTCTCATATCAGTTCAGTAGCTTATTATGTTTAAGATTCAGCTATTCATTTTATTTCAATTATGAATGATAGCTTATAGCCTCAGATTCCTCAGTATTTTCAGCTTAATTAGCCACATTCGAGGACAAATCCCGTATTTTTGTGCTAGTCTATGAATCATCGTTCTTACATGTATAATCTATAATCCAAGTGATTCTCATGTTAATATAAGTTTCATGATCTTTACCCTCATGTTTGAAGTACTATTGAGATTAAAAATGTTCATAGGAGTCACTTAGAGCCAAGTAGAGCTAACATCCTTTGATTCATCCAAAGATTGGTATTCGATTCTATAAGGGTCTACTTTAAACATGTATAACTTTTTATATACATGGAATTTTTCATCTCAAAATCCACAAAATTGTATATAATTGAATTAGCTTTCCAACGATACCAATTTCGCAAAAATTTGATAACCGAGCGAAAAGTTATGCAATTTTCCGTGAGAGCTAGTAAGCCGACGCGGTAGCGACGCAACGCGTTGAGATAGCGTTACGGCGCTGTTTTTCATGGTAATTCAGATTTTTTATGGGTTGATAACGCTCAATCTACAGCTCTCGTAGGAGTGTAAAGCGGTCGTTAGCAAATATAGAACCCAACCTGGGTTGGGTATCGATCCCACAGGGAATAGCTTGGTCAACAAGTAAGCAAAATTAATAGACTTTTGGTGCAAGTCTCGTAAGAAGGGGGGATTGTAATAAGTAACCAAAGTAATGAAATAAAAGCTGAAAATAATAAAGTAAAAAGAGAAAGATTGTCACGTTGGTTGTAAACATTGAGAATTGAAGCGTTGGGGTTATGTCCACCTTCTGAGGTATACGTCTCTATTGGCTATGAGTGTGTAGAGTCTTGACATGCAATTGCTTATAGAGAATTGTAGTCGATGGTAAATCCAAGCGTCTCTCGACCTAAACAAGGACTATTTCACTTTAACTCTCTCGAGCTTAAAGTGTGTCTAGCGGTACGAATTCTCCAAGAGGTTAGTCCAGTTACGGCACTAGCTTTTTAATAGGAAAGGGTGTCCTACTACCTTGACATTATCTCTTTTCCAGACAAATAACCTTTCTCTCGAACAAGTTAAATGTTAGACTGGCGTTAGTCTATGCGTCTTCTTTTCTAGACAAGTAACCTTTCTCTCGAACAGGTTAGATGTTAGAATGGCGTGTTCATGTGTTTGAAACCGCAAAGATTGTAGATTTAAGATGAAGAGAATAATGATATAAGCAATATACGTGTCTTGAACTCACAAGCTCATAGCAATAGATAGTAACTCATTCGGCTTCCATAACCCCAACTAAGAGATTTAGTTACCCATGAATGCGAAGGATATCACGTTTTGCATGGTGGATGGCGTGTAAAAGAGGTGTTAGGCGTGTGGTTTTGGTGATTCCGTAGCAAGTAACGATTCTCTTGTTGTGGAATTTAAGAGTAGAAGAATGAAGAATTAAGAATGTATTGTAGGAAGATGTCTTAATTGTAAGGAGATGAATGAATTGTAAGAATGTGTCTCTAAATCTCTAGCATGATAGGGTATTTATAATACTCCTATCCTACTCCTACTAAGCTAATGAAATAAATAACCAAATCCTAATATACTAATGAAATCCTTGACCCAAATGTACTAGGGTAAGGTTACAAAATTATAATCCAAATAGAATAATAAAACACATAACCTAATTGCACTAGGTTAATGTATTATGGCAAAAATCCAGCTTTGTGTCTGTAAGTCCCCAAAGTCTTCAGAATTGTTGTTTTAGCCCGGGACAGATTTTCCATGCAGCAAATTTGGTCCTTTAGGCGTCCAGCTCCTTTCTACTTCGTTTGTGAGCTTTCTTTTGCGTCAAGTAAGCCATAAAATGCTGTATTTTGCATCATTTATACCTGAAACTTCCCTAATCATGTTCGTTAGCTCATTTACAGAAAAAAGGACTAAAAGTGCATGAAATATATAATTTGTTCTCAAAACTAGGCTAAAATATGGGCAAAATATATTGATATAGGCGCGTAAATTCGCCTATCATCAACACCCCACACTTAGAGCTTTGTTCGTCCTCGATCAACATATCATGTCCTTCTAATATCAACTTAGGGTTTTTACAGCCATAACACAAAACATTTTTCAAGACAAGCACAACAATTAGCAACAAAGAGTAGCTTTCCGATTATAAGTAGAAACAATTTAACCTCAAGCATAGACTCGTGATGGTGATCAACTCGCATGCAAACGTTAAGGTACATAGAATCATATACAACTATCCAAAACTCATCAACCATATGTGTCTCACATAGTACCCATAATCACTCATAAATATAGCATATATTTTTTTTCAAACATGGGTATCAAAGTATCCTTGCACTCACTCTCACAAAGAATTCATATGTAGCAACTAATGACCATAAGCTTGCCTTTAATGTAGTACTCTACTAAATGTCGGAATGTTAAGATTAGGATCAAGTAGGTCTTTAGATGGTTGTAATGTAGGCTAAGGGACGGGTAGGACTATTTTGGCCAGAAATAGTGACTAAGTTCCTAAGCACTTTAATACATCACATTGTATCATTGACACTTTGTTCTTTCAACCTTTCTTTATTTTATTCTTCCACCCTTGTTCTCATCTTTAGTTTTTCAGTTTTAAGCACAACTCACTTTTCAGCTTTCTTTTCCTTTTTCTTTTCACAACATACCTCTTATGATAGCACTATATTCAAGCACCATTACAATTTAAAGCCTCATACTCAACCAATTTCCTCTTATGTTGTCACATGACTTTTTCACTTTAAAGCACTTAGGAATTTGGATCAAATTATGGTCTTAAAAAAATGGATTAGGCTTACATACAAGGTTGTCAAAGAAATAGGCTAAAGGCTCAAAAGGGTTTAACTAGGATGATTTACATGGGTAGGAAAAACTGAAGGTAAACTTGTATAGGTTGCCAAAGAAATGCCTAAATCATATCCTAAACTTACATTCCTTATTTTTGCTTTGCATACATACCAGGCAAGTTCTAGCATCAGCCACACACATAGAATATACTATTATCTCACACACACAAGGCACATGGTCGACTTGATTGGAAGTAATATAGACTCTTGACCCAACAAGTGAAGGAATTGAATCACACAATATCACATAATGAGTCACAACTAGAGCCTAAATGTCTCAATAGTCACATTGTAGCACATACTTTTGTTCTATTTTCATGCTGCCTATCAATAGAAAAAATTTTTACTCCTAAAAACTAAAAAAAACGTAAAATGAAAAAAAAACAGTAAAACAAGCAAACAACATACAAACATAGGTGCAAACAAAGAAGTATAGCATGCAGATTCTGCCAACACCCCACACTTAGACTAGACACTGCCCTCAGTGGAAATTAAAGTCGAAGAACCTAATTAATCGGACTCCTCCTCAATGTCGGGGGTCATACCCCCTTCGTCAGAATCATCACAAGAGTCATCGTCAGAGTTCTCCTCAGCATCAGAATCAGGCAATCGTCTATCATCATCAGTTGGCACGTCATCATCAAGAGGTTCCTCAAAATATACGCCCACTCCACACATCTCCCGGGCATGCCTATTCATTGGGTAGTCGTGGTCCAGCTGTTGGAGCTCTTCAGCAGTTGGAATACGTCCACCACTCATCATAGTGAATCTCGTCATGCCATAGAGATGACGGAAGAAACTCTCGTCACGAGCATGTCTCTCCGCAGTGGTAAGGTTGACTCCATGCGTTGTTTCAGCATCTTTGACCTTGGTAAGGTCAACCTTCTTTGGGTTATGTGGGAGTTTGTGGTCAGCTGGTTCCTCTTCTATATCCTCCTTCCGCAACATTGCTGTCAACAAATTGCCGAATGTGAAATGGGACCTTCGGTGGAGTCTGGCTTTTCTCATGGTAGATCGAATGATTGCCCCAAAGTTGATAGGGACATTCGTCATCAACGCATAAACCAAACACACTCTATCTCTCGATATCTTGGTGTATTGCGTCCCAGGAATAAGGCATGAGTTGACAATGCGCATCCAGATTCTTGCTTCCCTATTTAGTGGAGCATAGGGGAATGTGTTGTGACGGCCTGTTTCCTTATGTCTGCCCCATCTTGCCATTGATCTGCTTCCACAAAGCATGTGTCTTATTGCTCTGTAAGGAGGCCTGCTGTACAGCTCTTTGTATGGTGCAGTGTCGACCGAAGGTAGGCCTAGAAACGAGTTGATCCAATCCGCTGTAAGCTGTAACACTTGGCCCCGAATTTTGACTTCGTTGCCTGTTGTGTTTGGCGACCAGTTGGCATAAAACTCTCTTGTCAAGTCAAGATTGCACTCTCCCATGTCACGGAAGATGAAATCCAGCTTCAAAGCCATAATTTTAGCCAACATTTGCGGCTCCTTCTTTGCTAAGGTCTCCTTGTTGATTAAGTCGACGTGCACATATTTCTTTTCTTTATTGCTGCTGTACCATGCCTTTGCTTCTTCCTCAAGAACCCATTTGATTCCGAACATTCTGCGTGGTAGGTGTGCTGAAGATGATTCTCCTTGGTCTTTTCGGCTTCTCTTTTTATCCTTTCGGGTCGTGGTAGCCTTCTCCTTGCCTTGCTTTGCTTTGGGTGCCATTGTACCTGAGACTAGAGATAATGTTAGTTGCAGCACAATCTCACTTTATACAATCTACATGCAAGGACTAGGGGTACCACCCCACACTTAATCTTGTTAGCACAAATTAGTGAAGTGAAAGTGGTCGAGTACTCAGACTTCGTCGACATACGTCTTAGGATTGTATTCCGACAAGAAAATCAGCATTACATCACTTATGTGCAGCCATTTGGACGACTTTCATGGTGCATATAGCAACACTACAACATAGGGGTTACCACATGGAATTGTTATTCGAACAACAAACACCACCTCCTAAGTCGATAGTCACTATAACCTTATCCCGATGGCCGGGATGGTTAATCATGCAAGCATTCAAACCACACTCTCAAGTAATATTCATAGTCACATATGTTCAGCAAGTATCATAACAATGCCATTGAAACAAAATTCAAGTCGGAAACAAGTCAAGAATTCCATACGTATACATTCAATCACACGATTTTGCAACAATTATCCAATTATATGAACATCACCACCAATTTCTTATGATTTAGCAAATTATAATAAGCATAGCAACGTAGTACTTACGATAAATAGATGAAGAATAAGAGAGCACTTACTTGCTTTGAAGATTGTGGAGAAGTTGTTGTGGATTGGAAGAACAAAGGAAGAAAAATTTGAGAGGATTTGGGATGATATGCGGCGCCTTTAGGGTTGCTTCTAATGTGTTTGTGACATAAAAACAAGTCCCCTTTATATAGGAGGAGTATGGGTCGGGTTATGACCCATTTACAATCGGATTTGGGGACAAAATCACAACATATGCGGCGCATATCCCTCGGCATATCACTTACATATGCGGCGCATTGTCCATGGCATAATGGGACATATGCGCCGCATATCCTATGGCATTTCTAGACATATGCGCCGCATAGTCTATGGCATTTGGTCTCAGTATCTCAAATGCCATAGCATAGGCGGCGCATAGTCAAAAGCACACCTAGGAATAGGCGGCGCATTGTGTATAGCACACTAGATTCCGAGTCTTTAGGCTATAGAATAGGTTGTGCATTGTTCGTGGCCTATTTATACCAAGGCCTAGCCTTCCTCGAAGCCTATTATGACGTGAGAAATGCTCAATTCATAGCCTTATGCATCACCATTCCTAACTTACCGACTTTACCATACAATGCGACCAAATCGTCAATTGAAATCAATCTCCTCGTTGCATACTTCTTGCACCTATATTTGCTTAAAACACAATGAAAACGATTAGTACGATGGGTTGCCTCCCACCAAGCGCTTTAGTTTTGGTCGTGGCACGACTCTTATTTTTGGATTTTCATTTATCAAAAAGAAAAAAAACTAAAACGACGAAACGATAAAACGATAAAACGATAAAACAATAAAACGATAAAACGATGGGTTGCCTCCCATCTAGCGCCTTTTTTATTGTCGTGGCTCGACGTAGTAACCTCGAGTACTTAGACTTCGTCGAGATAAGTGATGGCCATGTCATTTATCGAGTCAAGAGGACCGATATATGGTTTAACACGTTGGCCATTCACTTTGAAGATAACACCCTCATTATTTTCCAATTCGACTACTCCAGACGAGTAGACTTGGGTGACTTTAAATGGACCAGACCACTTTGATTTTAACTTACCTGGGAAGAGCTTGAGTCTGGAGTTAAAGAGTAATACCATGTCACCTTTTTGGAAGTTTCGTCGAACAATCCGCTGATCATGATACTTCTTCATCCGCTCCTTGTATAAATCTGATCTTTCATATGCATGGAGACGGAATTCATCTAGTTCGTTCAGCTGCTCCAACCTCAGGTTCTTCACATCATCCCAATTCAGATTCAAGTGCTTTAATGCCCACAATGCCTTGTATTCAAGCTCGATGGGTAGATGACAAGCCTTCCCATAAACTAGCTGATAAGGTGACATGCCAATAGGTGTCTTGAATGCAGTCCTATACGCCCATAGTGCATCATCTAGCTTTCGAGACCAATCCTTCCGATTCGCATTGACTGTCTTGGCAAGGATTTGCTTGATCTCACGATTGGAAACCTCTACTTGTCCACTAGTTTGAGGATGATAAGGCGTAGCTACCTTGTGTTGTTTGACTCCATACTTGGCCAATACAGTTTTGAATAGCTTGTTGCAAAAGTGAGATCCTCCATCACTTATGATAGTACGAGGTACTCCAAAGCGAGAGAAGATATTCTTCTTTAAAAACGCTACAACACGCTTTCCTTCGTTATCGGCCAATGCTACAGCTTCAACCCATTTCGATACATAATCCACAGCAACCAAGATGTATTTCATTCCAAACGAATTCACGAATGGTCCCATGAAATCAATACCCCACACATCAAAGAGTTCTACCTCCAGAATTTTGGACATGGGCATTTCATGGTGTTTTGAAATAGCACCTTGACGTTGGCATTGGTCACACCTTCTCACATAGTCGTGTGCATCTCTGAATATTGTAGGCCAATAATAACCACTTTGCAAGACTTTCCTTACCGTTCGATTCCCTGCATGATGTCCCCCAACTTGCAAAGTGTGGCATGCTTCCAATATAGTAGGCACTTCTCCATGGGATATACATCGTCGAATGATACCATCCGCGCATCTTCGAAACAAATAAGGCTCATCCCAATAGTAGTGCTGAACGTCATGCATAAACTTCCTCCTCTGGTGGTAAGATAAATTGGAAGGTAGCACATTACTCACCACGAAATTTGCAAAGTCGGCATACCATGGTAAGTTCTCCATTGTTGTCGCTAGTATCTCCTCGTCAGGGAATGCATCGTCAATCTGATTTTCTGGTTGCGCCATATACTCATTCTCAAGTCTAGATAGGTGATCAGCCACTTGGTTCTCGCAACCTCTTCTATCTTTGACTTCGAAATCAAACTCTTGTAGCAGCAATACCCATCTAATCAGCCTTGGTTTTGCATCCTTCTTTGTCATTAGATATCTAAGAGCTGCATGGTCTGTATGAATGATCACCTTAGTACCCAATAGATAGGCACGAAACTTCTCGAATGCATACACAACTGCTAGGAGCTCTTGTTCAGTAACAGTGTAGTTCCTTTGGGCTTCATTAAGGACCTTACTCGCATAGTAGATAGGATGAAATAACTTCTCCTTTCTCTGTCCAAGAACAGCACCAACGGCTACACCACTAGCATCACACATGATTTCAAACGGGAGCGTCCAATCTGGTGCTACCATGATAGGGGCTTCAATGAGTTTTTCTTTAAGGCATTCGAATGCCTTCAAGCAATCATCATTAAAGTCAAACTTCGCATCTTTCTCCAATAGCTTGCACAATGGACTTGAAATTTTGGAGAAGTCTTTGATGAATCTACGATAAAACCCAGCATGGCCAAGAAAACTACGAACTCCCTTCACCGAAATTGGAGGTGGTAGCTTTTCAATTACCTCTATTTTGCCGCGATCAACCTCTATTCCTCTTTCAGAGATCTTGTGCCCAAGAACAATTCCTTCTTTTACCATGAAGTGGCACTTCTCCCAATTCAGCACAAGGTTGAACTCTACACATCTTTGTAATGCCATGCTCAAGTTCACCAAACATGCGTCAAAGGACTCACCAACAACTGAAAAGTCGTCCATAAATACCTCCAAAGTGTCTTCTACCATATCAGAGAAAATAGACATCATACAACGTTGAAAGGTGGCTGGTGCGTTACATAACCCGAATGGCATACGTTTGAAGGCAAACGTACCATATGGGCATGTAAACGTTGTCTTCTCTTGGTCTTCTGGTGCAATACAAATCTGATTATAACCTGAATAACCATCAAGAAAGCAAAACCATCCTTTCCCCGCTAATCGATCTAGCATTTGGTCCATAAATGGCATGGGGAAGTGATCCTTTAGAGTCCAAGAATTCAGCTTGCGGTAGTCCATGCATACTCTCCATCCAGTAATGGGCCTGAGTGGAATAAGCTCATTCTTTGCATTAGCAACCACCGTCATACCTCCTTTCTTGGGGACACATTGTACTAGGCTTACCCATGTACTGTCAGAAATAGGATACACGACTCCTGCGTCTAACCACTTGATAATCTCCTTCTTCACCACCTCTTGCATTGGTGGGTTTAGACGTCTTTGATGTTCAATGGTGGGTGTGCACTTTTCTTGAAGCTGAATTTTATGTGTGCAAATCCCAGGTGGAATACCAATGATATCCGCAATGGTCCATCCAATAGCTCTAATATACTTGCGTAAGATTACAATAAGAGCTGCAACTTGTTGCTCACCTAAATCGGCTGCCACTATGACTGGAAGAGTGTTTCCGCATCCTAAGAATGCGTACTTCAAATGGCTTGGCAGCTCCTTCAATTCTAACGTGGGTGGTTCTTCAATAGATGGCTTAGCTGGTGGTGTGGGTCGATTCTTGAGATCAAGATCCAGCTTCTTGGGAGTATAGCGATATGCTCCTAATCCCGATAGAGCACAAATATCATCTTCAGAAATTTCAGCATCATCATCCTCTTCTGCCATGAGCAAAACCTCCAAAGGATCATCAAGAATTTGCTCTTCAGCAAGTAAGTCATCCTCATCATCAACGACAACATCAGCCACAGAAAATACACTTAGATCTTTAGGTTGCTTCATTGATTTGCAAACATCAAAGCGCACCACTTCATCATTTATTCGGAATGAAAGCTCATTAGCTCTCAAATCTATGAGCACACTTCCCGTAGCAAGGAAGGGGCGTCCCAAGATTATGGGAACCTCTGAATCTGCTTCACAATCTAAGATGACAAAGTCTGCCGGAAAAATAAATGAAGATACCTTCACCAAGACATCGCATAGAATACCAACTGGTCGTTTTACCGACCTATCCGCCATAACAAGCCTCATATTAGTTGGTGTAGGATCTCCTAACCCCAACTTCTTGTAGATTGATAATGGCATCAAGTTGATGCTGGCTCCTAAGTCACACAATGCTTTAGCAAAGTCCAAAGATCCGACGGTGCAAGGAATAGTGAAAGCTCCGGGGTCGGCCTTCTTCTGAACTATGGATCGGGTAGCGATTGCACTACAATGATGCACATCATCTTTCAGCTCATAGCTTGCTGCCGTCTTCTTAGTCAAAAGATCTTTCATAAACTTTGCATACCCAGGCATTTGTTCAAGTGCCTCTACCAATGGGACATTAATAGTCAGCTGCTTCAACATGGTCATAAATTTGCTGAACTTAGTGTCATCGGCCACCTTCTTCAATCTTTGTGGAAAAGGTGGTGGTGGGTATGGAAGTGTTCTCTCCATGGCTTTCTTCTCCTCTTGCTTCCGTTTATTTTTTTCAGGCTGCACGTCACTAGGTAAAACGTCCTTGACATTGGAAGTAGATATTGCGGCGTCTTCTCTAGTGGCGTCACTAGGTGTGGCGTCCATGTCTGCTGTTCCGTCAACTACTTGCTTGCCTGTTGCTGAAGTTTCCAGCACCTTACCACTCCTCGTGGTGATGGCCATGCATGACCCATCATTCCTTGGGTTTTGGACTGTATCGCTCGGTAAGGTGCCAGCCTTTCTTTGATTGAATGCTGCTGAAAGTTGGCTTAATTGCTGCTCTATTTGCTTGATAGAAGTGGAATGAGAATCAACTAATTGCTTCATGGAGGCCAAATCATCAATCACCTCCTTAACTCCCGCGCTCGTCGCTTCCACTCCTTTCAATAACTTAGCCATCATGTCTTCCATAGAATTAGATGTGGTGGTGTCACGTCTACCAGGGGGAACGTAAAAACCACTATTTTCATTATTTTTCTTCCAACTACCTTGGTCTTTACCTCCAGATTTATCATAATAGTTCCGACCTTGGTTTCCTTGGGCATTCCCACGGAAACCCCCCTGATTGTTCAAGTAGTTGGCCTCCTCTTCCGAATCAGATTCGTCTCTTCCTTTTGACGCAATAGCTTTCACTTTTTCAGTCTTCCCTAATAGATGCTTTGTAAGAAGATCCATTTGGGTTTTCATGTGCGCCATATCTTGATCACGTTCTTCTTCTCTTCTTCTTTGGTCTGCAGACATGCCAATAGATAAAGTGGGGCTTGCTACCTCAGAATCCCTGGTATGCCAAGCTCTACTTTGTTTCGTCATACGATCTAGCATGTTGCTTGCTTGACCAAAGGTGAGGTCCATAAAAGAACCTCCAGCTGCGTTGTCCACCACTGGTTTAGTTACTGAATTCAAGGCTCTATACAAGATCTCCATGAGGTGAACATTAGTCATGTGATGGTTTGGGCATCTCGCTAGCTTTATCTTGAACCTCTCCCATGTTTCGTGAAGAGCTTCAGAGGGAAGCTGATGAAAGTTGCTGATTTCATCTCTCAATTGAGCCCTCTTGGATGGCGGAAAGAATCTTTCTAGGAAAGCGTCTCTCAATTGCCTCCAATTTGTAATAGAATCAGGAGTCAGCCCATTCAACCATAATGTTGCCTCCCCAGACAGAGACAATGGAAATAGACGTAATCGAATAGCATTCTGACCAACACCAGGATTGTCAAAAGACTTGCATGTAGAAATAAAGTTGATGAGATGCATATTCGGATCATCGCCTGCTAGTCCACCAAATAATCCCTTGAGTTGCAATAACTGAATCATGGTGCTTGTGATATTGAATTTGGCTCCGGGCGCTAATGGTGGTGGAATTATGGCTCCAGTGGCTCCGGCACCATCAAGATCATCATCATCATCGTCGAAAGCTGGTTGCAAAGGTTGACGATCATATCTGTACCGAGCTTGTCGACCTCTTCGATTGGCAGGTGTTGCAATTTCAGCGCCATGCCTTGGGTTTATCAACTCGTCATCTCCTAAATCTTCATCGTCAGGATTTGTTGCTCGTCCAGGATTATCAATGTTTTGTTGTTGGACTTGAGCAGCGGCAAGAGCAGCTAGTCTTGCTTGCTCGTGTTGAGCAGCCATCCTGTCGATTTCAGCTTGTGCTTCCATTCTTCTAATTCGTTGTGGTTCAGGATTGATTGGTAATAACGGTTGACCAGAACTTCTAGTATGGGGCATGCACTAAAAGAAAAACCTGCAATAAACAAAAAACAAAAACTAAACGTGAAAGTACGAGAATCTTTGACCAAAGGGTCTAGTAATTATCACGAACTTGATTGACACTCGTATTCCCCGGAACGGCGCCAATTTTTGATAACGCTCAATCTACAGCTCTCGTAGGAGTGTAAAGCGGTCGTTAGCAAATATAGAACCCAACCTGGGTTGGGTATCGATCCCACAGGGAATAGCTTGGTCAACAAGTAAGCAAAATTAATAGACTTTTGGTGCAAGTCTCGTAAGAAAGGGGGATTGTAATAAGTAACCAAAGTAATGAAATAAAAGCTGAAAATAATAAAGTAAAAAGAGAAAGATTGTCACGTTGGTTGTAAACAATGAGAATTGAAGCGTTGGGGTTATGTCCACCTTCTGAGGTATACGTCTCTATTGGCTATGAGTGTGTAGAGTCTTGACATGCAATTGCTTATAGAGAATTGTAGTCGATGGTAAATCCAAGCGTCTCTCGACCTAAACAAGGACTATTTCACTTTAACTCTCTCGAGCTTAAAGTGTGTCTAGCGGTACGAATTCTCCAAGAGGTTAGTCCAGTTACGGCACTAGCTTTTTAATAGGAAAGGGTGTCCTACTACCTTGACATTATCTCTTTTCCAGACAAATAACCTTTCTCTCGAACAAGTTAAATGTTAGACTGGCGTTAGTCTATGCGTCTTCTTTTCTAGACAAGTAACCTTTCTCTCGAACAGGTTAGATGTTAGAATGGCGTGTTCATGTGTTTGAAACCGCAAAGATTGTAGATTTAAGATGAAGAGAATAATGATATAAGCAATATACGTGTCTTGAACTCACAAGCTCATAGCAATAGATAGTAACTCATTCGGCTTCCATAACCCCAACTAAGAGATTTAGTTACCCATGAATGCGAAGGATATCACGTTTTGCATGGTGGATGGCGTGTAAAAGAGGTGTTAGGCGTGTGGTTTTGGTGATTCCGTAGCAAGTAACGATTCTCTTGTTGTGGAATTTAAGAGTAGAAGAATGAAGAATTAAGAATGTATTGTAGGAAGATGTCTTAATTGTAAGGAGATGAATGAATTGTAAGAATGTGTCTCTAAATCTCTAGCATGATAGGGTATTTATAATACTCCTATCCTACTCCTACTAAGCTAATGAAATAAATAACCAAATCCTAATATACTAATGAAATCCTTGACCCAAATGTACTAGGGTAAGGTTACAAAATTATAATCCAAATAGAATAATAAAACACATAACCTAATTGCACTAGGTTAATGTATTATGGCAAAAATCCAGCTTTGTGTCTGTAAGTCCCCAAAGTCTTCAGAATTGCTGTTTTAGCCCGGGACAGATTTTTCATGCAGCAGATTTGGTCCTTTAGGCGTCCAGCTCCTTTCTACTTCGTTTGTGAGCTTTCTTTTGCGTCAAGTAAGCCATAAAATGCTGTATTTTGCATCATTTATACCTGAAACTTTCCTAATCATGTTCGTTAGCTCATTTACAGAAAAAAAGGACTAAAAGTGCATGAAATATATAATTTGTTCTCAAAACTAGGCTAAAATATGGGCAAAATATATTGATATAGGCGCGTAAATTCGCCTATCATCATGGGTATAGGGGCATTTTGATCATTTTTCCTCACCCTAATCCATTTATAACATACAATTTACGCCCCTAGAAGCATAAAATTTCTCCTTTACTCAATTTTTCTCTCAAGAACAAGATCAAACTAGGTTTTCTCAAGATCAAGAATTCCAAAGAACGGATCAAGATCCAGCTTCAATCTCTCAGATATGATAATATAAGGTATGTGGGGTTTCAACAAGAACATATCTTTCGTTCTTGTACCCAAAGAACTTGAATTTTATTAAAGATTTTGATGATTTGCAAGTTGGGGTTTATACCCAAAGTATCTTGTTTTAAGTTTATGAACTTGCAAGTGATTTAAGCTTCGAAGTACATGTTTATTCAACCTATTTATGCTTTGAATTGAGGATTTATACCATGAATTGCATAACCCTATTGTAAATTGCTATTTTAAAGTGTTTCCAAGATAATTGTCAAGAATTAAGCTTCATTATAAAATCGTGATTATTTAAGTATATATATATATATGCCTTAAGTCCAAGGATGAATTTTTGAGATTGTTAAAGTATTTCAATTCTATTATTGTGAGCTTGAGGTTTATTGTATTTTGGCATGATTTCCAAGTATGTTT
Organism: Capsicum baccatum var. pendulum; assembly: GCA_030864225.1. Classification (NCBI taxonomy): domain Eukaryota; kingdom Viridiplantae; phylum Streptophyta; class Magnoliopsida; order Solanales; family Solanaceae; genus Capsicum; species Capsicum baccatum. The sequence goes on along the minus strand of CM061552.1, from coordinate 69,063,255 downwards.
ACATTTTCATGCTTATTGCTGAAATTTTCAGATTTTGAGTTGATTCATCAATAATTACATTATCAAGTATGAACCTTTTGGTGTTTTAACATAAGTTTGAAGCATGGTCTTTAAGCCCTAAGATTTAGTCTTGATATTTTAAGAAGATTATGATTTTAAGCCTCTCTGATGATTGTTTACCAAGTTTCAAGAAACAATTTGATCTTTTGATCCTAAGCTAAGATAAGGAATCCACATTGTTCATAAAGTTTGAGATTTAAAAAAGAGAAGCATAATTTGTCTTGATTATAAACCCTTATGCTATTTTAAAGTGAATTTCCTAAAAGTTCTGAGCAATAAGTATGGGAGTAGTACTTAGCACCGAGTTGGGTATGATTCCAAGGTCTCATGCCCCAGAACTACGTGCCACCGTAGGTTTTTAATTTTCCCATAGTGGGCTAAGACAAGTGATCACTTAAGTTAAGGTTCTATTCCGATGGCAAGGGTAGAACAGCTCTCCCCAACATAGGCAATACGTTGGACTCCATGTCAGCTCACATGGTTTATGTCGGTTAGAAGAAACGCCCACAGTCTCCCAAAGTTCTAAAATCTCTAAGATTCAAAAGAAGTTCTCTATTCTCCTTAAGATAAAAGTATATGTTTTGAAAGCTAGTGTTTTAATATTTCCCAAGTTCCCAAAGTTTTCCCCGAAGTTTCAAAAATGTCCCCCACTCTTGAAACAAGCCTATTGAGTTAAAGCTTTGAGATAAAGTATTTTCTATACAGAATGAATTTTAGATTTCATTTAGTTTAAAAGATTTGAGAACAAGAAGAGAATACAGAATTTAGAACTAAGTGTAATGACTCACGGAATTTATATTACATGATTTATTATTTCATGATTTACGAGATTTAGATTTTTTATTTACTCAAGCCATGTGAGTCATTTGCATTAGCATGCATGATTTTATAAAGATTGATGATATTGTTTACTTATTGCATGCACCCCCATATACTCAGTACATCCTCAAAGTACTGATCCACATATATGTTTATGTTCTACATTGTCTCATAATGTAGGTACAAGTTGTAGTATGTGCAGTTAGAATCAGACGGCTGCAGATTCCAGCCAGCAGATGATGAGTCCTCCTATTTCGGGGACTTCAGTTAGATTTACTATTATTCTTGACTTTCTTATTCTTATGTATTGATTAGTAATAGTTGGAGTCGCGTCCAAACTAACTATAGTCAGTAGAGTAGAGGCTTTACAGATGTCAGTTAGAGTCAGTTATGTAAATTTTAGTTTTCAGTTTTGTTTTATATAAGCAGAGTTGTATTGTATTCATCTTCATGTAGTTTTGTATCGATCAAGTTCAGAAAAGATTTATTTTCCGCACTTTCCTTTAGATTTGTGTGTCTTAATCAGTTGCACATGAGTTATGCCAGTATAAGGGTTAGCTTGGGATCACTTGTGGTCCTAAGCACCGTGTGACGTCTCGGAATAGATTTTCGGGGTGTTACCACTACCACTACCATCATCAACAACAACAAGTCCACCCTCCAAAATTATTTTTCTTGTGATGGTTGTTGCTCCAAACATTTCTTTATTTATTCTATCAATAACCTTAGGGTCTGATAAAGTTTGTACAGACCGTAAAGTAAGAAAAAATGGCATCATCAATTCTCAATTGGTCAGAACAAGCGACAGATGCACAATGTAATATAAATCAGTACATGTATTAGAATGATGATGAAATCATTTAAAAAATCATTAACTAAAACAAAAACTTAATTAGAAATAGACTTACTACTTCCTTTGGAGGGTTGAAGAGATCAAAAAATTTTGTATTTTTATCAGTTTTGGCCGACAATCATCTCAGGATTCTTGGATAGGAAACTTCTTCCTGGTAGTTCACTTGTTGTCTCAAATAAGAAATAGCTTTAAAAAAAATAAATCATATCATAATAAATGAAATATTTACCATGAAAGCCCATGAAAATCCATATAACTTGGTTGTCTTTGGCGTTAATTGAGTTAACAAATATTTGACAGTTATTTTGAAGCTTTCATAACCCCAAGGATATCTGTTAAATACCTCAAGATTCTTAGAGAGCTTTATTAAATCATGTGGTATGTTATTGTTAACGTCTCTCACCCAAAGAATATTATGTACAAACCAAACCAAGCATAATGATTGTTTGTTCTTCTTTGAAAGTCTTTTACCTTTCAACACTTCTATCAAATTTTTATTTTTGAATCTAGGACCAACAAGAAAAATTAGGTCATCATGATCACTCGACTTGCCTTTGCCTTTTTTAGATTTGCGGGGTGTATTTTTTGGGTTAGAATAGGCATAACTTAAGAAGGAGAGGGAGGATAACATTTTAGTCCAATAACTATTGCAAACTCCTTCCAACCAAAATAAACAGGCATGCTACAGTAATTTACCCACACCTCATCCTTCTTATCTTTGTTTTCATACGTAAACCTATGTGTGAGAAGATCATATACTATTTTTATTTGGAAACGAGCATTATTGTCCTCCGACAAATCAAGATACTGCCCAAAGCAGTTGTCCCTAAAATAATAATCCAATTTTTATTCTCAAAGTATTTTTTTGAAGCCGTTGAAAAATTTTCCTATGGCTGACTTAACCACAAAATTACCAGTTAAATCTGTGTCACCATCACACTGCATTCTCACGAGATAACTATCAATGTTGAAGGTTTTGACCAACTCTTAGATGGACGGGATATTAGCATTTGGATCATCTATTTTGAAATATTCCTCCTCCCCATGTTCATTATCTTCTAGTACTGATTGAGATAACGCTTGTAAAGCAAGCTCATGGAGTGGTGGATGTAGCCTAGCTGCTTCACTTGTTTCTTTACTTGGACTTATTTCGATTTCTTTTCTTTTGGGAGACATATTATCTAAAATTAACAGGAACATAAAATAGATTATAATTGATTAATGCATGGCTAAAAAGGGATAACAGTAAATCTAACATGTACAATAGTAAAATAATAGTTCCAATAGATCACATATGTGTTTCAACAGGTAGGTTATTTGTTGCAACATATAACAAACATGTTGCAATAGATGAGTAATTTGTTGGAAATAATAAAAACAGATCACTCATCTTTTGAAACAGATCACTCATCTATTGCAAAATGAGTTATCTGTTGGAACTGTTTTTAACTATCAATATTGTTTAGATTTCTTTCAACAGAAGAGTGGTTCGTCACAAAAAATGAATGATTTGTTAGATTGTTCATCTATTGCACCAGATTTTCATTTGTTGCGTCAAATGTTCATCTGTTGCAGAAAAATAATAGTACCAGGATTTTATTTAATAGAACAACAGCAATATCACTATTTAGTATCAAATGCACCATTTTTACCAAGAAAAATAACAAATCAACCCAGCAACACTAACACAATGCACACACTAAGATCACCAATAGTGACCAAAAATCACCAACATTGTTGTTTTGCATTTGTACAAACACAAACAACAAAAAATAAACTTCAAAAAACTCAGCAGACACCAACAAATCAAATCAACAGCTCAACAAAAAAAACTACAATAACAATAAAAAATTATATTTCGCTCCAGAAATAAAAGAGAAGAAATACCAGAAATTAGGATTTTCTTCAGTCCACATTTTAAATTTAAGCAACAAATATTGAAATTGTTAACCAATACTAGAGGAGAAGTTGGCTCAAGTTCCTCTTTTTCTTCATAACTAAAAAGACATGATTTTTTACCTGTGAAAGAAGAAATGGGATAATGAAGAACTTAAAGTTGTTGTTGTCGGAGAACACTATTGTCACGTCGCTTGATGGTTGAAAGTCGAAAAGGAACTCGCCCAAATATTTATCACCGAAGGTTGAAGTCGCCGGGGATTGAAGGGAGAAACTTTGCAGAACTGTTGGTTGAAAAAGAGTTGAGAGAAACTGTCGAGAGAGAGAGGAGAGTGACGGTACATTTGGAGAGGAGAGGGGTATGGGTTGATTTATATTTTTGAAAAGATTAGAAAGTTTTAAAAATATTAATCAAGTCCACAATTAACTTATTCAAGTTTTCTAATTATGTTTAACCCTTTAAGTTGATCAATGTCACCAATCCTTCATTCAAGACTTAAATGACATCTTTCCTTCAATTTTCTCATGATTCTTACCCAACAAACCAAGAGGGTCCAATTGGAGAGATAAAGAGGATTTTGCCAAAAACACACAAAGAAGCATAAATACCAATGTTTATTCAAAAGCTAACTAATGACATAAACCCAAATTTCTATTATTTATAGTAGGTAAACTAACCTAAGCTAATTACAATAATACCCTTGAACTAAAAACAAGGAAAACAATAATTTAAATTTGTCTAGCCAATTAACTATTTAAAATGATACTCATTTCTTGCTTAAATTTTCACTTTAGCATATTGTAGACCTTCCTTGTTTCTTTGATTAATATTCTAACGTCTTCAAAATACTTCAAATTAGTCAAATTAGATCTGAAGTATTTTGAAGACCTTAGAAGATTAATCGAAGAAGCAAGGAAGATTTATAATATACTAAAGTGAAAATTTAAGCAAGAGATGACTATATTTTAACTAGTTAATTGGCTAAACTAAACAAACTTTCTTGTTTTTCTTGTTTTTAGCTCAAGAATATTATTGTAATTAGGTTAGGTTAGTTTGTCTACTATAAATAGTAAAAATTTGGATTTATGTCATTAGTTAGCTTATGGATATTGGTGTTCAGGCTCTTTTGTGAGTTTTGAAAAAATCTTCTTGTCTCTTCAACTGACCCTGTTGATTACTTGGGTAAGAATTCTTATATGAGTTCAATTTCTCTTCCATCTTAGAATGAATCTAACGATTAATTTTAATTGCTAATTTTTTCTCTCTTCTAAATCTTCTGTCCTTTTTTTAAAAAAAAGTTTTCTTAATCAAATCTTTCTATCTCATCTTGTTTACTTAATTGTGGTTCCTTGTATCTCATAGTACATCACCTAATTACCATACCTAAATGTTTAATTGTGGTTCCTTGTATCTCATAGTACATCACCTAATTACCATACCTAAATGTTTAACCTCAAAAGTGCACCTTTAATTTTATAATTTGTGTCCTAGAAAGATATGGTATAATCTGATTTGCTCTTTTAATCCTGTACAAATAACTTTTTTTTGTGTTGCATTGTGTGATCTTTTATTTGATGGTTAAGCAGACGTACAAATTTGATTCTCATTCGTGAGTTAAATGATGAAAAATTTTAAATAATCCACATAAGATTACATGTAAACCATTAGACAGAGATACAAAGTAGAATAATGATTAGGGGACCAACCGTGTTCCTTTGCAAGGATTGATTAAAGAAGATAAGATCTTCTAAATTTTGAAATTTGCAAATTTTGAAATTTGCTTTCTGGTACTTTATTAGATCTTAAAATGACTCCTTTAAAGATAACATATTCATCTATGTTTAATATATGGGGATAAAATTTAAATAAATATTCTTAGATGATTTAATGCAAGATATAGAAAAATATTTTAGATTAGAACTTATAACAAATTTTTGATATAAAAAAAGAAAAAAAGACGTTTTTATTTTATAAAAAATAAAATAAAAATTATATATAAGAAAAAAAAAATTCATACCATAAAAAAGAAATGGCAGTTATTATCAGGATATCAATCACCTCCTTTATTCTCTCTCAAATGGTTTTCTCTTTCTATAACCATATCGTTTTCTCCTTCTTCATCAACAAACATACGATTCTTTTTAATTCTTCATTATCAAACATAGAATTTTTCTCTTCATAATGATTTTCTTTTAAATTGATTCATCCTAATTGTCCATTCTTTTCATCATTTTCTTCATCACGATTCATCATTGTTTTCTGCTTCACACGGTTTTTTTTTCATTTAAAATCGATGTCAATAAATATTATATGTTAATAATTTATTTTTAATCGGTGAAAATTATATACAATCTAGTATTCATGTATTATTTTAAATGATTAAGTTGAAATCACTTTATATATAACAAAGTCTTATTTTAAATGATTTCAATTTTCGTGGTCTCAATTTATGAAATTTGTATATAAATTCTACATATAAATGATTTATTCTTATAATTGTTTTAGTATGAAAATTTTTAATCTGTGAAAATTGTACACAATTTAGTATTCATGTATTATTTTAAACGATTAAATTAAAATCATTTTATATATAACAAAATCATATTTTAAATGATTTTCAATTTTGGGGGTCTCAATTTATGGGGTTGGTATATAAGATTCGACAAACAAATAATGTATTCTTATAATTGTTTTTCATGTATGAAAATGATACATTATATGGTATTCATGAATTAGTTTAATAAATTTCGTTGAAGTCAGTTTATATACTCATTTCATACTTAAGTAATGTTTTCTTTTGAGTTCTCAATATATGAAATTAATATTAAAATTGGTATCGATGAAGTTTTGCATATGTCACATTTATATGAAATGAGTTTTCTGAACCTAAACAATTGCAAAATAAAATGGTGTTGTATGTTACATAATTTTTTAGAGTATGTAATAAATATTAAATTAAAAACTATCTCCTTACATATTGAAAATAAACTAATTGATAATTGTTTGATATCAACCCCAAATTTAGAATCGTTTAAGAGATATCAAAGTTGATACAGAACAAATACCCTAAAGTAAGATATTTGTTATGAAGATGAATTTTTTAAAAAAGGTATAATTAATAAAAAATGTGTGATATTGACAAAAATATACTGTTTCAATAAAGTTGTTGTAAAAAAAATGTGAGATTTTTTTTAAAAGGATAAGAAGTATAATAAGTTAAATTTTACTCTTTACCATAATTATCTACACATTTATTTAGGAGAAATTGAATACTAAACTCTAAAAAAAAAAAAGAGATAGTTGTACTTAGAAATGTTTTACCAATTTTTACTAAAATAAATAAATAAATTAGTTTTAAAAAAAAATTCTACGACTTACAATTAAAACCTTAATAAAATAATTATCTAAAAGTGTTACTATAACTTGCAATAAATAATCTAATAAATGCATATGAGATAATTTTCTCTAAATATATTAAGAAAAAATTTCATTATATACAACAAAGTAAATTTTTTATAACACAAATAGCCAATATTTTATTTACTACTTAAAATGGTCATGTTTATACACTATTTTCAATGGTAATTTTTTTTTTTAAAATGAACTTTTGTTTGTTGTTGTTTTTTGGGGCCTTTTTTAATTAAAAAAAAAATTCTCTTTTTTAATAAAATTTTTCATGCAATTTTTTTTTCATGCATCAATATTTGTATAAATGGTGTATGAACATGTATATATGATATACAAATAGTTATATAGTGTATATGTAATGTATTGATAGTATAGAATATGTATGTAATGTATCGATATTATATAAATAATGTACAAACATGTATCGACATTGTACAAATAGCTTATAAACTTTTATCAATATTGTATAAAAGTTATGTAAAGTATCGATATTGTATAAATATTATATAAATGTGTATTGACATTGGATAAATAGTATATAACCAGATATGTATAAACATGTATTGATATTGTATAAATAATTATGTAATATATCAATATTGTATAAATAATGTATAAATTTATATTTATATTATATAAATAATTATATAATGTATCGATATCGATATTTATTCGACTATCATGTGTGTAACTTTAATAAATTAAAGTGTAAACAACACATACTAAAACAATATAAATATTCATTTTTTCCATAAAAGAAGAGAAACAATCAAAATTGCAAAAAAGATTTTAAAAAAGAGCAATAATTTTTTTAAGAGAGAAGTATCAATTACCCCCTGAACTTGTCACATTTTATTCATGGTACACTTGAACTTTGACTAGTCCTAAGTATCCCCCACCCCACCCCGAACTTGTTCTTTTAGTACGTCGCGTGACCCTTTTTGATCCACAAACCACAGCGTATAAAACATGCGCGTACACATGAAAAAAATGCTTATGTGTTTGTCCACGTGGATAAATATCATCCACATCCCTTATATTTATCCTATATTAAAAAATAACCCACTTCTAACCTTAATTATCCAATTTTCCTCTAAAAAAAATTATATTTTTCAGTTTTCCTCTACTCCGAAATAGTGAAAGATTGAATTTTCGTCGATCAAGTAATTTATTATTTAAAAAAATTATATTTTTTTTTGTGCCTTAAAAATATGAAATTATTTTTTCTGGTTAGTGTTTCATAGTAGTTTAATTTCCGATTAGTGTTTCGATTAGGATTAGGATTTTGAGAAGACTCACACTTACAAATACGTTTCTTATTATAATTAATGGGGTATTATTATACTGTTTTTATCTATTAATTCAATTTTTATGGTAGTTTTATGTTTTTCGTGTTCAAAAATCGAACCGATAAAAATGTTATAAATTTATCGTTATTGGATTAACGATTTTTTAATGATTTTATAAAAAAATTATTGGGTTATTAATTCAGTTTTAATTTTTTTTTATTGGATTATTGGGTGAATAGATAACTCAATAAGATTATACTAAATTATTATTTTAGACCCCATATATATATATATATATATATATATATATATATATATATATATATATATATATATATATATATATATATATATATATTACAAGTCTGAAAACTCTTACAAAAGTGATATGAATTTTTTACCCTTTAATAAAAACACTCTATAATAGATAAAATTATCTTTTTAATATAATAAATACATGAAAAATCTGAATCACCCTAAATATATGACAAGTAAACTCTTACCATAGTAATAGTGTCCTTGTCACTTTAGGAGAATATCGATACAAGGAGAGAAAATTAGAAGAATCAATAATATATTAATGATTCAACCGTGCACACGGCAACCTAAAACCCTCAAACATTGTAAACAAGCTAGGTAAAGATCCTACAATAAGATTCGTGTTACTTCAACCTAATAACTGGGGTGATAACTTCAAAAGTGGTCAAACCAGGATGAAATCCGTATTTGACTGATTTCCTTGTTGGAGCTGGTATTTAGGTATGAATTTTGTTGTTAAAGTCCCTACACTTATCCATTTTCAACCTACCAAGTCACCAAATATAACCACTTTCAAAACAAAAAATCACTTTTAAAGTCCCTACACTTAGCCATTTTCAACCTACCAACTCACCAAACATAACCACTTTCAAAGCAAAAAAAACACCTTTAAAGTCCCTCCACTTAACCATTTTCAACCTACCAAGTCGCCAAACAAAACTCTTTCAAAATAAAAAATTACCTTTAAAGTCCCTACACTTAACCATTTTCAACCTATCAAGTCGCCAAACATAACCACTTTCAAAACACAAAAACACCTTTAAAGTCCCTACACTTAACCATTTTCAACCTACTAACTCACCAAACATTACCACATTCAAATAAAAAAACACCTTTAAAGTTCCTACACTTAAATCATTTTCAACTTACCAACTCACCAAACATAACCACATTCAAAACAAAAAACACACCTTTAAAGTCCCTACACTTAACCATTTTCTACCTACCAAGTCACCAAACATAACTACTTTCAAAACAAAAATTCACCTTTAAAGTCCCTACACTTAACCATTTTCAACCTACCAAGTCACCAAACATAACCATTGTCAAAATAAAAAAATAATTTTAAAGTTCCTACACTTAACCATTTTCAACCAACCTACTCACCAAACATAACCACTTTCAAAATAAAAAAATACCTTTAAAGTCCCTACACTTAACCATTTTCAACCTACCAAGTCACCAAACACAACCACTTTCAAAATAAAAAAACACCTTCAAAGTCCCTACATTAACCATTTTTAACCTACCAACTCATCAAACATAACCACTTTTAAAACAAAAAAAATACCTTTAAAGTCCCTACACTTAACCATTTTCAACCTACCAAGTCATCAACATAACCACTTTCAAAGAAAAAAATCACGTTTAAAGTCCCTACACTTAACCATTTTCAACCTACCAACTCACCAAACACAACCACTTTCTAAACAAAAAAAACACCTTTAAAGTTCTTACACTTAACCATTTTCAACCTACCAAGTCACCAAACATAACCACTTTCAAAACAAAAAATTACCTTTAAAGTCCCTACACCTAATCATTTTAAACCTACCAACTCACCAAACATAACTACATTCAAAAAAAAAAAAAAAAAGTCCTTTAAAGTCTCTTAATTATTTTCAACCTACCAACTCACCAAACATAACCACATGCAAAAGAAAAAAAAAACACTTTTAAAGTTCCTACGCTTAATCATTTTCAACCTACCAACTCACCAAACATAACCACATTCTAAACAAAAACACACTTTTAAAGTCCCTACACTTAACCATTTTCAACCCATCACCAAACATAACCACTTTTCAAATAAATAAATACTTTTAAAGTCCCTACACTTAATCATTTTCAACCTACCAACTCACCTTTAAAGTCCCTACACTTAATCATTTTCAACCTGCCAAGTCGCCAAACATAACCACATTCAAAACAAAAAAGTCACCTTTAAAATCCCTACACTTAATCATTTTCAACCTACCAAGTCATCAAATATAACCACATTCAAAACAAAAAAAACACCTTTAAAGTCCCTACACTTAATTATTTTCAATCTACCAAGTCACCAAACATAACCACATTCAAAACCAAAAATGAATAACAAGACCAACAAGATGTCAACAACAATGCTAGTGAATCGAACAAGGCCACACACGGCTTCACTAGACTTAAATATGAACAGTAACAAGAAGATAACAACAATACTAGTGAATAGAACAAGGTCACACACGGCTTTACTAGACTTTAATATGAACAATAACAAGAAGATAACAACAATAGTGAATCGATAGAAATTAACTTACCTTTGCTTTGCCTAAATTAAAGTGAAAAGGATAAGCGGAAAGATTCAGATGTGCTGGTAGCGCAAAGATACTAAATTAGGAGAAGAAGAATAATTTCCAACATGTCATTCAAAATAAAAACATTTAATAAACAGTATCCAAGTAGACGAATAATTTTCAGCCGATAACACCTTCAATCCAACTAAACCCATATAAACAACAACAAGCAAAATCACAAAAGGAAATCACAACTAAAGATTCCAACTTTAATAGATTTCTACCATGAATAACTTCAACCAATATCAAATACAACCTACCAACCTTAAAAGCAAATCAAATCTCAAACGTTCACAGCTAAAGTTTTCAACTTTGAGAAATTTCAACCAATAATAACTTCAATCCAACCAAAAAAACAATCAAGAACCTCAAAAAATCACGATAAAATATTTCAACTTTGAGTGATTTAACAAAACTCGTATAAAAAAACAACAAGCTAAAGTGCTAAACCATAAATGTAAATCAAGAATCTCAACAAATCACAACTAGAGATTCCAACTTTAGTCAAAATACAACCCAAAGAGCATCAATGTTGTAGATTTTATACATGTCTCTCTATAGAAGTAGAGTTCTTATGAATCTTATAAAATCACAATTAAAAATTCCAACTTTGAGCTACAAACGAGCTTAAAAAAATTAGTTCAAAGTAACCTAATATTCAGCGTTGTAGTACGCTTTTAAATCAACCTCAAAAAGCACAAATTTTGCAAAATAAAATAAAATTAAAGCTACAAGTGAGCTAGAAAAAAACTTACTTAAGCTGTAGTCGTCGGAGTATAGCCGGAGCAGCCGCTGGAGAAGGATTTGCAAAGGTATTTTGGGTGTGTTTATGCCGGGTAGGTGGATTTGTGTGTGTGTGTAGGTCGATTTGTGTGTGTGTGTGTGTTCAATTAGGGGTTTTGTGTGTTTTTAGGTCAATTTTTGAGTGTGTTTAGGTCGGGTCGGGTCATGTGAGGGTGGGGTCAGGTAGGAGTTATTTTAGAATTTTTTTTTTATTTTCATTACTACAATTAATAAATTAATAAATTAAAATTAATTTTTAATAAATTCTATAATATTTATAACAATAACATGAGTAGTATATTGCCTCAATCTTATAATAATACTAATGAATTTTGTAAATTACGATAATTTTTTTGTTAATTACCTTTTAATTATGATATTATATATATATATATATATATATATATATATCAATGAATTTTGAAATTATGTTAATTAGCTTTTAATTACGATATTATATATATATATATATATACACACACCTTGTAATACAACATGTTAATCAAATAAATTATTCATTACTTGTCTTACGTTATTACAACTTCAGCAATATATGCGTATCTACATTGACTCTAAATAATAAATCTATTTCCTCAATAGTATGATATCAATGTATTATTCTAAATATTTTGATATATAGATTCAGTTATCGAGCTTTCGATTACTGCATACGTCACTACACGAGATATACGTATATATACATATATGCAATTGTCTTTCAACTTTTAAATACGTACTATAAACATCACATACACGATTTCACTATCTCATAATAATATACAACGTAGTTCACACATACTCAGTGTATAATATGTCATTAATATATATACCTTCACTGTAAAATATGTATATGCTATATATATATATATATATATATACATATACATACACACATATATACACACTATCGACTATATCAAGTTCTAAATACGTACTATATATATCACAAACGTACACAAGTATATTATCCAATAATATAATGCGATGTGTTTCTTATACATACTCAGATGAGTGATCGATTAATTATATTTGATTAGCTTAATATAATATTAGGTTTTGACTACATCATTCATCAATCGATCACTACATGATATATATATATATATATATATATATATATATATATATATATATATATTTGTGTATATATATATAAAGATATTTATGTATATATATATATAAAGATATTTATGTATATATAAAGATATTTATGTATATGAACTCTTGAATGCGTACTATATATATCACATCCACAAGTATATTACCTTATAATAGACCACGTTCATTATATTCTGATGAATTATCAGTTATATATTACATTATTATGACTGGAATAGTAACATAATATCAATATCTAAACGGTATGATATATATACGCACATATTCATTATACAAAATATTATGCATGTTTAACGTCATTTAACGTATATACAAGGGAAAATATTTATTTTCTATATTGAAACATAAGTAAAAGATAACGATTATGTTTAACGTAATTTTTTTATTTTGTTTGATATATTTTTTAGTGTAATTTTTTCACAAAATTTAATAATGATTTATTATTATTATTATTATACTGGTTATCGACTACGTGTGATCAGTGTAATTTCAAAAAATTATATATATACTAGATTATATATATAATTATTTTTAATGAAAATCATATATATATTTGATTACATAATATATATAATTAATGGTTACTAAAAATTATTTACTTTTTATCTTTTTAGTTCAAAAACCAACCACAAGTGGTCGGTTTTATAAAAATATTTTCTTTTTTTTTTAAATAAGAAAACCAATCACTAGTGGTCGTTTTTTTAAAAAACAAAACTGACCACAAGTGGTCGGTTTTAAAAAAAAATTAATTATATTTTAAAACAAAAAAACGACCACAAGTGATCGGTTTTGTTATTTTTTTAAATGTTTATTTGTAAAATAAATAATAATTAATATAAAAATTATATAAATAATTATTTTGAAATTTTAAAATATAAAAGTGACCACATGTGGTTGCTTTTTTAAAAAAAATTAAAAATTAAAAAAAAACATAAAAAACCGACCACTTATGGTTGGTTTTTTCCGACCACAATATGTGGTCGTTTTTTGTGGTCATTTTTTCAGGGTTTTTTAGTACTATAATATTTGGTTTGGGATTTCATCAATACGTTTCATATGTTGTAGACATCAATAGGGAAATGGATAATAATATACACCGAAGATCGATTTCATGGGAGGAAAGACCACTATAGTTATGCACACAACACTTGAGAGGACTCTCTTTTGGAAGCTCCAATATAATTATGTACAACACTCAGCGCAATCGCATTCAGCTCAAAATTTTTTCCATTACTTTGCTTTTTTTATCATATGATAATTGTATATCTAACTTTATTAATTTAACTTTTTTCTTCTTCTTTTTTTTCTATTTCAGGCTCTTTGCTGCTTGATTGGAGATAATATGATGCAAGTTCATGGTGTTCAATTTCTGTATGAAGCTGATGAGCTGAGTTGGCAATCAAGGAATTAAGTAGGCAAGCAGTAAAATAGCTAGGCAGTTACAATTTGAATTCTGTTATTAGTGTAACTGCTAACACTGTAGCAATGACAGTTATTTCCATTTTTCTTTTAAGGTAGTTAGTAGTAATTTCATTCCAATTTCAGTATATAAGCTGCAATGTAAGATACACATACTCATTACTGATCATATCAATACAGTTCACTCTCTTATTTTTTCAAACTCTCATCCATTAACTATCATCTCGGATTAAATCCCTGAGTCAGTTTTCCATTTTTCTCGAGGTTTCCTCCTGAAATTGAATAAATATTTTTTTGAGTGCATCAAGTTGTATCAAATCCATCGCTCCTTGGTGTGTCAATGGAAAGAAGCAAGACTCAAGATAGATAAGATCGACCTACGGAAGAAACGGATGACAGGTTCCAACAAATCCAAGAGCAATTGCAGAAAATAATGGATGGAATGGCCAATATCAATAATCGCAGTCTTCAAAATGAGAAGGAGTTACTAGAACTTAAAGGAGTGGTTGGAACTATGAATTCCAAAGAAAAGGAGAGGGTCGAGTATTCCAATGGTGGAGAAGGTTCCAATGCCGAAATTCAAGAAGGAAGAAAGCACAATGATGATATGCACGAAGTAAGAATGAGAGAAGAAAATGGGCGTGGAGGTAATTTCTTCTCTCGATATTCTAGATTAGAATTTCCAAAATTTTTGAGGTTAGATTTGCATACATGGTTGTACAAGGTTGATCACCTCTTTTCAATGGATGAAATTCCATTCAATCAAAGAGTAAAGGTTCCATCTGTGCATTTGGAGGGTGATGCTATTGCATGTCATAGGGCGTTTATTAAGTCTAGGAATTTAGTGGTAGAACCTACTTGGACTGAGTATATTCTTGCCCTTAATTAAAGATTTGGGGATAATTTTGAAGATCTCATGGAAGCCTTAAAGAATTTGAAGCAAACGGGTAGAGTAAGAGAGTATCAAGCAGCGTTTGATAGGCTTTTAACTGGTGTAAACTTGTCGAGTGAGAATGAGATCAATTGTTACTTGGGTGGATTAAAGTTAGAGCTAAATAAGGCAGTCAGAATTCAGAACCCCAAAACACTGATGTAGGCTTACAAAATTTCTAGGTTACAAGAGGAAGTTTTTGAGGCACAAGCTAAAACATGGGGTCTGAGAGCTAATAGGCCCCAAGCTTCTTTGCTTCCTACTCCGGTTAACAATAAGATTCCTAATTTTCAGAAGAATTTCACACCAAATCCAACATTCAAGAAGACTATTGATGTAGATGAGAATAAGAATAACCATCACAATACAGTTATTGGAGGAAGAAGATTAACTTCTACTGAAATAAATGAGAAGAGGGCTAAAGGATTATGTTTCTTTTATGATAAAAAATATACTATAGGGCATGTCTGCAAGGATAAGAAACAGTTATATTTGATAGATGTAGTCGAGGAGGAAGAAAGAGTAGAAGAGGTGGAATTAATCCAAGAGCAAGAACATCAGGATGCCACTCATGAATTCATGACAATTTTACTTCAAGCTTATACTGGTGTTACGGGTTATCAGACTCTTAGGGTGACTGGTTACCATGAAAAAAGACCTTTGCAAGTCCTAATTGATACTGTTAGTTCACATAATTTCATAGACCAAGAAGTAGCCAAGAAATTAGGCTGTAAGGCTGAGCCTATAATTGAGCAGTCTGTGTGTGTTGCTGATTGAAGAAAAGTGCAGACTGCTTATGTGTGTAAAAACCTGCAGTGGTTATTACAAGGAACAACTTTCGCTTTTGATTTTTTGTTACTACCTTTGGGTAATGTGGATATAGTTTTGGGGGTGCAATGGTTAAATATCCTGGGCAGAATATTATTTGATTTCAAGCATAGAACTATTGAGTTTTTGTACAAAAAAAAGAAACATGTGTTAAGAGGAGCAACTAGCTTGATCAAAACTTCTAAAGCCAAGGCATGGGAGAAGCTAGAAGGGTGTGAATCTCAGTTTTTCATGATGACTTTAGCACCAGATGTTGCAGAGACTATTCAGTGTTTCAACATTTAAGCCAGTCAAGGTAATGATCTACCATTAGTATTGAAGTCCTTGTTAGATCATTATTCCTGCCTATTTGAAGTGCCCACAATATTACCACCTCACAGAGGTATTTTTGACCACAAAATTCCACTAATTGAGGCATCTAACCCTGTTAGTCAAAGACCCTATAGATACCCTACATTCAAGAAGGATATTATAGAAAAATTGGTGCTGGAAATGCTGGATCAGAACAGTACCAGCCCTTATGCCTCTTCTGTAGTCTTGGTAGGGAAGAAATATGGTAGTTGGAGGTTGTGTGTGGACTATAGAAGCTTGAATTAGATGACTATAAAGGATAAGTTCCCTATTCCCATAATAGAGGACTTACTTGATGAGTTAGGAGGAGCTGTGATTTTTTTTCAAAAATAGACTTAAGAGCAGGATATCACCAACTGAGAATGTCAAAAAAAGATGCATACAAAACAGCCTTCAAGACTCATGAAGGGCACTATGAGTTTTTGATAATGCCATTTGGCTTAACCAATGCTCCTTCATCATTTCAAGGCTTCATGAATGCTGTGTTTAAACCACTACTAAGGAAATCAGTCTTGGTCTTTTTTGATAATATATTAATCTATAGCAAGAGTTTGTCTAATCATGTGTAACATGTTGAAGCTGTGTTTGTTCTAATGAAGCAACATCAACTGTATGCTAAAATGTCTAAGTGTTCTTTTGGAGTGGAAAGGGTTGAATATCTGGGACATTATATTAGTGTTGTTGGTGTTTCAACTGACCCAAAAAAAATCTCAACTGTGCAAAATTGGCCCATTCCTATCAATCTCAAACAATTGAGAGGATTTCTAGGATTGGCTGGTTATTATAGGAGGTTCATAAAAGGATTTGGGACAATTTGCAGACCACTTCATGACCTATTAAATAAGGAGGGGTTATTTGTCAAATCTAGCTACACAAGCTTTCCAAACCTTGAAGCAAGCCTTGATTTCTGCACCTGTCTTAGCATTGCCTAGCTACTCTTAGATCTTTATTGTTGAAACTGATGCTAGCGGCAAAGTAATTGGTGTTGTTCTAATGCAGTTAGGACATTCGATTGCTTATATAAGTAAATCATTGGCTCCCAAATATCAGATTCTATCTGTTTATGAAAGAGAGCTTTTAGCACTTCTCCTTGCTATTACAAGACGGTCACATTACTTATTGAATACTCACTTTATTGTGAAAACTGACCAAAAGGCCTTGAAACACCTCTTAGAGCAACAGATTCATACATACTTCTAAGTGGCATGTATCTAAAAATTAATGGCTTTTGACTTCTCAATTGAATATAAAAAGGGTTCAGAGAATAAGGCCGTAGATGCTCTTTCTAGAATGCCTGATGTAGAAGTTTTAGCCATATCCCTACTCACACCACATGATGATTTGTATAACAAAATTAAGGAGTCTTGGAGTACTGATTCTGCATTACAATTGGTGATTGAGAAACTGCAGACTCAAAACTTCAAGTCATACACTTGGTGCAATGATCAATTAAGGTGGAAGGGTAGACTAGTGGTGGGAGATGATTCATAACTCTAAAGAACTATTATCGAACTTTGGCATAGCAATCCTCGAGGGGGACATTCTGGTATGGATGCTACCATTTGGAGGTTACAATCATTATTTCATTGGAAATCACTCATCTCAGATGTTAGAATTTTTATTAACCAGTGTGACATTTGCCAAAGAAACAAGTATGATGTTGCAGCTTCTCCAGATTATCTTCAGCCCCTCCCTATACCTGAAGGTGTTTGGACTGATATATGTCTTGACTTTATAGAAGGCCTTCCAAAGTCCCGGGGAAAAGATTTTATATTAGTAGTGGTGGATATATTGAGTAAGTATGCTCATTTCTTGAGTTTTCAGCATTCATACACAGCTCAGTCAGTAGCTAAAAGCTTCTTAGATAGAGTCTTTAAACTACATGGAATGCCTGTTACTATGACTAGTGATAGAGATCCTGTATTTTTGAGTTCTTTTTGGCAAGAATTGTTCACACTTCAAGGTGTGCACCTCCAAAGATGAACAACTTATCATCCTCAAACAGATGGCTAAACTGAAGTGGTAAATAGAACCTTAGATACTTACTTGAGGTGTTTTTGTTCAGATTGTCCCAAGGATTGGATTACTTATTTACCACTAGCTGAATGGTGGTGTAATACTACCTACCATTCCACTATCAAATGCACTCCTTATGAGGTGCTTTATAGGAAGAAACCTCCTGTGCATTTGCCCTACCTGGTTGGAGAAAGTGCAGTTGAGATGGTGGACAAAGATCTTGCAGCTAGAGAGGCTATCATCCAGTTAATCAAGTTCCACATTGCTAGAGCTCAACAAAGAATGAAAGACGTGGCTGATAAACATAGATCTGATAGGTCCTTTAAAGTTGGTGACTGGGTCTATTTGAAATTGCAGCCTTATAGGCAGGTTTCAGTTGCCTCTAGGCCTTTTAACAAGCTAGCAGCCAAGTATTATGGACCCTATGTAGTTGAGGCTAAGATTGGAGTTATTGCTTATAGACTTTTGCTTCCTTCTGATGTACTTATTCATCCCACATTCCATGTGTCACAGTTGAAAAAGTGTCATGCTGTGCCTAATAGCATTTCTCATCCTTCTGTTCTCCACGTCTCAAGTCCTCACTGTCCTTTACTTGAGGCTTTTCTTGATAGAAGGATGGTCAAGAAGGGTAACAAGGCTACCACTCAAGTTCTCATCAAGTGGACTGATATAGACGTTGCACAGGCTACATGGGAATTCTTGTCTGAGGTTCAAACCAAATTTCCTTCCTTTCATTCTTGAGGTCAAGAATGTTCTTTAGAGGGGGGTATTGATGCAAGTTCATGGTGTTCAATTCGTGTATGAAGCTGATGAGCTGAGCTGACAATCAAGGAATTAAGTAGGCAAGCAGTAAAATAGCTAGGCAGTTACAGTTTGAATTCTGTTATTAGTGTAACTGCTAACACTATAGCAATGAAAATTATTTCCATTTTTCTGTTAAGGTAGTTAGTAGTAATTCCATTCCAATTTCAGTATATAAACTGCAATGTAAGATACATATACTCATTACTGATCATATCAATACCGTTCACTCTCTTATTCGTTCAAACTCTCATCCATTACTTGTCATCTCGAATTAAATCCCTGAGTCAGTTTTCCCTTTTTCTCGAGGTTTCCTCCTGAAATTGAATAAATCTTTTTTTGAGTGCATCATAATAATTTCCACGGAATAGTGTTAAAGCATCTATTGTTCATCAATGGAAGTATCTTGAAGCAAAGGTTTTTTTTTCCACCAAAATTGTTTATTTCTTTTAGTCTTTTTGTTGCCCATACTAGAAAGTAGATTTGCAAAAAGTTGAAAAAAAAAAAAAATAGACAAAGTTGTTGAAGAAAACCTAAAAACAAACAAAGCTCAACCTGAAAATAAATAAAGATGGAGATACGACAAAGCTGATGAAGAATTTTTTTTTAAAAAAAAAATTACCCTTCATTAAAGATATTCGCAATAGACAAAACCACATTTTTAGTTTTTCCTTAAATTATTATACTATTATCTTTATTACATAAACTATTATCTTTATTATATGAAACATTAAATTTAATAAATATATTAATAAAGGATGTTGTTTGGGGTTTATTGGTTACGTGAGCTTTTCTCAAAGAAAAAGATTTAGTAGACTTTTTTCCAAAAATAAAGGGCGTGTGCTTGAATTTTTGGTTGAGTGGATGAGGTTTTCCCAAAAAAATTTATAGTTACTGTAATTTTTTTGTTGGGTAGGTCGGTTTGCCCTTTTCTTTAAAAAAAATTGTATTGTTTTTTTTTTGGGAAATTAAAGATTGGCTGAAATATATAGAAATATGAAAAACCTTATTGAAATATTAATTAGTATCTTTTTTTTTATGAATCCGCTAGGTTTTTGCTTGAACGTCTAGCATCTTATGCGATCCTTTGTTGTAC
This sequence comes from Capsicum baccatum var. pendulum, assembly GCA_030864225.1. Taxonomy (NCBI): domain Eukaryota; kingdom Viridiplantae; phylum Streptophyta; class Magnoliopsida; order Solanales; family Solanaceae; genus Capsicum; species Capsicum baccatum. The sequence goes on along the minus strand of CM061552.1, from coordinate 69,042,931 downwards.
TATGAATGCACATTCACCAACATTAAAAAGGTAGTCATCTCATACGATTCTTTATTGTACTATGAAGACGTATAATCGTCAAGTGTAATATGTTTGTAAAATCTAAGCGAAGGTTAATTATTTTTGAGTTATATTATTGCGGAAGGATAAATATAATTTGTGTCATATTTTTGGATGGAAGATATTGATCTGACCTACAGAATTGCAAAAGCATGATATACCTATAGCATGATCAAGACAACGTCTAGAAGTCGAAACACAAAGACGAGTACTATACTAGGAAAGCTATACCAATCTTTTCTACAAAACGCAATTCGAGCAAGGACTTAATTAAGGTGTATTAAACTCTCTAGCTGTGTTAGTGTCGTTGTAATAACCTGCAAAACATTACATATCATATACCAAGTCATAGTACTTATTTGTGGGGATTATTTGAAGAGTTCAATAGAAAGAGAGTCACTCTATTTTATAGCACATTGTTATTATTTTTTACTTTATCCTTCCCTAACCTCACTTTGTGATAATATTGATTATATATGTCATCATTATTGTTGATAATTATGCCATGTTTCCTCTGGCCTCCTCTGGACCTCTGACATACAACAAAAGATCTGTGAAAATGGACAAATGACCAACTTTAATTGCACATGATTTTCAGTTGGGTGTATTAAACAGGATATCTTAATTAGTTTCTTGAGATGAATCCAATTGGACAGATGTGTTATAATCTGCTCTCTGACTTGGGTTGTTGAGAAGACAAGTTGAATAAGTTTAGTTCCCGAAACATGGAATGTGGAACTTAAATTGTTGGGAGGGCATTGTTTGGTCTAAGTCGAAGTTGCCGATTTAAAAAAAATCTACATCTTGAACCAATTTTTTAATCTAATTGAGTGCAAAAATATAGATGAAGAAAAGGTAACATTACAGTTTAGTTGATCCGATTACTTTTTAATAAATTTTAATAAAAGTAAATACAGAAACTCTAGACTAATTTTAATTTGTTTCTCCAATATTCATATAGAAATTTACTAGAATTGTTCGATTTGTGCAGAGTTATTTGTTTCTTTGGATCCATGTTACAAACTAATTAATTTTGAAATTATGGGTGAATTACAGAGAAAGAGCATGATTATATTTAGCGCGGTAGAAAAGAAATACCAACTATTTGATCGAAAAGAGAGAGTGACTGGCATGAAATTTGCAGGTTAAATTTCGCATTTCTAAGCGAAACCAAGTCAAATTGCGCAACTTTATGAATTATCAAGCATTAATTATCGGCTTACTAAGACACCAATCGTAATTTAAAGGATTGTCAATGTATTCACCTACCTTATTTGTATCATAGATATTTACAATACTATATAATTAATTAAATACTCCATCTTTACATGTTTAAAAAATGTTGAATTAATTATTGAATTTATTTTTATTATTTAAATAAATATTGTATTTAATCTAATGTTTGAACTCATTAAGGTGAAATACACGCGTTTTCAATCTAGTATATATATATATATATATATATATATATAAGTAGGATTTTGGTTGCAACTAAGATTCGGTTTCTTTTCATATTAGTTACTACTTTTTCTATTTTATGAGTATTATCTTATCGGTTAAATGAAAATCAAATCGTTAGGAATTAATAATCAATAACCCATAAAACTACATACATCATAATGCATACAACCGAAGAATCTACGTTCGAAATTGTTATCCGACCATGAAATTCTCACAATTGAAAGAGACCCACATGCACAAACAAGTTTCCTATTATAATTTATGGAGTTAGAAATAAGTAGATAAAGTAGAAGCAATAGAATGAATTTTTTTCTTTTAGATTGGAAATGATGGATGAAGAGAGATAATAAATAGGAAGAAGGATAATTGAATTTTTTGAAAAAAAATATTAAAAAAAAACATAGTGAAAAAATAGGAATGATTTTTCTTTTGGAAAATTGTAGTAAAAAGAAAAAAAAAAACAAATTTTGTATTTAGTTACTTTATTAGTTTAATTATGCTAAAGTTCAAGTTAGGACGAATCAAATGCCGGACAAAATGTAATAAAAGATCTTTGTAAATAACTTCTTATTAGTCATTATTAAAAAAACGTTTCTTCTTTTAATTAGCACAGAAAGAGCAGTTTTTAAAAAGTAACACATAAAAAATGAAAAACAAAGTAAAAAAAGATACGTACATTGGAATTTGGAATAGCCGAATGGGCTATGTGATAAAGACTGGCCATTTTGGGTAAGGAAGGAATATTGAGTTATTTTTTGTGGAGATAACACCCAATTAGCCCTGAATTATACCTAAAAAAATTAACGATACACTTTAATTTAAAGGAGATTTTATTACTTTTGAACTAATTAAAAATGTAATTTTGATATCATTAGTGTTTACGTGGAACACACGTGTGCCTACGTGGACATTTCAGTGTGTTGTGCTACGTATGTGCCATGTAGGCACTAAAGGTGTTAAATTACACTTTTAATTAGTTTATGGGGTAATAGGACCCCCTTTAGATTAGGTGTGTCATAACTTTTTTGGATATAGCTCAGGGGAGTAATTGGGTATTATCTCTTTTTTGTGTAAAAATTTAACCAAATGGATATATTATATAATTTTTCTATATATTAATATGTGAATTAATAAAATAGAATTACTAACACTAAATACATCAAAGTTATTTTTGATAACGGGTAGAAATGATATTTGAAAAACTAGGACCTCTGCATTGCATGGTCATTTAAATAGTTTAATTTAAATTGTTAGAGAAAATATATTTTCATTGATAATTATAATTTTTTTTTTCAACTTGATAATTATAACTTCAATTCAAGATGCCTTTTATGTGCGAGCCTTATTTATTTATTGGGTGAAAATCGTTTTCCCCAAAGTTTGTCTTAAAAATCAACCTCCCTCCAAACTATCAACAATAATCAACCTCTTTCCTTTATCCCATGTAATGTCCATTTTGTCCTTGTAATATAATAATGTTAATGAACATTGCATAAAAACATAAACATTATCTTCATTTAAAAAAAAAATCATATAACAAAATCTTCATAAAAACATAAACATTATCTTCTAGGAAAAAAAAAAAAGAAATACTAATTAAGTATATAAACTAATGATGATCTTTATGAAGTAAATTAGCATGATATAAGAAGATTAGTTTTATTAATAATAATCAAAACTATAATATTTATTTTACAAGTGAAAAATAATAAGTAATACTAATTTTATAAACATATTTCAATGCAAAAAATACAAACAATAAATGAAAGAGATAAACCTCTAGTAAAACCTTTATTACATAAAATGAAGCCCACGTCAAAGGTGTCACGCCATCTAAAATGATTGACAAAGGATATCATGTTAGCTAAAAAAATTTGACAAAAATACGCTAAAATTTAGTTTAAGGGGTAATAGGACCCCTGTGAAGTTGACGTGTGTTGTAGCAAATTTTAAAGATTATATTATTTACATAAATTATAAAATATGTAATACTCTATTAATGACAATCACATCTTATCTGCTGATATAGACAATAGATAATATCGTTTCTTATCACTTGATCCTCATACTTAAACTAGAAATTTTAATTTATCTGCTCAATTTGTGAAATCAAAAGAATTGTATTATATTTTTTTCTACCATTTAGTGTTAAATAACTATATAAAGTAACAATATAGACAAATTTAAAGTTTCAAATTATTATTAATAAGGTTAATTTAGCAAAATATACCACTAAGTAAAATTTTCTTAAGAACTGTGTTATATCAACAAAAAGTTAAGTAATACGAAACGAATTTAGTAAGAGAGTGATAAAATACAAAAATATACGCATATGCATGTACATACATATGTATATATACACATTTAGGGGTGAGTTGTTTGGAAACAAGTTATTTCGGGATTGATTATTACAAAATAAGTTGTACTAACATATATGTGTGATAATTTATCTCATCATTGTGGTATAAATGGTGCGACAAATAATTTTAACACTGCCTAATACAACTAATTAAACGCAGGATAAATAATCATGAACTTTATCTTTGAATTATTATAATTATACCTCACACCAAACGACTCTTTAATAAATATAATACTAAAATAATGATCTTAAAAAATAACATTGAATTTTGTGATAAATTTATAAAAAGTATTAATTTGCTTATAAAGTTAATAAACTTAAATAAAATATTATAAATATCTATGTTAAAAAAATATTCATCACATATAATATAAAAAGATATTACATAAATATAGAATTAAAATTATAAGGACAAAATGGACATTGCATGAGACAAAGGGGGGAGGTTGATTATTGTTGATAGTTCGGGAAGGTTGATTTTTAAGACAAACTTATCGGGGAAAACGATTTTCACCCTTTATTTATTTAATGGACAAAAACACGTAAAAATAATTGTTTTTATGGAGTGAAATGGAGACACGATAACATTAACCAAAATTCTTTTTAATAATAGTGACAGTCCTTTGAAGCTTATGAAAGAACTAGTTACTACTAGCCAGTGCCCAACAAATATTTTTTAAAATTTTATTTTAATTATTGTGATTTATAATTTTTTTTACATATTTTTTAGAAATATGTAAAAAATTATTTTTTTCAGATATTTTAAGTTGTTACCTATTGTAATTTATAATTTTTTAATATAATTTTCAAATGCTTAGATAACCATAATAATTAATTATGAGTGATAAAGTTACGATTGAAGCAGGGAAGCAGAAATGTTTTAATGACTCACAACAACTAATTAGAAGTGATATAGCAAAATTACTATAAAAATACTTGTGAAAAAGTTTAATAAGCATAATAGTTAATTAGGAGTGACATAGTAAAATCACGATTGAAACAATGAAGCAGACATGTCCAATTAGAAGTGATATAATAAAATTACTATACAAAAATACTTGAGTGAAATAGTTGAAGCAGACATGTCATAAATATTTATAAGATATATTTTTTTATCAAATATTATTAATTTTTTAATACAAAAATAACTTATAATAATTAGTTAGAGATGATATAATAAAATTATGAAGGAAGCAGCTCATGAAGCAGGCATGTTGACAGAGAGTTGCCTGCTTCTCCCGCCTCTTCCCTCTTATTAGATAGTAAAATATTTCATCTATCCAACAATACTTGTTCAATATTGATTTGATACACACCTTAAAAAGTAATAAGTAATAAGATAATTTAACTATACATTACCCTTTAAAATATAAATTTAAAACTTTAAACAATACATTAATTAATGAATATATTTAATACTAAGGTAAAATGAATATAAGTAGATAAATTATCAATTAATATTTCAAACTGAACAAATATTGTTAAACTTAATAAAATGGATAAAAATTTACCTTGCCTTCCTCTCTCGAGAAAAGAAATTCATAGTGAAACTTAATACCAAGATTGTGGGGGCTTTGAGCTAAAAGTGGTAAAAGAGTTTGAAAATGAGGTGCAGGTGACTAAAGTCTTAATAATTGAGTTTATGTGACAATTACTTTATTATGGATTAATAAAGTTGGGTAAGTTTGAGAATAGCCCACAAGTTTTTAAATTTACACTTTGATTAAAATATTTACCTAATATAACTGAAAATGGAGAAAAAAAAGTGTGTTTCTCTTTTTTCTTATCTCTCTCTCTTAGCAATTTTTGTTGTTTATTGTTGTTGTTGCTTTATTCATCACCTTCTACTTCATTATCATCATCTTCTACTTCAGTATCATCTTCATCTTCTTCCTATTGACCATTGTTGTTGTTGTTGCTACTGCTACTGCTGCTATTTGACCAATTTCTTAGGTCAAATTTTGTTTCATACGTCACTTTCCACTTTGGTATTACTTCTGTAACAACCTAAAAATTTGATGAAATATGTGAAATTTGTGATTTTATGTGATTTGACTGTTTTACCCCTCCCCGTAATTGCATTATGATATTTTTGAGGTGTGGGAGTGATTGCCGTGATTTTTGATGCATTTTGGTATCATTTCGATGCATAATGAACGTTCTCTCTCTAACATTCACTCTGTGACCTAACGTTCACTGTGCCTGAATCGTACAGCTCGCGTTGACTGGCCGGCCGTCTCCGACGCCGACGCCGGAGTAGACGCGGCAATAGGTAGGGTACTTTTCCCCCTCATTCTCTCTCTCACCTCTAAGCTCTCTCTACTCTTTCTCTCTTTCGTCCCTTTTTGCACTTTCCCCACTGCTATCGCCGGCGGGATTAGGGGTTTCCATCGGCTTAACTCCAGCAACAGTAGAAGGGAGGCAGCACCGTTCATAACAGGTTGGGACGACGACGTACAGTAGGCCAGTAGATTCCAGACTTGCAGCAATAGACAGAAAAAGCTCTGGCAAACTCTGGCGATGCACTGACAGCTGCTTGCAGGCGACTCTATTCCGGCAACCAGATTTGACTCCAAAATTACCGGAACCAGCAATACGCAGGAGTACCCCACTAACATCTAAACTTTGATATTTAGTTATTTCTTACAGTTTCGATTCCTTGTATTAATCTGTTGCTTGTGATTTTAGTTTTGACGGGCTGCTTTTACGTATTGGTGGATAGTGTTGTATTGTTCTAGATATTAGGCCGGATAGAATATTTTGTGTGTGCCTTCTGTTTTCTTACTATTTTCCTGTTTTCCCCTGTTTTCCTATGGTTTCTCTGTTTGTTTGTCGGCTTGGGGCTTTTTCATTTTTTGAGTGGTGGCTATGAGACTTGATGGTGGAATAGGGTCATGTCTGAGGGAGCTGGGGTTGAGGGTCATTTTGGGTGGGGGTGAAGAGAGAAGGGCAGGGAAAGATGTACGGTCTAGGTTGGGTGGTAGGGCTAGTGCGACGAGGGGTGGTAGAGTTAGGCGGGAGGAGAGAGAAGATAGGTTAAAGGTAGGGTCTTGGAATATAGGGACCCTTTAGGGTAAGTCCGTAGAGCTGGTAAAGATTCTTAAGAAGAGGAGGATTAACATTGCGTGTGTTCAGGAGACTAAGTGGGTAGGGTCTAAGGCTAGGGATGTATATGGGTATAAGTTGTGGTACACAAGGAGTAAGAGGCATCAAAATAGAGTAGCAATTTTAGTGGATGAGGAGCTTAGAGAGCAGGTGGTAGAGGTTAAGAGGATCAGTGATAGGTTGATGATGATTAAGTTGGTCATTGGGGGGGTTTTTGCTGCATATGTGTAGTGTTTATGCGCTGCAAGTGGGTTTGGAAGAGAAGGTGAAAGTGAGATTCTGGGAGGCATTGGATGAGGTGGTGAGAAGCGTGCCTAGCTCGGAGAAGATTGTCATTGCGGGAGACTTTAATAGGCATATTAGGGATCTTCCAAGAGGTTATAACGATGTGCATGGAGGTTTTGGTTTTGGTGATAGAAATGGTGAGGGAGTTGCTCTGTTGGATTTTGCGAGGGCTTTTGGGCTGGTGGTGGTGAATTCAAGCTTTCCGAAGAAGGAAGATCACCTGATTACTTTCAGAAGCGCGATAACCAAGACTCAGATTGACTTTATGCTGCTTAGGAAGGGGGATAGAGTTTTATGTAAGGATTGTAAAGTCATTCTGAGTGAGCATCTCTTGACCCAACACAGGCTTCTAGTGATGGACTTGATTATTAAGAAGAGAAAAAAGAGAAGGGTCGGGGAGGGTCGACCTAGAATTAAGTGGGGTAGTTTAACGCCAGTTAGCATGCTGAAGATATGAGAGAAGGTGGCAGGGTTGGGGTGTAGGAGTGTAAGGAAGACGTGGATGTTAGATGGGATAAGGCTGCCAGCTGTATCACGGAGACTGCTAGAGAAGTGTTGGGTGTTTTGAGGGGGTGGGCAGGAAGACATAAGGGGGACTGGTGGTGGAATAAAGAAGTTAAGAAGAAAGTGGAGATTAATAAGGGGGTGTATGTTAAGTTGATTGAGAGTAAAGATGAAGTGGAGAAACGGGTGAATAGGGAGGTTTACAAAGTGTCAAAGAAGGAGGATAAGTTAGCAGTTACGGCTGCTAAGACAACAACATTTGAGAGCTTGTATGTAGGGTTAGAGGAGGAAGGCGGGGAAAAGAGGTTATATAGGCTTGATAAGGTTAGGGAGCGAAAGGGTCGTGACCTCGACCAAGTGAAGTGCATTAAGGGGGAGAATTGTAGATTTTTGGTGGAGGATGCTCATATTGAGAAGAGATGACAGGAGTATTTTCATAGACTTTTGAATGAGGAAGGAGACAAAGGCATTGAGTTAGGGGAGCTGGAGCATTCAAAGAAAAGCCGTGATTTCACTTACTATAGACATTTTAAGGTGGAGGAGGTCAGGGAGGCTATTCATAGGATGAGGAGGGGTAGGGCGACGGGGCCAGATGAGACTCCAGTAGATTTTTGGAAATTTGTGGGTGGGGTAGGATTAAGGTGGTTGATTGATTTGTTTATCGATATTTTCAAGACTGCTAGAATGCCTGAGGCCTGAAGATGGAGTACGATGATTCCATTATATAAAAACAAGGGGGACATTCAGAGTTGCAACAATTATTGGGGTATTAAGTTGTTGAGTCATATTAGGAAGATTTGGGAGAGGGTGGTTGAGCGAAGATTGAGGAGAATCGTGTCCATTTCAGAGAATCAGTTTGGTTTTATGCCTGGTTGCTTGACGACAGAGGCAATCCAACTGGTGAGAATACTAGTGGAGCAGTATAGGGAAAGACAAAGGGATTTGCACATGGTGTTCATCGACTTGGAGAAGGCTTATGACAAAATCCCTAAGGAGGTTCTTTGGAGATGCTTAGAGGTGAAAAGGGTTCCGGTGGCGTACACCAGAGCTATTAAGGACATGTATGATGGAGGGAAGACTCGGGTACGAACGGCGGGAGGAGACTCAACGCACTTTTTAATTGAGAGAAGGTTGCATCAAGGTTTGACTCTTAGTCCGTTCCTATTTGCACTGGTGATAGACGTGTTGACGCAGAGTATTCAAGGTGAAGTGCCTTGGGGTATGTTATTTGCAGATGATGTAGTGTTGATTGATGAGACGCAGGGGGGTGAATGAAAAATTATAGGTATGAAGGCAAACCCTAGAATCTAAGGGGTTCACGTTGAGTAGGTCCAAGACAGAGTATTTGGAGTGCAAGTTTAGTGACTTAAGGTAAGAAGACGAAGTGGTGGTAAGGTTGGATTCTCAAGTTGTATGTAAGAAGGATAGTTTTAAGTATCTTGGGTCTATGATTCAGGGGAATGGTGAGATTGACAAGGATGTCTCTAATCGTATTGGAGATGGTTAGATGAAGTAGAGGCTTGCCTCTGGAGTGTTGTGTGATAGGAAGGTGCCCCTTAGGCTTAAAGGTAAATTCTATAGATTGGCAGTCCGTCCAGCCATGTTGTATGGAGCGGAGTGTTGGCCTGTCAAGAACTCCCATATTCAAAAATTAAAGGTGGCGGAAATGAGAATGTTGTGCTGGATATGTGGGCTTACAAGAGGGGATAGAGTTAGGAATGAGATTTTTTGGGAGAAGGTGGGAGTGGCTTCGGTGGAGGACAAGATGTGGGAAGGAAGGCTGAGATGGTTTGGGCATATGATGAGGAGGGGCGCAGATGCCCCAGTTCGCAGGTGTGAGAGGCTAGCCTTGGATGGCTTCAGGAGGAGTAGAGGGAGGCAGAAGAAATACTGAAGGAGAGTGATTAGACATGACATGGAGCAGCTTCAGCTTACCGAGGACATTACCTTAGATAGGAAGGTGTGGAGGTCGTGGATAAGGTTAGAAGACTAGGGTGAGTACATGGGTTAGAGCAAGTAATTAGGAGAGTCCCTGTTTAACCGAGGTAGTAATCTAGGGTTGTGTCGATAGGTAGGAGCCGCTAGTCAGGAGAGATTGGGTTTGGTAGGTGGCTTTGGTCTGTGAGTGTTGGTTACTACGAGGCGGGTACCCTATTCCAGATTTTGTTTTTCTTATTTCTTATAGCTTATGGTTCTTAGTTCCCCTATTTTGTATTGCTCTGAGGTATATTTTACTATTTCTAATTCTTTACTTCTGTTAAGCCACCCATCCTGCTTCACATTTCATTACGACTTTTGTTTACTATATATATATATATATATATCTTGAGTCGGGAGTCTATCGAAAATAGCCTCTCTACTTCTTTGGGGGTAGCGGTATAGACTGCGTACATTTTACCCTCCCCAGACCCCACTGAGTAGGAATACACTGGGTTTGTTGTTGTTGTTGTTGTTTGGTATCATTTATGCAATATTGTGGTTTTTTATGGCTGCGAGAGCCTTATTTTGGACTTATGTGGACATCTTTCGATCCGTACGACGGATGGCTGAACGGATTGTGCCAGAAGCTCCGAAATATCAATTTTAGGCTAGATAGACCTTTGGTTCGGGTCCCGATGCACCCTAGCTCATTTCGACCTATTGGTCGGAAAGTTGGAAAATTAAAAATATGAGCGCGGGACCCACATTTGAGTGTAATGACCTCAGATGGAAAATTCGACTTCACCAGCAGATCCATAATGTCGATTTTAGGGTGTTAGCATGTTTGGTATGATTTTACGGCTTTTAAATCTCATTTCGACCCTCGGTTTAGAAAATTGTGATTTCGGATTTTGGGAGTCAATTTTGTGAAAATGATATTTTCTGGAAAATATGGTATCGCCATCGCTTCCCGGGCACCCCATCGAAGTCCGATCAACCAACAAAAAAATGCTATTGCAGATTTTCTGCAATAAATAGCAGTTTTTTTCACCTTTTTGACCCATTTTTCTCATTTTCATCTTGACTCTTGAAAGCTAAACTCTAAAATAGTGTGGGAGCTTTAAAGTAAAGTTTGTGGGAACTTGGAAAGCTAGATTAACACCCATTTCTTAATTTTATTACGGATTTAAGGTAAGAATTCACCCATTTCTTAGTAATTTTTGACTAATTTCTCAAAACCCCAAAAATCTTAGGGCTTGATTTTAAACCCCCTTTTCACTCATTTTCACTTGAATAATATTTTTATCTTATAATTACTAGTTTTTCATCAATTTAACCTTCAAATCAACTCCGATTCTTGATTTTAACCCAAATTTCAAGGATTTTACCTGGTAAAGCTTCAAAATAATTTTTCTTCGATTTGAACCCCATTTTTTACTCGATTTAACTTGGGTTTTCAGCTGTAGGTTCCTAAAAATATGGGAAACATATTTTTGAAGTAAAGTTTTAATTTTCCCTTCTTTTTCGGAAACCCATTTTGGGGGTCCATTTTGACCCCGAACTAAAAGTAGTCAATATGGGTATCATTGGTTTTGTTTTGATGCATAGATTTCATATTTGATGTTTTTAGTAGAGTTTGAGATTTTTTGTAATTATATCATACTTTATTGGCATATGAGACATGTGAAAATTCATGGATGAAACGAAAATAATAAGTGGATATTGGCTCATGTGGTTGTGGGAATGTATCATTGTGGTTGGTTGTGGAAGTATATCATGTGATTGGTTGTGGAAATACTCATTGTGATTGGTTGTGAGCATTACATCTTCATATCATACTCATTCATGAAACATTGGAACCACCGTGGCAATATCTGAGAAACACTAGCAACACCTTTTTTAAAAAATATTATAACACCTTATAAAACCCTTTTCGAGAGATATGCTGAAAAGGAGATATGAGATATGTGGATTGTATATGGTTGACGAACCTCCCATGGATCCTACGTCGGGAAGCTTTAGCTCTGTAGGTGTATATGGGGATTGTACAACGATTCCGGAGGTTGTGTGACGACCTCGTGTATCATCATCATATACATTGCACTTACTTTATTGTGTTTATATTATGTTGTATTGCCTTATTAACTTGTCATCTATGTATTTGTCTTACCTCTCTTTACTTGTATTTGATGATCTTGTATCTATATGTTCTCTCTTGTTCTATTTATATGTGACATAATATATACTTTTGTTTAATATCTTGATGTGTTATTGTAATATATGTGAGGTATATTAGAACTGTTAGGGAAAGCAATGTGGGCTGCCTGTAACGTCCCGATTCCCGAGAATCGGAACGCCACACGGTACTTATGATCCCGAAGGACCACAAGCTAACCCTTTTTCTGATATCTGTACCTGTTCACTGCATAATATAATAAAATACATGCGAAAACTGGCTAACACTTGCCGTAAGGTTCAAACATCTAGAAATATACAATACCTTAATCCACACACTAATACATCTGTCTGAAAAGCCTCTACACTGCCTAAACTGTGGAGTTGAAGGGACAATTCCCCCAACTAACTCCGTCTACTAAAATCAAATACTGTAATAACAACATCCTCAGATGATGAGGACTCACTGCTGCACCCACTGCTACTATACAAGTGACTTTTAAGATGCTCCAAGTTTCACTCCTTTGAACCTATGGTGCCCCAAAATAAAAGAACACCATAGCGCGAATGCGTCAGTACTAAGATGTACTGATTATGCAAGCAGGGAAGGCTAAATGCAAGGGCTTATGCATGAACATTTAATCAACAGAATAATCATGAGAATAACGAACGACTACACATATGAATGCACAATTCACAACCACTATAACAATTATAACGACTCCAGATACCACAGTTCAGATACCACTTTATTGTCCTCAAAACTCACTACTGTACTGGGGTACTGCATTACTGAATCACAGGATACCAACACTGATCAATCGAATACACTCACACCCCTGACTCCTGAAGATTTATACTGACATAGAAACCGTGGAAAGTAGTTACATAACTCACCATGACTCCTCATAAGCAACTGAATATGTGGGGGTGCATGCAATAATTTGAATAATATCTTTGATTTCATAAAACATGCGTACGGAAAATGAAAACTCACATGGCTTGAATTTCATTATCCATAATTCTTATAATATTATAGAGAGGAAAACATAAGTCAAAATCCCATAAATCATCATAAAATCATCAATATTCATCATAAATTCTCATGACTCATCATAGACAACCAAACTCATCAACTCAAGACTCGGAGAGACTCGATAGTTCAAGAAACAAACTCTTATGGACAAGGGAGTTTCCTATAACCGACAACCCCACGTGAGCCGCGTGGAATACCAACGTTTGCCCTCCTAGGGAGAGAACTCCCATTGGCGGGAGTGTTGTACTCTTGCCAGGAGTACAACCTTAAAGCTTTCATAATCACAATTCGACTCTCTGGCCAACAATATCATCATCAACAACCCTACGGTGGCACATAGGTTTGGGGAAATACCAAATTTCCCTCTCGATGCTAAGTAATACTCCCCAACTAGCTCAGAACGCGTTAGAAAATCCACCACAACATCACAAGGGTCTATCATAAAGACCAAATCAAATCTCTTTGGAAATCCACCACAATATCGCAAGGGTCTATCATAAAAACCAAATCAAATCTCTTTCTCATTTATTAAATCATATAAATTTGTGGATTCCTAACTCAACACATTTTAGCTCAAAATATTTTAATTTTCCTCAACATCAACATGGTATCAATAACACAGCATTTCATCTCTGCGAGCTTAAAATCAATATAAATCATCCCAACTCTGTGGATGCAAATCAATATTCTCAAATGATCATTCTTTCATTTCAATATTCAAATCATGACAATAGCTTTTGAAAAGCATTTAAGATCTTCAAATCATAGTAAGATTTTGTATGTCGTAATGTAACTCAAATAATGGCTCTTATACCAAGAATCCTTAAAAAAATAATTTCATAGTAGTGGTATGCAATTTATGGCATAAAATCTCAATTCAAGAAAACAAGATAATAAGGTTATTATGTATACCAATAATGGATGATTCAAAGTTTCATAAATCATATCTTGAAAACACTTGAAATATCAACTCATGGTAGAAATATGAAATTCACCATATCAAATAATAACTTGGGAATAATAAAGTAATCATGTATATCAAAGCTTAAACAATTTATATTTTTCATAACCTCATAATTCGTCATTAAAACATCTTGGGCATTTACCCACTTTACAAAATCATGAAATTCCAATAAAAAAATCAATTCTTTGGGCACAAGAATGAAAAGATATTCTTGTTCAAAACCCCACATACTAAGTTCTCACGGAATTCATGTTAAGTTCTCAAATCATCAAAAATTCATCGATCGTAGCACGACTAAGATTATCGCGGAACTGACTCAGCTCTAGATCAGCAGACTATTTCGGGCATATGTACCCCCAACAATCAATAACATAAGTAATACGTAGTATACAACAACACATACTCACATGCCCACAGGCAATCATGCACCATGCATTCATTAACACCTCACACCAATCATTTGAAGATAATATTCATATACAAGTATTGGGATCTCATGCCATTACATCGTAGATCATTCAACAAGGACGCATATGGTTAAGGAAGAATACAATATAAAATAGTTCATCCAATCGGGATACACACAAATAACATCTATTCAACACATCATGGTTCACTTCTCAAGGTTCTTTCCTTTAAGATCTTGATATATGCAATTCGACCCATAATTAGACATTTCACACTTAGCGTGGCCTAATGGCCCTACCATTTCCCTCAAGCATTATAGTAAACACGTAGCATACAAGTATGGTATGAACTCATCACTTCGATCACAAGGGGTCATACGATCCATTCTTCTTCAACTAGGCATTTCTACAATTACCTTGCATGCACCATTTAGGCATAGGTCAGTATGAACAATTACATGTGCTACAACACCATCATTCATCTTAATTCCACCAACTAAATCCCTCGTCCGCACTTACAACCATATCATAAGCCTTCCACACAACATCCCCAATTTTAGACAATAACATGGAGTTCATGTTGAACGTATACATAGAAAGCAGTCTAGTCATTTAGAACTTATTATATCCTAAGAACGTAAATTTATAGCCTCTTAGACAATTCCACAAACACCTTACATGCACTTTTAGGCATTGGTGAATTCATCAAATTCTCATGTTTTCCGCCACCCCATATATCTCATATAACACACATAATCATCATATATATATATATCAAGTAACATGCATAATCCTCATATATATCTCAACCATCAAATATCAATCAACATATATATATACATCATCAAAGTCTAGAAAATATATATATATACATAGCTTGAACTTTAAAAAAAGGATTCGTGAACTCTATGGACGAAAGGAGTCCATAGATAAACACTTGCATACCTTAGATTTCGTGGCCGGAAGAGATTGACGGAAGGAATTCTTGAATCAAAGCCTCCAATTAATTTCCACCAATTCAAAACCCTAACCCTAACTTGATATATATATATATATATATATATATATATATATATACACACACATACATATAAGAGAAATGAGAGGAAAATAATACAAGTTGTCAGCTGAATGGGGTATTTATAGAGGTTTAAATAAAACCCCGATCTGTCCTTCAGTGATCTATCCAATAGGCTGAAGTAAATTGGCCATAACGTTTTACTCCGATGTCCAAATTCGATGAAACCAATTTTATTGGAAAGAAGACTCTCAGTGCTTTCCGTTGATATATATCAGCTCACACAGTTCATTATGTACAAGGAGTTATGATCATTTGAAGTAGACCAAAAAAATCGCATGGCTGCAGTATTTTTTTCTGCACATTTTACTATTCACAGTTCGATCGAAATGGTCGTAGTTTGATCGGAATGGTCGTAACTCATCGCTTGAGTGTCCTTTTTGGGTGATCCACATATCGTTGGAAATCTTATTCAATGCTCTACGAAATGGTGGGTCGAAATCCAAGAAATGACACACAGAAAAATTATTAATCATTCTCGAAGATAGGATCCAATACGTTTACGCACAAAATTTCGACGAAAAATTTTTCTGGTGTATTACACTACCGTTGTGGGATATTTTTTGATTGCAGGTGACGTGCCCTTATTGTATATTTTGTATGCTTTATTTACTAATTTGCTTGGTCGACCTATGACACCTACTAAGTACAAGTGGACCATACTCATGCCTACTGCGCCCTTTCGATGCAGGTCTTAGCTCGAGTGCGCCTCAGCTTGATTGACTCGGGCGATTGTTGGAGCTTTCAAGGTAGCGAATTGGACATTCATGCGTCCGAAGTTCACCTCTATATTTTTATAGTTGTTATGTCTTTATTAGTATTCAGAGACAGTTATTATTCCTTTGTGATTATTTTTTTATGCATTTGACTCTTGGATTGTATTAGTAGTTATTACACTATTGACACCTGGTTTTGGGCATGATTGGCAAATTGGATAAGTTCTTTTCGCATTGTTATGATTACTTATATGGTTCGGCTTTATTATAGAAGCATTACCGTGGGATATTTTTGTCTTTTATTCTTTTCATATCAATTTGGGTGATAGGCTTACTTGTCAAGGTATGCCGCGACAAGTGCCATCATGACCCTCAATTTTGGGTTGTGACAACTTCACAGGAGACTTTGGTAAGCCAAATTATGATTTTAGTTGAATTTGTCATAGAGGTAACTGTTATTGTGCTATTTTTTCAACAATAGATAGCACATGAACATGAATGAAACATAAGAGACATCTGTTAAAATAGATCAATCATCTGTTGTGACAGATGAACCATCTGTTGAAATGGAAGATATATGTTGGATTTATGTTTATGGTTCTATAGTGCCGTAACATGAATTGAATAGATGGTTCATCTGTTGCAACAGACTAGTTATCTGTTGCAATAGGGTAAATATTTGTTGCAACAATTAGTAAGCAGACTAGTTATTTGTTGCAACAGGGTAAATAACTGTTGCAACAAAACCTGAACTCGATTCCAACAGACGTGTCATTGTTGCAATAGGGTAAATATCTGTTGCAACAGATTAATAACCTATTACAACAAAACTTGAACTCAATTCCAACAGATGTGTCGTCTGTTGCAACAGATATATAGTCTGTTGTAACATATGATTCACCTATTACAATAGATGACTCTTCTGTTGAAATAAACTTCAGGAGCATAAAATAAATCCCAACAGGTAAGTACTCTATTGCGATTGATCACTTCCCTATTGCAACAGATTACACATCTATTTGGATTCGTGTTACGACACTATGAAATCACTATTAACTTTTCTTAATAAATGACTTTATTTAGGTACTACTAATGAAGGGATCAATAACAATAGGGGTGGATTGTCATGGTGAATTGATCGAGAAGAACAAGCGATATGTATGGCATTGGAAGGAGGGTGAAATGCTAGAGACGATAGCTATGATATTCCAAAGTGATGTTTCGTATGATGATTTTGTGAACTTAATCATCAGTTATTGTGGACTGAATTGTTAATCGAAAGAACTCGTCATTAGCTACATGCATAAATCTTTTGAAAATCAGAGGGTACTATCTTTCAAGATAACTAATCAGGTTCGATTGCGTACTTATCTTAGTGATTCATCCAGGCTGGTGTTAAGGGTGTACGTTGTTGAAAAGACGAGAGAGAATAAGGACCAGAATGTCGAAGAACAAAAACAACCAGATATATTTGATGATAGGTTGGATGATCTAGACATGAACATTTCAGATGATGATCAAACACCTACGCCCATTGATGCAACCAATATGGTGGGCAATTCTTCTCGATCGACACAGTCTAGCAATTGTCAAGACGATGAGACCGGCTTTTACAAGAGAATGTCATTCAAGGACAAGACAGAACTATCTACTACTTTGTTTATTTCTTCCTTGAAAAATGATTTTAGAATAATGAAGGTGATTAATTCAAGCAAAGTCTTTTGCTACACATGTGCTAATCTGAACTGCAAGTGGTAGTTGAGAGCGATAAAGTACTTAAGTTCTTATAGATTTGTTATTCATAAACATGAAAAGTATCACACATGTGGTTCTGAGCAAATTTCAAGCTAAATTTCACACGCAACTATAAAGGTCCTCGGTGAATATTTCAAGAATAGATTCTCCGATAGCAAAGGCCCTTCTACAAGGGTTATGGCCAATCAACTCCTTACAAAATTGGCTATCCTATTCAATTATTGGAAGATATATACATCCATGTGGACTGCCAAGGACTTAGTTAGGGGGACACACAAGCATGTGTATGCAGTCCTCCATGCCTGCCACTACATACTTGAGTCCACAAATATCGAAAGTCAGACGACGTTGCATGCTGATGAAAACAGAAGGTTCAAGAACTTTTTTGTATCCTATGGTGCTTGGATTTAAGGTTTCCAACATTTGAGAAAAGGCATAGCCGTCGATGGTACTTTCTTAAGGAGCAGATATAATGGAGTTCTACTAGCAGTGGTGGCGCAGGATGCGGAGAATCACATCTTTCCTGTCGCTTTTTTGTGTAGCGTACAAGGAATGTGATGCCTCTTATGGATATTTTTTGAACAACTGAAAAGTTGCGTCGAAGATACCAAAGAGTTTTGTTTTGTTGAAGATAGGCATCCAAGTATTCCAAAGATGGATTCAATTTTCTTCACTTTAGCTCACTTTGGTTGTTGAATCAAGCATCTTGGAGAGACCATTCGGACCAACTTTCACAATGAAAGGGTCGTGACCCTTTTTTATAGAACAGCTAAAGCATATAGTAGAGAAGAGTTTTTAGACCATTTTAATGAAATAGCGGATATACATCCCAATGCAGTAGAACATCTCATACGTGTCGGTTTTGAGATATGGAGACAAGCATTCTGTCTGGCAAATAGGTACATTCTTATGAATTTAATGTCTTGTTTGAGTTACAAGTTTAGTATTATGTTGTACTAAGTGATTCTTTTGTATACGTACAGTATTATGACGTTAAACATAGCTGAATCAATGAATTAATTATTTGGTAATGAAAGAGAATTTCCCATCGTGGCTCTATTTGAAATAATAAATAAGAAGTATGGACAATTTTTTCATAAAAGGCATGTGAAGTTTGAGGACGCAGGAACCCCATTTGTTCTAGAAGCAGAAAAAATAATATCAACGAATATTAGTCTAGGAAATAGGTTATTATCTCATCAAATAGTAGATTACAAGTTCAGTATTGTAATGCCCCAATTTTCTGAACTGGAATGCTACACGGTGCTTATGACCCCGAAGGACCACAAGCTAACCCATGGATGATATCTATACCTGTACACTGCATAATATACTTGTAAAATGCGGAACACATGAACAATAGGCCATAAGGTTCAACTGAATAAAGAAACTTTTAAAAATAACATCTATGTGGGTAGTAAATACCCAAAACAACTGAATCTGAATACTAAATCTGAAAACCTCTAAGTATTGTCTGAATAAGGAGTTGAAGGAATATATCTCCAACTAACTCCGTAAATTGAAAACTAACTGAATTAATAAATGAATAAATCAAGTAATATCGTCATCGAATGAAGAGGACTCACTGCAACTCTATGTGCTGACTGCGACTGCTACTGCTGGTCTGGAACTCGTGTCTCTGAACCTATGGTGTAACATGAAGAGAAAGCACCATAGCACAAATGCGTCAGTACAACTGGAGTACTGAGTATATGAGTGAGGTAGGCTAATGCGAAGGGTGCATGAATAATGCTAACTGACTGACTGATATGAACGTAAGAGTGCAAACATGCATACATAGTAACTGAGATCGTGAGTTCGTGAAAGCTAAATCTGTATGCTAATACATGGCTAAAAAAGTAGTTCTGATAGAATGAGGGACTGTATCTGACAGTCCTAAATCTGATGGAACTGTCTAAGTTCTGTACTTTAACTAAGATTTGACTGTTGATTTGACTGTATCTAACAGTCCTAGTATACGGATATCTGAAGAACTGTCAGAGTTATTTTACTGAGACTGAGTCTAAAATAGTGGGAGGTAGTTGTTTAACCGACATGCCCCATATATGCTAAAGTAGATGAACTGGGGCCCAATCGCTGCCCTGATTGGAAGGGTGTCAATACCGTGCCACGGGTAAAGACATGCTGTGAGTGACCCTCAAATTTGGCAGTGTCCCCAAAAGAGAACGGAGGATGTCTGCCCCATCAACCCTCAAGCTGTCAGTGTTGATGTCTTAACCTATGCTGGCTACATAGTTCTGGAACACAAGGATTGCTTCTAAGAATCACACCTTCATCTGAAGCAGGTGAGTTCCCATCCTTGGGTTTGCTCGGTGGTAACTCCTACTCCCATTTAAAGAGACTGAACATGACTTAATTGACTATACATGAACTGGGTATACTGAATTTCCATTGACTGGTGGAATAATACTGATAACTAACTGAGATCATGAGGTTTCTGAGGTTTCCTGAGTCACATGACTGACTGAATTCTATGGAACATGGCTTGACTGAAGATATCATTACTACATGACGTGGCTCTAGGCACACAACTATAGTTTTGGGTACGAATACCCCCAGGACTCGATAGAAGAAAACTGACACACATGACATGACTTGATCACAAGATTTGAGTCCACAATTCATAATATCATAAGTAAGGGATAGTGTACTTCATGAGTCTATTCAACATCTCAAACATGGTAGGGATAGTGTACTTCATGAGTCTATTTCGTGTACATGTTCTATAATTCCATTATCAAACATGCTTCACACCACAACAATAGCAACACATAAATAGCATGAATTCATAGTGAGTGTATAGCTAATATGGACTTGTCATTTAGGTATCATAAAATCATGTAAATATGGACTTCTAGCATCCTAGGTATTTTAACAAACACCTTGCATGTACACCTTGGGCATAGGTTTTCTCAACAAATGTTAATCATCTTGAACCACCCAATTTCATGGGTTTTAACCACAAATATGCATACTTCATGGAAATCATCTTAAAATAATATTCTAAAGTTTAAACAATGGTCATTGACATGAACAACATCACATAGAAACAAGAAAATCAAAGTTTCTTATTTAAAATCATGGTTCTTAAACTCTATGAACGAAAGGGGTCCATAGATGAACAGTACGCATACCTGACTCAAGGTTCTTGATGTTTTTGAGTTGGAAGGATTTGAAATCCTTTGATTCTTGAAGAAGATTGAGTCTTGGTCTTGAATATTTAATTTAGGGAGAAACCCTAGTTGTTTATAGTGAAAGAATGATGAAAAGTGGCTGAAATCGGGTGTAATTGAGTTTATAAAGACGAGTGGTAAGTTACCAAAATATCCCTTTTAAAATGACCTGGAAATAAACTGAACATGGTGTATGATGGTTCGACTGACGGTCTATCAGAATCTTGGTGGACCATCATTTAGCCCATCAGACATGGACCAGAAATGGGCTTCATTGATAAGGGTTGACGGTATGAATGAAGGTCCGTCAAATATCTGGTAGTCCGTCAACTCGTCCATCACACCTTATCCAGAATGTGGCTCAACTGGCATGGATTTGATGGTCCAAGTGGTGGTCCATCACTAAGTTGATGGTCCGTTAACTTGGTTGTTAGGCCTAAACCAGAATAGGGCCCTTCTGCCTTGGAAGTGATGGTTCAAGTAGTGGTCCGTCACTAGTTTGATGGTCCGCCAACTGGGCCATCGCACCTGGGCGATTCTGATAGTTCCGACTAAAATATCCATAACTCCTTCGTCTGATGTCGGATTTGGACGAAATTGGTATCGTTGGAAAGCCAACTCAATTTCCCACGTAATAAAAAGAGAAAATATCAAAAATACTGTCTGTACAAAAATATATTTGCATTTCAAAGTAAGTCCTAGCATTCTTGAGATGATTTCTAGCTAGGAAAAGGCACGGGTATTACAATATCCCCCCCTTGAGAACATTCGTCCTCGAATGAAACTGACTGGGAGGCGAAACAATGATCTGAACATGAATAGATGGAACATGATCTCACGACTGACAAACTGTACATAGCATACTGATCATGCATATCTCTGATGCATGGTTAACTGATACATGAATACGTAACTGAGCAATCTGATATACTGAGTTTCTCACAGTGAGAATGCATAGCTTATGTATGATTAAATACTGTACCGACACATGAACACATGTATGATTATGCAATGGCAATAGATACCAAGTTCATACTGAATGCTGAACGTGAAACTGAATAGGCTTAAGAAGGAATGTTACCTTGAGCTTGATCTGAATTGGCGAAGAAAAGGTGAGGGTACTTGGTACGCATATCTGCTTCTGTTTCCAAAGTAGCTTCCTCATGAGACTGATTTTGCCAAAGAACTTTAACTAGAGGTACTTCTTTGTTCCTCAATCAATGAGTCTGATAGCCTAAGATTTCAACTGAAATCTCTTCATAAGAGAGGTTGTTCTGAATGTCAATGCTCTAAATAGGGACTACAACTGTTTGGTCACCCAGGACTTCTTGAGCAAAGAGACATGGAAGACTGGATGGACTGAGGCTAGATCTGAAGGCGATTCGAACTTATAAGCTACCTTGCCGAAGCAATTGAGAATTCTAAAGGGATCGATATAGCGAAGACTGAGTTTCCTTTCTTGCTGAACCTCTTTAGTCCCTTCATGGGAGAGATCTTAAGATAGACATAGTCGTTGAACTCGAACTCAAGATCTTTTCTACGAACATCTACATAAGACTTCTGTCGGCTCTGAGTAGCCCAAAGTCTCTCCCTAATCGACTGAATTTTCTCTAAGGCATCAAATACTATGTCAGGACCTATGACTGAGGCCTCACTAACTTTGAACCAACCGATTGGAGATCTACACCTCCTACTATAGAGAGCTTAGAATGGAGCCATCTGAATACTGGAATGATAGCTATTCTTGTATGCAAATTCAACCAAAGGCAAGTGGTCATCCCAACTTTCTTTGAAATCAACTGCACACACCCTTAGTATATCTTCGAGAGTCTGAATGGTCCTTTCTGCTTGACCATCTGTCTGAGTATAAAATGTTATACTGAGATGGACTTGGGTACTAAGACCTATTTGGAATGCTTTCCAGAAGTGAAAGGTGAACTGGGTACCTCTGTCTGAGATAATAGATGAGGGAACACCGTGTAATCTGACTAACTCCTTGATGTAGAGTTTGGTATAATCCTTGGTTGAGTAAGAAGTACGAACTGGAAGGAAATGAGTTGACATAGTCATTCTGTCTACAATGATCCAAACTGAATTATGCTGATGATGAGTGCGAGCCAAACCCATCACGAAGTCCATGTTCACTTCTTCCCACTTCCAAGTAGGAATGGTGAACTCCTGCATGGAACCACTAGGTTTCTAATGCTCTATCTTAACCTACAGACATGTAAAACACTTGGCCACAAACTCTACAATATCTCTCTTTATACCACTCCACCAATAGATCTCCCACAATTCGTGGTACATCTTAGTGGCCCCTGGATGAATAGAGTATCGTGCACCATGCGCTTCTGCAAGAATTTATTGCCTCAAGTCATCTACACCTGGAATGCACAAACGACCCTGATAACAATGAACACCATCTCCCACTTGGAAGAAAACCTCAACCTTCTAATTCTGAACTAGCTCTTTTAGCTTGACAAGGCTAGAATCCTTGTCTTGCTTTTCTTTGACCTTGGAAACTAGAGATGACTCTGAACTACTCTGAACACATACACCACCCTCTGAAGAGTCGACTAAGCGAACGTCTAGTCTAGCAAGCTAATGGATTTCCTGAGCTATTTTCTTCTTGCTATCCTCAACGTGAGAAATACTATACATGGAGAGTCTACTGAGAGCATTGGCCACAACGTTGGCCTTGCCCGAATGGTAAAGAACACTCATGTCATAATCCTTCAAGAGCTCTAACCACCTTCTCTGACAAAGATTGAGATATTTCTGAGAAAAGACATACTGGAGACTCTTATGATCTATGAAGACGTCTACATGAATTCCGTAAGGATAATGCCTCCAAATCTTTAAGGCAAAAATTATGACTGCTAACTCAATATCATGAGTACGATAATTCTTCTCATGCGGATTTAACTGTCTGGAGGCATAGGCTATGACCTTACTATGATGCAGGAGGAAACAACCTAAACCTACTCTAAATGCATCACAATATACCACGAAACCGTCTGAACCATCTGGAAGGGTTAGAACTGGAGCTGAGGTGAGTCGATTCTTCAATTCCTGAAAACATTTCTCGCATGAATATGACCACTGAAACTTGACCTTCTTCTGAGTCAATCTATACATAGGAGATGCAATAGAAGAAAATCCCTCAACAAACCATCTATAATAGCCAGCCAAACCTAAGAAACTCTTAATATCTGATGGAGAGATAGGGCGAGGTCAATTCCTTACTGCTTTGGTTTTCTAAGGATCTACTCTAATGCCATCACCGGAGATAATGTGGCCAAGGAATGCTACTGATCGTAGAAAAATTCACACTTACTGAACTTGGCGAATAGCTGATGATCTCTAAGAGTCTGAAGAACAATTCTGAGATGGTTTGAATGATCACGCTCTGTGTGAGAGTAGACCAGAATATCATCTATGAAGACTATGACAAACATTTCCAAGTACTGCTTGAACACCCGATTCATCAAGTCCATGAAATATGCTAGTGCATTGGTAAGACCAAAGGACATGCCTAGAAATTCAAAGTGACCATACCAAGTATGGAAAACTGTCTTTAGAATATCACTTTCTCTAACTCTGAGCTGATGATAGCCTGATCTGAGGTCTATCTTGGAGAAGTAGTTGGCGCCCTAAAGTTGGTCGAACAGATCATCTATTCTGGGAAGTCAATACCTGTTCTTAACCGTAACTTTGTTGAGCTGATGGTAATCGATACACATTCTGAGAGAACCATCTTTCTTGTGCACGAATAAGACTGGTGTACCCCATAGGGATACACTTGGCCTGATGAATCCCTTATCTGAGAGATCCCTCAACTGATCTTCTAGTTCCTTAAGCTCTGCTGGTTCCATTCTGTATGGTGGAATAGAGATAGGCTGAGTATCAGGGAAAAGGTTTATGCTGAAATCTATTTCCCTTTTGGGAGGAATGCCTGGAAGATCTTTGGGGAAGGCATCAGAATATTTATTAACCACTAGGACTGATTTGAGATTGGGAGATTCGGATCTATAATCCTTAATACACACGAGATGATAAACACATCCCTTAGATATCATTCTCCTTGCCCGAAGGTAGGAAATAAGCTGACCCCTGAAAGATGAAGTACTGCCCTGCCACTCTAAGATGGGTTTATTCAAAAACTGGAACTGAACTATTCTGTTTCTACAGTCGACTGTGGCATAGCAGGAATTAAGCCAATCCATGCTGAGAATGACATTGAAATCAGTCATCTGTAATTCAACTAAGTCTGATGAGGTAACTTTCTGAAATATCATAATTAGGCAGTTCCTGTATACCCGTCGGACTATGATGGTTTTACCCACTGGGGTAGAGACTGAAAAAGGTTCTGTAAATACTCCTATAGTTCTTACCATAAGTCTGACATAGGGGATTAGTTCAGGAACTGCTAACACTTCCCTGAGACTTAGAGCCTAGGGATCTATCTTGGTTACCCTTTTTGAACTTAGGAACTGAAACACTGGCTGTAGAATGAGCTGGAGATGATGACTTAGGACGAAACTGTGAACAGTTTCCTCCCTCAGATTTGGGTGGGGCAAAACTAAAACTGCCTGATCTTGCTCTCTTATTTTGCCTCTCTCTAGTCTTAACCTTCTGCTCCTCTATCTGCTGAGCATGGGCCTTGAGTTGGGCTAAGGTCATATCACTGTTCAGCATCGTAGACCTACACCCATTTACCACACTGTTGTTCTCCCCTGACATGAACTTGCTCATCTTAGCCCTATTGTCTGCAACCACATGAGGGGCATATCTGGCTAGCTGAGTAAATCTGAGAGAATACTCTCTAACCATCATGTTTTCCTGCCTGAGGTTGATGAATTCAAGAACTTTGGCTTCCCTCAGGGGAAAGAATCTGTCTAAGAAAGCCATGACAAATTCCTCCCACTCAATAGGACCTGCACCATCTACCCTCTTGGATTTCCACTATTTATACCAAGTGTGAGCCACATCTTGCAACTGATATACGGCTAACTCAACACTCTGAACAGAAGTAACAACCATGATGTCAATGACCTTCTAGACTTGGTCAATGAAATCCTGAGGGTTTTCATCAGACTTAGACCCGAATAAAGATGGAGGGTTCATCCAGGTAAAGTATCGAATCTTAGCTACTACAGAATTTGCCACTAGATTGGCCGGAATCGCTGGTGGCCGTTTATTGTGGGCAGCCATAGGCTAAGAAAGTATGGTGAATGCGGCCCTAAACTCCGCATGGTAAACATGTTCGTCCAAAGGTTGTTTGGGCTGAGGAGTTGGCTGGTTTCTTCTCTTTGAAGGCATATTCTGAAATAAGAGAAGGATGGATTAGACTAAGAGTTTAACTTGAGATTATGCTCACTAGCACGATATGAGTACTGAAAGAAGGGAAACTGTTCGTAAAACACCTTATAGCTTCCTTCACATAAATATGACGCGCAACACACTCATGTACAAGACTCTACTAGATGCGACATTCAGACTTACTAGGACTCTATTGAACCTTAGGCTTTGATACCAAGTTTGTAATGCCTCGATTTTCTAAACCGAAATGCTACACGATGCGTATGACCCCAAAGGACCACAAGCTAACCCATGACTAATATTTGTACTTATACACTGCATAATATACTTATAAAATATGGAAAACATGAACAATAGGCCATAAGGTTCAACTGAATAAAGAAACTATCAAAACATGACATCCATGTGGGTAGCAAATACCCAAAACAACTGAATCTGAATACTAAATCCAAAAACCTCTAAAATACCCAAAACAACTAAATCTGAATACTAAATCTGAAAACTTCTAAGTACTGTCTGAATAAAGAGTTGAAGGAACATGTCTCCAACTAACTCCGTAAATTGAAAACTAACTAAATTAATAAATGAATAAATCAAGTAATATCATCCTCGAATGAAGAGGACTCACTGCAACTCTGTGTGCTAAATATGACTGTTACTGCTGGTCTAAAAATCGTGTCTCTGATCCTATGGTGTAACATGAAAAGAAAGAACCATAGCGCGAATATGTTAGTACAACTGGAGTACTGAGTATATGAGTGAGGTAGGCTAATGCGAAGGGTTTACATGCATGAATAATGCTAACTGACAGACTAATATAAACGTAAGAGTGCAACCATACATACATAGTAACTAAGATTGTAAGTACGTGATAGCTAAATCTGTACACTAATACATGGCTAAAAAAGTAGTTCTGATAGCATGAGGGACTGTATCTGACAGTCCTGCATCTAATGGAACTTTCTGAGTTCCGTACTATAACTAAGATTTTATTGTTAATTTGACTGTATCTAACAATCCTGGTATACGGATATTTGAAGAACTGTCTGAGTTCTTTTACTGAGACTAAGTATTAAACTGTGGGAGATAGTTATTTAATCAACATTCCCCATGTATGCTAAAGTAGCTGAACTGGGGCCCAATCGCTGCCCTGATTGGAAGGGTATCAATACCGTGCCACGGGTAAAGACATGTTGTGAGTGACCCTTAAATCTGGCAGTGTCCCCAAAAGAGAACGGCGGATGTCCGCCCCATCAACCCTTAAGCTGGCAGTGTTGATGTCTCAACCTATGTTGGCTACATGTTCTGGAACATAAGGATTTCTTCTAAGAATCACACCTTCATCTGAAGAAGGTGAGTTCCCATCCTTGGGTTCACTTGGTGCTAACACCTACTCCCATCTGAAGAGATCGAACATGACTTAACTGACTATACATGAACTGGGTTTATTGAATTTCTTTTGACTGGCGGAATAATATTGATAACTGACTGAGATCATGAGGTTTCTAAGGTTTCCTGAGTCACATGACTGACTGAATTCTATGAAACATGGCTTGACTAAAGATATCATGACAACATGACTTGACTCTAGGCACACAACTATAGTTTTGCGTACGAATACCCCCAGGACTCGATAGAAGGAAACTGACACACATGACATGACTTGATCACAAGATTTGTGTCCATAATTCATAATATCATAAGTAAGGGATAGTGTACTTCATGAGTCTATTCAACATCTCAAACATGGTAGGGAAATCATGGATACATTTCGTGTACATGTTCTATAATTCCATTATCACACATGCTTCAAACCACAACAATGCAACACATAAATAGCATGGAATTCATATTGAGTGTATAGCTAATATGGACTTGTCATTTAGGTATCATAAAATTATGTAAATATGGACTTCTAGAATCCTAGGCATTTTAACAAACATCTTGCATGCATACCTTGGACATAGGTTTTCTCAACAAATGTTAATCATCTTGAACCACCCAATTTCATGGGTTTTAACCACAAACATGCATACTTCATGGAAATCATCTGAAAATAATATTCTAAAGTTTAAACAATGGTCATTGACATGAACAACATCACATAGCAACAAGAAAATCAAAGTTTCTGATTTAAAATCATGGTTCTTAAACTCTATGAACGAAAGGGGTCCGTAGATAAACACTACGCATACCTGACTCAAGGTTCTTGATGTTTTTGAACTAGGAGGATTTGAAATCCTTTGATTCTTGAAGAAGATTGAGTCTTGGTCTTGAAGATTTAATTTAGGGAGAAACCCTAGTTTTTTGTAGTGAAAGAATGATGAAAAGTGGCTGAAATCAGGTGTAATTAGGTTTATATAGACGAGTGGTAAGTTACCAAAATGCCTCTGTTAGAACAACATGAAAATAAACTGAACGTGGAGTGTGACGATCTGACTGACGGTCCATCATACTCTTGGTGGACCGTCATTTAGCCCGTCAGACGTGGACCAGAAATGGGCTTCACTGGATAAGGATTGATGATATGAGTAATGGTCCGTCAAATATCTGGTGGTCTGTCAACTCGTCCGTCACACCTTATCCAGAATGTAGTTCAACTGGCATGGCTTTGACAGTCCAAGTAGTGGTCCGTCAACTTGGCCGTCAGGCCTTAACCAGAATAGGGCCCTTCTGCCTTGGAAGTGACGGTCCAAGTGGTGGTCCGTCACTAGTTTTATGGTCTGCCAACTGGGCTGTCGCACCTGGGCGATTCTGATAGTTCTGAGTAAAACGTCCATAACTCCTTCATCTGATGTCGCATTTGGACAAAATTGGTATCGTTGGATAGCCAACTCAATTTTCCACGTAATAGAAAGTGAAAATCCCAAAAATACTGCATGGACAAAAATATATTTGCATTTCAATGTAAGTCCTAGCATTCTTGAGATGATTTTTAGCTAGTAAAAGGCACAGGTATTACAAGTATCAACGGTTATGGTGATATTGCCACGATCGATTTTCAAATAATATCTTGTACATGCAGAGTTTTTGACTTGGACAAAATACTCTGTCCACATGCTATGGAAACGCTTCGAGCTCAATACGGTGCAAAATATGGAACTAAAATTTATGAGTACTGCTCTCCATATTATTTGATGGAAAAATATATAATGGCATATAGTGGGTATATTACTCCAGTGCCTCCCAAAGAATCTAGAGTTGTTCCTGCCGAGCTTTTGGAAAGATTAATACCTCCTCCATATATTGACCCAAACACTATCAAACTAAGAAAAAGGCCATATAAAAGGAGGCGTGGATTCAGAGAATCATTTCCATCAAGAAGAAACAAGTGCTCCATATGTAAGAGCACTGGCCACAAAAGAACTACATCTCCGGATCGTAATCCACAATGATCGTTGTAATTATAAAAACTTGTGTTGTTGTTTGCTGTGGACTTTTATATATTTAACTCATTGTTGTGAACGTAAATGTTATCATTTATTATATAAAATATCTTTTTAATAACTTGTGCATTAATAAAAAGAGGCAAAACATGAACTAAATACAGTAGACCACAAAATTATTTTTAATCGATTACCCATCTGTTCCAACAAATGTACATTAGCTGGAAGAACATAATACAGTTCATCAAACTGGAATGTTTTCCTCCAACAGATTACAAATCTGTCGCAACAGATGGATAATCTGTTGACATAAACCCAACCGATGACCAATCTGTTCCAACACATGGTCCATCTGTTGAAAGAACTTAAAATCCAAAATTGCTATTGCTACTGGATTCAAAATTACTCCTTACCTCCAACCGTCGACATGTTAACATGTTTAGAAGAAGAAATAGACTAAATAAAAATTAAATAAAAATTAAAAAGCCAAAGTCGACTAAAAATAATTTTTTTACTGAACAAAAAATAAAAAACATTAGGTATAGGTCTGATTTAGAAAAATTAAAATACATACGCTAAAAGAAAAAATATATTCTAATTATTATTATCATTATTATTATTGCCAGCCTGTCAATCGTCAACCGGCAGCAGCAGGGCCTTCATCATCCTCTATGTCTCTCTGAATATCCTTGCTCTCATGGCGACCAACTCCCACTGCAGGTCGTTAACTTGTCTCTAAAGTTCCCGCACGGTATCATGTATAATAGCAATGTCCCAAACAGGATCAGCCATATCTAGATCATGCATGAATTGACAAAAAATGTACACACAAAAGTAAATAAAAGAGTCTGAATGTAATACAATGTATACTACCAACTAGCAGATTTACGCAGAAAAAAACTTACCTCAACAAGAAAGGAATATGCTCTTTGAATAGAAGTAGTTGAAGATGTAACATGAAAAAACAAAATGCAAGAAATAAATAAAAGTGGAGTAGAATGAAGATTAAGGAAGGACCTATTTATAGAGTATTGAATCTGAATGTGTTAGGCAAAAAGGCACGACTATTCAGCTCCATTGTATTAATTACATTCAAACTGTTGGCTTTTTATTTTTTGTGAAAAGTTATGACTTTTTCTTTTACATTCAAAACTTCTTACCGTTTCAAAATGGTTTGAGACTTAATAACAACAGTTATTATTGAGCTATTGCAACAGATCGTCCATCTGTCATAATAGATAACTCATTGTCGCAATAGATTTACCATCTATTGCAACAGATGGTCCGTATGTGCAACAAATAAGATATCTACTGCAACATATGGATTATCTGTTGTGACGAATAGGTCATCTATTGGACGAGATGTTTTTATTTTTTCTAACAGCTGATTTATCAGTTGCAACAGATGGGGAATTTGACTCATCAGCTATTTTAAATATGTTAGACAAAAATTCATGACTGTTCACCTCTTTTTTAATAGTCATCATATACCTTAATTAATCCAAATTGGTAACTTATTATATAAATATATTTAAAAACAAAAAAGTTAAAAAGTCACGACTTGTAACACTTGTTTTTTCTTGAC
The DNA here is from genome assembly GCA_030864225.1 of Capsicum baccatum var. pendulum. Lineage (NCBI taxonomy): Eukaryota > Viridiplantae > Streptophyta > Magnoliopsida > Solanales > Solanaceae > Capsicum > Capsicum baccatum. Next base: position 69,011,616 of record CM061552.1, on the reverse strand, counting down.
GGACAAGTAGTTATCTGACATTGAAGAAGGTTACTCTTTGAGCCTCTATAGTCTTGTACACTACTTAACGATGGAAAGTGAAGAATAAACATTGTCTGGCACTGATGGGGTAGGAAGAATAAGGTATGTGCAGATGAATAGATCCATTTTCATACATGGGAGTTATGTATTATTAATCAGGCTATCGTGACAGACATACACAAATTACAATAAGATCCTTCAAATAAGATCTTGCATTTTACATTTTAGTTTGATAGGTGTGAACTGATAAGCCCAAAGGGTTTTAAGATGGTGGTGTCGATACCCTCTTACAATTTAATAACATTTTTACTCATGTTTTTGTGATAAGTTTGGAGAAAGGTTTAAGTTTTTGGCGGCAGTGTAAATATTCAATAGTGATTGGACCAGTTTTAATGGTGTAATGGACTTTTGTAAGGCCTCTGAAGCTTTGCACTGCAGAAAAAAAGAATTGAAAACTAATAGAAATTATCCTGGTCTAAATTTGTATGGATGGGTTGCTCGAGGAGACTATTATACATCAAAAGGTGCTTGGGAGAATACCTGTGTGGAAAGGGGGAGGTAGAGAAGACCATATATCATCTCAAACCTTATTTAAGAGGAAACACAGGGAAGCAAGTAAGGAAATTCTAGTGAATCTGGCTAGTAAAATTGACTTGAGAGATGAAAAAACTGAATGAACTTTAAATGTGAAAGTGTATCCAAATATTAAAATTCGTCTGCCGTTCTTGAAAAAGAAAAATGCTCAAGAGGACTGGAGCTGCACACTTTGCTAGGGACTGCGACTAGCGAGCGTGGCAACACTGAAGACCCACAAAGTCCAGGACCAGAACTCTAAGGAACAGCTTCGCAAACACAGAGAATTGGTATGATTTTTAGTCAAGAATGAAACCTGAACCAATAACTTCAGAAGTAAAAATAAGGAAAGCCAAGGCATCAATTTCTGAAGTCTAACTTGCATCCCATGTCTTCTGTTTGTGGTTCTGATCAGGTCAATGGCAGTAGAAACAAAAAGGTTTAAAGTTGGGACGAAATACCATGCCTTGTCATTTCCACTGCCTTTGACCAGACCAGAGCCAAAAACAGGAGGCATGAGATGCAAGCTTAACGTGAGAAATTGCCACTTTGGCTTGATCCCTTATTTTTATTTTAGGAGTTGTTGGTTTAGGTTTCATTCCTGAACGATAATCTTACCACCATCGGTGCTTGCAAAGCTAAAACCTTATAGTTCTGGTCCTGTATTTTGTGGGTCTTCATTCAGGTCATGCTAGCTAGTTACAGTCCTCTAACAAAGTGCATAGCTCCAATCCACTTCAGTATTTTTCTTTTCAAAATAGTCTGATGGATTTTCATTGTTGGATACACATTCACATTTGCAACCCATTTATTTTTTTCATTTTTTATGTCAATTTTATCTGCCAGTTTCGCTACACTTTCTTTCCTACTCTTTGTTTCTTCTTTAATAAGGTCTGAGTTGATATATTGTCTTCTCTACCTCTCCCTTCCCATACAAGTATTCTTCCAATCATCTTCTGTTGTATAGTAGTGTCCTCGAGCAAACCATCCATATAAATTTGAACCAGAGCAATAGCTATATTCATTTCCATTCTTGTTTGCAGCAGTGTGAGGCTTCAAAGGACTTTCAAAAGTCCATTGAACCCTTAAAATCAGTCAAATAACTATTTCAATGTTTACACTGCTACTAAAACCTTGAACCCTTCTCCAAACTTGACACATAAACATTACCAAAATCTTCATTAAACTGTAACAAGGTATCGACACTACCTACTTGGTCCCTCAGCCTTACCAGTTCGAACCTAACAATCTTAACTGTAAAATGCCATATCTTGTTTGAAAGATTAATGCCTAATAGGTAAAGAAACAACATTCATAAAATCAGTATACTGGATGTGTATTTTCACGATAGGTTGATTAGTAATACATACCTCCCACATATGAAGTGGTTCCTTCTACAAGCAGTTTATTCCTCCAAACCTATCTTTACTCTAGCCTTTAATACTGGTCAGGAAAAAGTTGATCCAGTTTCACTTCGTTTTATTTGCAAACAAAAAAAACATTTGATGTCAAACAAGAGAATAATAAAAAGAACATTACAAAAGGGTAACACAAAATTGAATGAATCAATAGATGACCCATCTGATGTAATAGACTACCCATCTGTTCAACAGATGAGACATCTGTTGCAACAGGAGATGCATCTGTGACAATAGATGGATGACATGTTGCAACAAATGAGTCATCTGTTGGAATAAATCAAACCAGCCTTGCTACTGGTTTAATTTCTTCCAACAGTTCCTCCATCTGTTCCAATATCTGATTCATCAGTTGCAACAGTTGAGGAAACTGTTGCAACACCACTAACAATATCAACAACAACATCAACAAAAAAAACACCATATGTTCCAACACCATCAACAACACAAATACCACATGTTCCAACAACACCAACACCTCTAATAATACCACCACCAAAGTAATAAATAAAAGACATAAAAAAATGATACTGGTAACAAGACTTTTTAAGTTCTCTCAATGGATGACTTTTTTCACATATTTTAATATAAACAACGGTTTTTTCATTCAAGACTTAAAAGTCACTATTCCTTCAATTTTCTCAATAAATAGGAAACTGGTAATAGGTAATCAATAATAACAATAGATGTAAATGTCTAATTTAAATAACAACAACAACAAAAATAACAAACCCTGTGTATTCCCCTAAAGTGGGGTCTGGGAAGGGTAAAATGTACGTGGACCATACCGCTACCTCCGAAGAAGTAGAAAGGTTGTTTCCATCTAATTTAAATAACATACAAAGAAAAAGACAAGAAGGAAAAACAATAGCAAACCATACCTGCAATATCAAAAAAGCAAATGGATTAGAACACCCATTTCAGTTGAGAAAAGATATCTATTGGTTGAGATTCGAAAGGATCCTCATGCAAAAGAGGAGAGAAAAGAGAGGAAAAAGGTAGGCGATTATCATTACCTTAAATAGGAAAGAAAGAGAATTCTAAATAAAGAAAAGAGATAAGTTGAGTTAATTTATGGATGAAGGAGAGAGAATTCTAGATATGAATTTTAAATATTCATTAATAAATTTGAAGGGCACAAGGATACAGTGGCATTGAAAACACAAGATAAGTATAACGCCCTGAGAGTACACCCTGGGCGCCACACAGTGCTTATAGTCCCGAGGGACCACCGACTAACCCATAAGTTGGTACCTGCTGTGAGCACTGAATAATAAAAAAAATATGTGGAATATCTGAAGATGCCATAAGGTTTTAAATAATAAAGAATTTCTGAATCATGAATCTGGAAATCAACAACTGTCTGAAAACAACTGCCTGAAACTGATAAAATAAAGATATATTGACTGTCTGTCTGAAGTGTCCGAAACCCTCTAAAACTGATTGAATAAGAGTTGATGGGACATGGCCCCAACTAAATCCAACTAACTACTGGATTGAAATAATGAAAATAAATATAGTCTATCCTCAAAATATGAGGACTCATCACTGTTATGGCTAATAATCTGGAAGGTCTATGTGTGATTCGGGAACTAAGCATCTGAATCTATGATATGATGCATCATAGCTCAAGAAAAGAGTATGCGATCAGTACTATGAATATACTGGTATGCTAAATGAGGTAGGCTGATATGCATGATTTTATGTGCATGAGTAATAACTAGTTGAATGAATAGCATGAAGTATTGAATAGTATGCATAAAATCTGTAAATACTGAGAACGCATAACCAAGCATAAAACATATCCTGAATATAATCTGTAAACTAAAATTTGATAAATGAATAGTTGATATCTGTATGCTATGGTCAAGAAAAACTAAAACTGAATTACTAGGCTGATTACTGGACTGAGACTATGGGATCTATCATCTAACAACATGCCCTAATATGAGCAAATTGGGGTCCAATCTGTGACCCCATTTGGAAAGGTGTCAGTACTGTGCTATGGGTACTAAAACAAGCTGTGTGGATCCACAAATATGTTATCCCAAAGGACTAATGGCGTCAAGCCTAAACTGACGGGTGACCTCTCCGTGGTGGTCAAGCCTAAACTGATGGGTGACTCCTCATATCCTATGCTGGATATGTAGTTGTAGAGTATAGAGACTGCTACTATGACTCTGCCTATCTGATGGGGAAGACACCATTCCTGCACTCGCTCTGTGGTAAATCCTACTCCCAACTGAATGGACTCAGAATACTGGATTGTTCTAAGTTTAACTGATTATGATAACTAACTAAACTGATAATGCTCATAACATATTTATAAAACTATTCTGAAGATACTGAGACTAAGTAAACAGCTATGTTTTTAGGTATTCATAACCCCCAGGACTCGATAGCAATAATACCAAGATAGCACTAAAACTTTGAGGACATAATATGAAAGCATTATTCAAAATTCATTCTTGTAAGCATTTCATCAATCACTTGCAATGCATGGTTTAAGCTAAGCATGGAAATCATTAAAAGCTTGTAGTAATAACATAATTTCAACACTAACATCACTAATTATGAATTAAATTAGTGAACAATAACCTTTAAACATCTGGGGTTTAATAACAACAATAAATTCATGTAAACATGGTATAGAATCAAAGTTCATGGAAATTCATGGTTAAAATCACAATAACTTGTAAATATCACAACTTTGAATTTAAAATTTGATACTTGAACTCCATGGGTGGAAGGGACCCATGGATGAATATTTAACATACCTGGGTTGATGAATTCGTGAGTGTTCTTGGGGTTTTTCTTTAGAATTGAGCTTAAATCTTGAAGGCTAAGGTTTATTCTTGAGAGAATATTAGTTTCTTAGAGAGGAAGTATGAGTAACGAGGCACATAATGTCCCTTTAGGGTTATAATTTTGTGTTTTGGACGAGTTTAGGGCCATGGGAAAAGACCAAACGGTCCCTAGAAATTAAATCACAAACCTGGAAATCCCGATTTTGACACCTGACGCAACGTGGTGCAATAAAGTTGGGCCACTGGAAAAGGGACCATCCTGAATTTACCCAGTGGCGCGGCGTGGTGAAATCACGTTGAGCTACTGGAAAAGGATAATTTCAAACTGGAACCTTGGCATGACGCGGCGACATCATGGTGCCCCACTAAACATGAATTTTACCCTTGGCATGATGCGACGTTATTGCGGTGCTCTACAGGAAAAGGATGAACGTGGTTTTGGTCAGCACCACGACATGGCCTTATCGCGTTGGGCTACTATTTTCCACTAAAAGTGACATAACTTCTCACCCGAGTATCTAATTTAGGCGAAATTGGTATCGTTGGAAAGCTAATTCAATTTCCTAAAACTTGGTGGCTATTGTGCTGTAAAATTCCAAATAGATCAAAATATAAGCTCATATGAAGTTGACTAATTGTAACATCCTTCTCAAAAACTAAATCGGTAAGGAATAATTTGATTTGTCTAATAGCTGGTAGTTATTTGAGGCCTTAATATACATCAAACTCACTCATAAACTACCATAGAAATACAATGTACTTTGCATGATCTTGAAACAGGCAATATCCCTCTTCATCCCACTCCAGCAATAGATTTCCCACATATCGCGATACATCTTCGCGGCCCCTAGATGGATGGAGTAACACGCACCATGCGCTTCTGCAAGAATTCATTGTCTCAACTCATCAACATACAGAACACACAGTCTACCCTAGCAACGCAGCACACTATCTCTCCCTTGGGAGAAAACCTCTACTTTCTGGTCTCTGATTGACTCCTTCAACTTTATCAGGCTAGGATCCCTATCCTGCTTTTCTTTCACTTCGGCAACCAAAGAAGATTCTAAACTATTCTGAACCCAAACACTACCCTTAGCTGAATCAACCAAATGAACACCTAGTCTGGTAAGCTGATGAACTTCCTGAACTAACATCTTCTTGTCTTCCTCAACATGAGCAACACTACCTATAGATAATCTACTCAGGGCATCTGCCACTACATCGACCTTGCCTAGGTAATACAAAACACTCATATCATAATCCTTCAATAATCCTAACCATCTCCTTTGATGAAGATTCAAATCCTTTTGTGAAAAAACATATTGCAAGCTTTTGTGATTTATGAACACATCAACAAGCACCCCATACAAAAAGTGCCTCCAAATATTTAAGGCAAAAACAACAGTTTTTAACTCAAGATAATAGGTAGGGTAATTATTTTCATGGGGCTTAAGTTGTTTAGAGGCATAGTCCACAACCTACCATCTGGCAATGTCAAAATTGAGGTTGTGGTGAGTCGAGTCTTCAATTTCTGAAAACTCTTCACACAGGAATCTAACCAATGAAACTTAACTTTCTTCTGAGTTAATCTGGACATGGGGTACGCAATAGATGAGAATCCTTCAATAAACCACTAGTAATAGCCAGCCAAACCCAAGAAACTCTTGATATCTGATGGAGAAATAGGTCTGGGCTAGTTTCTCACCACTTCGGTCTTTTGAGGATCAACTTAATGACATCACTATAAACAATATGGCTAAGAAAAGCTACTGATCTTAGCCAAAATTTGAACTTATTGAATTTAGCAAACAACTAGTGGGCTCTAAGAGTCTGCAACACTATTTTGAGATGGTCTGCATGATCATTTTTGGTATGGGAATAGAAAAAAATGTCATCAATGAAGACTATGATGAACATGTCCAAGTAAAGCATGAATACTCGGTTCATCAAGTCCATGAAGGCTGCTGAGGCATTTGTGAGACCAAAGGACACGACTAGAAACTCAAAGTTACCATACTGAGTTTTGAAAGTTTTTTTTGGAATGTCACATTCTCTGACTCTTAGCTGATGATAGCTGGATCTGAGGTCTATTTTGGAAAAATAACTGGCACCCTGAAGTTGGTCGAACAAGTCATTAATTCTGGAGAGTGGGTATTTGTTTTTGATTGTGACTTTGTTCAACTAATGGTAGTCAATACACATTCTATGAGAATCGTCTTTTTTATGCACGAACAGAATTGGTGCGCCCTATGGGTAAATGCTAGGCCTGATGAATCCCTTATCTAGGAAATCTTTCAATTGTTCTTTCAACTCATTGAGTTTAGATGGAGCCATTCCTTATGGAGGAATTGAGATAGGCTGAGTATCTGGAGAAAGGTCTATTTCAAAGTCAATTTCCCTTTTGGAAAGATATTTGAGGAACACATCTGGAAATTCCCTCACTATTGAAACTGACTTAAGATTTGGAGTCTCAAAATTAGAATTTTTGACTCAGACAAGATGATAAATAAACCCCTTGGATATCATTTTTATCGCCCTAAGGTACAAAACAAGTTTACCCCTAAGCGTTGTAGTACTACACCTCCATTCAACGACTGGTTCATTTGGAAACTAAAAATGAACTACTCTATTTCTTCAATCAACTGAAGCATAGCATGAGTGGAGCCAATCCATGCCGAGAATAATGTCAAAATCTGTCATCTCTAACTCTACAATATCAACTGAAGTAACTTTCAGAGATACTATGACCGGACAGTTCCTGTACACCTGTCAGGCTACAATAGAAACACCTACTAGGGTAGATACTGAAAATGTCTATGCTAATATTTTGGGACTGACTCCGAAGTTGATGTCTATGTAAGGAGTTACAAATAAAATAAAAGCTCCAGGGTCTAATAAAGCATAAACATGTAAATGAAAGATTTGCAACGTACCAGTAACCACATCAAGAGAATTTTCCTAATTCTGTCAGGATTGAAGGGCATACAATCTGTTTAGACACTGACCACTGGTAGCACTGGAAGTGGCACCCTGCTGAGTCGGGCGATCAGCTAGAACTGATAACTGATAGGACTGTCCATGTTGGCGCAAATCCCTACCTTTCTAAGGAACGACCCGACACTCCCGAATCTGATGGCCTGGCTTGCCACACCCAAAGCATACATCATTGCTAGCACTACACTTACCCTGATGGTTTCTACCATATTTCTGGCAAAGAGGATTTGTACGAATACTGTTCACACTACCCCTATGACTTAGACCCTGACGCTCTATCCCTATTATTATTTCTGAATTTGGGTACTAGGGCATTAACTAAAAATGGGGCAGGAGCTGAAGGTCTCTGATGAAATTAAGGACGGTTACCACCTTTTGACTTCAGTTTAGTAAAATTAAAACTATCTGTTCTAGCCCTCTTGATTTCCCTATCTTTCTTCTTAGTCTTTTACTCCTCAATCATGGACCATCAACCCAGACAAGCCCATCTTCTTAACTAGTATCGCGGTACTACACTCCTTGACCACACTGTTAGATATATCAGACACGAACTTGCTCATCCTAGATCTACTATCAGCCACCACATGAGGACCATACCTAGCTAACTGAGTAACCTTGAAGGAATATACCTTCACACTCATGTTGCCCTACCTCAAGATGATAAACTCTAATACTTTGGCCTCCCTCAGCTCCAACAGAAAGAATCTATCTAAGAAGGCTATAGCAAATTCCTCCCATTCTATAGGCCATATATCTACGCCGCTATCTACCTTTCACTACTTAAACCAGGTATGGGCTATATCCTATAACTGGTAAGTAGCCAATTCAACACTCTCACTAAAAGTCACCCCCATAATATTTGTTACCTTCTATACCATGTCTAAGAATTCCTCTTCAGATTTAGATCCTGAAAACAGAGGAGGATTCATTCAGGTAAAGTTTTGAATCCTAACTATGGTAGTATTGGCCACTAGGTTGGTTGGAACAGCGGTTCGCTGAACATTCTGAGCTGCTACAGAGTGAGCTAGAGTAGTGAATATAGCTCTAAACTCTGCATGAGAAACATGCTCCTTTAGGGGATCTTCTTGAATAGGTGGAGGTGTTGGCTAGTTTATATTTCTTTTTCTATTTATCTTTTTGGGAATCAGGTTCTGTAAACAGAAAGGAGAATAGATTATACAGAGAGTTTAACATGAGTATCGTGCTTAGTCACATGATATAAACATTGAAAAAAGGGAACTTTTCCTAAAATACCTCATAGCCTCTTGCCCATAAGTGTGGCGTGCTTTACACCTATGCACAAGACCCTAGTTAATGCAGCTTTCTGACTTCCTAGGATGCTTTAAAACCTTAGGCTCTGATACAAAGTTTATAACGCTCCGAGAGTACACCCTGAGCACCACATGATGCTTACAGTCTCGAGGGTTCACAAGCTAACCCATGAGCTGATACCTACTGTGAGCACTGAATAATAATAACAAAATAACATATGCAGAATATCTGAATATTCCATAAGGTTTCAAATAATAAAGCATTTCTAAATCATGAATCTGGAAAGAAACAACTATCTGAAAACAACTGCCTGAAACTGATAAAATAAAGATAAATTGACTGACTGTCTGAAGTGTCCGAAAGCCTCTAAAACTGACTGAACAAGAGTTGATGGGATAGGAAACCAACTAACTCCAACTAACTACTGAACTGAAAGCATGAAAATAAATATAGCCTATCCTCAAAATATGAGGACTCACCACTACTATGGCTGATAATTTGGAAGGTCTGTGTGTGATCCGAGAACTGAGCATCCAAACCTATGATATGATACATCATAGCATAAGAAAAAAGTATGAGATTAGTACTTTGAATGTATTGGTATGCTAAATGAGGTAGGCTGATATGCATGGTTTCGTGTACCTGAGTAATAATTGACTAAATGAATAGAATGAAGTGCTGAATAGTATGCATAAAATTTGTAAATACTGAGAATACATGACCAAGCATAAAATATATCCTGAATATAATCTATAAGCTAAAATCTAATAACTGAATAACTGATATCTGTATGTTATGGTCAAGAAAAATTAAAACTGAATTACTAGGCTAATTACTGGACTAAGACTGTAGGAGCTGTCATTTAAATGACATGCCCCAATATGAGCAAATTGGGGTCCAACCTGTGCCCAGTTGGAAGGGTGTCAGTATCGTTCCACGGGTACGAACACTGGCTGTGTGGATCCACTAGTATGTTCTCCCGAAGGACTAAGGGTGTCAATTCTAAGCTGATGGGTGACTAAGGGTGTCAAGCCTAAACTGACGGGTGACCTCTGTGAGGTAGTCAAGCCTAAACTGACGGGTGACTCCTCATATCCTACCCTGGATACATAGTTCTAGAGTATAGAGACTGCTACTAATGACTCTGCCTATCTGACGGGGAAGACACCATCCCTGCACTCGCTCGGTGCTAAATCCTACTCCTAACTGAACTGACTAGGAATACTAGTTTGTTCTAAATTTAACTAATTGTGATAACTAAATGAACTGATAATGCTCATAACATATTTCTAAAACTATTCTAAAGATATTGAGACTAAGTAAACAGCTATGTTTTCAGGTATTCATAACCCCCAGGACTCGATAGGAATAATAGCAAGATAGTACTAAACTTTGGGGATATAATATGAAAACATTGTCCAAAAATCATTCTTGTAAGCATTTTATCAAATACTTGCAATGCATGATTTAAGCTAAGCATGGGAATAGTTAAAAGCTTGTAGTAATAGCATAATTTCAACATCAACATCACTAATTATGAATTAAATCAGCGAACAATAACCTTTAAACATCTGGGGTTTAATAACAACAACAATTTCATGTAAACATAGTAAAGAATCAAAGTTCATGGGAATTCATGGTTAAAATCACAATTAAAATTACAATAACTTGTAAAGATCACAACTTTGAATTCAAAATTTAATACTTGAACTCCATGAGTGGAAGGGACCCATGGATAGATATTTAACATACCTGGGTTGATAAATTCATAAGTGTTCTTAGGTTTTTCTTGAGAATTGAGTTTAAATCTTAAAGGATAAGGGTTGTCCTTGAGAGAAGATTAGTTTCTTGGGAGAGGAATTATGAGTAACGAGGCACATAATGCCCCTTTAGGGTTTTAATTTCGTATTTTGGATGAGTTTAGGGCCTTGGGAAAAGACCAACTAGTCTCTAGAAATTAAATCATGAAACTGGAAATCCCAATTTTGACACTCGGCGTAATGCGGTGAAATCATGTCCCACTATAAAAGGGATCATCCTGATATTACGCAGCAGCTTAACGCGATGAAATCGCATTGAGCCACTAGAAAAGGACAACTCCAAACTGGAACCTTGGCGCGATGTGGCGCCATCGCGGTGCCCCACTGAACATGAATTTGAACCTTGGAGCGATGCAAAATTATCACGATGCTCCACTAGAAAAGGAAGAACATGGTTTTGGTCAGCACTGCAACGCGGCCTTATCACGTTGGGCTACTATTTTCCACTAAAAATACCATAACTTCTCATCCGAGTATCGAATTTATGCGAAATTGGTTTCATTGAAAATCTAATTAAATTTACTATAACATGGTGGATCTTGATCTGAAAAATTCCAAGTGGAGCAAAACATAAGCTCATTTGAAGTTGACTATTGCAACACCCTTCTCAAAAACTCAATCGGTAAGGAATAATTTGATTCATCTAATAGCTGGGAGTTATTTAAGGCTTTAATATACATCAAACTCACTCATAAAGTAACAGAGAACTATAATGTGCTTTTCATGAGATTTAAACATGGCTCTAACATTGGTTTGGATTTTTGGGGTATTACAATAAGATTTAATCAATGAGAAGATTTTTGAATTATCCAAGTAATATTTTTTACCGACTTAGTATTGTATTCTATATTTTTTTTATCTTGGACAAGAAATTAGTAAATTGCTTTAAAATTAAAAAAATATTTTAAAACATATAAGTCATACTTTGCAACAGATGACAATTTGTGTTTGAAAATTTCCAATGGCTCAGTCATCTGTCGCAACTGATGGCAACGCTTATTTGATAATTTAAAATAGATAGTTAATCTGTTACAACAGATGAATTAATATATTTGATAAATTCTAATAGATTAGTTATCTATTGCAACAGGTTGATTTTTTTTTTATACAATTTCAATTGAGTTCATATGTTCAACTACAACTTCTATTGATTAAGCTAGAACTAGGGGTGAGTTCATAGGATCAACTATAATTTTAATTGAGTCTTTGGTAATTACATGATATTGGTATTGCGTTCCTCCCAACCTGAATCATCGATCGATCACTCTGAGTTGAAATGATTCTTATTACCTCATTGTCAAGCTAATACCTATATTGAATAAGCTAGAACTAGGGGTGAGTTCATAGGGTCAATTGCAACTTAAATTGAGTCTTTAGTAATTGCATGATATTGGTATTGCATTCCTCCCGATCAGAGTCGTTGATCGATTGACTCTGAGCTAAAACAATTCTTATTACCTCATTGTCAAGCTAATACCTAAATTGATTAAGCTAGAACTAGGGGTGAATTCATAGGTTCAACAACAATTACAATTGAGTCTTTGGAAATTGCTTGATGTTGGTATTGCGTTCCTCCCGACTTGAGTCGTTGATCAATCACCCTGAGTCAAAATGATTCATATTACCTCATTTTCAAGGAAATACCTAAATTGAATAATCTAGAACTAGGGGTGAGTTAATAGGGTCAACTACAACTTTAACTGAGTCTTCGATAATTGCATTATGTTGGTATTGCATTTCACCCGACCTGACTCATCAATAGATCACTCTGAGTTGAAATGATTCTTATTAACTCATTGTCAAACTAATACCTAAATTGATTTATCTAGAACTAAGGGTGAGTTCATAGGGTCAACTATAACTTCAATTGATTCTTTGGCAATTACATGATGTTGGTATTGTGTTCCTTCCGACTTGAGTCATCGATCAATAAATCTAATTTGAAATGATTCTTATTACCTTATTTTCAAGATAATACCTAAATTGATTTAACTAGAACTAGGGGTGAATTCATAGGTTCAACAACAACTACCATTGAGTCTTTGGCAATTGCTTGATGTTGGTATTGCGTTCCTCCCGACTTGAGTCGTTGATCAATCACCCTGAGTCAAAATGATTCATATTACCTCATTTTCAAGGAAATACCTAAATTGAATAATCTAAAACTAGGGGTGAGTTAATAGGGTCAACTACAACTTTAACTGAGTCTTCGGTAATTGCATGATGTTGGTATTGTGTTTCACCCGACCTGACTCATCAATAGATCACTCTGAGTTGAAATGATTCTTATTAACTCATTGTCAAACTAATACCTAAATTGATTTATCTAGAACTAAGGGTGAGTTCATAGGGTCAACTATAACTTCAATTGATTCTTTGGCAATTACATGATGTTGGTATTGTGTTCCTTCCGACTTGAGTCATCGATCAATAAATCTGATTTGAAACGATTCTTATTACCTTATTTTCAAGATAATACCTAAATTGATTTAAATAGAACTAGGGGTGAGTTCATGTAAGACCCCGTAAAGTTCCCTCATAGTCTAAGCCTTTAGAACATGTCAAGTGAAGCCTAATTATGTCTCTAAAAGATTTAGGAATCACTTCCAAAGTGATTAGTATTTAAATCACATAGAGTTTTCCTAAAAATGACTTTTTATCTTGTAGTAAATTAAATTATCTTTCCAACGATATCCATTTCGTCAAAATTTGACATCGAACAAGAAAGTTATGGCCAAATTACAGAGAGCAGTCTGAACTACCCAGGTGTGACTGAGAGGTCTGATGGACCATTGAGCTAGCGATGAACCGTCGACCAAACCATCACAGAGGAGGTAGTGAGACCTCATTATGGTTAGGCATGATGGTAAGGCCGATGGACCGTCGATCCAGAGATGGACCGTCGACCCATCAATCGCAGGTAGGGAAGAAAGTCCAAATCTGGCCCAGGTGCGACGGTCAGGACTGATGGACTGTCAACCCAGTGATGAACCGTTGCGTCCATCGTCGCATATTTTGTTCAGTGATTTTAAGTCATTTTTAAAAGGGACTTTTTGGTCTTTTTCAACCCTTTTTACCTTTTAATATACCCAAACAAACCAGATGACTTCATTTTATCCAAAAGCATCTCAAAGTTAGGGTTTCTTCCTCAAGAACAAACCCAAATTACTTCTCTAAGAAATACAACAACTCACAATAGATTTTACAAATTAATTTAAGAATCAAGGTTCCCAAGTCCAAGACTTTAATAACCCTCCCTCAACAGTTCCAAAAAGAGTCTCAAGCAAGCTTGTTCATCCAATTTCATAATCTAAGGTATGTGGGATTTGAACAAGGCTAATCCTTTCACCCTTGTTCCCAAAGGCTTATTTTAAATTACAAGTTTTCTTCAATTTATGATATTTTACATAAAATTGAGTGAGGGTTTTAAACCCGTTATCATTAGTTGCAAGATTTTGATACTTTCCATGAATTGAAATTCAAATAGCATGATTTTGCATATGTTTCTATGATTATTGATGAAACTTATGGATTTCAAGATACCTTATGAGTAATTACTTTCTTAAGCATGAATTTTGAAATGTTGACTCGAGATTTACTGTTTGGGTCAATAGATGCTCATTTTAAGACTTATTTTTCAAGACTGTTTAGGTCATGAGTACCCCATAACTAAGCTATTTTCATATTTTAGTTAAAGATTTGACCTCTTGGGTCTAATCTAAGATAGGAATCCATATTTGATTATGATTTAAAGCAAAGAGAAATATATTTAGGTCTTCATTATAGACCCTTGAGTTATTTTGAGGTGAATTTTCTAAAAGTTTTGAGCTGAGTATGGGAGTAGTATTTAGCACCGAGTTGGGTATGATTCCAAGGTTTAATACCACAGAACTACGTGCTGCCATAGGATTGAGATTTATGGGCCTGAGGCCGAAATAGTGATTATTAAAGTTAAGGTTCTACTCCAATGGAAAGGGTAGAACAACTCTTCCCAACTTGAACAAGACGTTGGACTCCATGTTGCTCACATGGTTTATGTCGGTTAGAAGAAAATACCAAGTCTAAAAGAGTTCCTGAGTTTTCAAGTGTTAAAAATTCCTAAAAGTTCTAAGTCTTTAAGTTTTAAAGAAGTTTTACTCTCCACAAGATAAAGGCATGAGTTTGAAAGTATTGTTTAAAGCTTCCTTTATCCTTCAAGTACTAAGAAAGGAGAGTACAGATTTTAAAGCTAAGTATAATGACTCACGAGATTTGTGTTACATGTTTTACTATTTATGATTTATGAGTTTTATATTTTAGACTTATTCAAGCCATGTGAGTCATTCCTATTTGCATGCATGATTTGATTTAAGAGTATTGATATTATTTTATGTAAATGCATATACCCCCATATACTCAGTATATTCCTAAAGTGTTGATCCACATATACGTCAGTGTGCTACATTATCTCATAATGTAGGTTCTGGTACTCAGTCTCAGCAGTGACCGTGATTCTCGAGTACCTTTGACTAGATTCCACAGTTAGTGAGTCCTCATGGTTTGAGGACCTATATTTGTAGCTTTCCTATTTTTGCAGTGTTTTGAGTTTTACTTTCAGGTCATAGTGAGTCATTTGGGGGTCTGTCCCAATGGCTCTCCAATTTGAGTAGTAGAGGCTTTGTCAGACTAGAATGTCAGTTGAAATTGTGTTCTAGATTATTAATATTTTGCTATTCAGACATTATTTCCAGTTATTTTAGATTATAGTTGACCCAATAAAGTATCATTGTTTAGCTTATTTATCCTAAATCAAGTGTTAGAAGTAGTAACAGGCTCAAAGGGGTAACTTAAGGCTACGTATAGCCTTAAGCACCTGTGATGTTTTGGGATGAGATTTTAAGGCGTTACAATTCATAGGGTCAACTACAACTTCAATTTAGTATTTGGAAATTACATGATATTGGTATTGTGTTCCTCCTGACCTGAGTCATCAATCGATCACTCTGAGTTGAAATGATTTTATTACCTCATTTTTAAGCTAATACCTAAATTGATTAAGCTAGAACTAAGGGTGACCTCATAGGGTCTACTATAACTTCAATTGACTCTTTGGCATTTGCATGATGTTGGTATTGCTTTCCTCCCAACCTGAGTCACCGATCGATTCCCTCTAAGTTGAAACAATTCTTATTATCTCATTGTCAAGCTAATACCTAAATTGATTTAGCAAGAACTAGGAGTGAGTTCATAGGGTCAACTACAACTTCAATTGAATCTTTGGCAATTGCATGATGTTGGTATTATGTTCCCTCTAAGTTGAAACGATTCTTATTACCTTATTGTCAATATAATACCTAATTTGATTAAGCTAGAACTATGGGTGAGTTCATAGGGTCAACTACAACTTTAATTGAGTCTTTGATAGTTGCATGATGTTGGTATTGTGTTTCTCCTGACCTGAGTCATAGATCTATCCACTCTGAGTTGAAATGATTCATATTACCTCATTGTCAAGCTAATACCTAAAATTCATTAGTGTTCTAGTTGAACTAAATACACTTTATTATGATGAGACAGTTAAGAATTACGCATATTTTTTAAAATTTTAAAAAATAATTAAGATCAATTCGAACCAAATTAACATTTTCAAAACTTGTCATTCTTTTCCAAAATACAAATAAACCCATAAAAATCATCCATTTACGGGAAAATGTTTCATCATTTTAAATCTCGAGTTCTCACTCTTTTCTCTCTCTCAATAATACAGACTATAACTACTCAACAAATTGCTCAACCCTTCACAATAGATCAATTTTTCTTCCCATTTTTTACCACATAGGTATTATTTTCGACTCTATTCTTGCTTGTATCCATCATTTTCTCTGTCTTCATAGGTAACAGAATTCGAGAAGATTTCTATATTTTTTATTTTTTATAAAAATTAGGGTTTTTAATTTAATGATGAAAAAGAAGACTTTTAGTTGTATTATCTTCGAGAATGGGTTTACAATTTTGAGTTTTGATGCGAAATCGTAGGAAGAACCCAAGAAAACTTTAGTTTTTATCGTAGTGTTCTGTTGATTATCATGGTATTGTTGGATGGTGTTTGTGGTGTTTGTGGTTATTGTGGTGGTATTGGTGGTATTTGTGGTGGATGTTGGTGGTGGTGTTGGTGGTGTCGGTATTGGTGGTATTTGTAATGTATTTTTTAAAGTTTATGCATACATCAATTGTAATATAATTTTTCTTTTTCTGTTGTTTGTAGGTAAAACATATGTATCAAAAGAAAAGAAAGTGAAAGTGGATCAACTTCTGACCACAAAAAAAAAAGCTACAGTACAAAGGGATTCAGAGAAGCTTCCTAAACAATCTCAGTCAGGGAAAAGTAAAGCTGAGGAAAGTTATAAAAATGATGTTGAGGCAGGTGGACTAGGTCTAAGATGGTGATGAGGAAAATGAAAGTGAGGAGGAGAAAAAAAAGAAAAACAAGAAAAAGAGGGAGAAGAAAGTGAGAAGTAGGATGATTATACGTCACCAATGGGGCATGAATTAATATTGAAATCCCAGCATGAGGCTGTCAAAACTATTAGTCTTGACAGATTTCAAGTTGCGATGCCGATAGATGACCCTGTAGAACTAACTGGTGATCTTGTACTTAAATGTCAGTTGGGGAAACCTTTTTATGAATTTAGGATTATTATGAAGAATGAAAACATAGATGAACTTTGTAAGAAGAGTTGCTTTGGACGCTTTCTTGAGCTGCCTGAGGAACACACTGCCCGTTTCCAAATAAATATGGTATATGGTCTTCTCAAGTGTAGGATCAAGTACGTGGGGGATGATAAAGACTCGAAAGAGGGGGGAAGATGGATGAGATCTGGATCAACTACTGTGGCATGCCAGTTTGTTTTGGCTTGAAAGAGTTTACCATAGTGACAGGCTTCAGATGTGATCATCTAGAAGAACCTCTCACCAAATAAACACCATGCAAAAGGTCTAAGGCAAGAAGGACAGCAAAACCACCACTATCAAATAGTGGTAAGGTATTGTCCCAGCGACCACCTACCAAAATCAACAAATGCAAGGAAAAACTAGATAGGTTGCTGGACATTGCTGGATGTGGGTACAAAGACAATAAGTTGATATAACATCCCAAGGATAAACCATACCAAGGCAGTACAGGGAGCAGTTATTCTTAGTTTGGCTTTCCCATTCCGTTATATTGGCAAGAGACATCAACAAAGTCATAGAAGATGATTGTTGAAGCTTGCTGAGGATTTTGAGAAATTCAACAATTATCCCTGAGGATCTGACAGCTACTACTTGATTGTCAAATATTTACTGACAAAGCTATCCCCAAAGACAATCACATTATATGGATTTCCTTGGGCTTTTATGATAAATTTAATCACTATTTGTTTACTCATCCATTAATTTATATTGAATAATTAACCATCTATTACTCTGGTTCTCTGAACCTGACTCAACCGATTACCCATCTACTACAAATTATGCAATGGACGGGTAATTTGATGCAACATATTTTAATTTGTCGCGACATATAGATCAGCTATCGTGATAGAAAGATCATCTGTTGCATAAGTCGTTTGTGTTAACATGTAACCCAACCGACTGCAAATTATTATATGATTTAAATGTATCTATCTTTTTTTATATTTTGTGCATTCATGGATCGTGCCTACTGAGCAGGAGTTAGGGATGACTTCTTTTATTACTTCAGGTCTTTTTTATACAAAAGTAGATCCAATGGTGGAGTTAATAAAGAAGGAATTGGTTGGAGCAACAGCAAAGATAAGAGTAGTAGGCAATGTCAGCCTAATGTTGAGGCTCTTCATGAAGAACCTATTGTAACAGATCCGGGTGCTTCTTCTGGGGGTGATGCTAGAGGAGTTGTTGATGTTGGTGGCAGGCATGCTGATGCTATTGCAAGTCGTGATGTTGAGCATTAAAAAAATAAATATGTTTGAAAACACCCCTTTCACAGGTCCCTCTCACCCTTACATAGGTCCCTCTCATCCTTACATCGGTCCCTCTCACCCCTCTTCACCCTCATGTTCTCATTGTAAATACGAAGAGTGCAAGGACAATCAAGATAAACTCTTTTAAAAATTAGAGGCTATTGCTAAAGCTATTGAGGAATTAAAATCTAAGAGATATGTAGTACCATCCAAGAAGGTGAGGGAGCCATACACTCTTGCAGTGAAGGTTGGGGGGGAGGAGAGCAATTAGCTAAGTTCTCTCCAATTGAAAATCCTAAAAAATTACAACTCCTCCCTTTCCAAAAGTTGTTGAAGTTTAGGGGCTATTCAAGAAGGTGGAAATATACGCGAAACTTGGCGCCAAAGAGAAGAGGGATCTGCGAACGGGCCAAGAATGCCAAGCAAGGCACACAAGATTACCCCATCCATACTTTTTCCGCCTAAGACTTTAAAAGTATGACAGATATACATACGCAGTACGTGGATAGATTAAGTTTACTTTTCCTAACCTAGCCTTCTAATCTACACCATTAAGAAGAAGCTACACAACAGATGTGTCATCTGTTGCAACATATGTGTATTCTGGTGCAACTTGTGGTTGTTCTATTGCAACATATTACCCATCTCTTGCATAAGTTGCGTTAGATGGGTAACCTATGAACAGATTTAGAGAACCCTTTGCAACAGATGGACCCTCTACAAATACAAATACACCACCATAAAAATTTCAGCAATTAAGCTTGAATATCAATGTTCCCAACAACACCAAACCAATAGCAATAATGCAAATAATGTTGTATCTTCTTGCTCGATTTTATTTCTCTTCAAAAGCCTTGACTTTCTTCAAAAAACCCTAGATTACACAATTTTCTTGTGAAGGGTGTCGTTGTTCATACCAATCAAAGTAATAACATCCACCAAACTTCTTCAAAAATAAGACCACAATTATAAAACAATTACAAGTCAATAATTAATCAACTAATTAAATAATAAATATTAGCTTTGAAATCGTACAAGTAAAAAACCCTACGACGTGAATTTTGTTGAGTCCAAGAAGTCTTCAATAGAGCTTCATGACCATACTTACAATATCAAAAACGAATTTCAGAAAAAATAGTGGAAGATGAGCTAGACATTGTCAAGCTCAGTTGGAAAAAATAAAAAAAAAGTATAAAAAATAAATACAAATAATTTGAAGAATTTGTATAGAGAAAAAAAGATGAAGAAGAAGAAGATTTGGGAATTTAGGGTAAAATTTTAGGAAGAAGATGAATATATAATACAATGGGGGAAAAATAATCGTTGGGGGCCAAATCAGACGCCAAGTCAACAAAAATGGGGGTTCAACGAGCCTTGGCTACATGAATTACAAACGAGCTGTCAACAGGTCAAAAAGTGTCAAACTGACACATTTGATGCCTATTTTATTTTAGTTGTTTAGAATGAACACTGTCTACTTGATGCCTATTTTATTTTAGACGTTAAAATGAACATTATTGATGGGTTCTACCTTTTCTATTTCAAGTCACTTCACTTTACATGTAGCGGCTATTTTTTATGTCTAATAAAAGTTGAATTTTTATAATACAATGAATTGTCCATCTGTTGTAACAGATATTCTATTTGTTCTGACAATTAGTTTATCTGTTGTAATATATTGGTCATATGTTGCATTATGTCGATATTTCCATATAAGTCTATCTGTTGCAATAGTGGAAAGACCTATTTGATAATTTCTAACAGATTACCTACCTGTTGTAATATATATCTAAATCTATTTGATATTTTTCAACAGATATGTCATCTGTTGCAATAGATACCTTATCTGTTGCAATATTTAAATCTACTATTCAATTTCAATTAGTAAGTTCAAATCAGAGGATAAAATAAAATTCATAAATAAAATAAAATAAATCGAAGCTTTCAGAAATTACATAAAATAAACCAATAAAGAAATGAAATGTAAAAAAAATTATTATGGGTACAGATCTCAACAAATACATCAACAATTTAAGTTTTGATGTCAAGAATTCCTAAGGAGGGATAAGGTCATTACTTTGACAGACTCAAGCTATAAATATCTACTCAATATGGACAAGTTTTTCTTCATTCGGTGCTATGAAATTCGGCTTTGGTCGTCGTAGATCTTTAATGCCGCTTGCATATGGTTTCTACGCTTTCTCTTCTCCGTATTTCCATAAAAAGAGTAGCATATTGTCAATGTTATTCAGCAGTAGCTTCTACAGTTCTGGAAAGCCAAAATTGGTCAATACTAATGATAGAGATACAAAAAATAGAAAAATACAACTCATCTATTTTAGCAAATCAAACAGGTCTTCCTCCTGTTTTAAATTATCCCAAACAAATTATATTTCTATTGCAATATATGGATCAATTGTTGGGATAAATTATAACATAAGGAAGACCTATATGATAATTTCCAATAGATAAACCATTTGTTTCAACATATGACTCATCTGTTTGGAAAACTGAAATAGTAGAAAGTCTTGATTTAATTTGTTCCAACGGATGACCCATCCATTGCAGCAGATAGGTCATCTATTGGTACAAATAAAAGCGATACGTAGAGCTTTTTGAATTGTTAAAACAGATGAGACATATGTTGCAACAGATATTATATCTGATGCTACAGGTTAGTCAATTGTTGTAATAGATATATATATATCTGTTTGATAATTTTCAGCAGTTGCGTCATCTATTGAAATAGATATGTGTCTGTTTATTAATTAGAACAAACGATATATATTCACTTTCTTCATTTCGTGTTGCTCTCCTTTGGCCATTGTACATTGCTCAATAGTGCAACACACGGACAGAGGAGTTGCAATTTTACTTTTTTGGATGCTTGATAATGCATGGAAAATTACTCTCCTTCTCCTCTTAGCCTTAATCTCTAATGCAGTAAATGGATATAAGATCCTCTTTAATGGAATAACAGCCCTCTTAGATGTTAATTCCTTTACAAAAGTAGTTAATACATTAATAACATTAATCACTATATCATGTTTCACCTTGCAGTCTTGATATTTGCATGCAGAATATTCGCTAGGAGAGGAAAAATCTGTATAATCAGTATGATCATACTCATAATGGTTTGTTTTAAAAACTGTAAGAGGAGCATCATTAGCACCAACAACAGCACCACTACCACCACCAACAGCTCCATCACCACTAAGACCATCACAAAACAACAAGCCCAACCTCCAAAATTATTTTTCTTGTGATGGTTGTTGCTCAAAACAATTCCATTTTTATTCAGTCAATGACCTTAGGGTCCGATAAAGTTTGCACATACTGTAAAGTAAGAAAAAATAACATCTTCAACTCTCGAATGGTCGGAATAAGCGACGGATGCACACTCTAACATAAATCATTACATATATTAGAATGATGATTAGATTATTCAAAAAAACTATTAATTAAAACAAAAACTTAATTATAATTATACTTACTGCATCCTTTGGGGGGTGAAGAGATCAATAAATTTTGCATTTTTATTAATTTTGACCGACAACCATCTCAAGATTCTTGGACAAGAAACTTCTTCCTAATAGTTCACTTATTGTCTCAAATAAGGAATGGCTTCAAACGCCCAAGACAATAAAATAACGCCAATAAATCAAAATCATTATTGAATAAAAAAATAGATCATATCATAATAAAAAAAACATTTACCATGAAAGCTCATGCAAAGCTATATAAGTTGACTGTCTTTGATGTTAACGGAGTCAACAAATATTTGATAGTCATTTTGAAGCTTTCATAACCCCAAGGATAGTTGTTAAATGCCTCAATATCCTCAGAGAGCTTTATTAAAAAAATGCTTATGTTGTTGTTAACGTCTCTCGCCCAAAGAATATTATGTACAAACCAAACCAAGAACAATGATTGCTAGTGCTTCCTTGAAATTCTTTTACCTTTCAACGGTTTGATTAAATTTCTATTTTTGAAGCTTGGACCAACAATAGACACCAAGTCATCACGATAACTTGACTTGCCTTTGCCTTTTTTGGGTGTGCGGGATGCTTTTTTGGGGTTAGAATAGGTATAACTTGAGAAGGAGGAGGATAACATTTTAATACAGTAACTATGAAAAACTTCTTCCAACCAAAACAAACAGGCATGCCACAGTAATTTATCCATACCTCATCCATCCATCTTTGTTTTCATACATAAACCTACGCTTTAGAAGATCATATACCATTTTTATTTGGAAACAAGCATGTTGTCCTCCGACAAATTAAGATATTTTCCAAAGCAGCTGTCCCTAAAATAAGCATCTAATTTTTGTTCTCAAAGTATTTTCTAAAGGCGTCGAAAGATATTCCCATGGCTGACTTAACCACAAAATCACCCATTAAATTTATGGCACCATCGCACTACATTCTCATAAGATAACGATCAAGGCTGAAGGATTTGACCAACTCTTCGGTGGAGGGGATATTAGAATTTTGATCTTCTTTATTGAAACATTCCTCCTCCCCGTGTTCATCATATTCTGCTCTTGATTGAGATAATGCTTGTAAAGCAAGCTCATAAAGTAGTGGATGTATCCTAGCTGCTTAGACTTGATTCGGTTTCTATTCTTTTGGGAGTTATATTATCTAAAATTATTAGGAACATAAAATAGATTATAGTTGATTAATGCATCATTAAAAATAATAACAGTAAATCTAACATACAAAATAGTAAAATAACAGTTCCAACAAATCACACATCTATTGCACTAGGTAGGTTATCTGTTGCTCTAAATAAATAAATTGTTGCAACAGATGAGTAATCTATTGCAATAATACAAAACATATCACTCATCTATTGAGACAAATGAATAGTTTGTGCAACACATCACACATCTGTTGCACCAGGTAGGTTATTTGTTGCACCAAATAACTAACCTTTTATAATAGATGAGTAATCTATTGCAACAATACAAAATATATCACTTATCTATTGAGACAAATGAATGGTCTGTGCAACAGATCACACATCTGTTGCAACCTATGAGTGATCTATTGGAACAGTTATTAACGATCAATATTGCTTACATTTCTTTTACAGAAAGGTTATCAATTACAATAGATGAATTATCAATTGGAAAAATCAAGTCTTGGACATGTCCTATTGGAATAGTTGATAGGATTTTCTCCAATAGAAGGTTCATCTTTTGCATCAGATTTTTAATCCAATGGTTCCTCTATTGCATCAGATGGCTAATCTGTTGTATTAAATATTTAATTTGATGGTTTCTGTGTTGTATTTGATGGTAAATCTGTTACATCAGATGGTTAATCTATTACAATATAGGGTTAATCTATTGCATCGAATGGTTAATATGTTGCATCATATGGTTAATTTATTGCATCAAATTTTTAATCTAATGATTCCTCTGTTGCATTCGATGGTAAATTTATTACATCAGATGGTTAATTTGTAGCAATATATGGATAATCTATTGCATCAGGTAGTTAATTTGTTGTATCAGATGGATAATTTGTTGCATTAGATTTTTAATCTGATGGTTCCTCTGTTGCATCAGATAGTTAATCTGTTGCATTAGATGGTTAATCTGTTGCATCAGATTTTTAATTTAATGATTCTTCTGTTGCATCAGATGGTTAATTTATTAGATCATATGATAAATCTATTGCATTAGATGGTTAATCTGTTGCATCAAATAGTTAATATGTTGCATTAGATGGTTAATCTGTTGCAAAAAAAAATAGTAGCATGATGTTGTTCAATAGAACAACAACAATATCAATATTTTTACCAAGAACAATAACAAATCAACCCAGCAATGGGTGCAACACAAGAAACACCAACATCATTGTTTGGTTTGTATAAACACAAACAACAAAAATCAACTTCAAAAAAATACAACAAATAAATCATAATTCACTCCAAAAAGAGGAGAGAGAAAATATCAAAAATTAGGATTTTATTCAGACCATATTTCAAATTAAAGCAACAAATATTAAAATTGTTAACCAATAATAGAAGAAAATTTATCTCAAGTTCCTCATTTTCTTCAAAAAAAAGGCCATAATTTTTTACCTTTAAAAGAAGAAAAGGGACGATGAAGAATTCGAAGTTGTTGTTGTGTTGTCGGAGAGCAAGGTTGTCACATCGATTGATGGTTAAAATTCGAAAAGAAACTCAAACCCCAACTATTTATCACTGGAGGTTGAAGTATCCGGGGATTGAAAGGAGAAATTTGCAGAACTATTGGTTGGGAGAAACTGTCGAGAGAGAGAGGAGAGATGATTGATTTGGAGAGGAGAGGGGTGTGGGTTGATTTGTATTTTTGAAAAGATTAAAAAGTTTTAAAAATATTTATCAAGTCCACAATTAACTTAATCAAGTTTTCTAATTATGTTTGACCCTTTAAGTTGGTCAATATCACCAATCCTTCATTTAAGACTTAAATGGCACCTTTCCTTCAATTTTCTCAAGACTGTGCACATTACCAATATTGCAATAGTAGGAGTAACAATGCGCAGTTTTGTATCCAGTACTTACAATTTTGAAAATTGTCATTGGAGTTCAGTAATATAATATTCTCAAATCTATCACTACCTCAGTTAATAGAAGCCCTCCATGAACTTTTATTACTCCCACTTAACCACATACTTCTTCCATCTAAAATTAATTGTCAACTTCAATATTTGAAGTCAATTTCACTAATATTTTTAGTTAAACTAAATTAGATTAAGTTAGTATTTTAAAATTATAATTTAAGTTTTTAAAAGTTCTACGATAAATATTTTAAATTGCTATTCAATTCTTCTCATATTAATATGATGAAAAATATATCTTTAAGTACGGATGAAAGTTCATGAAATTTGATTATCATAGAGTAAAATGTGATAACTCAGAGATTTTTTTATGCCTCTACATCTGTTAATATTTGATTCACACACACATAATCAATCCCCAACTACATACCCTAAATTAGATGAATCTAACAACTTGTTGTTAAGTGAATCTTAGGTTAACTCAATCGACTTAAAGGCTATCTTATAAGAAAAAAATTGTTCAAAGACAGTATAAAGAGTTCAAATTATCCTCGAACCACTAATTTAAACACAACATCATACCTCACATCTATAAATCCTGAAATATTATGAAGGTCTAATAACATGGATAAATTAAGATGAATTTGATTTTGTAAGACCCCACAAAATTCTGAGCTTAACTCAGTCCTTAAAGCTTGTTAAGGGGACCCAAACTTAGAAAATTTTACCTAGGTATCAAGACTTAGAATCATTTTAGCCTCCCAAATTTGGAGGATTTTATTTTCGCCCTTAGTTAGTCGATTTTTAAATTGATTCATGATCAGGGTCACTTGTAGGTCATCTCAGGAAAGTTTAGAACTTTTTGAACTATCTTAAGGGCTAATTTGGATGCCCAAAATAGTGAAGGGTCGCGATAGCCCCGCGTCGCATGGGCCAGTCAACCCAAGTAAGGGTCGTGTCGCGATGGCAACTTGACCCAAGTAAGGGTCGCATTGTGATGGCTACTTGACCCAAGCAGGGGTCGCAACGCAAGGACAGCCCTGTTCAGCATTATTTTAATACAGTTTATAGGGGCAAATGGGTTATTTTCCCCACCCTTATTCAGCCTTAACATGAAATTAATCAGTCTATAGGGCAAAATCTCATTCTTCACTCATAAACTGTCTTAAGATCAAGCCCTAGCCTCATCAAGTTCAACAATTCAAGTCTTAAAAACTCACTTCAATCTTCTCAAAAGTAGTAATCAAGGTATCTGAAGTGTTCATCCAAGGGCCCCTTTCACCCTTGGAGTCCAAGAAACTATTTTTAAACTTCAAGTTTATGGATTTCATGAATTTCATGTTGGATTTGATTATATTCATGTTTGTAATGATTAGTTGGGATTCTAATCAATATTTTATGATATATTTCATGTGAGGTTAATTGAGAGATATGTAATATCATGTGGATCCATGTAAAACCCTTGAAATTGTCAATGGGGATTTGAATTATGATGTCTACTTGTTGTTTAGTGTTATGTGCATATGTATGCTTATCAAGTGCTTGATGAATTACTCATGTGAACTAATAAAGGAAAGAGATCATGTCATGTTAGATTATGTGCAAGTTGTATCATGCAAGTGTTTGATAGAATTTCTCTATGAATGAGTTGTGAACAAGTGCACATGATTATGCTTTTCAAGCTTATGCTATGATTTACCTTTCATGCTATTGAGTCTTGGGGGTATTCAATACCCAAAAAGTTAGATGTTTACCTAGAGCTATAGTCAGTTACAGAACTCAGGGAAATCTTAGTAGTATTCATAAGTGAGTCACAGTATTCAGTTCAGAACTCAGTGTTACTCAGTCAGCTAACAAAATTCAGTAGTATTTCATCTGTCCAGTGAATAGAACTCAGTGAACTCAGTTTAGTTTAGTCAAATAGTACAATCAGTAATGGTTCAGTCAAGCTTAGTATAATCTAGGAATTATTTTAGTGTCTATTCAGTTGAGAGTAGGATTCAGCACCGAGTGAACCCAAGGATGGGGACTCACCTGCTAATAGAGGGTATGATCTTTAGAAATAGCCCTTGAGTTCCAGAACTATGTAACTAGCGTAGGTTGAGACATCAACCTACCAGTTGAGGGTCCCGCCATAATATTTCAGAGCGCCTGCCAGATAAGGGTGACTCAGTTTGTCCTTACTCGTGGCATAGTATTGATATCCTTCTAACTAGGGTTATAGGTTGGACCCCAAATCAGTTACAGAAGGGGAATGTCGGTTAGATGATTACTTCCCACAATCTCAGTTTTAGAATTCAGTCTCAGTATAAAACTCAGTTCAGCTCTACAAACTTAGGATAGTAGGACACAATCACTCAGCTCAGTATGAAACTCAGTATGTTTCTACAGAATTAGGACTGTACAGTTATTCATTTATGAGTAATACGGTATTAGAAACTCAAATATTCATAAATTAGTATCCATAATCAGTATTTAGTGTTGTCACGATCTCAGTTACAATATACATATTTATGTATGTACTCTCATTTAGTCAGTATTTTTCATGCATATGAGCCCATGCATTTCAGCCTACCTCATTTTACATACCAGTATATTTAAAGTACTGACGCATACTTTTCTCTTACGCTATAATATCTTATACCATAGGTTCAAATGCACGAGTTCCTAAGCACCCTTAGCAATTCAGACTTTCAACAGTCAGAGTTAGCGGTGAGACCTCATAGTTCAAGGACATGATTGTTTTCTTTTCATATTTCAGCTATCAGTTCACTTTTAGTAGTTGGAGTTAGTTTGGGGCTTGTCCTATTAACTCCACAATTCAAACAGTTTAGAGGCTTTTCAGACTAGAAGTATTTTCAGATAGATATTTCAATGTTGGTATTGTTATACCAAATTTAATTTTATCTATAGATTTGAACCTTATGGCAAGTTTCCACCTATATTCTGTATTTTACAATATTGTTATTATTCATTTATTGCAGCAGGTACCAGTCAAGGGTTAGCTTATGGTCATTTGGGATTATAAGAACCGTGTAACGTTTGGGATATAGACTGGAGGTGTTACAAACTTAGTATCAGAGCCTAAGGTTCAACAGAGTCCTAGGAAGTCTAAAAGTTGTATCTGATAGAGTTTTGGACAAAAGACTACGAGATGTCTTAGGAGCAGTTTTCCTTCTTTCAGTATTCATGTCGTGTGAGTGAGCATGAGCTCCAGTTAAAATCTCTTTCTAATCTAAGTTTATCTTCCATTTATAGAATATGCCTCCAAAAAAGACTAAGGGAAGAGGAATGGGAGATTACCCAGAACCCCAGCACATCCAGCCAGATCCTCTAGACAAACATGTCTCCCACGCTGAGTTCAAAGAAGCATTCGCCACCCTAGCTCATTCTATTGTAGCCCAGAATGAATGCCTAGCTATCATTTTGGCCAACCTAATGGCCAATACTACTGCTACCAGGATTTGAGACTTTACTCGAATGAACCCTCTATCTTTTATCGGGTCTACATCAGATGAGAACCCTCAAGAATTTCTTGATTGGGTGTAAAAGGTTACCGATATTATGGAGGTGTTTGCTGTTAAGAGAACTGAGTTGGTCACATATCAATTATAGGATGTGGCTTTCTCATGATTCAAATAGTAAAAAGCAGAGAAGGCCGCAGATGCAGGGCCTCTAGAATGGGAGGAATTTTCCACTACTTTTCTAGATAGGTTCTTCCCAATGGAGTTGAGGGAAGCAAAGGTTTTAGAGTTTATAAATCTAAAGCAGGGCAACATGACAGTGAAAGAGTATTCTCTCAAGTTTACTCAATTAGCTAGATACGCTCCTCATATGGTTGCACATAGCAGAGCTAAGATGAGTAAGTTTATGTCTGGGGTGTCTAACAGTGTGGTCAAGGAGTGTAGAATCACAATGCTGATTAAAGAGATAGACATAGTCAGGCTCATGGTCCATGCTAAGCAGATAGAGGAGGCTAAGAATAGGAAGAAAGATAGGGTGAACAAGAGAGCGAGGACAGGTAGTTTTAACTTTGCTCAGCCTAATTCAGAGAGTGGGAATAGTTCTCAGTTCTGCCCAAAATCCTTAGTTCCAGCTCTGTCCTCAGCTAGTGCTCCAGTGCTAAAATTTAAAGATGGCAATAGAGATAGAGCGCCATGCCCTAAACCTCAGGGTAGTGTAAGTAGTGCCCAAACCAATCCTTTTTATCAGAAATATGGCAGAGACCACCAGGGTATCTATAGAGTTGGCAGTGATGTGTGTTTCGAATATGACAAGCTAGGCCATAGAGTCAGATATTATCCCCAGTTAGGTTCTCAGGGTCAGTATAGTTGTCCCCCAGCTCAGTTCGATCGTCCAAATCATTAGGGTGCCACATCCAGTGCCACCAGTGGGCAATGCCCAAACAGACTCTACTCACTTCAGTCCTAAAATTCTAGCAGAGCCCTTATAAGTCTCTACCCCAGTGGGTAAATCAATCATAGCCCGAGGATATATAGGAAGTATCTGATTATGGTATCTCAAAAAGTCACTTCAACAGACTTAGTCGAATTAGAAATTACCAATTTTGATATCATTCTCGACATGGATTGGCTTCATTCCTGCTATGCCTCAGTCGACTGCAAAAATAGAATTGTCCAATTTTAGTTTTCGAATGAGCCCATCCTAGAGTAGAAAGGTAGTACTTCAGCACTTAAGGGTCAGTTTGTTTCCTACTTAAGGGCAAGAAAAATAATATCTAAGGGATGTATCTATCATCTTGTGCGAGTCAAAGACTCTAGTTTAGAAATTCCCAGTCTTGAGTCAGTTCCAGTAGCATATGAATTCCCAGATGTGTTTCTCGAAGATCTTCCCAGAGTTTCTCCCAAAAGGGAAATTGATTTTAGAATAGATCTCCTTCCAGATACTCAGCCCATATCTATTCTGCCATATAGAATTGCTCCAACAGAACTCAAGGAGTTAAAAGAATAGTTGAAGTATCTCCTAGATAAGGGATTCATCAGACCTAGTGTGTCCCCGTGGGGTGCACCAATTTTATTCATGCATAAAAAAGATGGTTCTCTCAGAATATGTATTGACTACCGTCAGCTAAATAAAGTCACAATCAAGAACAAGTATCCCCTTCCTACAATTGATGACATGTTTGACCAACTTCATGGTGCCATCTATTTTTCTAAGATAGACCTCAGATCAAGCTATCATCAGCTCAGAGTCAGAGAATGTGACATTCCAAAAATAGCTTTCAGAACTCGGTATGGTCACTTCAAATTCTTAGTTATGTCCTTTGATCTTACCAATGCCCCAAAAGATTTCATGGACTTGATGAATCATGTGTTCAAGTAGTACTTGGACATGTTCATCATAGTCTTCATAGAGGACATTCTTGTCTACTCCTGCAATGAACAAGATCATGCAAACCATCTCAGAATAGTATTGCAGACTCTCAGAAACCATCATCTATTCACCAAATTCAGTAAGTGCAAATTTTGGCTAAGGTCAGTAGCTTTTCTTGGCCGTATAGTTTTCAATGATGGCATTAGTATTGATCTCCAAAAGACCAAAGCAATGAGAAATTGGCCCAAATTCATCTCTCCATCAGATATCAATAGTTTCTTGGGCTTGACCGGCTATTACAGATGGTTTGTTGAGGGATTCTTATCTATTGCATCCCTTATGTCTAGATTGACTCAGAAGAAAGCCAAATTCCAGTGGTCAGATCTTGTGAGAAGAGTTTTCAGGAGTTGAAGACTCGACTTACTACAGCTTCAGTTTTGACCATACTAGATGGTTCAAATGGGTTTGTGGTATATTATGATGCCTCTAGAGTCATCTTGGGGTGTATTTTGATATAGAGAGATAAGGTCATAGACTACGCCTCTAGATAGCTTAAACCCCAAAAAAGAACTACCCCACTTATGATCTTAAGTTAGCAGTAGTAGAATTTGCCCTAAAGATTTGGAGGCACTATTTATATGGGGTGCACATTGACGTGTTCACAAACCATAATAGCCTCTAGTATGTGTTCTCTCAAAAAGATCTAAACCTCTGTCAGAGAAGGTGGTTGGAGTTGTTAAATGATTATGATATAAATGTTCTATACCATCCGGGCAAGGCCAATGTAGTGACTGACGCTCTTAGTAAAATGTCTATGGGCAGTGTTGCTCACGTGGATGATGATAAGAAGAAGCTAGTTCAGGAGGTCTATTAGCTAGACCAACTAGGTGTCCACTTAATCGATTCAGTAGAAGGTAGTGTATGGGTACAGAGTAGTTCAGAATTATCCCTAGTTTTTGAGGTGAAGAAAAAGAAGGATAGGGATCCCAGTCTAGTCAAGTTGAAGAAATTAGTCAGAGATCAGAAAATAGAGGTTTTCTCCTAAGGGGGAGATGGTGTATTGCATCGTTAAGGTCGATTGTGTGCGCCAAGCATTGATGACTTAAGATAGAAAATTCTTGTAGGAACACATAGTATGTGCTACTCTATTCATCCGGGGGCCACTAAGATGTACCATGATTTGTGGGAGATCTATTGGTGGAGTGGGATGAAAATAGATATTGCAGAGTTTGTGGCTAAGTGTTAAACATGTCAGTAGGTTAAGATTGAGCATCAGAATCCTAGTGGATCCATGCAGGTGTTCATCATTCCCACTTGGAAGTGGGAAGAAGTGAACATAGACTTTGTGATAGGTTTACCTCATACTCATCGTCAGTATGATTCAATTTGGGTCATCATAGACAGGATGACCAAATTAGCTTATTTACTACCAGTCCATACCTCTTATTCAACTGAATATTATACCAAACTCTATATCAGAGAGTTGGCCAGATTACATGGTGTTCCATTGTCCATTATCTTATATAGAGGTACCCAGTTCACCTCTCATTTCTGGAAAGCCTTCCAAAAGGGTCTTGCTAGCCGAGTTCACCTCAGTATAGCCTTTCATCCTTAGATAGATGGTCAAGCAGAAAGGACCATTCAGACTTTAGAGGATATGCTGGGAGAATGTGTGATATACTTTAAAGGTAGTTGGTATAACCATTTTCCTTTGATTGAATTCGCATAAATAACAGCTATTATTCTAGAATTAACATGGCTTTGTTTGAGATGCTTTATGGGAGGAGATGTAGATATCTCATTCGTTGGTTTAAAGTGGGTAAGGCCATAGTGGTAGGGACAGACTTGATATTTGATACCTTGGGAAAATATCAATTAATTAGGGAAAGGCTTAAGGCAGCTCAAAACTGATAGAAATCATATGCAGACGTACGCAGAAAGGATCTCGAGTTTAAGATCAGTGACTATGTGTACTTGAAAATATCTCCCATGAAGGAAGTGAAGAGATTTGGAAAGAAGGGAAAGCTCAATTCCCGATATGTCAGTCCTTACAAAATTCTCAGCAGTTTTATAAAAGGTAGCTTACGAGCTCTAGTTACCTTCAGATTTAGCTTCAGTGCATCCAGTGTTCCACGTCTACTTGATTAAGAAATTCATAGGTAACCCAGCAGTCGTAGTCCCGATAGAGGGAGTAGATATCCATAATAGTCTCTCTTATAAAGAGGTTCTAGTTGAAATCCTTGACTATCAGATTCGCAGACTGAGGAACAAAGAAGTCCCTCTAGTCAAACTTCTCTGGCGGAATCAGTCTGTTGATGGAGCTACTTGAGAAGCAAAAGCAGATATGCGAACTAAGTATCCTCACCTTTTCTCTGCAAACTCGGACTCATCTCAAGGTAACAACTTTTCTTAAAAACTTACTCAGTTACATGCTCAGATCTTCCTCGCGAACTTGGTATCAGTTACCGTTTTATATTCAGTTATGCATTCATGAATCGTGTTCAGTCATGTACTCATGAATCAAACATGCATGTTCAGTATATGTAAACTCAGCTTATCAATAATATCAGTTATAAAATCATGCATTAGATATGTATGTACAGTATGAAATTCTAGTATAATAGTAGTTCAGCCATGAAATCATGTTTCAGTTGTGTATGTCTAGTACATACTTGTAGTCTGTCAGTTCTCCCATCTTATTCAGTCTCATTCGAGGATGAATGTTCCCAAGGGGGAGATATTGTAAGAACCCACAAAATTCTTAGCTTAACTTAGTCCTTTAAGCTTGTTAAGAGGTCCCAGACTTAGAAAATTTAAGCTAAGTATCAAGACTTAGAACCATTTTAGCCTTCCAAATTTGGAGGATTTTATTTCCAACCTTCCCAGCCTTAGTTAGTCGATTTTAAAATTGATTTATGATCACTGTCACAAGTAGGTCATCTTAGGCGAATTTTGGATTTTTTGAACTAGTGTAGGGGTGCATTTGGATGCCCAAAATAGTGAAGGATTGTGATAGCCCCGCGTCGCGTGGTCCAGTCAACCCAAGTAAGGGTTGTACTTTGATGGCTACTTGACCCGAGTAGGGGATCGTATCGCAATGGCTACTTGACCCAAGTAGGGGTCGTGACGCGAGGGCAGCCCTGTTCAGCATTATTTTAATACAAGTTGTGGGGACAAATGGGTCATTTTCCCATCCTTATTCAGCCTTAACACGAAATTAATCAGCCTATAGGGCAAAATCTTATTCTTTACTCATAAACTCTCTCAAGAGCAAGCTCTAGCCTCATCGAGTTCAAGTATTCAAGTCTCAAGAACTTACTTCAATCTTCTCGAAAGTAGTAATCAAGTTATGTGAAGTGTTCATCCAAGGGCCCCTTTCACCCTTGGAGTCCAAGAAACTATTTTTAAACTTCAAGTTTACGGATTTCATGAATTCCATATTGTGTTTGATTATATTCATGTTTGTAATGATTAATTGGGATTCTAATCCATGTTTTATGATACGTTTCATGTGATGTTAATTGATAGATATGTAATATCATGGGGATCCATGTAAAACCCTTGAAATTATTAATGGGGATTTGAATTATGATGTTTAATTTTTGTTTAGTGTTATGTTCATGTGTATGCTTACCAAGTGCTTGATGAATTACTCATATGAACTAATAAGGGAAAGAGATCATGTCATGTTAGCTTATGTGAAAGTTGTATCATGCAAGTGTTTGATAGAATGTCTCTATGAATGAGTTGTGAACAAGTGCACATGATTATGCTTTTCAATCTTATGCTATCATTTACCTTTCATGCTATCGAGTCCTGGGGGCATTCAATACCCAAAAATTTCATTGTTTACCTAGAGCTTTAGTCAGCTACAAAACTCAGGGAATCTCAGTAGTATTCATAAGTTAGTCACAGTATTCAGTTCAGAACTCAGTGGTACTCAGTCAACTAACAGAATTTAATAGTATTTAGTCAGTCCACAGAACTCAATAAACTCAATTTAGTTCAGTCAAACAGTGCAATGAGTAATGGTTCAGTCAAGCTTAGTACAGTCTAGGAATCAGTTCAGTGTCTATTCAGTTGGGAGTAGGATTTAGCCCTGAGTAAACCCAAGGATGGGGACTCACCTGCTAGTAGAGGGTGTGATCCTTAGAACCAGTCCTTGAGTTCCAAAACTACGTAGCAAGCGTAGGCTGAGACATCAACCTGCCAGTTGAGGTTTGATGAGGTGATTTAACCTGCCAGTCGAGGGTTCCACTATTCTCTTTTAGAGCACCTTCTAGATGAGGGTGACTCAGCTTGTCCTTACTCGTGGCACAGTATTGACACCCTTCCAACTGGGGTTACAGGTTGGACCCCAAATTAGTTAGAGAAGTAGTATGTCATTTATATGATTACTTCCTACAGTCTCAATTTTAGAATTCGGTCTCAATATAGAACTTAGTTTAGTTCTACAGACTCAGGACTAACGGACATAGTTACTTATCTCAGTATAAAACTCAATATGTTTCCACAAAATCAGGACTATCAGATACAGTCATTCAGTTTTCAATAATACAGTATCAGAAACTTATATATCAGTAAATTAGTATCCAAAATTAGTATTCAGTATTTTCACGATCTCAGTTACAGTATATGCATTTATGCATGTACTCTCATTCAGTTATATTTATGTCATTCGGTCAGTATTGTTCATGCACATGAACCCATGCATTTTAGCCTACCTCATTTTGCATCCCAGTACTTTCAAAGTACTAATGCATACTTGTCTCTTTTGCTATGATATTTTATATCATAGGTTCATACGCACGGGCTCCAAGCACCCTTATCAGTTCATACTTTCAGCAGTTAGAGTTAGCGGTGAGTCCTCGTAGTTTGAGGACATAATTTTTTTCTTTCAGTATTTCAGTTATCAGTTTACTTTTAGTAGTTGGAGTTAGTTGGGGGCTTGTCCCATCAACTCCACAGTTTAGACAGTTTAGAGGCTTTTCAGACTAGAAGTATTTTCAGACAAATATTTCAATTTTGATATTGTTATACCGTATTCAATTTTATCTATAGATTTGAACCTTATGGAAAGTTTCCGCCTAAATTGTGCATTTACAGTATTGTTATTATTCAGTTATTACAGCTGGTACCAGTCATGTATTAACTTGTGGTCCTTCGAGATTATAAGCATCGTGTAGCGTCTGGTGTACAGACTTGGGGCATTACAAATTTTTAATACCATGTAAAGAGATAAGTATATGGTACCATGGTTCCTAACAAACTCAAATATTTCTTAATGTGTATGCACCCCTAATGTGTGTGTGCGTGTTGCAATTTGTATTTTATCTTATTTTTTAATCATTTGCACTATAGTCTATATATAATTTCCTTATTAATTAATAGTAAAATCATAAAAATAATGGTGCAAATCATACAAAAAGTCTTTATGATCTGGCACTCAATTAAAAAGATTTGGGTGCAAATTATTACAAATCATAAAAGAGTGTATATGTCAAAATGCGTGTTATGAAAAACTTTATATTTACGCCATGCATACTCACCTACCCTGCCCATATGGCATCACATTACCTCTTATGTATTGATGGTTTTGTCCTAACTTTCTTATTATAATAGGGTTTTTCTTTAGGTATCATAATTGGATTTTCTTTTAGGAAAAGAAAAACATATTTCCATATTTGGCTAATCCTTATTCTTGTAGGAAAAGGATATAGACTCTATAAATAGAGGCTCCTTTATTCTAGTTTTGTAGCATCCACAATGTAGTCCTAGGGGTTTGAGAGTTTCAATTAGGGGGAGACTTTGTGAGACACAAGTGTTGCGGTATCACTTATGTGGACCTTTTTTTATCCTGAGTGAATTATGTGAGGTTGTCTCTCTTGACAGTTTGTAATCTCTTTTATATAGTGGATTGCTCATCTCCTTTTGTGGATGTAGGTCGATTGATCAAACCACATTAAATTATTGTGTCTCTTTTGGTGTATTTCTCATTTATATTCTTACTTCTACATGATACCTAATTATTTGTGTCCTAACAAGTGGTATTAGAGCGTTGGTTGTTGTTGATTATTGATTTTAATGATAGATGCAAATATAAGCAAAATGGTGTGTTTGAATGATAGTAATTATCACTCTTGGAAAGGCAAGATGAAAGATCTTCTCTTTGTTAAGAAAATGCATTTACCTGTGTTTGCGTCTCCTAAATCTCAATCCATGATAGATGAGGATTGAGAATTTGAGCACTTAAAGTTTTGAGGCTATATTAGACAATGGGTTAAAGATAATGTTAGAAACCATATTGTGAATAAGACACATGCCAAAAGTTTGTGGGACTGGCAATAATAAATTGTTCCAACTTAAGCAATTGATGAATATCAGGTATAAAGAGGCAGCCCTATTTATGATCATATAAATGATTTTCAAGGTGTCCTTGACTAGCTGTCCGAAATGGGTGTAAAGTTTGACAAAGAAATTTAGGGACTTTGGCTTCTTAATACTCTGCCAGACTCTTGGGAAACTCTTCGAGTTTCTTTGACTAATTTTGCTCCTAGTGGTATTATAACTATGGAATATGTTAGGAGTGGTGTATTGAATGAAGAGATGAGAAGAAGATCTCAGGCCTCATCTTCTTCATCTTTATACTCTGATGTTTTAGTTACTGAAAAGAAGAGGAGAAACAAGTCCAGAGGTCCGAATGATAGAGATAAAGTAGAAGCAAGTTGAGGTCCAAATTCAAGAATGTTACAT
The DNA here is from genome assembly GCA_030864225.1 of Capsicum baccatum var. pendulum. Classification (NCBI taxonomy): domain Eukaryota; kingdom Viridiplantae; phylum Streptophyta; class Magnoliopsida; order Solanales; family Solanaceae; genus Capsicum; species Capsicum baccatum. The sequence continues at coordinate 68,974,109 of CM061552.1, read as the reverse complement.
GTGACTATTGCAACAAAAAGAGGCATATCATGAAATATTTTGACAAGCATAAGAGAAATATGAGACGATAAAATAAAGAAGGCAATAATGAAAATCGTGTTGCCGTTGTTGCTAATGATGATCTTCTTGTTGCTTGTGGTGAGAATGCCATTAATCTTATTCATGATGACTCTAGCTGGTTTATGAATTTTGGTGCTACTTCTCATGTTATGCCAAAGAAGAAGTTATTTTCTTCTTATACTCCAGGTAATTTTGGGATGTTGAAAATGGGAAATAATGATGAAGTTAAAGTACTTGGCATTGGCACTGTTTGTTTGGAAATTAACAATAGTTCCAAACTAGTTCTCAATAATGTCAAGCATACTCCAGATGTTCGTTTGAATTTGACTTCTGTAGGGAACCTTGATGATGAGGGTTATATTAAAACCCTTGGTTCTGGCCAGTGGAAGCTTACTAGAGGTTCGATGATTGTGGCTTAAGATGTCAAATTGTCTAAATTATACGAATTTCAGGGCTCTACTTCTATAGGCTTGATAAACTTGGTGGAGAATGATACTTCATCAGAGTTATGGCATAGAAGGTTAAGTCATATTAGTGAGAAGGGAATTGATAGTTTGGCTAAAAAAATTTGCTTTCCTGAGTAAAACAAGCAAAGTTGAAGAAGTGTGTTCATTACTTAGTCGGTAAACAGAAAAGAGTTTCCTTCCAGAGTCATCCGCCTTTAAGAAAGCTTGATTTGCTAGAATTGGTACATTCTGATTTGTGTGGTCCTTTTAAAGTAAGGTCTCATGGTGGTGCACTTTACTTTGTGACTTTTATTTATGATCATTCTTGCAAACTCTGGGTATTTTCTTCGAAGTCCAAGGATCAAGTACTTGATATGTTCAAAGGTTTTCAAGCCTTAGTTGAGAGACAGACAGGGAAGAAACTAAAATGCATCTACTCAGATAATAGTGGTGAGTATATTGGTTCTTGTGATAGATATTATAGAGTGTAGGGTATTCAACATTAGAAAACTTCTTTAAAAACTTCTCAGTTGAATAGTTTAGTAGAGAGAGATAAATAGAACTCTAGTTGAGAGGATTAGATATATGTTTTCAGATGCTAAGCTGCCAGAATCCTTTTGGGAATAAGAACTTAATACTGCTGCTTACGTTATCAATTTATCTCCTATTGTTGCGTGGATGGTGATGTCCCTTCCAAAGTTTGGTCTGATAAGAATGTTTCTTATGATCATCTTAGAGTCTTTGGGTGTAAAGCCTTTGCGCATGTTCCTAAGGATGAAAGGTCAAAGTTAGATGTTAAAATTAGGCAGTGTATCTTCATTGGTTATGGTCAAGATAAATTTGGCTATTATTTCTATGATCCAATTGAGAGAAAACTTGTTAGAAGCTATGACATTGTGTACTTTGAAGACCAAACATTTGAAAATTTTGACAAAGTTGGGAAGGTTGATTCTCAGAGTAGTGAGAGCCTAGTTGATGTTGATCCAGTTCCTTTGACTACTGCTCCTAAAAAAAATCTTCATGATGATGAAAATTAATTTGATAATAAAGATAAAGATCATTTCCAGAATGACCAGCAAGATGTTGTTGATGCTCCAGTGCAAGTTGATATGGTTGATCAGCAACCAGTTGTTGATGCTCCAGGTAATTCTCTTGGATGATCTACTAGAGAGAATACCTTCATCTTGTTATTGTCCTAGTGAGCATGTACTCTTGACTGATAGGGGAGAACCTGAGATTCTTGATGAGGCCATGAAAAGTGAAGAAAAAGAAAAGTGGTTTGATGATATGGAAGAGAAGATTAAATCTTTCCATGATAATCATACCTTTGATTTGGTTAAGCTGCCTAAAGACAGAAAAACTTTGAAAAATAGGTGGTTTTTTCAGATAAAACATGAAGATGATAACCCACTTCCATGATACAAGGCTAGATTGGTTGTGAAGGAATTTAACCAAAAAATGAGAGTTGATTTTGATGAGATATTTTCTCCAGTTGTGAAGATGTCATCCATTCGTATGGTTCTAGGCTTAGCTAGATTTAGAGGTTAAGAAAATGGATGTTAAAACTGCTTTTCTCCATGGTGACTTAGATGAAGAAATTTATATGGAGCAACCTAAAGTTTTTTAAGTCAAGGGAAATGAGAATTATGTTTGCAAATTAAAGAAGAGCTTGTATGGTTTGAAACAAGCTCCTAGGTAGTGGTACGGGAAGTTTGGTTCCTTTATGTGTCAGCAGGGCTTCAAGAATACTAATTCAGACCTTTGTGTTTTTGTGCAAAAATTCTCTGATGGTGACTTTTTTATTGTGTTGCTTTATGTTGATTACATGCTTGTTGTTGGTCATAATGCTTGCAGGATTCAAAAGTTGAAGCAAGAGTTGAGTAAGTCTTTTTCTATGAAAGACTTAGGATCAGCAAGGCAGATTCTTGGCATGCAGATTGTCCGTGATAGAAAGGACAAGAAGTTGTGGTTATCACAAGATAAATACATTCAGAAATTACTTCGAAGGTTCAATATAGATAAGACTAAGGTTGTCAGTACACCTTTAGCTATGCACTTCAAATTGAGCATGAAGCAGTGTCCTTCCAATGATGATGAGAAGGAAGATATGAAGAAAATTCTATGCTTAAACTATTGGTAGTTTGATGTATGCAATGGTTTGCACAAGACCGTATATTACTCATGTTGTTGGTATTGTTAGCCATTTTCTTTCTAATTCGGGAAGAGAACATTGGAATGCTGTGAAGTGGGTTATGAGATATCTTTGTGGCAATTCTAGTCTGATTTTGTGTTTTGGTACAAAAAAACTAATTCTTTGTGGTTATACTGATTCATACATGGCTGGTTATGTTGATACTCGCAAGTCTACTTCAGGGTATTTGGTTACTTTTGCAAGGGGAGTTGTATCTTGGAATCTAGGTTGCAAAAATGTGTTGCACCATCTATCATGGAAGCTGAGCTCATTGTTGTTGTTGAAGCTTGTAAAGGATTGCTTTGGATGAAGAGATTCTTGGGGAAACTTAGTTGTGCTCAAGAGAGGTATATGCTTCATTGCGACAGTCAAAGTGTTGTACATCTTGGCAAAAATTCTACATTTCATGGTCGGTCTAAACACATTAATGTGAGATACCATTGGATTCGGGATGAGTTGGATTCTAAGTTGCTTGAACTTGAGAAGATTCATATACATGATAATGGTTCTGACATGATGACTAAAGCTTTTCCAAGAGGGAAGTTTGAAGATTGTTGCATGATCGCCGAGATGGTGGTCTCTTCTACCTAGTCGGGAGAAGGAGAATTATTGGGTTAGGGGTCTTTGTCCCTTCCTATGTGGATAAATAAAGCCCAATTTGAACCAACTCACTTTTGCCCATAGGCCCATTACTATGGGGCATATATATAGATCTTTTTAAGTCTCATTTCACCATAATAAAAGAGAGTTTTAGCAGCCACAAAAGAGAAAAAGTGTGCAGATTTTCATCCAAAAATTCCAACCACAGTTGTCAACTTCAAATTGTGATTCCTGCTTCGTTTCTTGTCCGATTGAGCTGATTTTCGGAAAGTTTGTTCCTCTCATCTCAATCTTAATTAGAAACTGACAGAGGTGAATTTGGTGGCCTATAACTCCTGTTTTTCATTCCCGAACAGTAGCTGAAATTTTTGATGTTTGTGCTCTTTTTTATTCTCTAGTTTTGGTGTTATCTTGTTGTGTTGTTGCTCGTTGTTTGGCACTTGTTTTGTGGACAATTTTGGAGAACAATATTGTAACTCTTGGTGATTATAGTGGAGGTTTGGTCGCATGATTTTTTACTCTTCACACCAAAGGATTTTTTACGTAAATTTGGTGTCTCATGTGATTGCTTTTATTCTTATCTTATCGAATTTTTGTGGTTAATATATTTGCTGCCTATTATCATTGTTTTGCTTGAGTTTGTTTGTTTCCTTTTGGTTCAAATTGAAAGGGAAAGTTTAGTATTGGGTATTCTTCCGCTTCTACCCTGTCGTGAATCTTTGATTGTGCCTCGCCTCTTTCCCAACAAAGTGGTATCAGACCGTTGGTTATTGTTGATTATCAAGAGAACATCTAGAGCATGCTTGTACATGACTACATCCATCTCAAGTCAAACTACTAATTAATTGCTTTATGTTTCATGGATTACAGATTTCTTCTATTTTTTTTTTTAGAAATAATCCTCTTATTATAAGAAACGACTTTCAGGTATTACCAACTCTATTTAACACGTTTAATTTTTCTAAAATTACTCACACATTTTAGTTGCTTGCAGGGACCTTGTTGGATGATCTTCCTGACAGAGCTACGACATGTGAACAAAGAGGCTGATGCTTTAATTTTGGCAAACATGACAAACTTTTTGTTATCAATAAAATTCTGTCTTAGCCAAAAAAAATATGCTAACATAAAATGAAGGTGATTTTATTTCTACTTCTGACTCCCTTCACATTGCTACTCCTCCTTACCAAAAAGAAGAGTCACTTAATATTATTTAATTACTAGTGAATTTGTCCATGCTTCGTGCGGTTATAAAAAATTATAGTTAACATATTTTGAATAAAGTCGGAGATACTATTTTGAATCAAAAGAAATTATGAATTTATGCCAATTAGAAATCTATATAAAATACAAAAAAAAAAACATAGAGAATATATATATATATATAAAATAATGCAACGTCATTATTGCAATCTTTATCATTAAAAAATAGAAACAATATGAAGTAAAAATGTACAATCTTTCAAACTGTCGTCGACATTCACTTCACAAGCCGATTACCGTTCAATAGCCTTCATCTTATTCTTCAAGTCAAATAAGAACATGAATATAATAAGCATTGAATGCATAACAACTTAAAATACTTATGTGATCGTCTTTACGTCTTATAATGTTTATTTATAGGACTATGTTATGAAACACCTATTTTGAATATATATATATATATATATATATATATATATATATATATATATATATATATATATATATATATATATATATATATATTAATTATTGTATAGCTTATGACAATAAAACGTTAGAGGAAGTAATGAAAATAAAGACCATTGAGCATTAAATCAAGGGAATTTAAAGATGACTTTTTAGTTTTGAGCATTGCATATTCAATATAATTAAGAGAGTTAGATGAATAGTTTTCTTAGTTTTTTTTTTAATATAGCACATAAATTAGAAAATAATTGAGAAAAATTCAAATAAAATTATATTGTTTTCCTCTCTTTTTCCTCTTTACAAAAAAAAAAAAGATAACACTAAAATATTCTATATTCAGCTTTGATTTTTTTCGGGAAGAAAAAATTATCAATTTCCTACATGTTTAATCAATCCAAGATTTAGCCCTTAACATTCATTTGCTTCTTTGAAAATTAAAGATCCTAAATAAAGGATGTTTTTGGAGTTACAATATACTCATAAAGATATTTATGCTTAGGAGTGGGAGAAGTAAAAAACTTTGGTTTATATATATATATATATATATATATATATATGCAAATTCTATTGTAGAATATAGGCAATCACTATACTTTCTGAAGGCTAATGAGGTTTATCAATTTTTGATGAATATTATTGGTGATTTAACTTTCTATTTGAAAACTTTTCACTTTTAAAAAGACAAAATAATTTGTCAATTCTTGTATTTAATTAATTAGATGTTCTATAACATTTTAATTTAAATATGGATAAAATTATAATTCAACTTTAAAAAATAGGAAGTATAAAATATGATACGATGATAATATAATGTGATGTATGATTTAAATACTATTATTAAATTAGATATTTGGTTAAGAATTAATTCAATGAAATAGGGGTAAAATTTATGCAATTGATTAAATTAATTAATAGCCATAATTCTTAACAAAAAAAAGTTCCTACATTTATCTAATCTAAAAAATATAAAAATAATAAGATTTGATTTAATAGCAATACATAATCAACTGTTATTCTTATAAACTCGTGAAATATACATGTCCTTGAAAAGAAAAATATTAATGTAAAAGAATGCAAATAACATCAAGAGCTAGAAATATAAAAAAAAAAAAAAAGTATACCTCTTATGAAAGTATGTAGGAACTTCATAATCTCATTCCTGATAATACAGTATTTTTAGTCATTCAACTTCAAAATAATAATCTCTTTTTTTTATCTAAAAAACAATTGGGACAATGACCGCAAAGGAAATAATTAGACTAATAATATTATTCATCCATTTGTTACCTCTGGTTGGTTAAAATTCTAAGAAAATAAAATGCGAAAAAAATGCAAATCAAACAAAAACTTAAAAAACAGAAAGAAAATTATTTCAATGATAAAAAGAATTGAGATATAATAATATATGAACAACTAAAAAAGAGTGTTGATCATTTTTTTGTTTACCTGTTTAGCAAATACTGAAATTGAAATCATCATCTTGAAAATTGATGAAATGAGATCGAGTCTCTTATTGAATATAATATAGTATTACAAAATCAAAAGAAAAGGAAAAAGGTTAAAATAAAATAAGGAGATTAAAAATTTACACTTAATCTGAAAAAAATTATGTACCTATAAATTTTCTTTAATTCTATCCATAAAAAGCACTCATTATTGAAAAAAAATATATATAAGCAGAAGGAAAAAGAAAAGTAGAAGAAGAATTATATAGTAATAGTTAGAGTTGGTAACTGTTGTAGTTGAAAAGGCACATCAATTTTAGGGAATTAAAAAAGGCACCAAAATAATAGCATAGCACTCCATAGTTGTTCATTCTTTTAATTTAGTAGATAATTTTTAAAAAATAAAAAAAATATCAAAAAATGAAGGTAAAAGATAAATAGGATTTCTTGATCCTAAGATATGCCACATCAGCAAGATCATAATCCTTCTTTATATATATATATATATATATATATATATATATATATATATATATATATATATATATATATATATATATATATATATATATATATATATATATATATATATATATATTTTGATTGATAACTATTGTAGTTGAAAAGGCACATCAATTTTTTTTTTTGGTAAATAAAACATTTTTATTTCACCAAAATATGGGTTTACAAACCAAAACAGGGCCTGACTCCCTATTTTCTCATTTTTGACTAAAAAACTATACTAGCTTTGCCCCTCCTAACATGCAGGGACGCTACTCAGTAGTATTGGGAATTATAAAGCCTCATATTACATTTTCAAATCAAAAGTAGTAAGAAATCATCAATCTAGCTTCATGGTGTTGCAGCAGCTTATTGGAATATCATTCCCCATCTTTGGTGTCTTTGACTTTGTATATGAATGTGGATTGCTATCTTCCTGCAGACCTTTTCCTCTTCATATTTGCCCTTTTGAAATCTGATGTTATTTCTGCTTCTCCATATGATGTTGACCATCATTGCAAATATACTATATAAGATAGCACCTTGTGTAGACTTCCCTTTAGCTTGTCTGGATACCCACTTTGTCTCTTGATTGCAACTACCTATATTTTTCTGTATACCTAGCCAATTCAGCAACCTCTTCCATAAGTGTTTGGTGATACTTCAATCAAGAAATAGATGGCCATGTGTTTCATCAGCAGTTCCACACAACACACATGTTTTTGGCACTTGAATTCCAAATTTTTCTAGTCTCTCAACTGTTGAAAGTCTGTTCAACAGAGATAGCCAAAGAATGAACCTATATCTGGGGTGTACTGAATGCTATAATATAATACTTTTCCAGAAAACTTTGGGGAGCTGTGGAGTTAAAGCATTGTACATCTTCTTTATTGTGAATGACTCTCCTGTGACACATGCTCTCAATCTAACCTCCAAGTCCCCTTGTAGTCCTGGGGCCTCCATAACATACTTCTATGCACTGATAATTTTCCTAATTGCCCATGAGGCATTTTTTGGACCGTTACAGGATTCAACATTTTCAGCCTTCAAATAATAGGTATGCACCCATTTTATTCATAAACCATCCTTCTGTTCAGATAATGCCCAAAGTTGTTTTATGGTAACAGCTTTATTCCAGAGATATATATTCAGAACATTTAAACCACCTGCTGATTTTGGAAGACAAATTTTTTCCCAAGCAACAAGTGCCTTCTTTGAAGTCAGAATGACTCCATTCTATGGAGTCATATGCTTTCCTGAGATCAACTTTCAGTACACATCTTGGGGATAATCCTTTCCTTGAGTACCATTTGAATAACTCATGGCTAAATAAGATATTGTCTATGATGTTTCTACCCTCTATGAATGCTGATTGTGATGGCCCTATGAGTGTATCAATAACCTTTTTTATCCTATTAGTGAGGATTTTTGTGAGCAACTTATAGAAAGTGGTACAACAGGCTATTGGTCTGAAATCTTTTACCATGGAAGGGTTGGAATATTTGGGGATCAAAGTAACTGCAGTGCAACCAAATGCTCTTAGAAGCTTACCAGATTTGAAAAACTCTTTCACAGCAAGTAAGACATCATATTTGATAATAGTCAATTGACTTCTGTAGAATTCCACAGGGAAACCATCAACCCCAGGAGATTTCTCTGATGGCATACTTTTCATTGCACTTAAGATTTCCTGGTCTGTTACTTCTTGTATGAGTTCAAGCTTTTAAGAGTGTGAGAGGCAGGGCCCTTGCTTGATAACCTCAGAATTTGGGCAAGGCAGCTCAGGGGTAGAATCACCCATTAGCCCAGTAAAGAACTCAATAAATTTCTTCTCAATAAGATCAGGGTTAGTAACTTTGTTGCCAGAGTTATCAAGGCACCGTAATTAGGAGTGTGCAAAAATCGAACCGACCGATAAACCTAACCGATAAAACTGTTATTGGGTTAATGGTTTTTTACTGATTTTATAAAAAAATTTATTGGGTAAACGGTTTGATTTTGGTTTTAGCTTATTGGGTTATCGGTTAAACCGATAACCCAATAAGGATACACTAAATTATTGGTTTACTCCTATCTATGTTATATATATAAATATTTATATTACTAATATATATATATACACACACACACTACTTATTCACAATTCAGAGATTCACAAAGTATTAACCTATGCAGGGCAACAAAGGCACAATACAAAGCTCCGGTATTGTCGTATTGGAAAGCTTGAAGCATTTAGTAGCTTCTAACAATTAGGATTCAGTTTTTTTCCGAACTAACATTCAGTTCAAGTTTGAAGATTCTTGTAAACTAAAACGCATTGTGTATGATTTTGGCGTAAACTAAGATTTCATTTTTTTATTTTGGTTGTTACTATTTTTATTTTATGAGTATTTTCTTATTGGTTAAACTGAAAATCGAACCGTTAAGCGCCAAAAACCGATAAACCGAAAACCGATAAGAAAATATCTTATTGGTTGGTTATTGATTTTGCATATTTAAAAATCGAAAATCGATAAACCGAACCAAGAACACATAAAATCAAATCAAATCGAATCGACCGATACACACTCCTAACCGTAATAATAGCATAGTACACCATAGTTGTTCATTCTTTTAATTTAGTAGATAATTTTTTAAAAATGGAAAAAATGTCAAAAAAGAAGGTAAAAGATAAATAGGATTTCCTAATCCTAAGACATGCCACATCAGCAAGCTCATAATCCTCCTTTATATATATATTGATTGGTATTCTTTTTTGTTGAAGCAATATTTATTTTAAAATGGAATGAGTGTGGTTTATCAAAGATTTCAAAAATCTGACGCAGAATTCCAATGAGCTTTAGTAAGTAATCATTTACTTCATCCGTCTATTTTTACTTATCCACTTTAACTAGTATTTGTTTAGTTTAAAAAATTAAGATATAATTTATTACTTAATTCCTAATTAATATCAAATTTATCATACTTAAAGAGAGGGTGATATAGTAAAATTATTATTCTATTTAGTGTTTCTTAGACAATTTATTGATTTTGAATACCAAATAATTAAATAAAAATAAATTGAACATGAAAAAATGGAGACACATACACCTGTTCCTGACGTGAAAGTGAAACCACCTGAAGATTAGCATTTGCAACAGAAATTAAGTGGATAGTGGAAGTCCAGTAATATCTTCCACCAACACATAGAACAAAATTTATATATCTAGTAAAATAAGAATTATTCAATTTTATGTCTTTTTTTTCTTTTGCATGGATCTCGTTCCCTCCCTCTGGCCAATTATTTGAATAAAAAGTGGTTTTAAATGGAGCATTTACGGTTAGAACAAAATTATTCCATAAAATACAATATCTGATTAGCCTCAAACCAATTTTCCTATAATATATCTTGATAATGATTGCTGATCAGCTTCCACCCACAAATAAGACAGATGTAGACACAGCACTTTAATTTAATTCCTCTCTTTCTTAAGCCAAACCATACTAGTATTTATAACAGAATTCAAGGACAATAACCTTAACAACTTACCTCTTAATTATTAGCACTTCTTTTGATCTAGCTAGATTTTTTTCTCCAAAGAAATGGGTGATAGATTGCGTTTGGCAGTAGGAGTAATGGGTAAATCATATATATTTTCGTTATAATATATATATATATATATATATATATATATATATATATATATATAGTAGTAATATATTATATCATTTAAATAACTAGTACTATATTCAGGGGCGGATGCACAACATAAAGTGCGGGTTCTCGGGAACCCATAACTTTCGTCCGGTTCTGGAATTTATATTGAAAAAACTAGTAAATATATAAGAATTATAAGTTGGGAACCCACAAACAAAGTGTGCTATTGGTCTAGTGGTAAAAATTATAAGTTGGGAACCCACAACCGTTAAATTTTAGATCCGCCTCTGACTATATTATAATTGACTTGCATGGTTTTTTATTTGTCACAGGTAATGTCGCCTCCATGTTGCTCTATGCTACACCAATGTAATTATTTTCTATTACGTATACTACTATTGTTTATAACTTTATTAATTTAACCTCTAATCATTTTTAGTTTAATAAGTTAAACTTTTCTTTAATTACCTTGTGTTTATTAAATTTGCAGGCTTACTTTTTCTCGAGTTATGAAGAAGAAAAATGTTGAAGGATTTTCATGTGTACCATACGTACTAGCATTGTGCAATTGTTGTCTCTACACATGGTATGGATTGCCAGTCGTAAGTTATAGATGGGAAAATTTCCCAGTGGTTACTATTAATGGAATAGGGATTCTTTTGGAGACCTCATTCATTCTCATTTATTTGTGGTTTTCTTCTGCTAAAGGAAAGGCAAGTTGGTCAATTATATATATGTCACTTTATTTTATTTATTTTTTTTATAGCACAGTGTGTGCATTATTATATTAATTTATTTTATTTAATTAAAAGCAGAAGGAAGTTGCAAAAACAGTGGTGTCTATTATTCTAATATGCGTGGCAACAGGGATTATATCAACTTTTGTATTTCATGATCACCACCATCGTAAGGTTTTTGTGGGGAGCATTGCAGTTGTTGCTTCAGCTGCTATGTATGCTTCCCCTCTTGCTGTTGTGGTAAGTCTTTTTGTAAAAAAAAAAAAAAAATGAGTTTATTACTCACCCCGTTACAGTTTATTTGGCATGATCATTAGGAGTATTAAAGTTAAAATACATGGAATTTTAATTTTTATATTATCATGTTAAATTGACTAACAATAAAGTAATCTGAAGAAAAGATTGGTTTAACATGCATGAATTGTGGATTCGTAACCAAACGGGACACAGAAAATAATAAATCTCATGGTCACTTAACTTTGTATCTATTACACAAAAGTCGTTTTTCTTTTATTTATTACACAAAAGTCACTTTACTTTGCTCCGGCCATCACAAAAATCACTATGGCCGGATTTTACAATAATTCCACCGGAAAATGATGTGGCAACCTTAATTAGTTCTTAATTTTAATTTAAGAAAATATAATATATTACTCATATCTTGACCCTTTTTATATGTGTCCAACCTGATTTTTCTTATAGATTATATAACGAAAGAATACCAATTTCTCAATAGATTAAAAATTATTTTCATAAAAAGAATTTGATTGATATTTTTATGAAATAAAATTATACTTGTATATTCTTAAAGTCCTCTAAAGTTGAGACATGCATTGGTAAATTATTTTTCTCCTCTTAAATTATGGCATGTAGTTAATAAAATTATTTTCCTCCCTCTAAAATTGTGACATACAATTGATTTAAAAAAAAAAAATCATACATTTTTTTCTTGCCACTTGGGCCTTTGCATTTGGTATATCATAACAATATGATAAACTACTTTATTTATTGAGTTTATCTTTGTATTTTTAATCATTTGACTAATCGACTAATTCTCTTACAAGTTTTCATTAAAATATTTAATTCAATAAATTACATGTTGTTTAATTAATTCAATTGATACATATAAAAATTAAATATCTTATAATTTCTTTATCTATTAAATTTCTTATACTTTATGATCTTTATTAACACAACTGTCAATAACATTATTTGTATAAATTTTGACAATACTTATTCAATGACACAATTAAAAAGATTTTATTTTAAAACTATCTTTAGCATGTTGATTTATCTTCAAAGAATTAAAATAATCTTTTTAAAAAAATAATATCATACATTTATTTCTATTTTATGTGTTTTGAAGAATTTATCTTATTTATCACTCTTTTTCTATGCACATTTTTGGCAGATGAATGCAATATTATGAAATGTTTCATAAAAATATCAACCAAATTATTTTAAGGAAAATAGTCTTCATTAGGTAGTCTAATTTATTAAGGAATTAGTATTCTTTCATTAAATAATCCATAAGAAAAATTGAGTTGTGCACATATAAAAAGGGTCAAGATATGAGTAATATATTATGTATTCACTTAAATTAAAATTAAGAACTAATTAAGGTTGCCACATTATTTTTTCAGTTGGATTATTGTAAATTCGATCATAGTAACTTTTGTGATGGCCGGAGCAAAGTTAAATGATTTTTTGTGTAATGAATGAAAAAAAATAACTTTCACGTAATAAATACAAAGTTAAGTGGCCATGGATGAAATTTACTCAAGAAAATAACATACGACCTACTAGGGCTGGGCATAAAATATCGAAAATCAAATTACCGAACCGAACCAAAAAATTTGATAATTGGTATTCGATAATTTGGTATTTGGTATGATATTTGGGAGTAAAATTTCAACATTTCGATATTCGGGATTGAGTTTGATACAAGATATTAATACTGTTTGGTATTCGGTGTTTACCAAATATCGAATATATATGTATATATATATATATATATGTGTGTGTGTGTGTGTCTAACCCAACTCCATAGACAATAATATTAGTCATCTCAAAGAATCTCTTGGACCTTAGTAATATTTTCGTAAAAAGCAATAAAAAGAATACTAAACATGGCTTCTATTAAATATATTCTTTGAAGTTTATACGTATATTTGCACATCTCTAACTTTAGTATGGTATTACCAAATACCGTATCGAATCGAGGTTTAATTTACCAATTACCGATTACCAAATCGATGTTTATAAGTATCGTATGTGGTATCTATGTTCAAATACCAATTACCGAATTACTGAACTCAAACTTTGCAAATAGCTAACCGAATACCGAACGCCCACCCTACGGCCTACGTTTTAAATATCAATATTCCTTCGACATATTAAACTATTACTTCTTGACAGAGGACAATATCAACCAAAATGTTAAAGCACTTCTGTTAAATAGAAGTAGTAATCTGTTTCTACAGTATATGGCTATATGCTCTATTTCAATATTGTTGCAAATAATACGATGAGATCCTAGCTATTAATTATGATGACATTACACCCTCTTGTAAACTATACTCGAATCACCAAAAATATTATAGTACACAATGAACTTTCTAAAGTATTAATGTCAAAACAACTTGTAAAACTTCATTAATAACCAATACTCATGTACTGCAGAGACAAGTGATCAAGACAGAGAGTGTGGAGTTCATGCCATTTCACTTGTCATTGTTCTCTTTTCTTACTAGTTGTCTTTGGTTGGCCTATGGACTACTCAGCCATGATCTCTTTATAGCGGTTCGTATATACACTACCTACCTTTTAAAATTTTTAATTTCCATCGATCAATCCAAGAACAAAGTGCATGAAGTTATACACTAATCTCCTCTTTTCTTCTTTCAGTCTCCAAATATGGTGGGAGTACCCCTTTGCATGCTGCAGCTTATGCTGTATTTCAAGTACCGAAAGAACCCCATAAAGGAATTAGAACCAGAGAAATGGCCAGATTTAGAGTTTAATGACGACAAACTCAAGCAAGAATTCCACTTAGATGAGAAAAAAGATCAATCGACACTAGATGTCACTGAGAATCTCAGCACCAAGATTTAAATGACTCTCCTGGTAATTTATTAAGGTATACTATGCATCTCATTTTCATTCTTTCTTTTTTGGTTATGTTTGTTGGAGATGTACCTTGCAATTTACTTCTTGCTACTGATAAGTAGTGATATATCTGTTATTTCATTTTTGGATAAGCAGGTTTAGCCTTTCTCGAATAATGGAGTAGCACTCATCACCCAACCATCAGAAAGGAGGACCAAGAAAAGAAGTAAAAAATGGTGAACCATATCGTATATATACATTGCCTTGTCAGTGTGTAATCCTTCCTTTAATTACTTCTCTTGAGGAATTGGAAGAACTTACTTTGTTCCTGAAGCTGCTGCCTTTCTTTTTCACTTTTGCTATGAGCCACTTTGACCGAGCAATCACATATTATTGCTACAACAACAACAACAACATACCCGGTGCATTCCCATAGAATGGGGTACAACAACAACATGCTCAGTGCATTCCCACAAAATGGGGTCTGGAGAGGGTAAAGTGTATGCAGTCCATACCATTACCTCAAATGAAATAGAGAGGTAGAGAGGTTGTTTCCAATAGACCCCCGGCTCTGGATAGATAACAGTATAACAAATAAAAAATATAAAAATAAACAACAAAATGGAATAACACACCGCTAGATAATAAAAAAAACAAGACACCGACAGAGTAATACTATAAACTATCTATTTGAGACCACAAACATCCTTAGAACACTACGAATAAGAAACTAACATCAGGCACGATTGCAAACAAAGCACTCCTGTCTACTATTACGGATGCACTCCTACCCACTAACTCTCTACCCTAATTCGCATCCTTCACACCTTACATCAAGGGTCATGTCCTCCATAAGCTGTAACCCCTCGATGTTCCTTTGAACTACCTCTACCCCGCCTAAAACCATCACATATTATTACTCCATTTTATAAATCAAAAAGACTATCTTAGAAATACAATTAAAGATTAAGATCCCTGGATAGAAAGGAGAAAGAAAATCTGATTCAACCCCATTCAAACAAGCAATTGTGAAGCCAATTGGAACCATGAAGTTTCTATTAGGAACCATAGATTTAGTACATAATCTTGAATTATCTCACGCTTAATCAGTAGCGATTAAGGAAAGTCTAATATATGAAAGTTAATTGAATACTACATTCACGATAAGCACTATCAATGATCCTTTTGTCAAACATTAATTGGAAAGAAGATCAAATTTAAACCATAAGTAACCTCATGTAAGGAGGTTTTTTCCCCAAAAAGCATCAGAATAACAAAAAAAGATCAGAAAGCATCAGAATTGTCCCAGGAAAGAGGATGCAGCTCCAAAAAGTAATAGTTCTTCTGTTTCTTAGGAAGCACCCATGTAGCATATGAGATCTTTTCAAAAAAAAAAAAAAAGGCATCAGAATTACCAAAACAAAGATCAGAAAAGTATCAGAATTTTGCCGGGAAAGTGGAACCAGCGCGAGAAACTAATAACCCTACTATTTCATAGGAATATAAAACGTACACCCACTTTATAATGGATAAAATCAGAGGATAATGAAAGAATATATACTGATAACCCGTCAAAATAGTGGAGAAGTGTATGAACAAGAACCAACAATATATCAGAATACATTATCTCCTAATGCTTGAACCTATGCCTTTGAGCCCAAGTATCATTTTCAACGGGATAGATCAAGGCCTCATATATCAAACATTAGCCATTGCATATCCACAACAAATCTCAGGCACCCACCTAGGTGAAATATCATTCTAGGCAACAGAGCCAACCAATGGGCAATGTTCTGCCATTAATTTCAATAATGCTATATAGAAGTTGACACAAGATTTAGACATAAAAGAAATGAAGCCCCGGAGAAACAGAGTTCCATAATTGGTTTTAATGCATAGAGAAGTCAAACTAAATTATCAGCAAGAACATATATTGCAGAAGTTTAGATGATGCTAGTTGCATTATTTTTTGACACAACTAACAACTTCAATCAAACACCGTGGATGCTATGCAACAACAACAAAGTGGGGTACCGTGGCAGCGATGCATATCAATATAATCAGGAGGATTAACTAAGATAGTAACTCACTTTCCCTATATAATTTTGAAGAAGTACAATCAAAATTAATTTCGGTGTCTACATTTGCCGTTATGTTTTCCAAAGTTGAGTAAATTATATCATAATAAGGATGACTTCTATCATCAACATAGAAAAATTGAACCTTGTTGTTTAGTTCAATCCAACTATATCCAGGATCCTTTCTATACTGCAGCTTCTTCATTGCTTTCCTCACTCTCATCTTCTCCCACCACTTGCCAAATCCTGCATACATATTGGACACGATAAGACAGCCGGATGTAGACTTGGGATCCAATGAGAACAGTTTCTCAGCCACCCTCTCGCCAACTTCCATGTCCATCCAGAACCAACAAGCATTAAGAAGCGCAATAAAGATAATACTGTCTGGATCAATATTCATTCTATTAACAAGCTTCTCAGCTTCATGTAAATGGCCTGATCTACCAAGAAGATCCACCAAGCACGTGTAGTGTTCTAGAGTAGGTTCTATACCATAGTGTTTTTGCATTACGTGGAAAAGTCTTATGCCTTCGCTCACCAAACCCACACAAGTACAAGCCAATAAGACACCGACAAAGGTTGTTGCATTAGGATCAATCCCTTCATCTAACATTTGGTTAAAAAGGACAAGTGCCTCAGAGCCAAGCCCATGATGTGCGTACCCATTAATCAGAGCTGTCCATGCTGCTACATTAGGATATGCAATGCTGTGAAAGGATGCTTGAGCATCACCAAGGCTCCCACATTTGGAGTACATGTCAACAAGAGCTGTTCCAACATAGTTATTGGATTCGAATGGAGTTTTAATCAGATCTGCGTGAATCAATTGACCTTGATGAAGTGATCCAAGACAGGAGCAAGCATGAAACAGGGTAGAAAATGTTGACCTAGTTTGGCTAATTGATAATCTTCTCATGGTCGTATACAATTTTAGCGCCCTCTCTTGTTGATGATTTTGGGTATATCCTGAAATCATAGAATTCCAGGTAATGGTATTTTTCTGTACTTTCACTCCTTCAAAAAGACCTACAGCTTTATCAATTTCACCATTCCTTGAGTACACAGAAATCATGGTATTGATGGAAGTTAAATTTCTTTCTGACATCTCCAGAAACAGCCGTTTTGACTCCTCTACTTGACCAGACATGGCATATCCTTTAATCATCAAACTGTAAACATGATCCTGCTTGGTTAATCCGTTAAACAAATATCGAGCTTCCTCCATCCTTCCCGCCAAGATTAGCCCTCCAATCAGCAAGTTTGAATCATTTATAGAAGGATTAACTAGTGCACTATAAACTAACATAGCATCATCAAGAACCTCACAATTACAATAAAAATCAATCAGCGCACCAGAAACAGAATGATCCCACTCAAACCCAAACTTCACTATCAACCCATGAAGTGCTCGTCCGCTATATAAAGATCTCAATCTACCACAAACCCTCAAAACACAATCCAACGCGAACTCATTCGGGACCACCTTATCATCCTCTCTCATTGACCGAAACAACTCCAAAGCCTTCTGGCAACCACCTTCAACCTTTGAGTATCCAGAAATCAAAGTGGTCCAAGCAACAATATCATGAGCCGGCATTTTCTTAAAAATCTCCAAAGCATCAGTTAACAAGTCGCATTTAACATATCCCACAAGCATTAAGCTCCATAACAACTCATTCTCACAATGCAATACATCAAATACCACCCTGGCATCTTCAATTTCATGACACGTGGAGTAAAGATATAATAAAGCACTACCCACAAGATGAAAACTTTGATATCCAGATTTCAAAACTAGCCCATGGACTTGCTTACCAAGATTAAGCGTCTGCGATCGAGCGCAAACACTTAACACTGAACAAAAAGTAGACTCGTTCAGCTTTATATAGCTGCTGTGAATCAACGAAACTAAGGTTAACGCTTCACTGAACTTTTCCCATTCGGAATAACCTGAAATCATGGTGTTCCATGAAACAACTGATCTCTCAGGCATTCCGTCGAACAGCTTTCGTGCATGTTCAAGTGAACCGTTTTTCGCTAGCTTTGTAATGGCAATGTTAGTGGTTACAACGTTGGACGTTGATGGATGAGTGTTATAACTACGCCATTTCCAACGGTGATGCTTCCAGGTCCCCCTAGATGATGACCTCAAAATCATCATTCTTGGTTTATACTTTTTACTATCCCTTCAATACAAACGGCGGAGACACGGTTGACGAGACATAAAGTCCCGGTAGCTATTCTAGGAAGAAATAAGCATTCAGTAATCGAATATGACTGAAGTTACTACGACATGTTTAACTTGTTATTATTTCTAAACTAACATATTTTTGTCAATTGACATATATTTTTATTATATAAAATGAAAATTATGTCAAAGGACACATGTCAATTTAAAAAAATCATATCAGCTAAAAGTTGAAAAAAATTTCCTTAGCTAAAAAATTCGATAAAAATAGATTCAAATTTTATTAAGAGAATAATAGAACTTTGTGAAGTTCGAGTCTAGTCTTAACAAGCAAACAAGGGCAACTATACATTCGGTTGACAAAGTAGTAAGCAGAGGGATCTAGCTGACAAACATATCAGCCAAGTACAAAGGTTTTTCAGGTCATTTCATCTAATTGAAGTCGAAGATTACTTCAGTGAAAGTGTTATAGTGGTAGAACCATTCGACAGAGGAGGCTAAATTGATGAAGCTCGACCATAATATGCATAACAACTACCCGAACTATCAAGTATACTTCCTAATTCAAGGACCAACGCTTAGAAAACTTCACCCTCTTTCAATTTGTTTAACTAGTTTGCAAGACCTTTATTTTTTCTTTTGTTCCACTTGGTAAAAATTTATTAAAGAATTATGAAGGATTATTTATTAATTTTATCAAATAAAGTTTTTATCGAAAATTTTATTGTAAATTTCTCTTGTTTACATGTAAATGTTAAATTTACATCTTCCATTAACATTATGGATGTATCAACAAGCTCATTTTCATCTTTATAAATAGAACCTTATTTCTCATTTGTAATACATCAATTTCAAGAAATTTTTTTTCATTCTCTTATATTTATTGTCCCTTTCTATTAGGGGTCGTTTGGTTGGAAAATAAGTTATGCTGGGATTAGTTATTCTGTGATTAGTTATCCTGATATTATTTTTAGTGATTGTTTGTTTGTCGTACTAAAAATAATAAACATTGCATTCTTTTTAAAATTGATAGTTTGTTTACAAAAACACTCTTCGTCTTATTTACCTTAATTATTTTCCTTCATATTAAACCACACAAAAAAAAATTGAAAAGTTACTATTTTTTTTAACTTTAGTAGTTTCTTTTTCCTAAAAATACAATTTAAGAAATTTATGTTAATATTTCTTAAACGTGTATGAAGCTTTAATATTTCATGTTAAATTATTTATTTTGTCCTAAATTCTATAAAATGTTGATAATCTTATTTTCTGTTAAGAAAATTTATCACTAGGAAATGTGAAAATAATTACTCTCATTTTTTATTAATTAGTATCGTATTTGGGAGTTAAATTGTACTTTTTACAAAAATAAAATTTTCAAACATTTTTAGCTATATATATAAAATATTTTTTATTTAATAATTAAGCATGTACTAAGTTAGAAAGGGAATGTCAAGATATTAATTACTTGTCCATGATAAATTTGTTAGGAAAAATAAAAATCTAAAGTAAGACTATATTTCTACAAAATAGAAAGACAATAAACCCTTACATCAATTTTGATTTTGATTGCATAAATAGTTTTTATTGGTGTCACTATCATTTTTTCATGACTCGCCACTTTTGTAATATTTAATAAGCTCATATAATTGTTTAAATTTATCAAAATGAATGAAAATTTGTAGAGTAACTAAAAAGAAAAATACTCAGGAAAATACCTGAACTTTGACTGGATTTTCAGTTGAGCCTACTGAACTTTGCGAGGATTCTATTACCCCCTGAACCTTTTTTTATATTTTAATGACATATATCTACCCACTTGAACCATTGCGTAAAATTCACGCGCATTGGGAGTGTGGAAGTGCTAAAAAAAATCGTTAAAAAACTTTTTTTTTGTCAAACGGTCCCTCAATTTTCTAATTTTTATAAATTTGATGTTTTTTTATTTATTTTGCTATTTATATCTTCTTCTCTCTTCTCTCTTCTCTCTTCTCTCTTCTCTCTTCTTTCTTTTTCTCTTCAATGGTGCTCCATTGTTGAATTAGAATTGAATTGAACATAATTTCATCACACATACACCCAAATTGAATGTCCTAACTTTTCACCACATACAGCTTGATTAGCCCATGTACCACCAGTCAATGTTTCACCTATTTTGGCTGAAATTGTTTCACCTTCTTTTGGTAATCTATCAATTTTCATATAGATATATGCATTGGCTGATCCAACCACTATTAATGGTGGCTTTGATTCTTTCAAGATTGGGTAATTTGGATTCTCTGAAGCAAAACAAGATATAGGTTTCACTTTTCTTGAAAAGTTCTTGCTATTTTTTCTATTAAATTAAACATGAAGAGTGTAAAGATTAAAACTTTCTGAGTTTCTGAGGTTGTTTTGAGATATTGGATGCCAATGTTTTGGTTGTAATGGTGTTGTTAGACCTCTCATGTTGTCTTCTACACTGTCCCTATTTTCTTGTTGTTGAAAATTTTGTCTTGTTTTTTAGTCATTCTTGTCTAAGCTACTGATAGAGATGGGCAGATGGCATATGTGTGATCAAAATATTACTATTTTATTGTGGATTTTGAAGAATAAGAATGGAGAAAAAATTGAATATTCATTGATTTTTAATTCAAAATGGAGAAGAAAATAAGAATGGAGAAAAAATTAAATAAAAATTAATTTTAAATAAAAAAATACACGTGTCAATATGAGATTGACGCTTGTATTGGACTTTCTATTTTAAAACTGTATATAGCATTTCGAGGATAATAGGACCCCTGCAAAGTTCAGTATGTTCAACTGAAAATCGAGTCAAAGTTCATGTATTTTTCTGAGTATTTTCCCTAACTAAAATTTAAATTAGCGATAAAATGATAAAAAAATTTGATGCGAGGACTACAAAAATCCCACATATTATATACATATATATATATATATATATATATATATATATATATACATACATACATATATATATATATATAATGAAAAGTGATAATCAAAGAATTTAGGGGTAATTTTGTCATTTTATAGTTTATTCCAAGGATAAATTGTGTTGAAATTATTATACCATCATATGTGTGGGATAACTTATCCTGGTACTATTTATTAGTCCCGAAATAAGCTACTCCGAGTATTAGCAACAAAACGACCCATCAAAATTTTTACTTCAGGACTATTATTTTATCTCAAGATTATATGCTTTAGTACCTCAGAACAAACAGCATAGAGTATTTAGTCAAAGAATGGATGTTGGAAAATACTTGTGTGAGCCTTTCTTTTGGAGTGATCTTTGAGGTTGTTCGCTTAGCATATTTGGGTTAATTAGAGTGACTACTCTAATTTTGTAACCTCTCTATTATACTCTTGTTGATATCGTGAAGTTATTCCTCTCTGATCGTAGACATAGATCACACTGATCAAATCACGTTAAATTTGTGTCTTCTTGATTTTCTTTAATTATCATTATTATCAATTTGTTATTGTCTTTGTTAGTGTCATTATAACATTGTTTGGCTAAATTCTAAAATAATTAGGTTCTCGATCCTAACAAATTGATATCAGGGTTGGATCTAACAAAGTTTTTTTCTATAGCCAAAAATGACTATAACAAAGACTTATGTTGAGAAATTTGATCGGAGTGCAAACTTCTGGATGTGGCAACTAAAGGTAAAAGTTATACTAATTCAAAATGACTTAGATATAACACTAAAAGAAAAGGAGATAAAGCCAGAAAATATGAAGGACGAATTATTTGTCGTCATAGACAAAAAGAAAAAATCAGGTATCATTCTACATCTCTCAAATGAGGTTTTATGTGAAGTATCTGCAAAAATCACATCAAAAGGCATGTGGAAAAAACTAAAAACCTCGTATATGAAGAGGACAATGGAAAATAGACTTTACCTTGTATATGAGAGGTCTAAATCAAGGTCAAAGTCTAAATACAGAAATATAATGTGCACATACTGTCATAAGAAAGGTCATATAATTTATGAATGCTATAAGTTAAAAAAACAAAAAAAAATAAGAAAAATAAAAATGAGCATCAAAATGCTGACTCCGTCGA
Source organism: Capsicum baccatum var. pendulum (assembly GCA_030864225.1). NCBI lineage: Eukaryota > Viridiplantae > Streptophyta > Magnoliopsida > Solanales > Solanaceae > Capsicum > Capsicum baccatum. The sequence goes on along the minus strand of CM061552.1, from coordinate 68,951,372 downwards.
AATATAGTTGCTGATGAGTCTGAGGGAACAATACTTTTAGCAACTAATAATAATTTTAAATCTAACGATGAGTGGGTTTTTAATTCGGATTGTTCTTATCATATGTGTCCCAATAGGAATTTGTTTACCACATTCGAATTTGTTGGAGGTGGAGCTTCCTTGATGGGCAACAATGCTCCTTACAAAGTTCTTGATAGAGGTATAGACCGAATTAGAATGAACCATGGTGTGGTGAGAACCCTTACCAATGTTAGATATGTTCTTGACTTAAAGAAAAGTCTCATTTTATTGAGCACTCTAGAATCTCTTGGGTGCAAACACACAGATTAAGGTGGAGTTTTGAAAATCTCTCTAGGTGCTCTTGTGATCATGGAAGTACGCAAATTAGGTACGTTGTATATTTTATTAGGATCTATTGTTACATGTGTTGCTGCAGTTTCCACTTCAAATTAATCTGATCCTGACATTATCAAATTATGGCATATGCGATTGAGGCATATGAGTGAGAAAGGTCTTTCCATCCTCAGCAAAACAGGGAGTCAAACAAATAAAGCTCTGCAAACACTGCGTGTTTAAAGAGTAGAAACGAATACTTTGGACTATATTCACTCAGATCTTTGGGGTCCTTCTCGTACCTCCATCAAAAGGTGGTCCCAGGTATATGTTAACTTTCATTGATTACTATTCAATGAATGTTTGGGTTTATCTCCTAAAAAAACTGATACTTTTAACTTTCAAACAATGAAAAAATTTGATTGAGAAGAAAACAGAAAAACAAGTCAAGCGATGTAGAACAGACAATGAAGAATTTTACAAAACTGAAGGAATTGCTCGACATCGCACTATGAGGATGACACTTCAGCAAAACGGTGTTGCAGAAAGGATAAATAGGACTCTTTTGGAAAAATCTTTTTGTATGATTCCAAATGGTGGGTTGAAAAATGCTATATGGGTAGAGGCTATTTCTACAGCTTGTTATATTGTCAATCGTGTTTCGTTCTGTACCTTTGAACTTCAAAACTCTAGAGAAAATATGATCGGTGCCTTTTAATTAATCTGACTTAAAAACAATTATTGTTGTGCATACATACATGTAAATGATGAAAAATTAGATTCTAGGACTAAAAAGTGTATTTTTCTTGGATATGTATCTGGGGTGAAAGAATACAAACTTTGATGCCCTGATCCCAAGTCACCAAAATTTATAATTAGCAGAGATGTAACCTTTGATAAATCCTCGATGTTACATTCCAAAAAAGATTCTTCTAGTTCTTATACCAAGAACACAGAGCATGATATGTATGAACAAGTGGAGGTTGAGCTTGCCATACCTTCAGAGCCAAGCTCATCAACTGCAGAACAAAATATAGTTAAAACTTCAGAAGTTGTGGCTCCTAAAGTTAAACCAAATGAGTATTCTATATCAACACATAGATCAAGAAGACAAATTCACAACCAGAAAAGGTATGGAGATTATGTTGCATTTGCTTTTTCAGTTGCAGGGGAAATTGAAGAAATTGGAGAATTGTCAAATTATTCAAAAGAAGTTCTGATCCTGATTCAACCAAGTGGTTAATTGCAATGAATGAAGAAATTGAATCTCTCTATAAGAATGGTACTTGATCTATTATGAAGCCTCCATCAGGAAGCAGAATCATTGATTACAAATGGGTCTTCAAGAAAAATAAAATAAAATTTCAAGGGTTGAAGATGCAAGGTATACGGCACGATTAGTTGCAAAGGGCTATAGTCAGGTACAAGGAGTTGGTTTTAATGATATTTTCTCACTTGTTGTTAAGCATAGCTCTATTCGTGTCTTGCTTACCTTAGTTTCCATGTATGATTTAAAATTAGAATAGCTTGATATTAAAACAACTTTCTTACATGGTCAATTTGAGGAACAAATACACATGCATCAACATGAAGGATTTGAAATTGAAGAAAATAAAGATCATGTTTTCTTGTTCAAGAAATCCTTCTATGGATTAAAACTGTCTCCAAGACAATGGTATGAGAGGTTCGATTACTTTATGTTGGGTCATGGTTATTCAAGGAGCATGTATGACAATTGTGTTTACTTTCAAAAGTTAAATGATGGTTCATTCATTTACTTACTATTATGTGTTGATGACATGCTCATTGCTACTAAGAATTTGATAGAAATTTACAATTTGAAAGGTCAACTGAAAAGTGAATTTGAAATGAAAGATTTGGGAGAATCTAAGAAAATCTTCTGCATAGAGATCAAAAGAGATCGAGAAGCCAACAAGCTATTCTTGATCCAAAAAAAGTACTTGAAAAAGTTCTTGGATAGGTTTGGCATGAAAGATGATAAACCAGTAAGTACTCCTCTTGCTGGTCATTTTAAGTTATCAGTTTCTCAATCACCACAGTCAGAGAAAGAAGAAAAATATACAGCACATGTACCATATTCTAGTGCAGTTGGAAGTATTATGTATGCAATAGTATGTACACATTCAGATATTTCACAAGTAGTAAGTGTGATAACTCGATATATGTCTTATCATAAAAAAGCACATTGACAGGCGGTGAAATGGATTCACAGATACTTGCGAGATACTTCAAATGCATGTTTGGAGTTTTATAACACCCCAAAATCCTGTCATGGAGCATCACAAGGAGCTTAAGGCTACAAGTAGCCCCAAGCTAACCCTTTGAACCTGCTACTTAGTAGAAAGCTTACTTAGAGATAATGAGAGTAAAATAAGGAGTCATTTCATATCATGTCTAACTGAAATCCGAATGAGTACTGTAAAGGTAACAAAATACTGCAAATCTAAACATACTAACCATCTTGTCTGACAAAGCCTCTACTACTCAACAAACTAGAGAGTCATTGGGACAGATCCCCAACTAACTCGAACTGAATTGAAAGTAGCAGAACAACTACTAAAAATACTGAAGTATCTGGAGATAGGTCCTCGAACCATGAGGACTCACCACAGTGGATATGTAGATAAAGGTACTCGAGATCACTGACGTTGCTGGGACTGAGCACCTGAACCTACATTATGAGATAATGTAGCACATAGACGTATATGTGGATCAGCACTTGGGAATGTACTGAGTATATGAGGGTGTATGCAGTTAAATATCAATACAATAAATCTTTATAGAAAACATACATGGTATTGTAGATGACTCACATAGCTTGAATAAAACTCTCATAAATCATGAATAATGAAACATGTAGTATAAATCACATGAGCCATTACACTTTGTTCTAAATCTGTATTCTTTCTTTGATCTCAAGCTTGTAAACTAGTTCAACTCTTAAAAAAACAACTTTTAGAACATACACTTTAGTATTTTGAAAACAAGTAACTTCTATGAAACTCAAGGACTTAAAACCTTAAGAACTTTAAGACTTGAGACTCTAGGAAACTTGGGAGTTTCTTCTAACCGACATAAACTATGTGAGCTACATGGAGTCCAACGCCTTGCCCATGTTGGGGAGAGTTGTTCTATCTTTGCTGTCGGAGTAGAACCTTTTACTTTTTAGTGATCACTAGCTTAACCCACTTGGGGTAAATCAAATCCTACGATGGCTTGTAGTTCTGGGGCATGAGACCTTGGAATCAAGCTCAACTCGGTGCTAAATACTACTCCCTTACTTAAGCCAAATCTTTTAAGAAAAATTCACCTTAAACAACTCAAAAATATTAATGGAAGCCAACTATGCTTCCCTTTAGCTTAAATCAAATGGTGTGGATTTTCTTTCTTAGCTTAGCATTAAAATCAACTCTTTTCTTGAAACTTTGGTAGACTATCACCAATAAGCTTTAAAACTTTAATAGCATGAAATTATCAACACACTTATTGAAACACATTAGAAAGTATCAACAATTCATCCTTAGACTTAAGGCATGTATATTCTTAAAGGATCACAATTCCACAATAAAGCTTAATTCATGACACCAATCTCGGAAACATTTGAAGATATCATATCAATATAGGAATGTGCAATTTATAGCATAAATTATCAATTCAAATCATAAATAAGCAAAATAATCATGTAATTCAAAACTTGAACAACTTATCAATTCATATTCTCAAAATAATATAATTTGGGTATAGACCCACTTGTAAAAACATGAAATTCATTAATAAAAAATCAAATCTTTGGGCACAAGAACGAAAGAAGTGTTCTTATTCAAACCCCACATACCTTAGGTTATGAACTTGGGTGGATAAACTTGCTTGAGACTCTTTCTCGTACTTTTGGATGAGGGTTCTTGAAGCCCTTGACTTGGGAACCTTGAATCTTGACTCAATTTGAAAAAACTATGGTGAATTCTTGAGATCCTTGGAAGAGGTTTTGGGTACTTAGAGTTTTTTGTTGAGAGAAATCTTGAGAAAAGTCGTATAAGGTGCTTGTAATGACCTTAGATCAGGTTTTTGGACGATTTAAGAGGCGTGGAAAAATTCCAAAGTGTCCTTTTAAATTTTGTACGAGGCTAAAAAAATTAAACTGAAAAACCCGATTTTATGGGCCACCGCAATGGGTGCTATCGCGTTGTCCTACTGGTTGGGACCTGGAACTTCAGCGTGATGTGCCGCTATCGCAGAGTTCTACTGAAAATTGACAATTGTCAAATAGACCCTTTACGTGACGCGTCAAGCACTAAAATGACGTTGTTTTACTGCTAGGACTTAAATTTGCTATAACTTCTTGCCCAGTTATCGGATTTGGGCGGATCTTATGTCGTTGAAAAGCTAATTAAATTTTTGACATGATAAAATTAGGAAAATTCTATATGGTTTAAATATTACACACTTAGAAAGTCATTCCTTAGCCTTCTAGAGATGAAATTAAGCTTAAAAAAAAAGTTCGGGGGTATTACAAGTTCGGAAGAAATACTAACACTTTAGTTGATTTTGCAGACTCAAATTATGCAGGTGATATTGACAAAAGAAGATCATTGACTGGCTACGTATTTTGTGTTAGTGGTTATACTATTAGTTGGAAAGCTACATTACAACATGTAGTAGCTTTATCTACTATCGAAGCAAAATATATGGCAGTGACCGAAGCGATCAAAGAAGTCTTATGGTTGAAGGGTCTATTTGTTGAACTTAGTCCACAACAAAGTGGTATTATTATTTTCTATGATAGTCAAAGTGCCATTAACTTGACTAAATATCAAATGTATCATGAGAGAACGAAGCATATTGACATCAAGAATCATTTCATTCGGGAAACTATTGCTGAAAGAAAGATCTCTGTTCAGAAGATCAATAGTAGAGACAATCTTGCTGACATGTTCATAAAGTCTCTTTCGGTCAATAAGTTCAAGCTTTGCTTAAACTTAATTATCATTTTTGAAGAATGATTTTGCCTGCACGAACTTTTACGGAGAGGAAGTAAATTTATTATATTAATCAAACTCAGGCCAAGGTGGAGATTTGTAATGTGGCCTTTGTTTTTTCTTTGGTTCATACTTAGTAAAAGTCAACCAAAGACTTTTGAAAGATTAGTTGTTGATTTTGTCAAACAAAATTTCTATCAAAGATTTTGTAGTAAATTTCTCTCATTCACATGCAAATATTGAAATTTACATCTTCCATTAACATCATGAATGACATCAACAAGCTCATTTTCATCTCTATAAATAGAGATATTCTTTCTCATTCATAACACATCAATTTCAAGAGTTTTTTTTTTCCTTCTCCTGTACTTATTGTCCCTTTCTATTAAAGTATTTAGTCAGTGAATGAATGTTAGGAAATACTTGTGTGAGCCTTTTCTTTTGGAGTGATCTTGTGATATTGCTCTCTTGGGATGTTTGAATTAATTAGAGTGACTACTCCAATTTTGTAACCTCTCTATTATACTCTTGTTGATATAGTGAACTTATTTCTCTCCACTCGTGAACGTAGATCAAATTGACCGGATCATGTTAAATTTGTTTCTCCTTTATTTTCTTTAATTACTGTTATTATCAACTTGTTATTGTCTTTGTTATTTTCATTATAATATTATTTGACTAAATTTCGCAATAACTAGGTTCTCGATCATAACAAATTGGCTTCAGAGCCGGATCTAATCAGGTTATTTTTAGTATCCAAAAATGACTATAACAAAGACTTACGTTGAGAAATTTGATCGGAATGCAAATTTCAAGATGTGGTAATTAAAGATAGAAGCTATGCTAATTCAGGATGACTTAGATATGATACTGAAAGGAAAGGCAACCAAAATCGACTAACTTTGGGACTGACCAAAAAATTGACCAACTCGATTGGTTTGATTCAAATTTTTCTAGATTTTCTTGAATAAAGCTTTCCGACCTATATTTACTTTTGACAAAAATTAATTTACACTGACAGTGTACCATAAAATTACACTGTTACTGTCTTATTTAACCCATGGAGTATTATTAATATTTAAATAATATTATTAAAAAATTATTATAAGGTAACTTGGACTCTAAATTATATGAGTTTGTTTAGGATTCTTATTACTTGGCTTACCAAAAATAGGAAAAAAAAATTCACCGTCCTCTACTCTTATTTCTCATTAGTTTTATTGTTTCACCATTGAAATAATTGACTTATACAATTGAAGCAATTTGGGACAATCATCGGCACAAAAATAACATGGTTCGTATTTATTTATTATCGTTTCTTTACAGAATCTAGAAAATGTGTCTTTTAAGCTAATAACAACAATTTTAATTTACATAAGAAACTAGCACGCTAAATATTTAAGATATAAAACTTGAATAAATAATACATTAATGGTTGGATAAGTTATCGTTGGAAAATTTTATTTACGGTTGGAAAAAATTATAAACGTTTGAATTTTTCTCACTTGATTGTTGAATATTTTCTGAATTTTGATTAATTAACAAAATAAAACACTTTACTAATAGCTTGACAACCTTTTTTTTGCTTTAAGCATTTCGTATTTTAAATTTGTTGATCGGATTAATTTAGTTTCAAATTAGGTCATCTGGGAGAGCAAAGTAATTTTGATGATAAAAAAATTTCATCAAGTTTGAATTTGAAATATTTGATTTAAAATTTTAGAAAAGAAATTATTACAGTCGTCGCTACTAATCAACTGACAGGTAGCTAACTTCATATCATCCACAAAAGGGCAGTGGAAACTAGTTTAAGCTAAATTTATGCTATTTTTTTAACATCTAATATTTATCTTGCAGGACACTTTTGAAAATTTTAATTTAGAAGAGAAAAATGCAGAAAGAACCAAAAATTCCTTGGAGGAAATAAATAGCACTGCGAATGCAATTGTACCTTTTGTTCCTCAATTAGGTGATGAAGAATCGAGGAAATCCTATGTCGGTATGGAGTTTCAGTCACTTGATATTGGATTTAAGTTTTATCTTGATTACGCTCATCGTAATGGCTTTAGTGTGCATAAAAATCAAATTACTAGATCAAGAAAAGTTAAATCAATGATTGATCGAGAGTTTATTTGTTCAAAAGAGGAATTTCGCTCAAACAAAAGTCTTAAGAGTGACAAAAAACGAGATGAGACTAGAGAAGGGTGTAAAGTGATGATGTATTTGTCAAAAAAAAAAAAAGAAAAATAGGTTATAGCCAGGCTTGTTTCGAACCATAATCATGAACTTGCTTCTCCTCAAAGCCAAAAATTCTTGCGATCAAAAAGAAAAAAGTCAGAGGCTCAGAAGAATCTTATTGATTTTTTAGATAATTTTGGTATTCGTCCAAGTAAAATTGCATCAGTGTTGATTACTCAAACTAGAGATGTAGAGAATCTCAATTTAACTGGATGAGATATTAAGAATTATTTGAGTACTAAAAGGCAAAACTATCCTGAAAAAGAAAATGCACAATTGATGTTGAAATACTTTCAAAAGTTTCAATCCAATAACTTGGGATTCTCTTATGCAATAAAAATGGATGTAGAGGGTCATTTAGCTAATTGCTTTTGGGTTGATGCTAGGTCTAGGGTACCTTACAAGAATTTAGAGATGTTGTCTTATTTGATCCTACATACTTGACAAATAAATATTAGATGCCTTTTGTCCCATTTATCGGAGTTTGTAATCATTTTCAGTCGATTTTATTTTGTTGTGCTCTTTTATGGGATGAAACAGAAGAAACTTTTCGATGGTTACTTCACACTTGACAAGAGGCAATGTTTGGTGTTGCTCCCTATACCATAATCACAGATCAAGATACTGCCATAACAAATGTTATTGCAAAGGCGTTTCCAAATAGTACATCATTTTTGTATGTGGCATATTGAGAAGAATATTTCTGAATATCTAAATCATGTTTTTCATGAATTTATAATTTTCAAAGTGAGTTTAGTAAGTGTTTGCATTGCACAAATACTCTTGAAGAATTTGAAGCTGCTTGGACTGATATAATGGAAAGATATAATTTGGAAGAACATACTTGGTTGCATAGAATATACACAATTCATGCGAAATGGATTTCAGCATATGTGCGAAGTACTTTTTGTGCTGGAATATCAACAACTCAAAGAAGTGAAAGTATGAATAAGTATTTTAAGGATTATCTTAACTCTAGTACACCAATGAGTGTATTTATAAAGTAACCTGATAAAGTTGTTGTCGCGAGGTATGATAACGTAAGGGAGAATGATTATAAGACAAAACATTCAAAGGCTGTCTTGAAAATCTTATATCCTATGGAGGACGAATCAGCCAAAATATATACCAGAAAAATATTTTAAAAATTTCAAGAAGAATTGATTCAATCTCAAAAATTTATTTTAGAAAAGATTGAGGTTCAGGATAGAATACACATCTATAAAGTGCATTTGTTTCAAAGACAGACCCCGGCCTACATTGTTAAATTGAATCTTATATCAAAAGAGGCTACTTGTTCTTGTCACAAGTTTGAGTTTATGGGTATTTTGTGTAGGCATGTTCTTATGTTATTTATAAAGAAACAGATTCACTCACTTCCACCATGTTATCTATTGGATTGGTGGACAAGATATGCGATCAAAGAAAAAGTTGATGACATCTCAAATACAAGATCGCAGGAGAATAATTTAAAGTCTTCTACTATATAGTTCAATAACATTACGATGCACTCTGTTGGACTTTCTAAACGAGCTACTCTATCTGAAAAGTATTATAAATTTGCATATCATAGACTGTTGCAACTATGTGAAGAATTTGATGAACTTCCATATGAGGGGGAGAATGATAATGTATGCGATAGTCAAGTTAACGAGTCAAATCTGAATTTGAATTCAAGTGAACAAGGAATGAATATTGATTTTCTTGATCCTCCATTTGTGGCTACTAAAGGACGTCCTAACTCTTTGAGAAGGAAAGGCGGTTTAAAAAAATCCCGAAAGGTTAAAAAAGGCTCTTCTCAAAAGCAAAAAAGGAAATCCAAAATTATAAAAAAAAAAAAAAAGACAAAGAAATAAGATAATTTTTTAGTTTGATCTTCACTTGATGGTATCAATTTGATTCAATAGATTAAAATTTTGAGTCATATACTCATATTCAATGACTTATATATATGTTTTAATTTTTTGACTATGCACAGTTCAAATACTAAAGTTGAAGCGGAATCTAAAAGCATAGCAACATTCCTTGATGCAGAGCCTACAATCGTAAGAGTTTTCTTTTAATAAATTATATCAATCTTGATAAGAAATTCTTTCTGCGTCATTCTATTTTTAACTAATAAATTCTTTTTTTTGTTTATTCTTTCCTCTTTAAGCAACTACCATCATATTTAGAATTTGTTCAAGGATAAAATGATGTCGGAGATTCATATCCTACCTCATTTATGGTGGGTTTGCTTTTACTGCAATCTCATGTATTTAAAAACTATTCTGTCTTTCTAAATAACTTCACGTTATACTTTTTAAGGATTTGATGAGAGTTGCTTCATATCCATACCAATAAGGTTTTTCATCTGCAAGTTGGCTAGAAGTTTTGGAGTTTCAAGTCATAAAAGATATCCGGAGACACAATTATGCTGCTCTTAGTTCATTTTTTTTTCTTTTGGGTTGAAAATAATAATAGGCAACTGATTCACTTGTTTAACGGAGTAGTTGCTTGACAAGCAATTTTTTTATTTAATTTTTGTGTTTAGTAATTAAAGATAATCAGGTTTTTGTCTTTCTGTTGGATATTATCTTCTGTTCAGATCACGATTTCATTGTGTTCAGACCACTTGTTATGCTTTAGGTTCATGTCCTCAAGTTTTAAGGAATCAACATCCTGTCTGATTTAATTTCCAATATTACGGCAGAAAGCTTTTTTTCTTAATTCAGGAAGGAAGATCAGCTCCCGGCAAAGAGCTCATAGATGATAAATGTTCTAGAGGCTAATATGTGGAATGATGTTTCTCTGAATAAAGGTTTAGGAGCTCCTATTTCGATTGTTATACTTCTTTCTGCTGGTAGATATTGTGTAATTGCAACTCAAGTTTCTCTCTGTTCATTTGGTACAGATTGATTTCAAAAGAGAAATGTTTGGACAGATAAGTAAATGAGTTTAAGATAAAGGAAACAAGGGAGACTTTTCTTATATAGAGTAAGGAGATCACTGAATAGATAATTTATGTCACTCGAATCTAGAGGTTATGACTCTCAGATGCTGCAATGTATGATGTGAATTACAAAGCAAATATGTTTAGATGCACAGCTTAAACAAAATATATGTTATTATCATTCTCGATACGAGAGGAGGAATCAAGATCTAGCTTCCTTTTTCCATTCAGGTCTAGTAAATGCAATTTAGGAGGAGATATGTCGATAATCATTAATTCATTAAGTATAAATGATGATCCTTTTTTCACTTCATGAACGTGTAATCAATTTTAAGTTTTACAAGAGAGGGATATAGTCAATCTGCTCATATACACAAAATAACTATTTAATCAATAAAGAGCATACACAATCCAAAAGTTAAACACAACCTAGTTATAGGGGTCTGCTTGAGCCAAGTAAAAAAAAACAATAAACATTTTGCTTTGAGTACATGCGTAAGTGTTGAAATCCCATGAAAACATCTTCGATTCTGTTCAATGCAGATGCACCAAAATATAGCAGCACTGCAACAGGTACCATTTCAATCTTTTATGATGCATTTTCGAACTTCTCCCATGTACACCAGCTTTCATATGCTTCCTTGATGCTGTTAGGCTTGATCCAGGCTATTTCTAAAAAATAGAAGAGCATGTTTCAAATATCTTATGCTACAGAACAATTCAAAGGAACATGTCTAACACCTTCAGAATTCAAATTGCATATGTAGCACAACACACCCAGTGTAATGACCCTGTCACTGCATTAAAGGTAGAGAGGTTGTTTCCAACCCTCATCTCAAGACAGAAAATACAAAGTAGTGTAGAGAAAGAAGTAACAGAAGTGAAGACATTTATGGCAAAATACTAAAAACAACTTGACAAATCATCCTAAACAGTAGTCATAACAAGATAAATGATAATCGAAGTGTTCACAAATAATAACTGCCATATACTCATCACTAGAAGGAGATTAGTTAGCCTCTGTTCTTCTTTGGCTCAGTTGCATTTATGAAGTCTAGTCAAAGTAGTGCAAGTTATTAATGACCGGACGAAATCAAGAAATACCCTCATAAGCAAAATTATAGAATTTCTTCTACATCAGACAATTCAAATTGTTAGTAGTGCTTTTGTAGTTACATGTGACACAATGATGTACACATTAAAGAAAATGCCAGCAACCAAATGTTGACTAATTTTATATCAAACATTAATCCTTATTATTTTAAGTGCATAATTGGATGGACTTTTCTGTTCTTTATCTCTTACATTTTAAGTATTTGGTGCAATTAAGTGACGTTTTTTAAGTTTTAAATAACTGCAACTTTGATTTGATATATATGTGCTCATGCCTCCTTTTTCTTTTTTGGTCAGAGAAGCAGTATTGATTTTTCAGTTTGGAGTATTAAGAAAATTAGCGCCACGACATTGTCTTTATGAAAATTGGGAGAATGATATTCTACTGTTATACTCGAGTCGAGAATCTCCCAAAACAACCTCTCGACCTCCACGAATTAGTGATAAAGGTCTGTTTACACTCTATCCTCCCCAACCACCATATATAGTACTTCAATAAGTATGTTGATGTTGTTAATGTTGAGGAAACAAAGATTGGAGAAATATGACAACTTTGAGCAAACACATCATTTAAAATATATAGTATGTGTCCTTTTCCCAACATTATTTTTCAGGTATTAAAACAGGCCTTTGAAAACAGAGCAACTAAAATACCATTCAACAGAAAAAGATAATTTTTGCTTGAAAGGGGAAAAGTAGAAATAAACTGGAACGAAAAAAAAAAAAGATCAACTACTAATATATTTATTGAGAAAATTTGATTTGACATCTACGGAGAAGATGATGGATCAAAGACAGAAAGCTGTAATATGAATCTAACCTTCTATTGTAATATCGTCATACAAACGAATGATGAAGATCTTAAATGGTATCACCCAAAAATCAAAGCAGTAATATTCCACTTGAAAAAATAAATGCACCATATCTGTAATTTAGCGTTGATATTTTGACATTAATAAGGTTTGAAGTCATAGATGAGGAAAGAGAGAGGAAGGTGAAGGATAAACTCTAGATCCGTAAAAGATAAGGAAAGGGCATTTCAAAAATTCTACTAAAAAAAAGGAGATAAAAATTATTATTATTTAGTGTGATAATACTTAATATGTTCAACGGACACTGATAGTGTAATTTAAGTATTCACTGACAGTGGATACTAGTTAATCTCTTGCTTTTTTTTTTGTATCAAAAATTAAAAAAATAGTGGACAATCGAACTCAGTCATTTAAATATTCCATGAAAAAGTTAATTACGATAAGAGGCTAGGCTTAGTTAATTTTATTAAAAAATATACAAATATGCATTTCAAAAAAATCGATCGCATTTAATTATTTTTAATCATATTCTGATTAAACTTTTTAATAGATCCCAATCAATCTTTTATCTCCCATTATTTTAGCACGATAAATTACTTGAGCTCAATCGGTTTTCATTTTTTAGAAAAAGCAGATTGATGGGTAAATAATTTGGTCAGTTCAAAAGCAGTTGATTTGTTTAGTTTTCAAAACAAATGTACACCTACATATCCCTGGACTAACACGTGTCAACCACTGATTACCGTTGACGCTTTCATGCAGCATGCAGAAAGACACGTAACCCCCTGTCTGCTTCTCTTACATCTCCACGTTAGTTAATTAGTTTTTTTTTTTTTTTTTTTTTCCCTATATCAATTCTTCACTGCAAGACAGATTTTTCAATTCATTCATCTTCTAATTCAACAAACAACAATGGTGAAATTAGCATCAGCAAGAGAGATCAGAATGTACGGTCCAAGATTGAACCGTAACCGATTCGAGTACATCAACGCTGGTGTATACATGTTTGCTGCAATTTTGCTCGTTTGTGGGTTCGCAGCTCAGTTCTCGAAAGAGCAATTGTCCGGTTTGGTTTTGTTGTTTATAGGATTGGCAGTGGTTATGGTAGTGAATGTGCATGATTTGCTTGCTCACCTTGCTGGCATTGATTATAGATTTTTGTTGCTTGGATTTGACCCACAACTTGCTCTTGTTGAATTTTCTGTCCCTGTGGTTCACTCTCTTGGAACTCTTCTTTACTTCCTGGGCATTCTTTTTCTCTTCACTCAGGTAATTTTTTTCAATTTGTTTGTCTTAGTGCTATCCAACTTTTCTTTTTCGTCCATTTTAAGAAAAGAATGTTTCCTCTTTTTTGCATACTTTGATTTGACATAAAGTTTAAGAAAATAAAGAAGACTTTTGAATTTTGTGGTTTTAAATTAAAGTGGTGTCAAATGTAAAAAAAAATATCGTTTAATCTTGTGGTCATAAACATGTCAGATAGAAAGTTGAAATTAAAGTATTTTCAAAAAAAGAAAGCTTTTTTAAATGGACTAAAAAGGAAAGTAGGTCATTTTTTTTTAAATGAGATTAACTTTTTTTTTTACTAGTTGGGAGGTGGGTTTCCCATGTAAGGGATCACGGATTGAATCCAGCCTCTGTCTGTTGCCTGTTGCTCAGTCATGAGCTCGTCGCATGAGGTTGTCTAGTGCGGTTTACCATATTCTCTGTTATTTCGTTCACTAGCTATTTCACAGCGAACAGGTTACTACAAAATGTTCACCAGAGGCTAGCTGTGGCAGAGGTTAGAGGTTGAGGGTTTCCTTGGGGTTCAAAAAAAAGAACTTTCCACTGATCTTCAAGATACAAATATTTACGTACATTCTAACTATTTTGAGTTTAAGATCACAAAATCTAAAAGTCAATTCTTTAATTATTTATTTTAAAATTTTGTATCAAGTCAAAACCAAACAAATAAACTAAAATTAAGACGGAGGGGGTAATTCGTTTGTTTTATATTTCTTTCTCTGTATCATGATCACTTTCATCATTAAAACATAAGCACTGAATTTTAGTTAGCAAATCATTATATGGGATGGTGTTTGGCTGGACGAGAAATACTTAAATGGAGAATGATGTGCCAAAAAGTACAAAAATTGTGGTCTTCAACGTGTTAGTGAGTAAATAGTAATTCAATTAAAAGTCTTCAAATATGGAAACAACCGTGGTTGATCATCCACGATCTCTATGTATTGTCAAATTATATAAAAATGAGGAGATGTCTAATGTAACAAGTTAGTTTTGCTCAAGTGGTTGAATACATCAGGTTTAGGATTCAGGTTGTCTAATGCACTAAAATGTCATTTATGACATTCTTGTGAAACAGAATAAAAGGAACATAAAATGGAAAAGAGGGTGTGATATGTATTAATTTGGCAGAAGCAATATACCCTTGAAACCACCACAATACCAAACTTGAACCCATTGACAAGATGCCTAGCTAGAACAAAATCGAGCCTAGGCCACTATAAGAAGGTGTCAATCTTTTTTTTAACAGAATAAGAAGGAAAGAATGTGACACAGGGAGTAGTAATTTTGCTTTGCTGGCTAAATATAGAGTTGAATATTGGGTATTTAGTTTCAGTATATTGTTGTTGAATTCGTCATCTGATGTATTTAATTTGTTTGTGAAGGCAGAAAAGGGGCATGGCAATTTCAAAGTGGAGAAGCAAGCTGTGAATCTGCTTATTGCTGGCCCTGCACTATGGCTGATTGGTTCAATCCATAACTCGTGTCAGATTTATGAAAGAGCGGATGGGCACGTACAAATCTTGCAACAAAGCGTCAACATTCCCTTCTTGTTGGGCAGTTTACTGTTTCTGGTAGGAGCAATCCTCAATTGGCAAAAGCAGTCAGGATATGTCCACCATGGCTTGAAATTGTTAGTAAGTGAACCAACATTTTTTTTTACAATTATCAATATGGAAAAATCTGTTTGTGAATTTACCATTTTAACTCTTTAATACTGCTTATTATATGAATGATCTATATGAATCCCCATTTAAAAACAAAGAGGATGGGCTGTCCAATACTAATAATTAACAGGGTCCTTGCTCTCATTTCCCGGACCCGTACTTGCAAGTTCTGCCACGGATAACTCTCCATACTTGCTCTTGAAAAACGCACTATTTTTCTTAATTAGTAGTTCGCCTGACCTTAAGACCCTCATCTTAGAAGCATGATCATGTAGTTTAAGAATAAGAATGGACTTCAATTACTAGAATCTAGGATGTGCTAAGTCAGAAAGTTCCGACCCCGTCAACCAATTATCAAAAAGAAAGTAAAGAGGATGGAAGAGAAAATTGTATTTCAGTGACATTCTAGGAGTGTCTTAAATGTTGGATGCTGTTAATAGATTCTATTGACTTGATACAGAGGTTCCGTATAGCCAATCCAACTTTTGGATCTGAGACATTTGATCAGTTTCCTTTTAACTCTTTCTTTCTAATGTTTCATACTTCTTGTAGGCTTATGACATACTAGAAAATATTAGTACTATACTTACGAGCAGTACAATCTATGGCACACCTTTTCTATCAGCTAACTATTGGGTGATTTATGAAATGATGCAGAGTGACGACTGGAAATGGTTCGGAGTATTTGGGAGTTTATTGCTATTAATTGGGGGACTAATGAACGTGGTAAAAGTATTCAAGATGCAACAAATGAGTGGATTGAGGCTAGAAAAGCTACGAGGCGGAGCACAGGACCGACTGATGCAAGAAAGAGAGGGGCAAATGCCACTGATAATAGAAGAGCAAAGGCGAAGGAGAAAGTCGCCAGAGGAGGGAACAACATCAACTACTGTTGCCCCAACTCCTTACAAAGATGTTCTTGTTGGTCAGGCTTGAGAGTGAACAATAACAAACCATACATAGAGTTTGCATTTAGCTTCTTCTTGCAGCCTCACCAATATATGAAACCTTGATTACTGGCAAAACTGCCGAGGGATTGTTTGATCACGATAGTATATACTTGAATTTGATGTTGATCGATATGTGGATCATGATCGGTAAGTATTTGATTCAGACTGTAGTATGGGGTCATTCGCACAAATGGCACTATTTTGGGTGGTCTTTAATTTTTGTTCCTTAAAATGCTGATGATCAACTTCTAACCTTTAGAGGTTTTAACTAAAATTTAGGGACACAAATTATGGCACAAGTTCAATAGTGGGACAAGTAAAGCGGCCCTAGTTATGCATCAGGCCATAAGTTTAGTGTGGTAAAAATATGTCGCAGGGTTTATATCTGAAGTTTAGTGGTACAAGTATGTAGCAGGGTGTAAAATGTTCAGCGACACAAGTTGTATTATGGGTAAAGTGCAGTGCACAAGTTAAGGTTGGGTTTGAAATCGAAAGACGTCATGCGGAAGCTTAAAGTTTTCAAACTATGACACGATGACAACGAAAAATAATATTAAAAATATAATTTTATTATATGACTTGGCCAATTGACCTACATATAAAATCTAATATTAAAAACATAAAATTGAGACGATAAATAAGATGACAACAAAAAATAATATTAAAAATATAATTTTATTATATGATTTGGCCAAGACCTACATATAAAATCTAATATTAAAAACATAAAATTGAGACGATAAATATGATGACAACGAAAAATAATATTAAAAATATAATTTTATTATATGATTTGGTCAATTGACCTACATATAAAATTTAATATTAGAAACATAAAACTAATAAGAGAGAAAATTTTTTCTATATATTGTGAATGTTATTATGTTATGGTATGAGAAGGGGATCTTCTATTTATAGATGTCCAAAATCTTTCTTCCAAGAAATAGGTTAGCCAAGTATGGAATAACTTTTATTTCCTTCTAAAAAAAATAAAACTTAAATATAGTAAGAAAATCAGGACAAAAATCCTAACAAATCCTCCTTTTTTTGCTTGATTTTCTTCAAAATATTCTTGATCCTTCTTCTTGTGCATGATTTTCGTTCTTCATATGTCATTGTTGTTTGGTATGTTTAAAAATGGAGCTTTTGGGGTTAAAAAATATATTAGTCCTTTTCGGGTTAAAAATATTTGAGCTCTTTTGCAGGTTAAAAGTGAGCTTTATTTTTAACTATGTGACAGCAGGATTGTTGAAATATGATTGACAATTATCTCCAAATGTAGCTTTTGGATGTGTATCTTCATTATCATCAAATTGAATTGCAACTTGATTTTGAAACCGCTTTGAATCTGTTTAATCTCGTCTCACCACACCATTGAACTATTGAACCGTAAGCTCTGATACCACTTGTTGGGTTTGAAATCGAGAGGGCGTCATGCGGAAGCTTAAATTTTGCAAACTATGAGACGATAAATAAGATGACAACAAAAAATAATACTAAAAACATAATTTTATTATATGATTTGGCCAATTGGCCTACATATAAAACCTAATATTGAAAATATAAAACTACTAAGAGAGAAAATCTTCCCCAAAACGAAAATCTTAAAAGACTACATTGTGGATGCTATTATGTTATGGTATGAGAAGGGGGTCTTCTGTTTATAGATGTCCAAAACCTTTCCTTCAAGAAAGAGGTTAGCCAAATATGAAAAAGAATTATATTTTTTTCTTTCAGAAAAAGTAAAAGTAATTATGGTAATTTTTATTTTCCTTCTAAGAAAAAGTAAAACTTAAATATAATAAGAAAATCAGGACGAAAACCCTAACAGTTAAGTGGTACAAGTTATGCAGGACATAAGTTCAATCGAGGGCAGATAAGTTACGTGGCACAAGTTATGCCATAGGACATAAGTTCAATGAGCGGCGGACCAACATTAGTTTACATTAGTTTAAGTGGGTTCAAATAAAAAAAAAAAATCAATTTATATAAATTAATTCTCTATAAAATTGTATATGTAAATAAAATGAACCCACTGTGTGTTTAAAGAAAAAACATAGCTTAGCGGTACTTCCAGGATCGAACCTTGGTAGGTAAGGGTGACCGTTTTACTCTCTACTTTTCGGGTTAGACTTTTAAGTCACTAGTGATTGGTCCAAACTCTAGGCGTTAATTAAAGTGCTTTCAAATCAGTGAGGAAAGGGTCAAATTTATCCGTCTACTTAAGTTTAATAGCTAAGTTTATTCTTCTTCATACTATGGGGTTATATTTTCCCTTGTCGTTTGCAAAGTATTCACTTATGCCCCTTAATTTAACGGAATGATCCAAATTACAATAAATTATCCATTTTTAAAGATAAAACTCATTTTCTATTCTAACCACCCATAAGCTTTCAACATAATCATTCAGGGCACTTTGTGTTCGTCTCCTTCGACCTTTTAAATTCACATTTTAGGAAAAGGAACTACCGACTTTTTAAGTAACTTGTTAACGATAGAACAAGCTAAAACAACACAGATCAAATAAAATACAAAAAAAAAACAAGATCGAGAGCTGAAGTTTATACAGTTCAGAACAAATAAGTATAAGATACAATAAAAATGCAGCTAGAATTAACAAAATTAAGTACAAAAAAAAAGAGATCGAAAAACAGAAACATGAAATTGGGAAAGCCAATTGGAACTAAGCTTACCAGAGGGAAGAGGGGAGAAGAGTTGAACGAGAAAATTGATTAAAACCAATGCAGAACTGAAGAGATTCGATGCCAAAAGCCTCTTTTTTATCTGTTCCTCTTTGTTTATTTTTTCTTTTTCTTTTGTTTTTGATCTTTTTCTCTGATTTGTCCAGGTGATAGATTCAGAGGAGATGTTTATGCACTGCCTAATCTCGGAATTGATTCTGATATGCTGTCATCCAATATTTGGTTTTTGATTTTTCTTCATAAAGATTATTCCCTCCGTTTCGAAATAATTGAATTATTAGGGTATTTATTGGTGTTTAAAAATTATGAATTATTAATTTTTTTTTCAAATTTATCCTTACGATTTGACAATCAATTAAATTTTGAAAAGACATTACAAGGTTAGTTTTTTTGAGGGTAAAAATAAAAAGTTGTGTTAAATTTATGTTTTTAATATTTTTTTCTTAATCTTTATGTTAAAATTTAACAATTCATTTATTATGAAACGAATGGAGCAGTAGCTATCTTCAATTCTTGTCTCCGAACTCCCAAAAGTTGAAAAGAATGGTTGAAATTTTAAGCTCCGGATGCTTGCATATTGACAAAGTACCAAACTTTATCCTCAATTTCCAAAATGCTCAACAAGGAAAAAGTTTGCTTCAAGAAAAAAAAAAAGCAAATAGACTGATGAGTACATCTTCTTTGAGTTCATCAACTCTTGTTACAATTTCAAATTTGTGATGTTCTCTCAAGTTTGGAAGAACATTGAAGAGAACCTCTCTTGTCCTTGGGTCTCATTTTGGTTAATTTGGGTCGGCGGGTTAATTAGAATAGGAAATGAGTTTTATCATTAAAAATGGATAATTTATTTTAAGTTGGATCATTCCGTTAAATTAAGGGGCACACGTGAATACTTTGCTAACGACAAGGGCAAATATAGCCCCATAGTATGATGGAGGATAAACTTAACTATTAAACTTAAGTAGAGGGATAAATTTAACCCTTCTTCCTTTTTAAAATTATTAGTTCAGTTTTTAATTTTAGTAAATTATTTGAAATTGGTTTAAATTGTTAATAATAATTTAGGTTATATATTTATAGCTTACTTGTTATTGTGCTTATTCTTTTGTAATATATAAAGTTGTATATTTTTTTCCTCCTTTCCTTGGTATATACAATTAGGTTAGTGCGTCTTCATTTATTTATTATTTACTAAATAATTTTCTTGTTTTATTTATGTTTTTTCTTCAAAATTGATATATCTTTATTGTTATTTAGTATTTATAAGATTAAGATTGAACATTTTATGTTGACGATACACGAAAACTTTCAACCTTATAATTAGTAGTTACAATTGATATATTTTTTGTTAGGAAGTTATTTTTTTTTTGTCTAATTACTTTTTTTTCTTAAATTAAACACCACCTTAAAATAATATTTTCAAAAGTATATGCACACAATCCAATCAGTGCGGTCAGTTCACCCTCTAACGTCCAAGGGTCTGGAGTATGGTAGAACGAGCTATGAGGGGGTAAGGTTGTATCCCGGGAGGATGAAGACTGTCTGGTTATCATGATAGTTCTCATTGTAACTTTAATTTACTTGAACGAAATTCTGGATCTGCCATTAAGTTTAATACCTCAGGATGTTTCAAGCCAAAGTCCTCTAAAATATACTTCCTTTGTTTGCTTGTACTTTTCATTTTTTGACATAACACATAGAGTTGTCAATATGGGTCAGGCCCATTGGGCCGAGCTGGTCCAGCCTATAAATTGTTAGGGTTGAGCTATGATTTTTGCAGCCCATTTAAGAACGGGGCTTTTTAGCCCTGCCCTTATAAGTCCGTTGGCCCGTGGGACTTGACCAATCTGGGTTGGGCTGGTCCGTGAGCCAAACAAAAAATAATTAAAACTTAAATGTGTTTGATGAAGATGATATGGTGATGTTGAACACGCCATAAGTGTCATGTGAGTTTCTTTGGAGGAGTTCATTTTCACTTTTAATGGACTAAATATATTTCTTTGTGTTCTATTGTGATCAATTAAAATAAAATCAGGTTAATATTGCTATTTAGCTAGTTATATTATCACTCATTAACAGTTTCGTTTGTTTTTCAACATCTCTATTTGATTTGAATTTGGTATCAAAAGTTATTTAATTTCACAGATTATTATTTTATTTTATTTTTGTAAATTTGAGACTTGATTAACAAGTACTAACTTCATGTAATACTATGTTGTAAATATCTATATAATTAACAATTTAAAATTTAAATTAAGATTATAAAAATAATATATTTTAAAAAAGTGGGTTGACCCGTGGAGGCCCGCAGCCCACAGTGTGATGGGTTGAGCTTGCTATTTTCTTACCCGTCATGTTGATGGGCCAGCCTGGTGTGGCCCGTCAAACTCCAAAGTCTGGATGAGTTGCGTCAGCCCATATTGACAGCTCAAATAACACACCTGTTAAGAAAATGATTATTTTATCATACTATTCATATTTATTATGTTTAGAGTAATATGTTTTGAAAATAATTTGTAGAATAAGCAATTAATGTTCAACATAAAATAAGAAAATTCTTTTATTTTTTCTTAATATGTCAGAAGTTGCAACTAAAAATACAAATTTAATTAAAAAAAATAGCAACAAGTCAAAGAGTGCTACGTAACTTTTAGTCTGTTGAAAAAATTGAAGGAAAGGTGTCTTTTAAGTCTTGAATGAAGGATTAGTGACATTGACCAACAGATAGGGTAAAACCTCATTAGAAAACTTAATTAAGTTAATTGTGGACTTGATTAATATTTTCAAAACTTTCTAATCTTTTCAAAAATATAAATCAACCCAACCCACATCCCCCTTCAATCCAAATCAACCACTCTCTCCTCTCTATCTACAGCTTCTCTCAACTCTTTCCCAACTAACAGTTCTGTAAAATTTCTCCCTTCAACCCCCGACGACTTCTACCTCTGGCGATAATAGTTGGGTTTTGAGTTCCCCTGCCTTCAACCCTCGGAGATAAATAGTAGGGCTTCGAGTTCCCCTCTTTAATTCAAATCAACCTGTCTCTCATCCCTTTCTCGACAGATTCTCTCAACTCTCTCCCAACCAACTATTCTGTAAATTTCTCATTTCAATCCTCGGTGACTTCAACATCGGACTACAAATAGTTGGGCTTCGAGTTCCTTTTCGACTTCAACCTTCAATCGATGTGACAGCCTTACTCTTCGGCCACAACAGGTTCGAATTCTTCATCATTTCTTTTCTTCTTTCACAGGTAAAAATTTATGGCCTTTTTAGTTTTGAAGAAAATGAGGAACTTGAGCCAACTTCTCTTATAGTATTGGTTAACAATTTTAATATTTGTTGCATTAATTTGAAATACCGTCTAAATAAAATCCTAATTTCTGGTATTTCTTCTCTTCTCTTTTCGAAGTGAATTATGATATTTTGTTGGTTGTTACATTTTTTTGAATTTGCATTTTTATTGTTTGTGTTTATAAAAATAAAATGACAATTTGGGTTGATTTATTCTGTTTTTGTTCTTGGTAAAAATTGTGAAAATTGTTGTTTTTTATTTAACAAAATTGTGCTACTATTTTTTGTTTCCTTCGATAGATTAGTGCAACATATTAACTATCTGATGCAACAGATTTATCATATGATTCAACAGATCAACTATCTAATGCACCAAAGGAACCATCAGATTACAATTCTAATGTAACAGATTAATAATCTGATGCAATAGATTAACTATCTGATGCAACAACTTTACCATATATTGCAATAGATTAAGCATTGGATAAAAAATCTGATGCAACTAATTAACCATCTGGTGCAATGGAAGAACCATCAGATTAATAATCTGATACAACAGATGAACCTCCTCTTAGCTAAAATCCTATTAACTCTTCCTACAAGAAATTTCTAAGACTTGTTTTTTCCAACTGATCATTCATCTACAGCGATAGACGATCCTATGTTGGAAAAAATCTAAACAATATTAACTGTTGATAACTGTTCCAACAGATCACTCATGTGTTGCAACAGATGTGTGACCTGTTGCACAGACCATTCGTCTTTCTCAACAGATGAGTGATATTTTTTGTATTGTCACAACAGATTACTCAGCCATTGCTTTAGGTTAGTTAACTACTCTAACAGATTACTCATATATTACGACAAATGTGTGATCAGTTGCATAAACCATTCATCTTTCTCAACAGATGAGTGATATATTTTGTATTATCGCAATAGATTACTCAGTCATTGCTACGGATTATTTAACTATTCCAACAGATCACTCATATGTTGCAACAGATGATGTCATAACAATTGTGTGATCTGTTGCACAGACCATTCATCTGTCTTAAAAGATGAGTGATATATTTTATATTATTGCAACAGATTACTCATCCGCTACAACAGTTTGGTTATATGTTGCAATAGATATACTACCCGGTGCAACAGATCGGTGATCTGTTGCAACTATTATTTTACTGTTTTTCTTGTTTGATTTACTGTTATCCTTTTTTAACGATGCATTAATCAATAATAATATATTATTTTCTGTTCCTATTAATTTTAGATAATATAGTTCCCACAAGAATAAAAATCGAATCAAGTCCAAGTAAAGGAACAAGTGAAGCAGCTAGGCTACATCCACCACTCTATGAGCTTACTTTACAAGCGTTATCTGAATTGGGAGCAGATTATGATGAACTCGGGGAGGAGGAATCTTTCAAAAGAGATGATTCAGATGCTAATAGCCCTTCCATCGAAGAGTTGGTCAAAGCTTTCAATATTGATCATTATCTTGTGAGAATGCAGTACGATGGTCCTGCAGATTTAACGGGTGATTTCGTGGTTAAGTCATCCATGGGAAAATCTTTCGACGCCTTCAAAAAATCTACTTCGAGAATAAAAATTAGATGCTTATTTCAGGGACAGCTGCTTTGGGAAATATCTTGATTTACCGGAGGACAACAATGCTCGTTTCCACGTGAAAATGGTATATGAACTTCCGAAGCATAGGTTTATGTATGAAAACAAAGATAAGATGGATGAGGTGTGGACAAATTACTGTGGCATGCCTGTTTGTTTTGGTTGGAAGGAGTTTGTCATAGTTATTGGACTAAAATATTATCCTCCTTCTTAAGTTATACCTATTCTAACCCAAAAAAACACCCCGCACACCCAAAAAAAGGCAAAGGCAAGTCGTGTGATCGCGATGACCTGATATCCATTGTTGGTCCAAGCTTCAAAAAACAAAAATTTGATAGAAGCGTTGAAAGGTAAAGAACTTTCAAAGAAGCACAAGCAGTCATTGTGCTTGGTTTTGTTTGTACATAATATTCTTTGGGTGAGAGACTTTAACAACAACATAAACCTCGGTTTAATAAAGCTCTCTAAGGATCTTGAGGCGTTTAACAGCTATCTTTGGGGGTATGAAAGCTTCAAAATGACTGTCAAATATTTGTTGACTCCGTTAGCGCCAAAGACAGCCAACTTATATGGTTTCCCATGGGCTTTCATGGTAAATGTTTCTTTCTTCTATTATGATATCATTCATTTTTTCACTCAATAATGGTTTTGATTAATTGGCATTATTTTATAGGCTTGGGCGTTTGAAGCCATTCTTTATTTGAGACAACAAGTGAACTACCAAGAAGGAGTTTCCTGTTCAAGAATCTTGAGAGGGTTGTCGGCCAACACTGATAAAAATAAAAAATTTCTTGATCTCTTCAACCCCCCCGAAGGATGCAGTAAGTATAATTATAATTAATTTTTTTTTAATTATTGATTTTTTTTAATGATCTAATCATCATTCTAATATATGTAATGATTTATGTTAGATTGTGCATCCGTCGCAAGTTTCGACCAATCAAGAGTTAAAGATGTCATTTTTTCTTTCTCTAAGGTCTGCGCAAACTTTATCGGACCCTAAGGTCATCGACAGAATAAAAATGGAATTGTTTGGAGCAACAGCCATTACAAGAAAAATAATTTTAGAGGGTGGGCTTGTTGTTGTTGATGGTCTTAGTTGTGATAGAGCTATTGGTGGTGGTAGTGGTGCTGCTTTTGGTGCTAATGATGCTCCTCATACAGTATTTAAAGCAAACTATTATGAGTATGATCTTACTGGTTATACAGTTTTTTTCTATCCTAGCGAATGTTCTGCATGCAAATGTCAAGACTGCAGGGCAAAACATGATGTAGTGATTAATGCTATTAATTCATTAACTGCTTCTGTAAAGGAATTGACATCTAAGAGGGGTCTCATTCCATCAAAGAGGGTTTTATTTTCATCCGCTCCATTAGAGATTAGAAGAGGAGAAGGAGAGTGATTTCCAGGGCATTATTAAGCATCCAAAAAAGCGAAATTGCAACTCCTCTGTTCTCTGAGCAACGTACAATGTCTAAAAAAGAGCAGCACGAGCTGAAGAAGGTGAATACATTATATGTCTTCCAACTGATAAAAGAAATAGACACATATCTGTTTCAACATATGACACATCTGATGAAAATTATCAAACAGATATATACACCTGTTGTAACAGATGATTCATATGTTGCAACGGATGGTTCATTCGTTGGAAATTATCATACAAGGTCTTCCTCATGTAGAAATTTATCCCAACAGCTGATTCATTGTTAGAATAGAAATATAATCTGTTTGGGATAATTTAAAATAGGAGAAAGACCTGTTTGATTTTCTAGAAGAGATGAGTTATCTTTTTTTGTTTTGTTGTATCTTTGTGATTAGCATTGACCAATTCTGGCTTTCCAGGTGGATGTAGAAGAAGCTACTGCTGAATAACATTGACAATATGCTACTCTTTTTGTGGAAATACGGAGAACAAAAAGCGCAAAAACCGTACGTAAATGACAATAAAGATCCACGATGAGCAAAGCCGAATTCCATAGTATCGGATGAAGAACAACTGGCCCATACTGAGTAGATATTTATAGCTTGAGCCTGTCAAAGCAATCCTTGGTAGTATACTTAAACTTTTGTTGATGTATTTATTGAGATCTGTACCTATAACAATTTTTACATTTTATTTATTCGTTGACTTATTTCAGCTAATTTATGAAGGCTTTGATTTATTTTATTTAGTCTACAA
The DNA here is from genome assembly GCA_030864225.1 of Capsicum baccatum var. pendulum. Lineage (NCBI taxonomy): Eukaryota > Viridiplantae > Streptophyta > Magnoliopsida > Solanales > Solanaceae > Capsicum > Capsicum baccatum. The sequence goes on along the minus strand of CM061552.1, from coordinate 68,925,238 downwards.
ATTTTATTTATTCCTGATATTTAAACTTATTAATTGAAAAGGAATACTAGATTCAAATATTGCAACAGATAATGTATCTGTTGCAACAGACGACATATCTATTGAAAAAATCGAACAGATTTAGACATATGTTGCAACAAGTAGGTGATCTATTGGAATTTATCAAACAGGTCTTTCCACTGTTGCAACAGATAGACTTAGATAAAAACATCTAGGTAATGCAATAGATGACCAACCTATTGCAACAGATAAACTATATGTCAGAACAGGTAGAATAACTGTTACAACGGATGGAGAATCTGTTGCATTATAAAAATTCAAGTTTTGTTGGACATAAAAAATTGTCACTACGTGTAAAAAGGTTAAAGTGAGTAGAATTGAAATAAAAAAGGCGCAACCCATCGACGGTGTTCAGTTCAAACACCTAAAATAAAATAGGCATCAAATAGACAGTGTTCATTTTAAACACGTAAAATAAAATAGGTATCAAATGTGTCAGTTTGGCACATTTCGTTGACTTGCCGTCACTTGGCCCCCAACGGTCATTTTTTCCCCTATTGTCCTATATATTCATCTTCCTCCTAAAATTTAACCCTAAATTCCCAAATCTTCTTCTTCATCGTCATCTTCTTTTATATATTCAAATTCTTCAAATTATTTCTTTCATTTTTTCCAACTGAGCTTGACAATGTCGAGCGCATCTTCCACTTTTTTTGTGATAAAGATTTTTGATATTGTAAATGTGTTCATGAAGCTCTGCTAAAGACTTCTTGGACTCAACAAAATTCGGTTCATAGGTTTTTTACTTGTAAGATTTCAAAGGTAATATTTTTTTATTTAATTAGTTGATTAATTATTGACTTGTTATTATTTTGTAATTTGTGTTTTCTTTTTTATAGAAATTGGGTGGATGTGATTACTTTAATTGGTATGAAGAACGACACCCTTCACAAGCAAATCGTGTAATCTGGGGTTTGTTGAACAAAGTCAAGTCTTCTAAAGAGAAACAAAATCGAGCAAGAAAATACTACATTATTGTCGTTATTGCTAATGGTTTGGTGTTGGTGGGCAAATAGATATTCAAGCCTAATTGGTAAAATTTTCATGGTGGTGTGTGTATTTGCTACTAGTTTGGTGTTGACGAGCATATGGTTATTCAAGCGTAGCTGTTGGAAAATAACAAAAGATTTAGGCATATGTTGTAAAATTTAGGTCATCTGTTGGAAATTATCAAACAGGTCTTCCCACTGTTGCAACAGATTAGACTTAGATTATTAGATTATTCATAGAAATAACATCAGTGTAATGCAACAGATGACCAACCTATTGCATCAGAGAAACTATCTACCAGAACGAATTAAAGATATTTTATAATAGATTGACAATCTAATCTATTGCATTATTAAAAACTCAACTTTCATCAGAAAAAAATTATTGCCACTACATGTACATGTAATAAAGTAAAGGGTGACTTGAAATTAAAAATTTCTATTTCACAGGTTCTTCTATATACACAGGCTTCAAGCGTCCAGTTAGTAGCCCATAAGCCCATACCTCTTGCAGGTTTTCCACAGTGTTGTCGCACATAAAAGTCGTTGGCTCAGCCATTTCTGTGCCGGTCAGCAAACATTCAATGTGTGCAAGAGTGTGTGAGCAACTCGCTTTAGCGGCATCATCTTTTACAAGGATCATTCCCTTGTTTCGACTTTTAAAATCCCATGATTTCTTTGTCAACACTTCCTTTGGAAAATGATTCATCAGTTTACTCTCCCTCAACAAGATGGGCAACAGCACCATCAGTGGCTCCATAGGGAGAAAAAGATCAAAATCGTCAATGAGAGGTGCGTTGTAGTCATAAAGATTGATCTTTCCCTCTTAGAGTAGTATCTAAACAGCCCGATAATGCATATCGTTCACGCTAATGACTGTAAGAATCCTTTTTACCTCGGTCCAACTCTTGCCATGTGGATTTGGCCTATCCCCTCTAACATATTTTATCATTTCTTCTTCATCCAAGACCAATGTAGGAACTTGGAAATCAACTCCCACACCAAGGGCTAACGTCTCCCCATTGAGTTGATTGTACCTATCCTTGAGCTTCTTGCAGAAGTCGAGGTCCATTATCCTATCGACAGCGTCATAAGCTTCCCGATACGTTAATTTTCTTTCCCTCATGAGGCAGAGAATTATGTCAACATGTCGTGAGATAAGAAGTCAATTTTTAAATAGGTTAGTAAAAGTAAAGATGCACCGGATGGTCCATCTATTTCATAGGGTCCATCCAACGCAACTTATGCAACAGACGGCTAATAAATTACAACAGAACCACTACCATTTGCACCAGTATACCCAGTTGCTGCAACAGATGTGAAATCTATTTTGTAGCTTATTATTCATGGGGTAGATTAGAAGGTCTAGGTTAGGAAAAGTAAACTTGCCTTGTCCTCGTATGTCATACGCATAACAGTCATAGTCTAGAAGTCTTGGGGGAAAAGGAGGCGTGGGGTAATCTGGTGCGCCTGGCTTGGCATTCTTGGCCTGTCGCAGATCCCTCTTCTCTTCGGCACCAAGTTCCGCATATATGTCCACCTTCTTGACTGGCCCCTGAACTTCAACAGCTTTTAGAGAGGGAGGAATTATAATTTCTTTTGATTTCTGACCGGAGAGTACGTCTCTAATTGCTCTTTTCTTTCTCTTAAGCAACACTGTAGGAGTGTACAGCTTCCTCACCTTCTTGGATGGTATGACACACCTCTTGGATTTGAATTCCTAGATAGCTTTAGAGATAGCCTCTACTTTTTCAAAGAATTTATCCTGTCTGTCCTTGCACTCTTTGTATTCACAACGAGAACACGAGGGTGAAGAGGGGTGAGAGGGACTTGTGTAAGGGTGAAAAGGGGTGTTTTCAAATATATTTATTCTTTCTTGAGCATCAACATTCTCATCATCATGAGTGGTAGAAACATCAGCATGCCTGCCACCAACACCAATAACTACACCAGAAGAAGCACCCGGATCTGCCTTAGTAAAAGGTTGGTCATGAAGAGCCTCAACATTAGGCTGACCTTGCCTAACTGCTCTTCTTATGGCTGTTGATCCAGCCAATTCCATTTTTATTAACTCCACCGTTGGGTCTGCTATAGTATCAACATGACCTAGAGTAATATAAGAAGTCATCACTGACTCCTACTCAGTAGGCACGATCCATGGATGCACAACCTATAAAAAAGATAAAAAAAAAGATAGATGCATATAAATCATATAATATAATAATTTTCACAGTTTGGCTACATTTAAAAAAAAGACCCATCTGTTGCATAGTTTGCCGTATATGGTTAAAATCGGTTTGAGTTTGGTTTAGAGAAATAGAGCAACATATGGATAATCTGATACAAAATATCAATCATCTGTTGCAACAGTTACACAAGACGGGTAATTTGTTATGCAACAGATGATCTGTACGTCGCAACAGATGAATAATATGTTATAATATTACACATCTGTTGCATAATTTACAGTAGATGGTTAATCTTTTAGGAGTTGGGTTCAGAAAACCAAAGCAACAAATGGGTAATCTGATGTAAGAGATACCCTGTCACAACAGATGTCCCATCTGGTACATCAGATATAACATCTGTTGCACCAGATATAAATCAGTTCAATATCTTTCTTTGAGTAGAATTGTTTTACTTGAAAAAGACGTACTGCATCATCCGGAGGGTTAAAGTGATCAGCCTCCTTAATATTGGTGTTTCTCTTTGCAGCCAACCACCTAAACATCCTTGGATGAGAAACCTCATTCGGGTAATCCATTAACTGCTTTCGGAAGGGAGGAATGGCTTCAAATGCCCAAGCCTAAAAAATGTATAAAGGAAGCAAGCCAAAAAAAAGTCATAATAACTATATTCAGTATGAATTAATGGATGAGTAAAATTAGTGATTAATTTTACCATGAAATCCCAAGGAAAGTCGTATAATATAGTCATCCCTGAGGATAGATTTGTCAGTAAATATTGGACAATCAAGTAGAAGTTGTCATATCCCCAGGGATAATTGCTGAATTTATCAAAATCCTCAGCACACGCCAAAACATTATCTTCTATGACCTTATTGACGTCTCTTGCCAATATAATCGAATGGGAAAACCAAACTAAGCACAATTGCTCCCTGTACTACTCTGGGATGGTTTTATCCTCGAGATCTGTCAACAAATCCGATACTTTGTAGCCACGTCGAGCAATGTCAAATAGCCCATCTATTTTTTCCTTGTATTTTTTTGCCTTGGATCTTTTGCAGGGTGGTGGTCCTTCTGGACGATGACATCTCAAGCCCATCACTATGGCAAACTCTTGCAAGCCAAAATAAATGGGCATGCCATAGTAGTTGATCCAGATTTCATCCATCTTCTTTTTACCCCCTCCTCCGGATCTTTATCATCCCCCGCGTACTTAATACTGTGCTTGAGAAGACCATATACCATCGTCATAGGGAAATGGATACGGGTAGAGGGGTCCTCAGGCAGCTCAAGAAAGCATCCAAAGCAGCTCTTCTTAAAAAGTCCACCTATGTTTTCGTGCTTCATAATTTTTATAAAATGTTCAAAAATTTTCCCCATCTGACATTTAAGTACAATTTGACCAGTTAGTTGTTTTCCTTCTGGGTCATTTATCGGCATCACAACTTGAAACCTATTAATACTAAAAGTTTTGACAGGATCATACTGGGATGTCGATATTAATTCACGACCCATCGGTGATCCATTATCATCATGTTGATGATCATCCTCTTTCTCTTTCTCACTATCCAATTCCTCCTCTTTCTCATTTTTATTTTCTTCATCACCATCTACGAACCCTTGGCTACCTCCCTCAATGTTGTTTTCACATCTCTCCTCCGCTTTACTTTTCCCTGACTGAGATTGTTCAGGAAGCTCCTTCGAATCCCTTTATATTGTAGCCTTTTTATTGAGTGGTCAGACGTTGATCCACTTTTACTTTCATTTCTTTTGGGAGACATGTTTTACCTACAGACAAAGAAAAATAAAAATTACATTACAATTGATGTATGAATAGATTTTAAAAAAATACATTACAAACACCACAAATACTGACACACCAGCAGCTACCACCATAAACACCACCAACCAATGCCAACAAATTAACAAACACCACGAATACCAACACCATCGATAGCCACCACAAGCACCACCAACCAATACCACCACGACGACCACAAACACCACCACCACCAGCACCAGCACCACAAACACCATCCAACAATACCACGACAGTCAATGGAACACCGCAATGGAAACTAGGGATTTCTCAAGTTCTTCCTATGATTTTACCATCAAAACTCAAAATTGTAAATCCATTCTCAAAGATAATACAACTAAAAGTTTTATTTCTCATCATTAACTTAAAAGCCCTTACTTTTTAGAAAAAATTAACAAATATAGTTCTCTTCTCGAACTCTATTACCTATGAAGACAAAGAAAATGACTGATACAAGCAAGAATAAAGTCGAAATAACACCTATGTGGTCAGAAATGAGAAGAACAGCGATCTGTTGTGGAGGGTTGAGCAAATTTGTTGAGTAGTTGTTGCCTATACTGTATTGTTAAGTGAGAGTGAGAGATAAATATAGAGACCTCAAGAATTAAAATGATGAAATATTTTGTATGGGTTGATTTGTATTTTGGAAAAGAATGACAAGTAGTTTTGAAAATATTAATTTGGTCCGAATTGATCTTAATTATTTTTAAAATCATAAAATATATGTGTAATTTTTAACCCTCTCATCATGCAATTGCCAAAAGGGTAATTCAATTGAAATTGTATTAAAATAATTGAAGTTGTAGTTGACCGAGTATCTAGTTGACCCTATGAAAACTTACCCCTGGTCCTAGATTAATCAATTTAAGTACTATTAGTCTAACATATGAACTAAATTGAAATTGTAAAAAATAAATATTCAACATGTTGCGTCAGATTTCTCATCTGTTGTAAATTATCAATCAAATTAGGTAATAACAGATTATGAATCTGTTGTAAATTATCAAACAAATGAAGTCATCTGTTGCGACAGATTACCCATCTGTTGTAAATTATCAAATGAATTTTCATATGTCACAACAGATTACCCATATGTTGTAAATTATCAAATAGGTGTTGCCATCTGTTGTGACTGACCCTATCAAAACTCACCCCTAGTCCTAGATTAATTGATTGTTTACCCTATGAGAACTCACCCCTAGTCCCAGATTATTCAATAAAGGTATTAGTACCCTAGTCCTAGATTAATTAATTAAGGTATTAGTCTAACATATGAGGTAGTAAGAATCAGTTCAGCTCAGAGTTATCGATCAACGACTCTGGTCAGGAGAAACGCAGTACAATCTCATCATGCAATTGCCAAAAGACTCAATTAAATTGTAGTTGACCCTATGAGAACTCACTTTCGATTAAGGTATTAGTCTAACATATGAACTTAATTGAATTATATATAAGCAAACATTCAACCTGTTGCTACAGATGTAATTTCTGTTGGATCAAATTAAACAGATTATGTTATCCGTTGCAACATATTACGCATCTGTTGTAAACTATTAACTATATTACATCATTTGTTGCGAAAGATCATGAATCTGTTGTAAACTATCAAATAGATTAAGTCATCTGTTGCGACAGATTACCCATCTGTTGTAAATTATCAAATGGATTAAGTCATATGTTGCAATAGATTACCCATCTTTTGTAAATTATCAAATAGGCGTTGTCATCTATTGTAGTTGACATTATGAGAACTCACCCCTAGTTCTAGATTAATTAATTAAGGTATTATATGAACATATGAGGTAGTAAGAATCGGTTCGTCTCACAATTATCGATCGATGACTCTTGTCAGGAAAAACATAGTACCATCTTATCATGCAATTGCCAAAAGACTCAATTGAAGTTGCAATTAACCGTATGAGAACCCACCCCTAGTCCCAAATTATTCAATTAGGGTATTAGTACCCTAGTCCTAGATTAATCAATTAAGGTATTAGTCTAACATATGAGGTCGTAAGAATCAGTTCAGCTTAGAGTTATTGATCGACGACTTTGGTTGGGAAGAACGCAGTACCGTCTCATCAGGCAATTACCAAAAGACTCAATTGATATTGTAGCTGACCCTATTAGAACTCACATTCGATTAAGGTATTAGTCTAACATATGAACTCAATTGAATTATATATAAGCAAATGTTCAACCTGTTGCAACAGATGTATTTTTTATTAGATCAAATCAAACAGATTATGTTATCTATTGCAACATATTACGCATCTGTTACAAACTATCAAGCAGATTATGTCATTTGTTGCGACAGATCACGAATCTATTGTAAATTATCAAACAGATTAAGTCATCTGTTGTGATAGATTATCCATCTATTATAAATTATCAAATAGATTAAGTCATATGTTGTAATAGATTATCCATCTGTTGTAAATTATCAAATAGGTGTTGTCATCTATTGTAGTTGACATTATGAGAACTCACCCCTAGTCCTATATTAATTAATTAAGGTATTAGTTGAACATATGAGGTAGTAAGAATCGGCTTGGCTCAGAGTGATCGATCGACAACTCTTGTCAGGAGAAACACAGTACCGTCTCATCATGCAATTGCCAAAAGACTCAATTGAAGTTGTAGTTGACCCTATGAGAACTCACCCCTAGTCCCAGATTATTCAATTAAGGTATTAGTACCCTAGTCCTAGATTGATCAATTAAGGTATTAGTCTAACATATGAGGTAGTAAGAATCGGTTCGGCTCAAAGTGATCGATCGATGACTCTAGTCGGGAGAAACGCAATACCGTCTCATCATGCAATTACAAAAAGACTCAATTAAAGTTGTATCTGACCCTATGAGAACTCACATTCAATTAAGGTATTAGTCTAACATGTGAACTCAATTGAAATTATATATAACAAATGTTTAACCTATTGCAACAGATGTCTTTTCTGTTGGATCAAATCAAACAGATTAGATAATCTATTACAACATATTACACATCTATTGTAAACTATCAAACAGATTACGTCATTTGTTGTGACAGATCATGAATCTATTGTAAAAAATCAAACATATTAAGTCATCTGTTGCACTTAAATATTTTTAGATCCTTATTTTTATAAAATAATTTAGGTATTTCCTGTCCGAGATAAAATAGTTAAAATACTAAGGCGGTAAAAAAAATTACTCGGTACTACTTGGATAACTCAAAAATCCCCTGAGTGAGTAGTCTTATCTGGTCTTTTCAATGTCACCGTCTCCTCGTTCCCCTCAAAATTTATTAATGAATACTTAACCCCCCCCCCCATATCTAGAACTCTCTCTCCTTCAGCTATAAAGTAGTCTAGACTCAACTCATCACTCTTCTTTATTCTTTATTCTTAATTATCTTTGTTGTTTCCTTTTTTTCTCTCTTTTCTCTCTTTTTTCGGATGAGTATCCTTTAGGGTCTCAACCAATCAATATCTTTTCTCGACTGAACTGGATGTTCTAATCTATTTGCTTTTTTGACATTGCAGGTATGGTTCACTGTTGCTCTTTTCATCTCGTCTTCTTCTTTGTATGTCATTTAAATTAGATATTTACATCTGTTGCTATTAATGATTTACCCATTACCAGTTTCCTATTTATTGAGAAAATTAAAGGAAAGGTGACTTTTAAGTCTTGAATAAATGAATCATTGTTTTTATTAAAATATGCGAAAAATGTCATAAGTTGGGAGAACTTAAAAAGCCTTGTTGTCAGTATAGTTTTTTTTATGTCTTTTGTTTGGTACTTTGGTGGTGGTGGTGTTGGGGGGTTGTGTTGGAACATGTGATATTTGTGTTGTGGATGGTGTTGGAATATATGGTGTTATTTTGTTTGTTTCTTTGTTTTTTATGTTATTGGTGGTGGTATTGCAACAGTTTCCTTAACTGTTGCAATTGATGAATCAGCTGTTGGAACAGACGGAGCAACTATTTCAAGAAATCAAACTAGTAGCAAAGCTAGTTTGATTTATTCCAACAGATGACCCATCTGTTGTAACATGTCATCCATCCTTTGCAATGATGCCTCATCGGTTAAACAGATAGGTAATCTATTGCATCATATTGGTCATCTGTTGATTCATTCAATTTTGTGTTACCGTTTTGTAATGTTCCTTTTGTTCTTCTCTTGTTTGACATCAAATGTATTTCTCTTATTTGCAGATAAAAGAAAGTGAAATTGGATCCACTTTTGCCCAGCAGCATTAAAGGCTAGAGTAATGATGGGTTTGGAGGAATAAGTTGCTTGCAGATGGAACTACTTCATATGTGGGAGGTATGTATTACTGATCAACCTATCATGAAAAAACACATCCAGTACAATGATTTTGTGAATGTTTGTTCTTTACCTATTAGGCATTAATCCTTCAAACAAGATATGGCATTTTACAATTAATATTGTTAGGTTCAAACTGGTAAGGCAGAGGGACCAAGATAGTGGTGTCGATACCCCGTTACAATTTAATGACGGTTTATGCTCATGTTTTTATGTCAAGTTTGGGGAAGGGTTCAAGTTTTTAGCAGCAGGGTAAATATCTAATAGTGATTGGACCAATTTTAGTGGTACAATGGACTTGTTGAAAGGCCTTCGAAGCCTCGCACTGCAACAAACAACGATGGATCTAATAGAAATTTCGCTGGTCCAAATTTATATGGATGGGTTGTTGGAGGAGACTATTATACAACAGAAGGTGTTTGGGAGAAAACTTATGCGGGAAGAGGGAGGTTGAGAAGGCCATATATTATCTTAGTCCTTGTTTAGGAGGATACACAGGGTCAAAAAGAAAGTGTAGCAAAATTAGCTTTTTAAATTGACATGAAAAATGAAAAATTGGATGAGATGCGAATATAAAAGTGTATCCAAAAATGAAAATCCATCAGTCATTGAAGAAAAAGAAGAATGGTTAAGAGGAATTGATCTGGTCACTTTGCTAGAGACTGCAACTAGCGAGCGTGGCCTCAACGAAGACCCACAAAATACAGGACTAGAACTCTAAGGAAGCAGCTTCATGAGCATGGAAGGTGGTAAGATTGTCGGTCTGAATTGACATGTAGGTTTTAATTTTGACCGATAATCTTACCACCTTCTATGCTCGCGAAGCTTTTTCCTTATAGTTCTTGTCCTGCACTTTGTGAGAGTCTTCATTGAGGCCACGCTCGCTAGTTGCATTCTCGAGCAATGTATACAGATCCAGTCCTGTTGACCGTTCTTCCTTTTTTTTCATCGGCTGACGGATTTTTATATTTTGATACACTTCCACATTTGAAGCTCATCTAGTTTTTTCATTTCTCAAGTGAATTTTATTAGCCAATTTCACTACACTTTCCTTCCTACCTTGTGTTTCCTCTTAAACAAGGTCTGAAATGATATATGGCCTTCTCCACCTCCTCCTTTGTGCATAGGTATTCTCCCAAGCACCTTCTGCTGTAAAAACGTTTCCTCCACCGATCCATCCAAATAAATTTGTACCAGGGGAATTTCTATTGGTTATATCATTGTTTGCTGCATTGTGAGGTTTTGGAAGCCTTTCAAGAAGTCCATTGTGCCATTAAAATCGATTCAATCACTATTGGATATTTACACTGTCGCCAAAAATTTGAACCCTTCCCCAAACTTGACTCAAAAATATGAGCATGAATCATCATTAAATTGTAACGGGGTATCGACACCACCGTCTTAGAATCCTTCAGCCTTATCAGTTCGCACCTATCAAACTAAACTGTATAATGCATGATCTTGTTTGAAGGATCTATGTCTAATCGGTTAAAAACTGCATTCAGAAAATCATTTCACTTTATGTGTGTCTTTACGGTAGCCTGATAAATAATATACATAATTCACACGCATGAAAATGAGATCCATTGAATGCATCTTATTCTTCCTACCCCATCAGGACATGTAAGACAGTATTGTTTATTCATCTACACGAATGTGATGACTATTAAAATAGAGGTGTGAAGAGTCATGACTTTTTATTTTAACACATTCAAAACAGCTGATGAATCAAAATCTCCATCTGTTGCAACTGACGAATCAGCTATTGGAAGAAATCAAAACATTTCCTCCAACATATAGTCCATCTGGCGCAACAGATAATCCATATGTTGCAACAGATGGTAAATTTGTTGCGATAGACTAGACTTATTTTTTTATTCATCTACACGGATGTGATTACTTCTTGGTAAAAATGATTGTTTTAATTTAGTATTCCTATTTATAAAATCATGAGAATTTTATTATATTCTTTCAAGATTACCCCTATTATTAAATGACTACATAAAGTATATTATTCACATTTATACTTTCAAATCATAATTAATACGGCTAATTTGGTAAAAATAATCACCTAATTTATATTTTTATTAATTGGCGTGCCAAGCCTATAGGGCCCAACTAATATGAAATGGAAGAACTATTAAAAAGAGGTGAAGAGTCGCGACTTTTTATCTAACACACTCAAAATAGCTAATGAACCGAATACTCCATCTATTGAAACTAAAACTGATGAATCATCTGTTAGAAGATATCAAAACATCTCCTCCAACATATATTGTCCATCTGTCGTAACAGATAATACATAAGTTGCATCAGATGTCTTATCTGTTGCATATACAAACCATCTAATGCAACAGATGGTAAATCTATTTTGACAGTCGTCTGTTGCACATTCAATCCATTTGTTGCAACAGATGCTAAATTTGTTAAAAATATTGGATGATCTATTGCAACAACTCAATAATAACAGCTTTTATCGGGTCTCAAACCGCTATGAAAAGGTGAGAAGTGATTAATATAAAAGAAAAAGTCACGACTTTTCACAGAAAACAAAATGCCACCAGTTTGAATGTAATTAATACAATGGAGCTGAACAGTCCTGCCTTTTGGCCTAACACGTCCAGATTCAATCCTCTATAAATAGGTCCCTCCTTAATCTTTATTCAACTCTATTTATTTCCTGTATTTTTTTTCTTTCGTGTGACATCTTCAACCACTTCTCTTCAAAGAGTATATTACTTTCTCATTGAGGTAAGTTTTTTTCTAATGTAAATTTACCAGTTGGTCGTATACGTTGTATTACATTTTGGACCTTTTTCTTTACATTTGTCGATTCATGCATGTTCTAGATATGGTTGATCCTTTTCTGGACATTGCTAGTCTACATGACACAGTGCGGAAACTTCAAAGGTAGGTTAATCACCTACAGAGCGAGTTGGTCGTTGTGAGAGCGATAATGTTCAGAGAGATGTAGAGGCTGATGAGAGCCCTACTGTTGCGAGTTGATTGGCCAGCTATCATTAATGATGATGATGACAATAATAATAATTAGAATGTGCTTTTCCCTTTAGCGTATGTATTTTAATTTTTCTAAATTGGATCTATACCTAATGTATTTTATTTTTTATTTGTTGAAAATTTTACTTTTAGTCTGACTTTGGCGTTTTAATTCTTATTCAATTTTCATTCTGTCTATTTCTTCTAATCTAATCATGTTAACATGTCAATGGTTGGAGGCAATGTTGAATCCAATAGCACTAGCAATTTTGGCTTTTGAGTTCTTTCACCAAATGGACCATGTGTTGGAACGATTGGTCATCTGTTGGTGTAACACCCTAATTTTCTAAATCAGAATGCTACATGGTGCTCACGACCCCGAGGGACCACAAGCTAACCCATGACTGATATTTGTACCTGTACACTGCATATATAATGTAATAATGTGGAAAACATGAACATGTAGGCCATAAGGTTCAACTGAATAAAGAATCTGTGAAAACATAACATCCATATAGGTGAAAGATACCCAAAACAATTGAAAACTAAATCAAATCTAGACATAAGTCTGAATACTAAATCCGAAAGCCTCTAAGTACTGTCTGAATAAGGAGTTGAAGGAATATGTCTCCAACTAACTCCGTAAACTGATAACGGACTAAAATAATAATGAATAAATCAAATCATATTGTCCTCGAATGAAGAGGACTCACTGAATCTCTGTGACTGAAAATGCTACTGCTACTACTGATCTGGACCTCGTGTCTCTGAACCTATGGTGTAACATGAAAAGAAAGCACCGTAGCACAAATACGTCAGTACGAGGGAATGTATTGAGTATACCAGTGAGGTAGGCTAAATATAAACAGGGTTTACATGCATGAACAATGCTAACTATCTGACTGATATGAACGTAGGAGTACAAACATGCATACATAGTAACTGAAATCGTGGGTGCATGATAGCTAGTTCTATATGCTAATACATGGTTTACTGAACGCTAACATGACTGATACTGAAATTCTGATAACATGGGCGACTGTATCTGACAATCCTGAATCTGATGGAACTATCTAAGTTCCATACTGTAACTGAGTCTGACCGTATCTAATAGTCCTGATATACTGAAATCTGAAGACCTATCTGAGTTCTTTTACAGAGACTGATTCTGAATCTGTGGGAGGTAGTTGTTTAACTGACATACCCTAATAATTAATATAGCTAAGTTGGGGTCCAATCTCTGCCCCGACTGGAGGGGTGTCAAGACAGCGCCACTGGTAAGGACAGTTATGGGTGACCCTTAGCTGGCAGGTATTTGAAAGGAGAATGGTGGGAACCCTAAACTGGCAGGTTAAGCCACTTTATACACCCTAATCTGACAGGCTAAGATGTCTCAACCTACGCTAGCTACGTAGTTCTAGAATACAAGGATGACTGATAAAAATCACACCCTAAACTGATAGGTGAGTCTCGTCCTTGGGTTCACTCAGTGCTAACTTATACTCCCATCTTAAGAGACTAAACATGATTCAACTGACTGTACATAGACATATTAACTAACTTCTATTGACTGATAAAGTAGTACTATTATCTGAGAGTTAACTGAGATCATGAGATTTCTGAGGTTTCTTGAGTCACATGACTGACTGAGTTCTATAGATTATAGCTTAACTGAGATTATCGTGACAACATGACATGGCTCTAGGCACACATCTATTTTTTTTAGGTACGAATACCCCCAGGACTTGATAGAAGGAAACTGACACACATGACATGACTTGATCACAAGATTTGAGTCCACAATTCATAATATCATAAGTAGGGGATATCATATTTCATATTGTTATTCAACATCTTAAACATTGTAGGGAAAAGCATGGGATTCATACTTAAGTATATAGCTAACATAGACTTGTCATTTAGACATCATAGAACCATACAAACATGAATTTCTAGCATCCTAAGCATATTATCAAACACCCTGCATGCATTCTTTAAGGCATAGGTGAGTTTCATACTTGCACCATATTAAACCACCTAAAGTTTATGGTTTTCAATTAACAAACATATATATTCCATGAAAATACCTTTAGACATCACATTGAAACTTAAACAACAACCGTCAACATGTACATACTCATATCACCACAAAAAATTTACAAAATAATATTTAATACATGGTTCTTGAGCTCTATGAACGGATTGGATCTATAGATGAACACTACGCATACCTTAGAAAGGAAACCTTAATGATTTGCTGAAGAGTTCTTGGATTTGGAAACTTAATTATCAATTATCTTGGAAAAAGGCTTGAATCTTGCTTTTGAGAGATAAGTTTGATGGAAACCCTAATCTTCTAGTTGAGAGCGTAAGAGAGGGTTTTTAAGATGCTTAATTGAAGAAAAAAATAGGAAAAATTCTGCCTTTTTAGGGTTATAAGTCGTGGAAGGTGAAGGAAATGACCAAAATACCCTTATGAAATAAATTCTCAGTTGCTGAAAAATCATAGCTAACAACCTTCGTGATAAGGCACCACAAATGTGATAAGCTATCACAAATGTCATCACTTAGGAGCTGGTTTCAGCCTAAGGCTAACGACCTTCATGATAGGGCGTCACAAATATGGTAAGCTATCACGAATGTCGTCACTTAGGAGCTGGTTTCTGCCTAAGGCTGACACCTTCGTGATAGGGCATCACAAATGTGGTAAGCTATCACGAATTTCGTTACTTAGGATCTGGTTTCTACCTAAGGCTGATGACCTTCGTGATAGGTCATCACAAATGTGGTACACTACCACGAATGTCATCACACTGTTTCCAACCTGACATGCTGAGTAAAATAGGAATAACTCTTTGCTCTGATATCGGATTTAGGAAAAATTGGTATCGTTGGAAAGATAATTCAATTATCTATATGTTGATAGGTGATTACCACAAAAATTCCAAGTATAATGAGATTTATGCTCATTTGAAGTTGACTATACTAATATCCTTCTCAAGAATTCAATCGGTAAGGAATGTTTTGATTCGTCTGATAGCTGGGAGTTATTTGAAGCCTTAATATACATCTAACCTACTCATAAAATTATAAAATAACCATGATGTACTACACATGAGCTTGGTACATGGCTCTAATATTGGTTTGGATTTTTTTTGGGGTATTACAATATCTCCCCCTTAGAAACATTCGTCCTCGAATGATGACTGCTTGAGAGGGGAGAAAAGATAAAATGATGCATACACTGATCATGCTCAACTGGAACATGATTTTAGGACTAAATTGAATTCTAAACTAAATATACCTCAACCGAACATGCATATTTGATGCATGACTGATAAGCTGAACTCATAAATGCATGATAAGCTATGCATTGATACTTGATACCAATTTTATACTGGAATTTTGAACATGTAACTGAATAAGTTTAAGGAAAATGTTTACCTTGAGCTAAGTCTGAATTGCAGAGAAAAGATGAAGGTACTTGGTTTGCATGTCTGCTTCTGCTTCCCAAGTAGCTCCTTCCATAGAATGATTCCGCCAAAGAACCTTGATTAGAGGGACTTCTTTGTTCCTCAGCCTACGAGTCTAATAGTCGAGGATTTCAACTAGAATATCTTCATAAGAGAGGCTATTCTAAATGTCAATGCTCTGAATAGGGACTACAACTGCTGGGTCACCTATGCACTTCTTGACCAAAGAACATGGAAAACTAGATGAACTGAGGCTAGATCTAAAAGCAATTCGAAATCATAGGCTACCTTGCCGAAGCGACTGAGAATCCTGAAAGGACCGACATATCGGGGACTGAGATTTCCCTTCTTGCCGAATCTCTTCACTCCCTTTATGGGAGAGATATTGAGATAGACATAGTGATCGACCTCGAATTCAAGATCCTTTCTACGAACATCCGCATAAGACTCTGAGCAGCCTGGAGTCTTTCTCTGATCAACTGAACTATCTCTAAGGCATTGAATACTAAGTTAGGCCCTATGATTGTGGTCTCACTAACTTCGAACCAACCGATCAGAGACCTACATATCCTACCATAGAGAGCTTCGAATGGAGTCATCTGAATACTGGAGTGATAGCTGTTATTGTATGCAAACTCAATCAAAGGCAAGTGGTCATCCCAGCTTCCCTTCAAATCAGTTGCACACACCCTTAGTATATCTTCTAGAGTCTGAATGGTCCTTTCTGCTTGACCATCTGTCTGAGGATGAAACGCTGTACTGGGATAAACTTGGGTACCAAGACCCTTTTGGAACGCATTCTAGAAGTGAGAGGTAAACTGGGTACCTCTTTCTAATATGATAGATAGTGGAACACTGTGTAATCTAACCAACTCCCTGATATAGAGTTTGGCCTAATCCTTGGCTAAGTAAGAGGTACGAAATGGAAGGAAATGAGCTGACTTGTTCATTCTGTCTACAATGACCCAAACTAAATTATGTTGATGACGTGCTCTAGGCAAACCCGTCACGAAGTCCATGTTCACTTCTTCCTACTTCCAAGTAGGAATAGTGAACTCCTGCCATGAACCACTAGGTTTCTGATGCTCTATCTTAACCTGCTGATATGTAGAGCACTTAGCCATAAACTCTGCAATGTCCCTCTTTATCCCACTCCACCAATAGATCTCCTGCAAATCATTGTACATCTTAGTGGCCCCTGGATGAATAGAGTATCATGCACCATGCGCTTCTGCAATAATTCGCTGCCTCAAGTCATCTACACTGGAAAAACACAGACGACCCTGACAACGAAGAACACCATCTCCCCCTTGGGAGAAAACCTCTACTTCCTGACTTTGAAATGACTCTTTTATCTTGACAAGGATAGGATCCCTGTCTTTCTTATCTTTCACCTCAGAAACTAGAGATGACTCTGAACTACTCTGAATACATACATCGCCCTCTGAAGAATCGACTAAGTGACTGTCTAGTCTGGCAAGTTGATGAATCTCCTGAGCTACTTTCTTCTTACTATCCTCAAAATGGGAAACACTACCCATAGACAGTCTACTGAGTGTGTCGTCCACTACATTGGCCTTGCCAGGATGATAAAGGACACTCATGTCATAATTCTTCAAGAGCTCTAACAACCTTCTTTAACAAAGATTGAGATCTTTTTGGGAAAAGACATACTGAAGGCTCTTATGATCTGTGAAGATGTCTACATGAACACCGTATAGATAATGCCTCCAAATCTTTAAGGCAAAGACAACTACTGCCAACTTAAGGTCATGAGTAGGATAATTCTTCTCATGGAGCTTTAACTATCTAAAGGTGTAGGCTATGACTCTACCATGCTGCATGAGGACACAACCTAAACCTACTCTGAATGCATCATAATATACTACGAATCCATTAGAACCATCGGGAAGTTCTAAAATTGGAGCTGAGGTGAGTCGAGTCTTCAACTCCTGAAAACTCTTCTCGCAAGGTTCTGACCACTAAAACTTGACCTTCTTTTGAGTCAATCTGGAAATAGGAGATGCAATAGAAGAAAATCCCTCAACAAACCATCGGTAATAGCAAGCTAAACCCAAGAGACTCCTGATATCTGATGGAGAGACAGGGCGAGGCCAGTTTCTTACTGCTTTGATTTTCTGAGAATCTACTCTAATGCCATAATTAAAAATAATGTGGCCAAGGAATGCTAATGATCTTATCCAAAATTTGTACTTACTGAACTTGGAGAACAACTGGTTATCCCTGAGAGTCTGAAGAACAATTATGAGATGGTCTGAATGATCACGCTCTGTGCGGGAATAGACCAGAATATCATCTATGAAGACTATGATGAATGTGTCCAAGTACTGCTTGAACACCCGGTTCATCAAGACCATGAAAGCTACAGCGGCATTGGTAAGACCAAAGGACATGACTAGAAATTCAAAGTGACCATACCGAGTACAAAAAGTTGTCTTCGGAATGTCACATTCTCTAACTCTGAGCTGATGATAGCCTGATCTGAGGTCTATCTTGGAGAAATAACAGGCACCTTGAAGTTGGTCAAACAAGTCATCTATCTTAGGCAACAGATACTTGTTCTTGACCGTGACTTTGTTGAGCTAACGGTAATCAATACACATTCTGAGAGAATCATCTTTCTTGCGCATAAATAAACCTGGCGCACCCCATGGGGATACACTGGGCCTGATGAATCCATTATCTAAGAGATCCTTCAACTGATCTTTCAGTTACTTAAGTTCTGTTGGAGCCATTCTGTATGGCGGAATAGAAATAGGTTGAGTATCTGGAAGAAGGTCTATACCGAAGTCTATTTCCCTTTCAGGAGAAATACCTGGAAGATCTTCGAAAAATATGTCTGAATATTCATTAACCACTGGGACTAATTCGAGACTGGGAGATTCAGAACTAGAATCCTTAACATGCATGAGATGATACGCATACCCCTTAGAAATCATTTTCCTTGCCCGAAGGTAGGAAATAAGTTGACCCCTGAAAGACGAAGTGCTACCCTTCCACTCTAGGATGGGCTCATTCGGGAACTGAAACTAAACTATCCTATTTCTGTAGTCGACTGTGGCATAGCAGGAATGAAGTCAATCCATATCGAAAATGACATCAAAATCAGTCATCTCTAACTCGACTAAATCTGTTGGTGTGGATTAGATTGAGAGACTGACTTAAAATTATGCTTACTATCACGACATAAGAACTGAAGAAAGGGAATTGTTCATAAAACATCTCATATCCTCCTGTACATAAATGTGGCATGCAATACACCTATGTACAAGACTCTACTATATAGGGCTTTCAGACTTCCTAGGACTCTATTGAACCTTAGGCTCTGATACCAGGTTTGTAACACCCCAATTTTCTGAATCGAAATGCTACACGGTGCTTATGAACCCAAAGGACCACAAGCTAACCCATGACTTATATCTGTACCTGTACACTGCATATATAACGTAATAATGCAGAAAACATAAACATGTAGACCATAAGGTTCAACTGAATAAAAGAAATCTATCAAAACATAATATCCATATAGGTGAAAGATACCTAAAACAACTGAAAACTGAATCAAATCTAGACATAAGTCTAAATACTGAATTTGAAAGCCTCTAAGTACTGTCTGAATAAGGAGTTGAAGAAATATGTCTCCAACTAACTCTGTAAACTGATAACGGACTAAAATAATAATGAATAAATCAAATCATATTGTCCTCGAATGAAGAGGACTCACTGAATATCTGCGACTGGAAATGCTACTGCTACTACTGATTTAGAGCTCGTGTCTCTGAACCTATGGTGTAACATAAAAAGAAAGCACCATAGCACAAATGCGTCAGTACGAGGGAATGTACTGAGTATACGAGTGAGGTAGGCTAAATATAAACAGATTTTACATGCATGAACAATGCTAACTATCTGACTAATATGAATGTAAGAGTACAAACATGCATACATAGTAACAGAAATTGTGGGTACATGATTGCTAGTCCTATATGCTAATACATGGTTTACTGAAGGCTAACATGACTGATACTGAAATTCTGATAACATGAGTGACTTTATCAGACAATCTTGAATCTGATAGAACTATCTGAGTTCTGTACGGTAACTGAGTCTGACTGTATCTCACAGTCCTGATATACTGAAATTGGAAGACCTATCTGAGTTCTTTTATTGAGAGTGATTCTGAAACTGTGGGAGGTAGCTGTTTAACTGATATGCCCCAATAACACATATAGCTAAGTTGAAGTCCAATCTCTACCCCGACTGGAGGGGTGTCAATACCGCGCCATGGGTAAGAACAGTTGTGGGTGACCCTTAGCTGGTAGGTATTCGAAAGGAGAACGGTGGGAATCCTAAACTGACAGGTTAAGCCACATCATCAACCCTAATCTGACAGGCTAAGATGTCTCAACCTATGCTATCTACATAGTTTTGGAAAACAAGGATGACTACTAAGAATCACACCCTAAATTGATAGGTGAGTCCTCATCCTTGGGTTCACTCGGTGCTAACTTCTACTCCCATCTGAAGAGACTAAACATGATCCAACTGACTGTACATGGATAGATTAACTGACTTCGGTTGACTGACGAAGTAGTAATATTATCTGAGAATTAACTGAGATCATGAGATTTCTAAGGTTTTCTTGAGTCACATGACTGACTGAGTTCTATAGATTATAGCTCGACTGAGATTATCATGACAACATGACATGGCTCTAGGTACACATCTATTTTTTTTGGGTATGAATACCCCCCAGGACTTGATAGAAAAAAACTGACACACATGACATGACTTGATCACGAGATTTGAGTCCACAATTCATAATATCATAAGTAGGGGATATCATATTTCATATAGTTATTCAATACCTTAAATATTGTAGGGAATGCATGGATATATTTTGTGTACATATTGTATATCTCCATTATCTTACATGCTTCATACAACCACAACAGCAATACCTGAAAAGCATGGGATTCATATTGAAGTATATAACTAACATGAACTTGTCATTTAGACATCATAGAACCATACAAACATGAATTTCTAGCATCCTAAGCATTTTATTAAACACCTTGCATGCATTCTTTAAGGCATAGGTGAGTTTCATACTTGCACCATATTAAACCACCTAAAGTTCATGGTTTTCAATTAACAAACATATATATTCCATGAAAACACCTTTAGACATCACATTGAAACTTAAACAACAATTGTCAATATGTACATACTCATATCACCACAAAAATTTTACAAAATAATATTTAAAACATGGTTCTTGAGCTCTATGAACGGATTGGATCCATAGATGAACACTACGTATACCTTAGAAAGGAAACCTTGATGATTTGCTGGAGAGTTCTTGGATTTGGGAAACTTAATTCTCAATTATCTTGGAAAAAGGCTTGAATCTTGCTTTTGAGAGATAAGTTTGATGAAAACACAAATCTTGTGGTTGAGAGCATAAAAGAGGGTTTTTAAGATGCTTAACTGAAGAAAAAAATGAGAAAAATTATGCCTCTTTAGGGTTATAAGTCGTGGAAGGTGAAGGAAATGATCAAAATACCCTTATGAAATAAATTCCCAGTTGCTGAAAAATCATAGCTGACGACCTTCGTGATAGGGCGTCATAAATGTGATAAGCTATCATGGATATTGTCACTTAAGAGCTGGTTTCTGCCTAAGGCTGACAACCTTCGTGATAGGGCGTGTGGTAAGCTGTCACAAATGTCGTCACTTAGGAGATGGTTTCTACCTAAGGCTGACGACCTTCCTGATAGGTCGTCACTAATGTGGTAAGCTACCTCGAATGTCGTCACACAGTTTCCAGCCTGACATGCTGAGTAAAATAGGAATAACTCTTTGCTCCGATATCGAATTTAGGAGAAATTGCTATAGTTGGAAAGATAATTCAATTATCTATCTTTTTTATAGGTCATGAGCTCAAATATTCCAAGTATAATGTGATATATGATCATTTTAAGTTGACTATACCAATATCCTTCTCAAGAATTCAATCGGTAAGGAATGTTTTGATTCGTCTGATAGCTGGGAGTTTTTGAAGCCTTAATATACATCTAACCTACTCATAAAACTATAAAAGAGCCATGATGTACTATGCATGAGCTTGGTACATGGATCCAATATTGGTTTGGATTTTTTTGGGGTATTACAGTTGGATTTTAACAGATTATCCATCTATTTCGACAAATTTGTCATCTGTTGGAGGAAAGCATTAAAGTTGTTTGTACAACTATTGAGAATAATTGTGGTCTGCTGTATTATTTAGTTCATGTTTTGCCTCTTTTTATTGATGCACAAGTTATTTAAAAAAAAGATATTTTATATATAATAAATGATGACATAAGGTTCACAACAATGAGTTAAATATATAAAAGTCCACAACAATCAAACAAACAACAACACAAGTTTCTACAATTACAACGATCATAGTGGATTATGATTCGGGCATGTAGTTCTTTTGTGGCCAGGGCACTTACATATGAAGCACTTGTTTCTTCTTGATGAAAATGATTCTCCAACTCCACGTATCGTTTTATATGGCTTTCTTCCCGGTTTGATAGTGCTCAGGTAAATATATGTAGGAGGTATTAATCTCCCCATAAGCTCTACTGGAACAACCCAAGATTCTTTGGGAGGCACCAGAGTAATATGCCCACTATATGCCATTTCAAATTTTTCCACTGAATAATATTGAGAGGAGTGCTCGTAAACTTTAGGTCCATATTTATGGTCGTATTGAGCTCGAAGGGCTGTCATAGCATGTTTACAAGGTATTTTATCCAAGTTAAAAAGTCTACACGAACAAGATCTTGTTTGAAGATCGACCGTGGCTGCATCACCATGACCGGTGATACGAAATTTGTAATCTGTTATTTTATGAGAGAATAACCTATTCCCCAAATAGATGTTCGTTGATATTTTCTTTTTGATTTTGAGAATAAATCAGGTTCTTATTTCTGGGCACTTGAACTGCACACGCTTTTCGTTAAAAAAACCGCTATACCTCTTGCTTATTTTTTCAAATATAGCCTTGATGGGAAATTCTTTTTCATCTCCAAATAATGAATTCACCGATTCAGCTACGTTTGATGTCATAATATTGTACCTATAGAAAATAATCACTTAGTACGACATCATACTAAACTTGTAAATCAAACAAGATATTAAATTTATAAGAATGTACCTATTTGCTGGACAGAATGCCCAGCTCCATCTCTCGAAACCGATACGTGCTAGAAATTCTGCTACCTTGGGATTTACATCCGCTATTTGATTGAAACTATCTAAAAACTCCTTTCTACTATATGCTTTAGCTGCTTTATAAAAAAGGGTGAAGACCCTTTCGTTGTGATAGTTGTTTCGAATGTTCTCTCCAAGATGCCTAATGCAACAACCAAAGTAAGCTGAAGTAAAGAAAAGTGAACCCATCTTTGGAATACTTGGATGCCCATTTGATACAAAACATAACTCTTCGGTATCTTCGATGCAGCGCCGCATTTGTTCAAAAAAAAAACCATAAGAGGCATCACATTCCTTGTTCGCTACACAAAAAGCGACAGAAAAGATGTTATTCTCCGCATCCTATGCCACCGTCGCTAGCAGAACTCCATTATACCTGCTCCTCAAAAAGGTACCTTCGAAAGCTATGCCTTTTCTTAAATTTCAAAAACCTTGAATACAAGCACCATAAGATACGAAAAAGTACTTGAATCTTTTATTTTCATCCAGATGCAATGTCGTCTTACTTTCAGGATTTGTGAACTCAATCATGTAATGGTAAGTATCTAAGACTTCATACCTATGCTCGAGTGTCCCCCAAACTAGGTCCTTAGCAATCCCCATGGCCGTATATACCTTCCAAAAACTGACCAGGACACCTAAATCCGTAAGGAGTTGATTGGCAATAAGCCTTGTTGAAGGGCCTTTGTCATCGAAAAAACTACTCCTGAAATATTCATCGAGGACCTTTGTCGTGGCATGAGGATTTTGGACAGAGATGTGCTCCGAACCACATGTGTGATGCTTTTCATATTTATGAATGACGAATCTGTCAGAACTTGCATACTTCACCACTCTCAACCAGCACTTGTAGTTTGAATTAGCACATTTGAAGCAAAATACACTACTAGAATTAATCACCTTCTTTATTCTGAAATCTTTTTTCAAGCAAGAAATAAACAAAGTGTTAGATAGTTCATTCTTGTCCTTGAATGAAATTCCAATAAAAAAGTCGGTCCTGTCATTTTGAAGATTTCTAGACTATGTCGATTGAGAAGAACTGCACATCATATTGGTCGCATCAATGGGTGTAGGTGTTTGATCATCATCTGGAATATTCATGTCTAGATTATCCAACCTATCATCAAAGAAGTCTTCTTTTTCTTCTACTTCTTCTATGTTCTGGTTCTCATTCTCTATCGTCTTTTCAACAATGTACACCCTTAACACCGGCTTGGTTGAATCACTTAGATAAGCACACAACCGAACCTGATCGGTTATCTTAAAAGGCAGTACCCTCTGATTTTCAAAGGAGTTGTGCATGTAGCTGATGGACAATTCTTCTGGTTAATAATTAAGTTCACAAAAGTTGATGATTAAGTTCACAAAATCATCATACGAAATATCACTTTGGACTGTCATAGCTATCACCTCTAGTATTTCACCCTCCTACCAACGCCATACGTATGGATTGCTCTTCTCGACACATTGACCATGACAATCCATCCCTATTGTTATTGATCCCCTCCATTAGTGGTACCTAAATAAAGTCATTTGTTAAAACAAGTTGATAGTGATTTCATAGTGCCGTGAATCAATCCCAACAGATGTGTTATCTATTGCAATAGGTAAGTGATGAGTCGCAATAGATTCTTACCTGTTAGGATTCATGTTACGCTCTTGAATATCTTTTGCAGCAGATGAAGCGCCTGTTGAGATTGATGTTACAACTAAATCACCTTTGAAGCTGATTCCAATAGATGAGTGACAACAGATAATTAACCTGTTGCGACAGATGACTTACCTATTGCAACAGGTTATTAATCTGTTGTAACAGATATTGGAATTGAGTTCAAGTTTTGTTGCAACAGGTAACTAATCCGTTGCAACAGATATGTCAATTGTTGCAACAGATGACCCATCTGTTTAAACATGAATCCAACATATCAATCTTCTTTTAAAACAAACATCTCATATGTTGCAACAGATGATTTATCTGTTTAAACAGATGGATCTTATATTGAATTCATCATTGGGTTCTATCTATTGTTGAAAAACAACAACACAATAGCAGTTACCCAGATGGCAAATTCTACTAAAAATCACAATTTGACTTACCAACGTCTCCAATGAAGTAATGCTAAAGTGGAAAGTGATGTTTGAAACAAAATTTGACCTAAGAAATTGGTCAAATAGCAACAGTAGAGGTAATAACAACAATAATAAATGATCAACGAGAACAAGATGAAGATGATAATGAAGTAGAAAATAATGGTAATGAAGCAGAAGATGATGAATGAAGCAATAGCAACAATGAACAACAAAAATTGCTAAGAGAGAGAAAACAACAATGGGTGAGGAGAGAGAAAAGCATTTTTTCCTCCGTTTTCCGTTATATAGGCTAACATTTGGATCAAAGTATAAATTTAAAAATTTGTGGGTTATTTTCAAACCTCCCCAACTTTCTTAATCCATAATAAAGTAATTCTCACCTCCACCTAATAATTAAGAATTGTGTCACCTACACCTCATTTTAAAACTCTTTTGTCACCTGTGGCCCAATGGTGAATATTTTCTATTAAGTACTGCCCATCAAAATAAAGTCATAATTAAGGATACATTCCATACATTTTCATTAAATGAACATCAAATATTTAAAAAAAAAATCAAAAGTCACAAATCTGAAGGCAAAAATTAAAGATTATCCCTAAAAAAGGCACTCCGTGCATAAACTTATAGATTTGGGTTATAGGGACATTGTGCGGATGTTATACTCCCTTCGTCTATCTTTGCTTATCAATTATATTAAAAGTGGATATTTAATAATATTTATCTATTTTTAAAAAATCAATAAATAATCTGTTCATTTTTTTTCATTTTACTAGCAATTAATTATAGTTGTTACTCAATGCAATTGAATTAATTATATTCAAAGAGTGATACGATAGAACTATTCTTATCATTTATTTATTTTATTTTATTTTATGTGTCATACTTTGACCGAACACAATATTTAAGAAATAAGAAAAGACTTGATGATTTTTATCAAATTTTCTTTATTAAAAAATATACCACTACTATTTTTAATTAAGTGAGATCTTATAAGTGACACCAATAAAGGTAACGTGAAATTATGTCTTTAAATATTTATCAAATAAAGAAAGGTGATATTATTTTTGGGATGGATAAAAAAATGAAGACAAATAAAATAGGACGGAGGAAGTACTATTTTTTAATGAGGGTGTCAAGTAGTGATCTAGTGGACGACTATTGATGGAAGGAGTAAATGGACTAAAGCTTTTTAAAAAAAAAAATCACAAAATCACAATTTAAGATATCTAAATTATTAAAAATTCCTTCACTTAATAAAAATTATAAATATCCCTAATTTTTCTTTCTCTCTCTAGAAGAGTCTGATACATCACAACCCCCTCTCCTTTTTTCGATTGCTCCTATTTAATAGCTCAAATATCTACTAATTAGCAGATATTTGAATTTTCCTCAATCCACCCGAATTCACCTCGCTTCATCTTCAATTTCTCAATCTCCATAGACTGAAAAAGCAAGATATAGATAGCCACCTCCCAAATAAGATGCAATAGTTTTTTCAATCACCACCATTACGACACCACCACCATCAATAATTTTTTCATCTTTTTTCTCCACCAACTTTTATTCATCCAATTTCACCATCAACAACTTCTACAATATCCAAATAACCATAACACCACGAGATCATCATCATCAATGGTGGAAATTGATTCAGCTTTCAATGCCACAAGGCGGAAGAGAGTAGATACATTGTAATCAGATACATTGAACTTGAGATTTATTCAAAAGCGATACATTATAATGATGGACCTGTTTGAAAATATGGCAAAAATTATGTATAGACTTACGTATAGGAATGAGATCTGTGTTGCTGATACATAAAAATTATGTATCAATTGCAGTGATTTTGTGCATTTCGATGGAAAAGAGAAAATTATTATATCTCTTTTTACATTGACGCTGTTACATAAGGATAATTTTGAATCTCTTGTTATTTTTAGTCAGTTATAAATGCATAATTATGTATATGTTGTTATTTTTAGACAGTTACATATGCATAATTTTGTATCGCTCGTTAATTTTAATCTGTCAAATATGCAAAATTATGTATCTCTCATTAATTTTAATTACATGGGAAAAATTATGTATCTATTGTTATTTTTAATTTTGTTACATATGTTTTTTTGTATGTCTTATCATTTAATTTTTTTACAGGTGAAGACATTTGTATTTATTATTTTTAGTTCTGTTATACTGCAATTTTCTTGTATCGTTTGTCTTTAACATTAGAAAATTATTTATCACATAAATGATTTAGCTTATTAATAGACGATAAATTATGCAAAAATTGTGGTCTATTTATTGCTTTGTTCGCTGAGTTTTTAAGTGATGGACTACAAGTATCATATTCTGGTATTGATATTGAATTCCTTTGAATGAGATATACTTTGATCTTGTATAATTATGGACATGCCAAGGCTGAGAATGGCTATAATAGTGACCATGAAGATCCACCAAGACCTAAACCCGACTTCATTACTCCAGATGAAAACAAAGTGATTTTAATTGAGTTGATTAGTCCTATTGTTTTAGGTACAAATATGCAAACACTTTTAGGTATTTCTCTAAATAAATCGGTGACTGATTTTTGTTGTTGATCAAATTATGTTTTTATGAATTCTTCCTGTTCTATTAAGTGTTTTATAATATGTCCAGATATACAATAAACATACATGAGATACACAATGAATAAACAAGAGATACAATTTCTTTTCTAATACATTAAACACTAGATACATCTGATTAATATATATCTCATCAATTATTGTATGGATTAATTGAATCAAATTTATTTTAACATACAAGAGATACTTAATGAATAAATAAGAGATAAAATAGTCATATTCCAACAAATATTATTCAACAAAGTTTGAAAAGTAATAATAATTTTATCATTGATTAATCCAACAACAAAAAAAAATGAATAACTATATGCTTATATCAACTACATGATAATACTCGGAGCAATAGAGTTTCATGTCAACTATATGCTTGCTTTTTGGAATTGCCATGGTGTGTTGATATGTTATTTCCTCCAATTAAAATATCTCACAACTTCATGCTTTTCTATCTAGACATACAATGCATTTTCCCCCTTCATCATAAACAAAGTACACATAAGGCGATAATGTCCTAACCTCTAAAAAAAAATATATATGTTCAATCAAAGTTGTTATGTATCTCTTATTATCAATAGATGTATCTCTTATGATCACAAATATATATATGTATATATATCTTGTATATTTTAACAAATAACTATCTCTCATAAATCAAAAACTTACAGCAGATGCAAAAATATCCAATATAAAAAGACCTCTAATAAGATGTATTCTATCGGAGTCAATAATATTGTAGGATAAGTAAACAAACTAACTAACCATTAATCAAAAAGATTTTTCGTATTACCTGAAGTTTGTCTTTGCTTTTTCTGAAGTTAGTGTATTTTTTCTCGTTTCATTGATTTCAAGTTCTGCAGCAATGACAGAAATCAGCTTTTTATACGTTATGTTCTCCGACTACAATGTCATCACTAATATATACTTCATACTTTATATCAGTAACCCAAACATCGAAATAACGTAACAAAATTGAGATATTCATTGTCAATAATTGGATGAAAAAACTGGAAAAAAAATTGAAGGAGAAAGCAGGTTAATGTTTTTGAAACATGAATGAGGAAAAAGATGATTTTAAAATCAACAAAATAACTTGTTATGAATTTTTGAGAATTTTTTATTGTTTATTTAACGTTAAGTAGCGTCATTTACTCCTCATTAAATTCAATATTTGTTATTTTCTTTTTTAACGCTGCAAATCAGTTGTTAATTATGTATCAGACGTTTTATATCTCGTGTATCAGCATGTCTCTGAAAAATTAAAAAATTAAAATTTCATGTAATTTTTTCAAAAAATAGGATAACATGTTATTAGGAGCAAACATCAAGAAATTTTTGTAAGTTTTACTCTTTTTTTTCACTGTAACCTTGAATTTTGATTTTCCCTATTGCATAAAAATGGGTGATTTAATGTTAAAAGACTAGATATAGTGCAGACCAATACTTCTAATTCAATATATGACATATGTTGAGCATCATCACATAAATTAAAGTAGGAGTATTTTCTAAGGCCAAACACATCGACAGATATCTTGGCATGATCTTTCACTTTGGCTCCTAAAGTGAACGTTGTTCATTTTAAGCACCTCAACTAATATTTTGATGTGTCATTTTGACACTTTTTTTTGAGTCATCATTGTACGTGTGGTATACGCATTTTGAGCGAGTTTGAGGGATATTTTCATAA
Organism: Capsicum baccatum var. pendulum; assembly: GCA_030864225.1. Lineage (NCBI taxonomy): Eukaryota > Viridiplantae > Streptophyta > Magnoliopsida > Solanales > Solanaceae > Capsicum > Capsicum baccatum. The sequence goes on along the minus strand of CM061552.1, from coordinate 68,895,724 downwards.
ATTTTTTCTTTTTCTTTCTCCTACTTCCTCACTTTTTCTCCCATAACTTTTCACCATTTCTTCAATTAGAGTAAATACTTTTCTCAATATCTATAACTTTCCACCGTTTTATTTTTCTTCAGTTAAAGTAAATATTCTATTAAATATTGTAATTATCACCACTGTAGAAATTAATAAATTAATTCAACATGAAAAATTCTTCAACTTTCATTTTTTATTCTACATTTTCTTCATCATTGTACTTCTTTCGCATCTTATTCGTAGTAGAATTATTGTACTTCCCTTCCGACGAATTTGATCAAACTCAATGTCAATCGGTGTTGAAAGAGGTAAGGAATCTATCACAATCAAAAGCCCCAATTGTTTTAATTCCTTACTATTTCAATTTAAAATTTAGGGTTTCTATCTCTAAATTTTTGAATTCTGTGGAACATGCTATTTCGATGAAAAATTCTCAAAATTCCCATCAAGAACTGATGAAACAAGGTACTGAAATATTGAAAAATTAGAAGTCCCTTCAGAAACTAATCGTTCTTCATCCATGATTCTAAGTCTACTTTACCAACAACTTTGACCGAGAAAGTTGTTTCAGTCAATGTGAATCAAGTTGCACAATTATTTTCGACTGAAAATGATATGGAGAAGACGAATTTGAAAAATCCCCATCAAATTATCCCTAGAGCTTAATAAATTTGAATTTTAGGGTTTCGAACTCAAATTTGTCGAATTTAGTGAAAAATGAGAAATTGTGGGGTAATTTTCAGAATTCTCAGTCTGATTCAATGAAGCATATTGCTAGAAGTGTAGAAATGAAAAAGCGCGATCAAATGTACCTTCTAATCATATGTATTTGATTTTTGGGAATCTTGCTATTGAGAATTTGGTCATCATCCCTTAAATTTATGATACGTTTTAACAACTTTTGGTTGGATTATACTATCAATTTCATTTCTTTCTTGAAAATCAAATTAATTTTTTTAATTCATCATACAACACTAACTTGATTGAATTTGGCCGATGATTGAGTTTGGAGGGAAAGGTTAGAGAAACAATTTGGAGATGGTGTTGCGTAGCGAAGGAGGAGATGATTGGGGAGAGGGAGAGAGAGGCAATTACAGTGGACAATAATTTGGGGTAGGGTATTGGAGAAGATGACCTGGTAGAGGCGGGGTGGGGGTCACTTATTGAATAATTTTTTTATATTTAAATTAATTATTTAAAAAAATGAAAAAAATGATAAATGTCATCGTATTATTCGTCACTTTACATGTCAGTGGCGCATGTAATACACACACATTATATATTTTTATTGATTGTGCAAAAAGTGTCAAAATAACACACTAGAATACTAGTTGAGGTGCTTAAAATGAATAACATCGACTTTAGATATCAAAGTGAAAGTTCGTACAATATTTAGGTGTCTGACGATGTGGTCATTTTTTAAAAAATATCATTCAGAAAGAAACCTAAAGCTGAAAAAAATGAACCTTTATATATTAATATGACTAAAGAACAAATTAGTCAGTTTCTTTTTTCCTGTTGCCTTCGTGCAAAGTTACATTGAGTTAATAACACAAATGGTCACTCAACTTATAAATTTTCTCCCATAAATTCACTCAATTTTGATTCTTACTCCAAAAGTCACTCGAGAAAATTGAAGGAAAGGTGTCTTTTAAGTCTTGAATGAAGGATTGGTGACATTGACCAATTTAAAGGGTCAAACATAATTAGGAAACTTGATTGAGTTAATTGTGGACTTGATTAATATTTTAAAAACATTCTAATCTTTTCAAAAATACAAATCAACCCAACCTACACCCCTCTTCAATCCAAATCATCGATCGTCTCACTCCTCTCTTTCGACAGCTTCTCTCAACCAACAGTTCTGCAAATTTCTCCTTTCAATCTCCGGCGACTTCAATCTCTGACGATAAATAGTTGGCCTTCAAGTTTATTTTCGACTTCAATCGTCAATCGATGTGACAGTCTTGCTCTCCGATCATAACAGCTTTGAATTCTTCATTGTTTCTTTTCTTCTTTCCCAGGTAAAAAATTATGACCTTCGAATTCTTCATCTTTCCTTTTTTTCTTTCACAAGTAAAGAATTATGGCCTTAATAGTTTTGAATAAAATGAGGAACTTGAACCAACATCTCTTATAGTATTGATTAACAATTTTAATATTTGTTGCTTTAATTTAAAATGTGGTCTAAATAAAACCCTAATTTCTTGTATTTCTTCTCTTCTCTTTTCAAAGTGAATTATGATTTTTTGTTGTTTGTTGCATTTTTTTGAAGTTTGATTTTTGTTGTTTGTGTTTATACAAATAAAACAACGATTTTGGTGTTTTTTCACGTTGCACCCGTTGTTGGGTTGATTTGTTCTTGTTCTTGGTAAAAATGGTGATATTATTGTTGTTCTATTGAACAAAATCGTTCTACTATTTTTTTCTAATAGACTATCCATTTGGTGCAACATATTAACCATCTGATGCAACAGATTTAGCATATAATGCAACAGATCAACCATCTGATGCAATAAAGGAATCATCAAATTAAAATTCTGATGCAACAGATTAAGCATCTGATGTAATAAATTAACCATCTGATGTAACAGATTAATCATCTGATGCAACATAGGAACCATCAGATAAAAAATTTATTGCAACAAATTTAGCATATGATGCAACAGTTTAACCATTTGATGCAACAGATTTGCTAGCGGATGCTATAGAGGAACCATCGGACAAAAAATATAAACTAACAGATTAACCATCTGATGCAACGAAGGAAAAATATCTGATGCAACAGATGAACCTCCTGTTGGATAAAATCCTATCAATTCTTCTAACAGGACATATCCAAGACTTGATTTTTCCAACTAATCATTCATCTGTCGCGATAGACGACCTTTCTGTTGGAAGAAATCAAAATAATATTGACCATTGAAAACTGGTCAAACACATCACTCATATTTTGCAACAGATGTGTGACCTATTGCATAGACTATTCATCTTTCTCAATAGATAAGTGATATATTTTGTATTATCGTAATATATTACTCAGTCGTTACTACAGGTTAGTAACTGTTCCAATAGATCACTCATATGTTGCAACAAATATGTGATCTATTGCACAAACCATTTATATTTCTCAACAGATAAGTGATATATTTTGTATTATCGCAACAGATTACTCAGTCGTTGCTACAGGTTATTTAACTGTTCCAAAGGATCACTCATATGTTGCAACATATGTATGATCTATTGCACAGACCATTCAACTTTCTTAACATATGAGTGATATATTTTGTATTATTGCAACAGATTACTCATCCATTGCAATAGATTATTTAACTGTTCCAATAGATCACTCATATATTGAAATAGATATGTGATTTATTGTATAGACCATTAATCTGTCTTAAAAGATGAGTGATATGTTTTGTATTATTGCAATAGATTACTCATCCGTTGCAATAGGTTAGTTATGTGGTGCAACAGATATGTGATTTATTGTAACTGTCATTTTACTGTTTTGCATGTTAGATTTACTGTTATTCTTTTTTAATAATTCATTAATCAACTATAATATATTTTTTTATGTTCCTGTTAATTTTAGATAATATGGCTCCCAAAAGAATAGAAACTGAATTAAGTCCAAGTAAAGGAACAAGTGAAGCAGCTAGGCTACATCCACCACTCTATGAGCTTGCTTTACAAGCATTTTTTCAATCAGGAACAGAATATAATGAACACAGGGAAGAGGAATGTTTCAAAAGAGATGATCCAAATGCTAATAGCCCTTCCACCAAAGAGTTGGTCAAAACCTTCAACATTGATCGTTATCTTGTGAGAATACAGTGTGATGGTGCCATAGATTTAACGGGTGATTTCATGGTTAAGTCAGCTATGGAAAAATATTTCAACGCCTTCAGAAAAATACTTTGAGAATAAAAATTGAATGCTTATTTCAGGGACAGCTGCTTTGGAAAATATCTTGATTTGTAGGAGGACAACGATGCTTGTTTTCAAATAAAAATGGTATATGAACTTCTCAAGCGTAGGTTTATGTATGAAAACAAAGATAAGATGGATGAGGTGTAGATAAATTACTATGGCATGCCTGTTTTTTTTGGTTGGAAGAAGTTTTCCATAGTTACTGAACTAAAATGTTATCCTCTTTCTCCTTCTCATGTTATACCTATTCTAATCCAAAAAGCACCCCGTACACCCAAAAAAGGCAAAGGAAAGTCGTGTGATCATGATGACCTAGTGTCCATTATTGTTCCAAGCTTCAAAAATAAAAATTTGATAGAATCGCTGACAGGTAAAAGAATTTCAAAGAAGCACAAGCAGTCATTGTGCTTGGTTTGATTTGTACATAATATTTTTTGGGCAAGAGACGTTAACAACAACATAAGCGTTGGTTCAATAAATCTCTTTGAGGATCTTGAGGCATTTAACAACTATCTTTGGGGTTATGAAAGCTTCAAAATGACTGTCAAATATTTGTTGACTCCATTAGTGCCAAAGACAGTCAACTTATATGGCTTTCCATGGGCTTTCTTGGTAAACGTTTCTTTCTTTTATTATGATATCATTCTTTTTTTTACTCAATAATGGTTTTGATTTATTGGCGTTATTTTATAGGCTTGGTAATTTGAAGACATTCCTTATTTGAGACAACAAGTGAACTACCAGGAAGGAGTTTCCTGTCCAAGAATGTTGAGATGGTTGTCGGACAAAACTGATAAAAATGCAAAATTTCTAATATATGTAATGATTTATGTTAGATTGTTCATCCGTCGCTAGTTCCAACCAATCGAGAGTTGAAGATGTCATTTTTTGTTACTTTATGATCTATCCAAACCTTATCGGACCCTAAGGTTATTGACAGAATAAAAATAGAATTGTTTGGAGCAACAGCCATTGTATGAAAAATAATTTTGGAGGGTGGGCTTGTTGTTGTTGATGGTCTTAGTGGTGATGGATCTGTTGGTGGAGGTAGTGATGCTATTATTGGTTCTAATGATGCTCTTCTTACAATATTTAAAACAAACCATTATGAATATGATCATACTAATTATACAGATTTTGCCTCTCCCAGCGAATGTTCTACAAGCAAATGTCAAGACTACAAGGCCAAATATGATGTAGTGATTAATGCTATTAATACATTAACTGCTTCTATAAAGGAATTGACATCTAAGAGGGGTGTCATTCCATCAAAGAGGATTTTATATCCATCTACTTCATTAGAGATTAAGGCTAAGAGGAGAAGGAAAGTAATTTCCAAGGCAATACCAAGCATCTAGAAAAGTAAAATTGCAACTCCTCTGTCTGTGTGTTACATTGAGCAATGTACCATGGCCAAAAGAGAGCAGCACTAGCTGAATAAGGTGAATATATATGTCTCTTCTAAATAACAAACAAACATATATTTGTTTCAAAAGAAGACACATCTACTGAAAATTATCAAACAGACATACACATTTGTTGCTATATTTGACTAACTTATTGTATCAGATAAAGTATCTATTGTAACATATGTCTCGTCTGTTTTAGCAAATCAATTAAAATTTTTGTACCGCTTTTACTTGTACCAACAGATGGTCGATCTACTGCAACAGATGAGTCATATGTTGCAACAGATGGTTCATCCATTAAAAATTATCATACAGGTCTTCCTCATGTAGAAATTTGTCCCAACAGTTGATTCATATGTTACAATAGAAATATAATCTAGTTGGGATAATTTAAAATAGGAGGAAGACCTATTTGATTTATTAGAACAGATGAGTTATCCTTTTATGTATTGTTGTATCTCTTTGATTAGCATTGACCAATTCTGGCTTTCCAAGTTAATGTAAAAGCTACTGCTGAATAGCATTGACAATATGCTACTCCTTTTATGGAAATACGGAGAACGAAAAGCATAGAAACCATACATAAGAGACAATAAAGATCCACGATGATCAAATCCAAATTCCATAGCACCAGATGAAGAACAACTTGTCCATATTGAGTAGATCTTTATAGCTTGAGTCTGTCAAAGTAATAACCTCACCCCTCCTTAGGAAATCATGGATCAATACTTAAATTATTAATGTATTTGTTGAGATCTGTAACCATAATTATTTTTTACATTTCATTTATTTGTTGATTTATTTGAGCTAATTTCTGAAGGCTTTGATTTATTTTATTTTGTCTATGAATTTTATTTTTTCATTAGATTTGAACTTATTAATTGAAATGGAATACTAGATTCAAATATTACAACAGATAATGTATCTGTTGCAACAGACGACATATGTGTTGATAAATATCAAACAGATTTAGACATATGTTGCAATAGGTAGGTAATCTATCAAAAATTATCTAACAGGTCTTTCCACTGTTGCAACAGATAGACTTAGATAGAAACATCGACATAATACAACAGAAGACCGACCTATTGCAACAAATAAACTATATGTCAGAACAGGTAGAATATTTTTTACAACAGATGGATAACATATTGCATTATAAAAATTTAACTTTCATTAGACATAAAAAAGAATTCACTACATGTAAAAAGTGAAAGTGACTTGAAATAAAAAAGGCAAAATCCATCGACAGTGTTCAGTTTAAACACCTTAAATAAAATAGGCATCAAGTAGATAGTGTTCATTTTAAACACATAAAATAAAATAGGAATCAAATGTGTCAGTTTGTCACTTTTTATCCTATTGGTTGATCGCGTGTAATTCAAACAGCCAAGGCTCATTGAACCCCCATTTTTGCTGATTTGGCCTCCAACGATTATTTTTCTCCCATTGTCTTATATATTCATCTTCTTTCTAAAATTTAACCCTAAATTCTCAAATCTTCTTTTTCTTATTTGTCTTTTTTTATCTATCCAAATTCATCTCGATTATTTATATTTTTTTTCCATATTTTTTTTATTTTTTCCAACTAAGCTAGACAATGTCGATCTCATCTTTCACTGTTTTTTGTGATAAAGATTTTTGATATTGCAAGTATGGTCATGAAGCTCTATTAAAGAATTCTTGGACTCAACAAAATCCAGGTCGTAGATTTTTTACTTGTAAGATTTCAAAGGTAATAATTTTTTTATTTAATTAGTTGATTACTTATTGACTTGTAATTATTTTATTTTTGTGGTCTTATTTTTATAGAAGTTGGGTGGATGTAATTACTTTGATTGGTATGAAGAACGACACACTTCACAAGCAAATCATGTAATCTAGGGTTTGTTGAAGAATGTCAAGGCTTTTGAAGAGAAAAAAAATTGAGCAAGAAGATACTACATTGTAGGCGTTATTGCTACTAGTTTGGTGGTGTTGGGCACATGGATATTCAAGCGTAATTGTTGGAAATTATCAAACATATTTAGAAATATGTTGCAATATGTAGATCATTTGTTGAAAATTATCAAACAGGTCTTCTCACTGTTGCAACGGATAAGACTATATCAGCATAATACAACAGAGGACCAACCTATTGCAATAGATAAAATATCTATTAGAAAAGATAAAATATATTTTACAACAGATGGACAATCAGTTGCATTGAGAAAAATTCAACTATCATCAGACAAAAAAAATTGCCCCTACATATATGTATGTATGTAATGTAATGTAAAGTATCTAAAGTGAAGTGACTTGAAATAAAAAATTATTATTTCACAGGCTCTTCTTCATACACAGGCTCTAACATCCAGTTAGTACCCCATAAGCCCATACCTTTTGCATGTTTGCCACAGCTTTGTCGCACAGAAAGGTCATTGGCTCGACCATTTCTGTGTCGGTCAGCAAACGTTTGATGTGTGCAAGAACGTGTGATCAGCACGCGGCAGTGGTTTGATTTTTTGGAAGGTCTATGTCCTTGTTTCGACCTTCAAAATTCTATGGCTGCTTCATCAACACTTTTGTTGAAAAACGATCCATCAGTTTACTCCACCTAAACAAGATGGGGAACAACTCCAACAGTGGTTTCATATAGGTAAAAAAATTAACCTCGTCCAAGGCAGGTAAGTTACAGTCATAAACATTGATCTCTCCCTCCTCAAGAAGTATCTCAACATCCCGATAATATACGCCGTCCACATTCATGATTCCAAGAATCCTCTTTGCCTCGGTCCAGCTCTTGTCATGTGGATTTGGCCTTTCTCCTCTAATATATTTTATCATATCTTCATCCCATTGGAACCCAAAAAGTAACGAATGAAATCCCTTATCACCAAGAGTTGACGCTAGCTATCCTTAAGATTCATGTAGAAGTTGAGGTCCATTATCCTATCGGCAGCATCATAAGCTTCTGGGTAGGCTAATTGCCTACCCCTCATGAGGCAGAGAATTTCTTCAACATACTGTGATATAAGAAGTTTAATTTTAAAATAGGTTAGTAATTTAAAGAAGGAAAACATAGTGAAAGATACAATGGATGGTTCATCTATTGCAGAGGGTTCTATGAATCTGTTCACAGATTACCCATCTAACGCAACTTATGCAAGAGATAGGTAATATGTTGTAATAGAACCACCATAAGTTGCACCAGAATACACATATGTTGCAACAGATGACAAGTAGACTAGAAGGCTAGGTTAGGAAAAGTAAACTTACCCCGTCCACATACTGCGTACGCATATCTATCATACTTTTGAAGTCTTCGAAAAGATATGGATGGGGTAATCTTTTACGCCTTGCTTGTCCCGTCGCAAATTCCTCTCCTCTTTGGCGCCAAGTTCCGCATATATGTCTACCTTATTGAAAAGCCCCTAAACTTTAATAGCTTTTGGAAAGGGAGGAGTTGCAAATTTTTTGGATTTCCAATTGGAGAGTACTTGGCTAATTGTTTTTTCCTTCCTCCTAACTGTCATTGTAGGAGTGTATGGCTCCCTTACCTTCTTAGATGGTATGACACCCTTTTTGGATTTCAATTCCTCAACAGCTTTAGCAATATCCTCTACTTTTTCAAAGAGATTATCCTGGTTGTCCTTGCACTCTTCTCATTTGCAACGAGAATATGAGGGTAAAGAGGAGTGAGAGGGACCGGTGTAAGGGTGAGAGGGACCTTTGTAATAGGGAGAGATACCTGTGAGATGTGTGTTTTCAAACATATTTATTTTTTCCAGAGCATCAACATGCTCAACATCACGACTGGGAGTAGCATCAGCATGCCTGCCACCAACATCAACTCCACCAGCAACACCCCCAGATAAAGCACCCGAATCTGTTGCAGTAGTTTGGTCATAAGGATCCTCAACACTACGCTGACCTTGCGTAACTGCTCTTCTTATGGTTGTGGCTCTAGCAAATTCCTTCTTTATTAACTCCACCGTTGGGTCAGTTATAGTATCAACATGACCTAGAGTAATAAAATAAGTCATCCCCAACTCTTGCTCAGTAGGCATGATCCATGGATGCAAAACCTATAAAAAAATATAGATATATTTAAATCATATAATATAATAATTTTCACAGTTGGGTTATATGTTAACACAGACAACTTAGGCAACAGGTGATCTGTATGTCGCAATAGATTAGAAATATGTTGCATCAGATTACCCATTTATTTCATAATTTGCAGTAGATGGTTAATCTGTTAAGAGTCAGGTTCAGAGAACTAAAGCAACAGATAGGTAATTTGATGCAAAATATCAATCATCTGTCGTAATACCCATCTGTTGCACCAGTTGGCATAGGATGGGTAATCTGTCACAACAGATGTCCCATCTGGAGTATCAAATATAAAATCTATTGCACAAGATATCACATTTGTTTAATATCTTTCATTGTGTCAAATTATTTTACTTGAAAGAAGACGTGTTGCATCATCCAGAGGGTTAAAGAGACTAGTCTCCTTAATTCTTATGTTGTTCTTTACAGTCAACCACCTAAATATCCTTGGATGAGAAACCTCATTCGGGTAATCCATTACCTGCTTTCGGAGGGGAGGAATTTCTTCAAATGCCCATGCCTAAAAAATGTAAACAGGAAGCAATCAAAAAAAGTCTTAATAACTATATTCAATATAAATTAATGAATGAGTGAAAATAGTGATTAATTTTACCATGAAAGCCGTATAATGTGATCATCCCTGAGGATAGATTTGTCAGTAAATATTTGACATTCAAGTAGAATCTTTCATATCCCCACGGATAATCGTTGAATTTATCAAAATCCTCAACACGCGCCAACAAATCATCTTCTATGACCTTGTTGACGTCTCTTGCCAATATAACGGAATGGGAAAACCAAACTAAGAATAATTTCTCCCTGTACTACTTTGGTATGGTTTTATCCTTGAGATCTGTCATCAAATATGATGCTTTGTATCCACGTCCAGCAATGTCCAACAACCCATTTATTTTTTCCTTCCGTTTATTGGTTTTGTTGGGTGGTCGCTGGGACAATGCCTTTCCTCTATTTTCTTGTGGTGGTTTGGTTGTCCTTCTTGCCTTGGACCTTTTGTGGGGTGTTCCCTTGGCGATAGGTTCTTCTGGACGATCGCATCTCAAGCCCATCACTATGGAAAACTCTTACAAGCCAAAATAAACCATCACGCTGCAGTAGTTGATCCAGATTTCATCCATCTTTTTGCACCCTCCTCCAAATCTTTATCATTACCCATGTACTTGATCCTGCACTTGAGAAGACCATATACCATTCTCATTTGGAAACGGTCAGGGGATCCTCAAGCAGCTCAAGAAATCATCCAAAGTAGTTCCTCTTAAAAAGTCCATCTATGTTTTTGTTCTTTATAATATTCCTAAAATAATTTAAAAATTTCCCCAACTGACATTTAAGTACAAGTTCACCAGTTATTCTGCAGGGTCATCTATCGACATAGTAACTTGAAACCTATCAATACTAATAGTTTAGACAGAATCATGCTGGGATGTCGATATTAATTTATGCCCCATTGGTGATCCTTTATCATCATGTTGATGATCATCCTCTTTCTCACTCTCTAATTCCTCCTCTTTCTCACTTTTATTTTTTTTCATCACCATCTACAGACCCTTGTCCACCTCTCTCATTGTTGTTTTCATATCTCTCCTTAGCTTTACTTTTTCCTGACTGAAATTGTTCAGAAAGCTCCTTTTAATCCCTCTGTACTGTAGCCTTTATTTTTGGGTGGTCAGAAGTTGATCCACTTTCACTTTATTTTCTTTTGGGAGACATGTTTTATCTACAAACAACAGAAAAACAAAAATTACATTACAATTGATGTATGCATAAATTTTAAAAAGTACATTACAAACACCATCAATACCGACATACTAACAGCCACCACAAACACCAACAACAATACCACAAACAGACACCAACACCACCAGTGCCAGCAACAACAACACCAAACCACTAATAACAACACCACCAACAACAACAACACAAAAACCATCCAACAATACCACAAAGACGTTCCAACAATGCCATCACAGTCAGTGGAATACTGTGACAAAAACTAGGATTTTATCAGGTTTTTCCTATGATTTTACCATCAAGACTCAAAATTGTTAACCTATTTTCAAAGATAATACAACTAAAAGTTTTCTTTTATCATTAACTAAAAAACCCTAATTTTTAGAAAAAACAACACATATAGAACTCTTCTCAAACTCTGTTACCTATGAATACAGAGAAAAACGATGGATACATGCAAGAATAAAATCAAAAATAACACCTATGTGGTCGAAAATAGGAAGAAAATCGATCTATTGCAAAGGGTTGAGCAATATATTGAGTAGTTGTTGTTTGTATTATTGAGAGAAAGAAAAAAGAGCGAGAACTCAAGATTTGCAATGATGAAACTTTTTTCCACAAATAGATGATTTGGATGGGTTGATTTCTATTTTGGAAAAGAATGACAAGTTTTGAAAATATTAATTTGGTTCGAATTGATCTTAATTATTTTAGCAAAATCAATTTAGGTATTATCCTATAGTAATAAGTTAATGAGAATTGCTTCATTTTGGAGTGATCGATCAATCGATGACTCGGGTCTGGAGGAACGCAACACCAACACCAATACCAATACCAACACCATGCAATTGTAAAAGACTCAATTGAAGTTGTAGTTGACCCTATGTACTCGTCCCAAGATTTAGCTAAATCAATTTAGGTATTAGCTTATAATAATAAGTTAATGCGAATCGTTTTATATCAAAGTGATCGATCGATCGATGACTCGGGTCGGGGGGAACACAACACCAACACCAACACCATGAAATTGCAAAAGACACAATTGAAGTTGTAGTTGACCCTATGTAATCGCCCCTAGATATAGCTAAATCAATTTAGGTATTAGTTTATAATAATAACTTAATGAGAATTATTTCATCTCGGTGTGATCGATCGATTGACGACTCGGGTCGGGAGGAACACAACATCAACACCTTGCAATTGTAAAAGACTCAATTGAAGTTGTACTTCACCCAATGTACTCATCCCTAGATCTATCTAAATCAATTTAGGTATTCTCGTATAATAATAAGTTAATGCAAATCATTTCATCTCGAAGTGATTGATCAATCAATGACTCAGGTCGGGAGGAACTCAACACCAACACCAACACCAACACCATGCAATTGTAAAAGACTCAATTGAAGTTGTAGTTGACCCTAGGTACTCGTACCTAGATCTAGCTAAATCAGATTAGGTATTAGCTTATAATAAAGAGTTTATGAGAATCGTTTCATCTCAGAGTGATCGATTGATTGACGACTGGGGTCGGGAGGAACGCAACACCAACACCAACACCATGCAATTGTAAAAGACTCAATTGAAGTTGTAGTTGACCCTAGGTACTCGTCCCTAGATCTAGCTAAATCAATTTAGGTATTAGCTTATAATAAAGAGTTTATAAGAATCGTTTCATCTTGGAGTGATCGATCGATTGATGATTGGGGTCGATAGGAACACAACGACAACACTAACATCATGTAATTGCAAAAGACTCAATTGAAGTTGTAGTTGACCCTATGTACTCATCCCTAGATCTAGCTAAATCAATTTAGGTATTAGCTTATAATAATAAGTTAATGAGAATCGTTTTATCTCGGAGTGATCAATCGATTAACGACTCGGGTCAGGAGGAACACAACACCAAAATCATGCAATTGCCAAAAACTCAATTGAAGTTGAATTTGACCCTATTTACTCGTTTGTAGATCTAGAAAACCCTAGTTTATACCAAACACTAGCTTATACCAAGAAATTATATAAAAATAAATGTTCAACCTGTTGCAATAGGTGGGGAATCTATAGAAATTTAACAAATAAATTATTGAATATGTTGCAACAGGTAGGTAATCTATTAGAATTTATCAAATAGACTATTGAATATATTGCAACAGATAACTGAATCATTGGAAATTTTCAAACAGAAATTGTCATCTATTGCAACATATTACTTATATGTTTTAAGATCTTTTTTTTATTTGAAAGCAATTTTCCTTCTGAGAGAAAAAAGATAAAATAAGGCGGTAAAAAATATTACTTGGATAACTCAAAAATTTCCTTCTTATGTAGTCTTGTATTGTCTTTTCAATATCACTGTCTCCTTGTGCCCCTCAAAGATATTAATGAATATTTAAAATCCATCTCTAGAATTCTCTCTCCTTCAGCCATAACTTAACTTAGCTCACCTCTCTCTTTTAGAATTCTCTTTCTCTCCTCTTTAGGTAATCACAATCGTCTCCTTTTCTTCTCTTTTCTCTCATCTTTCACATGAGGATTCTTTTGGATTTCAACCGATCAGTATCTTTTCTCGACTAAAATAGGTGTTCTGATCCTGTTGCTTTTTTAATATTGCAGGTATGGTTCCATATTGCTCTTTCCTTCTTGTCTTCTTCTTTGTATGTTATTTAAATTAGATATTTGCATCTGTTATTTGTTACTTTATTGGTGGCGCTGTTGTTGTGGGTATTGGTATTGTTGGAACATGTGGTGTTAGTGTTATTGATGGTGTTGGTACATATGGGGTTGTTTATTTGTTGTTGATATTGTTGTTGATGTTGTTGGTAGTGTTGCAACAATTTTCTCAAGCGTTTCAACTGATGAATCAGCTGTTGGAACAGACGTAGCAACAGATAGAAGAAATCAAACCAGTAGTAAGGCTGGTTTGATTTATTCCAACAAATGACACATCTGTTGCAATATGTCATCCATCGGTGACCACAGATGTATCACCTATTGTAACAGATGACTTATCTATTGAACAGAGAAAGAATCTGTTGCATCAGATTGCTTATCTGTCGCATTAGATTGGTCATATATCACAACAGATTTGTTATCTGTCGTAACAGATTTGTCATTTATTGCAACAGGCGATGCATCTGTGGCAACAGATTGATGACATATTACATCAGATTAATTATTTGTTGCATCAGATTATTGTAATATGTTATATTCATTCTATTTTATGTTACCATTTTATTATGTTTCTTTTGTTCTTCTTTTGTTTTACATCAAATGTTTTTCTCATGTTTGTAGATAAAAGAAACTAAAACTGGATCAACTTTTGCCCAACCAGCATTAAAGTCTAGAGTAAAGATAGGTTCAGAAGAATAAGCTACTTATAAATGGAACCACTTCATATGCGGGAGGTATGTATTACTGATTAACCTATTGTGAAAACACACATCCAGTACACTAATTTTGTGAATGTTGGTTCTTTACCTATGAGGTGTTAATCCTTCAAACGAGATCCTGCATTTTACAGTTAAGTTTATTAGGTTCAAAATGGTAAGGCTAAGGGACTAAGTAGGTGGTATCGATACCCTGTTACGGTGTAATAAAGATTTTTCTAATGTTTATGTGTCAAGCTTAGGGAAGGGTTCAATTTATTGGTGACAATGTAAATATCTAATAGTGTTGGACCAATTTTAAGGGTTCAATGGACTTTTGAAAGGCCTCCAAAGCCTCGCACAGCAGTAAACAAGAATATAAAACCAATAGAAATTCCCCTAGCCCAAATTTATATGGATGGGTTGCAAGAGAAGACTATTATAAAGCATAAGGTGATTGGAAGAATACCGGTACAGGAATGGGGAGATAGAAAAACCCATCTATCAACTCAGACCTTATTAAAGAACAAACACAGGGTAGAAAGAAAAGTGTAGCGAAATTGGTTGATGAAAAATTGACATGAAAAATGAAAAAATTGAATGAGTTGCAAGTGTAAAAGTGTATCCAAAATGAAAATCTATTAGTTGTTTTTGAAAAAGAAAAATGGTAAAGTGGATTGGAGCTGTGCACTTTGTTAGGGGACTGCAACTAGCTAGCGTGGCCTGAATGAAGACCCACAAAGATGCAGGACGAGAATTGGTAAGATTTTCAGTGAAGAATGAAACCTGAACCAATAACTCCTGAAGTAAGAACAAGGTATAAAGCCAAGGTGTCAATTTCTCAAGTTAAACTTGCATCCCATGCCTCATGTTTATGGCTCTGGTCTGGTCAAAGGCAGTGGAAACAACAAGGCATGGTATTTCTTCCCAACTTCAGACCTTTTTGTTTCTACTGCTATTGACCTGACCAGAACCACAAAGAAAAGGCACGGGATTCAAGTTAGACTTCAGAAATTGACATCTTGACTTGATCCCTTATTTTTACTTCTGGAGTTATTGATTCAGGTTTCATTCTTGACTGAAAATCTTACCAATTCTCTGTGTTCGCCAAGCTTCTTCCTTAGAGTTCTCATCCTGCATCTTTGTGGATCTTCATTCAGGCCACGCTCGCTAGTTGCAGTCTCTAGCAAAGTGCACAGCTCCAATTTTCTTTATTGTTTTTCTTTTTCAAAAATGACTAACGGATTTAATATTTAGATGCACTTCCACATTTAAAGCTAATTCAGTTTTTTTGTCTTTCAAGTCAATTTCATTGGTCAGATTGGCTAGAAGTTCTTTGTTTACTTCCCTGTATTTCTTCTTTAATAAGGTCTGAGTTGATATATGGTCTTCTCCACCCCCACCCCTCATTCCGCACAGGTATTCTTCCAATCACCTTCTGCTTTATAATAGTTTCCTCATGCAACCCATCCATATAAATTTGGACCAGGGGAATTTCTTTTGGTTTTTCATTCTTGTTTGCAGCAATGCGAGGCTTTAGAGGCATTTCAAAAGTCCACTGGACCCTTTAAATCGGTTCAATCACTATTTGATATTTACACTTCCGCCAAAAACTTGAACCCTTCTCCAAACTTGACACATAAACATGAGCAAAACCGTCATTAAATTGTAACAAGGTATTAAGCCCACCATCTTGGAACCCTTTGTCCTTATCAGTTCACACCTATCAAACTAAATTGTAAAATACAAGATCTCATTTGAAGGATCAATGTCTAATCAGTAAAAAACTGTATTCATAAAATTATTGTACTTTATGTGTCTGTCACGATAGCCTGATCAGTAATACATAACTCCCACGTATGAAATTAGATCCATTCATCTGCACGCAACTTATTCTTTCTACCCCATCAATGTCGGACACTGTTTATTATTCACTTCCATCGTTAAGTAGTGTACAAGACCACAGAGGATCAAAGGGTAACCATCTTCAATGTCAGAGGACTACATGCCCTTCAAGAAAAAACAAGTGCTACAAGTCGTGACTTTTCACCTTTTTTTGTTTTTAAATCTGTTTATATAATAAAACAGTCACCAATTTAGAATTAACTCCCCATCTGTTGCAACTGATGAATCAGATGTTAGAAGAAATCAAAATATCTCCTCCAACAGATGGTCCATCTGTCAGAATAGATAATCCATATATTGCAACAGATGTATCATCTATTGTATATAAAGACCATCTGTTGTAACTGATGGTAAATCTGTTGCGACAGTGGGTTATCTGTTTCAACAGCTCAATAATAATGGTTGTTATTAGTCTCAAGTCTCAAAATGTTTTAAAAAGGTGAGAAGTTTGAATGTAAAAGAAAAAGTCGCGTCTTTCCATAGAAAACAAAAAGGCAGCAGTTTGAATATAATTAATATAATGGACCTGAACAGTCTTTTGCCTAAACGATCTATTGCAACAGCTCAATAATAACGGCTATTATTGAGTCTCAAATCATTTTGAAAAGGTGAGAAGTTTGGATGTAAAAAAAAGTTGCGACTTTTCACAGAAAACAAAAAGGCAGCAGTTTGAATGTATTTAATATAATGGACCTGAACAGTCGTGCCTTTTTGCCTAACACATTCAAATTCAATCCTTTATAAATAGGTCCCTCCACTTTTATTTATTTCTGGCATTTTGTCTTTTCGGGTTACATCTTCAACTACTTCTCTTCAAAGAGAATATTCCTTTCTCGGTGAGGTAAGTTTTTTTTGTGTAAATCTACTAGTTCGTAGTATACATTGTATTACATTTGGACTCTCTTCTTTACTTTTGTGTTTACTTTTTTTTATCAATTCATACGTGTTCTAGATATGGCTGATACAAATTGGGACATTGCAATTCTACAAGACATTATCCAAGAACTTGAGTCATAGGTTCACGACCTGCGGTGGGAGTTGTCCGCCATGGGAGCCCGGATGATCATGGAGATTCGCAAGCTTAGGAGGGCCTTGCTTCTGCCGGTCGAAGATTGGCCGGCTGGCAATAATAATGTTGTTGCTGATAATAATAATAATTAGAATGTGTTTTTTTTAATTCTATATCGGATCTATACCTAATGTATTTTGTTTTTTGTTTAATGAAAAAATTATTGTTGGTCGACTTTGGCTTTTTAATTCTTATTTAATTTACATTCTATCTATTCCTTCTTCTAAACATGTTAACATGTCGACTGTTGGAGCCGTAAAGAGCAATTTTGAATCCAGAAGTAATAACAATTTTGGCATTTGAGTTCTTTCAATAGATGGACCATCTGTTGGAACAGATCGATTGGGTTTCTGTAAGCAGATTATCCATCTGTTGGAGGAAAACATTCCAGTTTGATGGAATTGTTGTGTTCTTCCATGTAACACCCCGTACTTGATTACGTGCATTAGCCATTGTTATAGGTGTTGGAGTATATGTATTGATCCTAAGTTAGGTATATATGAGTACTGATTATTTTGAGATGGTTTCAAGTGTATAGTTTGATTATATGTGTATAGGAATCGACCTTATTTATACCAGAATTTGCCCGTCGATGTTTCCATATGAAGGTTATTGAATAAGATTTCCGAAGATATAAAGACTTTCAAAAACGGATAAGTTTCGGATATAAGCGAGCACGTTCGAAACTATAAAACGGTGGCCGGGATGTGAACAGTAAATTTACAGGAAAATTGCCAGTTTTTTGGGTCAACTTTGAACGGTCATAACTCCCTCAATATAATGAACTGGGCAAGATACCATATATCAAAGGAAAGATCTTTGAGTCTTATTTCTAATTCAATTGGTTTCATCCAAATCCAACATCTGAGTAAGGAGTTATACTCGTTTTACTTCAGCCTCTCAAAACAGATTTTTGTGAACAGTAGATTAGCAGGAAAATACTGAGGCCTGCCAGTTTTTTGGGTCAACTTTGAACGATCATAACTCCCTCAATATAATGAACTGGGAGAGCTACCATATATCAAAAGAAAGATATTTGAGTCTTCTTTCCAATTCAATTGGTTTCATCCAAATTCAACATCTGAGTAAGGAGTTATACGCGTGTTACTTCAGCCTCTCAAAACAGATTTTTAGGGTCAACTTCAAACGATCATAAATCCTTGTACAGGACGAACTGGGTGGCCTAATTTATATGAAATGAAAGAACTTTGAATTATATTTACAATGATACCACTTTCACCCACATCCGATATCGGAGCAAAGAGTTATGGTCTATCTACTTCAGCTTGTCAAAACAGTCCACCGGAGGACATATTTGACATTATTTAAATTTTAAGGGCACTTTGGTCATTTTCTATGGTATTATGGACGGGAATATGTGTATATATACATGTATATGAGTTCAAAAACTCATATTCATCATCAATTATAGGAAAGAACAAACCCTAGCCTAATTTTCAACTCTAATTATCTTGTGATTCAACCGTGGAAAGTTCAAATTGATTCCGTAGTTGTGTTCATCGTCTCAAGGGCTTCGAGAAGCACCCCTTATTTGTGCCAACAGGACTTCAAAACCCAAAGGGCCATTCTATGGTAAGGATGTAAATTATGTTGGTGTTACTTATATGGATATGTATATATATATATATATATATGCATGTGAGCATAAGAAGTATGTTATTTGATTGTTGTTGAAAGATGATTGGAAATGATGTTGGATCATTCTTGTGCATGGTTGGATTATGTTGAATTGTGAAGGGATGATGTGGTATTGATGATATGGTATTGAAATGATGATTATATATATATATACATACATAAACCTATTGTTCAAGTTGGTTTTTGGAATGCTTTGCAAATATTAATTGTATGGAATTATGGAAGAGAATTGTGGTGTTGGGTTGCTAATACTAGATGCCAAATATTTCATTGTAGATAAGTGATTTGTAAAGGCGGGAAGTTGTGTTGAATTGGTATCCGAATCTACAACGAGGTATGTAAAGCATACTCTAACGATGTTCTTTGGCATGAAAACACCAATGTTCCATCAAGTAAGATTCCGATGGTTATCCAAACACATGTATTGTTCTACATTACCAATGAAGTTGTTTCCATTCTATAAAGTGTCAAAATGTTTCATTGATATACCAAAAGGCTCCTATTTCATTGTTGTGATATTGATGATTCTGAAACATATTGTTGATGTACCAATGAGTCCTTATTACATCGTTATTGTATAGAAGGTCTATTACTTAATTCCTATTGATGTATCATTGTTCCAAAGGTACTATATTGGCATGAACATTAATGTAATAATCTCAAAAGCTTTTGAACTAAGTTATTGGAAAAATCTCTTATGTGTTACTTGATATACGTGTGGGTGGTATCCCAGGGGCATAAGCCTAGCATGGGTCGATCCCAATTGATATGTACTGGGGGCAGCCTAATGGTCACAGTACGGTACAGTATTGATTATTGTTAGGTGGTTGGAGGTTCGGGAGGAGGAGGTAATGGCGAATAATAATTGAAAAGAATGAAATGAACGAATGTATACCGTTCCACAAATGTGTTTGTATTCAAGAACCCAATTCAGATTAATACTAATGTACATGATCCTAAAAGTGTTTATGAAGTGTGGTTCACTTCTATTATGATTTATTCACATGTGTATGATTTTCTTGATCCCCCATATCACATATGATTATTTACAACTTTACATACTCAGTACATATTTCGTACTGACGTCCCTCACGGGGGACCTGTATTTCATGCTGCAGGATCAGGTACTTCAGCTCATTCACAGCATAGATAGGAGCCAGGTCATACAGCTGTTGTTGGTGAGCTCCAGTTTGCTTTGGAGCTTTCCGAGTCGGTTTCTTATATTTTGTTATTGTACAGGAGTCATGTATGGGCGGGGGTTCGTCCCGACCCTAGTTATGTCATGTATATCCTAGAGGCTTTGTAGACATAAAGAAGGGTAAAGTCATGGAAGTTTATATAGTGATGTTATATTCGTATATGGGGTGGCCCCGACGGCCAAGTACTATATATATGTATATATATTTGTGCGTGTTGTGCTGATACAGGTAATTAGATCCTTTTATATGCAGCGAAGTGCTGCCCAAATTTTTGGTGACATATAAGTGAAAGTACAGGTATTTGAACGGGTTCTCCCGGGCCTTCTCGGCTTCGGGTGCCAGTTCGGCCCGATGGGATTTTGGGCCGTGACATTCCAGCTAATGTCCATTTGTTTCCACAGATGGGTAATCCATTAAAAATAATCGTGGTCTGTTGTATTATTTAGTTCATGTTTTGCCTCTTTTTATTGATGCACAAGTTATTAAAAAAGATATTTTATATATAATAAATGATAACATTGCGTTCACAACAATAAGTTACATATATAAAAATCTACAATAAATAACAACACAAGTTTTTGTAATTACAACGATCATGGTGGATTACGATCTGGACATGTAGTTCTTTTATGGCTAGCGCGCTTACATACAGAGCACTTGATTCTTCTTGATGAAAATGATTCTCTGACTCCACGCCTCCTCTTATATGGCATTCTTCCCAGTTTGATAGTGCTTGGGTCAATATATGGAGGAGGTATTAATCTCCCCAAAAGCTCTGTAGGAACAACCCAAGATTCTTCGGGAGGCACCGGAGTAATATACCCATTATATGTCATTTTATATTTTTTCACCAAATAATATGGAGAGGAGTGCTCATAAATTTTAGGTCCATATTTTGCACCTTATTGAGCTCGAAGCGCTGCCATAGCATGTGGATAGGGTATTTTGTCCAATTCAAAAACTCTGCACGTACAAGATCTTGTTTGAAGATCGACCGTGGCAACATCACCATGACCGGTGATACTGAATTTGTAATCTCTAATTTGATGAGATAATAACCTATTCCCTAAACTGATGTTCGTTGATATTATTTTTTTGATTTCTAGAACAAATGGGTTCTTCTTGGGCCCCCAAACTGCACACGCCTTTCGTTAAAAAATTGGCCATACTTCTTGTTTCTTATTTCAAACAGAACCTTGATGAAAAATTCTCTTTCAACGCCAAACAATGAATTCACCGATTCAGCTATGTTTGATGTCATAATATTGTACCTATACAAAAGAATCACTTAGTACGACATCATACTAAACTTGTAACTCAAACAAGACACTAAATTCATAAGAATGTACCTATCTACCAGATAGAATGCCCGGCTCCATCTCTTGAAACCGACACGTACGAGATGTTCTTCTACCTTGAGGTGCACATCCACTATTTGATTGAAATGGTCTAAAAACTCCTCTATACTATATGCTTTAGCTGCTCTATAAAAAAGGGTCACGGCCCTTTCATTGTGATAGTTGGTCCGAATGTTCTCTCCAAGATGCCTGATGCAACAACCAAAGTAAGCTGAAGTGAAAAAAAGTGAACCCATCTTTAGAATACTTGGATACCTATCCGAAATAAAATACAACTCTTCGGTATCTTCGATGCATCTTCGCAATTGTTCAAAATAAATTCATAAGAGGCGTCACACTCCTTGTCCGCTATAGAAAAGCGACAGAAAATATATGATTCTCTGCATCCTGCGCCACTGCCGCTAGCAGAACTACATTATACCTGCTCCTCAAGAAGGTATCGTCAACGACTACGCCTTTTCTCAAATGTCGAAAACCTTGAATCCAAGTACCATAGGATACAAAAAGTACTTGAACCTTTCGTTTACATCAACATACAATGTCTTCTGACTTTCGAGATTTGTGGACTCAATCATGTAACGGTAGGCATCCAGGAATGCATACCCATGCTCGTGTGCCCCCTAACCAAGTCCTTGACAATCCCCATGGTCGTATATATCTTCCAATAACTAATCATGATACCCAATTCTGTAAGGAGTTGATTGACCATAACCCTTGTAGAAGGGCCTTTTCCATCGGAGAAACTATTCTTGAAATATTCACCGAGGACCTTTGCCGTGGCGTGAGGATTTTGGCCTGAGATGTGCTCCGAAACACATGTGTGATACTTTTCATGTTTATTAATGAGGAATCTTTCAGAACTTACGTACTTCACCGCTCTCAACCACCACTTGCAGTTCGGATTAGCACATTTATAGATAAAGACATTGCTTGAATATATCACCTTCTTTATTCTGAAATCTTTTTTCAAGCAAAAAATAAACAAAGTAGTAGATAGTTCTTTCTTGTCCTTGAATGACATTCCATTGAAAAAGCCGATCTCATCGTCTTGAAGATTTCCAGACTATGTCGATTGATAAGAACTGCCCACCATATTGGTCGCATCAACGGGCGTAGGTGTTTGATCATCATCTAGAATATTCATGTCTAGATCATCCAACCTATCATCAAAGATGTCTTGTTGTTATTCTTCTTCTACGTTCTGGTTCTCATTCTCTCTCATCTTTTCAACCACGTACATCCTTAACACCAGCCTGGATAAATCACTAAGATAAGCACACAACTGAACCTGATCAGTTATCTTAAAAGGTAGTACCCTTTGATTTTCAAAGGAGTTGTGCATATAGCTGATGACGAGTTCTTTTGGTTTACAATTCAGTCCACAATAGATGATGATTAAGTTCACAAAGTCATCATACAAAACATCACTTTAGACTGTCATAGTTATCGTCTATAGTATTTCACCCTCCTTCCAACGCCATACATATCGATTGCTCTTCTCGATCCATTGACCGTGACAATCCACCACTATTGTTATTGATCCCTCCATTAGTGGTACCTAAATAAAGTCATTTGTTAAAAAAAGTTAATAGTGATTTCATAGTGTCATACATGAATCCCAATAGATGTGTAATCTGTTGCAACAGGTAAGTGATCAGTTGTAATAGATTACTTACCTGTTAGGATTCATGTTACGCTCCTGAAGCTGATTTCAACAGACGAGTCATCTGTTGTAACAGGTGAATCATCTGTTGTAATAGATGAAGCGCCTGTTAAGATAGATGTTGCAGTACTAAGGCACCTTTAAAGCTGATTCCAACAGATGAGTGACATATTGTAATAGATAATTAACCTGTTCCGACATATGACTTACCTGTTGCACAGACGACGCATCTGTTGGAATCAAGGTCAGGTTCTATCGCAAAAGGTTACTAATATGTTGCAACAGGTATTTATTATTTGTTGGAATCAAGTTCAGATTCTGTTGGAACAGGTTACTAATCTGTTGCAACGGATATTTACCCTGTTTCAACATATGACACGTCTGTTGGAATCGAGTTCAGGTTCTATCTCAACAAGTTACTAATCTGTTGCAACAGATATTTATCATGTTGCACCAGATAACTAATTTGTTGCAACAGATAGGCCATATGTTGCAACAGATGACCCATCTATTTGATTCATGTTAAGGCACTATAGAACCATAAACATGAATCCAACATATGAGTCTTCCGTTGAAACAGATCTCTCTTCTGTCACAACAGATGATTGATCTGTTTAAACAGATGGCTCTTATATTGCATTCATGTTCGCATGCTATCTATTGTTGAAAAATCAGCACAATAGCAGCTACCCTGTTGACAAATTCAACTAAAAATCATAATTTGACTTACCAAAGTCTCCTATGAAGTAATGTCAAAGTGCAAAGTAATGTACGAAATAAAATTTGACCTAAGAAATTGGTCAAATAGCAACAGTAGAGGTAACAACAACAACAATGGTCAACAAGAAGAAGATAAAGATGATAATGAAGTAGAAGATGATGATAATGAAGCAGAAGATGATGAATAAAGCAACAGCAACAATGAACAACAAAAATCTCTAAGAGAGAAAACAATAATGGATGAGAAGAGAGAGAAACGCACTTTTTTTCCTCTGTTTCCCGTTATATTAGATAAATATTTGGATCAAAGTATAAATTTAAAAACTTGTGGGCTATTCTCAAACTTACCCAACTTTCTTAATCCATAATAAAGTAATTGTCACCTCCACTCAATTATTAAGACTTATGTCACCTACACCTCAATTCCAAACTCTTTTGTCACTTTTAGCTCAAAGCCCCAACTATGAGTCATTTTCTCAGAAAGTCGCTCAACTTTAGTTTTTACTCCAAAAGTCACTCAACTTTAGTTTTTACTCCAAAAGTTACTCTACTATGAATGTCTTACTTACAAAGTCACTCAAACTATTTAATTGATTTTTCTCATTAAAATTTGCTAACATGTAATTTATATTTTTTAAAAAATTAAGAAAAAAAAATGTTTTAAATAATCAATTTAATGACCCGCCTATATCCAAAATTCATTTAAATGGTTTAAATGAATATCTTTTTTATTTCTTAGAATTTTAATTTTACGACTATGTTTCGCAATTTTCTTGTCCAATGATTATACTCTAAAGTACATATATTATATAGTTATACAGATCATAGGGTTGTTCAAAAACCGAACCGACCGATAAACCGAACCGATAAAAATGTTATTGGTTATTGTTATTGGGTTAACGATTTTTTAATGGTTTTATAAAAAAATTACTGGGTTATTCGTTTGGCTCGATTTTTTCTTATTGGGTTATTGGGTAAAGCGGTAACCCAATAAGAATATATATATATATATATATATAGAGAGAGAGAGAGAGAGAGAGAGACTTATTAGGTATGTCTCTTAATTTCTCTTTAATCTCTACAAATTAACAAACCTATTATTTCAATTATACAAACTCTTAATTTCTCCTAACAACATTTAGTTCAAACTTGAAGATTCTTGTAAATTAAAACACATTATGTAGGATTTTTGTTTGCAACTAAGATTCGATTAGTTTTCATGTTAGTTACTACTATTTCTATTTTATGAGTATTTTCTTATCGGTTAAATCAAAAACCGAATCGTTAAGGACTAAAAATCAATAAACCGAAAATCGATAAAAAAATATCTTATTGATTTGGTTATTGGTTTAGCATATTTAAAACTCGAAAACCGATAAATCAAACCGGTAATATGTAAAACCGAACCGACCGATGTTACTAAAATCACAATCATTTGATTGTACAATTTTTACTGCTAATTTTACCTCACAGTGTATATATTATATGTTACTAATGTTTAATAACATTTGTTAATGGTTTATATTATATCGCTTTAATTTAAAATTTATAATTTTCCTTTAATCAACTTATTAGGAATAAAGTTTATTGTATTTATTTGATGCATCTATACATTATACAAGTGGTGATACAAAAAATTGCATTATGATTGAAAAATTAATTCCATAAATAAGTATCACATTGGAAATTAATTAAATCTAATTAGCTAAATGAATATATTATGAAAATCTTAAAAAATAATATTAACATTATAAGTGGGTTGATGTAAACAATTTAGGATGTTTTAAAATTTCAGAGTGTTAAATATAAAGTAAATATGAAAATATGTAATGATATGGTTCAAATGATTTTTATTTTTTTTAAGAATTTTGATTTTAAATAAAAATTCATGTTAGCAAATTTTAATTAAAAATAAATTAAATAGGTTTAGTAACCTTGTAAGTAAAATATTCATAGTTAAATGACTTTTGAAGTAAAAATAAAAGTTAAGTGACTTTTTCTTTTTAAGTGAACTCTAAATTGAGTGACTTAGAAAGTTATAAGCTGAGTGACCATTAAGTTATTAACTCAAAGTTACATTGTGCAGGTGACATTGCACTGAAAGAAGCAGAATTTTAATAAAAAGATCCGAGTATGGTGTTAAAGTAGGATATCCTTATACCCAGTAAATAGATATACAATTCCCAAGTCTACATGCAAAATTTTGCCCAATACAGGGTATTTAAATTTCAAAAAGGCTGGCAAGGAAAATGAAAAGAAAACCTGAAAGACCTACCGAGGCGTACAACACTAGTGAAGCTACCTGTTTTGTCAATGCCAGGAAATGGAAGTCCTACCAAATATGTTACAACAAAAGAGGGAAAGAAAAATTTTGTGAAGGCCTGTAAATGAAATAATGAAAACTAGTGCTCCGTATATACTGTACATAATAGCCTCCCTCCACCAGCTGAGATGGAAGAGCAAGCCATTACCTAAGCCAATGCGAGTGCTTCTTCGTCCTGAGGCTGCTGCTGCTGCTGTTGTTCAGAGAGCCGGTCTTCAGAGAAAGGGAGAAGAATCCGCCTTATTTCTTCTGAACTCAGCGTTTCATACTCTAGAAGTGCATTTGCCAGTGTGTGCAGAGCCTTCTCGTGCTGTCATTAAAAAAAATCACAGATAGGATTGAGCAATAAATTCACGATCAAAACAACAGAATGTAAAGAGGATGTGCGTGTATGTTGGTGGGGGGGTTTGCTACTTTAACACTGTTGTTGCTTTCGTTCTCAAATAAACAACGCACAACACCAGCCACTAGGGATGTTCACATATCTACAATTCTAATTGCAAAAAATCTCCTAAAGACTAAATTCTTGATTCAATCAACTGTAAATATATTTGGTCATGACTAATAAAAAGTAACTCCTGCAACGTGTCGGGAATTATGTACCAACTTAGAATCGGAAGGTTATAAGGAATTAGCAGTCTGCAGCTTATTCTGAAACTATAGCAACCCGTACTTTGTATAATTTTTCGTTTTACCTATTTCTTTACCGGATGTCTACTTGCTCTATCAAATTCATGCAAAGCAAATTTCTTAAGACATCTCACAATGTTTTACGAACGCACATAATATTCTAGATAACTTTCAACAAACGAGTCTTAGTCGAATTTTCTTTTTCTGTTTTCTGTTGTAGTGGTGAATTGTTATTCCAGAAGTATGTCAATCACTTGTGGCATCTCAAAATAACAAAAAATGTCTCATTAGTATCATCGAACATTTGACCAACTCTGGTCCCGATCCTGTCTTGTTAGTGTCCCCCCTTAAGAAGTATTTGACCTATGTATCTACTTGGACTTCCAAGGATACCATCAACTACTGAGCGAGAAGACAACTGTAAGGATGGAAGGTAGTATAGTTCTATGATCATTAAGATAAGTAATACAAACCTTCTTTAGGAGGGCCTTTACCCGATCATATGCTTCTCTTAGAAGTTTGACCACCTGTGCATCAGAAGAACAAACTTATAACTTATCAACAAAAAAGAAAAAACTAGATTACTATGAATTAGAATTTTTAATCAGGTCGCTTGTTACGAAAAGTTGTTAAAAAATCAGGCTAAGCAAATACCTCAGCATCTATACGTGATTGCATTTCAGCACTTGGCCGTTCTTTGATGTGAACAGGTCCAATTGCATCACTCATCCCACAGGATGATACCTACAGAAAAAACTGGTGCTGTCACACACTTGTAACAGAAAGCTTCATTCTGACAAATTTAATAACATCATTCACAGCTTAATAAGCGTGGCCGACCCAGGAATTTGGTGAAGTGTATGCAAATTTTCTTCACAATTATATTAAGGGTGTGCAAAATTAAATATACACTCATAATAGCAAACATTTGATCTCTGTACACCACATAATTTTCCGACGAAGGGTGTGCACCGGACCACCCTTAGCCTAAGCTGGCTCCGCCATGTAAATTTAGTCTGCATACATTCTACCGTACATTCTACTGTTTCCCCAGACCCCACACTTTGTGGGACTCCACTGGGTATGATGTTGTTGTTGTTGTTGTTGTAGTCATAGCTTAATAAATAAATTACACAGACAAAGAATGAAGAACCGGCTCTTTTTACTCTTCCTAAGAGGCAGGTCTGGCGAGAAACCCTCTCAAGGCAGCTTTTACCTGTGGGGATGCTGCGTCTCATGTGGGTAAAACCTTAATTGTTTGCAACTTATGTCTAGACCCAAAAACTCCCACAACATAGACATCAGGAGGCTATATTTGGCTTTCTTTTCAAATTACCACCATGTTGGGTTATGCTTAGGCTATAGGTATGTTAATTTTACTTATCAATATAGTAGTAGATGGAGGAAAAGGAACTAAATGTGATCCTATTTTCTAGGTACTTTGGGTTGAGAGAAACTGGAGGACGGTCTAACAACAACAACAACATACCCAGTAAAATCCCACAAGTGAGGTCTGGGGAGGGTAAATGTATGCAGACTTTACAACTACCTCGGGGAGGTAGAGAGGTTGTTTCCGAAAGAGTAAAGACCCTCGGCTCAAGTGCATAACCTTGAGTCGCACAGATTTAGTTTATATTTCTGATCATTTGAGTTTCACATGGTCAATCTTTTCTTCCCAAAAATGGAATTAGCACTACCCCGATAATCACTTTTTCCAACACATAAAGTCTCTCAGATAATGTTGATGAAAAACAAGAAATTCTGGGATAGCAAATTCTGACACAACAAATTCTGGCATATAAATGCAGCTAAAAGCCAAATCAGCAAATTTAAATGAGATCATGCAGCCAGTAAGAATATCATATTTTAGTCTACATGCATAAGTTGAAATATATAGGCATGTAATTTTTGATAAGCGAAAAATAAACAGGGAAACAACTCCTTCTCATAGCTAATAATTGTAATACATGATGATCAATATACTTTTAAACCGTTAAAGGTGACTGAAAAATAATTTTTGTTTAGTGAGCTAAAGTGATACCAACCCACCTCTCAAGACATACTTCAGAAGAAAATATAGACAAAAGGAAAAAGAATTGAAGTGATTTGGATAAACACATCTACAGCAGCTGTCTAGTAACTGTTTTCTGGATTTGTTCCAGCAGTTAGTCGAGCAGTTATTATTCCTTTGTAGTTTATGGTCTACGAATACGTAATTACAATTAGTTATTCAGGTATGTAGTTCAGAATCAAAACTACTATGTTCTGGAGTCTTGTCCTCTCCATACAGACAAGTAGACAACTTTATTGGTGTAATTGTGTTTTAGATTCTTGCACAAACTATTGCCAGTAAAATTATATTCTTTGTTCTATTTCTTCAGTTCTTTACTTCTGGTTACTATCATAGAGAAACAACAAGGGAAGACGGAAGAAGTATTTTTATTGCGTATATTGGCCATTTCTTTCACTATAATAGATGTTACTATGTAGCAAAATTGTACCATGTATTGAGCAAGTTCTGTAGCTGTGTTAAGGTCGCTACTAGCCCCAGTAGTTACATTGTCTGGGCCAAAGACCAGCTCCTCAGCTACTCTTCCTCCCATACAAACATCAAGCCGTGCTAACAACTGTTTTCTGCTGATTGATGTCTCATCATTTGAAGGAAGCTGTGTAACCATTCCCAAAGCAGACCCCCGCGGCAGGATCGTAGCTTTATGTATAGGATGTGCGCCTTCAGTATTCAAGGCAGCAATTGCATGGCCACTCTCATGATATGCAGTTAGCTGAAAAAGACAGATATTTACCATTATGGTGATAGTATGTCTGGATATTGTAACATGTCCACCACAGAACAAGGACAGGAAAAACAAGGGCGTTTGTCCAATATGAAAACATTCAGAGTCCTTTTATTAACTATAAAAGAGGTAAACCTAGATTCTGCACAGCATTCACAAAATATATAACTTGATGTTGAGGCCCAATAAGTTTTTGTATTCTAAAGAATCTTGCCTGTTCATAAACATGTAAAATCAAACATGTATATAGATTACCTTAAGCCAATACCTGATGTCAAATCAACTCAAACTTACAAGAGCAAGTTACAGGATACAAACATGAACATATTTTTCATAGTAGAACCGAATACCTTCTTTGAGTCTTCTGAAAGGAACATGGTTTTGCGTTCTGTTCCCATTATTATTCTATCTTTTGCAAACTCCAACTGTGATGCATTTAGCTTCTCAGCACCTTCAACAGCAGCCTTAATGGCAGCAATATTTACCAGGTTTGCCAAATCTGTTCCAAACAGAAACGATTAATAATATATTCATGCCACCAATTGAGAAAAGAGCCAGGTTATGATCACTCACATCAACAGTTCCTAAAAAAGGTGTTAGAATGTAAGTTTAGTATTTAGATGTCGTGTTACAAGAGTCATGTCATTAGGTAAATAATGTCCCACATGGAACAAATATCACATGAGTCTTGGATTTGACACCTATAATAGGGTTTCTTGTATGTCATTATATCAGGTATTCAGTATTTCTGTCTTTTGATTTTCACATGATATCAGAATCAAACTTTGGTAAGCTCATTCTCACAATTGCTTTTGGTTTAACTTTTCTATCATTCTTACGGCTCTTTCTCTAAAATCTGCATTGAGCCATTAACTCAGCTCTAAACCCACTCTTTAGCCTATCGAATCTACTACTTCTGTTAACTCCAGGCCTACTCCTCAGCTTGGTTAGTCTACTCTCTCTCTTTTCTTTTATCTACTTCAGCCATGCCCTTGTGGAGCCACTTCATCTTCTACCCAACAAAGGCAAATAATAAAAGCTAAAGAAGGCAAAATAATCATTTATCCACGTGCAATTTCAAGAATTGAGTTAACACATGATGGAGGTAGTTAAAATATATATCAGTCCCACAATGGTTGCCAAAGGGATTCCAAAGGACTTATAATGGTTCTTATCTACTCCACCCATTGCATTAAGATTTTGGTGTGAATTTTCATATTCTTTCATGTGGTATCTTGGCCAAACTTTGTCGAGCCCGTTTCTCTCTACCTATTATTTTCTCAATAGGAGTTCTCCCTCTCAATATAGCCATAAACCCCTAATTTTGCTACAGGCTCACTCCTCACTCTGCAATGCCGCTTTCTATCTCTATTTACTCCAAATCTCTCTCTCCCCACACACGTTAGGCCAAGTCTTCAGTCCATTGAGTCTACTCTATGTCTACCTATACTCCAAGCTCACTCTTCAGCTTGCTGAGCTTATCTCTACTTCCCCGTCCACTTTTCGATCTTTTCCCACAAAAGAAATTTCAATTTCTAAATCCAAATCCTAGAATAGGTTTACACACGAGAGTATTCGAGAATACATTTGTCCTTTTTCAATTCAAACTTGTCCCTCGTAGTTATGCAAGAGTTTCCAAAGAGATTTATAATGGTCCTGGACTACTCCATCCATAGCCTCAATGTTTTAAGTTGAATGCTCATATTCTTTCACAAAACAAATATGAAGGGTCGCTTTTTCACTTAGGCAGTGGGCAAGTGATAAATTGTTAACCTCACTCCTTACCACCCAGCCCAACCCCCATCAAAGCCCTCTCTGTTTTTAAGGATTCAACTTTTATTAACTTTACTTTTTATCTGGCGACTCAATTGATACTATGATAAATAAAAGAAATTGTTATCAAAAATCAAAATTATAATCCCATCTTACCCCAAAAAGTAAACAAACTAACAGCAACATTCACTTCAGTAACAAATATTCACTTCAGTCAAATGCCCAATCCCAATATTATAATCCACCCAAATCCCTAGGAACATGACAATTAATAACAATGAAATGATGTATCAATAACACCACTATCCCATCTGTCAGTAACAGTCACATGATGTATCTAAGCTAGGAGAAAACTCCAACATTAACCAAATGTAAATTGTCAAAAGAAGTTCATAAAACGATGCTAGCGCAAGGGAAGGACTATGCACAAAATAATGGACACGAGTACAATTGGTTCCAAATGTAATCTAGTCCAGTGATCTCTCAAAATAGTTATAAATTAGGCTCTTATTCATGTATATTGGCCCATGAACTTGCATAATATTTACTTTTTTGCATCCCACATCCATTAGCTTTGCTTTCACACTTCCAGAGTTATTTTGATACAACCAACTTCCCAAACTCAATCTTCTTTTCCAACTATTTACGAAGTGATAGATATAATCCACGTAATGAGGATCATCGATTTCAATCTTGCAGAAGGTAATACACCATCTCAGTAGACATCAATTTTAGGATAAGAAGATTCATAATATATGGAAAACTCAAAAGGAAATGAACATCAAATAAAATGAGAATTGCACGTGCCTGCTCCATTGAATCCTGGTGTTCCACGAGCAATCGCATTCACATTGACATCATCACTGACTGGTTTGTCTTGCAAATAAAGCTCTAAGATCTCTTGACGACCCCGTACATCTGGGTTGGGAACCACAATCTAGAAAAAGTTGTTTCGATGTTAACAGCCTGATGATAAATACAATTAAATATTCCTCAAAGTCATCACTTATAATGTGTTTTCAAAAGGATCAGGAAAGGAAGTCGTTGGACAAAATTCGGACTTTGACATCTCAGAACAAAAAAATGTATAAACTCTAAATTAAGTATATACTGTACAATTTCACAACCAAAAATGCTCCCTGAGATTTGCTCTTGTTCCAATTTCCAAATGTAATTTCTGGGCTTGTTAATGGACACCCAAACTTAAGGCATAGCTTTATTGGCGTAAAAAGTTATGTGAATTTGAAAAATTTAAACCAGCATGTTACAATTATTGTTTTTGACAAACTTTATTTTACTGCTTTAGTTTTTTGAATAAACCCTAGCTAATAGTTCTGTTAGCTAGCTATTCTTATTTTGTAGTAGTAATTAGTTGGTTGAAGATATAATACTATGGAGATATTCTAGGCTAGGATTATGATCATTTCTTTATTGATTTTTGTTACTGCAAGTATTATAAAATGCAAAGCTAAATAAAATAGTTCCCGTTAACTGCACAGCCAGTATATTTCTCTTAGCTTCCTCTGTTTATTCTTTAAGTTTCTTTTATTAAAACTCAACACGGTAGGATAGTGTCTCACAACTCTCCTGTAGATAAATTCATCATAAGTAACCGGTATACTTGTTACCGAAAAAAAACTCTCCGATTTGTGCCATCAAAATAGTTGTGTTAATCAGATTGGAGAAAAACACTTTTTTCAAGGATTGAGAGAACTACTTCAGTGCCCAAATTTATGCCTAGAAAACCCCACAAATGTATGGAAGTAGAAAAGCAGCCGAACGGGATAAAAGCCCCAACACACTTACATGCCTATCAAATCTACCCGGTCTTGTCAAGGCAGGATCAAGAATATCGGGCAAGTTGGTCGCAGCCATCAATATTATTCCCTGTATAATGAGTCAAAAGTACACTTCAGTTTCAAATTCAAGTGAGGTATTCATGATTTAGATACTTTAACTTCAAGACATTTACCTCATTTTGCTCAAAACCATCCATCTCAACAAGTAACTGATGCAATGTTTTCTTAGTATGGCCTTCCCACTGCTTTCGAGTTGATCCAACAGCATCAATTTCATCAATAAATATGATGCATGGAGCCTAAAAGGGAATCAAACACATGAAAATTAGAAAGCAGTTCCAGGAACTGATTGAGTTCCTTCAGAAAAGGGAAACAGACATCAAATCCTTTCCTTTTTCGAGTACAAGTACAAGGAGAAGGCAAAGAAAATTATCTCACATAATAGATACAGTAACATGAAGCAGAAAGGGGACTTCCAACTTCCCATTAGGTTTTCACAATTATACCAAAACTGGGAGTTCTTTTTATTTTGCATTTCAGACGGAAATAGCAAGTTTAACGACAACAAAAGTCAAGGCAGATGCTAGGCATCATTCCACTTGTCAAGCTTAGTTAATTTTATGCAAACAAGAAAGTTATTTTCCCTGTACAGCAAGGTCTAATATTTAAATAGGAGTTACCCCACAACCTCCTCTCTAATTAGTTGAAATCGTTTGTTCACTCCAAACTCTTGGATTAAGAAAGGTGAAAAGTCCTTTTGCCCGTTGATGAAGGCACATTCTTATATGGACAGCTCAAATTGGAAGTACATCTAAATGATGACAGAGGGTAGTATTTAAGTGACCGCAGCTTCATAAATCTGAAGGGAGACTCTCATAACCAATTATGAGTGATCTCCACCCAGTTCTGGTACTATGTAACTCGAACAAAAGTTTATTTCAGTGTTAAGGAATGAATGTAGTCACATACATTCATTATAGGGACCAATAACAGATCTATAGGATTCTATGTACATGTATATATGCTTGCTAGTTCATGGAATAAACTTTTTTTTTTTTTCTTTGGAAAATGATAAGGAAAAACATTAATTTTTCTCCCATACCTTCGGTTACAGAGAGATTAATATAGGGCCATGCATACTTTATGATAAATGCAAGACTGATCTCTATGCACACCAAGAACACATTGCTTCACAACTGAACCACTTAAGTTAAAGTGAGGTTTTCAAGCATAGCTAAGCATTAACTGGAACTTTGCTGTCCAGTGTTTACCTGGTACATTTCACATAATTTTGCTCTGATATGTAAGCAACTTTCCTTATAAACCACAATAAGTAAGTGATGTATGTATAATCAATCAAACCTTCTTCTTAGCAGCTTGAAACAAAGATCTCACACGCCGAGCACCAACTCCCACAAACCTAAAAGAATGTAAAATTTTCACGGCCAAGTTAATTAGGTCGTTACGTAACCAAGCGTAAGATCTTTAAAGTAATGATAGTTTGCCAAAAATCAATAAGAAACAAAATAAACACGTGTGCATAAAAACAAGACAGTAGGTTCTTAGAAGGATGGACTTCCATCGAAAAATCATGTTGCAAGTGACTATCCCACAGAACACAGTCATCAATTTCTCTGACCATGGAAGAACATATAGTAAGTTAAAGCCTCCAAACAATGTTGCTTGCTTCAGTTGGCTGTAGCAGCTGAAGCATGCTTGACGCAGCTAATTTACTGCATGCTCAGTTGTCCCTGATACCCCTTATGTGAAAAGAATTTTGCAGATGTTAATCACCTATTTTTGCATTGCAACTTCACAGTAGACTCTGGTACAGTTCTGCCCTTCTTGTAAGTAAAGTGGGCCGTGCCAAAGTTAACCATGGAGCTGTTAGAATGCTGGATCAGGAGCAGACTTGACAAGGAAACTATTTTTCTGTAAATACTTGACAAGGAAACTAAAGCTGCCTGAGCACCATTCCCTCATGCATTTTGTAGGAAACTTGGAAGGAAAGAATTCACAAATTTTTAGGGAAAAGCTGCAGTATCTTTAGAAAATGGTAACATGCATGAAGTGGTAACTTTTCAGGACTTACTTTTTTTTTTCTAAAGCTGGTAACGTTTATATCTAAATCAGCACTTAGATAGTACTGAAAAAACACTTTTCAGGACTTCCTCAACTTCACAAGTATGTAGATTTGGACAGACTTTGCTAACTGTAATTATGTAAAAACACTTAGGGGTCGTTTGGTACACTCCATTTGATAAGTAAGGATATCCCATGAGGTGGGATATCCCATGGGATTATTTTATCCCCCTCCCCATGGGATTAATCCCACCATTTTAGTACAAATGGTGGGGTAAAATAGTCCCAGGATTAAGCAATACGCACCTTATACCAAACATGGAATAAAGTTAATTCCAAACTTTATCCCGGGATTATTTTTCTTATCCCTTCTACCAAACAACCCCTTAGTACCATCTTAGAGCTGAAATAGATCAATAAAATCCTACTTGTCAGGTGTCCAGGAAAAAGATCTGCACTACTATTGCTATTGAGGCCTACATTATCCAAATTTAGACACCTTGACAAGCATAGGCTTGTGCAACATTACCAATCCTCTCTTCCCAGTTAACAGCTAACATGACAAAGCTTGAGATCGATGAGAGATCATTCAATTCCCTATATGAGGAAGCAAAATACTGCAGATGTGTACATATAATGGACAAAAACTGAGTGAGGTAATTCTCTAAGCACCAAGTGACTTGCTATTATTGAGAAGAAACTGAGAGGTAATTCTCTGAGCTTCTCCTAGAAAGTCAGAGGAGACCACAAATCATAATTTTCTCACATATTGGATACAAGCATGACCTGGACATGTGGTAGAGAAAGTAGTAGGAGAAAGTAGTCGACATACATTTCTTCAAATTCAGAGCCTGCCTTATAAAAGAAAGGCACCCCTGCTTCTCCAGCGATAGCCTTCAAATCAAGATAATTAAGCAGGATTAGCATAAATACATATGCTTATGCTAACATATACGAATAAGAAAGCACAAGGCCATTTTCTGAATGCAGGAAGAATGCATAATAAAAGAACTTTGCCCAACGAAGAGAACAAGATAATAGAAGAGAAATCTTTAACTAAGTAAAAAAGGAGCAACGCTGACACTTATGAAATTATTCAAGAACAGAAGAAATAACAAATTTTCAATTGTTTTTCTATATCAAAAGAAAAAGGAATATCAAATCTTACATCACCAAAAAAATTTAGGAAAAGTAAAGAGAGAAGAAATACTCGATTAGAAGACTCACAACTCACAACTAACAAGGAGAAATTTCATCTGAATTTGATTATAGTTGGAAGTGCGCAATGCATCTGGAGATATAACAAAGAGCACTGGTATCCTACACATGGAAATCCAATGTGGACAACTACTTCAGTGTAAAATGTAATCCAGCTTACCTTGGCGAGGAGAGTTTTTCCTGTTCCAGGTGCTCCAGTCAAAAGAATTCCCTAAAAACAAGAAAATCATTCAGTCAGGAAAAGGATAGGGGTACGTACATAAAAGGAAGAACACTGACAATTAAAACCCTGGATAAACGAGCATAACAAGCACAAACCTTCGGCAACTTCCCTCCAAGCCGTGTGAACTTAGAAGGATTTTTTAGGTACTCAACAACCTCCTCAAGCTCTTGCTTAGCATCATCACAACCTTTGACATCCTTAAACGTTTTGACATTCTGCAGCCAAAAGAAAAACAGATTAAAATAACTGCTGCAAGATCCACAAACAAGAGAAGTCATACTTTTCCTAATCACTATTAGACTATCCATGGAAGAAAAAATGCAAACTATAGTATTGACTAGCACTAGAGCATAAGTGTGGTTGTTCAAGTCCATCCATCATCTTTCTCAAGCACCAACATGTTAATCTAAAGTTGAACTGCGTAAAAATCACAAAACGAGGACTATTAGTATTTGTCTATCAAAAAAACATTCAAATCGGTGAGCCTCAAGGATAAGAAGCATCATTTCTACAGGGTTGGATCTTGATACACAAAGAGAGAACGGTGTACGACTTTTAGAAGTTGTTATTAGTTCATGTGAGCTGATACTCAAAGAGTTACTCCTGAACAGCTGGAAGATTAAGAGAAAACCAAGCAACAAAGACCTATGATGCATCAATATTTATATTTATAAAATATAAAATTGATATGGAAGTACGTTACATAGGAATAGCATGGGATAATAGAGACACTTGAGGCTGTTCCTACTTCCCCTTTCCAGTTTAGTCTCTATTATTCACTGGTGGATGTATGATAACGCAAGAACAAAGAAAATTACAAATGAGACGCCTGTATCCTCCAAATTTTGTGACTCCTAAATTTCTGAATGGAATTCCCAGCAGTGCTATCAAAAGCGAAAAGCGCAAAAAAGCTCTAATGTATGTTGGGCTAAAAGCGCAAAACACAAGTAAAAGTGCGGACTTCAATGAAAAAAGGCACAAAGAGAGAAAAAGTACCAAATATTAATGTTTAGTCAAAGACTAATAATTATAAGAATGAATGACAAATATATGAACAAAGAAATTGGAAAACAATTATGACAAAGTGAAATATCATTTGTTTAGTGTCGCCTCTTCAAAAGAGACTCAATCATTGGCAAGGAAAAGTATGCCTTAGCTTGAAGACGACAGTGAAGTGCACATTAAGTGAGGGGAAGCGCTAAACACGTTTTGAGCCTCGCTTCAGGGCTTAAACGCGCTTTGATAACACTGATTCCTAGGAACATTGCTCCTTTTTTTAATGCGAAAACGAGGAAGACAAACAAACTAGATATTTCGTACTATGACAAGAATTAAGAAGGAAAATAGAATAAAGTTAGGTTCCAGATTCTTTAATTCACATTGCACATCATGAGATTGGTGCAGAAGACACCTTCATCTAATATCTCCAGAAAGAAACAAACCTTCTCTGGCGTTACTTCTTTATTCAACTCTTTCGGGGCATAGGAGGAGCTTGAACCAACACCTGAAGCTCCTATCCCACCTAAGCCACCAATATATTTCTGAAGTGCAGCAGCCCCCATTATCCTGACAAAATGAATGTGTTCTTTTCTTAGTAAAATAAAGAAGGATAAGAGTAAATTACTGCCAACTAAAGACGGGAGAAGTTACCTAAAACAAGGAAAGAGAGTGAAAACTAAGATAACGATAGAAACAAATCAGTTAATATGCTAACTATCACAGTAGCAATCACATAAAATAACCACTGCACCACCTCCCATCCCCCACCCCCACCCCCACCCAACCCAACCCCACTCCTCCCTGCCACAAACAAACACCCAGAAAATATAAAGAAAAGTGCAAGACTATATCTAGAGAAATTACTAGGCCTCAGTTTTGTACATGCAGAACAGTAAATTCAAGAAGATTAACTTACCAGACCAAGCCAACGGCAATAGTGAATATGATAGTTGAGAGAAACTCTTGTGCAAAACGTGATGATCTGTTTGAAACTTTAGGATCAACCTACAAGCGAGAATACGAATCCTGGGTAAACAACGACATGCATGCACAAAAGCATGACACAACAAATGGACAAAGCAATTATTAGCAGAGTCAATCGAAGCACCAATAGCCATGGTCTCATGTTTTTAACTGTTAGTGACACTAGTTTTAGATATGATGCTTAAGATGAACATTAGACTCATTGTGATAGTGACACTAGTTTTAGATATGATGCTTAAGATGAACATTAGACTCATTGTGTCAACAAAACTGCAGGGCTGATAGTATCTTACCATCACAACATGTAATGGCTGCTTCTCGGAAATGCCAGGATTGAGAAAGGGTTCATCCATGTCCCCTGATGCCCGTTGCTTCAACTCTTGCAACTATATTTTGATTCCATTAATAATCAAAAATGAATGCCAAATCAAGAGAAAAGTGCAGTACAAATTACAGGAGTAAACAGGACATCCAGTGTTCAGAATGATTTCCTTCACTCCAGAAAATAGAAGCCCTTAGAGTTTGGAGATAGAAGGAATTAAGACTGATTGGGACAATCAGGAACCCGGAACATTCATTATTTAGTGTCAAACATTAAAATGGTTTGTTATCTACAGGTGGCATTGCCAATAGACACAAAATGGAAGGTATTACATGATCAACAATTACCAGTGAAGGAAGACTTGAAGGCTTTCCAGATTGCTCATCAGGTAGATACTCAGCAATAGCATTTGTAGCCACAAGAGCTCGCATATATTCTGCAACTCCTCTACTGTCTACCACATGAGCTCTCTGCTCAAAGCGCCGAATGACAGACTCAGGGCTAAGGTTAAGAAGATAAAGAGAACAGTGAATACTCTCTAAAAATAAATTCGTGTAGGTAAGGTAACTCATAGACAAACATTAAAAAATGAAACAAAAGTAACCCGAAGTGATCAGGTGAAAGACTCCAAAACAGTAATTCACAGGAACTGACAGGCCGCATTCTTGTTTAGCTAGGCACCTCAAACATGGTTCTCCTAGTTTGATTAAAATAGCAAGAGTTGAAAATAGACAGACTAATCAAAAGCATCCATGAGGACAATGACCACATTAAACAGCTTTATATTTTTCTGCACAGGACTCCCTCCGTTCACTTTTACTTGTCATGTTTCGCTTCGCAGTAGTCAATTTGACTAATTTTCAAAGCTAAATTGAATTAGATTAATCCAATATTTTAAATTTTAGATATTAAAAACTATACCAAAATTACTATAAGTTCGAATCCTTCTTGTATAAATATGGTGAAAATACACATTCGGTCAAAGTTCATGCAGTTTGACTTTCTAGAAGCGAAACATGACAAGTAAAAGTGAACGAAAGGAGTATTATCGTAGTTGAAAGACGAGCAAAGACTGCGAAAACATAGTATCCTTGTCATTCCACCTCCCCTAGAGAATTCCATACATGAGAGAAGTAAGATAAAGACTAAAATTTACCTGTGCTTGTTGAGTTCAGCAAGCAAAGCGCTTTGCAAAGCAGCATCCTTTGGATTCGCATCAGCTTCCGCCATCAATCTTTCCAAACGCTTCTCTTGCTGCCAAAACGGCCACCAGCTAAACCAATCAGACAACAAAACATTCTCAAACCCTTTTTTCACCTTCGCAAATAAACCCATTAAGAAAACCACTATAGGCAGCTTCTTCTTCAGGTCCTCATTCTCCACAGATGATTCCACGTGACCCGGTTCATTTTCAGTAGTAGCACTACTCACTGCTGCTACTCCACCATTGGAGTCAACGGAACTCGTATCGAAAACAGAGGGTTCATTGAATTTATGAGGTTCATTGTCATTATTATTGGATACGGCGGCGAAATCAGGATTCAATGTACAATGAAGGCGTAAGTTGTGGCGGCAAAAACGAGTAGATGATGCAGTTGTGGATAAACAACGGACATGATTGTAGGAGGAACAAGAAAAATGGAAGAGAGAAGGTAAAGGCTTGAAGATAAGAGAAGCTTGAAGAGTGCTCATGGCTTTTTTCACCTCCCCTTTGGATTAGATGTTTAGGGTTTAAAGAAGAAGAAGAAGAAGAGATACTTTGCCTTGAACACAATCCAAGATTCTTTACTTGCAAAAGAGAGGATTTTTATTGGCTTTGTGGCTTCTTGTAGAGTAACAACACCACACTTCTCCTCTCTCCCTTTGTTGTGAATTAGAGAGTTGAAGGGATTGGGTTACTTTCTTTCTTGGGATTATAGAGCAAACAAGAAAACCTTATCTATACTCAAATTGGCGCTCTTCTTCTTGTGGCCTCTATAATTTCTCTTATTTTCTTTGAAAAAGATAGGACGTACACTTTTGAGATTTTCAGTATGGCAACTGAAAATTGGTCATTTTCATATCCCAACGGCCAAGCCCCTGTTTTTAAGGAGCAAAGTTTTAGTTTTTCTCATCTTATATCTTTCTGGATTACAATGTATTAAACCAGATTTAAGAACCCAAAGTCTGTTCTTTTTACCTTTCTCTCGGAAGTTCATTTGTTGTGCTTTAGCTTTTGCAGAATTTTGGCCTTTCAAAACCATTAGAGAAATCGTTTACCATTCGCTTCTTTCGAAAACACCCAAACGAACACACTTAGGAAAACAACAAAAAAAAATCCCAACCAAACTAAGTTTGCGAAAGTTTGAAACAAACATAAGATGTTGGCTCTTGTTTTACTCATCGTTTTCGAACAAGAGTGGGGGAAAGATAGCAGGCGAGCGTATAAGTTTATCACAAGGCAAGCATGAAATGAAAGCCTTTGGCTCCATTATAATTCATAACGATGAAAGACGATGAAAAATAGTGTACAACACGAGCCTAAAAGCAGTTATGAAACCATACAATGACCCCCTAGAGGACAAAAGGACAGGAAAGACGGACAAAAACAACCAAGATATGCAAGTTAGGACCAAAAGATTTGTAACATTTTTGGCTAACACCTCTCTGCAAGCAAAATTAAGGACCCAAGTATGCAAAACTTGTCGCGCACTAGTGATACTGTGGAGGATAAGGAGGCATCGGAGTAGATTGTGGTATGACATTCTGTCCATGCATTGGCATCACACCGGAACCCATCTGAGAAGGCACACTAGCAGGTGGCATGTAAGGGTGACTATGCATCTGCATCGGCATTGATGGAGTTGCAGTGGCGGGCCCCGTGTTCCAGCCGGCAGGATGCTGTGGCGGAGCTACACCTGCAGCTGGAGTGTACTGCGAAGGGGCACCATATGGATGAACACCTGGACCTCCTATCAGAGGCGGCTGCTGCCCCAAGACTGAAGGTTGAGAATTCAACATTGGAGTAATTGGCATTGTGTAATCTCTGCCGCGATCATTATTAATCTGAAATCAGTTAAAGATGACCATCAATTTTGGCAGTAACTTGTTCCCCAGAAGGAAAAGAATGCTCGGGAAGCTGGGAAATATAGGCACTGAGCAAAAGAGAGATGGGACACTAAATTACAGAGTTCCCATCACAAATTAATATCTCAAAATAAATAAAGCTCACTACAATGCTGTTTTTACCTTTATACTAAGATCAGTGTGTCGAGAGTAAGAGATGTGAAGCATGCAATATCCACCTTGATATATGGAATGTCCTTCCAAAGCTTCCTTCGCAGCAGCAGCTGTGCGCACATCTGTAGATTCAACAAATCTATAGCTTAGTTCAACTCACAAGCATCTTAGTACAGAATAACCAACTCAAATCCACTACTTCAAAGTTTGTACAAGCTGACCAATTCACAAGAGGAAACCACTGCTCCCTAGGGTGGACGAGTTCAAAACATTTCTTTGACTAATATACCAGTAAAACATTTCTTCGACTAATATACCAGCAAAACATTTCTTCGACTAATATACCAACTATCTCGTTTACCAAGTCACTTGAGAGGACACCCAACAAATAAGAGAGGACAGCAAGAAGTATTTCTCTTTAATGAAGTTGTGGTCTATCAAAATGCAGCGAGAAGATTCTGAACCACAAAAGGGAACAGAAAAAAAAAATGAAAAGTTAACTCTAGTGCATCAGGCCTATTCTAGGATCAGAGATAGAGAGCTAATAGAATCCAAAAGCTGAACCAAGCTATTTACAGGGGTTAGCTTTGTTCCAGCTAAAAAGAGTAAGAGACCTAGCATCTATGGAGTGGTTTGGAATTGAAATTCCATCAAAATATCTGCAGTTCCTCTTTGTCCAAGAACAGCAAATAATACTTGCAGGGTCATGATCCAGAGTCGGGCAGCAAGTATTTTTACCCAATAAAATATTCACTAGAAACATTCCCTGCTAGGATACAGAATGCCATATAAAAATCACAACATAATATAATGTCAAGAAGCTGAGAACAGTGTTTGGCCACTTTGCCAAATGCTTTGAAACATTGGGGCAAGCACGTTATGTGCAAGCGCAAGAACTAACACTTGGCAAATTATTGGCTGCACTTCCATCTTACCTGGATATTGTATCAGAGCCTGAAGCCCTCCATTCTTATCAAACATAGCAATCTTCAGTACAGGACCAAAAGCTGAGAAAACCTAAGAATATATGAAGGAAAATGAGAACCAACAAAACAACTCAGAAGACAGGTTATGACAAAAACTACAAAAGCTTTCTGCAACTGGAGAAGAGTGTTACCGTGTGTAGGACATCCAAGGTAACTGCATACTGCATGTTCTCAATGGAAGCAAGAAGAACATTACTCTCAGGTTCCAATTTCTTCCCATCCAAACCCAAACTGAACTGCAACACATATGGAAGAAACTTTAAAGAAAGATAAACTGCACATGACCAGCTTGTCTGTCAGGACATATCTTCTTTTTTTATTGGTGCCCGCAAGAACATATCTCAAACCACAGAAACATGAAAAATACGCGTATTGACATGAATGATGCTGATTTTGTTTATAGATTAGCTTTATTGTGGATGTTTTATTTCCTAGAATAATTATAGAAGAACATAATATTTCTTTTATTGTAATTGATTCTCTTGCCTTATTTAGTTATGGGGCTCATCATATAAATACTGCTTCTCTTAGGATGTAAAGATACACCGAAATACAAAGATGCCTTTTCTTCCTTCTCAAATTCTACACACACACCAATGATCAATAACTTATGCCTCAATCCTACATTAGTTCGGGATACACATTCACGGTGATCTAAATACTTTGCCGTATGAAAGGGCAGTATCTTAAAGTAATCCAACAGAAAGCCACAATGGCAGCAACAAGGAACTGAAAGACTAGGATCTAACAGTCCTAGCAAATCCTCGATGCGCAAATGAGTCTGCAGTTTTAGAGCTTTGACTGATTCATTACCTGACCACTTGCATCTATGGCTGAGGAAGCGACAGGAAGGAGAGAATTGGTATAGTCCCTGAATCAAGACCATAAACAAGATATAAGATTGAAAGAGT
Organism: Capsicum baccatum var. pendulum; assembly: GCA_030864225.1. Lineage (NCBI taxonomy): Eukaryota > Viridiplantae > Streptophyta > Magnoliopsida > Solanales > Solanaceae > Capsicum > Capsicum baccatum. The sequence goes on along the minus strand of CM061552.1, from coordinate 68,851,312 downwards.
GACAAGCAATAATTAACACAAACAAATTAAAACCATATTGAAGATGTAATTGAATAAGATAAAGATTGCGCAAAAGCATTCTGTACAACCAACTTTCAATACAACAACAACATAACCAGTGTTGGGGTCCAGGGAGGGTGTGGTGTAGGCAGACCTTACCCCTATCTTGGCAAGGTAAAGAGGCTGTTTCTATAAGACCCTCGGCTCAAGAAAAGCATTTTCAAAACAAGAAAAATAAGCCATCGCTTATGAGTGTGTATGTTTTTATAGAAGATAAGGTATCTTTTATGGAAAATCATATTTTTTTGGATTCTTTATTTTTTGGCGTGCCAGTTTATAGGGGAGCTTTTTTCCCCATCTCAATAAGGTTATTTACTTTTATCCCAAAAAAAAAAGTGCATGTATGTGAGATAGAGAGAGAGATGGAGATCATTTTTACCTGCTACGATGACTCTGAAACTTCACACTCAGATCTGTATGGGCAGAATATGTGATTTTAAGGCTACATGGTCCCAGTTCCGGAATCAAGTAGCTGATACACGAGAAAAGAAAAAGATCAGTCAACTGTCCTGCAAGAACAATATGTAGTAGCTAGTAATAACTTCTCCAGTAAACCATTGAGTTTGGTATAAAAATTTAGATATATTTTTTTCCCCTCACTAACTCATAGAATTCCATCAATAGCCCTGACAATGTATAATTTAAACAGCCAGCCAACCACCTCAACTTTCAACAACAACAACATACCCCGTGTATTCCCATCTAGTGGGGTCTGGGGAGGGTAGAGTGTACGCAGACCATACCACTACCTCAGGTGAAGTAGAGAGAGGCTGTTTCCGATAGACCCCCGGCTTAAAAACAATAACAGTATAGCAAACACAAAACATAAATGCATCTAAACTTGTACAGGCAAAATAAACTAACAACGCTAACCACAAGATAATACTAGAGCCACAAGGATACTATTAAAAACTATATCTCCGAAACCATAGACAGTACTCAACCACCTCAACTTTGGCCAACTAAATTACACCGGAAAACCAAACAATCATCCTTTCTGACCAGCACTTTTTACCAGGATCACACTTCCTAACACAATAAGCAAATAAGCTTACCAGTCCTAGACTCCTAGTTATAAACATATTCTGTAGCAGCATTTAGAAAGCAGAGTTTGATGGGCTCATTAACCACGTGGCTGGAATGGACATGAGCACAAGAAGAAGGTGACTCAAATGTCAATATAAACTGTATATGGAACAGCTAAGCTACGGAGCATGTGCACCCCTTCAGTAAATTGTTTTTAAAATGCTCCTCAAAGATGTCCAGCCCATGTGTGTTCAGTACATCTACAAAAACAATCCATAACCAACTGAAATATAAATCCAAAATCACCTGGGAATGCTTCTTCCATCCAGGGCATCCTTTGCTGAAGTAGCAGTTTCTGCATCAGTAAATTGCACCAGAGCCTGAAGAGGGTTCAAGGAGGGGAGGACTTGTCAGCTAATTAGAAGGTCAACAAGCCTATTGACACTGATCAAATTTGCATAAATCCATCTTCTGAAGCATAAATACCTGGAATCCTGCAGTCTTCTCAAATGTTGTTATCTTGTGCACGAACCCAAAAGCTGAAAATACCTGAAAGAATAAGAGAATTTCAGAAATAAATCTATCCAATGTTAAAAATATAAATTAGGAGAAATAACACACTAAGAAGAAATTCCTAACATGCTTCTCTCAAGTAAGCCTCTAATACATTAGAAACAAATAGCACAAACAACATGTCTACTTTAAATTATTATCAATCATACTCTCTACTGCAAAAGGAAAAATCTAGTCAAGGAGTATTCTCCATCAGTTGACCTAAAGAAGTTCCAAAAATGTGAAGGACATAGACAGAAGGAAGTTAAAAAGACAAACATCTCTCCCGTCTGTCATTTACTGCACATTATACCAGCAAAACTAACAGAACATGAATATGTGATGCAAGCAAAACGATCTTAACATGAGAAAATTCTCTGAATTTAGAAGATTCTCAGACAGTTCTCTTTTTTTTTTCAACTTGTGACAGTTCTCTGAGGTCCGTAAATTTAGGTCAGGCACTCGTACACTCCAAAAATTCACCAAGAAGCATTGATACAAATCTCGAACCCTTGATCTAGTGGAAAGATTTAAAGCATTTAAACTAACACAGATCTCAAGCAAAAGTAGTATTCCACACGAAACAAAATTAACTTTTTTTGAGAAAGTTAACTTCCACATCTGTTAATAAAGAGGTTTAACGTCATTACAAAGATGAACTTATCAAACAAATCTCATCATCAGAGAAGTTCACGGCAGCCATAAGTCACCTCAAGTTTGTAAGCTCTTGGCCCCTAACGGGGCAAGCTCCATTCCATGAAGCTGTATTTTAGAAAACCAAACTTCCACTCATATAACATCTTTTTTTTTTTTATAACCGTGGGGCCCTGGCTAGCTTGTGCGCAACTCGACTAATTCCACGGGATACCTGCCACCTCCCACCAGCAACAGGTCACTAATATAACATCTTAAAAACACTAAAACATGAGGAAGGAGATCATTTCTTAAGCCATTGAAATAAAAAGTTCAAAAATTTTAAGACAAGTCTCAGAGGGGGGGAGCTTAGATAACCAAATGCCTGACTCATAAATGATTATCTGACTTTGTGTTTGGCCTAATTGGGTTGGATCCTAAACGTCAGAATTATTTTAACCAAAAGACATTATTACTATAAGCAAAGGAAAAGTTGCCGGATGCACATGCAACAAGTTTGCCTTGGAAAACGAAAAAAATAGCATCTCCATTATGCACATGCTAAGAAAGGGTGAAGATTTTAGAGGAATAAGAAACATCTGACACTCCAAGAAAGTCAGGAAAGTTAGATGAGGAGAAGGGAAGAAGGAGCCAGAGTTAAGAAAAAGAGAAAAGAGACAAACACGCATGCGCTCTTTCTCCCGATGCAATAAGCTGCCATTGAAGATATATCCTGGAAATTATCCTGCTGATCCATTCAATTTCATGTTAAGAATGCTCAAGAAAGCATGAAATACTCCAACCTAATTACCAAAACTACACAAAACCTTTCCACCAATAAGATTCCCTCTCCACCAAAGTAAATGGGAAGCACTTTAATCCTTACCAAGTGTAAAACATCAATGCTGACAAGGCGAGCGTCATTCCCTTCAATTGTAACCAACAGTACATTTCCGGCTACATCTGCTGTAGTTTTGTTGTTCACTATCTCTTGCCTGTTTGAATATTGTAGGTAGACGGTTTTCCCCCGTACCTGAGCTGGCTCAGAGGAAGAGGCATAGTACGATATCATTGCAATAGCTTGATTTAATTCTGCCTACACATATTAACAAAGCACACGTAAGAAACTCAAGTTTTGAAGGATGTACAGTTTCACAAGAAAAACAGATATACTATGAAAGACAGAGGTGAAATAGAGGTGAATATAGCCACTTACGAACTCTATAAATGCTTGATTTCGGTTTGCTCCTACATTACACTTGGTATTCACAACTCTACCAAAAGGTTTTCCCAATTCGATCAGCTCCTCCTCTGTGCACTCCCATGGTAAGTTTCTCAAATGGAGGACCTTTGATGGGGGCTGTGTGTATCGAAACTGCGGCTGGCTAGAAGCAGATGCCATTGGAACTACAAAATCAAGCTTTAAACAGAATAACAGATATTAAAATGGCATTTGACAAATATTTAACACTCGTCCAGCTCTCAAAGCTAAGAGATTGATTGGATTATAAGCAGTATATAGACTACATGAGCTAAAAGGTCGCAGTACTCAAAAGCGCATTGCTCAAAATGTAAACTAGTGAATCAAATAAGCATGCTGCTAAATAAAAAGCAATTGTGCAACGTATGGAACATAAGTTTGTATATAGAGAGAATATAATTCAGATTTTAGAATAAGTGCAGCCATGTGCGATTCTTTTTCTTTTTTGTTGACCGAGAAATCTGCTTGGAGTTGACCCTTGGGCCAACAGCAACCTTCAAAATTCCTTTCAAAAATGATGGTCCCGCACCTCTTATCCTGCCCCACTTAAATACAAGACTTATTTCACTTGGTGCAAGCAAGCATTGCCATGTATTATCTTTCATAATAGGAACGTCCCTTGTACTAAGCTTTCTCATGGAGGTATATGTATATCAAGTAACGGTAACCCACTCAACCAGTTAACTATTTCCTTATCACACACCAAGTTTAACGACGAGACACCAATAAAGAAAGAGATTATTAGATAACATAGCATTTTACGCATTCAAGCCAAAAATTCTCTAATTAGAACATGACAAGCGCTCTTGCTAAACTAAAAGTCAAGTCTTCAAACTCGTAACACAATAATATTAAAAGAATCCACATTATAATAGCGTCACCATCTCCACCAAAAATAAAATACTTAAATGAAGAACCGCAAGCGTCCAATTTCCACCAACAGACAAAACTACTAACTTATCCACAAATGTTAAGCAACGTAGCGGAAACAGGGGCAGAGCCACCTTTAGTCCAGTCCAGGGGGCTCATCCGAACCCCCTTCGCCCTTCGGAGGAAAAGTATACTATCTATACATGGTTAGAGTTCTTTTTTATATATATACAATAGATGTTGAACCCCTTCAGCTAGTTTGTATGTATACTTTTTAGATTTTAAATCCCTTTAGTGAAAATCCTGACTCCACCACTGATCGGAAAAGGCCTAATTTCCTAGAACCACTAATATTTGTTCAGCTAAAAAGACATCAAATCTATGGTCAACCAACACAGACCCCGTGTCCAAAACTGAGGGCTAGTTTGGTTGGGGAACAAGTTATCCCAGCCTCAATATGGGATAAGAATACACCACAATTCGGGATAAGTCATCTACAGCAATCATGGGATACACTCATCCTAAAATCAATCCTTTATCCCTCGTACCAAACGAACGCTGAGGGTTCGTACAATCCCTCAACTAAAGCTTATCAAATATAAAAAAAAAAGTTAATTGTATTTCTGCAAGGGGCAAAAACAACAGCAAAGATTGAGCATGAGAATTGAAAGCAGCGTCGCCGTCAAAATGTTGAAAATTAAAATTAACGAACAACGAGAGATTAGGGCACAACGAGAACAAACCATAGGATTTAGAATTAGAATGAAGATTGTACCTGTATATGTCAGGCGGAGATTAGGGTTTCACCGCACAACTTTGCTGGAAACGACGCCGAGTAGATGTACCGCACAACTTTGGTGGCTAGATGAATATATTTTGCTCTTCAACTAATGATGGTAAGCTGAGGGTAAGCTTAAGGCTGCATTTGTTTTTTGCTTTTTAAGATTCAGATTTGTGGATGGATCTGAATGCACGTCGGAATTATTAAGATATTGTCTATAGATCTGAAAATTAAATGATTAAGATTATTTATTTAATTTTTAAGCATATAAAAAAAATTATTTATATATATAATAAAATAAAAAATATAATTCAAATAAAAAACTAATTATATATTAGAAAAATATGTAATTTAATACAACTAAACTATTATTTGATTAAAAAAAAATATTTATGTTTGATAGTGATAGTGGAGATGGTTTATAATGATGATTGCGATGATAATGATTGATGTTAGTAATTAGTAGTGTTGGTGGTAATAGTTGTGATGTTGGGTATTATAGTGACTGTTATGATAGTGGCGGTTGATAGTGGTAGTGGTGGTTGTGATGTGACATTGCTTGATGTTAGTAGTTGGGGGTGTTGATTGTGATAGCTGAAAAATGAACGAATGATGGTTGATGATGTATTGGTGCTAGTTGGAGATATTGTTAGTTGTGACGGTGGAGAAGGTTGTTAGTAGAGATAAATTATAGCGACGATGGTGATTGAGGTGATGATAGAGGTGACATTACTAGTGACAATGGAGGTGGCCGCCGAAGAATATGTGGAGGTTGTGATGTATTAGTGGTAGTTAGCGGCGGTGCTAGTTGTGATAGATGAGTTGGTCGACATTAGGGATTGACCGATAGTGATTGATGATGGTGGTGGTATTGACGGTGGTAGTGACGTTAAATATAATTAGAATAATAAAGGTAGTAGGTGTGGTAGCAGTTGACAATAGTGGTTGGTAGTGATATTTGTTGTCGATGGTGGTTGTGATGGTGGAGGTGGTTGGTCGCGGTTGACAATGATGGCGGTGGCAGATCTAGTGACTGATGATTATGAATAGAGTGTCGGTGAATATTATCCAATACCAGAATACCTCTTCAGACTTATTAAAACTTGATTCTAGATCTGAATGATTATGATCTATTCAGACCTATTAAGAGCTAAAATCTTAATAAAAAATAAATGCACTTAATGGTCTGAAGTCTGAACCATTAAGATTCAGACCTCCAATAAGTGCAAACAAATGAGCAAGTATGATTAATGACGGTTCAAACGTTCTATTTAATATAGGGAATAGGGTCAAATATGCTCCTAAACTTTGTGAAAATGTCCAAATATTCCCTCTGTTACAAGTTTGGTACATATATGCCTTCTCTGTTAAAGTTTTGGTCCAAATATGCCCTTGTTGTTAAAGTTTTGAGCAAATATACCCCTTTGAACATTAAGTGATTTGTTGAAAATGTCCAAGTCCCTTTTTTCTTTTTCTTTTTAATTTTTAATGTCCATATAAGCAAATAATTGTCATATCACAAAAATAAATTCACCCTCCTCTTTTATATCCGACCCAACGCAAGATCCGATCCAAAACCCTTTTTAATCACTGTAATACCCTAACCCATTTCACTATATCTTCTACGTACGCAAAGCAGCTTATTGCGTTTCACCATATATATTCTTCTATTGGTCATCACGACATATCTTTGTGAAAGAAAATAAAGGGATATACAAAATCAACTTAATGGAGCCACCACTGCATACTCTTTAAATGGTAAAGTGATTTTAAAATAGTGCTAACCAAACAAAAACAGACAAACCAAATTTCTAGATGCAAAGAAAAGAATGCATCTTTCTATCGGTAAAGATTATAGATATGAACCTCACATAAAGGGAGAAGAGAAAAAAAAATCAAGTGTTTGGCCATCACAAACCCATATGCTTATAAAACACAGTCAAGTGAGCAACTCAAGCTACACAGATGTGATTAATTTTGAAGGAAAAGCTTGCTCATTTCTTCTTTTCCAGTCGTCCTATTAGTAAATTTCATACGACATTAGTAATTAGTGAAAGCAATGATTCTACTAAATTTCATCGAATACTCCATTGATCAACGGCCCAAGCTGCTTTACGTACGTAAAAGATAGGGTGAAATGGGTTAGGGTATTATGGTGATTAAAAAGGGTCTTGGATCGGATCTTGGGTTGGGTCAGGGAGGAGGGTGAATTTAGTTTTTGTGATGTGGCAATTATTTGCTTATGTGGACATTATTTTTATTTTTTTAAAGGGACTTGCAAATTTTCAGCAAATCACTTAACGTTTAAGATGTATATTTGCTCCAAAACTTAACAGCGAGGACATATTTGGACCAAAACTTTAACAGCAAGGATATATTTGGACCAAACTTATAACAGAGGGCATATTTGAACTTTTCCACAAAGTTTAGGGGCATATTTGACCCTTTTCCCTTTAATATATGAATGGATGTAAGACAACTTATTTTACCACTTAAACTTAAATTCTGTTTATTTACTCCTTAATAACTTTAAAATAAATTTTTTACCACCCTAAAAAAATTATACCACTCTCATCGTGGAGAGTGAAGTACACACGCCTCACGTCATTGTCAAATCAGTGCAACATCAGTGTCATGTCATTGTCACGTAAGAAATTATAATTTTTTTTTAAAAGTAGTCCAACACACATATTATTTATTTATATATATATATATATATATAATATTTTTAATATATATATAAAAGACCCCACCCCTTTCCTCCTCCTTCTTTTTCTTCAACAGCCTACCCCATCCCCTTCGTTCCTTGTTCTCCTTCTTCTTCAACAGCTCCCCCAACCCCAACCCCCATTCCTCTTTCTCCTTTTATTTTTTTTTTTACCATTAACACTATTATTTCACCATTAACATCATTATTTCACCATTAACACCAATAACTTGATTCGAATTTAACAAGAAATTGATAAATAACTTGATCATGAGTTGTAAATCAATTTAAAGTGAATGATAAATTAGAGAAGACAAAATTCCAAATAGAGTCATTCTCAATCCAAAATTTCAAAACACAAAAATCATGAGTTGATCACAAAAATACATCAATACACAAAATTTCAAATTCATATTCCTTCACATTAATCAAAATCTAAAATTTTAAAACTCTCAAATTCTCAATCTTTTACTCAAATATGTCAACAAAAATGGCACAAATAGTCCCAAATTCAGAAATAGCATTGATGGTATTCTCATGACATGAAATTTTTGGCCAAGAACCAAATTTGTTCATCAATCTTGAATCCTTTTTGATCGTCGAAAGATTAAGTTTTGGATCAATTGGGACTTGGTAGGAATGGGGTTATGAAGAAGACGAAGAAACGGAATGGGGGTATAAAAAAATGAAAAAACGGAGTGTTGGGGGTGGGGAAGGGGATTGTTACGAAGAAGAAGATGAAATTGGGTTCTTGTTTTTTCTTATATATATATATAAAGTGGGCCCTTTTATGTTGGTTTATATATTTTCTAAAAATGTCCCGATTGATAATGTAAATTCCTGTTATGTAAAGCCATTCGTCTTATATTTTTAAGTTGCATATTCAACATAGTATGAGCATATCTATATCATCTTATAAACAATTAGATAAAAAAAATTCACGCGTTTTTTTCTTTTTGGCCACATCAGCCGTAGGGGTTGTATTCTATACACTTTAAAGATGTTAAGGGGTATATAAACGAAAGTTAAGTTTAAGTGCTAAAGTAAGTTGAACGGACAAGTTAGAGGGAGGGGGAGCAGGCAGGGGGAACATTGTCTTTTCTCTAAAAATAATTATTGGTATAAGTAACCAATTATGGTGCAATGGTGAGACTATTTATCTTTAATCAAAAGTTTACAGTGCACGATTTGAATTAATCGGACTCAATATAAATATCAATTATTGAGTGAAAAATATATCAAGAAGAAAAAATAAATTTATGTCTTAATTCATACTATCATTGATCTATTTAACTTTCGTATTATGAATCAAAGCAAATAAATTTTAAAATAGAAATATAATTTATATCTTATTTATGCGTTGATGATTGTATTATGATTTGCGTTCATCAAATTTTATTTTTTGCCTTCTCGTGTTACTATTTGCTTATAAATGAGAAACTAAGATATCAATTAATCATAACTGACAAGACTGAAATTTTTTCTTCAGATTTGACAGTTGAATTTGAATATTTTAAATTTTGTCATATACAAAATTTAAATCATGATTGGTATTTGATAACGTTTCTCAAACGAATAAAACTTTTTAATAGTTTAATTATCTCTTGTTTAGTATCATATATTATTTGTGAAAGCATGTACATGATGTGCTTCTATAATTTGAAGGATCTAATTCATTAATCAACAACAACAACAACAACAAACCCAGTGTATTCCCACCTGGTGGGGTCTGGGGGGGGGGGGGGGATAAAATGTACGCAATCCATACCTCTACCTCTAAAGAAGTAGAAAGGTTGTTTCCGATAGACCCCCGGATCTAATTCATTAATAATTAAATTATATTTGAATGCTCATATAATTTCTGTATCATGTGATAAATATATCACAATTGTTTGTCACAAAATAAGAAAAAAGGATTATTTAACAGTAGACACATGAAACAACCCTATAAGTTGAAACCTAAAATAATCAATTGGTAGCTCGCCAAGCATTATTGTTTGGTTGCCCATGGGAGTTACTCTATGTCTAAGGGCTTTCCGTCAATGTTATCAGTTGTGTCTAAAGTGAATTATTCCACACTGATTTAAAATAGTCTCAATATGTCTAAATATCGATTTATTTTATGACCAATTGTTTTAGACAGGTTACTCACCAAAGATAGATAGGTGCTCGTAGGGTACATCTTGTGTCAATTTTTTATGCGAGATGTGTGACAGCAACAGTAATTGAAATGCTAACCACCTACTTTGTCTATGTAAAAGGACTAAGGAAATCTAGAATCAATATAAAATTGGCTTGAGAGTACAGTGAACCAGAACAATGTGCATGAAGCAATACAAAAGATGCAATGAAAACATTGGAGCAACTTTAAAAAGGAATGATGACAATCTATGGAGCGTTATATATCAAATTTGGATTATACGAACTGAAAAAATATTCATAGAATCAACTGTAAATATAGAATTTATAATGCAACGAGTTAAATTTATAGTTACTGAGAGACTAGACATATTTAAAAGCACACAAAAAGAGGTAAAAGATGTGCATATCTAATACATGTTGTATGTAATTAGTTGAGTTCTTTTTTTGTCGGAGGCTCGCTGAATACTAGCAACTTTCCTGAAAAAGGGTCACGATTCATGGATACTCTCTAATTTGTAATCGTTTTTATCAATTAATGATAATAATTCATAATTTATTACCAAAAAATATAAATTAGACACATAGATAACTTTGCCTTATATTTGATATATATACTCAATATTATTTTGTAACCTTAAAAAGTTGGGTTATATTAAATAAACACTTGAACATATGTTGGTTGAAGTTCAACTCTCATTAGAGCCAAAGTCAAGTATTTTTTATTGAGAAAAAATTTATAAACAAAATTAAAATGATTATTACGGAGAATAAAAATTGTTAAAAAGAAAATTTTCTCCTCATAAGTTGAAAAATGTTGTTCATACAAGATTAATTAAAATGAAGAAGGTATCCTAAAAATGAATAATCTTTAATCAATAATCAAATTGAAAATAAATTGAGAGAAATTGCTTACTAATAAGAGGAAAATGAAAAGAGAGAAGCACACAATTGGGCGTCAGCATGTGTGGCTTCAGTTGTGTGCTTCTTCAATGTATTAGTTATTTTGGCCTAGTGGTCCAACGTCTGATATTACATGCATGAGGTCTTGCGATTGAGCCTCAACCACAATAATTTTTTTTGGTCTTTTGAACTTAGCTTTCTTTAGTAGCCGTTTGGCCATGAAAAGTTTTTTACTTTTTCTCCAAAAAATTATTTCATTTTAATGAAAAAAGTGAAAACAGTGTGTGTTTTGTCCATGAGAATTTCAAAAATAATTTGGAATTGTATTTGAAAAAGTGAAACAAGTAAAGCTTGTTTTCACTTTTTTCACTCCTACTTTTCTCACAAAATTTCAAAAGCAACTCCAATTTATATTCATAGCCAAATACAATTCAACTCCAACTTTAACTTCAACTCCGAAACGGGGTCTTAGTGTTTTAAACTTAGTTGTGTGTTTATCGGCCCATTGAATTTTGCACACTTGTTAAAATCTGGCTCATTAAATGTTGTATTTTTCACTTTTCATTTATTTGTGAATATTATGGAGTTATGGCACTCCATAACTTATATTTTCATTTGAAAAAAAGAGTCAATAGTAAAAAAAATTCTTCAAATAATTTATATATTTTAAGATAATGTAAAAATTACTCTAAATCATAGTAATTAATAATTTAAAAAATTACAGTTACAAAAATTGTTCGACTCTCAAGATTTTATTTGTGTCACATAAATTAATATTGAAAAAGTAACATAATTTTCTTGTTTTAATCTATGTGACACATTTCAAACTTCAAAGTTAAATAATTTTATTTTCACTTGAAATTTGGACATAAATTTTTAAAAATTTTTAAAATAACATCTACATATTTGAAAACTACGTACAAAATACAACAAGTCATAATAATTGACAATTCAAACTATTTAAAGGATATATAACAAAAATTGTGATCGAAAAAAGACTTGATTAAATCACAAAATTTGACGGATGCCACATAAATTGGGACAAAAAAAATATTATTTCTATTTACAAATACTATTAACAGACTAACATTATACTTTTAAAAGAATATTTCTACTATTCGGTTTCATATTATTGGGCGGTGCCTTGCACGGGCTTCTCGCAACTAATTTTTTTTTAGAAAAAATACACTGTTTCACCCTTGAACTATAACGAAAGTTGTTGAGACACACCCTAACTTAAAGAGGGTCCTATTACCCCTCCTGCCCCACTCTCCCGAACTAAATTATATCGTATTTTTGTTAATATTAAGTGCCTACATGGCACACTGCATGAATTAACACACTAAAGACGTGTGAAAATATAATTTATGTATCTTTAATCAATAGAAAAGCGCCAACTGTCTTGACAAAGTTAAATAATAAATTTCTTATTTAAGCTCTATTCTTCTTCATCCAAAATAATAACTCCATTAATGAAATAGCTTGATTCAAAATGGGTATTTCTCCTTGATTCTAAGCTCAAATTTTGATTCTTCTTCAAATTTCTCCTTGATTCGAGAAGTCAAAGGTAATTATTGTCTAATATCTTCAATTTATTCAAAAGTTCTAATTTTAAAACTTTATTTTTCTAAAATGTTAGGGTTAGATATGACGAAATACGAGTTGAATAAATTGTGTATGAATGAGAATGATCCAATGATCAATGTTGAAGTGCGATGCAAATATGACATTTTGTTGAAAATACAGACGTTTTGGTCATATTACAATTTTGATAGAAGATTTTGAACCTGTACTCGTTATAAGGTTTGTGTTTATTCTCTCTTAAATGATTAATGTTGATGTTTGTGTAGATATATTTTTATGTTCTTAATTTGCAGGCTACAAATTACAAGTATTTTAGATGGAGAGATCTGAAACGAGTTGGCGAAAGATCAAAATTTATTCTTTCAAGTTTGGTGAACAATTAATGAGCTAGAAAAAAATTATGAGCATGTTAGGATGCAATTAAATAAGCTTGAAAACTTGAAGATGCAGTGTGATAATTCCAGCAATATGAATTCAATCGACATCGAGGAGTTAAAACAAGAAGATGAGCGTGAAAATCTGCAAATTAAATTTTAAAGTCTCGACGTCAATTCTACTTATTTAAATGTGAATAATGAAGTAAATGAGAATGTTAGGGGTAAATTAAAAGAGAATGTCAAGGGTGATTTGAAAGACAAGAGAATGAATATGAAAAAGAAGAAAAGATGTTCATATCATTTTACTCGAAAATTCATTTGTTGTATTGATCATCTGTGTAGGTGTTGTGTCTGTTAGTTTTCTTATCCAAGTTGATAACATAAAAAATAATTTAATAAGTTGTCATAGTATGTAGTAGAGACTCATTTTGTGTCGGAATGAAACTATAATTTGTTATGCTAAGCTACCGTAGTGTGTAATAGATCATTATTTTGTGGTAACGTGACTTCAATTTGATTTTATTGTGAATTTTTGTGTAAATGCAACCATTTTGTGTAAGAATGAAATTATAATTTGATATGTTAAACTACATAAAGCTTTTTGTGTATTCTGGTGTCAATAATCGAAATGAAGCAACAACACATAAGTTTCAATTTTAAAATAGAACCAAAATAATAACTAAAAAGAAGCAACAACACACAAGTTGCAATTTTAAAAGAGAAACAAAATAATAATCGAAAAGGAACAACAACACACAAGTTGCAATTTTAAAAGAGAACCAAAACAAAACACTAACACTGCATTCAATCAATTGAATTTCAGTATCATTTACACAAGATAAATTCATGAGTCTAAAAAATAGTAGTTTAACAACTCAATCCCAAAAATACTAATACCAAAACATCAAGTATCTTTGTGGCATCAAAACAGTAGATTCATTGTTCCATACAAAAAATATAGTATCTAAGTGAAACCAAATCAATAATCAACACAAAATTATAATTTTTAGGGGTCTCGGGGTTGTGAACACGATGAGGTATGCATGGTTGCACATTATTTGAAGGCCTTGATTGATCTTTTATCTATTGGAGCCTTCTTGTTGCGATTGTTTGCTTGCCTTTCCACTTCAATCCACTTGAAGGTTTGAACCCAATGTCTCAAATTACAACTGCTGATTTCATTATTTTCTTAGGTTCAGTGGATATTATTCTCCTACTTGACAGCTCGGGCTATAAACAAATGGGTAGTTTAAGTTTAAATCATTATAAGAAAAGAACACAAGCATTATGAATGTATCACTTACATTAATGATTTTGAAGCTATTTTCAGCTTGAAACACATCTATTTCGGTCAATCTTGATTTTTTATATTGAGTTGTGTTTCCAACACCCTTTTCCTTCCTGTAGCAGCAGCAATAACATTCTCTCTTGATGCAACATTTGTAGCATCATATGTTGTACTACCTTGAGAACATGTAAACCAACTTTCAAGTGGATGAGGAGCACCTCTTACTACATTACCATTTCATCTACCCGTTTCTTTGGCACTTTTAATTCTTGATGGCATTCCAACACTCCTTAAAGGAATTTCTGATATTGTAGAAGGGTTAGTAGGCGTTTCTTTTCCTCTAGAGTTTGGTGGTGATGTAAAATCAGTAGCACCATGATTATATGTGTTATTCTTGGTCTAGCAGAAGCACCATCATTTGTTGATAATGGTGCAAAAACTGTAGCAACAGATGCACTTGATCTTCTGCTATAAGGTGGTGGTACATATAGAACTGGTGCTTTTCTAGGTCTCTCTCCTCTCTTTGCAGTAGGTTCAACATCATTATTTGTTTGTTTCTAACATTCAAAAGATAAGATACATATTTACACGGTTTAAACAATGTAGAATAAATAGTTAGATAAATTACCTTTGATCTATCTCTTTCCTCTATTGAGATTGATGGTTCTGCAACACTTGCTGCCTTTGGAGTAGCCCCATCTCCATTAATTCTTAGCATAGGATAACCTCTTTTGTTGTGAACCTTAACATGACATTGACAACATATCATAGTAACTTTAATTCTACGCATTTTTCTAGACTTCTTGATTTCACCAACTTTTTTTCTTCTCAATATGTTTGGCCTACCTGACAGTTCTTTAATCACTAGTGGAGCAACAAAAGGGTTTCTAGACACAGGTCACATTGTCATGTTATTCATAGGTGCATGAAATGTAAGTAGATATGTATCTCTTTTTAGAGTAGCATGGATCAATGAAATCAAGTGGGTTATACTGCTAACATGGCAGCTAAGGCATGTGGGCATGGTATCCCCTTCAACATCCAAGATTTGTAACTTGGCTTTTTTTCCTCAAACACACAGTGTGTTGTTTATATCCATCCATAACTTCAAATCTTTTTACTTCATTGAACTCAATGATACAGTTCATTGTCTTATCAATATTATCCTTTAAAACTCTAATTGATATTAGAGAGAAATTAGTGACCCAAGTTTTTGAAAATTCACTTAACCTGACTAGTCAAGTCATGACCTTAACTCTTATTTATCGCTTCAAGCATACTAATAATACTCTTACGCCTTGCTGCTAAATTCAAGAATTAAACTCTTACAAATATTTTTATTTATAGAATCTCACTTGACTTGACAATTAAAATAAACCTTGCACCAATACTTTTATCATAGTAATGTAGATTAGCAACAATTTTCTTACCAAGCGCAGGCAATTCATCCAAATTTTTCTTGAATTCAACTGCAAAAGTGCTTCTAGTACACTTTTAAAATGTCATTTTTCTTTGAAGACCCCTACAATCCTTTGACCAATTTGCTAGGATATGCCTAGCATATCTTCTTTCCTCACAACCTGAAAATAACTTCTTAATAGATAAATCAAGTCCTTAAAAGCATAAGTGTTATTGATAAAATCAAAAGCATATACAAATAGAATATTTTTTTTCGAATGAAATAAAAACAGAAATTTAAGAACTTTGTTAACAGAGAAATACCTTTTGCATGTTTGACATAATAGTAAAACCTCTTCCATCTCTTAATCCCAGGTCTTTTTGCAAGATTGAAAAAAATCAACTTCAAGTGTTTTTGTTCTCTTTTACCACTACAACCTAAGCAAGTGAAAGCATTTGATTGTTTTCATTCTTGACCACATCAATCAGTAATTGACCCCTACAGACTCCCTTTAAGAAACAACCATCCAAACCTATGAATTTTCTACATAACCTGAATGACATCTTGACTGCTTTAAAACAAATGTAGAATACCTCAAACAGTGGCCTACCAAGTTCATTAGCTTCACCAAAATTAACCACACAAGTGCTCCCAAGATTAGATCTTAACAACTCATCTTTATAGTCAAGAATTCTTTCATACTCTACAATATGATCACCCATAATCTCATTCAAAATTCTAGCTCTTACTCTCCTAGCTGTGGTCTTACCTATATGCACCTTAAACTTCTTTTTGATTAACTGTTGTAATTTGAAAACTCTTATATTAGGTCGTTCAATTACATCCTCTTTCATAACCTTAACCAAGAATTTTGTGTTGCACAAGTAATTTCTGGTGGTGCTATCACAAAAATGTACTGGAAGGTAAGTCCTAATAACAAAGTTATTGGATACAATAACCACTTATAGTTTTTCTTGCTGCATCTCACCCTAACTCTATTTGGCTCATTGATATACTTCTGAATTTGAACCCTTTTTTGAATAACATACTTAGTCAACGCCTTTCTGAACTCTTTTACACTTGCAAAAGTCATACCCAACTACCATACAACCTTATCAAAATTAGGATCATACTTCACACTATCAGTCACTATTTTTTCTCTCCTTCTTCTAGACAATTTCAACCTCATGTTATCTCCTTCGTCAAAATAACTATTATCTGTATTAGTTTCATAGATAGCATGATCATAACTAACATAATATGGTCTATCACCCCCTAACTTTTTTTCTGAACTATTTTTCACTATGATAGTCTTATCAACTTTTAAATCTGACCCAGTTTGACCACATGGTACTTCTTCAGTATTTGTAGGAATTCTCTCTTCTTTTCCACCTCAAAAAAGAACTTTGCTTAACCCTAAGATCTTTTACCTTCTTATGGACATTATTTTCACAATTATCATTTCTAAGTAAATTTATTGCTTTCTCATTTTAAAATTCTGTGCTATCATTATTTGATCCATCAGGTTCCTTTACAGAATAGTCACTATCTTTAAAATTTGATGAATTAATGTGATGATCAGCTAAATCTGATGGATCAACAATATTTTGGGCAATTGAATTTGATGTGGAAGCAATGTTTGAGGCAGTATTTAAAGCTACACCAGCCACATTATTTAAAGAAGGTTCACCTGCTTTTTTATTCCATGCTTCTTTACTAACACTGTTTTCAGTGATTCCCTCAACTTTATAACAAGCGTCATAAAATAGTCCCATTTTGCAAAAACTTACACATTATTAATAGAATAACATCATTATCTATGTCTCTACAAATACAACTATTAGGTGAACTTATATTAAATTTGCAGTTAGGACTATATCTTAGTTCTCAAATATAATCCTTCATCTAAAAAATATGAAATAGTATCCACATCAACATTTAAATTTTCACTCATTAAACCACCCACATATCTTGCATCTTCATCATCATACAATAACGACCCATCATCATACAATCTTAAAGTTATATACGTAAACACACTTATACCTACATGCAAAGAATAATATTATTAGAATCAAAACGACTCAAAAAATTAATTAATGTTCATTCTAATTCACTCACCACAAGATATTGACAAATTCAAGAAAAAGTGTAAGTTTTTTTATTGTCTATTAAATTGATAACAGTTTTCAAGTCTTATTCTAATGGACTGTCTATTAAAGTGATAAACACATATCATCCAATCACTTTGTGTTATTGTCTATTCTTATTCTTTTATGGATAGTTTTAAAAGTAATAATAATAGCACAAAAGATTCAGATTTTATCACTGTCTCAACGTGTAAAAAGTAATCTATGTTGGTAAGCTTTATGAATATATGTAGGTCATGAACAAGTAACATAACTGGTGCATAAATTAACATAGTAATAAAAATCAGACCACAATCAACACTAGTAACAAAAATCTGATCAGAAATCAACATAGTAGCAAAATTCAATAAAAAAATCAACATATCCTAAAAAAATCGTTCATAAATCAATATAACAACACAAACCCAAATCAAATATGCTTGGTAACATAAATTAGAACACAAATAATACACCTTCATTGTAAAATCACACATCAATCGTAATACAATAACATATTAACAAAACAACATCAAACGCCACTTTTTTTTTTTTAAATTACAACTTAATATTTAATTCTAACACAATATACTATAATATAACTGAAATCCTAACTCAAAACATAATATAAATCATAAAGAACTCATCTTTTCCCTTAGATTTTGAAGATTAAGAACAAAAAAATCCTATAACTTTTTTTTGAAGAAATAAAAGTTGGTGCAAATTATAACCTACATATAAGTATAAATCAAAAAATATGATTTAGGATCAACTTGGGTGAAAACGAACACTGTAAATTAAATTCAATTTTTAAAAAGTGATTTTGATAAAGATATTTGATTTTAATAAATTCAATTTTAAAGCGTGGTAAAGAATTCGATTTGGTAAAGATATTTGATTTGAAAAAATAAAGAGTTGAGTTAGTGGAATGTAGGGTTCATTTGTGTAATAAATGTCCGTGTCTATCATGGCCTTTTATTTTGCTAGACAAGTGTAAACACTTAAGGTTGGCAAAAATACAATATAATTTAGTTTAAAGGGGGTAATGGGAACCCCTTTAAGTTGGAGTGTGTCTCAACAACTTCCGTTATAGTTCAAGAAAAAAATAATGTATTTTTTTTCTTTATAAACATGAACTTCTCTGGTATCCACATCTTGTTTATCATATTGTTGTTTTATCTTGCATATTAATGTTGAGAAAATTAGGAAATTTGATGGCCGACATAACTTCAGACATGATAACGAACGAGCAGATTTTTTGACAAACAAGATTGCAAGATAACTGAGACTAATTGATTTTATTTTTATAGAGAAAATTTGGCTGATAGGTCTCTTTACTTTCCAATTAGAAAAATGGCTTTCTTTAATTTTTATCATTTAAAAATAAAATAAAATAATAATTTAACAAAGAATTGGACCATAACAATATATTGAAAACTGTGAGACCTATTTGTAGATAAATATAAGGAGAAAATGATCTAACCCCCTCCCCCAACCTATACCTGAAATTTCAGCTACACAGTTAAATTTTACGGGGGCCTATTACTCCCAACTCTATAGGTTGAAGGCAAGAGCGATTCAATAAGATCGGTGGCCTAACAACAACTTTTAACAAGGGGTCTTATTACTTAAAAAAACACATAATAATATTCTTATCAAGTAGTAATTTCTTTTAGTTTTTTGAGATATAAAATTGTTAATAATCTTCTTATAAACTACTTTATCTCTTTTGAGACATTATTGACCTTAGTCTTATGTAATAGAATATGATTAAAAATGTTGATAACTTGATATTAAAAAATATTATTTAATTAATCAGTATATTTGTTGCAATGCCACTCTAACACCTCCTTTCCGCCCAAGACCCAACTAGGGTGTGGATCGGGAGCCCAAACGGGGATGGACCTGGCTCTGATACCATATAAGAAATGGATATTAGGTTTAACTCAATCTCAAAAGCTAGCTCAAGAGGTATGGATTACCCAAGTCCATATAAGTAAACTACCGACCCTTTCCGCAATCAATATGAGTCTTTTTACCCACTCTAACAGAGTTTAAATGATTTAGGTTGAGTATGATCAAGACGAAGTACTTGGAGTGTAAGTTCAGTGATTTGACCCATGAGGCTGACGTGGTACTGAAGTTGGATTCTCATACCATTTGTAATAGAGATAGTTTCAAGTATCTTGAGTTTATAATTCAGGGGAATTGAGAGATTGACTAGGATGTCATGCACTGTATTGATGCAGGGTGCTTAAAATGAAGGCTCGCTTCGGGAGTTTTGTGTGATAAGAAGGTGCCTCTTAAGCTTCAAGATAAGTTTTACGGAGTGATAGTCCGACCGACTATGTTTATAGAGTAGAGTATTAGCCAGTTTAGAACTCCTACATTTAAAAGTTGAAGGTGACGGAGATGTGAATATTGAGATGAATGTGTGGACTTTGGGATAGATCTAGAAATGAGATTATTCGAGAAAAGGTGAAAGTGACTTTGGTGGAAGATAAGATACAAGAAGTGAGGTAGAGATGGTTCGGACATGTAATGAGGAGGTGCACGGATGCCCCAGTTCAGAGGAGTGAGAGGCTGACTATGCATGATTTTAAGCGGGGTACAGTTAGGTCGAAAAAATATTGGAGGGAGGTGATTACGCATAGCATGAAGCAGTTATAACTTATATAGGATATGACACTTGAAAGGAAAGTGTGGAGGACGCTGATTAGGATATAGGGTTAGTGGATAGGAGTGCGTACTTACTAGTGGGGAGGAGTGCTGTATTTGTAGTTGTGTCTGTTATCATAGTGTTATGCATATGTCTTTTAGTTTCTTGTTCGTGGTATTTTGATGATGTTTGTGATTTCAAATAAATAGTTCATAACATTACTCCGTAAGTGTCTTATTTCTTTTATTATCTAATGATTTGCTATCTCATTTTGTTGTTTGTTTTTTTATTTTTTACTTGATATATTATTATTTATCTTGAGCCTGGGGTCTAAAATAATCTCTCTATTTTATCTGACGTAGTGATTCTGCATACACTTTATCTATTCCTTTCTGTGGGAATACAATGGGTATGTTGTTGAATTAATAAGATTAATTTGATAAAGTAAATCCTAATAAATATTTTTGAGTGTGACGTGAACAAGAGCCAACTATTTTAAAAAAGAAAGAGTAAAAATAATGATTCATAAGGGACTTTGGATTAAAAAGGGACAAACAAGTTTCCCAATTAAGTGAGGTCCTTCAAATTTTAAAAATTAGGTGAGAGGGACGAATTTTTTTTAATTTTATTTTAAATTTTTTTGTTCCAACAACTTTGCGAAGTTGTAGAACAACTTTGATAGTTGTTCAACAACTTTACGAAGTTGCTCAATAACTATCAAAATTGTTCGACAATTGTGCGAAGTTGTTGAGATAACTAATGCAGTTGTCGAACAACTGTCTCAGTCGTTCAAGTGACTTTATTTTTTTAACTTGGGGACATTGTGGAACCCACTTATCCCCTTTTTAATTAAAAACTTGGGAGGAGACTTTAGATTAAAAGGGACAAACAAGTTTCCCAATTAAGTGAGGTCCTTCAAGTTTTAAAAATTAGGTGAAAGGAACAAAACTTTTTTTACTTTTTTTTTAAATATCTTTGTTTCAATAATTTTATGGAGTTGTCAAATAACTTTGATAGTTGTTCGACAATTTTACAAAATTCAACAACTATCAAAGTTGTCGAATAATTTTGTAAAGTTATTTAACAACTGTGCGAAGTTGTTCGATAACTTTGTCAAGTTATTCAACAATAATATGCAAAGTGACTCAAGAATTTTATTTTTTTAACTTAATAATATTGTGGATCCATTTTTTTTTTTTTTTTAAATTAAAGAGGGTCAATTTTTCTCACTTGGGTTGGGAGGTCAATGGACTCATTTTTCTCAGAATTCTTGGCATCACAAAATGTCAATCATTATCAGTCGCTTACACGTAATGCCTCAATCTTCTCCTTGTATTTTAAGCCTTTCTTGCTCTCTTAGTAAAGCTGCTAAAAACATTGAGCTTTATGGATTTGTTCCCACATGCTACTTAAATTTTTATCTTGAATTGTAAGTAGCTTCAGGTCAGTAACCTCTTCCTCTTTCTACTTGAACTTAATGATTCTTGGCTTCTTGATCTATTTATTTGCTTTGTTGGATACATACATAACTGTTTGTCACTATGTTGATTGTTCTGTGATGTATTTGTTGTTGGTGTGCTACTAAGTAATAAGTCCCAAAAAGCTGTGCAGGCTTGGCCCATAAGGAATTACACCTTGTTACAAGTGTACTTTGGACTAATTGAGCTAACAGTTTTTTTTTTCTCTTTGAGATCAATCAATCAAGCTACACATCAATCCGAAACTAGTTGTGAAGGAATTCAATATTCCAAGAATTTATTATAGTTAGAATAATTTAAACTGGGCTATCAATCTACCTTATTCCTCCTTTATATTTGTGACTGGATGTGCTAGCAAAAATTAAATTTTTTAATGAAAGGACAGTCTTTTATCTTTAAAGGAGTGAGATGGGGTGAATGCTAACTTGTTGAGTCCCTCATCCTTCAAGGTTTGAGATCATCTGTCTCTTTATATGGACTTTTGTAGTTAGAATTAGGGCCAAGGTCTATTTCCTTATCACAGTATCGAGCCAAGCCTTGAAAACAACCTTTGACAGAAATGCAAGTTAAGGCTGCGTACAATACACTCTTGTGGTGGGGCCCTTCCCCGGACCCTGCACATAGCGGGAGCTGTAGTGCGTCGGGCTGCCTATTTTTTGTAAATATCAAGCCAAGCCCAACCTATTCATGGTTTACTTGATGTTAGGACCACATCTTATAATGTCTATGGTTCTGATGTCCAGTCGTGCAGGGGGTTTGAGTCCCAAAATGGTTGGGGCTTGTATCATTTGTCCCTTTATATGGTCTTGGACAATACTCACCTCTTGAGTTAGCTTTTGGGGTTGAGTTGGGCCCAAGGTCCATTTTCTTATTAGTGGAAAGTTGAAGTACTTAGCATCTTTTATTTTCTTTTTTAGGGTCCAAGGGGGGAGTTATACTTGGTTTCACTTTCGATTATATGAAAGGCGTAAATGGTGTTGATAGTTGATACTTGTTTTATTCGTGTTATTAGTTTCTGACAGACATCTTATCTTCATTGATGGATGCTAAATTTGTCCTTGATTTTCTGTTCTAATCAAGACTGTTTGGTTTCAGATTTTGCGGTGGATGCAATGGGAACTTTAGTAGCTTTACTTTCAGTTATGTTGACTCTGGTTAGCCTGCAAGGAGTAACATGTCATGGGGTGCAGCCTCTTTCAAGGATTGCAATTCATAAGACTGTTCTTGCCCTTGACAGTCATGCTTCTATTAAAGCTACTCCTTCAGTTCTCGGGGTTAATGTAAGCTCCAATAGCTTTTTCTTACTGGCACATGTATACCATTCAGGGAAAACTAGTTGATGCCATAAAGTAAGTATGTCGAGCAAGGGAATAAGTTGAATTTTCTAATGGTCTCTAATAAACAATGCCATGTGGTCTAGATTTGTGAATGAGAAGATACAAAGTCTCTCCATTCATCGTTTAAATTTCCATTCAAATTGCAGGGGCAAAACAAAGAATGGGTTGTTCTAGAGTATAGCGTTTCAAATCCCTTGACCGATGATTGGATTGGGGTATTTTCTCCTGGCAATTTCAGGTAGAAATCATGTAGTTATCATTTCAATCAAACTATTGCATGGTCGTGATAAATGATATTGTTGGCAATACGAAGTGAATATTAAAAAGTTGGGAGTGCATCCTTTTACTTCTTTATGGTACTAACCAGTATGATTTCCTACTTACTAATAGCTTTCACATGTTCCTCATTCTTAACCATCTCTTTGGTGGTATCTTATAACTAGAGGTTCATAAATGCAGTCTCTTTTTTCCTAAATGAACTGCTACCTAAACATTTGACTGAAAAAACTAAATTCTGAATCCCTTTGAGAATATAACTAGCGAAGTTTTGATAAAATCATGTCAAATATGATGGCTTTAATTTGTTATTCAACATATAACTGTGCTATTTCTTTTGGTTAGTGAATCTAGTTGCCTCCCTGAAAATCCCAGAACGTTTCCACCATTTCTGTGTACGGCGCCTATAAAGGTTGGTGTTTTGCGCAGTCTAATTAGATTTGGTTCCAGAAGTTTCTCTTGAGTGAAAGGATAAAGAGTAATCATGGTTGTCCCACTACTTGCATTTTTACCGTGCAGTATCAATATGCCAGTTACTCTAGCCCTCACTACAAAGACACAGGGAAAGGATCATTAAAGCTTCAATTGATTAACCAGAGATCAGACTTTTCATTTGCCTTGTTTTCTGGTGGAATCTTCAGTGTATGTTCATAGCTTTCTCATGCTTGTCAATTCTGTCCAGAGTATTTTTGCACTGAATGCAAGTTTATGTAACTTGCCATCACTACTTTGTTCTTCTCCTCAAGAATATCTAACGTGCACTTTAAATAATCTCAATCAATTACAAATTGTTATCTGGACCGAACTTTCTCTGATATATTGATTTTCTTCCCTTTGTAGACAAGTTAAACAATTTTCTGATCCATTTTTTCTTTGAATTCAATTTTGCAAAACTCAAAGCTTTCAGGAATTTGGAACCTAAATAGAGTAGTTATATATCAAAGCATGTTTGTTTGTGGTTATGTTCATTGTATAAATATCTTCAACTTTATAGTATGTTGCTTTCATCTGTCTGTTTCTGTATGTGGATTAGCTTCTATTCCTCTTCCACTGTTCAGGCTTTTGCTTTGTTATCATTTAACATATCCAGTAGGTGACTTTGTACTGATCTCATTTTACCTTAATTTGTCTCCTTATCCAACAGCCAAAGCTGGTGGCTGTATCAAACATAGTTGCCTTTGCAAATCCAAATGCACCAGTATACCCACGTTTAGCACAAGGAAAGATATGGAATGAAGTAAGTGTCCATTTTCCCTACGTACAGAGGTCAAAATAAGCTTTTAGCAGCTTAATATTTGTTTTTACTTTCCGTGGGCAGGTTATGTTATGTTAATTGAATTGGAAATTGCTTTTGTGTACTAGGATGTAGTCACACAAATAAGTCAAGGAAATAACCTTCTTTAAACTTTCAGATGATTGTGACATGGACAAGTGGATATGGGATCAATGAAGCAGAGCCTTTCGTGGAATGGGGTCCGAAGGGAGGACAACAAAGCCGTAGTCCAGCTGGGACATTGACATTTGACCGTAGCAGCATGTGTGGTGCGTTGGACTCCTTTTTATTTGATTATATTTTTCGTTAAGGAGTAGAACCGGGTTAATTCATGACTAACCGCTTAATGGAGTTAATTGGAAAGAGCCAACTGATAAGTTGTAACTCTTGTAAGAGCATCAACATGAAAAAAATATCATAAGGTAAAGCATAGGTATGATGAACATATATTCTAATTCCACACTGTAGATCACCTTCTATGTTTATTGTACATAAAATAATCTAGAAACATGTACTTGGAACATAAGATACTACCCCACGAGAATCAGTGTACTCGTTTTGATAATGTCGCTTTTGGATGAGAGTTGACATGTCATGATCTAACTTTAGACTTCTGAGTTCTGTCTTTTGGTTCTTACATCTAGGAAGCTAGCAGAATTTTGGATGGTATTCAAAGCTATAAAAGATGTCTAATTGTGTCAAATGTTATGGTGGATCAACAGTGGCGTTTCTCATATATGATGCCACTTTCAGGTGCACCAGCACGAACTGT
The DNA here is from genome assembly GCA_030864225.1 of Capsicum baccatum var. pendulum. NCBI lineage: Eukaryota > Viridiplantae > Streptophyta > Magnoliopsida > Solanales > Solanaceae > Capsicum > Capsicum baccatum. The sequence goes on along the minus strand of CM061552.1, from coordinate 68,825,811 downwards.
TGGATGGCGTGATCCTGGATTCATCCATACCAGTTTCCTAAAAGAATTGTGGCCAAATAAACTGTATGTTTTCTATCCTCATTTTGATTTATTTTTTTTAAAAAAGGAAGAAAAGTATGTTTTTTCCCCTTGTTTGTGCGAGAACTTCATACAGATTGGCATAGATGTTCATACTTCCATAGAACATTGAGAATTGTTTTTGGGCATGCGTACTTCTTCAATTAGGCAAGCATTGGTTTCTGTGAGACCTAGCTTAGGATAAGAATCCCTCATAGGCAAAACACAAGAGAGATGTTGGATATATTAGTAAGCAGTTCTTACACCCTAGTGACGCGTTTTAAAACCATGCGAGCCCAGGCCCCGAGCGGACAACATCGCTAGCAAACTGGGACGTTCAATTGAGTTTAGGTAAATCCCGGTAAGGCGGAAAATCTCAGTGCCGAGTCTAGGCAAATTCCATGCAGTGGGGCGAACCTCAATGAGGACGCTGAGTCCATAAGAGCTGGTGTATGTGACTAACTAGTGATGCGTTTCAAAGCCGTGCGGGCCTAGGCTTAGAGCGGACAATATCACCAGCGGGCGACCGTTACAATTTCCACTTAACATTCCTAAACTCAATGTCAAGATGTTGTACTTTTTAAATGAAAATTAACTTCATTATATTTATAGACGAGTTCGACCTAGTACCTTTTATAGAACCGTGAAGTGTCATATTTTATTTTAGTTGGTGAAATTCTGGATCATGCTGCATCTTGGTCTTTGCAGGTATACCTACAAGCTTGGTCATAGATTCTTAAATGGCACATATATCTGGAATCAGATGTATCAGTTTAAATCATCTCCTTATCCTGGTCAAAACTCTATACAACGTGTTGTCATTTTTGGAGACATGGGAAAGGTTTGTAGTCTCTTCAGATTCAGTTAGACTTGAAATTTATCTTTCACATGATCCTGATAGCATTTAATTATCTGGAAAGCTCATAATATGCTTTCATTACTAATTTGTATTCCTTGGTTATGACATGCATTATCATGAATTTTCTTTCTTTTTGTGCTGCTTCATGTTATTTGATTACCAATTGTGAAGCTTTTGTTATCATTCCATATGGATTATCAAGTTCATGGGGGAGGGGAGCCAGGAAAAGCTTTTATCAATAGCAGAGTAGCATAAGAATGCAAATAGTGAAGTGTAAACTGCTTTCAGAGGAAGGTAAGAGAATGAGGGGAAAGGAAAATGACAATATGTTGCACTGGTCAATTGGTTTGGCACTGATAGAAGGGGACAAGTTTGGTGCAACTCCACATTTGATCCAACTGGCTTTTTAGGAGTCAAGGTGGATAGCTCAACTAGTTGAGACCGATAGTTGTTATTATTCTCGTTTGTGATGGCGCTACTTGAATGCACGAATATGGAAAAGCACAGAATTGTGATCATTTGGTATCTGTATGTAGTTCAAACAGAATTTGAAGGCTCCTAGTTATGCATGCAATTGAAAATCTGTAAAGCTGCAGGGATGACAAAAAGAGCATGGTTTTCTGTGTTGCATGGAAAAAGGGACCCAAGAGACGAGTGTCTTCTCTTAGGTTTCTTTCTCCTGCGCCCGTCATTTTCAATTAGTTGAGTTGGTAGCCTTGGGTTCAAGTTTTAAAAGAATCTGAATCACCTTTGTTAAAAATAGATTACCACCAGAGCAATTAAATTCTATGATTTCGGCAAGTAGATTTGCCTTTTATCTCCACTGTTGCATATTCAATATCAAAAGATCATGCTAACTATACCAACTGATAAGCAAACAATTTTGAAGTACAAAGAAAATTGTGGTAGTTTGCATATGATGAATCGTCTATTGATAGTAGTAAATCCTCAAAGGCCATCTTATCTCAGTCTGGGACATGCTTAATTTTGACCTAGTGATCCATGTCAAGTTGATTGAAGTTATTTTAGCTCAACTTACTTAGTACTTCACATTAAAAGAGGTTAGTTCTGTCGGTCTAATGTTTAATAGTGACGTAAGTAAAATGCAGATGTCAGTTTGGTAGTTCTTTATTCCTAGGAATAAGTTGGAAACTAGACAAGTATGATAGTTTTTGTGAACAGTATTTTCCTCGTTCAAGGACCAATTTCAACTTTTGTGATATTTTTCTTTTCTGTGTCTGCTTTCGTTTACAAAATCATAGATCAAACCGCATTCTGAAGTTAACTATTTTGGTCAGGTTGATCATGTAATGATCTGCTTCATCTTTCCAAACTGCAGGATGAAGCTGATGGATCCAATGAATATAATCAATTTCAACCTGGCGCGCTGAACACTACCAATCAGCTTATTAATGATTTAAAGGACATTGACATTGTATTCCACATTGGCGATATCTGTTATGCCAATGGCTACATTTCACAGTGGGATCAGTTTACTTCTCAGATTGAGCCAATTGCTTCAACTATACCTTATATGCTTGCTAGGTATGCTGCAGTTCTACTTAGAACCTTGTTGAACATTTAAGAATTTTCTGCTTGCTTTGGGTAAATTCTTAACTTCATTCTGCAGTGGCAACCATGAGCGTGACTGGCCCGGTACGGGATCATTTTATGGGAACATGGATTCAGGTGGAGAGTGTGGAGTTTTAGTTCAAAATATGTTTTATGTTCCCACAGAAAATAAGGATAAGTTCTGGTATGGTGATTGTTCCTATCTGATTATTTCATTTCTATAGGTACTTTTTCCAACGTATAATCATCACTCGACTATGAACCTCACTGTATCTGTGATTGCCAATCATTTTTCTATTCATGGAATATAATCTTTTGAAGAATGTCATTTCACCTGCCGCTCCACTAGTTATCCTTTTGTGTCCAACAGTTCTTTGATATACTTGTTGCAATGTTCTTGTTTTCTTCTGTCAGGTATTCTACCGACTATGGTATGTTCCGGTTCTGCATAGCTGATACAGAACACGACTGGAGGGAGGGAACTGAGCAATATAACTTCATTGAACACTGCCTGGCATCTGTAGACAGGCAAAAACAACCGTGGCTGATCTTCCTTGCTCATCGGGTACTCGGCTATTCTTCAGATTCTTCTTATGCTGATGAAGGATCTTTTGCAGAGCCCATGGGTAGGGAAAGCCTTCAAAAACTCTGGCAAAAGTATAAAGTTGATATAGCCATATTCGGCCATGTTCATAACTATGAGAGGACGTGTCCCATCTACCAGGTACATCTGGAACTTCCAAATTTAATCATCGTAACGGAAGCTCAAATATTAGGATGTTATTTTACCTAAAATTCGACAGTTAGTGGCCGTATGGTATAGCAGACAACAAATATTAGGATGTTTCCACGCATCATATTTACATTATTTCTGACATGAAATGGTTCCACTTTCGTTTATTTGGCTGATGTAAAGATGACGCTTCCTTGTTTACTGCAGAACATTTGTACAAACAACGAGAAGCGCTTTTATAAAGGTGGCTTGAATGGTACTATACATGTTGCTGCTGGAGGAGCTGGAGCAAGCCTTTCGGATTTTACCCCCATCCAAACTAAATGGAGCATCTTCAGGGATTATGACCATGGATTTGTGAAGTTGACAGCATTTGATCATTCAAATCTGTTGTTCGAGTACAAAAAGAGCAGTGATGGTAAAGTCTACGACTCCTTCAGGATATCGCGAGACTATAGAGACATACTGGCCTGCACAGTCGACAGCTGCCCGAGCATGACCCTTGCATCTTGATCAATCAAGGTAAATGCATGATGCAGTTCAATTCTGGCGTGCCATACAGTCCAGTATATTTGTAATCATCAAATCTACTATATCAAAAAGTAAAAAGGGTCAAGGCTTATTTCTGCAAATATGATATGAAACCATCCGTCTTCTGCTCATCATTTACCTGATGCCTTAATGGTTGAATCATACGAAGATTGCGATAAATTTCAAATTCTGGTATACTGTATACGTCAAAGCATTCCACATCAACAGCTGATAACGACCTTATGGTATTTTCTCTTGAATTATTCCAGAATAAATTCAGAGAATTTTTCATCGTTTACACCTTACTGTATATTTGTAGTATTGTTTTCAAGGGTTCAGATGATATTGCTGAACACTTCTTCTCCTGATCAAGAAAAGAAGAACTGTGGAATCATCTCTGTCATTTGTTTTCTTTTTCTATGGTAAATGTGAATAGCTAACAATTACTGCCAATTTTTAACACTAAAAGTCAGAGAAAAGTAGCCTTAGATCTAGGGTGTCCTGAAAATTATTTTCCACAAAAATAAGTAAGTTAATTATTGTGCCAAAAGATATCATCCGAAAAGCATTTATATACAATCTAGACAAATATTATGAAAAGTGGAGGTGGGGGTTGCGGTCTGGGGTGGTGAAGATGAGGGCTACAAAGGTGGGAGTGAAGATGAGGTGTACTGGAGGATGAGATGACACAATCAATGACAAATGACACTTAAAAACATATTTTTTCTACTTCCGTTACAAAAGTTATTTTCCTCGTCTTTCAACAATAACATATCCAGTGTATTCCCACCTAGTGGGGTCTGGGGAGAGTAGAGTGTACGCAGACCATACCACTACCTCAGGAGAAGTAGAGAGGTTGTTCCTGATAGACCCTCGACCTGCTAGCCACAAGATGATACTAATGCCACAAGATGCTCCTAAACTATATCCGAAATCATAGACAACCCACGAACAAGCAACTTCAGACACAAATAAGAAACGCCCCCTACTGCGATCGACGCCGTTTCACCCCCTAACCCTCTACCCTAATCGGCATTCTTCACACCTTTCTATCAAGGGTCATGTCATTCGTAAGCTGTAACTGCTCCATATCATGCCAATCATCTCCCTCCAATATTTCTTCGGCCTACCCCTACCCTGCCTAAAATCATCCATAGCTCACATCTCCACACTGGAGCATCAGAACCCTTCCTCATCACGTGGAGCATCAGAACCCTTCCTCATCACGTGCCCGAACCAACGTAACCTCACTTCTCGCATCTTGTCCTCCACCGTAGTCACTCCCACCTTCTCCCGAATAATCTCATTCCTCACCTTATCTTTCCTGGTATGACCACACATCCAACGCAACATCCTCATCTCCGCCACCTTTTAACTTTTTAATGTGAGAGTTTTTAACTAGCCAACACTCCGCTCCATACAACATAAGCCAGGTAGAACTTACCTTTAAGTTTCTGTTATTTGAATTAAGATTTCAAGTGCAAGCACATGAACCGGATACACTTGGGAGTCCATGGCATAGGTGACTAGTACGAATGATAACCGATCAACAGGGCAATAGGAAGAACAATTACCAACAGTTAACTAACTGCATGTTACATAATACATAAGCAACCCACAAAGGTTTTTCAGGTGCTTGCATGAGCATAAATGGCCGTTAACCGCAAGCTTACATGCAATTTCACTGCTTGCAACTTTGCGACCAGAAAGACTCAACGCAATAAACATGCTCATTGCAAGAACCTTGCAGAGTCACATGACTGGCTAACAACAGTTACGAGTCTTCATGTGATTAATGGATAAATAACAACATACTCAATACAATCTCACAAGTGAGGTCTAAGGAGGGTAGAGTATACGCAAACCTTATCCCCTACCTTGTCAAGTAGAGAGGCTGTTTCGGAAAAGACTGATCAATGATATCAATGATAAATAACAACAAACAAATAAGAATGTTTGCAGATCTAGAGCATTTCTCTATAACTAGTCTGTACAGCATTAGCTCATAGACTGTAGGAGCCTCAAAATATGCTTCTATTCAGTAAATAGAGTTTTTCCCTGTATCCCACACCATTGTTTACTGCAAATAGAGACCACAAATGCGAGTGAAAAGACACAGGCGACAAACTCAATAGACCCTGGAACAACACTAAACTGAGACAAGTGGCATACCGTTATCAAAATTCTAAGAATTGAAACAAACTAGTCTTTTCATCCATTTACAGGGTGTCTACAAATCCTTGTAAAATCTGTGGTTCTGAGACACTACAAACAACGAGTAATATGACTGAACCCTAAGCATACACTGCAAAAGAAAAAGGTAGAGCACCAGTGGGAAGCACCGGGGATTATAAAAGAGCAGCCACATACAGTCCGCCTCCAAAGCCTCAGGAGAATTAACAGCCTTGAGGAAGCTTCATCCTTAGTGAAATAACCTTCAGAACATTTAGACCTGATCAATGGGTTCTGTCCTGTCCTGCACAGCAAGCCTCTCTGAAACATCAGCAAGTGATTTTAGGTTGCAATTGATCAATGCTTCAACAAAATAACACGTCTCGTCTTTCGTGTTTCCTTCGGGCACGTCCACCACAAATGATTCAATTACTAAGGTCCCAGGTCTTCCATCGATCACCTCGGGGTGGAGAGATATGATTGAGGAGTAGTTCTGGAAAAGATTAAATAGAAAAAATGAGATAAGGGCAAAATACAGTGCAGAATATTTAAATGAATGCAGTGAAAACAATACATAGGTCGGAAGCAACCACAAGTATCTTTCCCCCCCTCCCTCACTCCCTCTTCCTCTCTCTCAGCAAGAGCAAACTAACCTATCATGTTTAGCCTGCTTAGTCAGAAGAAGATCATTCCTAGTGATTTCTTCAAAAAAAATCCAATTACATAATTACGCTTGCCTTCGCAGGATATGACATCACAATCATAGAGCATTCAATTACAATAATCCGTATTCCAATAAAAAAAGCGTTTCTCTAAGTACAAGATTTTCACAAGAAACAACCTGAATATATCAACAATGTTTTTTTTTTTTTGTGTGTGTACATATATATATATAGAGAGAGAGTGTTTGTTCTTTTTGGTGCATATATGGAAAACCATAATCGTTTTTGCTAAATCAAAGAACAAATACAGTTGGCTCTATGAAAGGATTTACATCAAGAAGATACACACTTATCTACCCTTCAAGTGCCTAACAACTGATCTATTCTCTTCAGTTCTCAACACACAAGTCAAAGGGGTCATTAAATGGTATAAACATGACATGGTACAATCAGAGAAAGTCCCTTCACGATAATTCCCAGCACCAGAGCTTAATTCAAAAAAGCATCAATCTAAAAGAGAACAAATTAATCTAATAGTTGAGAAACATGCTTAAATGCCTGCCTAGAATACCAAACTGCAATACCCTTTTTTCCTGACAAGTAGTAGGCTATTTAGAAGGAAGAGGAGTAGTAGTTTGCAAAATCACTAGTGCAAAAATATCAATATCAGATGATTCGAGCTTCTCTGTACCTATATATGACTAAGCATTTGAAAATAACTGTAATTTTTTTTATAACCGTGGTGTCCGATCCAGCTTTAGCGCACCTCGACTAGATCCACGGGATACCTGCCACCTCCCACCAGCAAGTGATATTAGGTAACTCTGTCCACCAAGGCTAGGGACAAATGGGAAGAATCACCTAGTATTTTTTGTCTGTGCTTGGGGGGTTTGAACCTGAGAACTCATGCTCTCAACCCACTTCGTTGACCACTAGGCTACACCCTTGTGTAAAAAAAAGGGTAAATTAGAAATCAGAAGTATATTACAAATCAAGTTAGAAGTTTAATTTGGTATTTAACTATAGTTTGGAGGCAATCTTCTACCATAGAAATGGTCATCCATTGAGAAACTAGTTGTTAAAAATCAGAAAGAATAATTGAAAAAAGAAAGAAACAACCAAAGAAGAGAGAATTGTTTAATACCCTAAGTCTGTGATCCCCGCCAATAATTCTGACACTCAAAATGTGCTCTTCATCATCAAGAAGCTCCAATCTCTCAGTACTCGTTGTTGCAGGGAGGCCCGACTTGACATCAACTTCCCTAAGACTACCAATCTCAAGATCTCCTTGCGCGATGCACCTGCTAACAAAGGGCTTGTACTTTTGTGGCTGATCAAACCGCCTAACCAATGACCAAACCTGATAAGAAGAGGAAGACCCAACAGCCATTAGGACTGGCTGAACACAAAATATAAAAAATGCAAGTCTCCTTCATGTTACCAGAGATGAATTTTGTTCTGCTTGCAGTAATATGATTTGATCCAGAAATTAGTCAAAGAAAAAAGCACAAGGCAATCAACTAGGAGAATTATAACTGCAGACGAGCCATTTGCCCCTTTTGGATAATCAATGACCATATCAATTTGCCCATGCATTTAGCCTGTTGTCTCTATTCACTATAAGCACTTGCATTAGGTAGTTCTTCAAGGAATCTTTTGGTTCATGACCTAGTTATGCAAAATTAGGTTTGCCATGGAAAGATGATAATACATGAGATGTTTTGCCGTGGATGATCATAGTTTATTACACAATTAATTAAGCAGCATGTGATGCCAAATCAAGACTTAGCTAATCCTGTTAATTCTACAACAACAACAACATATGCATATGCATACCTTACCCCTACCTTGGGAGGTAAGAGGTTGTTTCCAATAGACACTTGGCTCAAGAAAAAAAGAATTAACAGGAGTAAAGAAGTCATGTCAAAATACTATAGAACTAATCCTTGATAATTCTAATTTATGTATTCTCATTCCATGATAAGTACAATATATGGAGAGAGAGTTCGTACTTTATACCTTATACAGCATTGCATTAGCGATGAAGAGTTTTATGTTAGGATTATTTCTGATACAACTAACTAAACGAGTAGTAAGAGTCACTTTCAAGACTGGATAAAAAGCTAATAGACTGGCACTCAAAGAAGATAGCAATTTTTGCTTGACCTAAAATAGGAAACAAATTCAACTTTCCTCGGTTTCATCTTCTATACAAATTCAACCAAAACACAAAACTAAGAAGGAACCTCACCGTTCCGGCCCAAAATCAAAACCTAGTGACGTCGTACTCCTTTGATATTTCGAGTATCAAACTTCTAAGTTTTGCCGGTGAATTCGAACAAGAAGCTTTAAATTTTTTTTATTTGAAATAATACATTTGAAAACTATGTCAAAATCACAATCATTGACAACTAAATATATACTAAAAATATATAAGAAAATTTCAGTCAAAGAAAAACTTGATTCACTCTCGAAATTCCAACGGTGTCACATAAATAGCTATGGATAGAGTATTTTCTTTTTACATAAAAAGGGGAAAACAGAACACGGATCAATACAAATCAGGAAACTGGTCACTATATCCACAAAAATGGAAAATATAACGAATCTAACGTTTTAGCTTAAAGATATTTTCTAAAAAAATAATCAATCTCGAGAAAATTAACACACAGCTGAAAATAAAATCAATCGATCTACACAAAAACAAAAATGCAAATACATTCACAACTCCACACAAAGTATATATTATATAATAAAAAAAGAGAAATAGGAAGACGAACAAGATGAACAGGTGCTCGAATGTGCTTGACTAAAAACGAACTGCATTGATTCTCCTTAGGCTGATGAAGATGATGTTTCCTTATATACTCTTTCTCTACACCGCTAAATCCATTAGCATTCATCATCGTCGTCAATATTAACGGCGGGCGTCTATTTCACTGTCCGGTGATCGGAAAATCACTCCGACGAAACGGCGCAAGTTAGCTGGTTAACGCGTATTGAAATAGCAAGTGGAGGAGTTGGACTCGGGAACTAGTCGACACCGCCATTTACAAAGAGATCTCCATTATCGATTTTATGCTGTATTTAATTATTTCACTCATCCAATATTATAACATTTTCGGCGTCTTGTTGCTCCTTGCCATTTTACCTTTTTGTCCTTGATGTTGTGAGTATTTGCTGGATGAGCCACTGTTTTTGTCCATTTGTGGAGTTGAAAATTATGAAATTCCCATATTGCCCCCTAATGGGTACTTATTTACAGGATAGGCTACTTAGTTTCAGCTACCAATAAAAAATCTCTAACAGCAAAATAACTGTTTTTGTCTTTATTGTAAGATTTTCTTTTTATATTTTAGCCTAGTCTTTTTTTCCTTTGCAAGGTGTTTGGCATTGATATTGGTGTCTCAATTAATACAAACACGTATTGCAATACTTATTTTGGGAGTAACGCTATTCACAAAATTTTTTCTATTCTTACGATTCGAATCTAAAATATTTGATTAAAGATTAATTTGGGGTGTGCATAAAAACTGAAATACTGAATTAAATAGAATTATTTTGATTTTTTGATTTCGTTTTTTTGGATTTTCAATTCGAGTTCTTTATGGTACCAATTGTTGCTTCATTGAATTTGCTTCACTAATAGGTTCACGCTTCGACTTTGATCGTTATGGACTAGTATCAAGATGACAAACGGATCTAATTTTAACGGTTGGAACAGTAACAATGAAAATGACCCCCCAAATGCCTGAACCAAAATATGTTATTGTTATGGGAACCTGTGCAATTACAGGCAGGATGTTCAGTACGATTCTTATAGTACTGTTCGGGGAGTCGATAAGCTAATTCCTGTAGATGTATATTTGTCAGGTTACCCACCTAAACCAGAAGCGGTCATAGATGCTATAACAAAACTTTGTAAGAAAAAATCTCGAGAATTCTATGAAGATTGGGTTAGGTCTCAACGAGTGAAACGGTGTTTTACTACTAACCACAAGTTTCATGTTCGAAGCAGTATTCATATGGAGAATTATGATCAAAGAGTTCTTTTGATTTTTTTTTCTATAAATTCAATATTTTGATTTGATTTTTATGTTGACGTAATTCGATTTTCAGTTTAAACCGAAATAAAATAATTTTTTTAATATACTTTTTAAATTATAATATATATTAATATATATTTATCATATAATATTTATAATATCTACGCTCATTAGCTATTTAGGCTTTAGCTACAGCTCACTATTGCCTACAACTCAAAGCCTCAAAATACAAATACATCCAACAGTTGAAGTCGAAAGTTACCTTTTGCATTGATTTTTGCAACCGAAAGTTAATATATAGTCCTCCATCTCATATTTGCATTGGAGATGATTATTCTCGTTTGTCACCTAGAAAACTTTATAAGTTTATATTTATTTTTTCTTAATGTAAGAAAGTTAAACTAGTTCGATTTACAAATATAATTTAGCTCATTAAATAGGCTCAAAATCGAAAAATCAAAATTATTAAATCGAAATAGAATCAAACTGAAATTTACATAAATCGAATCGAACGAACTAATTCGATTCGTTTTTTGGTACACTTAATTTCATAACCGAAAATCAGAAAAATCGAAATAAAAAATCGAACTCTAACCGAAGTTTCGAATGCCCACCCCTAGGTGGAACAATTATATCAATACGCCACAATTCATATTGGTTAACTTTGATTTATTTTTATTGTATTCTTTATTGTTATTTTCATTTATTGTTTGGATAATTTTTTTTTCTTTTTTTTTTTTTTTTGGGGGGGGGGGGGGGGGGGGGGAAGGGAGTTGCTATTTATTGCCGGAATTGATATTACTACTAAAATGATTTTTTGTCATGCCGATTATTGTCGTATTATCTGTTTTAAAATGAAGACTAATTTTATGTTAATCATGATTTTAATTTTTAAAATTAATAGAATAGTCAAATAAATAGTTATCACCATATCGATTTGTGCTTCTAATCTTTTACCGTGTAATTTAGTCAAATAATTTTATTTTATTATAATATATTATTTAAATATTTTTAGTTGCTGATCAGATTTATGTTCTAATGATAAGATTGAGCTAGATGATGGAGTTAATTTCTTAATTTGTTATTGAACTTGTGCAAGTATCTCGTTAAAGTAACTTTTATTTTAAAAAAAAAATATATTATCATTAAATTATGCACATCATTCCAAAATAAGGTTAAAGGACCTATTTGGAAAACCAAAAAACGTAAGTATCAAATTTCTTAAATTTCATAAGTCTCTCAACTTGCTTGTCAAAATTTGCTCTTAAGCTCTTTGAAATCTTCAAATGTTTATAAAATATAATTAATTTATTTCAATTAGGCCTCACCAAACTCAAACTTCTTTTCTCAAGCAAAGAAGGAATATAGTAACATTCTTTTAATGTTTACAGCCTCCAAAGTTAAAAACAAAGCATACTATCAAAATCATCAAATACATAATAAACATCTTAATCCCACAACTCTAGCTATTTAAATATCATACATATTTTGATTATGCATTCCTCATCGTCTTTCTTTAGGTACTTTATCTGTTTGCCTTTTTAGTATTTTAATTTTTAAATCCTACAAAACTATAAATTAAAATACATGAGAAACGACACACAAGATATTTAAAAAATAGCATAAGCTCGTGTAATTATTATCAAATGTATCGTATTTTCACGATACATCACTTGTTATCTTCGATCCTTGTCGTATTACCCTTCTAAAAATGAAGACTAATTAAAAAATTGTAACTAAAATTAATACTATAATTGTTAATAAGTTGAATAGCCAAATAGATAATTGTACTTGCATCAATTTGTATTTTCAATCCTTTATTCATGATATTGTATCCAAACACCTAGCTTAGTTAAAATATGTCTTTTAAATATCTCCAACAAATTATTAAACCTATGCGTCAGTAATAATATCTAAAAATTACATAAATACACAACTTATATTTTTAATATTATAAAAAATTTCAACTCCCTAAACATATTAGAAAAATCTCAACATATACACAAAATGTTATGTATATATCGGTTATGTTATGTATATTAATAGGGAGAGAAAGTAAAGTAATTCAAAAAATAGAAGAGAGTATAATTACTTCCAAAAGGGTTGATATTTATATTATTTACACTAATAATATAGCTAAGCTAGAAACAATGTGTGGTGGTACACATCAAAGTAAAGCCCACTAATTCAGAAATCTGGTTTAATCGAGGTTCTTTTAAGGAAAAATTAGAGAAAGTAATATATTTAAGACTATAATTACAATAAATAACAATATTTTTGTAAAATTACAGTTTATAGCAAGAGTAATATTATTTTATTCATTAACTAGACAAGTACTGTTTTACTCTCGTTACTTTACATTTTTCTATTTTCACTCCACTATTTCACCTCCTCCAAATATAATTATATATTTTACCTTTTTGTTTCATCTTTTTTTTTTTTTAAACATTTTATTATTTTATTTTGTTTTTTTCTTTTTTATATTTGAAGATAATTATCTCCATGATCTTCAAAATTTTAAAATAAAACATCATTATGTCTTTCACTCTCTTATATCTCTACATTTTTTTTCTTATTAATTTTTTTAATCTTATTTTTTTATCATTTGATTTTTTTTCTTTTTTTTTTTTTTTTCCACTTTATTTTCTCTCTTCTATTTCTCCTTTTTTTTCCTTTTGCGTTTTCTGTTTTTTTTCCTTTCTCATATATTCTTTTTCTTTTTCTATTTTTGTTTTCTTTTTTTTCTATTTTTTTTACATTTCTATTTCTTCCTTTTTTTTTCTTTTTAACTTCTCTTTTTTCATTTTTTTCTTTTTATATTTTTTTTTTCATTTTTTTACGTTTCTATCTCTAATTTTTGTTTTGAAAAGACAAGTATGTATATCACATACACATATTCAAAAAACATACAAAATACATAATCATACAGAGCTGGATATGTATTTACAGTACAAAACATACATATGTATCTTCATATGCATTTACAGAAATACATATCTCACTCATATGTATCTATAAACGTATAGGACACAAAATCTCTACAACACAAAGGACAACTATATACATTTACATAAAGGTAATCAGAAAATTCATGATACACATTTTAAACAATAAAAAAATACAAATAACTACATATGTTACCATCTAGAATGACATAGAACAGTTCAAAGACAAATCCAACACCGTACAAAATACATGTAGATATGCATTTATATATAGAAAATACAAAAAATGCACATAACCCCCAAAAATTTATAATACATTTGTGACATAATACTTCTGTCTAATTGCGGTTGAACTACATATTTCTTCTTGTTCATGTAGGCACCACAAATATTCTTATGACAAAAAATCATGTACGGCTCCTTTGATAACATCGCCTTAATACGTTCTTCAATATCACTGACTGTGTGACATTCTATGTGTGGTGCAAACTTTGAAAATACTCTTGTCATGAATATCTGATCACGCAATATCTATAGAACAAAATAATGACATAAATTTACGTTACATGTACTTTTCACAAAAATATAATACAAAATCATAGTATGCATATGTTTTTTTTTTACATAATATATATTACATTACAAATATATATATATAACTCTGCATATGTATTTACAGAATACATGCCTGATCCATATGTATATTACTATACAAAAAATACAAATATGACTCTGATATGTATTTACGAAATACATATCATATTCATATTAAATAGTAACAAACATAACTATATTATATATCTTCATACGTATTTGCAAAATACAAAGTTGACTTATATAAAATAATATTATATATATGGATCAAGTATGTATTCTGTAAATACATATGCAGAGCTATATGTATTTTATACGGTATTGAATTTATCTTTGAACTGTACATACTATATTATTTTAGAGCGTAACATATGTACTTATTTGTTTTCTTTTACTGTTTAAGATATGTATTATGTATTTTTTAATTATCTATATGTATATGCATATAATTATCATTTTTGTTATAGAGATTTTGTGTCCTATATATTTATATAGACATGTGAGTCAGATATGTATTTTCGTAAATACACATGTAGCTATATATGTATGTTTTTGATCGTAAATACATAAACAGATCTATATGTCTATTTATTTTGTATATTTTTTGAATATATATATATATATATATATATATATATATATATATATATATATATATATATATATATATATATATATATATATATGATATAGATATTTATCTTTTAAAAATAAAAGATAGAGATAGAAGAGTAAAAAATATAAAAAAAAAAGAAAAAATAAGAAACAAAAACAAAAGTGAAAAAGAAGAAGAAAGAAATAAAAATCAGGAATAGAAGTGTAAAAACAAAAACGAAAAAAATTTAAAAAAAGAAGAAGAAGAATAAAACAAAAAAAATATGAGAAAGGAAAAAAAGAAAACGAAAAAAGAAAAAAATAAATAAAAAACGAAAAAGGAAAAAAAAAGAAAGAGAAGTAGAAGAAAGAAAATAAAGTGAAAAGAAAAAAATGAAAAAGAAATTAAAATTAAAATAAAAAAAAGCTTAAAAAAATAAAAAAACTAACAAGAAAAAATAGTTAAAAATATAGGAGAATGATATTTTAAAATTTTAAAGATCATGAAAATAATAATCTTTAATATTTGAGTTTGATTTGGAAAAGAAATCTATTAATTTAAATAAGAGTAATTTATGAAAATTTAATTATATGAGATAATTATTTTCTATTTAACTTAACTAATTTGAGTAAAACATGGACAATAAATCTTGTTGTATATGTATCTGTATAGCAACAGTTTACTTAAATACAAAATATAATTATTTTTTCGTAATTATGAAACTGTTGTTATAAAAGTTACAATTAAGAGCTCTATAATTGAAATTAGGGAGTTAAGATTTTTTGTAATATTGAAAACATAAGTAATGTATTTGTGTAATTTTTAACTTTTTAATTGGGTAAGATGATTTTCTAAAATGATAATTTTACACAGTCAATGGCCCATTAGATAAGTTAGTGGGGTTGGGATGGGCAGAGGAAAGATTTTTCTAACAACTTAGAAATTATATAAATTTGAAATTTTCAAGTTTGTATTTTAAACTTTAATATTCAAATAATTAAACTCGTATGTTTCAAACAAACAATCCAAATTTAATCTAATAGTCAGGTGTTTGAACACGGATTTAAGAAAACATCAAAGCTTTAATATATGAGCTGTAAATTTTATTAAATGTAACTTTAACTTTGAGATTATTGCAATTTTAATTTGTGTTTCGAATTTTAAATTAAAAGTTATCTACTTCATGATTATTTTAGAAAATAGAAGAAAAATTCAAAGTACAATTGATGAATAAAAAATGATCAAAAGGTTTTAAATAAATTAATCATTTCATTTTTTTTTTTTTTTTTTAAGTTGGTGAAAGTTTTTACAATCTTTATTCCTTTGGACGATTTGGTCTATTCCAGTGATATTATTTCTTCAAGTCTCTACGTCACTCACTTGATTGTACTCCTTTAGGTCCTTTTTTTTTTTTTTTTTTTTTTAAATTCCCCTCTTATCTGATTTCTAGAACATATTAGAACTTTCCAGATATATATTCATCGAGTATTTGTTTTCTTCCAAATCTCCTTATTTTTATAAAGAAACAAGTTATACCGTGAGAGTTTCTATAACGTAACTTTCAGACACTTTATTATAGCAATCTGATTTTTAGCATAAATTTTTTATATTATATTTTATTATTTTATAACGACATTCTATTTATAATAATAATGTCGTTTGTTATAGTGGTACACTCTTTATAAAATTATCTCTTTATAATAATATAATTAAATATGATGTAATAATATTTTGTAAGAAATAATATATTATATACAAAATATTTACGGTAATCATCATTACTGTCATACATATAGTAAATTCAAATACGAATATTTAATTTAAAGAAAAAAATTATATTCAAATGTGTACATTAGTTTGACTGCAATACTTCTTTGTAATTACTATATTTAACTTTGGAAGTCTCAAGAGTTTTGTTGCCTTAAACTTATGTTTTATTTGCTTGACCCTTCACTCGATAAATAAAACATTTAGGAGCCGTATAGGAAAAAGTGAGTATGGTTAATTAATAGAATAGAAAATCTCTTAAATTTATTAATAAATTATATTTAAATATTTAAAATATAAGTTATTTTAACAATTCTCATGAACACACGATAAAATACTTTTATTAGACACTTGTATTTGAAATTTTAAAAATATTTTTGTGCATGTTCTCAAATATCTTTATGTAGTTAATTTAATAATATAAAATATATCTCATCTTCTCTAATTATACAAATCAGATTCAATTAGATCATTTCTAAGGTTTTGCTGCTTACTGAGACTAACGTATATAATTAAACAAAAGTATTATATGTTAAGTTTTAACTTGTTTACCTAATGGAACTTGAAAATATACACAATTTTTTTCTAAATTATAAATTAAAAAGTGTAATATGAATATTTATCACACAGTTAAGTGTACTATTAAACAAAATTATACGTTAAGTGTATAAATAAAATTTATTAACTAATTTAAAATACTCTATAAGTACTATTTATTAAGCTAAATAAATATAAATATTTTTAAAAAATGAATTTGCAGCCGCCGCCAGAGACACTGATCTATTGGCCCTTTTGTTTTCCTTCCTTTCACTCCAAGATTGCGGCTTTGCCTAAGTTTTTTCTTTTTTTAATATACAAAAAAAAAGGAAAAGTCTTCAAAAAAAAAAAACTATTCTTTTTTTTTCTTAGTTTTCCATTCAGTATCCGGTGTACTTATTGAAGCCTTGACTAATTCGAATCGTGCATTATAAGATCCATTAAAGAGATAATGCTCCCAACAAAATTTTTTCCATACCAAGAGGGCGGTAAAATCTCACAAAAAAATTCTTCTTCTATACTTTGAGCAGAAAGTAAAATGTTTATGTTTAAGTCTCGTATATGTCATTTTTAGGTCTTTTATATGTAAAGACAAATATTTCTTTTAACACATGCACAAAATTAAGTATTAAACAGTACAAAACTAAATTGTTCCAAAACCCACTAAACCTTCAAAAAACAATTACACTGATACAATCACATGCATATTTTTTCATTTAAACATTTTTTCAAGCTGTTCCACCAAAAGATGATATAGCTTTTTCCTTTGTATTTCATTTTATCCTTTCTATTGAAGATTTGCAGTTTTAATACCTTATATGGTTTAAATAATTCTGAGAATAAAAAAATGTTTTGATAGAGAATGTTCTCGTTTTAATCAACTTTACGTAACACAAATTACAATTAATAAAAATTAAAATGCGTATATCAAACACCCGGGGATTGAAAAAACTAAAAGGCAAAGACTAATTCAAAACAGCTGCAGGGACGTTCGAGTGACAATGATGGCTAGAATAATGAAGGCATCCCTAGTTTTTTTCTGTCAGAATTCAAACTCAATCTTTAATTAGAAATAATATTGATAATTACTTACTATATTAATATTATAACACAAAAGTCCTTTTGCTGTTCTTAGAAAGCGGAATTTTCTTTTTTATTTTTGATCAACTCGAAAAGACAGAATGCAGCCATCTGAGGAAAAATTGTCCTTTCACCCAATTTAAGCTGAGAATTTATTTAATAAGAAAGGCAGCCGCACAAAATAATTACTACAATTATTATTTTGGAAGGAATTAGAACTTTTCCCCTAACTTTATTTCAGAAATTATCAAAAGTAGTTGAGAATTATGAAGTTGTCTTTATCTTGTCAAAGTTGCTATTCCAAGCAATGACCAATAAGATAACCCAAATTTAACGCATGTTAGTTTGTAGGGACATAATTGGCTATGTATTTATAAAGTGGGACATAACTATGAGTGAGAGGCCAATTTCTTTAAATTTATGGTCAAGTCTACTTTATCATTGGCTGCTAAAAAGTAGAGTGAGAGATGTGAAGTGAATGCCCTCTTTGCTTCTTTTGACATTATTTGAAATAATTTTCTTATTTTCCAGTAATTGATTGATTAAAAGTTTTTAAAAATAAAGTCTCTTAAAAGTGAAAAAATTATTTTCTTTTAGTCGAAGTAGGAAAAAATAATTTTTAAAAATTATATTTTGTATCGATAGCCTCTTCTCCACTTTCAATACATCCATCTTCACTCATCCTGGCCTATCTCCACTCACCTTTTTTTTTTGTCTAAATTATGTGTAAATAATTTTGAAGTAATATTTTTTTGTTTATGTGCTTATAATATAAGAAAATAAATAAGAAATGCAATTATTTTTCAAGAAAAATTATTTTTGGTAAAAACATTTTCCTTTCTTACCGGACAAACCCTAAATTGAAGTGACGAGTGATTTAATTTTACTTTATTATATTAAAATTATTTAAATTATAATAAGGAAGTGCATAATTATATTTAAATATTTAAACTATTTTTATAATAAAAATATAAGTGAATGCACACTATTGAGTTTTTGTTTTTATTTTTTTCATCGGATGTTCTATATTCATATCGAGACTAAATTTGAATTTGTGCTGAGAGGTCCCATATTGGGGAATAGAGCATCCTTTCACAAAGACGATTTAATACCCAAGACTTAGGGGTGTCAAATGAACGAATTTAAACTGAAATTGAGCAAATTAAAATGGGGCGAGTTAATAAATGTGTTGGAATGAAACCAACACAAAAATTACTTAGATTGAAATGCGCTAAAAATGGGTTGGGTCATGAACAACCCAACTTGACCGAATAATGATCCTCTCATTCAATTCATCAGGCTCGAGTCTTCCGGTTTGACTCCTAACCTTTGGCCTCATTCGAAACCTAGAACACGAAATCCAAGACTTGTTGCTGTTAAATTATCTCCGACAGAGTCTCCGGTGGTTCACCATGTGCAGAGAAAGGAAGAAAAAGCTAAAGGTGTGACTTAAAGTCTAAAGAAAAGGTGATACAAAGAAGACATAGAAGTTGATTCCTTTCCTTTATTTTGAACACGTTTATAGCCTTGCTAGGTGTATATAATCTAGAATAAGTATGGAAGGGGTATTTTAGTATAATACCATGTATATACATTTTATTTTGTGTTTTCTATAGTTTGAGTTTGTTTGGAGTTTGTTAGGATAACAGAGAGCTGACAATTTTTCTGGTGTATAAATAGGAGCAGTTTGCACTGTACAGAAATAATTTTTAATGGAATGTTATTTCTCTTAAATTCTTTCATGGTATCAGAGCTTTAAGCTCACTACTCTTCCATATTTTTTTCCTAAAACACAAAAGCTATGGCTGAAACAACGACTATAAAGGATAATGCAAACAAGATCGATATCTCTCATCCCTACTTTTTATTTTCATGTAATTCGATAGAAATGAGCCTCACAAACAACATCTTTGATGGTACCAATTATGACAACTGGAAGAGAGGTGTCTTGATCTCATTGTCAGCCAAAAACAAAGTAGTTTTCATTAATGAAACCTGCAAACCACCAAGAAAGGATTCAACAATATTTGCTCAGTGGACTCGTTGTAATGACATGGTCCTCTCTTGGCTATTGAACTCTTTAACCAGAGAAATAACTGAGAGTGTTATCTATTCATTAACTATTGTAGATCTATCGAATGAGATGGAAGAGCGATATGGACAGGAAGATAGAGCCAAGCTATTTCAGCTTCAAGAACGCTAAACATGATCACTCAAGGATCCATTGATGTAGTATCCTACTTCACTAAATTGCAGAGGATTTGGGATCAGATAAGGAGATAGACACTTTGATGACCTATTCCTGTGACTGCACTTGTGGAGCTAAGGAGCATAACCATAAAATTCTTGAAAATCAAAAGTTGATATAGTTTTTGATGAGACTCAATGAATCATACACTGCAGTGTGGGGAAATATTTTGATGATGAGGACCTTACTAAATACAACAAAAACATACTCTGTCATACTACACCAAGAAACACAGCGAGAGATACATTCTAACCATCAGATAACTACTGAATTTTTTTGCTTTTATGACTGAGCACAAATGGATATCCTAGCACTCTCACAACTCTTAGAGGAAACCTATGAAGAATAGGCAAACATGCCAATATCAAGCAAAGAAAAGTGATATGTATTGCAGGTACTGCAAGAAAACAGGACATGAGAAGGAACAATGTTATAAGATGGTCGGATTTCCAAACATTACAAAATTAACAAACAAGGAAAAGACATTTCTGGTACTCAACAACGAGGGTACACTAGAGGCACATGATTTCATTAACACAGGAAAAGAGGGAAATACTCTATCAAACTCAGTTGTAAATCAAAGTTTCACGAAGGAACAATGTAACCAGATCATTCATATATTTCAGTCCATGCAGGAAGGTAGTTCCAGTACCTCAAATTTTGAGCTCAATGCAAGCGTGAACACGGCTGGTATGCAAACTGCTTGTAAAATCATTTCATCTTCTTCTTTTAAGTCTCCTAACAAATCTTGGATCATTGATTTAGGAGCAACACAATATATGACTTTTAATGAATCCTTACTGCATGATGTTATGTTCTTAAATCACCAATAATGGTTCATTTACCTAACTTTCATAAAGTCCCTGTGACATGTGTAGGAAAGATAAAATTAACACATAATATTATTCTTCATGATGTTCTTCTTGTTCCTGCATTCACACATAATTTACTCTCAGTTAGTAGAATATATGAGCAATTTGATTGTAGTCTGACATTTATCAAAATTAGTTGCATTTTACAGGACCCTTCTTTGATGAAGGTAGCTTTTTGTGATGCCTGTACTGGTTTATATGTGCTACAAGGAGCTTTACATTCATGACAAGATAATCTAGTCAAGTCCATTACTTTAATGTTTCTTTCTGATGGATTGCTTAAGTCTAGTTCTCTAGAGTCTAATTCTTTTCCTATTCCAGTTTGTTTAAAAGCTTCATGCTTTAGTATTCAGAGTCTTGTTTGTCCTGTAAATTTCAAAGATAATGAGAAAATTTTAGTTTCTAATGTTACGGTTTTATAAAATTTATGGAATGGTCGATTCGGGCACTTACCTTTAATGCTATAAATGCATTAAATAAATATTACCAATTAACATTACAAACAACAAAGAAATTTCTTGTACCATTTGTACTTTGGCAAGACAAACTAAAGTCCCTTTTCCTAATAGATGCATTACTTCTAGTCACTATTTTGAATTAATACATATTGACACTTGGGGACCTAGCAAAACACCTACCTATAAGGGTGAGACATACTTTCTTACTATCGTAGATGATTTCTCAAGAAGAACTTGGACTGATAGAAGTCAAAATAGTCGTCTTATCTTTTAATGACATCTTTAGAGGCCAACACCTAAAAAATCCAAACGTGGTCACCTCGAGGACACATGGGCATGCATGGAGGACCCGTTTTGAGCATAAACAGGGTCGTAAGTGGAAGATTGCGTCGAGCATTGAAGACTTGAGGACTCACGGATTTGGATAACACTTAATAGCTCATGTTTTGGTCACCTCTTTAAGGGAACTTTGGTCACTTCACTTGGACCAAATGCACTCCATGGCTATCCCACCCATTAAGGGTATTGTTGTCATTTTTGTCTTGTCTTATAATAATATAAATAGAATATTTTAGGTCTTTTCTTATTAGTTTATGAATGATGAAATATTGAAATATTGAAAGTCCTCTCTTTGAGAGAAGAACACCTTAGTTTAGTCTTAGTTAGGGCTTGAAATAACCATTGTAGTTTAGAGCTTGGAAAAGCTAGTATTGTCCTTTGCTCAAAAATAGTGGATCTTGCGGTGTGTTGGTTCCCTTGGCGGTCACCGCAAGAGTGTGGTGTTGATTGTTACATTCATTAGGGGTTAGTGTTGAAATACACTTGGTTCTTAATCTTTTAATAATCCTTGTTTCACTATCTATCATTTTCATTCTTGCAAACTTGTTGTGTTGTTCTTGTTCTCTACTCTCGATTTGTGCTTGTTCTTATTAGCCAAAATTGTTGCCTTCTTATTCTTTATTTTATGTGTTGTTAAGCTAGTTTGGGTTGGCTAAAATAGGTGTCAAACACCTTGTTATCTTCTTATTCTAGTGTTGTGTTGTGAATCCAAGAGAGGTGTCCAATCGATCCAAGGATCTTAGTGATTTGTAGACTGTTTTGGAGTGTATTTGTGAACTATTTTGAGTCACTTTGTGAGCTTCTTGTTTTCTTGTATCATTTGGTATCAAAACATGGCTTGATCTTGTTCCCACAAGATCAATCTTGGGCTTGTTAGTTGAAAAATAAAAAAAAAGTATTGAAATCTAAAAAATAAAAAAAGAAGCAAATCTGTCCCTTCTTGTGTTCTTGGCCGAAAATGTGTTCTTGTTGTGTCTTCGCTGATATTTTTACTTGTATTGAGTGTTTCTAGTGTTAGTTTTATCATTCACTAACACTTTGTGTCTAAATCTAAGTTTGAGCTTACATTGTTGATGTTGTTGTGAACTTGAAAGTGTTTTGGATATTTTTGTTGTTGTGGCTTCACTTTGACCGTGCGGTATTCACCTTGTTGTTCTAGGCTTGACCACGTGATTTTGTTGTTAATTGATGTCCTAAGAACCATTTTGTTGAAGTTGTAGTTGTCTTGGCCAAGTGTTGAAGATATTGTTATTGCGGAATTTGGAAGTGGCCGTGTGAAAATATTATTGTTCTTGAAGATTGTTGTTGTTATTCTTGGTGGATGTTGTTGTTGCTCTTGGTGTTCATCACCACCTTCATATATTTTTTAAGATAAAGTAAACTTTAGATCCATAAAGGTGAAGGAAAAAGGTGTGTGACTTGTTAGTCTTGAAAAACACTACAACCACCATAGACTTTATCAACCATTTCCCAACAACTTTCCATGATACAAGGGTCCATGTTTTAAGGAAAGAACTACAAAAGTCAATTCTTGAAATTTAAAACTTGAAAAAAGGCCCTAAGACTTATTCTTCCCTCCTTAAAACAAATTTCACCAATCCAAATTAAAAATGGGTCAAGACTTGGACTTTGGAAAATAAAATTATAGAAGCCGCAACCAATACGTGGCTGCCATATCATCATTTTTACTGTTCACGCAACTTTAATTAAGCTCAAATTTTAGATTCTTAGTTTTATTTTATTGTTTCATTAGTTTCATGTCTTGATTCTAGAATTAATTAACAACTAGTAATCACCCACTTAGTTGTAGATTAATTGTTAAATCCATTTTTTTCGTGTCTTCGTTATTTATGTATTTTTCTCATTTTTAACTCGTAGTAACTTCTTTGTTTAAAGTTCGTAAGTAAATTTTATTTTTGTGTCTTGAGTTGATCAAACAAGAATCCATTCCGTCCGCCAAGTAAAATTGACATCCTATTGACTACCAGAGTAAATGCAACTTTCAATATTCGCCGCTCCAATAGTGAGAATCACAAATGTGAGTGTATACGAGTGTTGGTGAGGAGATTTTACTACTATTCTTGTTTTTTCATTATGTAGGTACAAAGGTGATTTAAGGGAAACATGTCTTCGATAGCTGGGGATTATTGTGACTACAACATGGGAGACTATGATTATAGTGAGCGGTTTTGTGGCTACGAAGTTGAGGGATATTGTGGAGGCTATGAAAATAGTCATGATCAAAACTTGGAAAGATTTGAGGGACACAATTTTAGGGGAGAAAATAAGGGGAATGAAGTACCTAGTGCTTATGGTGAATTTGGAGATGATGTAGGACCTTATGATAGTTCTTATGATAACGTTGAGGCATGTGAGGAGTCCTACGCTCCCCACTCCGAACCTAGATTTGGTGTTAGGTATAACTCTTTCATTCGCAAAGCTTATGAGAGCTATGATGAGAGTACACGTGAGGAGTGTGAAGATTCATATTCTTCACCTTGTATTACTTCTTATCAAGGTCAATATAGTGTGAATGGTTATACTAGTTCAAGTGGAGGTTGTCCAACAAGAAGAAGAGGGGGTGCATCTCCAAAACCGAGGGGTACTTGTGTGCCTTATAATATTGATCTGAGAAGGAGTATACACTCCAGAAAAGTGACAATTTATGGGATACCAGGCTGCCTTATTGTGTTGAATGATAGGTACTATAGAAACTACATCCTTCCGTCCATGTTCAACTACGTGGGGTTGTTTCGAGAGCCTTTACTTGTTCCATACTCATTTGACGGGTTCAAGGTTACCGAGAGGGTAAAAGTTGTCTTCTCCCAATATGAATACCGTAAGGAGGTGTGGTACAATATTCTTTCCTTGGCCTACGGTCATGTATACTTAGGTGACGATTGGTTTGCGTGGCATCAAGTTTCTAACGTGCAAAATTGGTCTAATATTGTAAGAGACCAATGGGAGAATTTCCTCATGACTTACTTGCTGCCCAAGCCGCAAAGAAAAATGCCTACCTACTCTAATATGAATTATTATAAGAGATAAAGGATTGAGAAGAGTAAGTGAGTGCAAGGTGGTAATCCAAGAGTCGAACAATGCCGAAAGAAAGTTGCTGCCCAAGCTTATGGAGGACCTTCACACCCCGGCAAAGAAGAATCTACTTAATATCTTCAAGGTAAAATAGCTAACTCTTACACTTTGGTGCGTGTGATTGATAATTGTGTGTCTAGTAGCCCATTGAGTATTAGTTGTAGCTTACTTACTTGTGAGTCTAATAATTCTTTGCCACTTGTGGATGATGTACATGTTATGCGAGTGGATACAGTAGTTGATCCTATAGATGATCGAATTGACTCTTCTTATAAGGTCGATTTATGTCCACCTAGTGTTAAATGAAAGTACATCATCGTGTGAAAATTATGTTGACCCACTTATTTGTAAAAATTATCCACCACTCGAGTATATGTGTGATGTGCTTAATAGAACTTAAGTGAGTGAAGTACTTTGAATTGTTGGCCAACAAGATGGGAGTGAACTCGAGAGCTATTCTTGGGGTAATCTTGTGCGTGAAACCTCCTTGAAACTTGACAATTGTCTTTTAAAGAGTGAAGAACTTACTTGTTCCAAATATGCCCGTGGGTTAGATCATTCTCTCTTTACGTATAATGTCTTGTTTGAAGAAGATATAATCACTCCTAATGAACCTAGTGGTGACAATGATGGTATAGCTTGCCTTGGAAGCTATAGCCGATATGCTAACCCACTATGGTATGACAACATTCCTCCTAAAGATGGAAATCTCTTTTTGAAATATGAGAGTACTTTTAAGGGTAAAGAATGTGTAGTCCTTCTTGAAACCCCGAGGACAAAGGTGTCATTGACTCCTTGGGGTAATGTTTCTAAATGCGCATCCTTGCTTGACACACTTGTACTTGAATTACGTGAATATCAACTTATGGATACCGAGTTGTTTATTTGTTTGAAGGAAGGCAAATGTATATGTTTAAGAGATTTGTATTCATTCGTGTATGCCTTTACACTTGATTCCTTCCTATACTACTTCTTTGCCTATGATGACATCCATACTAGTTTTGGATTTATTTTATGTAGAGGTAGGATTTGTTGGTAAGTCCACTTATGTGAGTAATAATGCTATATGGATCTCGTGGACTTTAGATTCAATTGAATCACTACCCTCGTTGTGGTCTCTTGAAGGGATAAAAGGGAAATTCTTTCTTGCTTCTCATGAGATCCTAATTCTACCTTTTGGACCAAGTGATGCCATTAGGACCCTTGTATCTTCTTTATCTCTTGGTGATTCTCGTAACCAAATTCTTTGTGCAACTTTCATTAAGGTTTTAATATTAAATTCAAAGGATCCTTGGTTATATTGCAAATATGTTCAACCTTGGCATGTTGAGATAATTTGTTTTGCTAACCCTAACCCTCATGCCATGAGGAATTTGTATTTGTTTGTCCTCTCTTTGGTTTTGCAAGGTTCGGATTCGAGGTCGAATCCTTTTCAAGAAATGGAGAACGATACAAGTCAAATGTCCATTTTATCTTTTGATGACATCTTTAGAGGCCAACACCTAGAAAATAAAGATGTGGTCACCTCAAAGACACATTGACATGCATGGAGGACCCATTTTGAGCATAAACAAGGCCGTGAGTGGAAGATTGCTTGGGGCATTGAAGACTTGAGGACTCACGGATTTGGATAACACTTAATGGCTCACGGTTTGGTCACCTCATTAAGGGCATTTTGGTTACTTCACTTGCCCCAAATGCACTACATGGCCACCCACCCATTAAGGGTATTGTTGTTATTTTTGTCTTGTCTTATAATAATAAAAATAGAACATTTTAGGTCTTTTCTCATTAGTTTATGAATAATGAAATATTGAAACATTAAAAGTCCTCTCTTTGAGAGTAGAACACCTTAGTTTAGTCTTAGTTAGGGCTTGGAATAACCATTGTAGTTTAGGGCTTGGATAAGCTAGTATTGACCTTTGCTTGGAAACGGTGGATCTTGAGGTGCGTTGGTTCTCTGGGCGGTCACCATAAAAGTGTGGTGTTGATTATTACATTCATTAGGGGTTAGTGTTGAAATAATCTTGTAATAATCTTTGTCTAACTGTCTATCCTTTTCATTCTTGCAAACTTGTTGTGTTGTTCTTGTTCTCTACTCTCGATTTGTGTTTGTTCTTGTTGGCCGAAATTGTTGTCTTATTGTTCTTCATTTTATGTGTTATTAATCTAGTTTGGGTTGGCTTAAATAGGTGTCAAACACCTTGTTATCTCCTCATTCTAGTGTTATGTTGTGAATCCGAGAGAGGTCTTCAATCGGTCCAAAGATCTTAGTGATTTGTGGACTGTTTTGGTGTGTATTTGTGGAATGTTTTGAGTCACTTCGTGAGCTCCTTGTTTTCTAGTATCATTTGGACTTTCCTTCTTAGCACCAAATCCAGTGCATTTCCTATTTTAAAATCCTTTCCCTCACTTGTGGAAAGACAATTCTCCATCCGAGTAAAAATCAATAAATCAGACAACGCTTTTGAATTGGGTACCAGGACATTTTTATGCTCTTAAGTAATAATACTTCAAACATCTTGTATAGCATGCCCACAACAAAATGGGATTGTGGAACGTAAGCATAAACATCTTTTGAAAACAATTAGAGTTTTATTGTTTCACTCTCATGCCCCTAAAAAATATTGGGGTGATGCACCCTTGGCTGGTACTCATCTAATAAAAAGATTTCTCACCAAAGTCCTACATCACAAAACTCCTTATCAAGTGCATTTTGACAAAGAACCAGATTATAGTTTGCTTAGAACTTTTGGATGCTTATGTTTCAACTCTACATTAGCTAGAAATAGGGATAAATTAGATCCTAGGGTTTTGCCTGGAATTTTTCTTGGGTATCATTTTAGGAAGAAAGGTTACAAGATTTTGAACTTGATAAACAAATAAATTTTTGTGTCTAGAGATGTTAAGTTCGTTGAAATTGTTTTCCCTTTTTCCTATCCTACACCTCTTTCTAAACTTTTTCCTACTCATTTTACTTCCCATGATTCTACTATTCTTTCACAGTTGTATCCAGACAATACTAGTCCCATTGTGTCAAGTATTTCGTATCCATCTCCTATTTCTACTACACCTTTTGTCCCTTCCTCACCTATTCAGACTTTAGTTCCTCTTGCATCTTCACCCCATTTAGATTCTATTGTTTCTCCTATCAAATCCCTCATTCTTATCTTATTCCAATTTTTCCTACCGATCAGTCTTTGTCACAACTTTCACATGAAGGTGAAAGTGAAACTTCAGCATCAAGACCAGTTTTGAGAACATCACAAAGAAAGCATCGTAAAACAAGGTTCTTGTCAGACTATATATGCAATTCTTCACTTTCTGATTTTTCTCCTAATCCTCATTTTTTTCCTTGTGCTCGTTGTCTTTTTCTACTTTAACACAAGACAATTAGAGGATGGTGCATTATTTGTCAAATTTTTGAATTAGTTTCTTACCAATAAGCAGTCAAACATCCAGGCTGGGAAGCTGCAATAAGATAAGAATTTGAGGCGTTGGATGCCAATTGAACTTGGGATATGGTGTATTTGCCCGAAGAAAAGAAAGCACTAGCCTGCATATATATACAAGGTTAAATTAAAGTCTGATGGATCATTGGAACGGCTTAAAGCAAGATTAGTAATTCGAGGTGACACACAAAGGAAGGTTTAGATTATACCAAAATATTTTCATCGGTAGTTAAACACACTACTGTCAGATGCATTCTGGCTATCGCGGTAAAAAGTGGTTGGAATTTATATCAATTGGATGTGAATAACTCTATCTTACATGGAGATTTGAATGAAGTGGTATACATGAAATTCCCTCTGGGACTCACTGCTCCTTCACATTCACATGTTTGTCGACTTCGAAAATCTTTGTACGGGCTTAAACAAGCCTCTCGTCAATGGTACGCAAGGTTGTCTTGTGATTTGGGGATTGTAGATTTTACTTCCTCACTCATTGACTACTCGTTGTTTTACAGACCTTCTGGTTCCTTGATCACCATCATAGCTGTTTATGTCAACGATATCCTTATCAGGGGCAATAATGAGTCTGAAATCTCTGTGATTAAAGCTTTTCTTGACATTGAATTCAAGATCAAGGATTTGGATTGTCTCATTATTTCTTAGACCTGGAACTCATTCAAGAACAAGGTGGCCTACTTATTACACAACACCAATTTGCTTTGTACCTTTTTGCAGAATTTAATTGCTTGGATTCCAGAACTGCTTTATCTCTTCTTGATCCCAATCTCAAACTTTATGCAGATTGTGGTTCTCCATTACCCGATCCCACCATTTATAGGCAATTAGTTGGAAAGCTCAACTTTTTAACTAATACTCGACCAAACTTATCCTTTGCAATTCAGTCTTTAAGTTAATACATGCAAGTCCTCTGCACTGGGCATTATCAAGCTGCTTTACACACTCTCCACCACATAAGCAAAGATCCAGGACTTGGGTTATATATGACTCCTACTTTCTCGTTCCAACTTTTCACCTATTGCAATTTTGATTTGGCAGCTTGTTCCGACTCTTGTCAATCTGTAAGCGAATTTTTTATCAGCTTAGGGGGCTCTCCTATTTCATGGAAATCCAAGAAATAGCCCGTCGTTGCTCTCTCATTTGCGGAGGCTAAGTACTGGTCAATGCATCGGTTAGTTACTGAAATCGCTTGGATTGTGCGACTTTTAACTGATCTTTCTGCTCCTCCCTCTCTCCCCATTCGACATCATTGTGATAGTCAAGCCGCAATTTATATAGCTAAAAATCAAGTTTTTCACGAACGCACCAAACACATAGAATTAGATTGTCATTTTCAAGACTCAACCCTAACCCAGAACCCAAGATCTGAATCACAACCTATGACACCACCTAGACTCAGACTATAAGACTCAACCTTTACCAAGACCCAGGACACGAGCCTTGACCCTATGCCTCGACTCGAGACCCAACCTGTATCGACCTAGTACACAAGACTCGAGATCCAAGACACGACTAAAGACCTAACCTAGACCACAACTTAGATGCTAGACCAGATCATAAGTCAAAATCCAAGATTCGAGACTCAAGACATGAATTTGACTCAGGACTCAAACTGCAATCGGAAGACAGGCTAGGCCCTAAACCAAGATCTAATCCTAATTCAATACCCAATACTCGACCCTAAGTCAAAATTTGAGACTCGATCTTAACTCGATACTCGAGACCTTAGACCCGAACCTAACCTAGGACCCAAAACATCCCAAGACTTGAAATCTCAAAATGCGACCCGAGATGTGAACTTGAACCAAGATATCCCAAATCGATACCTAACCTTAAACCAACCATGAGAACTGTGACCAACCCCAACCTTGATTTGAAACGTGCAACCTATCCTGATTTGGGACTTGGCTCCAACCCATAGAAAGTAATTAATCTCAAGTGATAAACTCAAATCAAAATAAAAGCTTAAAAATGAGTTAGAATTGGATTGAAGATCACTTTAAAATTGATTATGTTTAGTTGAACTAAAATCAACCCAATATGAAACTACTTTAATTTGTGTCCAACTCATAATATTTTGTGCAGAATGTGCAAATCATCCATCAATTTTCCAGACTTCGAATTAAGGATGAATAAGTACTTATGCTCTATCATAGTACTTGTTGGTATTTCTCTCCTCATTACAGGCTTAAGATTACAAATTTCATTCAAACTGAAGACTCGATCTGCAATCAAAGGTTAAATTACAGTCAAATAATTGGCTTTGTTAGGCAAGACTCAAGAGAGGATTAGGTGATTCGATGTTTTGTTTATTGTTGTTTTCATATCAAGACGATGTACTGTTGCAGTCTCGAATAGAAACAATTAATGATTAGGTCTTATATATGTGTTGTTGTTTTCATATCAAACTGAAAACTGATTAGTTTACGTTTGTCCAAATTGAAATTAGAAATCTAGAACCTTGATGATCCATATATGTGGACCCAAAAAGAACGCCATTCTTGTTTCAATTCATTATTGCTAATTTCCACTACGCAAGTTGATAGCGCACCATCTATATGATTAATGGTTTTGCTTTTTATTAGTTATTATTCAATGATCACTTTGTTAAATATATTTATTTCATGTACTACCAGTTCGGAATTAGGGGAGTCTTGACATGACTGTCAAAGTTATTGCTACGTGATAAGAAGATAACAAGTTCGATTCATGGACATAACCTCTTGGAAGAAAGCCTGGTAAGAATGTGTACTAAATTCTTATGATTGTAGAAATGTAGAATAATGGTGCATACACCATAGTGTGAACTTAGTACACCAATCTATTTTTATTTTCTTCCTTTTTTTTTTGGTTAGGTAACTTATGGTTTTCTTGAGAAAGACAAAAGAAATCTAATTATTTTTTGGTAGTGTCTTTCGTTTTCGCTAATGATCAATAGAAGGCAACCTAAGAGGACAACTTTGACAAGTTAGCAAAATCAAAATAGATGGTTATGTCTTTTATTTATACTGTTAGTTTATTAAGAGATTACTCACAACTAAGGTATCAAATATATTAAACGATTCCTCACTAGTAAGGTATCAAATATATGTGAATCGAAAAACGGCTTTCAGGCATGAAATCACTTTTCATATATATATATATATATGAGAGTCTAGAGAATTTCTAGATTTATGGGCAAAAAATCTAGAATTATTTTTTATTCTAGGAAAAGGAAGTACTTACACTAGTGAAAAAAAATATTTAATCGCCACAAATACCTTTACAGGAAAGGTAGATAATTGGTTTAGAAGAGTATCTAAAGAAACTGAAGCTGTATTTAGACTAGCAGTTATAGCAGATTTTGAAAAATCAACTAGAGAAGGTATAAACCATCTAGTAAGATATGTAGGAGCTGAATTTTTAGGAAGTCAATCAGACATTTCCAAAGGAAAAGAAAAAACAAGGATTACTAGCAGCAGAATGGCTAGAAAAACTTCAAATTTGTAAAATGAAGTATATTCAAGAATATACTTGTGAATTTGAAACATACTACTACCAACTATTCGATAGTAGTAAAAATTTAACTCCATTTATGGATAAATATTTTCAAAAACTGCCAGGATATTAGGCTAGTTATTTTAGAACAGAATATGCTAAAGAAGATCAAACTGATGATTCTTTAGGAAAAAGAATTACTTTTCTTAATCAAAGACTTAGTCAACTATGTATGTTGCATAATATGCAAAGAAAAACCAATAGGATTGGTACTCGGGTCTACTGTGAAGACACAGAAGCAACATCTTAATGGGGATATCATGAGAAAAATCCGTTAAAAAGAAAAAGAAAACATAGGAAAACTAAAGGATTAATTAAAAGAAAAAATATTTCTAAAAAGAATTTCATACCAAGGAAAAAGTATTACAAAAAGCGTAGAAATTTTAAAAGAAATTCTACAGATAGATGTAAATGCTATAATTGTGGAGAAAAAGACCACAAAAGTTATGAGTGTAATAAGAGGAGAGTAAAAATCTCTAAAATAGATAGAGAAGAAATAGAATCAGACCTAGAGTCAATCTCGTCTATTAAAAGTAAAGACTTTTATACAGAACTTTATGAAGAATTCTCAGAATCAAGTTCTGATTCATAAGAATGAATCAAGAAATTGAGAATTTAGAAGAAACAACTCAGGTTATAGAATCTGAAGAAGAACAACGAGGATACGCATTAAAAGCCACATTTGATGGAGAATTGTTAAGAAAAATTCAAGGATTAAAATTTAATCTTTGAACAGAAGATAGTATATTTAGTAGACTCCAAAGAATTTTTTTAAGAAATAAAATCTCTTATCACGAATATCAGGAGGTTGAAAAGGTGATAGAGGTCACTCAAACGACTGGGAGACATAAGCTTAACCTTTTAACTAAGCCTATGATAGACCAAATCTTAAGAAAAATTTCAGAAAGAAATAGAAAAAAAATGAACTATGTTTATCTTGGAGGAATTCAGATCATGGTTGAATCTACCTTTAAAGAATGTATAGATTGTCCCATAGTAATAAATCTCTCAGACGAAAGATTCTTAAATACAATAGAAGAAAATCTAGGAATAGTTGAAGAAAATTTGACATACACCAAATTGTTATTCACCTATTACCCCAGGTATTGCATATCCTTAAAAGATGCAAATTTTAATGAAGCATTAAGTTTGCATTTTCAAGTAAAAAGAAATGATCTTTTTAAACCAGGTAATCTTATCATGAGCATCTATTATCAGGCTCTATATACGGTTACTAACTCAAACTATGGCTATGTTTATAAAAATAAAAGTCTTGTCGAAATTGATCAAGAATGTGCAGGAATAGCAAGGATAGTTGAAGCAAAAATTCAACAACCAAACATTCCTACTGAATATGAATTTCAGGTAGGAAAAGCAATAGAAATAGGAAGTTCATCTACTTCGAATCCAAGACTCTCAATAGAATATGGGAAAAACTCAATAAGAAAAGGTAACTCTACAAGATTTACCATTAATAATACTAACAGTATTACAGAAGTTTCAGGAAGATTCTTTAATGGAAGTGACTAGAACAAACAAACAATTCTGATACAATCAGGATCATCAGCAAATCACGTCAAGGAAAGTATCTTAGACGGATTAATTAGCTATAAAGGTAAACCTTATATTTATAAAACATTTGAAGGAAATAGTTATGAATGTTCAAAAATGGTAGAATTATCAATTCAATTAGGAACAACAAGAACAAGAGTTCCTTGTTATATCAGCGAACATAAAAATGATTATAATATAATCTTGGGAGGATTATTTCTCGATAGTTTAGATCAATATAGTATCCAAAAGGAAGGAATTCAAATAACCTTAGGCGATAAAACTTGTTTTATACCTAAAATTAATGCCTAAAGAAACTTCATTCAGAGTAGCAGTATTCGTAGAATTTACATCCTACGAAACAAAAATAACTTCATGTTGTCAAATAGATAATGGCCCAGAAACTAGTCTAGCCAAATCTTTTTTAATAAAAGATTGAGATATATCTAATGCAAACACCTATCTTGTAGTATAACAAGTGATAAAGAAAAATTCACACATGAAAAGAAAAATATAGAAATAATTTTAGGATCTAAGTTAGTTCCTATAAACATGTTTATTCTTATGACAAGCTTGAAACCGACTTATCATTAGGAAATAATTTTATTCAACAGTTTCAGGATTATCACCAAACTATATACATGGTTAGTTTTAAAACACCATGTAATTATTTTATAAAATTTCCAAGAAAACATAATCCTTATGTTTTAGTAAAGGAGCAAGGAAATTTTAAACAAAGATTTTTGAAAAATCCAAAAAATTACTCTTGTAAATGCCTTAATTTAGAAAAGATAAAACAAGATTTACAAGTATCTTACGAAGAAAATTCATTAGAAAAATCGAATAATAGTCATGAAAAGACAGTTTTAACGTTAAAAGATCCTAATATCATAATAAGAGTTAAACCAATGTTGTACAATGAAGAAGATAGAACTGAATTTAAAATTCAAATACAAGAATTACTTAATCTTAAATTAATAAGAGGAAGTAAGAGTCCACACAGCAGTCCCGTCTTTATGGTAAGGAATCATGCGGAACTCAAAAGAGGAAAATCTAGAATGGTAATTAACTACAAAGAGTTAAATAAAAATTATGTTTTTGATGGATACTTTATTTCAAATAAAAATAATTTAATTAACCTTGCTAAAGGAAAAAACTACTTTTCAAAATTTGACTGTAAAAGCGATTTTTGGCAAATTAAGCTTTCAGAAGAATCAATTCCCCTAACAACATTTAGCACTCCTAACAGACATTATGAATGGATGATAATGCCCTTTGGATTAAAAAATGCACCACAGATTTTTCAAAGAAAGATGGATACAAAATTTTCTGAATTTTTTTTTAATAGTCTACATAGACGATATTTTGGTATGTTCAGAAAATTACCAAGAACACTTAACACATTTGAAAGAATTTTTAAAATTCTGTGTTAAAAATGGGATTATTTTAAGCCAAAAAGGGCTAAAATAAGTAAAAATGAAATAGAATTCTTAGGAATGATAATTTCAAAAAATGAAATAGAGCTACAAACTCATATTTCAAAGAAAATAATCGAATTTCCTGACAAGCTTACAACAAAACAAGAAATACAAAGGTTTCTTAGTTGTCTCAACTATGCAGGAGAATTTATTTCTGACCTTGCAAGAAAGAGAAATTTTTTGCAAAAACTCATTAGAAAATTAAATCGACTAGGATGGACCAACGAACATACTCTTTGTGTCCAAAAATTAAAAGAAGAGTGTTCTAAGCTACCAAAGCTCAGGCTACTAGAACTAGATGATAATTTAGTTTTACAAACAGATGCTTCAGATTACCATTAGGGAGCATTACTACAAACAGATCTAAATAAAATATGTAGATATACAAGTGAAACAGTTAATGAGGCTGAAATTAATTACTCCACTAACGAGAAAGAATTACTAGCGGTAGTAAAAGAAATACGAAAGTTTTCTTCATTTTTATTACCCAGTCATTTATTGTAAGGACTGATAATACCCAGATATCAGGATTAATATTCAACAAATTACCTTCAGAACCACAGTATAGAAGGTTACATCGGTGGCAGGTAATATTATCATTTTATACTTTTAAGATCGAAAATGTTAAAGGATCTGATAATATTTTTGCAGACTTCCTTTTAAGAAATGTTCAATATGGACGATAGAACTAAAGCATTGACCAACAGAATTTGGCAAAAAATGAATGACATCGATGAAGCCATAAATGAGAAGAGCAATATACTATTCCAACTAAGAGATGAATTAGTAACAGTGTCTGAAAAGGCAAAAAAGTTACAGTTAGCCGTTTATTGCAGATTCTACAGCATAGCTATGGAATCTCAAGATGATCAAGTATATTTTCCCACGGTCAATTATGTTGAAGTGGAAAAACTAAGAGATTTTAGTATTAGCTCTACAGGTGTTAATAAGAAAATTTTATATTTTAACAAGAAATGGAGTCAAATCAGACGAGGATTAGGGATGAAGTCTGTTTATCACATCCTTAAAAACAAGTTCGTAGTAAATTATAAAGTCCTGAATAGGAATACGAATTGGGTTCTCATGACCAAAGGAAAATCAAAATCAGCTATCTTAAGAGACAAAATAATTGAAATTGAAACTCATCAATTTCTAGCCACTCCAAACACATGGGCTATGGCCTGTAATTTCTTAGAACACCCACATCTCAAAAGAAATGAAGAATAAGGTGATTCTTCAATGTTTGAAGAGATGTAATCTACAGCTGTAAAGTCTATTCAACAAAAACAGAAAAGGATGTAAAGCAAAAAGGCATTTAATTCAACTTTGTCGGCATCAGACGACAAAAAATAAAGAAGATTGGACAAGTTGGACCCCACAATCCAAAATCAGCCAATCACAAGATAAAAAAAATCTTATCTTATCTTTTAATTTTATCTCAATTGGGATTAAAAGAGAAATATTAAATTATATAGGGACGACTCTACGAGAAATAAATGTTGTAATCTACCCCTCCTTACTTCTATAAAAGGAGAGATAGAAAAACTTAGAAGAGACTACATTTTCTCTGAAATATGTTTTTTCCTAGAAAATTGTTAGGTATTTTCTTCAATGAGTGAGTGAGCACTTTCTCCCGCCAGGGAAAAGTAATAATAGTGTGTATGTATGTATAAAGAAAGATCTGATTAAAGATTTTTCTTATGTTGTAATAAGTTCATGGAATAAAAATTTGTTTTATATACCTTATCAATCTTTTATGCTGGTAAAAATGATGATTGCGATCATCGGCCTTCTTGGAATATGTTCTTCGTTAAATGAGCTTTCTTCTTCCTTAGGGCCCTTAAAGGTTCCCTGGGGTCCTTCTGTGTCCCCTTTATTCATGTTTACTCGATAATTTTGATCATTTAGATCAATTTCTTCTAAAGCATAAACTAGTTCGTCTAGTTCACTCATTTTCTTCCTTTTCAACTAGGTCTTCTACTTTTGTTTTAGAAGTAAATGCTTCTTCTTTATCATTATTATTAGAATTTTTTTTAAAATTTTTCTAAATCTTCTTTTTTTTTTATTTCTAAAAATCTAGATATAATTTTTTCATCTAAACTACCTTATTGATAGTTTCCTTTATTTGAGATTCTAGGGGTAAGAATATCATTTCTTATTCTTTTTCCTAATTCTTTATTGAAAATATCTGTTATTTCAATAATTTTACCCATATTAGCTGGTGAATTAATCTTAAGGGTTTTTATCTCTTCTTCTATTAAATTTACCTTAAGAGTTATATGCCTTTGCATAGCTAAAAGGTCATCTAAATTATTTAAGAATTTTTCTATAAATTCTTTGTTATTCATTTTTAAACAGATTATTATCTAATTTGAATTCTAGATGCCAAATTTATTGTTCTAAAAGGAAAATAGTTTTCTTTTGATGAAATAATGATTGTTTGCATACTCCTGCAAATTGATTATATGCATATCTTTCTTTTCGGATGTTATGTTCTTGTTTTAATTCTGATAATATTTTTAAAGCTTGTTCTTTATTCATAATGGTTAGGTGAATGTTAGAAATCAATACTTCAATGATCATATATATATATATATATATATATATATAACTTAACATAAATTAAGCACATGAATGAGTTTGACTCTAATATCATTATAAATATATTCTTCACTCATTTTTACTTGTTTACTTCGGCTTTATACGCTTTTAAAGAGATAATAATTAATATGAATATTTTACCTCAATATCAATATCAATTGATGTAATCTTAGGTCTTGAAAATCAAGTAATTAAGTTAAGGATAAAGCAAGAAAAAAATTATATATATATTTTTTGATATGATGCTAAAAGGAGCAAGTAAAAGTAAAAATATAAATTTTAGTGTAGTAAATAAATAAAATAAAGAGAGAGAGTAAATATTAAACTTAATTAACTCAGGAGGTGAAAATTGAACTATCTCCTCAACTGATCATACATTTTAACACATCTATTCTAAATGATTATACGTATGTATATCTGTTCCCTTCAGATGTACGAACTCTGAGTAAAGTTTTCCAATATTGTTACCTTTTATATGTACAAGCAATTTCTTTTTACTTTAGCACCCTCTTGCTTTCTTTTTAGCAAATTGGCCTACGGACCAATTACATCCTTTGCTTCTTCTTCTAAAGGGGTTTTTCACTTTTATGCTTTTCATTGGCCTCCACAACAACAACAACCTCCCCTTCCCCCACACACCCCACCCCACCTGTCTATAAATTTGTGGTGCTCCAATATTCGACACAGATTAGGTATAACTATATAAGAAATATATAAAAATTAGTATAAGAAGCACAAAGGCACCCTTAAAACCAAAAAAAATAGTTGAGTACTTCAATTTGATTTCTAAGCCAAACCTTAATACTTTGGGTGTTATTATGTGTATTCAAATCTCCCAAACATCCACGATACTTAAATTATGGGTCCGTTACTGTCCCGCCCCCACCACCACCAGCTTTTTTTGTTTGAGCATCTCTAATTTCATAATATCAACACTAGATCAAGCCACCTAAAATGGTAATTATTGTAGAAAGCCTTTGCATTTATTTGATTGGCTACTCAATATGAGTATATAAGATCACTTTCTCATAACAGTACGATTAATCTCGTGACAATTCATATTTCCATGAACGAACGAAAAATATATAATATAGTGGGACTGGAACTGCACGTTTACCTCCCAACATGTTCACAGCCTATATTATTAATTGCATTAATTAATTTTGGACCATCTTTCCTTTTAATTTTTTCCACTACTTTTTTTCCACTCATGATCATAGTTGCTGCTCAGTGCCGACACAAGTGCTTTTAATTAATTACTGTTATTAATTAATTAATTGTTACATAATAAGTCTATTGGATCAATGAAATAATATGAGATACCTATGTTTATTCTCTAGGAGTAAATAGTGGGATACAAATTATTCATGATTCGATCGACTCTGTATTAATATTTTCAGTTAATTATTAGAACGGTATTTCTTTAAATTCTTCAAAGTATTAAATTTAATATATAACCTGAAATTTAATAGAAATTATTTTGGGTGCCTAAAATAGTGACATCAAATTTAACACAGTAAATTGAAGATACAAGAATATTAAGTTTCTTTAATTTTTTTGGGAATCTCAGGATGACCTGCAGCCGGTATAAACTTTGTCTCAGCCTCGGCCCTACGAATGAGCACTTTGTGGAATGTTAAGTTATATGGACCATCAATTGACAAGATAAAGGCAATTGTTCGAAACTTCGGATAATAAACACTTCTCACCTCCAACTCTGGTAGGAGTTCAAGGCATCAACTGCGAAAAGGGTGAAAGCTCCTAACAATATAATCATATATCATTAGTCTAATAGGAAATAGATTCACATACATTAAAACCGACGTAGAAAGTTTTTGCAAACAAATCTCTTAAGTGCATCTACAAAAAAAGGTTTAGGTAACTTTAAAACCCTAGGGCCCCAAGTGTTTGAAATTTCTTCTCCAAAATCATTTCATTTAAAGATGCATAAGCCTTTTTTTCTTTTGTGAGATTCTTCCATTTCCAATCCATTTCTTTGAGACTCACAATTGCTTCGTACAGAATCAAGTTAGAAAAGAAAAAGAAAGTAAGAATGGGAGCATCAAAGTTTTGTAGGAGCAAATTATATATAAAGCTTGAATTCTCATCTCATACATACCTTAAAAAACGTAAACTAGACATACGTACTTTTTAGGAAAGTAAGTGACGGTACGTTCCTTAGCTTCTTAAAAGACGTCTCCCTCAACTTTCCTTGATTAAGAAACAACAACATATAGCATAATGCATATTAATTAGTGCTACCATGTAATCCATCCGATTCATTTTATTTATGTCAACCTGTTTAATTAGGCATATGAGATTGTTTTTTATTACGGGCTCTTAATGTATTTGGTTGGTTGGTTAATTACAACCACTAACCAAAAATACAAGAAATATATATATATATATATATATATATATATGGAATTATGTAAAAATAATATTAACTTTTTAGGAGTAGTCATTGGAGATGGTAAAATAAAACTATAACCACACATAGCTAAAAAAAGTCTTAGAAATGCCAAATAGATTAGACAAGACAATCAGTTATGAGCCATCCAATCCGACTTTCAAATTGAGACCAGATGTAAGGGTGGACAAACGACAGATCTGCCCTTCCTTCGTCTATAGTCTGGGTACTTGTGGTCTTGAAACTGGCTGGGAGTATTCTCCCTACACTTTTTGGAAAAGTGCCAGCCGTCAATGGATTTGATGAGTCTTTACCAACCACCGTTTGAGCTGGATTAGCTATATTATTACCCGATACAAT
Source organism: Capsicum baccatum var. pendulum (assembly GCA_030864225.1). Taxonomy (NCBI): domain Eukaryota; kingdom Viridiplantae; phylum Streptophyta; class Magnoliopsida; order Solanales; family Solanaceae; genus Capsicum; species Capsicum baccatum. The sequence continues at coordinate 68,785,244 of CM061552.1, read as the reverse complement.
AGGTCTTTCAACATTCATTGAAGAATGCACACCCATTAACAGATTTGAGAAGTCTTTACTAGCTACCGTTTGATCTGGACTAGCTGTATCTTTATCCGATACAATAGGTCTCAATAATAAACAGATTGTTGTAATAATAATAAGCAAACTAATAGACAGATAACTATAATAATAAGCAGCAAAATAAGATAATAAAAATAGTAAGCAAGAATAAACAACCAATAATAAATAAAAAGAGTTTATGAAATTTAAATAAAAAATAAGTAATTAATGACAGATAAGTAAGTATGAAAAATAAAGCAGAGTTAAACCGGATGTGTTATATATGGTGTAAAATCCTACCCAATACTCCCTCCTTCGTTATCCTTAATAAAATGTAGTAGACAAGTTATAAAGATCAAAGTGTACTTTCTCCCAATAAAATAAATTATTTTTTGTATTTTTAATTTTTTTTCATACCCTGTTCATCTCTCTCTTTAGTTTTAGATATTTTAGCAATATCTTCTTTAATCATACCCCGGGACAATAACAACAGTCCTTTTTAATCCTCTTTGGACTTTTCAAATCCCTAAAAATTTATAGATTAATCCATCGTTACTGATAAAACACTGAGAGAATAACCATATACTAGGGGTATATTTATAAATAATTTATCAATATTATAAGATCGAAAAACTGACGGTGATCTGCATGGCTATCCAGATCTGTAATATTAAAACATATGTACTAACAAGTAAATATGTACTAATAAGTAATTTATTAATTTTTACAAGATCGAAAAACTGGCAGTAATCCGCACGGTCATCCAGATCTATAATATTAAAAACATATCCGAAAGAAAATATGAACTTCATTAATTCAAACATAATTTATAAACTAGGGAGAAAAATATAAAAATCTATGTAACGACTACTTACATGTCTTAAGGAAGAAGTGAGGTTTCCCTTTCGGGAGTCCCCTGAAAGCTAGCGGTTATCGAAAATCGAAGGAATAAAAGACTAATATACACTACATACTTTTTTTTTTAGATGAACAAACTAAGCACTTTATGAACAAAAAACTTTAGAAGACTATTTTCTCACTCTTGATTTTTCTCTTACTTCTGTCTAGCTACTTGTCTTTAAGTCTTCCATAAGTTGGTATTTATAGTGATTTGTGGACTTCAAATCTTTACTTCAATGTGCTTGATAAAACTTTGGCAAAACTTTAGCAAGTTGGATGGGTCTCATGGTCAAATGGCTAAGGTCAAATGGCTATGTCTTTACTTTAGCTCTCATCCGTCAATTTATTTATCTGTTATATCATTGAATACGTCTCTTATTTTATCTTTTTGTATATATCGTCATTGCTTACGTATCCAAATTGTGTAATGTTTTTGAGTCAAAATTCATTCCTGAATAATCGTCTGCATTTGGGTCTTGAGCAAATTGATCCATGGCCGAACTGTAATCTCGATCATACTCGTCACTGTCTCCATTTAATAATCCCAGTCCGGTTCCTGTTCTAAGTGGTCTTGTTTCTTCTCTTAAAATTCTGGATCTTAGTTCTAGTAGTTCTAGATTCATTGCTATTTCTTTGGGCAGTTGCTCTGCTAGCAAATTTTTTATTGAGTCTACTACTATTTTTTGTATATTTCTTTCTCATTTTTTTTCCTAAGAAAAAACCTTTCCTAGTCTTTGAAGAGCTTTCTTCATCTATAGTCTGGGTACCTGTGATCTTGAAACTGGCTGGAAGTATTCTTCCTACACTTTTTGGCAAAGTACCAGCCGTCAACGGATTTGATGAGTCTTTACCAGCCACCGTTTTAGTTGGACTAGCTGTATCATTACCCAATACAGTAGGTTTTTCTACATTCACTGGGGAATCCACATCCATTAACGGATCTGAGAAGTCTTTACCAGCTACAGTTTGAGCTGGACTAGCTGTATCTTTACCCGATACAGTAGGTCTCTCCATTTTTGAATAAGATGGAGAATTTTTTGGTATTATTTGAGTCTCATAAATTTGTTGAGTCTGTTGTGATAGTTCAAAATGAAGAATCTTTATGCGATCTTGTAAAATACCTATATGTTCTAACATTTATCATTTTTCATTTACAAGATTTTCATTATCTTGTCTTAAAATCTCATTATCGTGATTTAGTATTTTGAAAGCTTCAGTCATGGAGGAATAATGATCACAAAATATAATTTTGTCTGTATCTTTTTTAATATTATATTGGGAAACTTCTTTCATATTTGGTCTTAGGGTTGGAGTAATATAATAATTTGGCCCTAAATTTATAAGGACATAATCTAATGCTTCTGTTAAATCATCAAAGTCTTTATAAAGAGGGGTTGTATAGTCTTTTATAGAATTCATTACCTCTATCCATGTCTAAAATACTCCCTGTGTCTTTCCCCTAAAAACAACATAAAATTTAAATCTGTTAGTGCTGTTTTTCTCTGTAAAATAATAACTTAGAGCATTTAGAACTGAAATAAAGTATCCAGTGTCTCTAGGTGTCTTATTGTAGGAGATCTATAAATTGTCGATCAGGCAGATCTGTGGTCTCAATTTGAAAGTCAGCTTGGATGGCTCATAACTGACAAGATTGTGAGGTCCGAAGATCAGTCTTTCTAATTTTGAATGTTCCAACATTGTTAGTGGCTTGTATCGAGTGTTGCTTAGTAATTTGTTTAAGTAGTCTTGAGAGGATAAGACTTCTGCCTTTTCTTTGTCTTTACCTGTATACATACTGAAACAAAAATTGTTAGTGGTCTTCTTTTGTTAATCTACTTAGTTGATCTGCTACGTTATTGTCTTTTCCTTTAATATGCTCTAAAACAATATTGTAAATGAAAATGGTATCTAGAAAATTTAACCATCTCCTTTTACTACTATTCTTTTCTTTTCTTTTCTGATTGAATTTTACTATAACTTCGCAATCTGTTCTTAACAATATTTCAGGCTTATTTAGTATATAAAGTTTAAAATTATTTAAATCATAAATTACTGCTAGTGTTTCTGCGTCTATGCTACTTAGATTGCCTTTTTCTTTATATTTTTTCACTTGCATTAGCACAAATTTTTTCATCCTTTTTGTCACTATATTTATTGGGTTTTGTCTTTAATATTGCTCCCCATCCTTGAAGGCTTCCATCTGTCTCGACTATTAAATAGTCCGTTTCTAATGGTAATATTAAGTCTGGAATATCTTTTATCATGTGCTTAAGTTTTTGGACTAATTTTATGTCCTCCGTATTAAAAGTCTTTTGTCCTATTGATCCTATTTTAGAATATAACGGTCCCGCTACTTTTCCTAATTCTTTAATAAAAGCTCTAGCATAATTTAGTAGTCCTAAAATTTCTGTAAATCTTTAGTCTTGTCTAATCTATCTCGTATTTCTAAGACCTTTTTAGCTATGTGTGGTTATAGTTTTATTTTACCATCTCCAGTGACTACTTCTAAAAAGTTAATATTATTTTTACATAATTTCATCTTCTTTCTACTTATTATTATTCCATTATCTACAAATAATTTAAAAACTTGTTGTAAATGCCCTAAATATTCCCTCATATTATTACTAAAGATTAGAATATCATCTACATAAATCAATACAAATTTTTTATAGTCTCCAAAAATACTATTCATTTTTCTTAGAAAAATTGGAGGGATTGTCTTTAATCCGAACGGCATAACCAGTCACTCAAAATGTCCTTCTGGACATGTAAAGGTTGTCCATTCTATACTCTCTTTATGCATCTTAATCTGTCAATATTCGAATTTACAATCAAATTTTATTAATATTTTTATTTCTTGTATTCTGTTTTGTCTGGTAACTTATACCCATCCATTACAGTATTATTATTTAGTCTTTTGTAGCTTATTATCATTCTAGCTTTTCCTTTTACTATTTCACTATGGCTTCTTACTATGAAAGTTGCTGATCTATGTCTTGATTTGAATCTTCTAATTATCCCTAATTCTAGTAGTCTTTTATTTGTATTTCAAAGTCTTTAATGTCTTCATTTGTAGCTTCTATAGATGCCATTTTTATAGTATATTCTGGATTAATTATTGCTAATTTGCAGGTAATTTGATTGGAGTCCCAATGTTGCAAGGGTTTCTCTCTAATTATCTCTAGTTTGTCTAGGATTTGTATTATTTTATCTAGGTCTTTTTGATCTTTGATTACTCCTATCTGTTGCATACCTTTCCTAAAATTGTATAATTCTGTTTCTAGTTCTATTAATGTATAGTCTTTTTCTATTTCTTCTACTTTAATAGATCTTGTAATTCTTCATACATTGTTACCTCAAAAAATTGAAGAATAGGTGTCTTTTAAGTCTTGAATGAAGGATTGGTGACATTGACCAACAGATAGGGTCAAACATTATTAGGAAACTTGATCAAGTTAATTGTGGACTTGATTAATATTTTTAAACTTTTTAATCTTTTTAAAAATACAAATCAACCCAACCCACACCCTCTTCAATCCAAATCAACCACTCTCTTCTCTCTCTCGACAGCTTCTCTCAACTCTCTCCCAACCAATAGTTCTGCAAAATTTCTCCCTTCAACCTCCGACGATAAATAGTTGGGCTTCGAGTTCCCCTCTTCAATTCAATCAATCTGTCTCTCATCCCTCTCTCGATAGTTTCTCTCAACTCTCTCCCAACCAACTGTTCTGCAAATTTCTCATTTCAATCCTAGGTGACTTCAATATCCGACTATAATTAGTTGGGCTTCGAGTTCCTTTTCGATTCCAATCGACGTGACAGCCTTGCTCTCCGGCCACAACATCTTCGAATTCTTCATCGGTCTTTTTCTTCTTTCACAGGTAAAAATTTATGACCTTTTTAGTTTTGAAGAAAACTAGTAACTTGAGCCATCTTCTCTTATAGTATTGGTTAACAATTTCAATATTTGTTGCACTAATTTAAAATGCGGTCTGAATAAAATCCTAATTTCTGATATTTTTTCTCTTCTCTTTTTGAAGTGAATTATGATATTTTATTGTTTGTTGCATTTTTTTGAAGTTTGATTTTTATTGTTTGTGTTTATAAAAACAAAAGGACAATTTGGTTTGATTTGTTCTGTTCTTGGTAAAAATGATAAAATTGCTGTTTTTTGTTTAACTAAATCGTGCTACTATTTTCTCCGATAGATTACTCATCTGGTACAATATATTAACCATCTGATGCAACAGATTTATCATATGATGCAACAAATCAACCATCTGATGCACCAGAGGAACCATCAGATTATAATTTTGATGCAACAAATTAATAATCTGATGAAACAACTTTACCATATGTTGCAATAGATTAAGCTTCGGATAAAAAAATTTGATGTAACTAATTAACCATCTGGTGCAATGGAAAAACCATCAGATTAATGATCTGATGCAACAGATGAACCTTCTGTTGGATAAAATCCTACCAACTCTTCCTATAGGAAAAGTACAAGACTTGATTTTTCCAATTGATCATTCATCTGCCACGATAAACGACCCTATGTTGGAAGAAATCTAAATAATATTGACCGTTGATAACTGTTCCAACAGATCACTCATGTGTTGCAACAGATATCTGACCTGTTGCACAGACCATTCACCTTTCTCAATAGATGAGTGATATGTTTTGTATTGTCGCAACAGATTACTCAGCCATTGCTACGAATTATTTAACTGTTCCAACAGATCACTCATATGTTGCAACAGATGATGTCACAACAGTTGTGTGATCTGTTGAACAGACCATTCATATGTCTTAAAAGATGAGTGGTATGTTTTGTATTGTTGCAACAGATTATTCATCCGCTGCAACAGTTTGGTTATATGCTGCAACAAATATACTACCTGATGCAACAAATCGGTGATCTATTGCAACTGTTATTTTACTATTTTGCTTGTTTGATTTACTTTTATCCTTTTTTAAGATGCATTAATCAACAATAATATATTATTTTATGTTCATATTAATTTTAGATAATATGGTTTCCAAAAGAACAGAAACCAAATCAAGTCCAAGTAAAGGAACAAGTGAAGCACCTAGGCTACATCCACCACTCTTTGAGCTTGCTTTACAAGCGTTATCTTAATCGGGAGCAGAATATGATAAACACAGGGATGAGAAATGTTTCAAAAGAGATGATGCAGATGCTAATAGCCCTTCCACCGAAGATCTGGTCAAAACCTTCAGCATTGATCATTATCCTGTGAGAATGTAGTGCGATGGTGCCGTAGATTTAATGGGTGATTTCGTAGTTAAGTCAGCCATGGAAAAATCTTTCGACGCCTTCAGAAAAATACTTTGAGAACAAAAATTGGATGCTTATTTCAGGGACAACTGGTTTGGGAAATATCTTGATTTGTCGGAGGACAACAATGCTCGTTTCCAAATAAAAATGGTATATGAACTTCTCAAGCGTAGGTTTATGTATGAAAACAAAGATAAGATGGATGAGGTGTGGATAAATTACTGTGGCATGCCTATTTGTTTTGGTTGGAAGGAGTTTTCCATAGTTACTGGACTAAAATGTTATCCTCCTTCTCAAGTTATACCTTTTCTAACCCCAAAAAAGCACCCCGCACATCCAAAAAAGGCAAAGGCAAGTCGTGTGATCGTGATGACCTGGTTTCCATTGTTGGTCCAAGCTTCAAAAATAAAAATTTGATAGAAGCATTGAAAGGTAAAGGACTTTGAAAGAAGCACAAGCAGTCATTGTGCTTGATTTGGTTTGTACATAATGTTCTTTGGGCGAGATACGTTAACAACAACATAAGCCTCGGTTTAATAAAACTCTCTGAGGATCTTGAGGCGTTTATTATCTATCCATGGGGGTATGAAAGCTTCAAAATAACTGTCAAATATTTGTTGACTCCGTTAGCACCAAACACAGTCAACTTATATGGCTTTCCATGGGCTTTCATGGTAAATGTTTCTTTCTTATATTATGATATCATTTATTTTTTTCGCTCAATAATGATTTTGATTTATTGGCTTTATTTTATAGGCTTGGGCATTTTAAACCATTCATTATTTGAGACAACAAGTGAACTACCAGGAAGGAGTTTTCTGTCCAAGAATCTTGAGATGGTTGTTGGCCAAAACTGATAAAAATATAAAATTTCTTGATCTCTTGGTGCTGCTGCTGGTGCTAATGATGCTCCTCTTACAGTATTTAAAGCAAATCATTATAAGTATGATTATACTTGTTATACAAATTTTGCCTCTCCCAGCGAATGTTTTGCATGCAAATGTTAAGACTGCAGGGCGAAACATGATGTAGTGATTAATGCTATTAATGCATTAACTGCTTCTGCAAAGGAATTGACATCTAAGAGGGGTCTCATTCCATCACAGAGGATTTTATTTTCATCCGCTCAATTAGATATTAGGGCTAAGAGGAGAAGGAGAGTGATTTTCAGGGCATTATCAGGCATTATCACAATGTCCAAAGGAGAGAAACACGAGGTGAAGAAGGTGAATATATTATATGTCTTCCAACTGACAAAACAAACAGACACATATCTGTTTCAACAGATGACACATCTGCTAAAAATTATCAAACAGATTTGTTGCAACAGTTGACTAACCTGTTACACCAAATACTTTATCTGGAGCAACATATGTCTCGTCTATTTTAGCAAATCAAACAGCTCTTCGTACAACTTTTATTTGTACCAGCAGACGACCTATCTGCTGCAACAGATGATTTATATGTTGCAACGGATGGTTCATCCACTGAAAATTATTACACTGGGTCTTCCTCATATAGAAATTTGTCCCAACAGTGGATTCATTATTGCAATAGAAATATAATATATTTGGGATAATTTAAAATGAGAGGAAGACGTGTTTGATTTGCTAAAATAGATGAGTTATCCTTTTTCGTTTTGTTGTATCTCCGTGATTAGCATTGACCAATTATGGATTTTCAGGTGGATGTAGAAGAAATACTGCTGAACAGCACTGACAATATGCTACTTTTTTATGGAAATATGGAGAACAGAAAGCGCAGAAATCGTACGAAAGCGACAATGAAGATCCGCGATGAGCAAAATCGAATTTCATAGCATCAAATGAAGAACAACTTTTCCATACTGAGTAGTTCTTTATAACTTGAGCCTGTCAAAGCAATCATTGGTAGTATACTTAAATTATTATTGATATATTTGTTGAGATCTGTACCCATAACAATTTTTTTACATTTTATTTATTCGTTGACTTATTTCAGTTAATTTGTGAAGGCTTCGATTTATTTTATTTTGTCTACAAATTTTATTTATTTCTTAGATTTAAACTTATTAATTGAAAAGGAATACTAGATTCAAATATTGGAACAAATAATGTATCTGTTGCAACAGACGACACATCTATTGGAAAATTCAAACAGATTTAAACATATATTGCAACAGGTAGGTGATCTGTTAGAATTTATCAAACAGGTTTTCCCGCTATTGCAACAGATGGACTTTAGATAAAAATATCAAGATAATACAACAGATGACACATCTATTGGAAAAAAAGAACAGATTTAGACATATGTTGCAATAGATGGACTTTATCTGTTGCAATAGACGACACATCTATTGGAATAATCAAACAAATTTATACATTTGTTGCAACAGGTAGGTTATCTATTGGAATTTATCAAACAGGTCTTTCCACCGTTGCAACAGATGGACTTTAGATAAAAACATCGAGATAATGCAACAGATGACCAACCTATTACAACAGATAAACTATATGTCAGAACAGTAGGATAATTGTTACAACGGAGGGAGAATCTATTTCATTATAAAAATTCAACTTTTGTTGGACATAAAAAATTGCCACTACGTGTAAAAAGGTTAAAGTGAATTGAAATAAAAAAGGCGCAACCCATCGACGGTGTTCATTTCAAACACCTAAAATAAAATAGGCATCAAGTAGACATGTTCATTTTAAACACGTAAAATAAAATAGGCATCAAATGTGTTAGTGTCAGTCCTGGCACATTTCGCTGACTTGCCGTCACTTGGCCCCCAACGGTCATTTTTCCCCCCATTGTCTTATATATTCATTTTCTTCCTAAAATTTAACCCTAAATTCCCAAATCTTTATATTCATCGTCATCTTATTTTATCTATCCAAATTCTTCAAATTATTACTTTTATTTTTTTCAACTGACTTTGAAAATGTTGAGCGCATCATCCACTATTTTTTTTATTAAGGATTTTCGATATTGTAAGTGCAGTCATGAAGCTCTGTTAAAGACTTCTTGGACTCAACAAAATCCGGGTTGTAGGTTTTTTACTTGTAAGATTTCAAAGGTAATATTTTATTTATTTAATTAACTGATTAATTATTGACTTGTAATTATTTTGTAATTGTGTTCTTTTTTTATAGAAATTGGGTGGATGTGATTACTTTGATTGGTATGAAGAACGACACCCTTCACAAGAAAATCGTGTAATCTGGGGTTTGTTGAACAAAGTCAATGCTTCTGAAGAGAAATAAAATAGAGCAAGAAGATACTATATTGTTGTCGTTATTGCTACTGGTTTGATGTTGTTGGGCACATGGATATTGAAGCCTAATTGCTGAAATTTTCATGGTGGTGTGTTTATTTGCTACTGGTTTGTTGTCGACGAGCACTTGAGTATTCAAGCGTAACTATTAGAAAATATCAAAAAGATTTAGGCATATGTTGCAAAATTTAGGTCATATGTGGAAATTATCAAACAGGTCTTCCCACTGTTGCAACAAATTAGACTTAGATTATTAGATTATTCATAGAAATTATCAAACAGGTCTTTCCACTGTTGCAACAGATTAGACTTAGATTATTAGATTATTAGATTATTCAAACAGGTCTTCCCACTATTGCAACAGATTGACAATCTAATCTATTGCATTATAAAAATTCAACTTTCATAAAAAAAAAATATAGCCACTACATGTACATGTAATAAAGTGAAGGGTGACTTAAAATTAACAATTTCTATTTCACAGGTTCTTCTATATACATAGGCTTCAAGCGTCCGATTAGTACCCCATAAGCCCAGACCTCTTACAAGTTTGCCACAGCGTTGTCGCACAGAAAAGTCGTTGGCTCGGCCATTTCTGTGTCGGTCAACAAACATTCGATGCGTGCAAGAGCGTGCGAGCCGCTCGCTTTAGCGGTATCATCTTTTGGAAGGATCATTCCCCTGTCTCGACCTTCAAAATCTCATGATTTCTTCATCAACACTTCCTTTGGCAAATGATTCATCAGTTTACTCTTCCTCAACAAGATGGGCAACAACATCATCAGTGGCTCTATGAGGAGAAAAAGATCAAAATCATCGGTGAGAGGTACGTTAGAGTCATAAACATTGATATTTCCCTCCTCGAGTAGTATCTTAACAGCCCGATAATGCATGCCGTTTACGCTAATGACTGCAAGAATCCTTTTTGCCTCTGTCCAGCTCTTGCCGTGTGAATTTGGCCTGTCCTCTCTAACATATCTTAACGTTTCTTCTTCATCCAATACCAATGTAGGAACTAGGAAATCAAGTCCCACACTAAGGGCTGACGCCTCTCCATTGAGTTGATCGTACCTATCCTTGAGCTTCTTGCAGAAGTGGAGGTCCATTATCCTATCGGCAGCGTCATAAGCTTCCTGGTACGTTAATTGCCTTTTCCTCATGAGGTAGAGAATTATGTCAATATGCTGTGAGATAAGAAATCATTTTTTAAAAAAGTCAATTTTTAAATAGGTTAGTAATTGTAAAAATGCAATGGATGGTCCATCTGTTGCATAGGGTTCTCTGAATCAGTAATCCAATACAACTTATGCAATAGATGGGTAATAAGTTGCAATAGAACCACAACCAGTTGCATCAGTATACCCAGCTGTTGCAACAGATGTGAAATCTGTTGCATAGCTTCTTCTTCATGGGGTAGATTAGAAGGGCTAGGTTAAGAAAAGTAAACTTGCCTTGTCCTCGTACGGCATATACATATCAGTCATAGTCTTGAAGTATTGGGGGGAAAAGGGAGGCCTGGGGTAATCTGGTGCACCTGGCTTGGCATTCTTGGCCTGTCGCAGATCCCTCTTCTCTTTGGCGCTAAGTTCCGCGTATATGTCCATCTTCTTGACTGGCCTCTGAACTTCAACAACTTTTGGAGAGGGAGGAGTTGCAATTTCTATTGATTTTCGAGTGGAGAGTACGTCTCTAATTGCACTTTTCTTTCTCCTAACCAATGCTGTAGGAGTGTGTGACTCCATCACCTTCTTGGATGGTATGAAACACCTCTTGGATTTGAATTCCTCGATAGCTTTAGAGATAGCCTCTACTTTTTCAAAGAGTTTATCCTGTCTGTCCTTGCACTCATCACATTCGCAATGAGAACATGAGGGTGAAGAAGGGTGAGAGAGACCTGTGTAAGGTCGAAAAGGTGTATTTTCAAATATATTTATTCTTTATTGAGCATCAACATGCTCATCATCACGTGTGGTAGCAGCATCAGCATGCCTGCCACTAACACCAACAACTCCACCAGAAGAAGCACCCGGATCTGCCTTAAAAAGAGGTTGGTCATGAAGAGCCTCAATATTAGGCTGACCTTGCCTAACTGTTCTTTTTATGGCTGTTGCTCCAGCCAATTTCTTTTTTATTAACTCCACCGTTGGGTCTGCAATAGTATCAACATGACCTAGAGTAATATAAAAAGTCATCACCGACTCCTCCTCACTAGGAACGATCCATGGATGCACAAACTATAAAAAAGAAAAAAGACAGATACATTTAAATCATATAATATAATAATTTTCACAGTTGGGCTACATTTTTTTTAAAAAAAGACCCATCTGTTGCATAGTTTGCAATATATGGTTAAAATCCTTTTGGGTCTGGTTCAGAGAAACAGAGCAACACATCGATAATCTAATGCAAAATATCAATCATCTGTTGAAACAGCTGCACAAGACGGGTAATCTGTTATGCAATAGATGATTTGTACGTCGCAATAGATGAATGATATATTATCAGATTAAACATCTGTTGCATAATTTGCAGTAGATGGTTAATCTTCTAAGAGTCAGGTTCAGAGAACCAAAGCCACAGATGGGTAATCTGATGCAAGATATACCCCGTCGCAACGGATGTCCCATCTGGTGCATCAGATATAACATCTCATGCACCAGATATAACATTTGTTTAATATCTTTCTTATCTTTGAGTAGAATTATTTTACTTGAAGAGGACGTACTGCATCATCCGGAGGGTTAAAGAGATCAGCCTCCTTAATATTGGTGTTTCTCTTTGCAGCCAACCACCTAAACATCCTTGGATGAGAAACCTTATTCGGGTAATCCATTAACTGCTTTCGGAGGGGAGGAATGACTTCAAATGCCCAAGCCTAAAAAGTGTAAACAGGAAGCAAGCAAAAAAAATAATCATAATAACTATATTTAATATAAATTAATGGATGAGTAAAATTAGTGATTAATTTTACCATGAAAGCCCAAGGAAAGCTGTAACACCCCGTACTTAATTACGTGCATTAGCCATGGTTATATCTGTTGGAGTATATGTATTCATAAGTTAGGTATATATGAGTTTAAGTATGAGTATTGATTATTTTGAGATAGTTTCAAGTGTATAGTTGGATTATATGTGTATAGGAATCGACTTTATTTATACCGGAATTTGCCCGTCGATGGTTCCATACGAAGGTTATTGAATAAGATTTCCAATGATATAAAGATTTCCAAAAACGGATAAGTTTCGGATATAATCAAGCACGTTCGAAACTATAAAACGGTGGCTGGGATATGTGAACGGTAAATGTGCAGGAAAATTTCCTGCACACAAACTACTGAGGCCTGCCAGTTTTTTGGGTCAACTTTAAACGATCATACCTCCCTCAATATAATGAACTGGGAGAGCTGCGAGCTATCAAAAGAAAGATCTTTGAGTCGTCTTTCCAATTAAATTGGTTTCATCCAAATCCAACATCTGAGTAAGGAGTTATACTTGTTTTACTTCATCCTCTCAAAACAGTTTTTTAGGGTCAACTTCAAACGATCATAACTCCTTGTACAGGACGAACTGGGTGGCCTACTTTATATGAAATGAAATACCTTTGAATTATGTTTCCAAAAATACCAATTTCACCCAAATCCGATATCGGAGCAAAGAATTATGGCCGATTTACTTTAGCCTGTCAAAACCGTCCACCATGGACGGATTCGGATTTACTTAAATTTTTAAGGGCAATATGGTCATTTTCCATCACCTCATGGACGAAAATTGGTCATTATATACATATAATTATCCTCATATCCATCAATTATCATCAAATTATTGAAAATAAGAAACCCTATCCTAATTTCAACTCCAATTATCTTGTGATTCAACCGTAGAAAATTCAAATTGATTCTGTAGTTGTGTTCACCGTCTCGAGGGCTTCGAGAAGCACCCCTTATTCGTGCCAACAGGACTTCGAAACCAAAAGGGCCATTTTATGGTAAGGATGTAAATTATGTTGGTGTTATTTATATGGATATGTATATATATATATATATGCATGTGAGCATAAGAAGTATGTTATTTGATTGTTGTTGAAAGATGATTGGGAAATGATGTTGGATTATTCTTGTGCATGGTTGGATTATGTTGAATTATGAAGGGATTTGGTATTGATGATGTGGTATTGAAATGATGATTATATATATATATACACATAAACCTATTGTTCAAGTTGGTTTTTGGAATGTTTTGCAAATATTGGTTGTATGGAATTATGGAAGAGAATTGTGGTGTTGGGTTGCTAATCATAGATGCCAAACATTTCATTGTAGATAAGTGATTTGTAAAGGCAAGAAGTTGTGTTGAATTGGTATCCGAATCTACAACGAGGTATGTAAAGCATACTCTAACAATGCTCTTTGGCATGAAAACACCAATGTTCCATCAAGTAAGATTTCGAGGTTGTCCAAAAACATGTATTGTTCTACATTACCAACGAAGTTGTTTCCATTCTATAAAGTGTCAAATGTTTCATTGATATACCAACAGGCTCCTATTTCATTATTGTGATATTGATGATTCTGATACACATTGTTGATGTACCAATGAGTCCTTATTACATAGTTATTGTATAGAAGGTCTATTACTTGATTCCTATTGATGTATGGTTGTTCCAAAGGTACTATATTGGCATGAACACTAATGTAATAATCTCAAAAACTTTTGAACTAAGTTATTGGAAAGATCTCTTATGTGTGTTACTTGATATACGTGTGGGTGGTATCCCAGGGGCATAAGCCTAGCATGGGTCGATCCCTATTTATGTGTTTATGGGTGGTATCCCAGGGGCATAAGCCTAGCATGGGTCGATCCCAGTTGATATGTACTGGGGCAGCCTAATGGTCACAGTACGATACAATATTGATTATTGTTAGGTGGTTGGAGGTTCGGGAGAAAGAGGTAATGGCGATTGATAATTGTAAAGAGTGAAATGAACGAATGTATACCGTTCCACAAATGTGTTTGAATTCAAGAACTCAATTCAGATTAATGATAATATGCATGATCCTAAAAGTATTGATGAAGTGTGGTTCACTTCTATTATGATTTATTCACTTGCGTCTTATTTTCTTGATCCCCCATATCACATATAATTATTTACAGCTTTACATACTCAGTACATATTTTGTACTGACGTCCCTCACGGGGGACCTGCATTTCATGCTGCAGGCATAGGTGCTTCAGCTCACTCACAACATAGATAGGAGCCAGGTCATACAGCTATTGTTGGTGAGCTTTAGTTTGCTTTAGAGCTTTCCGAGTCTGTTCCTTATGTTTTGTCATTGTACAGGAGTCGTGTGGGAACGGGGGTTTGTCCCGACCCTAGTTATGTCATGTATATCCTAGAGGCTTTGTAGATATAAGGAAGGGTAAAGTCATGAAATTTTATATAGTGATGTTATATTTGTATATGTGGTGGCCCCGACGGCCAAGTATTATATATATATTTGTGCGTGTTGTGCTGATACAGGTAATTAGATTCTTCTATATGCAATGAAGTGCTGTCCAAATTTTTGGTGACATGTAAGTGAAAGTACAGGTATTTGAACGGGTTCTCTCAGGCTTTCTCGACTTCGGATGCCAGTCCGGACCGATGGGATTTTGGGGCGTGACAAAAGTGGTATCAGAGCGGTTCGTCCTAGTGAGTCTACAAAGTCGTGTCTATGTAGAGTCTTGTTTATCGGTGTGTTGTGCACCACATCTATAAATAAGAGGCTATGGACATTTAGGAATCATTTTTTTTCTTCATGTCTTAGATCGTGCGATAGATCTTATATTGTATATGAAGTCATAGTTAACCACTGAATCAGTTTGTTTCTCTTATTATAGTAATGATGCCGGTTACCAGAAGCAAGAATACCGATAAGCAAGTAGATGTGGCTGCCGGAGAGAGGACTAGTAAGTCACCCACTATACCAGCTAATCAAAGTGAGGCTCCAGCTGAGCATGCATCAGAAACTTCCCCCAGTCCGGAAGAAATAAGTGGGAGGAGAACTATATCCCCAGAGCCACCTATTAATGCTGTTGATCAAGATCTTAGAAATACAGTGCAACTTTTGACTCGTATAGTTGCTTGGCAAATCCAAGGGCAAGCTATTCCTGCCGCGGGTTCTAGCGGTACTGATAGGGCGGCTAGTGTTCGGACGCAAGATTTTCTTAAGATGGATCCGCCTACTTTTACCGGATCCAATCTTAATGAAGATCCACAGGACTTTATTGATCAGATCCAAAGGGCCTTAGAGGTGATTCATGTATCGGGAAGAGAGACAGTGGAGTTAGCCGCGTATAGATTCAAAGGTGAGGCTATATATTGGTATGAAGACTGGAAACGGTCAAGGGGTATTGATGCACCCCCAGCTACTTGGAAAGAGTTCAAAGAGGCATTTATTGATCATTATCTTCCATATGAGACTCGTCAGGCCCGTGCGGATCAGTTCTTAAATCTTAGACAGGGTCATACAAGTGTGAGGGAGTATAGTCTTCGATTTAATTCCTTGTCCAGATATGCTCCTAATGTTATAGCTACTATGGATGACAGAGTTCATCGGTATGTGAATGGATTGGATCCGTATTTGGTTAGGGATTGTACTATTGCTGCACTGAATAAAGACATGGATATAGCTAGTATCCAAGCATTTGCACAGAAAATGGAAGATCAGAGGCAAAGAAAAAGAACACAGGAATTTGAAAGCGAATCTTCTAAGAGGGCCAGATCTACAGGGCAGTTTATGGCGCCACAGGGAGGTTTTAGACCTCAATTTTCTGCTAGACCACCTAGGCCATTATTTTCTTATTCTGCAGCTAGTGCTCCACCACAGCATCAGGGGTTCAGAGGCAGTCAATTTGGGCAAAGAAGTAAGGGTCATAGTTCGCGATCTGTGGGTTATTATGGGCAAGGGAATATGACTCAATCGAGACATCCTCGAGAGCCATGCAATAAATGTGGAAGGCATCATATGGGCGTATGTCGAATGGGAACAAATGTTTGTTTTTGGTGTGGAATGACGGGGCATATGATGAGAGAATGCCCACGAAGGGGCGCAGGTGGCGTAGCACGACCTTCGGGATCAGCTGTTACATCATCGTCATCGATATCTTATTCTGGTAGGGGCGCACAACCTGCGGGTCACGCTAGAAATGGAAAAAGAGTCGCCAGTTCCAGCGGGACTCAGAATCGCACTTATGCTTTAGCGGATCGACAGAATCTAGAGGCTTCCCCAGATGTGGTTACGGGTACGTTGTCCATATTTTCATTTGATGTATATGCTCTAATTGATACCGTTCTACATTATCATATGTTACTCCTTTGGCTACTGGAAAGTTCAAAAGAACCCCAGAATTGTTAGATAAGCCGTTGGAAGTGTCTACCCCGATTGGGGAATCTATTATTGCTAGAAGAGTTTATAAAGATTGTGTAGTAACTGTGTGTGGTCGAGACACGATGGCCAATCTCGTGGAACTAGAAATGGTAGATTTTGATGTTATAATGGGTATGGATTGGTTGGCGTCTTGTTATGCCAAAATTGACTGTTGTACAAAAAAGATGTATTTACATTTTCCTAATGAAGCAGTTATTGAATGGCAAGGTAAGATTGGCGCACCAAGAGGTAGATTTATTTCATATTTCAAAGCGAGAAAAATGATTTCCAAGGGCTACATATGTCATTTAGTTAGAGTAAAGGATACGGAATCGGAATCACCAGATCTTCACACTGTACAAGTGGTAAATGAATTTCCTGATGTATTCCCTGAAGATCTTCCAGGTTTGCCTCCTGAACGAGAAGTAGAGTTTGGTATTGATGTAATACCAGGCACCCAACCAATCTCCATTCCTCCGTATAGAATGGCCCCAGCAGAATTACGAGAATTGAAAGAGCAATTGAATGATTTGCTAGAGAAGGGATTCATAAGGCCTAGTATGTCCCCCTGGGGAGCACCAGTGTTATTTGTGCGCAAAAAGGATGGCTCGCTAAGGATGTGTATTGATTATTGGCAATTAAATAAGGTGACTATTAAGAATAAATATCCTCTCCCAAGAATTGATGATTTATTTGATCAGTTACAGGGCGCCACGTGCTTTTCTAAGATTGATTTGAGGTCAGGTTACCACCAAGTGAGGGTCAAAGAGAAGGATATACCCAAGACATCTTTCCAAACACGGTATGGTCATTACGAGTTTCTAGTTATGTCATTTGGGCTAACAAATGCACCTGCAACTTTTATGGATTTGATGAATAGGGTGTTTAAGCCATTCCTGGATGTATTTGTGATAGTTTTTATAGATGATATTCTAGTTTATTCTAGATTAGAAGAGGACCATGTCAATCACTTACGACAGGCATTGCAGACTCTTCGTGATTGTAAGCTTTATGCTAAGTTCTCTAAATGTGAGTTTTGGTTAAAGTCGGTGGCATTTTTGGGTCATATTGTATCTAGTGAAGGGATAAAGATTGATGCTCAAAAGATAGAAGCTGTGAAGAACTGGCCAAGGCCCACAACGCCTACGGAGATTCGTAGTTTTCTCGGGTTGGCCGGTTATTATAGAAGGTTTGTTAAAGACTTTTCTTCTATTTCAGCACCCTTAACCAAACTAACGCATAATGCATCCAAGTTCTAAAGGAATGATGCGTGTGAGGAGAGTTTCCAAGAATTGAAGAATAAGTTGACTTCTACACCTGTGTTGGTACTTCCAGAAGGTACAGAAGGGTATACAGTGTATTGTGATGCTTCGAGAATTGGTTTAGGATGCATATTAATGCAGCATGGTAAGGTGATAGCATATGCCTCAAGGCAATTGAGGCCACATGAGAAAAATTACCCCACACATGATCTTGAGCTGACAGCGGTTATCTTTGCTTTAAAAATATGGCGCCACTATTTATATGGGGTTCATGTTGATATATATACTGATCACAAGAGCTTAAAATAAATTTTCAGTCAGAAGGATCTAAATCTGAGGCAGCGAAGGTGGATGGAACTATTAAAAGATTATGATGTTGATATTTTGTATCACCCAGGGAAAGCGAATATAGTAGCTGATGCGTTGAGTCGTAAGGCTATGATGGCACCTATAGAAAGGCAAGGGATGATTAAAGATCTTCATCAATTAGCTAGCCTAAGGGCTCGTCTTCTTGAAACTCCGGATGATGAGCTTATTGTGCATAATGTCGCGGAATCCTCATTAGTAGCTGAGGTGAAAAAGAAGCAAGATGCAGATCCTATTTTATTACAGCTTAAGGAGAACGTTCAGAGTGGGGCGACCAAGGCATTTGAGCTTACGCGAGAAGGAGTACTTCAGTGCCAAAACCGATTGTGTGTCCCGGATGTAGACGGGCTAAGAAAGAAGATTATGACAGAGGCACATTTTTCAAGGTATTCTATTCATCCAGGATCAACCAAAATGTATCAAGATTTGAAGGAGGTATATTGGTGGAATGACATGAAAAGGAACATCGCAGAATTTATAGCTGAATGTCCAAATTGCCAACGAGTTAAAGTGGAACATCAAAAGCCCGGAGGCTATATGTAATGCATAGATCTTCCAATTTGGAAGTGGGACATGATCAACATGGATTTTGTTACAGGTTTGCCTCGTACAGCTCAAAAAATTTGATTCTATATGGGTGATTGTGGATAGGCTTACTAAATCCGCACATTTCTTACCCGTTAAGACCACTTACACAGTTGAAGAATATTCGAAGCTGTATGTTAAAGAAATAGTCCGATTACATGGAGTGCCAACTTCTATTATATCGGATCGGGGAACTCAATTTACCGCAAACTTTTGGAAGTCTTTCCAACGGAGTTTGGGAACACAAGTGAATCTGAGTACAGCTTTTCACCCTCAGACGGATGGACAAGCAGAGCGCACCATTCAAACACTTGAAGATATGGTACGAGCATGTGTTATAGATTTTAAAGGCAGTTGGGATGATCATTTACCTCTTATTGAGTTTGCCTACAATAATAGCTATCATTCAAGTATCAAAATGGCACCATATGAAGCTTTATATGGGAGAAAGTGTAGATCACCAATAGGATGGTTCGAAGCGGGTGAAACTCTTATGTTCGGACCGAATCTTGTGTATCAAGCCATAGAAAAAGTCAAGGTGATTCAACAACAGTTGAAGACAACCCAAAGTCGACACAAGTCATATGCGGATAGTAGAAGAAGAGGGCTAGAGTTTTCGTTAGGCGATTGGGTATTTTTGAAGGTATCGCCAATGAAAGGGGTGATGAGATTTGGCAAGAAAGGAAAGTTGAGTCCATGATATATAGGCCCGTATAAGATTATTCAAAGATGTGGGCAAGTTGCTTATGAATTAGAGCTACCCCAGGAACTCTCATCAGTGCATCCAGTATTTCATGTATCGATGCTTCGAAAGTGCATCGGAGATCCGTTCCTTATTACTTCTACTGAAGATGTGCAAGTAACAGAAGATCTTACCTATGAGGAGATGCCTATTGCTATAATAGATCGTCAAGTTAAGAAGATGAGAAATAAAGAAGTAGCATCGGTGAAAGTACTTTGGAGAAATCAACAAAGGGAAGAGATTACATGGGCAGCGGAGGAAGCAATGAAATGGAAATACCCTTATTTGTTCAAAGGTGAAAAAGAAGTGCAAGGAGTGGAACTGGGACATAATATCTATATGATGACGTGAATATCAATTATGAATTCAAACTTGTTTCGGCTAAATAACTACATTCACATTCGAGGACGAATGTCCTTAAGGGGGGAAGGATGTAACACCCCGTACTTAATTACGTAAATTAGCCATGGTTATATGTGTTGGAGTATATGTATTGATCATAAGTTAGGTATATATGAGTTTAAGTATGAGTATTGATTTTTTTGAGATGGTTTCAAGTGTATAGTTGGATTATATGTGTATAGGAATTGACTTTTTTTATACCGGAATTTGCCCGTCGATGGTTCCATATGAAGGTTATTGAATAAGATTTCCAATAATATAAAGATTTCCAAAAACGAATAAGTTTCGGATATAATCGAGCACGTTCGAAACTATAAAACGGTGGCCGGGATATGTGAACAGTAAATGTGCAGGAAAATTTCCTGCACACAAACTACTGAGGCCTGCCAGTTTTTTGGGTAAACTTTGAACGATCATAACTCCATCAATATAATGAACTGGGAGAGATGTGACCTATCAAAAGAAATATCTTTGAGTCTTCGTTCCAATGCAATTGGTTTCATCCAAATCCAACATCTAAGTAAGTAGTTATACTTGTTTTACTTCAGCCTCTCAAAACAGTTTTTTAGGGTCAACTTCAAATGATCATAACTCCTTGTACAGGACGAACTAGGTGTCCTACTTTATATTAAATGAAATCCCTTTGAATTATGTTTCCAAAAATACCAATTTCACCCAGATCGAACAATGCCTTAGCAAAATTCATAGATCCAACCGTGCAAGGAATAGTGAAGGCACCAGGGTCGGCCTTTTTCTGAACTAGTGATCGGGTAGCAATAGCACTACAATGATGAACATTATCTGCCGGCTCATAGCTTACCGCCCGTTTCTTTGTTAAAAGGTCCTTCATGAATTTCGCGTACCCAGGCATTTGTTCTAGTGCCTCCACCAACGGAACATTAATAGTCAGCTGCTTTAACATAGTCATGAATTTTCTGAACCTTGTATCATTCGCCTTTTTCTGCAATCTTTGAGGAAAAGGTGGTGGTGGAAGTGGGATTGTTCTCTCCACAGCTTTCTTCTCCTCTTGCTTCTGAATTTTGGTCTTTTCCAGTTGCAAACCACTAGGGGTGACGTCATGGATGTCTTGGTCAGCTTCTATGGCGTCCTCATCTTCTTTATTTTCGGCCACTTGCTTGCTTTGGGATGAATTTTCCAGCACCTTACCACTCCTGGTAGTAATAGCCATGCATGATCCATCGTTCCTTGGATTTTGCACAGCGTCGCTAGGTAAAGTGCCAGCCTTTCTTTGATTGATTGCTGCTGAAAGTTGGCTCAATTGCTGCTCTATTTGTTTTATTGAAGTGGAATGTGAGTCAACCAATTGCTTCATCGAGGACAAATCATGTATTACCTCCGTTACTACTGCGCTGGTTGCCTCCACTCCTTTCAATAGTTTAGCCATCATATCTTCCATATTTCCAAAACCAGATGCAGTGGCGTCACGTCTTCCTGGGGGAATATACAGACCACTATTATCATTCTTGTTCTTCCAACTACCGTGGTTCTTGTTTCCAGATTTATCATAATAGCTCCGACCTTGGTTTCCTTGGGCATTGCCTCGGAAACCCCCTGATTGTTCAAGTAGTTGGCTTCTTCTTCCGAATCAGATTCGTCTCTTCCTTTTGACGCAACCGCTTTGGCTTTTTCGGTGTTCCCAGATAATAGATGCTTTGTAAGAAGATCCACTTGTGTTTTCATGTGCGTCATATCTTGATCGCGTTCTTCTTCTCTTCTCCTTTGGTCTGTAGTCATGCCAATATATAAAGTGGGGCTTGCTACCTCAGAATCCCTGGTATGCCAAGCTCTACTTTGCTTTGTCATCCGATCAAGCATATTGCTTGCTTGACCAAAGGTGAGGTCCATAAAAGATCCTCCAGCCGCATTATCCACCACTGGTTTAGTTATTGAATTCAAGGATCTGTATAGTATCTCCATTAGGTGGACATTGGTCATATGATGGTTTGGGCACCGCATAAGCTTCGTCTTGAACCTCTCCCATGTTTCATAAAGAGCTTCGGTTGGAAGCTACCGAAAATTACTGATTTCATCTCTCAATTGTGCCCTTTTGGATAGCGGAAAGAATCTTTCTAGGAAAGCGTCTCTCAATTGCCTCCAATTAGTAATAGAATCAGGAGTCAGCCCATTCAACCATAGAGTTGCCTCCCCAGACAGAGACAATGGAGATAACCCCAGATGCATATTCGCATCATCGTCTGCTAGTCCACCAAATAATCCCTTGAGTTGCAAAAGCTGAATCATGGTGCTAGTGATATTGAACTTTGCTCCAGGTGCCAAGGGTGGCAGAATAATGGCTCCTGTGGCACCGGCTTCATCCAAATCATCATCATCGTCATCAAAAGAAATCTGCACAGCTCGGCGATCAGGCCTCAATCGCGCTTGACGATCTCTCCTCTGCATGGGTGCCGCCACCTCAGTCGTATATCCGTGGGTTTAGTAGCTCCTCATCGCCAAGGTCCTCATTATCAAGATTTGTTGCACAACCTGGGTTATCAATATTCTGTTGATGCACTTGAGCAGCTGCCAATGCAGCTAACCTAGCCTGCTCCTGTTGAGCAACCATTCTTTCTATGTCACGTTGTGCATCCATTCTGTCAACAGAACCTGAATAGAACAAAAACAACAACTAAAAGTAAAAGTACGAGAATCTTTGACCAAAGGGTCTAGTAATTATCACAAACTTAATTGACACTCGTATTCCTCGACAACGACGCCAATTTTTGATAACGCTCAATCTACAGCTCTCGTAAAAGTGTAAAGCGGTCGTTGTCAAATATATAACCCAATTGGGTTGGGTATCGATCCCACAGGGAATAGCCTGTCAATAAGTAAGCAAAGATTATTAGACTTTTGGTGCAAGTCTCGTGAAAGGGGGGATTTTAATGTGCAAATAATGTAATCAAAATAGTAAAGTAAAAACAGAAAATAGCAAAGTAAAAATAAAGAATGTTTAGTAAGATGTAAAACAATGAGAATTGAGAAGTTGGGGTTATGTCCACCTTATGAGTTGTACGTCTCTATTGGCTATGAGTTATGCGGAATTCAGACATGCATGTGCTTATAGAGAATTGTATTCGATGGTAAATCAAAGCGTCTTTCGACCTAAACAAGGACTATTTCACTTTAACTCTTTCGAGCTTAAAGCGTATCTAATGGTATAAATTCTCCAAGAGGTTAATCCAGTTACGGCACTAACTTTTTAATAGGGGATGGGACCCTATTACCTTGACATTATCTCTTTTCCAGACATATAACTTTTCTTTCGAACAAGTTAATGCTATACTGGTGTATTCTATGTGTCTGCAGCCACAAGAATTTGCATTAAGATGAAAAGAATAATGATATAAGCAATACATGTGTCACGAATTCACAAACTCATAGCCTTAGATAGTATCTCATAAGGCTTCCATAACCCCAACAGAGAAGTTTAGCTACTCATGAGTGCAAAGGAAATCATAATAGACATCATCATTGTACCACAATAAAGATCTCACGTTAGGTATAGGGGTAAGAATGGCGTGAATTCCTTGCTGAGTAACGTTTCTCTTGTTGTGGAAATTAAGAATTGAATAGATGAATAGAAGAAGAATAAAAAGTAGAATTAATGGAAGAATTAGAATTCGAGTTGTATGTTGTGGAATAAGAAGCAGAATGAGAATTAGAATGATAAAAATCTCTAGCAAAATAGGGTATTTATAACACCCATATCCTATTCATACTAAGCTAATGCATTACTTAACCCAATCCTACTAGGTTAATGTATCATTATCCTAATCCTAATGAATTACTGCATTATTATCCTACTCCTAATAGGTTACTGCTGGTCCCCAAAGTCTTTAGAAATGCTGTTTTTGCCGGGGACAGGTTTTTCATGTGTCACTTTTGGTCCTTGGCATCCAAGCTTTGTTTTCCTCCTTTCGTGAAGCTTTCTTTGGCGTCAAGTTATCCATAAAATGCTGAATTCTGCATCATTTATACCTGAAAACTTGCTAATCATGTTCGTTAGCTCACTTACAGGAAAAAGGACTAAAAGTGCATGAAATATATAATTTGTTCTCAAAACTTGGCAAAAATATGGGCAAAATCTGGTGCTATAGGCGTGTAAATTCGCCTATCATCACTAATCCTAGATGCCAAACATTTCATTGTAGATAAGTGATTTGTAAAGGCAAGAAGTTGTGTTGAATTGGTATCCGAATCTACAACGAGGTATGTAAAGCATACTCTAACAATGTTCTTTGGCATGAAAACACCAATGTTCCATCAAGTAAGATTCCGAGGTTGTCCAAAAACATGTATTGTTCTACATTACCAACGAAGTTGTTTCCATTCTATAAAGTGTCAAATGTTTCATTAATATACCAAAAGGCTCCTATTTCATTATTGTGATATTGATGATTCTGAAATACATTGTTGATATACCAATGAGTCCTTATTACATCGTTATTGTATAGAAGGTCTATTACTTGATTCCTATTGATGTATGGTTGTTCCAAAGGTACTATATTGGCATGAACACTAATGTAATAATCTCAAAAGCTTTTGAACTAAGTTATTGGAAAGATCTCTTATGTGTGTTACTTGATATACGTGTGGGTGGTATCCCAGGGGCATAAGCCTAGCATGGATCGATCCCTATTTATGTGTTTATGGGTGGTATCCTAGGGGCATAAGCCTAGCATGGGTCGATCCCAGTTTATATGTACTGGGGAAGCCTAATGGTCACAGTACGATACAGTATTGATTATTGTTAGGTGGTTAGAGGTTCGGGAGGAGGAGGTAATGGCGATTGATAATTGTAAAGAGTGAAATGAACGAATGTATACCGTTCCACAAATGTGTTTGAATTCAAGAACTCAATTCAGATTAATGATAATGTGCAAGATCCTAAAAGTGTTTATGAAGTGTGGTTCACTTCTATTATGATTTATTCACCTGCGTCTGATTTTCTTGATCCCCCATATCACATATGATTATTTACAGCTTTACATACTCAGTACATATTTCGTACTGACGTCCCTCACGGGGGACCTGCATTTCATGCTGCAGGCACAGGTGCTTTAGCTCACTCACAGCATAGATAGGAGCAAGGTCATACAGCTATTGTTGGTGAGCTCCAGTTTGCTTCGGAGCTTTCCGAGTCGGTTTCTTATGTTTTGTCATTGTACAGGAGTCGTGTGTGGACGGGGGTTTGTCCCGACCCTAGTTTTGTCATGTATATCCTAGAGGCTTTGTAGACATAAGGAAGGGTAAAGTCATGGAAGTTTATATAGTGATGTTATATTTGTATATGTGGTGGCCCCGACGGCCAAGTATTATATATATATTTGTGCGTGTTGTGCTGATACAGGTAATTAGATTCTTCTATATGCAACGAAGTGCTATCCAAGTTTTTGATGACATGTAAGTGAAAGTACAGGTATTTGAACGGGTTCTCACGGGCCTTCTCGGCTTCGGGTGCCAGTCCGACCCGATGGGATTTTGGGCCATGACAAAAGCCGTATAACGTGGTCGTCCCTGAGGATAGCTTTGTCAGTAAATATTGGACAGTCAAGTAGAAGCTGTCATATCCCCAGAGATAATTTTTGGATTTATGCAAATCCTCAGCACGCGCCAACAAATCATATTCTAGGACCTTGTTGACGTCTCTTGCCAATATAACCGAATGGGAAAACAAAACTAAGCATAATTGCTCCCTGTACTTCTCTGGTATGGTTTTATCCTTGAAATTTGTCAACAAATCCAATACTTCTTAGCCACGTTGAGCAATGTCAAACAACCCATCTATTTTTTCCTGCATTTTCTTGCCTTGGATCTTTTGCGGGGTGGTGGTCCTTCTGGACGATGGCATCTCAGGCCCGTCACTATGGCAAACTCTTGTAAGCCAAAACAAACAAGCATGCCATAGTAGTTGATCTAGATTTCATCCATCTTCTTTTTGCCCCCCTCCTCCGGATCTTTATCATCCCCCGTGTACTTGATCCTGCGCTTGAGAAGACCATAAACCATCATCATAGGGAAACGGATATGGGCAGAGGGGTCCTCAGGCATCTCAAGAAAGCATCCAAAGCAGCTCTTCTTAAAAAGTCCGCCTATGTTTTCGTTCTTCATAATTTTTATAAAATGTTTAAAAAATTTCCCCATCTGACATTTAAGTACAATTTGACCAGTTGGTTGTTTTCCTTCTGGGTCATTTATCGGCATCACAACTTCAAACCTGTCAATACTAAAAGTTTTGACAGGATCATGCTGGGATGTAGATATTAAGTCACGCCCCGTCGGTGATCCATTATCATCATGTTGATGATCATCCTCTTTCTCTTTCTGACTCTCCAATTCCTCCTCTTTCTCACTTTTATTTTCTTTATCACTATCTACGGACCCTTGTATACCTCCCTCAATGTTGTTTTCATATCTCTCCTCATCTTCACTTTTCCCTGACGAGATTGTTCAGTAAGCTCCTCCGAATCCCTCTGTACTGTAGCCTTTTTTTTGAGTGATCAAACGTTGGTCCACTTTCACTATCTTTTCTTTTAGGAGACATGTTTTACCTACAGACAAAGAAAAATAAAAATTACATTACAGTTGATGTATGCATATATTTTTAAAAATACATGACAAACACCACGAATACCGATACACCAACAGCCACCACCACAAACACCACTAACCAATGCCAACAAACAAACAAACACCATGAATACCGATACCACCATAAACACTACCAACCAATGCCACCACCGGTGCCACCACGACGACCACAAACACCACCACCAACACCAACACCAACACCATCCAACTATACCACAATAGTCAACGGAACACTGCGATGGAAACTAGGGATTTCTCGAGTTCTTCCTATGATTTTACCATCAAAACTCAAAGTTGTAAACCCATTCTCGACGATAATACAACTAAAAGTTTTATTTTTCATTATTAACTTAAAAGCCCTTATTTTTTAGAAAAAAAAACAAATATAGAGCTCTTCTTGAACTCTGTTGCCTATGGAGACAAAGAAAATGACTGATACAAGCAAGGATGATGTTGAAAATAACACCTATATGGTCGAAAATGAGAAGAAAAGCTATTTGTTGTGGAGGGTTGAGCAAATTTGTTGAGTAGTTGTTGTCTGTACTGTATTGTTGAGTGAGAATCAGAGAGAAAGAGCCATACCTCGAGATTTGAAATGATGAAATATTTTGTATGGGTTGATTTGTATTTTGGAAAAGAATGACAAGTAGTTTTGAAAATGTTAATCTGGTCCGAAATGAACTTAATTATTTTTAAAATCATAAAATATATGTGTAAGTTTTAAAGTCATATTAAAACAATTGAAGCTATAGTTGACCGAGTACTTTAGGAGGTGACCCTGTGAAAACTCACCCCTGGTCTTAGATTAATCAATTTAGGAGTCTAACATATGAACTCAATTGAAATTGTAAAAAATAAATATTCAACATGTTGCGTCAGATTTCTCATCTGTTGTAAATTATCAATCAGATTAGGTAACAACAGATTACGAATCTGATGTAAATTATCATACAAATTAAGTTATCTATTGCAACAGATTATACATTTGTTGTAAATTATCAAATGGATTATCATATGTCGCAACAGATTACCCATATATTGTGAATTATCAAACGGATTATCATATGTCGCAACAGATGTCGCAACAGATTACCCATATGTTGTAAATTATCAAATAGGCACTGCCATCTGTTGTGGCTGACCCTATGAGATCTCACCCCTAGTCCTAGATTAATCGATAGTTGACCTTATGAGAACTCACCCTTAGTTCCAGATTATTCAATCAAGGTATTAGGACCCTAGTCCTAGATTGATCAATTAAGGTATTAGTCTAACATATAAGGTAGTAAGAATCGGTTCGGCTCAGAGTGATCGATTGCCGACTCTGGTCGGGAGGAACGCAGTACCGTTTCATCATGCAATTGACAAAAGACTCAATTGAAGTTGTAGTTGACCCTATGAGAACTCACATTCAATTAAGGTATTAGTCTAACATATGAACTCAATTGAATTATATATAAAAAAAAAATATTCAACCTGTTGCAATAGATGTCTTTTTTGTTGGATCAAATCAAACAGATTGTGTAATCTGTTGCAACATATTACACATCTGTTATAAATTATCATACAGATTAAGCCATTTGTTGCGACAGATCACGAATCTATTGTAAACTATCAAACAAATTAAGTCATCTGTTGCAACAGATTACCCATCTGTTGTAAATTATCAAATAGATTGAGTCATATATTGCAATAGATTACCCATCTGTTGTAAATTATTAAATAAGCGCTGTCATCTATTGTAGTTGACATTATGAGAACTCACCCCTAGTTCAAGATCAATCAATTAAGGTATTAGTCTAACATATGAGGTAGTAAGAATCGGTTCGGCTCAGAGTGATCGATCGCCGACTCTGGTCGGGACGAACGCAGTACCCTCTCATCATGCAATTGACAAAAGACTCAATTGAAGTTGTAGTTTACCCTATATTCAATTAGGGTATTAGTACCCTAGTCCTATATTAATCAATTAAGGTATTAGTCTAATATATGAGGTAGTAAGAATTGGTTCATCTCAGAGTTATCAATCGATAACTCTAGTCGGGAGGAACGCAACACCGTCTCATCATGCAATTTCCAAAAGACTCAATTGAAGTTGTAGTTGACCTTATGAGAACTCAACCTTAGTCTCAGATTATTCAATCAGGTATTAGTACCCTAGTCCTAGATTAATCAATTAAGGTATTAGTCTAACATATGAGGTAGTAAGAATCGGCTCGGCTTAGAGTGATCGATCGACGACTCTGGTCGGAGGAACACAGTACCGTCTCATCATAAAATTGCCAAAAGACTCAATTAAAGTTGTATTTGACCCTATGAGAACTCACATTCAATTAAGGTTTTAGTCTAACATATGAACTCAATTGAAATTATATATAAACAAATGTTCAGCCTGTTGCGACATATGTCTTTTCTGTTAGATCAAATCAAACAGATTAGGCAATATGTTGAAACATATTACGCATCTGTTGTAAACTATCAAACAGATTACATCATTTGTTGTGACATATCACGAATCTATTATAAACTATCAAACAGATTAAGTCATCTGTTGCACTTCAATATTTTTGATCCTTTTTTTTATAAAGCAATTTAGATATTTCCTGTCCGAGATAAAATAGTTAAAATACTAAGGCGGTAAAAGATATTACTCCGTACAACTTTGATAACTCAAAAATCTCCTGAGTGAGTAGTGTTATCTAGTCTTTTCAATGTAACCGTCTCCTAGTACCACTCAAAAATTATTAATGAGTATTTAAAATCCACCATATCTAGAACTCTCTCTTTTTCAGCCATAAAGTAATCTATACTAGACTCAACTCATAACTCTTCTTTTTTCTTTATTCTCAATTATCTTTGTTGTTTCCTTTTTTCCTCTCTTTTCTCTCTTCTTTCGGATGAGGATCCTTTGGGATCTCAACCAATCAATATCTTTTCTCGACTGAACTAGAGGTTCTGATCCATTTGCTTTTTTGACATTGCAGGTATGGTTCAAAGTTGCTCTTTTCATCTCGTCTTCTTCTTTGTATGTCATTTAAATTAGTTATTTACATCTGTTGCTATCAATGATTTACCCATTACCAGTTTGCTATTTATTGAGAAGATTGAAGGAAAGGTGACTTTTAAGTCTTGAATGAACGAACCATTATTTTTATTAAAATATGCAAAAAAAATCATCTTTTGAGAGAACTTAAAAAGCCTTGTTATCAGTATAGTTTTTTTTATGTGTTTTGTTTGGTACTTTGGTGGTGCTATTGTTGGGGGTGGTGGTTGTGTTGGAACGTGATGTTTGTGTTGTGGATGGTGTTGGAATATATTGTATTGTTTTGTTTGTTTCTTTGTTGTTGATGCTGTTGTTGGTAGTGTTGCAATAGTTTCCTCAACTGTTAAACTGATGAATCAGCTGTTGGAATAGATGGAGCAACTTTTTGAAGAAATCAAACCAGTAGCAAGGCTGGTTTGATTTATTCCAACAGATGACCCATCTATTGCAACATGTCATCCATCCTTTGCAACATGCCTCATTGGTTGAACAGATGGGTAATCTGTTGCATCATATTGGTCATCTATTGATTCACTCAATTTTGTGTTACCCTTTTCTAATGTTCTTTTTGTTCTTCTCTTGTTTGACATCAAATGTATTTCTCTTGTTTGCAGACAAAAGAAAGTGAAATTGGATCCACTTTTGCCCGACCAACATTAAAGTCTAGAGTAAAGATGGGTTTGGAGGAATAAGCTGCTTGCAGATGGAACCACTTCATATGTGGGAGGTATGTATTACTGATCAACCTATCACGAAAACACACATCCAGTACAGTAATTTTGTGAATGTTTGTTCTATACCTATTAGGCATTAATTCTTCAAACAAGATATAGAATTTTACAGTTAAGATTGTTAGGTTCGAACTGGTAAGGCTGAGGGACCAAGACGGTGGTATCGATATCCCGTTACAATTTAATGACGGTTTATGCTTATGTTTTTGTGTCAAGTTTGGGGAAGGGTTCAAGTTTTTGGCGGTAGTGTAAATATTCAATAGTGATTGGACTGGTTTTAATGGCACAATGGACTTCTTGAAAGGCCTCCGAAGCCTCGTAATGCAGCAAACAACGATAGAACCAATAGAAATTTTCCTGGTCCAAATTTATATGGATGGGTTATTGGAGGAGACTATTATACAACAGAAGGTGTTTGGGAGAAAATCTATGCGGGAAGAGGGAGGTTGAGAAGACCATATATCATCTTAGTACTTGTTTAAGAGGATACAAAGGGTCGTAAGGAAAGTGTAGCGAAATTAGCTTATGAAATTTACATGAAAAATGAAAAAACTGGATGAGATGCGAATGTGAAAGTGTATCCAAAATTGAAAATCCATCAGTCGTTGAAGAAAAAAAAGAATGGACAAGAGGAATTGACCCTGTGTATCCTCTTAAACAAGTACTAAGATGATATATGGCCTTCTAGACCTCCACCAATCCATCCATATAAATTTGGTCCAGGGGAATTTCTATTAGTTCTATCATTGTTTGCCGCATTGTGAGGCTTTGGAGGCCTTTTAAGAAGTCCATTGTGCCATTAAAACCGATCCAATCACTATTGGATATTTACACTGCCGTAAAAAATTTAAACTCTTCCCCAATCACAAAAATATATACATGAATCGTGTCATTAAATTGTAACGGGGTATCGACATCACTATTTAGGAACCCTTCGACCTTATCAGTTCACACCTATCAAACTAAACTGTACAATTCAGGATCTTGTTTGAAGGATCAGTGTCTAATCATCGATAAAAAATTGCATTCACAAAATCATTGCACTTTATGTGTCTTCACGGTAGCCTAATCAATAATATACATAACTCGCATGCAATAAAATGGGATCCATTGCATGCATCTTATTCTTTCTACCCCATCAGGACATGTCAGTGTTGCTTATTCATATGCACGTATGTGATAACTATTAAAATGGAGGTGTTAAGAGTCGTGAGTTCTTATCTTAACACATTCAAACAGCTGATGAATCAAAATCTCCATCTGTTGCAACTGACGAATCAACTGTTGGAAGAAATCAAAGCATCTCCTCTAAACATATGGTCCATCTGTCGCAACAAATAATCTATATGTTGCAATAGATGGTAAATCTGTTGTGATAGACCTGATTTTTTTTGAAATAATCTGCATGCATGTGATTACTTCTTTCTAAATATGTTTGTTTCAATTTAGTTTTCCTATTTACAAAATCAAGAAAATTTTATTATGTTCTTACAAGATTACCCCTATTATTAAATGACTACATAAAGTATATTATTCACATTTATACTTTCTAATCATAATTAATAAGGTCAATTTGGTAAAAAAATCACCTAATTTATATTTTCATTAATTGGTGTACCAAACCCATGGGGCCCAACTAATACGTAACGGAGGGACTATTAAAAAGAGGTGAAGGCTTTTTATCTCACACATTCAAAACAGCTAATGAAGCGAATACTCCATCTGTTGAAACTGAAACTAATGAATTAGCTTTCAAAAGATATCCTCCAACTTATACATATTGTCCATCTGTTGTAACAGATAATACATAAGTTACATCAGATGTCTTATTTGTTGCATATACAAACCATCTATTGCAACAGATGCTAAATCTGTTTTGATAGTCGTCTGTAGCACATTCAATCCATCCATCTGTTGCAACAAATGCTAAATCTGTTAAAAATACTGGACAATCTGTTGCAACAGCTCAATAATAACGACTTTTATCGAGTCTCAAACTGCTATGAAAAGGTAAGAAGTAATTAGTGTAAAAGAAAAAGTCGCGACTTTTCACAGAAAACAAAATTCCTCCAGTTTGAATGTAATTAATACAATGGAGCTGAACAGTCCTGCCTTTTGGCCTGACACGTCCAGATCATATTATAGGTCCCTCAATCTTCATTCAACTCTATTTATTTTTTGTATTTTTTTCTTTCGTGTGACATCTTCAACCACTTCTCTTCAAAGAGCATATTCCTTTCTCGTTGAGGTAAGTTTTTTTCTGGCGTAAATTTACCAATTGGTCGTATACATTGTATTACATTATGAACATTTTTCTTTACATTTGTCAATTCATGCGTGTTCTAGATATGGCTGATCCTTTTTCGGACATTGTTATTCTATGTGACACAGTGCGGGAACTTCAAAGGCAGGTTAATGACCTGCAGAATGAGTTGGTCGCTGTGAGAGAGACAATGTTTAGAGAGATGCAGAGGCTGATGAGAGCCCTACTGCTGCGAGTTGATTGGTCGGCTGTCATTAATGATGATGATTATAATAATAATTAGAATGTGTTTTTTCTTTTAACGTATGTATTTTAATTTTTCTATATTGGATCTATACCTAATGTATTTTATTTTTCATTTAATGAAAAATTTACTTTTAGTCAGACTTTGGCGTTTTAATTCTTATTCAATTTTCATTCTGTTTTCTTCTAATCTAATACATGTTAACATGTCGACGGTTGGAGGCAATGTTGAATCCAGTAGCACTAGCAATTTTGGCTTTTGAGTTCTTTCAACAGTTGGAACCAATTGGTCATCTGTTGGGTTTCAACAGATTATCCATCTGTTTCGACAAATATTCATCTGTTGGAGGAAAACATTCCAGTTGTTTGTGCAACTGTTGAGAATAATTGTGGTCTGCTGTATTATTTAAGTTTATGTTTTGCCTCATTTTATTGATGCACAAGTTATTTAAAAAAAAAGACATTTTATATTTAATAAATGATAACAATAGGTTCACAATAATGAGTTAAATATATAAAAGTCCACAACAAACAAACAAACAAACAACAACACAAGTTTCTGCAATTACAACGATCATAGTGGATTATGATTCGGGCATGTAGTTCTTTTGTGGCCAGCGCACTTACATATGGAGCACTTGTTTCTTCTTGATAAAAATAATTCTCCAACTCCACACCTCCTTTTATACGGCTTTCTTCCCGATTTGATAGTGCTCGGGTCAATATATGGAGGAGGTATTAATCTCTCCATAATATTGAGAGGAGTTCTTGTAAACTTCAGGTCCAGATTTATGGCCGTATTGAGCTAGAAGGGCTGCCATAGCATGTGGACAAGGTATTTTATCCAAGTCAAAAACTCTACACGTACAAGATCTTGTTTGAAGATCGACCGTGGTAGCATCACCATGACCGGTGATACGAAATTTGTAATCTGCTATTTTATGAGAGAATAACCTATTCTCCAAACTGATGTTCGTTGATATTTTCTTTTCGATTTTGAGAACAAATCGGGTTGTTTTTTCTGGCTACTTGAACTGCACACACCTTTCGTTAAAAAAATTGCTATATTTCTCGCTTATTTTTTCAAACATAGCGTTGATGAAAAATTCTCTTTCATTGCCAAATAATGAATTCACCGATTCAGCTATGTTTGATGTCATAATATTGTACCTATAAAAAAGAATCACTTAGTACGACATCAAACTAAACTTGTAAATCAACGAAGACATTAAATTCATAAGAATGTACCTATTTACTAGATAGAATGCCCGGCTCCATCTCTCAAAACCGACACGTGCAAGAAATTCTACTACCTTGGGATTCACATCCGCTATTTGATTGAAATGGTCTAAAAACTCCTCTCTACTATATGCTTTAGCTTCTCTATAAAAAAAGAGTGACGACCCTTTCATTGTGATAGTTGTTTTGAATGTTCTCTCCAAGATGCCTGATGCAACAACCAAAGTAAGCTGAAGTGAAGAAAAGTGACCCATCTTTGGAATACTTGGATGCCTATCCGATACAAAACACAACTCTTCGGTATCTTCGATGCAGCGTCGCAGTTGTTCAAAAAAAATTCATAAAAGGCATCACATTCCTTGTCCGCTACACAAAAAGCGACAGTAAAGGTGTGATTCTCCGCATCCTGTGCCACCGCCGCTAGCAGAACTCCATTATACCTGCTCCTCAAGAAGGAACCGTCGATGGATATGCCTTTTCTCAAATATCAAAAACCTTGAATCCAAGCACCATAGGATACAAAAAAGTACTTGAAACTTCCATTTTCATCCAGATGCAATGTCGTCTTACTTTTGAGATTTGTGGACTCAATCATGTAATGGTAAGCATCCAAGACTTCATACCCATGCTCGAGTGTCCCCCGAACCAGGTCCTTGGCAATCCCCATGGCCGTATATACCTTCCAATAACTAACCAGGACACCTAAATCCGTAAGGAGTTGATTGGCCATAAGCCTTGTTGAAGGGCCTTTGCCATCGAGGAATCTACTCCTGAAATATTCACCGAGGACCTTTGTCGTGGCGTGAGAATTTTGGCCCGAGATGTGCTCCAAACCACATGTGTGGTGCTTTTCATGTTTATGAATGATGAATCTATCAGAACTTGCGTACTTTATCGCTCTTAACCACTACGTACAGTTCGAATTAGCACATTTGAAGCAAAAGACACTACTCGAATTAATCACCTTCTTTTTTTTGAAATCTTTTTTCACACAATAAATAAATAAAGTGTTAGATAGTTCATTCTTGTCCTTGAATGACATTCCAATAAAAAAGCTGGTCCCGTCGTGTTGAAGATTTCCAGATTGTGTCGATTGAAAAGAACTGCACATCGTATTGGTCACATTAACGGGCGTAGGTGTTTGATCATCATCTGGAATATTCATGTCTAGATCATCCAACCTATCATCAAAGAAGTCTTCTTTTTCTTCTTCTTCTTCTTCTACGTTCTGGTTCTCATTCTCTCTCGTCTTTTCAACCATGTACACCCTTAACACCGGCCTGGTTAAATTACTTAGATAAGAATGCAACCGAACCTGATCGGTTATGTTGAAAGGCAGTACCCTCTGATTTTCAAAAGAGTTGTGCATGTAGATGATGGTGAATTCTTTCGGTTGGCAATTCAGTCCACAAAAGCTGATGATTAAGTTCACAAAATCATCATACAAAATATCACTTTGGACAGTCATAGCTATCGTCTCTAGCATTTCACCATACATATCGATTGCTCTTCTCAACCCAATGACCATGACAATCCACCCCTATTGTTATTAATCCCTCCATTAGTGGTACCTAAATAAAGTCATTTATTTAAAAAAGTTGATAGTGATTTTATAGTGCCGTGAATAAATCCCAACAAATATGTTATCTGTTGCAACAGGTAAGTGATGAGTCACAAAAAATTCTTACCTGTTGGGATTCATGTTACGGGTCTGAATATCTGTTGCAACAGATGAATCGCTTGTTGGAATTGATGTTATAACTAAATCACCTTTGAAGTTGATTTCAACAGATGAGTGACAGTTGCAACAAATAATTAACCTGTTGTGACAGATGACTTACCTGATGCAACAGGTTATTAATCTGTTGTAACCTATGTTGGAATCGTGTTCAGGTTCTGTTACAATAGGTAACTAATCTGTTGCAACATATATATCAAATGTGGCAACAGATGAGCCATCTGGTTAAACATGAATCTAACATATCAGTCTTCCTTTGAAACAGATGTCTCATCTGTCGCAACAGATGATTTATCTGTTTAAACAGATGGATTTTATGTTGGATTCATGATTAGGTTCTATCCATTGTTGGAAAACAACAACACAATAGCAGTTATCCAGATGACAAATTCAACTAAAAATCATAATTTGACTTACCAACGTCTCCTATGAAGTAATGCCAAAGTGGAAAGTGATGTTAGAAATAAAATTTGACCTAAGAAATTGGTCAATAGCAACAGTAGTGGTAACAACAACAACAAATGGTCAACAAGAACAAGATGAAGATGATAATGAAGTAGAAGATGATGAATGAAGCAGCAGCAACAATGAACAACAAAAATCATTAAGAGAGAGAAATCAACAAAGGGTGAGAAGAGAGAGAAAGACATTTTTTTTCATCTGTTTTCCGTTATATAGGCTAACATTTGGATCAAAGTATAAATTAAAAAATTATGAGTTATTTTCGAACTTCCCTAACTTTCTTAATCCATAATAAAGTAATTGTCACCTCCACCTAATAATTAAGACTTGTGTCACCTACACCTCATTTTAAAACTCTTTTGTAACCTGTGGCCCAACCTCCCTTGTTACCTTATCATTTACAAGTACAATTTTATCCTTTATCACATTCTAGAGTTTTTTCTAATTTTATTTGATCATTTGAGCTTTCGATTCTTTCTTCTGTCTTATCTTTAAGAAAATGATATTTAGTAAGCAGGGGTTGTGTCTGTACTAGTGAGTGAGTAATATTACTTGTGAAAATTACCCAATTTTTGGTAACTAAACATCCTCCATTATTTTACATCATGAAATTTAATCCTAACACAGTCTGCCTTTATGTTTAAGTCTTTAACTAGTATCTTAGTGAGTGTGTATGATGGATGATAAAACTTTTTACAAGTCTTGATAAAGTTTACTTTTGTCTTTGGTGTATAATATGTATAGGTATTATGGGTTTCGTCCATTTTCATGGATTGTTGAGGTCTTGACAGTTTTTTAATTAATTTTGATGGTAAAATTTTACTATTTAAAATACTTTTTGTACATCCTGAATCAACTATCGCTAATGTCTAGAACTCATAGTCTTGAATTTTTATTCTTGCTAAAACTTTGACTGTACGTATCTTCTTTTATTCATTACATATCATTCCTTCAAATGATATGTTCATTGATTTTTTCAGTTTAACTTTATTATTTTCGACAGAGGTATTTAATAATTCTACCTCTACTAAGTCTTCTTCTCTAATTGTCTCTTTACGTACACTCTTATCTCTAATCTTCTCAGTTTTTCTTCTAATTCTAATATTCTATCTTCTGTTGTTCTAGTTATTGGTTCTTTGTTGTAAAATTTATTTAAATTATTTATTGATTTTGGAGTTTCTAAGATTTCTGAGGTTTTCTCTATACATTTTATGCATCCTTTCTTGTAACATTTCCTACATTTTGTCCTTTTGTTTTTACTTGAAAACTACTTACAAAAACAACACTGGTTACTTTCTAATCTTTTTCCTTCTTTCAATTCATGTTCACATTCTTCTATCAAATTTACTAAATCATAATAGTCTGAGTTAGTCTTTTCTAATCCTATTTCATTTATAAATTCCTCTTCTCCAGAATTTGAAGAATCAGATTTATTTATTTCTTCTTCAAAAACTTTCATACTTCTAATAGAGTATATACTTTCATCATCTGACATATATTCATCTACATTTATCAAATTTTCATTTACATCTTCTATTAATTGTGCATTCCTAGATCTATTTTTTTTTTTTTGGACAAGTATTTGCTAAGTGCTCTATACTTCCGCAGGTAAAATATTCTAATTTATTTTTGTAGGTTCTACCGGTGTTATATTTTCTTACATATTTATTCTTATCTAGGTATAGCTTTCTTGCGTTTGATCTTCTCAAGTAATATTTCTTCCTAGGGCGATAGTCTTTTTTTATATGCCTTTTTATATTTTTTCTTTTTATAATCTTGGTCATAATGTTGTGTAGTATATATGTTTTTACAAAAATCTGTATCACTTTTTTTTAATTATTTTTGTATCTGTATATTTGTACATTTTTCTTGTAATATATCCATTACATGTTGTATTCTTTGTCCTATTGACCATAGGTTGTTTGGGTTTTGTACTACTCCTTCTCTCTTGGCCCATTTTTCTTTTATCTCTCTTCCTAGAGCTCCTGGTAATTTATTAAATAATCTAGCTCCTAAAGTCTGATCAAACGAATTTTCACTAATTGTAAAATAATAAAAGTAGTCATTTAGGAATTCTTTAATCCTTGACCAATTATTAATACTTAGTTATTCTAAATTTATTAGGGTTTTTTGCTGCAATACTACTAATCCACTATTGAGATCTTTACCTATTAATAGAGTATATTCTTTGTTTACAAAATTGTAAGAATTTGAACCTAGTTCTATTAATTTCTGAAAATGATGTCTTATATGCTTCCCAAAGTGCTTTAGTAGTTTCTCCTAAAAATGTTTCTAAATATCTATACATAATTTATGTATCTGGTTCTTGATTTTCCTGTATATGTTGTATGTAGTTTGCTACAACTACATTTTTTCATATGTCTATTACATTATTCCATGCCTGAGGATCATGAGCTTGTAAGTTTAAATTTTTTCCTTTATTACCACCTTCTTGTAATCTAATGAGTTCTTCTATTGACATTTTTTTTCCTCTAGGTTTTATTTCTTGTTCAACTTGAGTGACTGAGTTTATTCTAAATACTCTATATCTTGATAAATTTTTTGTTGTTACTAGTACTCTTTGCATGCCGGTTGTTCTCTGGAAAGGGCTTGCAGTACTTGCTGCACTTTCCATAAATTCTTTTATACTTTCGTCTATACTATAGATCGATTTTGAGTCTTCATCTTTTCGTTCATTTTTATGTGTATAACCATAATTATCCGTTCTTAAATTACATTTTATAAAATGTTCTTTCATTTCTACAAGTTTTAAGTTTCCTAATTTACAGCCTGTGCATTTAAAAATGCTATTACTATTTATTTTGTATAGGACTTCTGCTTTCATTATAGCCTTGTTTACTTCAAAACCATCTTCTTCCATTATTTCTATATTCATGTATTCATTATACTCACTTGTCTCAGCCTCTCCATCTGTCTCTCTTTCATTTGTATATGTATAATCTGTAAATCTTACTAAGGTGTCTCTTTTCTTATAAGTATACATTAAATGATCTGTGGGTTTTAATATTTCTTTCTTACTGAAATTTTTTAAATTTCATTCTAATCCTGCATATTCTTCTGAATTTATCTTTAAAGGCTTCATTAATTTTATGTCCTTATTTCCCATTATACTTACTACATCATCTATCTTTAAATTGAATTTTATACTACTATTGTTGGCAAGTTTTTCTATAAATCCTACACATATTAATAAACTATTTTCATTATTCATTTCTTCATATCCTTTAGTCTGAATGCCTATCTTTATGTATTTATCAAATTCTAAAGAATTTATCATATAATCTGGACTACAATAAAAAAGTCCTTCGTTTGTCGAAATGTCTACTTCTGTTATTCCTATTATGGATCTTTTCAAGTCTGACCATCTATTATCATATATTGTAACTAATACCTTAGTTTCTAGATTTTTTCTAGTTAGGCCTTTTAAATCTACTACTATGAATCCCATATGCATGAGGCTCATGTTTAATTTTACAATATGTCTTAAAGATTCTGGACTTATTAAATTTATACTAGCACTATCATTTCCAATTACACATAATTATTCTTCCCTATAATATTTATATAATTTTGCCATTGGAAACATTAATAAGATCACATTGGAAACTTGAGAAAATAAGATCACATGAATCTGAATGGGGAAACAAAAACTCCGTCAATTTATTTGATCAATTTTCATTTTAGTCCCTTTAAACAGTGTCTCTTTTCTTTTTTACCAACTATTTAACGCTAACTTTTTATATGATATGTTTAAGATCATAAGATTAAAATTTTTTTGGTACATTTAAAATATTAAGAACACAAGTTTCAAAAGTATTCTTTACTTTTATAAACTCCGTATGTCAAAACAAAACTAAACAAATAAATTAAAACGGAGGGAGGAAGTAGTTTCTTTTAGGAGTACTAAGCCTAAAAAGTGAAAACAGATTCTAGTGAAGAAAAGACAGTATACTCAACTAGAAGCATAATCCAAGCAAATTCAAAGGAGCACTAATTAGTAGGAGTATCTAATAATGAAGAATCCCATAGTCTTGTTTGTTTCTTTTTGTATATGAACTATATTACGCATGCATGCATTGTATCTGGAAATAAATCAAAAGAAGGTGAAATAGAAGTCAATGGAAAACCAATTAATCAAAGATACTCTAGCATATCTTTCAACATGATTATTTGACCATCTTAATCAACAACTCATGTGTAATCCACTCATATCCTTTTATTCACATCACCAATAATTTCCATGGGAAATTTCTACTTCCAATAAGTACCCTTCCCCTTTTTCCTCCTCTCAACTTTAGTGAATTTCCTTATAGGAGAGAGCAAAAAGAGGTCATGTTATATACATCTTGTTATTAGTACAGAAAAAATCTTACATTATCGGGTTACTTGCTTTACTTTCAGAAAAACTTAGGTAAATGTACCCTTCGGCCATCAAGTTTATTAACATGGCCGAAGTATATATATACACAACCGATACACTTCGACTGTATATGCAGCGTATAGATATGTAGATGTATGAATATTACATGTATATTTAGTACAAAATATTCACTGTGTAAATATTTTAAAAACTAGATGTCATGCATGAATGGTATTTGGTTGTAATTTCTCCTTATTTTCAAATTACGAGTTCCAATTTTAAGAAGGCGTTCACCTATAAATATCATTTGGGTAACTTGATAATATAATGCTTTTACAATAATCATTTGATCCCACTTGCATGTATAGATAAAGTTAAGAAGGTACGTACATAAAGACAATGTGGATAACTGATGAATTAAGTAGGATCACTTCAATGAACCTTTGTCAGAAAATAGGTAGGATAGGGAGACGACGTACTTTAATATGTTCAAATTCAATTCATTTACTTGGCCTTATCCTCTTATTTCTGCAAATTATCAATTATAAAATATTGTTATGGAATATTATGGTGGATGTCTGAATCCTAAAGAAATAATCTTCCTTCATGATGTCAATGTAGTTTGTGTTTAGAGGCGAATTCATAGTAAGGCATGGATTAAAGTTATGAGTTAAGTTGAGTCCGTAGCCGTTTAGCTAAATATGCATGTCTCCCACCCATCCCATGATCTCAAATATTTAGGGTGTGTTCGGTATGAAGGAAAATATTTTCTGAACGAAATATCTCAAAAATTTCAGAATATTTTTCTTACTACAACCCCTTCTCCTCCCAATTTTTTTTAATTTGTTTTAAAAAGGATTTTCTTGCCCCACCCACCCCTACGAGCCCCTCCCCCACCACCCCCCAAAAAAAAAAAAATTAAATTTGTTTGTATTCGTTTTCATTGTTTTGATATAGTAAAGCTAGTTCTATTGTAATATGAACTTATCGAGCCTGTATGAATATAATTCCTAAAACTTAAATCTTAATCTGAACAGTGCATGCGGAAAAAGGATATTTCCCTAATTAATATTCTTCCTTGATAAAGAAAGAACAGCTTGAAATTAATTGACTACAACTTTCTCAAGTTAAGAAATAACTTTCCTTTTGTGGGACTGTCCTTGAAAATAGACTCAAGATTTCATCAATGACGATACAAGAGAATTAGATACATAATTATTGAAATAAATTCAAATTAAGGAGCATTAATATAGTAACTAATTAGAACCTCACAGTTTGTTTTTTTAATTTTTTTAAGTATGACATACAATACAATACAATGCATGCACACATGGTTTTCCTCCGGGAAGAAGAAAGATAAAGTGTAGGAATACTAAACAAGATATTGGGGTGCTTTGTATTTATATAGGAAGGAAAATGATCTTCACAGAAAATGAAAATAAGTGATATTTTTGGGGGGAATATTTGATATGTAAATAGAAAATATTATCAAAAAATTATTTGTATATAATATTAGAGGTGGGGTTGTGAGAATGGAAGAGGTAAGGGTCGGTATGAAGTTTGTTGGAAGGTGTGAAAGAGTAATTAAGTATATGAAACGATACTAGAGAAATTTGTTACTCTATTTTTATTTAAAAACTTGTTTTTTTTTTTTTTTAAATTATATTGTTTTCGTAGAGAAAAATATTTTATAAAATTTTAGTCAATCAAACATTATAAAAAGGTTTAATTTTTTTTCTAGGAATTACTTTTCCTCCACATATATACTCCAAACACACCCGTTATAGGCAAAGGCGGAGCCAGCCTCCGAACCCTCTTCGACAGAAAAATATATTATTTATATATGATTAAAATTATTTTTTATGTGATTATAATAGATGTTAAACCCCTTTCCACTAAATTTTTATTAAATATTAGATTCCTTAATTAAAATTGTGGCTCCGCTTCTTGTTATAGGAATTCCTTTTCCATGCTTTGACCATCTTTATCATATCAGTTCTATAGTATCGGTTTTAGAAATTTGAGCGTGTCTTTATCCTCAATCCTCATCTCAAAGTTGTTATTCCACGCAATGACCGATAACATACTAAACATATGTCTTTATGTTTGGTTGGAAGTAAGAACATTTTTATCCAAATTTTTCATGTTGGATTTCTCAAAATGTTTTCTAAAAAAAATCTCTAGAAAAATAAAATTTTAAAATAAAAAAAATTCTTAATAAAAGTAAAAAAAATAAATTCCACATGTTGTCATATATTTTACACGAATTATCTCCTTCCCACCCTTTATTGCCACCATCACCTCTATAGTATTTGGATGTGTGTGTGGGGTGGCGGGGGGAGGGGGGGTGTGGAGTGAGGGTGAGGGAAGCCTTGTAGTAATATTTTCTAGTATTTGCTTTTCAAATATAAAAGAATAAGTAAAATTATCACTTACTTTTTAGAAAATCATTTTCATACCAAACTGATCACCCAAATCTAGCAGATGATTGACTGTTAGAAAGTGGAGTATTGATTAGTACAAGTGAAATATCTCTTTATTCTGTTGACCATTATTTTGAAATCTGAAAGTACCACATATCAATTTTTATCATGATTGGCAAGTAGTTGTAGAGTTATAGAAATTGGACAAAGATATATAGTGGTTACAATGACTTCCCTTGCTATATTTTTACCCTTGCATACAATTTAATGACTCTTGTTTATCTTAGACTGTTGTTTATCTTGGAACCCCCTCCCAACCATGTTTTTTCCAGACACAATTTGATTAGAACACAAAGTTTAACAAGTGAAATAAATACTTGTTTATTAAACCTAGTAAAACAGAACATTTACAAATTGGGTTAAAATCATTTACACCTCGAAGTTTGTTGTAAAAATCAAACACTCTCCTCAACTTTGAACAATAATCATTCTCCTCCTTTTTCTTATTTGATTTTTCAAAATACCTACTTTATCCTTGTATTTATATCAACATTTGAATATTTAAAAAAATAAAAAAACGTTTTTATAAACACAATTTTTATTTTTTAATCTATCTAACATACTTTCTATAAAAAGCTAAAGGTTATTTTTTAGATAAAAAATAAAAGTGAGAAATATTAATTGGGTATATAAGTTAATGACATTCTATAACGAAATAAATGAGCAAAATAATAAAAATTAATTTTATTAAAAGTAAAAATTCTAATATCTATTTCTACATGAAAATAATAGGTAATTATATTTTTATAAATATATTTCAATGCATGTAATATAAA
This sequence comes from Capsicum baccatum var. pendulum, assembly GCA_030864225.1. NCBI lineage: Eukaryota > Viridiplantae > Streptophyta > Magnoliopsida > Solanales > Solanaceae > Capsicum > Capsicum baccatum. The sequence goes on along the minus strand of CM061552.1, from coordinate 68,741,010 downwards.
TTAATTAATAGTCGAGGGTCCTTCGAAAATAACTTATTATCTACCTTCCCACGGTAGTGGTAAGGTTTGCGTACCCCTACCCTCCACATATCTCACTTAGGGGATTTCACTGGGTATGACATTGTTGTAGATCTATGTTTATTACAAATCAAATGATTATTGTTAATGAATTTTAAATTACAATTTACAAAATAATTCATATTGATAACTAAAACTCGTTTATCTATATAGATATTAAAAAATAAGAGTGAATCAAAATATGTATCCATAGACATAATTATATATACACACACATACTTAATACTTATAATATAAAAATTTTGAATGTAAAAAATACCATTAGATTTTGTAATTAATTTATAAAAGAATTTACTAATAATGTAAATGAATTTAAATAAAAATGATAAATACATCGGTTAAGAAAGATAAATATAAATAATATGACAAATATTATATAAACAGAAGATTAAAAATATTAAGGGTAAAATAGATATTACATAGTGAAAAGGGGAGAGAATGATTGTTGCTCAATATTAAAGGGGGTGTTTGATTGATTTTCACCTTAGTGAAATCCCCTAAGTGAGGTATGAAGAGGGTAGGGGTACGCAAACCTTAACACTAACTCAAAGAGGTCGAGAAGTTATTTTAGAAGGACCCTCTACTATTAATCAATTCTTATTACCTGCATTGAAATATATTTATAAAAATATAATTACCTATTATTTCCATGTATAAATAGATATTAGAATTTTTATTTTTAATAAAATTAATTTTTACTATTTCGTTATAGAATGTCTTTAATTTATATACTCAATTAATATTTCTCACTTTTATTTTTTCATCTAAAAAACTTTTAGCTTTTTATAGAAAATATGTTATATAGATTAAAAAAATAAAAATTGTGTCCATAAAAAAGTTTTTTAAAAAAAAAAAATTCAAATATTGATATAAATACAAAGGTAAAGTAGGTATTTTAAAAAATCAAATAGAAAAAAGGAGGAAGAATAATTATTGTTAAAAGTTGAGGAGGATGTTTGATTTTTACAAGAAAGTTCGGGGTGTAAACGATTTTAACCCTTAACAAATTAGCTTGACAAGGCAAATGCATATATGGCAGTATCACAAGTTATTAGCATATCTATTCTTTCAAATTTAAGCACAACAATATTGCCGCCTCCCTCGCAGAGGCAAGTGCATAGATAGTCAAGTTTATAATTTTTTGTAAGTTTAGTTAATTCAACTACTACAACTCTAAATACACACACAATTGAAGTGGCAAAAAATTGCGTTAAAAGTTTTGGCATATTGCTTGTACCAGCAACTTTTGAAAACGGATCAAAAATTTGACTTGTCAAAACTAAACTTTCATTGTAGGCATCTTATATGATAGCTCGTCTTGTCAAGGCTAAATTTCCAGCATATGCATTAGAGAAGTTTGGTTTGTCCAAATCAAATCAAATTTCAAATATTTATGCATTCTAATTACATCAAAATCAACGTTATGCTTGTCCCATTTACTAATTAATAACATTTGTCTAGATTAATATATGCAAAAAAAAGTTTGGTTACATATCGAATATCTATATCTATAATCTATAATATATATCTATATTTATATCTATAATATATTAAAAGTGTGAAGACCCTTAGAAAAGTAAATTGAATTTTTTGTCCTTCTTTAAAAGATACCGCTTTAGACAAAAACATTTTTTCCCTTTTTTCCCCCTCTAATTATTATTAATTATGTTTATAATATTGAATCTTAAATATATGAGATCAAAACTTTAAAATATATAATAAGATTTTTTCTTAAATTAAGAGTCCAAAGTATATATGATAGAAGTAACTTTTGCTTATAATTTAGGTAGGTTTAGCTTTCACCATATTGTTACCAACTAAATTAGGAGTCTTGTTTTTATTCTTACGAGTCTATATCCTATTTTTATACATTCTATGTAAAAATAGTTTTTTTATATAAAATCTTAAACTTTTGATGTAAAATAATTTTTAATTAAAATCTTAATGTACTACATAACTACCGTGTTAATAAAAAAAGACTTTGAAACCTATTATGAAATCACTACCTACTTTTGAAATTGTTCCTTTTAAGTGTATAATTCATTAGGTTTTACAACCCCCCACCCCCTTTCTCCTCTTAATTCTTTAATAGTCGATTAATTTGTTATCAATAGAAAAAGTAACGTTCTTCATCAGCCTTCCTTCGCCGGTCTAGGTTTGTCAAATTGTTTGTGAAATCAATAATTTTATTTAGATATATTTTAATTATTGTTTGAAGTTGATGATATAGCGTTTTTTAAAATTATTTTTTTTTATTATTATTATTATCGGAGAATATAGTGTGTCAGGGATGTTGAAGTGGAAGGCAACAAATTAGGATAAAGATGAATGAGGTTGTGAAGATGAAGATTTGAAGAGGACGAAAACAAATAAATTTTGCCGATTTATCTCAATATGTGATGAGGATATAATTTTGGTGATATTTTACTTTTATTTATTTATCAATTTTTTAGAAAATTATGTACCTAATATTTTGTATAGATACACTTAACATCTTCATGACCTTCATGGGGGCGGGAGGGGGGGGGGGGGGGGGGGAGACAAAATAAAAGGAGAAGGTATTTATGAATGAGAAGTAAGTTGAACTTAAGTTACATATTTGTCATTGAATCTAATAACATTTTTCTTATGAAGGTTGGAAAAAAACTTTAATTTATTAAAATAGATATGCTCGGAGGGTTAGAGAAGACGAAGGCATCAGTAAATGTCAAAACCAAAGCAAATACGATAGGGAATGTCTGTTCTATAATGATGGACATAGAAGCGATGCGTCAAGAAAGATACCACAATTGATGAATCAGAATTCTGATTGTCGATGAGCTGAATCGCACAAACTTTGGAAGAAGAAGAGAGGATCTTAAGATCAGATATCTAGGATTTCCTGATTGAGATATGTCAGGTTAGCTGTTTTAGTTGATGTAAAAGTTTGAATTTGATTAATTCATTGTTCTTTTAAGTCAAATTTTAATGATTTGGGTAGTAAGCGTCTACTTCCGATCCCCTTGATATGTCTTCGAAGATAATATAAGTACTACCAATTTGTTGCCATGTAGTAGTTATACTAGAAGTAGTGTATTATTTGAGTGACCTTCATTTGCATATTTTAATGATGCATTATCAAAGAAACAAGTTTCAAAAGTTGAAATTGTTAGGATTGAAAACTAGACAAATTGGTGTGTATATGTAGTTCTAATTTTTATTTCATAGCACAAAATTAAGTTCAATAATAGTGAACCAATCACAATTTATCATTTGCAATACAAATTAGAATTGAGGGATGAACGTGCAATGTACGTTCTCATAAGTCTCCGCATCAGATAAAATTATCTTTTTACTATTTTTCTAATATTTAAGAGTTCAAAATTAATTAAATATTTATAGTAAAACTTTTTCTTATTAGAACGGGTGAAAATCATTTTCACCCTCAACTTTGATTAAAAAATCAAACTTCCCTCTCAACATTGAACAATAATCATATTCCCCCCCCTTTATCTCATGCAATGTCCATTTTGTCCTTGTAATTTTAATCCTATATTTATGTAATATCCTTTTATATTATATGTAATGGATATTTTTTTAACATGGATATTTGTAGCATTTTATTTAAGTTTATTAACTTTATAAGCAAATTAATATTTTTTTATAAATTTATCACAAAATTCAATGTTATTTTTTAAGATTGTTATTTTAGTATTATATGTATTAAAGAGTCGTTTGGTGTGAGGTATAATTATAATAATTCAGAGATAAAGTTCATGATTATTTATCCTGCGTTTAATTAGATGTATTAGGTAGTCTCAAAATTATTTGTCGCACCATTTATATCACAATGATGAGATAAGTAATCATACATACATGTTAGTACAACTTATTTTGTGATAACTAATTTCGGAATAACTTGTTTCCAAACAACCCACCCCTAAGTGTGTATATATACATATGTATGTACATGCATGTGCGTATATTTTCGTGTTTTATCGCTCTCTTATTAAATTCGTTTCATATTACTTAACTTTTTGTTGATATAACACAATCCTTAAGAAAATTTTACTTAAAGGTATATTTTACTAAATTAACCTTATTAACGATAATTTGAAACTTTAAATTTATCTATACTGTTACTTTATATAGTTATTTAACACTAAAGGGTAGAAAAAAAACACAATACAATTCTTTTGATTTCACAAATTGAGCAGATAAATTAAAACATCTATTTTTAGTATGAAAATCAAGTGATAAGAAACGATATTATTTATTGTCTATATCAGTAAATAAGTTATGACTGTCATTAATAGAGCACTACATATTTTATAATTTATATAAATAAATATAATCTTTAAAATTTGACCTTATTTTTATTCGAGAAAAAATCTAGTACCTTCGAACTATGATCAAATTTGCTACGACACACGTCAACTTCACGGGGGTCCTATTACTCCTTAAACTAAATTTTAGCGTATTTTTGTCCATCTTTTTAGCTAACGTAATACCTTTTGTCAGTCATTTTAGATGGCGTGACACCTTTGATGTGGGCTCCATTTTATGTAATAAAGGTACCACATTAGCACAAAAAATGACAAAAATATGCTAAATTTGAGTTCAGGGGATAATAGGACCCTTGTGAAGTTGGAGTGTGTCGTAACAACTTTGACCATAGTACGGGGTGGTACTAGAGGCTTATCGCTTTCATTTATTATTTGTATTTTCTGCATTGAAATATGTTTATAAAATTAGTATTACTTATTATTTTCACTTGTAAAATAAATATTATAGTTTTGGTTATTACTAATAAAACTAATTTTCTTATCATGCTAATTTACTTCATAAAGATCATCATTAGCTTCTATACTTAATTAGTATTTCTTACTTTTTTTCCTAGAAGATAATGTTTATGTTTTTATGAAAATTTTGTTATATGATTTTTTTTAAAATGAAAATATGATGATTTTAAAGAAGTTGAAAAAAAAAAAAGAATAAAAAAATTGATGATAAAGGGTAAAGTAGAAATTTTAAAAAGTCAATTAGGATAAAGGGGGAGTATGATTATTGTTCAAAGTTGAGGGGGAGTTTGATTTTTAAGACAAAGTTGGAGAGGGAAAATAATTTTGACCCTATTAGAACTCATCAGAATTAATGACAACTAATATTTTTTTCATTAATTTAGGAATTCTAAATCAACTTGATTTTAAGAAGATTTAAAAAATATAGAAAAAATATGAAAGTGTCTGAATAAGAATAATATAAGACGTACCAAATTTTTAAAAGCTTTAAGTAAATAATTATAATCAAAGATTTTCTAAAGATTTAGCTTTAAGAAAAAGAAAAGATTTTAAATATAAAAAAAAATTATACTACAAATATAGTTCTAATGGATACGTTTCTTTTCGTCTTAACAGTAAAGAAAAGAGGTGTTGCATGACAAAAGTAACAATCCATTAACCACTTGAAACTTCTCATGGTAGAATATATATGTGTTTATATTATTATATTAAAGTATGAAGAATCTTTCAGAAGTGATTTACAATTTATTAAAAATCTTTACAATAAACAAAATCCTCTAATTTTAAAAAGTTACATGTGCAAGGCACGTGCGGTTAAACTAATAAAAAATAAATAAGAAAACTTGCTTCTTTTTAAAAAATACAGTTTCTAATAATTTTTTTTTCATTTTCCTTCGTACCAAACACACCCTAAGTGTACGTGGAAAAGGTCATCTCCCTAATTAATCTCCTTCTTGATAAAGACAGAACAGCTTGAAATGGACTATGTACATTATTTCAACTTTTTCTATTTAAGAAGTTAAATTAAACTACAAAGTAGACCCAACATTTCATTAATTGACGCTGATAACAGAGTTAGCTAGATGCATACATAACTTAAGAAAATTCAAAGGAGCGTTAGTTAGTATCTAATTAACAACAAAAATAATATATCCAGTATAATTGAGTAAGTGAAATCTGGGGAAGATAGATATGTAAAACGTCTTGTCTCTATCTTGTACTGATGGTAGAGGTTGTTTCGTATAGACTCTCGTCTCAAGTGTTAAAAAACAACTATATAAAGAAAATACATAGCGAAGAAGTCACGCTGAAAACAATTAAGAAGAGAACATATGGCAACACAAATAATACGATAATTGAAGCAAAGGAAAAAAACAAGTAATACTAAAAAGAAAAAAATAAGATAGTAATAAAAACAATGATGATCATAAGGGACTAAGACAACGCTCGATCATCTGCTAACCTTCTACCACAATCCTCGACCTTCATATCTTCTTTTATTAGGTAAGCTATAGAAGTATCTTATCCTGTCTAATCACCTCTCCCCAAGACTTATTCGACTTACTTCTACCTCTCCTTATACCCACCTACCTCTCCTTATACCCACTATAGCCAATCTCTCATGCACACTTTCTCACTGGAGCATTGGTGCATCTTCTCTTCACTTGCCCGAACCGTCTCAGTTTTGCCTCCCTCATTTTATTCATCACGAAAGTTACTCCCAGCTTATTTAATTTCGAATAATATCGAACGTAACTAAAACCCTCACAGTTTCTCTTTTTATCCTCTCTATGATCTACATCCACACGTACAGAGTTTAATTTCAACAAATATAGAACCTTGAATATGTATTCCTTTTGTCATGAATCCTTATCCCAAAGTTGCTAGCCCATGCAACTATGACGTCCAATAAGACATTAATCTCAAGTTAGTAGAAATTTCAACATATATATGTCAAATCTAGCAGATGATTGGCCCGTTATATATTGAGAGCGTGAGTACAATAATTGTGACAAGTGAAATATCTCTTCACCCATAATTAACCATATGTTAGTACCACACACCAATTTATATCGTGATTGTCCTATTAGATAGAATTTTGACCAATTGTTTGCGTCTAATTTCTTAAAGGATTTTCACTTTCCATGCAAGCAAGCCATGTATTTAGGTACAGATTATAGAGTGAGGGGAAAGCAAAGCCTTGCATTCTTGTGGTCAAAGCTCTACACTATATTTAGCTAGGCCGGTAAAATTAATTCAAGAAAATATGATTCGTCCAATCTATTTAAATTAGGACGGTTATTGATATTCAATTCAAATAGTCTAAAAGTTGGGTTGGGTTGGACTAAATATATAGTAGTTAAAATTGATCCATATTTAAGAAAATCGTGTTAAAATAATTTAAAGAATTTCTTTTTTGTTTGATATTATATATATAGTCATAATAAAGGGAAAAAAATTATTTGGTACTTAAATAAATTAACAAAAATAAACAAAGAAATTAAAACTTAAGGGATGGGTGTGTTAAGCTATGACCTATTATTTAGCAATCTGACTCAGATCATTTCAATCCAAATAAATTAATGACCCGCTTATGTATAACTTAGACCATTTTAACCATTCAAATTAATAAGTGTAACCTTCCGAACTCGGAATCAAAATGAGCCATGGAATTAAAAATGTGATCAAAATAGGTCATCTATTTAAAAAGTTACCAAAATAGGTTAAACGTAATAATTTATTACATTTTACACATTTATTTATAAAACGTAAGAAATTCTTACGTTGTGTCAGAAAAGCACGTAAAACGTAAAAATATCTTACGTGTTACACGATAATCAAGATAAAAAATTACAGTGAGTGTCAAATCAATTAAAAATCACTTTTCAGAAAAATATCCTTCCACGTAATAAATAATTACGTTGTTCTTCTTGGTGGTCCCCCATAGTTAAATGTTTTCTTTGGTGAAAGGAAAAAATAATTGGAGTGAGAAATCCTGTAGAGAGAAGTACCTAAAAATACTGTATTATATATTCTTGTTTTGTTTTAGTGGACATATTTGGTAAAAATATTATTTTAATTTATTTATTTAATTAATAAAATTTAGTTGATCTTTTTATTAAAAATATTTATTTTAATTTAATTATTTTATTTATAAATTAAAAGAATTTTATTATATTTTTTAATACTAATGCTACCATTAAATGACTAAGTGTATATATTCAATTATATATTTTAAAAACATAATAAATAAGACTAGTTTGATAGAATAAGTTTCTAATAAATATTTTTTAAAGTGAGTGTTAAGTCAACAAGGGTCAATTATTTTGGAACGGAATGAGAACCTGTTTGAATTAGCTTAGATATTTTCAAGTCAAAATAGTTTTAAAATATTTTTAGTATTTAAGTAAGATAAAATTAAATTTGTATTTAATTTTAGTTAATATATTAAAATAGTTTTAATTTATAACTTATAGGAGTATTTATAAATCATAAATTACGAGCTCATCCAAATTGATTGAGTGTATTATAATAATAATAATTATTATTATTATTATTATTATTATTATTATTATGGTCTGTTATTTGAATTTATAAGTTTGAATACATTAAAATCACACCACATACGACTAATTTAATGTGAAATTGTAATATTTTGTATTAGATTTTCTTTATCATTTTATGTTAAATGTGTGAGTAAAAGCCTTACATCGATAATTTTATTTTAAAAAATGGTGAAACTAATGATATGATGCCCATTGAGGAAAAAAAAGTGTCAATTTGATTCGAAAGCTAATAATATTATTTTATGTTGAGAACATCTTGAACTTACTTAATCCAACAATACAGTAATTTTAAATTCAAAATAGCTTATTAAATTAAATTGATTTTTGTTTATCCCACTACATTTTAACGATAATTATCATATACTACTTAATTTATTCATATGGTTAGAAACTGAAATTTATCTACATTCTGTCTTTGAAATCAAATACCCGTTATGAACTTTTGATGAACTAGTTTTTTTTGAATGAAATCAATTCAGGTTATGCGATACTTTATTGCTTGAACAATTATTGAACTACTGAAACTTGATAGACAAAATTAATTTTTATATTAAAAGACTACTTATTTTGGCCATTCCACTCAAAATGTTACTCAAAAAACAAGAACATTTTTTCTGAAAAAGGACTGTGGGGGACCACCAAGGAAGAACAACGTACTTATTTATTACGTGGAAAGATATTTTTATGAAAATTGACTTTTAATTGATTTGACGACTCACTACATTTTTTCCTCGATTATCGCATAACACATAAGAAATTCTTACGTTTTACATGTTTTTTTCACACAACGTAAGAATTTTTTATGTTTTATAAATAAATGTGTAAAAAGTACAAAATTATTATGTTTTTATAAAAGTCAACTTCGTTAGTTGACCGTTAACGAAAAGGTGAAAAACATAATAAATTATTACGTTTAGTTTATTTTGGTAATTTTTTAAATAGGTGGCCTATTTTAGTCATTTTTTTAATTTCGTGACTTATTTTGGTTCCGAGTTCTAACCTTCCATCACTCTCTAACTATTCCACTTAATAATAATATGTATGAATAACATAAATACCAATCCTTTTGAAAGTAATTACATTCTCTCCCACTTTTTTAATTATTTTACGCTCTCTCCCTATTAATATACATAACATAATCGACATATGCATAACATTCTGTGTATATGTTGGAATTTTTGTAATATGTTTAGGAAGTTGAGATTTTTTGTAATATTAGAAACAGTGTATTTGAGTAATTTTCTGTAATATTTATACGATATATTGAACAGACTAAAAAGGAAAGTAGGTCATTCTTTTTTAAACGGATGGAGTATTATTTTAAAATTGCTGCTATGCTCTTTGAAAAAAATCAGTACTTGCCCTCTTTTTCTAAAAAAATCTTTTTGTCCTTTTTTCCATTATTTTTTTCGAAGTTCCATTTTAAAAAAAAAAACTATTCTTCTAATTGGTGTAGTTTTTCTAACAATCAAATACGATTTTATAACATTGTAATTATTGCTCTTCTTTGTTATCAATCAAATACATGAATCTTTGATATCAAATACAAATACATATTTTATACAATAATTGTATAAAAGTGTATCAATATGGTATAAAAGTGTATCAATTGAGTATAGAGATTGCATGTGTCCAATTGGGCAAAATGCATAAAAAATAAAAATAAATTAGGCCGACTGACTCCAATTATCCACATTTTCAAATGTGGGCCATTTCTTTTCAAAATGGTCATCCTATGTCTTTTCCCCTTGATTTTATATGTTTGGGCTTGAGTTAAATTTGGGCTCATTGATAACCGCTATTTAACCGATTTAGGCCCAATATTTTGAAGGATCATCTAAAGTTGGAATTCTTTTTTGAGAAAATTAGCTAACTGTCCATTGAAAAAAAAAAAAATCTTCTAAAAATTACATAAAAGCACAACTTAAGTATCACTTATTACACAAAATCAGAACTGTCAAAATATATTACAAAAATCCCATTTTTTCTTATTCTCTTTCTAAAAATACATATATATAGCTTTACCAAAATTAACTCAAAATTTTTCTCATTGAAAGAAGCCCACAATCAAGGGGCGGTTACCATTTTTAGAAATTGAGTCCAGCTACTCTTTGCATTCAATTTTAACTAAAATTCCTTTTAACATTTTGAAATTACCTTTTTTGAATTTGAGTCCAATTCAACTACTCTCTGACATTCAATTTTAACTAAAACTCCTTTTAACATTCTGAAATTGTAAGAACGAAGGTTCGTATTTTTTTTTTTGTCTTAATTAAAAACTGGAGATTCCGAATGAACAAGTTATTGCATGTTGTTCTTTCAATGACTTTTTCATAATAATGGAGTAAGTTTTTGATTTTCTACTTTCACAAATTATAGAATCGATTTCTGGATAATACTTTTTTGTTTTCAAATTTGATTTTCAAATTCGACTATTTTCAAGTTATAAATTAACTATATATTGCTTAGTAAATGGATGATTCTCCTTCTTTCAGTTTAGGATTAATTCATTTAGAGCCTAATGAACCAACGAATCGGGTTGTCGGTTCGTTCAGTTGCTGATGGAAGGTCAAAAAAATAAATTGAAGAATCGTCAAGAAAAAATAAAAAAAGATGATATTGCACGTTCACGTCTACCAAAGGTTTTTCTATTTTTTTGATTTTGAATTTCATTGTTAATTTGTATTGGAATATTTATGTTATTTTCGATAATGTGAGGTTTTCAAACTTTTAATTACTTGGAGATGGTTGTTAGTTCTATTGTAGATTTGAGATTTTTCTTCAATTTGGTCTATCTTTTAGAAGTTTTCAGTGTGTATACATAACACTTGTTTGTATATGATAGGCATATACATACGCGCTGCTTTTTAATTTGAAATACAGCTATATCTATAGTTCATATACATATGTGATGTCTGTATGTTTATATATTAGTATCTATGTATGTGTTAATAATATATATTACTGATTATATGTTGTTAAACGTATACACAAGTGAATTTTGGATTATGTTTTTTTTATGTGTATTGAGGCAATGCACATTACATATGTATATGTTAGACATATACATAAGTTTTGATATGTTGTTTGATATGCAATTAAATGCCCAGTTTTGTTATATGTTGTTATGAACATACATTACTGTTTATATGATGTTGAACATATACATGAATGGGTTTGAATTATGTATTGTTATGTGTGTTTGAGGCAATGCAAATTACATATGTATATGTTAGGCATATACATAAGTTTTGATATGTTGTTTGATTTGTAATGAAATGCCCAATTTAATATACATCATATTGTTATGTATGTGTTAATAATATACAAAACATTACGCAATAAGCATGTGACGACTTGTAAGTAATCTTTTAATTTTTTTATCAAGTATTACTAACAATGCATTATATTAATTAACGTTGTTCTTTGTATGCATGTCAGGAATTGTGGAGTGTTCGTTGTTGGGTATGCAGAATACCTAAGTGAAGGAATGGATGTATCTTCGGTGGGTTGTGTAGCAAAGTACCATCATATGCGATATGTGGCACTCTTTCAGACGTACGATCTTCAGAAAGCGGAGAAAGGTTATAAATTTTTTCATCAGTTTTAATTTCTGTCGCAATTTATTTGTGAACGTATAAACAAATCTTTGTATATGTTGGGTATATACATTTGTGGTGATGTTTTTGTTTGAACTACAATGATCTATATAGTTTATATACATAACTGAATAATACGTGTTTGTACATTAGTAAGTATGTATGTGTTGCACATACACTATTCAGCACATATACATAAGTTAGGTTTGATATTGTCTTTTGTTATGTTAGTTTGATGCACTGAACATGTCATGTGTAGATGAATAACATATACATAACTTCAATATGTTGTTAAACTGCTAATGAGATGTCTAATATACATCATTTTTTGCTTTGTATATGTTTTAATTTTTTATATGGGTACTTGAGGCAATGGACATCATCTATGCATATGTTAACATATACATCACCTGTGATATATTGTTAGCTGTGTTATTGAATCAATAGTTCACACACTTCAATTTTTGTGTATATATTGTTAATATACATAAGTTTTATATATGTATTGACAACATATGCTCACATATGATGTGTTGTTTCATTTTTCAATAGGGTATGAAATACAGGATAAAAAAAATTCCTGCGCATCCGTTGCATTTCGGTAGTTATATGTCTACATGTTCTAATTTATTTCTTTGCTTGTAAGTACTATAGAATAACATGTAAGATTTTGTATGCGTGTCAGGGACTGTGGAGTCTTTGTTGCAATGAATTGAATGTGCCTTTTATTGATTTTAAAGTAGAATATCATCGAATATGTTACTCATCACTCCTTCAGAATACGGTATTCAGAAAGCAAAGAAAGGTTATGTTAGTGAAAATATGACCCTCCAAGACCAAGGACAAGAACTATACCAATTCTTGATGAAAGTGGAATAGTTAGCATTGAGTAATCATAGTGAAGAATATTGTGAATACTTTTTTTTGTATTATTGAAATTTGTTAGGAATGTTCAATGTTAAAGTACTTTAAATTTTTTGTATGACAGAATATGATTTTATTTGATGAATATGGTAAAGATTTTTTTTTCTCTATGTATTTATTAGGAATGATGAATGTTGAATTTGATGCCTCAAACAAATGCATTTTTGAATGACGAGGATGAAAAATTATCTTTATTATTATTGTGTTGTACATTACCTATTGAATTTTGCATATGATAACATATACACAAATATGTACTTTTCAAGTGTATATGAAAAACAAATAACCTGTATTATTTTTATGTGTGTATATGTTTACACATACATAGCACATTATAAAACTTAATAATATATGTTGAAAAATATACTTAAATGAGTCAAAGTTTATATCCACGGGTTATGTATGTTAGCTAATATACATAGCTGAAGTTTACATCGACACAAATATAAAATTTTCAAGTGTATAAAAAAAACGAATAAACTGAATTTTTTTAAGAGTGTATATGTTTACATATACATAGCACATCATAAAGTAATAATATATGTTGGAGAATATACATGAATGTACATGTAATCTTACCTAATGAACATAGGTGAGTCAAGTTATATATACAGGTTATGTATGTTAGCTAACATACATAACTGTGTGACATACTAATTACAAGCATTACTCTATGTGACCCGGCGTCCACATAAACAACACAAATAAAAAAAAAGTAACACTAATATGAAACTAAAACATATCAATCAAGTAATTCCTAAAAAAATAATAACAAAAATCAGTAATTACTTTTCACACGTAGAGCAAAACAAAAAATTGTAAGCAAAAAAAACTAAATCTACAAAGAAAAGATAGATGAATCTCATCTGTCTTTTCCAGTTCCGATTGCCTCAAGCCATGAGACCACTTGATCAATCAAGGGCCTCTGTCGTGGATCTTGCATTATACATCGACAAGCTATACTTAACACCTCCAAGAGTTGCTTCTCGTAACTTGTATCCCATATGGATGTGTCGAATATTTCCTCCATCCTGTTCTCAGATTTCAGTTGAAAAACCCATGACACCAAGTCCTTGCAACTTTTTCCTCTGCATACTTCCACGGGGCGTTTGCCTGTTAGAAGCTCAAGAAGAACAACGTCAAAGCTGTAAACATCACCCCTAAAAGTAGCGGTTAATGTTTGACTATATTCAGGAAGAATGTATCCCAAGGTTCCAACCAGATCTGTTGTGACATGAGTATCATAGGGACGCAATAGCTTTGATAGTCCAAAATCAGCTAGATGAGCTTCAAATCTCTCGTCCAAAAGCATGTTGCTGGTTTTAATGTCGCGATGAACTATATTTGGTTCCTTATGTAAATAGGCTAATCCACGAGCTTCTCCTTTGATGTTTTTTTCTTTAGAGCTATAATGAAATCAGTGTTTTGATTTATTTTTGGGTGTTTAATTTTCGTATGTTTTGATTTTAATGTATTTGATTAATTTAATTAGTTGAATTAACAACATCCTTAAATCAAGTGAATACGTTAGTTCCTTTTTTAATGGCAGTAAAACTTTCAAATAAATATAACAAGCTATGTATATGCATTTTTCTTATGTATGTTAAAAGGGAGAGAGAGTAAACTAATTAATAAAAGTGGGATAGGGTGTAATTAGTTCTAAAAGGTTGGGATTTATGTTATTTACACAAAAACTAACCCACTTTTTCTTTGTTTACTTAAAATGACCAACCAGCGAAAGTTATTACTCCCTCCGTCCCATTTTATCCGTTCCAAATTTTTTAACTTGATGTCCCATTTTACTTGTCCTATTTTACTTATCAAGACAAGACAAAAAAAATTTTCATTATACCCTTAGTGTAATTGATTACTCCTTATTATTAGTATTCTTGAAAAATGTTGCAAAGAGGAGTATCATTAAAAATATAAATGGTGCTTTGGTATTAGTCATCCATCAATATTAGAACTAACAACAAGACACAATTAAGAGGGGTAAAAAGGTAAAGTTATATTATCAATCATTGTTCTTTTAATAGCTGTAACATTCCAATTTAGGACGAATAAAATGAGACGGAGGGAGTACTAAAAATGACCGGTTGGCCAATTGTTACAAAAACTCGTCATGTACCTCAATGTTTGGCCATTCGGACATTTTATTTTTAATTTTAGAAAAATCTTTTTTCGACGTGCTATTTAAAAAAAAAAAGAACTTTTTTTTTTGTGTTAAGTTTTTTTGTTGCTATTTTCTTAAAATCCTTTTTCTTATTTAATTGTTTCACGTTTTAGGTGGAAAAAATGAATACTTATATTGCTTTATTTATTTTTTGTTAATACTTTTATTTATTAAGGTGGAAACGCATGATAATCAAATAAATATCTATATCGATACATTACATAATTATTTAAGTAATATCGATACAGAATTATACACTATTCATACAATGTCAATATATTAAATACCTATTTATACAATATCAATACACATCTAAATACTATTTATACAATATTAGTACACGCTTATATACCATTTATAATATCTGAATACTTTACATAGCTATTTATACAATATCGATACACCTTTATACATATTTATACTATATTGATATATTGCATATACACTACAAAACTATTTGTACATCATTCATACATATTTATACATTATTTATACAATAACGATACATTATTTATGCACTACCTATGCGATATCGACATATTACATATATAGTACATAACTATTTGTGCATCATATATACATATTTATACACCGTTTATATAATAGTGATACATGAAAAAAGTTGTACGAAAAAAGTTTTTAAGTTCTTTTCAATAAAGAAAAATGCAGCAAAAAATAATTAAAAAGGTTGTTTAAAAAAAAAAAAAGAATTACTGCTGAAAAAAGAAAAGGAGAAGGAAAAGGAAAAGGAAAAGGAAAAAAAAAGAAGTCAAATGGCTATTTTTATTGTAAACAAAAACTTGACTATTTTTATTAGGAAAAAATACATAAAGTAGCATATTTAAGTATTAAATTACAAAAAATAACAATCCTTTTATCAAATTACATTTTGTAGCATATGTATTTGTATGTATTGTATTTTTGTAGCAACAGTTTGCAAAAATACAAAATACAACTTGTTTTATTATGTAATTATGAAACTGTTGCTATGAAACTCATAATTAAGGGGATATGTATGTTATTTCTGAATTTTGCCCGTATTAATATATATAATTGAAATTTCCCTTCTTCTTTTTTTTCTTAGGGGTGGATTGCAGATCGCATGAACTACTACTACACAAAAATATGATATATTTACCCGCTTTAAGCTAATATTTGGTCTTCCAAAACGTAGCAAAAAAGGTTCGAACAAAAGATATACAGATCCGGTTAAGGCATGGGGCATACACCTTGCTTAAGCTTTTGTTGTAAAGAATTCATTTAAAACATACATCTTACATATAATTTGCAAACAATATTTTTGTTGTATGCAAGTTTAGTCAAACACATGTAACAATTTGCATACTTGGATAAAAAATTATTAGTATATACGACTTTAGTCAAATTATACAACTTACATACAATTTATATACAACTTATTAGGTGTATGAAATTGTAATACATCGAATAAAATTCCCATCAGAACTAATTCTTGTCTTCATCAAACTCCTTAAAATTGAGATATCAGCTCCAAAAACTATTCCCAATTATTTGTACAATACTTAATCTAACCAAATAGTAACAATTTTTAAAAACTAAATCTAAAATTCAAAGCTTTGAAACCTTTTAATGGCTATCAATGAAGCTTTATAATATATTTTACTATGTTTTAATTGTTCATGTTCTTTTTTGTTTATTTGTTTTTATCATTGAAAATCATGTGTTTATTTAATCTGGCTACTGATAAGTAATGCGATTTCAAAGAAAAAAAATAAGTGAACCCTCACTATAGATTTAAGTCATTAAAGTTGGGGAAAAATTCATAAATAGCAAATTAAGACCATGATTATGAGATTCATAACAGCACTTTCATAATTAAATAAACTAGCAACTTGTATTTTATATTTGAAGAAACTGTTGCTATAAAAATACATATACAAATCGTTTTACTGTCCATATTTAACTCAAATCAGTTGAGTTAAATATGGTATAATTATCCATTAATTAAATGTGGAAATTTCTTTTTCATTAATACCTCTTAATTAACATGATTTTCGTTATTTGTTACCAATCAAAATCAAAATTCAAATTCAAATTTGGATAAATTTATTTGATAATTTTGTTCTTATTAAAATGTGGTGACCTATATGTATTTCTAATATCAAATACATACGCAGTTTTTCATAATTATTTACAAAAGATGTGTATTCTAAAATACATTTGTTGCCTCTATGTATTTCAACCTCCGTTATAATATTTGCTTGTATAGTTGTCTATTTGTATTAGGCATCACAGTTAACAACATAGTTTTTTTATGAATTTGGCTAAATATATTTGCTAAAATATATATTATAACAACACAGAGTAAACTATATAGTATATGAACACATACTAAAATACATATATGCAGCAGCGTATGTATTTGATATTATATGAAAACAGAGAAAAATACATATATAGAGCAACATATGTATTTGAAATTATACGAACACAGAGTAAAATACATATATAAATCAACTTTAAATATATATATATATATATATAGTGCATAAGTATATGTGAAACCTTATATGTATTAAACATGTGTATCTACTGTAAAATGCATATGTATTTTGAAGATAAATTTGAAAACTGCATCTATATATATATTGAAATGTAAACAACATCCATATGTATATAACTGTAAACTTGAATAAAACACATTACTATATAATTATCAAAAAAATATTCAACATAAACGACTAAAATGAATAACTTTCACTCACTTCAAAATGAATAACTTTCATTAAAATTAAAACAGAAAATAAGTTCCAAAAATGACTGCACTAAATTATTATTAACATCCAGTTAATCTTGTCAAATAAACTTCAAATACTTTTGTGACACTTGTTTTCTTGCTTTCCCTAACAGGTCTCAATGGTGCCTCGTCGTCACTTTAAGCTTTTGCTTTTTATTTTCTCATACTGTAGTACCACAATAGTGAAGCATATCTTGTACGAAGTACGTTGGGATTAAACTCAACCGAAAGAATGCCTTGACCATAAGAAAGGCACTCTACATATGTAACCATATACAGTCCATAACCCCAACTGCATATTTAAACAAACAGAATACCCAAATGTATATTTCAACATTGCAATATACTGAAAATACATAACAATTATAAAAAATACATATAGGCAAATACCTCTTCGTAAATAGTTCATATATAAATATATTTTTCATACATGCAAATTAGCATATGTAATTAACATATAAATACAAATAAATACATATTATCCCAAAATATATATTTAAGCTATCAGCTTCACCAAAATACATATCAGTAAATAAATATCAGGTTCACCAAAATACATATCAGTAAATAAATATCAGTTTCATCAAAATATATATTACCCCAAAATGATATCAGCTTTACTTAAATCCCTAAATACATATCAGTACATAAAAATACATATACACTGAAAAATATCTTTTCCTCCTTATTGTCTTCCGATTCATTATCAGAAGAGTTTTCAACATCATCATTTACAACATTGCTTGAACTTGCAATTTCTTTTGTTTCCCTTTTCTTCTCATATTTTTGTAATTTTGTGGCTTTTGAAGAAGGAGTTTTTTCTTCAAAATATGAGTCACCTCCACTGGATCGTTACGAAACTTTGACCTAAGCTCCTTCGTACCCACTGATTTCTTCGACTGTATAGGAGTAGAAACAACTTTAAATACTTCGTCTTGAGTTAATCCAAAACTAAATGATGGTGCATTATCAGACAATAAATTAATAGGTGGTATACCCCTATTTGTTTGTGTTTTTTTTGTGTGTTCTGTCATTAGAGCATGAAAACCTCAAACTCGAAGTTGCTAATGGTTTAAAGTACGAAATACAAAAAAAAAATAAAATTAAATTGTGAACTTGATAACATGCAATAACTGAAATATATTAGTTACCTGAAATTATGGAACACTATCCTTATCAAATCGTGAAAAAGACGTGAGAAAGGGAACAAATTGAAAGAGAAATCTGAGAGAAAAGGTAAAGTAAAATTAATTACAGGAAAGAGAAAGAGAAGTGGCGTGAAAAGTGCAACATTATAGATGGTAACTTTTCAAAGGCCGTAAGTGGGGGACCACAATTAAAAAAATATTATTTTTGATACACAGTGTAATTTTATTAAGGTGTTGCTATTTTTCATAATTTAAATCTTTAAGTATGTTACTTCTTGTAGTTTTTCCTTAAAGCTTTCATCATGATTCGCTTGATCAGAAGCGAATCCAAAATTTCAAACTTATGGATTTCCAATAAAATAAATAAAACTGAAAAAAATTAAATGGAAAAAAAAGGAAGGAGTTCAAACTCACAATCAGCAATAGCATGGCACACATCTCCAAGTGTGCCCCTCCTACCATTAAGTCATCTCATTACTTAGTTATGTGTTCCCACCTATTAATATTTAAACCTATTGAGAATTTTTCTAATGTAATTCTTAGTCTTAGTGTAGTGGGTGGGGTTCTTGGGAACCCCCATCCTCTACCGTAGATCCGCTCATACGCTTGATCATGTACTTGTTTTCTTTACTCTGTTTTTATATATTTATTTTTAGTTTGATTGGATGCGGAATTTGAAAAAATAAAATAAAAAATTCAATTTTGTGATCTCAAACTAAAGCTTTGTATAACGTATTGAATGCAATATTAAACTTAAAAGAGTTATCAAACTAGGAAAGAGATATTTTCTTAGAAATATACTAAAATTGATTGGAAATAGGGGAAGATTGAAGCTTAATCCCTTACTTTGTATACAATTGGTAAATATAATTATGTTAGGCAATTCAGTGGATCCTCCTAATAATGACAATTAGATTTATAATTTTTTTTACATATATAGTTTTAACCAAAAAAAAGAAGTTAACAGGTTAACTGAATCCCCACGGTATGTTATCTCATTTCTGATTATTTTAACCCAATATTATGTAAGTACTACATCTAAACATAGTTAATAATGCCATATTTTATATGATGGGTTATAGCCAACTAGGGGTTGAAAATTAAAAAGTTGCAGTCAGTTAGGGACTGTAGCGCTACAATATAGTATTAGATATTAATAAGACAAGTAGTATGAATCACAAGAGTTGGTGTGGTGGTATAACACCTCATTTCTTAAACAAGAGGTTGAGGGTTCAATCCCTGTCTCTGGGTGAATGAAAAAAACGTTACCCTGGGATACCAACTAAAAAAAAAAAAGAATTAGTATCTTTTCCTTAAATCTTGTATTTATATTATGAAGCTCGTTAAATATGCTATATATTCAATTACAAACTCGAAAACTGAAACGAACTATTAATTCAAAATCCGTGAAATTTAAATTAACTTGAATTTGTCTCTACTGACAACAACAATAATATAATTAGTATAGTGTCACACCCCTTTTTGCACGCGTACTCCAAAAATAAAATATTTTTAAGTTCGAAAGAGTTTTATTATTTAAGTGACGAAAAAATAAAAATTTATTTCGAAAAAGGATTATTTGTATTTTAATTTCATAGTCGCCACTTGGCATAATCCGGTGTGCCAAGTCACCTTTGAAAATTCCTTTTCGAAACCATTTGACTCTTAAACCGGTTTGCGAACAGAAATTCTGGCTAAGAAATTCTGTTGACCGAGGGGAAGGTGTTAGGCACCCCTCGATCCCGTGGTTCGACCACGGTCGCTTGGTGAAGTGTATCGACTATTTTGACATTATGAAATGTATAAATCACACAAAAGAACACAAAATAACATAACAAGACAGTCCAAAAATATAAAAGTCCAATCCAATTATACAGTCCAAAAAATAGAAAAATACGAAAATATAAATCCTAGTCTAAAAACTAAATCTAAGCTCCAATGCCCTACCCAACGTCGCGGGCCTTCATCACAATCATTTTCCGCCAACATGATACGTCGGAACATTCTCCGGTAAATAAATACAAGTGATCTCGGGACATTCCCTGACTAAATAAATACATCTAAATTAGATACGACAAACTAGAAAGAAACATTCACATGCACATTCCAACATCCAACAAAACACTTATTCCTAAATTTTGCCTACCCGAACCTACGATTGCCTACCCATTTGACTTACCATGATACTATCACGAAATTGATAATTACATGTGAAAGTAACAATAACAACGAATCAAAAACAACAACAAATCAAAATTAATTCTAATTCACTTTAACAATTTTTTTTTTTTAACTCGCGCCTCGAATTCCATTTAAACTACATAATTAATGATGCTTCAATTTTTTAATCACATCTCATAATCCGAAACCCAACATCAAACACAACACAAATAACGAGGATTCAAACCAAACACACGACAAATAAATCATTCACACCCACAACATCAATAAGAAGTCAAAATAAATTAAAGATTCGGTTAGAAGAAATGGAGCTCGATGAAATTGATCCTTATCGATAATAAAGAAATCTGAAGACCAAAATACTCGACCGGAGAACCTCACCACGAGCAAACCAAACTTGGTATTGGAATAATAAACCGGACAGCTCCAAAACGTAGATCGAGATCTGGGGAGCTACGGTGACGGAGAGCCGGCGGCACTGGCGTCGATGGTGACTGCTGTCATCAGAGGGAGGGAAGGAGGAGGAGGAAGCGGCGACCGGAGTTGGTTTCGCCGGCTGAAGGTTCGACGCGCCGCGGTCGGAGTTGGCCGATTCTCGGCCGACGAACGGTGTTGTCACCAGTGACGAGCCGTGGCAGATCTGGTCGGATCTGACGGTGGCGCGGCTGAGGTGGCGCGGCAGATCTGGCGGTGGTTCGGAGATGGCGTCGGTCGGAGCTTCGATCGAACGCCGCGGATTTTTTTTATTTTTTTTTTAGTTTTGGGGAGAGATATGATAGAGAGTAGGAAAATATGATGGTGTTGTGGTGGTCGGAGCTCCGATCGGCGGCAAAACGGAGGTTAAAAGAGAGGGTGAGAGAGGATTTTTAAGAGAGAGAGTGATGATTTTTTTTTTTCTTGGATTCTTTTCTTTTTTGTTTCTCCCCCTTTCTAATTGTGTGTGTGCTGTGTATGTGTATTATTGTTGTTGTGAATGGAAAAAGATGATTAATGGTGTGTGTTGTTTTATAGAGATGAGAATAAGAGAGTGGGGGTGGGTAGTGGTGAGTATGATGATGATGTTTGGAGGTTGGGTAGTGGTGAGTATGATGATTATGTTGAGATTGGGTGGTTGGGTAATAGTTATATTTTATTGGGTAGGAGGTAGAAGGAAAAGGTAAAAATGAGTAGAAATTAATATTTGGAAGGATAAAATTACGTGTCTAGATATAGTTGGCTGCACAAACAAAGTCAATATAGTCCCACAACTTATACATTATATAATAAGATCAATAACAACAACAATATAACTAGTATGGTCCACAACTTATACATTATATAATAAGATCAATAACAACAATAATATAACCAGTATAGTCCTATAAAGCGGATCTGGGGAGGACGAAGTGTACACAACTAAACCATTATAAGACGGTCCTAGCGTCCCCCCCCCCCTCCCCCCAAAGCCCCTCAAAGTTTCATTATATGCAGCAAAATTCAGAAGTACAACCCCCACTGCAGTAGCATTGAAAGGTACCACAATTATAGCAAACACAAGTAGTCTGTAGCCTTCTGCGCATGCCCATTCCCATCACCAAATTGGTCAGTTTTGAAGTAGAAGAGTCATCTGAAATTGTTGCTGTTATAACTTTAAAGCAAAGTGCCAATATTATCACCAATGTCATGGCTGCCTTTTTCTCCATTCCTAATTAAGTTCACAAACTGCAAAATGTGAAATGATAGTAGTATTGATTTTAAAAAAATAAAAATGCAATAAGAATTAATGTACCTCAATGTCAATGAAATTAGTTAGACTTATATAGGAATTTATACTCGTATTTACTGCTGGCCAATTTGTTTAAGGCAATAATTGGAAATGCTTCGATGAATATTTCAACTAATTAATCATCAATTGTATATAGATTATAGTGGTTGGCCGGATGCTTATCCACTAGACATTTGTTAGCCTCCCCTTGAAGGGCCAGATGCTAGGGTGAAATAGCCCTTAATTGCTTGGATTTTTGTTTTTGTTTTTAAGGTAAGGTTGGAATTAGTTATTGATTTTACAATAATTTTTGGAAGTTGGATCCAAAAGTAGAAATGCGAACATTTTGTTGTTTTTATGGTAGGATAGATGATGAATAAAGTACAAATGTTATTATGATTTATCATTCATTTGTCTTGGTTAATTCACAATTCCATATAGCATAATTTGTCTACTGTTAGTTACACCATTTCCCCCCGCTAGTTATAGTTCGGGTGCTTCGATTAAGTTTTTGCAGTTAATGATTTTATTTATCAATTTTAAATGTGCTAAATCGCTGTCGAATTAATAAGATATTGTTTGATTTAGTTTCGCTCAACAGTTATCTATTGATTGGTTAAGTGGTTATACTATATAAAATTGAAACCAAAGATGTTTTTATGTAATCCACTAATGAATTTTAGTTCAACGGCCTAAACCCATCGGAATCTTATGTCGTTGCCTGAAGCAAATACAATTGGTAGACAATGATGATGCCAGTTGGGGTGAGAATAAATATTTTGGGGCAAAGAAATTTAGAGTGAAGTGGTATCATCGTTTGGAAGGGGGTTGTGGGGGAAGGCACACAAGAAATTTTTGAATCGATAAATCATTATTTCTAAAATTCTATTTCATTCCCAAATCGCTAATCCGATAATAGTTTTTCGATTTTAATTATTGTGTATATTTCAACTTTAAAATTGAAAATCCCCAAGTCCTAAGGCGTCTAGT
This sequence comes from Capsicum baccatum var. pendulum, assembly GCA_030864225.1. NCBI lineage: Eukaryota > Viridiplantae > Streptophyta > Magnoliopsida > Solanales > Solanaceae > Capsicum > Capsicum baccatum. The sequence continues at coordinate 68,717,050 of CM061552.1, read as the reverse complement.
AACCCGACCACTTGGCTCAAAGAAGAAAGAAGATAATGTGGCGTCCATTAAGAGAAATTATATTGGGCCATTCACTCTATGGTGAAGGGGATTCTACAGTAGATTTTCTACCAACCAAAATAGAAAGAGAGAGAAAATTTGAGTTAGGGTAATTTACACAAATATTTTTTCATATTTTTACCATAATTTTGTCAAATTACATAAAATCATAAAAATTTCATTTTGTGATATATATTTTAAGTGTCGATACATATCAAGTGTTATACACATTACACTAGTAAATATGGAGATATATATCGTGTGTGATACATATTAAACTAATAAATGTGGAGCTATATATTTGTGATACATTTGTTTCAATGCAGTATTATATGTTGAATTAGGAGATGCATATTTATGATACTTTTATTTTAGTATAGTGTATGTATCATGAATGTTTTTTTTAATAAATTATGCTTCTTCTCCATCTTCACACTTTCATTTTACAAAATCTCCATTAACACCACTACTCTCTCAACCTCCATTGTAAAGCACCCAAATACACCAACAACTCTTCCACTCTTCACCGACTTCCCTTCGTGAATTCCATCTCCGACGAAACTTGAGTTACTGGATTCTGTACCATCACTCAGGGGCAGGCTTACATTATTTTCTGGGTTGCTTTGACACCTAATAAACTCGACGCGAAATAAATATAATTATATACAAAATATACGAAAACAGGTATAAAAGATAAGCACCCACTAAAATAAGAAGTTGGTTGGGTGCATTGACATTTAGATTGATCTTAAACTTATGAGCATCCTGGGTAAATTTTAACTTTGTTCGACTTTTTAATTTTTTAAGCACCCACAATCCTTAAATCCTGAATCCGTCAGTGTTGCACCTCCTCTAAACCCACAAAATCAGCCACCATACTCATCCTCCATTGAAAAGAATAGAAAAACAACCATCAACTTCGGTCGGCACCACCTGTAATACATCCATTTTATTTTCTCCATTGAATGATCAATCAGACCTCATCTCCTCCTTGTAAACTCCTTGTTTCTCACTATCTCAAACCCATTTCGTCACATGCCCATTTTGGTTTTCTTCCCATGTCTACATCAATTCACATTTTTGAGGGGAAGAAAAAAGATGAAGAAATTGAAGTATTTGAGATTTAAGATAGTGAGAAATGTCAAAGATATTAGGAAATTGTGAAACACAGCGACAAAGGTGGAGCAGTTTGGGACTGTGGGAGGCGATTGATAATGTATATTTCTGCAGGAGGCGACTGAAATTTTATATAGTAAGGACCCTCAAGTTTGGAAATTTGTGTAATTTATCCCATACTTGGAGATGTAATGGTATAAGTTAAAACGCATCTATTTCTCCTTTTAGAGGAGGAGCACCACCTTTTTCTTCTAACATGATTTGGGAGTGCTAAAGCAAAAGATCAAACCTGTTTGGCTTATAGCTAAACGAAAGCAGATTTTAAGCACCAAAGTACAATCAACTGAAATATTAATAAGTACATCTCTGGGATTTTGGTGCTTTTTACAATGCATAAGGTAACAAAGATTAACAAAAACTTGACATAAGATCAAATGAAGCCGAAAAGTTCAAAAGTTTCCATTAATAAGCTGCTGCTGCTACAGCAGTAGTTGGGAAATGATGCAAAAAACTTCACCCAACTGCAGTTTTCATTCTTAAGTTTATATGTGACTAATATTGCTACTACTTTGTAAACCTAATGGGAGCATATCAGGCGGACCACAAAAAACGCCTTTTATACCTTTGCTCCCACTCCTTCCAGTTTTACCATGTATAGCGATATAATTTTATATAAACTGTACATTGGATATAATTTACTTATCCATCACAGCTCCACTTCATAAGCAATCTACACAGCGGAAAGCTCCCCCCACCTGGCCAGCCGTATCAGAAAAGATAACACTTCGGATGGATCGTGCAGAGAGTAAGATGCCAATGTGTCCCTTGGATTACTAGACACTATAATAGGATACCCTTGTCCTCTACCCTTGAGTACCTGCACAAATCACTCCTATCAATTTAGAACTAACTAGCACTACATTATTTATTAGTAATGTCATATGACGAAACATTTAAACTAGTGCAAACAACAATTGTTAAGACAATAAGAAACTCGTACCTTAAAAGCATCTTCATCAGTTTTGTCATCTCCGATGTAAATTGGGAGAACATCACATGAATCCGCGAACCCTAAAGTTTCAAGCAAGTAAAGCAGAGCGTCGCCTTTGTTCCACTTGATGGATGGACGTATTTCAATAACTTTCTTACCCCTTGTAAGATGAAAATCGGGGTACTTGGCAACTAGTGTTTGAACTTTCTTTTCCAGCAGCCCTAAATCCTGAAAAATAATTACGATTTGGAATACTTTATTCAACATCCTGCACATGAATTGACAATTATTTCTCAAATAGAAGTCCTACATATATAATTAATTTGACTTGTACCTCTTGTAAGACATGCCGGTAATGTACAGAGATGCAGAACCTGTTGTCCTCAACCAGAGCTCCATTTATCTCTGAAGTTGTTTCCTCCAACTCATTCAACATCTGCGCCACATTCATGAACATTTTCTTGAATACATCATAACAAGATGGACATAAAAATTTGTAAATATTACATAATAGCCGTCATGGACAAATTGAAATATTAGTCAACCTTTTCAATTGAAGGCAGAAAGTCCTGAGCGGGCTGGAAGACAGTGAGTTCGTTCCCCTGCAATTAATAATCGGAGACATAGATAAGTATATAGCTACAGGGAATTAGTGGTTTGGGCATAAATCTGTTAAAAGGAAATGGAAGAAACCTTTTTATCAAGGGCCTTGCTTTGGTACTTTCCATCATAAGAATTAGCTTGGATGGCAGGTCCCATTATGTCCATCCCATGGCTCCCCGCATAGAATATATCATCCAACTTTACAAAACCATAAACCTAAGCACAAACAACAAATTAGATATTAAGATACATTTTATCAAAGTAATTTGGCTTGAGAGTTGAGACTAAAGGATGATTAATAAATCTGTTTAATTACCTTCTGTCGACTTCTTCCACTTATTATAGCTGTCGGGTAGAGCTTTGCTACATCTCCAACAGCTGAGCGCATCTGCATGTAATGCATGCTATTAGAATGCCATCGAAGACACAAATTGAGAGATCAAAGGAGGGCAACAACATGGATATAAGTTACCAAATCAGACATGAAGGCGCGTTCAGGATCATTTACAATTGGCGATAGAGTCCCATCATAGTCTAAAAACACGACAACACATTTTCCCTTTGCTGCGTCCATCATCTCCTGGAAGGAGCTAAGTGCTGAAGGGTGCCCTTTCTGAAAAAAAAGAAAGAAGAAGAAAGCTTACAAATGATACTCTATGCACAATAACCATACCAAAGACTACTGCAAGATATCTGTTAAGTGTCTTTACTAAAGATGCACGTGAAGGTCCGCAAACATCCTGCTTTCTTAGGCCACACTAAAAATTGGGAAAAGGAGCAAGTATAATAAAATTGACAATGAAAATGTTGACTAATAATGAAAAGTGGGCTACTCACCAACCAAGAAAGGTATTTGACATCAGCAGAAATGTCCATTTGATCAGGCTTAGAATCTTCCTTGGGCTCAGCCTTGTTAGGCTTAGTTGCTTTTGAAATGGACTCAATTCTTTGAGTCTTAGCCAGCCCATTCTGGAATCCCATTGCCTGGTACAGCCACCTTGTCAAATTTTCCCTCATTTTTGCTGTAAAAAATTCCAAAAGTAAGTACAAGTACACATGTAATCAAATGCTTTTAGGATAGAGCTGACAGGAATATAATCAATGGGCTTTCGAGGGCCCAAGTGTAACTGTTGGCATAAACCAGAAAAGGAAAACAATTGTCAGCCTTAATATTTAAAAAAAAAAAAAACAGAGAAAGCATTTTCTAAAAAATTAAAAACGATGGTATTTTATAAGATGATAAACGGTTTAGTGGAACCAATAATTTTAGCTCAAATTCTATAAATGCGTTAAAAGATTCATCACATACATATAATTATTAAATCAAGAAACCAATTCCTAACACTTGAAGTCGTTGTCCTATAATCAATAACTCAAAAAGTTCAAATTTTAGATCCCCTCATTTGGCAAAATAAATTAATGGTTGATTCTGTTAGTCAAAATGGAAGACTTTTCAACGAAGGAATATTAAGATCAAGAAGCCCTTAAAATAATCAGTGCAAATTGGAGTTGAAATCCCATAAAATCAGGAACAAGGAAGTTTATCAATATTTAATATTTTAAAACAAATATTTAACTTGGAATATGTTAGGTGAGATAAATAAATGTTTAATTAAAAAAATTGAAGTAAAATACCAAGAAGTAGAGATAGTATAAAATAGAAATAAAGTCCTTTTCAAAGCTTGTCACTAGTGACAAATAATTTGGAACATAAGATATTAGTTAGGCGAAAAATTAATAATACATGTGTAAGTAAATGATTAGAAGAGATTCCAAGAGTTAAAATATGTCTTTTGTTTAAAGAAAAGTCACTATAACAACTTAATTGATTTGAAAAGAAGTGACATAAAAACAAGAAAAGACAAAAGGAACTAAAAAGAAAAGGAATTAATCAAACATTAAAGTCCTATTTGGTGACTCAACGTTACATGGCAACTTTTTAAAAGCTCATTATAGTTGAGGTCTTAATCAAACTGATTCAGCAAATACTGACAAAAGTTAATGTAGTTCAATTTCTCAAAATATAAAGAAATAAAACTATCATCATGCGTTAATACCGTTGGCTTTGTTCTAACAACCAACTTCTATGCTTATTATGGTTGCCACCTGTTTTGGAGACTTAAAAAAAAAAAGACAGCAAGCATCTAGGGAGTGAATGTAGAGTTGAGGTAATGAGACAGCTAGTGAGCTAGGGAAAAAAATTATTAATTGAAGAATTGCAATATTGATTGAGACGCAAACCTTCCAAAGAGACTAGGGAGTGAATGAGATAGAGAGAGTGATATAAATATTTTTCTAAAGAAAGCGTTTTTATAAAAAAGTAAAATTAGATATTGAAATGAAAGATTAAGGACGAAATGATAATTGTCCTAAGGTAGATTTTGGTGCATCAAAATTAAAAGGAAGCATAAGAATTTATAAAATATATAGGAAAACTATTGAATTAACAAATGTTCACACAGAAAAAGATAATAATTAGAGATAGCCCTACAAATTATAGAATAATGTCACTAGGACGAGTTGTTGTTTCAGCGAAAGAAAGCAACATTTTCTGAAAACAAATTGTGGCGTTGATTGTGCATATACAATTATTCTATCACCATTGATTGCTATTTTAGTCAAGAGTTATTCCTCGAAAGAAAATCTAGCGTTTAAATTTGTCAATTTTCAATCTGCACTAATAAATACTTAATGACTGCAACACATAACATAAACAATTGAAGAATGAGTCACCGCCTAATAAGTACTCTAGTTGTAGTTTAGTTTATGACTCCCCATCTGTATTAATTTCTTGTTACTCTCCCTCGGAAAGAATTGAGGATTTATCGAAAAATAGTCTCCCTATTCTTTTCAAAGGTAGTCTCCTTCAAGAAGGATGAGATATTTTTTATAATTTGAATTGATTTAACTTTTAACTTCTAATTTTATAGGCATATAATGTATGTTCCATTCCCATTTCTACCTCATTCTAGGATCCAACAGAATGTACTATCCGCCACTAGTTTTGCTTCTCTTTCCTACTTTTGGAGGCACCAACATTTCACCTTCATAACACATTCCTACCCACAGAATTGCTCGTGGTTGTGCAAGGATACCCACATGAAACCAGACACAAAACCAGTTGGTCCTTGACACGTAAAAAAAAATGAGACGTGTAGAAGGCAAATGGAATCTACACTTTTTAAATTAGTAAAAAAAAGTTGAGTAAAAAAAGAAAGTGGTGATTTGACTTTAGATAACATATGTGTGAACACAAAGTAAGACTTAAATAGTCCTCAGGACCATTTCCCAACTTTAAAAAAAAGTTAAAAAAGACAAAGATTTACGTGTCACCAACAGGGAGAAAAAGAACATAAACCATTGGGAAGATCGGGAATTTGAGGATTATAAAAATTCGACACATTTGGAACATCCTTTTGGACAAGGATTAAGAAAGCGACTTAAAACTATAGGATAATTATTTTTTTATGGATGCTACACAAAAGGACACAACGTGAAGAAGTCTAGTGAAACTACCTAGAAGTAGAATATAATCTAGAGTAATAATAACTAAAGTAACATATTCAACTAGTACATTGGACGAAGTCAGAAAATGCTACTAACAGTTTAAGTACTTTATTAACATAGTAATTGTAGGGAAAATAAAGAAACTAGATGTTCCGATGTAGGATCACTAATTGATTTTCAAATAATTAACGACTTTCTTGCCGAGGAATAAGATAGATAGAGAATAGAAAATCTAACACGAAAATACTATTAAAACTAGCTTTTAACATGACACATTTTAAAAGGATATGGGTAGTAAGAATAGTTTGATTGATAGAATAGAATAGATAAAGATATCTGATGAATTGGGATATCCGAGAATATTATCTTTATCGCACCAATTACTTTACAAGATTACCCATTACCCAAAGTATAAGATACTCACTTATGCATAATTTCCCCACCAATATGAGTAATATTCTTCCAACTGTTGTAACTGCTTTTACGGTTAGAGTTTGAACTCTGAAGGTTGATTCATGTAAAGTGACATTGAATGAAAAGGATATTTAGAGGGTCGGTTAATGGGCCCGAATTCTTAATCTCCCTACCTGACGCCGACTATAAAAAAAGGGCCTGGCCGGGCTTTTAACGGACAGTTGCAGTGCAGTCATTTCTTGTAGTATATACGTGTCTTACTAACGAATCTTGTGAGATCAATCAACAAGCTTTTTCATGCATTTATATATATTGACCAATAGTCTCCCATAATTGTTAGAGTAGATCTGTAAGTACTTTATCCACTTCAAATTTAATATATAGAACTTTACTGAATATATTATTATTATTATTATAGTCTGATGAAATAAGCAGTGGAGCTCGCATTTTAAAATAAAAATTATTGGTAGGGGCGCTAACTAACTAATAAATGAAACCTATGCAAAGGATTTATGACTAAATTGATTATGTAAATTTTGAATATACGAGCACCTTATCAAAATCTATGCTTAGAAAAGAAAAGAGTTGAATGAAATTGAATTGAACATTATGAGATTTTAGATTTAATTTCTAACATCGATGAATACTAGGAAAATTTTTTCATCTGATCTAATCGTGATGGAAAGAATTACTTGATATATATTGCTGATAAGAGGTAACATATCTCATAGGTGTACAAGCTGACTCGAACACCGTAATTATAAAAAAAATTAAAAAAATAATATTAATATATTAAAACTTTTGCTATATACATAATTCAAGAAAGGATCAAACTGTAAGATCTATCGTATGCAACCCTTCTAAAAGCTATCTCACCGCTTAAATCCATAAGCTCCTGCTCACCTTTTTCAAACTTTGTTTTAAAGAAAAACAAGAAGGATCTAAAACTATGATTAGTAGTCAAGTGGGCCTCTGGGTCAAAAAATGGACCCCAGGCCCAGTCAAGTTGTGGACCATAGCAAAGTACACGTGTGCCACAGAGAGACCACACGTAACCGCTGGAGAAGTAACCGAAAAAGCCTCGGGGTACCCATCTAAACTCTATACCCTAGCGCGTGACAAACAACGCCAACATCAAGTGGTTCAACTAAGCGACTGTAATACACGCGCCTTGGTAAATGAAGACTCAATTTGCTTCGCCGGCGAAAAAACAAAAAACGAACACCAAACCGCTTTTTCGTTTCGTTCGTGATCTCATTATTCACTTTTTGTCACTAAAATACCCCTAAATCACTAGAAAACTCACACGGGAGGAGATCGCGGAAAATCAAACCCTCACAAATAAAATAAAAAGTTAAAAAATTAATTAATCGAGTCATTAAAATAAAATAAAAACTTCATTAATTTTTATAATATAAATCTTTACTTTATCGGTGAGAGTTTAATTTCCGTAATCTCTTTCCCTACTGCTACCACTTGGCCTATGCACAATTAACGCAAAAAGAAAAAAGAAAACCAAACAAACAAGAAAAACACCCAAACCAAGTAAAAACAAAACAAAACAAAGAAAAAACGGCCGCAGCGTCCGTTTTCGCACCTGAGAATGCGACCGCCATTCACACGGCAAGAAGTTTTCGCCGGTCACGAAAAGTCATCGTAAACGACGATCATCCATCACACAATTTTTTTTAACAAAGATCATATATATATATATATAGCATCAAAATTAACAAAACATATATACAAAGATTTTTTTAAAAAATAACTACATTGAATTAATCTGAATGAAAAAATCAAAGGAACTGAGATCAGCGATAATTTAATGACCAGAATGAGAGATAGATGTAAGTTGCAACGAATATCTGTAAACACAAATTTAAATTAACAACAGCTTGAACAAGGAAAAAATGAGAGACGAAAACAAAAACGAAAAAGAGAACTTACATGTTAAATTAAACTGAGCAACTGCTTGAGAATTCTGAGAAAGAGTTAATGTTAAGCTAGAAATTGTAATAAGAGAAGGAAGGAGAAAAGGGAAGGAGAATTAACAAAGTTAAGGGGAGTTTATATAGGTGGCGGAAGGGGTTTAGTGGGGGGGTGGGTGGGTGTGATTTTCCTATAATAATGACACCATGTATTATTATTTACATTTACTACCCCTATCAATGTCAATATTAGTAGTATTAATTTATTATATAGATTGTACCGTTTCGAAAAATTAACGGATGTGCACTTTAAATAATCTTCCTATCAACTTTTTTTATCTTATTGAAAAAAAAAATATTATCTTACTTTTATTTTTTATTATTTTTCCTTTTATATAAATTTTTAATTTCATTAAATAAGTTGACCGAATTTTAAGTTTAAGATCATTAATGTTAAAAAATCTTATTTACTTTCTAAAACTCTAGCTCCTCCGTTTTAAATTAAATAATTTTTTTTGACTAAAAAAAAAATTAAGAAAATAATAATGAATTTTGACTTTGTTGTTTTGCGTTAAAAATATATCAAATGTAATGTTTTTTAATCGTATGATTTTATATATGTCATATGAAAAAAGTTGAAATTGAAAAAATTAGTTAAAAAGAAAGTAAACTAAAATGAAAAATAAATCAAATAAATTAAAATGGAGAAATTATATCAAATCAAAACGAATCAAGCAAATTGTAATGGAGTAGTACTATACAAAAAGAAATAATAGAAAGATTAGACTTAAGAAATCAGATTAAGTAGTAAATAGTAGTAAGTGAGAAATTAATAAGTAGTTGTCTAGTAGATGAAGACAGGAAAATAGAAGAGGTACATTTATAGTATTTTACTAGTATAACATTTATTTATTAACATCTGACGTTGACTATAAATAAAAAGGGAGGAAAGTGGAAAAAGGTTCTGGCGGTTTATTTTAACTGGTACAACTGCACACTGCCCTTTTGTCTATGTCTCTCTTACACATGCTTCATGTTTCAATCTTTGCCTTTTATTCTTTTTAAATTTTAATTGAACAAAAAAGCTATGCAACTTGTACTCTTAGGGGTCGTTTGGGGATTGTATTCTAAAATATAATACATGTATTAGTTAATGTGTACTATTAGTATCTTATTTGGTATATTTTTTTGTCTATGTATAACTAATGCAAGCATTAGTTAAACACTCTATTGTGTATTGAAATGTGTATTAGTAATACATTCTATTTCCTATGTATTAGTAATACAAAGACTTCAAACACATGCATTAACTTACTAAATAACCTTAATGCCCCTCGATTTTCCCTCAAAATATTTCACCATTTTTTTTCCCATCATTTTATATTGCAATAGTGAATCTTTTCAAAACATTTCACAATTTCTTTTCCGCCATTTTAATTTACAACAATGAATAGTTGATTTAAAACATATTTTTGTTTTGCTTCGAGAGTCTTAAAAAGATTAAAAAAATTGAGACTATTTCTTAATTTTACATCTTGTATTTTATTTTTGTTTTGACTATGTTAATCCATCGTCGTAACATTTCTATGCAAAGACGAAGGTCTTGCAATTAATCCTAAGCCTTTATATAATAGTTCAACAATAAGTATTAAGTATGTTTGAAATGGCAAAAGAATCTTGTTGCAAAAAAGTGTACAAAATTATAGAAGGATATTTTTGTAAATAAAAAAATTCTTTTATTGAAATTATGTAAGATGTATTATTTCTTATACATCAAACCAAACAATGTATAAGAAAATAATACATGCATAACTAATACAAACATAAATAATATAAGTATTATTAATGCAAGCATTACTAATACACTATATTTTGCATTGTTCTTATACACTTTATCAAATGACTCCTTAGGGGGCATTTGATGTGTGCAATAATGTAAAATTTTAAAATTAAATATGATAAAATTTATATTATATTTAATTGATGATATAAATTCATGTAATCAATCAAATATAGTATAAGTTTTATTTCAATCTTCAAAAATTACAATTTCAAAATAATTTAGTTTGCATACCAAATAACCTCTAAATTCTCTAACTAATTTGACTGATGTATAGAAAGAAAAAGAAAAAAGAGTTTTCTTTTCTCCTTTGTTGAATAAAAAGATTCACATTTTGTAAGGCATCAAGGTGTTTAAGTTTCATACCAAAGTCAAATCATCCGACAATCACTTTTATCTATGAGTGCTTAACAATACATTATAATCGATTTTACTGTATTTTTTTTATAAATATATAAAAATTTTACATGTTTGCATCCGGTATGAACAATGTGGGTCCGCCCCTGACAAGCCTTATATTTTGTGAATCTTGAATTGACGTGGAAAATTATGTAATGAATTGATAGTGTAAAACAAATTATTTTCACAAGCACTTACACATCATGAGAAATATATGATCAATTAATTAATAATACTTAACTGTTTTCCTAAAAATATATATATATATATATATATATATATTCAATCTTTATTTCAGTATATTGCTATATTTTTCATCATATTGTAAATATCTTTTCATATCATACACATTCACACAGGTCAAGATTGTATAAACTTTGTTAACTTCTTACTATAATATCATTCAATTCTATTGATAAGAGTAGATTCGTGGTGTAGATAGGCACATTAGTATCTAAAATTTTCCTATTTTAATAAAACAATGATCTTAGAATATATCAATTGTTTAATGTAATTAACATGTGCATCTAAACTCGATGTGGACCAGACGCGCATCTCACACGACAATATACTTTCCTCTTTTTTTTTTTTCCCTTATACGCCATCTAGTATTTGTATTAGATCTTAACTAATTCAAATTCATGTAAAATTTACAAAAATGAAAATGTTCTTTCATATTTAAAACTTTAATAAAGAGTGGAGAGATTTTTTTTAATCTCACTGCAACTCTTGGTGGTGACAATATAATATGTATTACTTACTATTTCTAAAACCATAAATATGTAACTCGTCTGACTTAACACAAATTTGGATGAGTTAGGTATATAAGGTATGCCTATTAATTCAAGGGTTAACATTTGTTTCCTGGATCAATCTATTCAAATGTTAGGTCAGTTTGGATTATATAACCTGAATCAACCATAAGACAATTTTATCAAAGAAAAACAAGAAATGGTTCAGAATATAAGGGTATATAGTAAATTTTAGTCTCTAGAAAATATAACACTTGAATTAATGAAAAATTTTATCCAATTTTTCAGCAAAAAGGCATTCAATAGCTTTTCCTTAAAGATCGTTTAAGAGCTTATCAGTTGACTCGTCTATCTCACCTCGAGTATTAGTAATTAAGTTGAGACTTCATCAGCATGTTTGTATCCATCTTTGGCATTCGTTGTGTCTTGTTCTTTCATTTCAATGACTTGTGCAATAATTTTTTCATTAGTGTGAGTTTCAAGCTAAGTATTGAAAGTGATGCGTCAAATTTCATATGAGTGGTAGCATTCATTGCTCGATTGATGTCATGAGATTGGATTTGGACTACAAGTATACGCTACCAACATTAAAGTTTTACAATTAACATTGAGTTGTTATCTGTAAATAGAATTGAAAAACGGTATTTCTGTTAATTGCTTCTACAATGAAGAACGGTAGAAGCAGTCTTCACATCATGCCATGCTTCTACAAGAGTGTTAATTGCTTGTAGTATGTTAGAATTTGTAGCAATTAGTTAATGGGTGGCTTTCATTGCGCTCATATTCATCAATTTTAACATAACATATTACTTACCAAATATTAGTATCACACAATATTTGATTCTAACTCTTGTAAAGTGTGTACTGTCATATTGAATGTTGTTGTTGTTATAGATAAAATGTTGCTATATATAGAAATGTAAAAATATAATATGAAAAATTAGGTCATTATAGTGAAATATCGTTATAAGGAGGCACCGTTATATAGATGTTTGACTGTGGTATATGCTCTCAAAGAAAGAAATCAAAAGGTGAGAAATGTATTGACTTGGTAATAGTAGCCTGCATTAACTCATTTTAATCCAGATAAATTTTATAGAAAGAAATAATGGGTGGTTTGTGGTATCAACCTATTTTAATTTGTTAAATTTTGACACCCTACTTAATATAGATTGGTTAAAATGATGGGGCCAAAAAGCAAATTAATTCCGAGTAATTTCTCATTAAATTCACGATATATTCTACATATAACAAAATATCAGATCCAACGTAATTAAACATAATTTGTATGAATAATTATAACATCCCCCTCCTCCCCCGCCCCTCCATTCTTCTTTTTGCTCTTTGCAAAGATATAACGTATAATATATGAGTTTAAGTTCTGTGAATCGTTAGTGCACAAAATACTCTACACTATTAGTTAACTTGACCTGCTATTACAGGTTACCCAATTATTTACATAAAAATTTAAAAAGAAAAAATTAAGTAACCTACAATAACAAGTCAAGTTTACGTAGAATATTTAGTACACTAACAATGCACAAAACTTAAATTTATAATATATTAATTAACAACGACATAATTTACAACTGCAGTACATCTATGAGGATAGAGTGTACAGAGACCTATCATATAGAGATGAAGATTGTTTTTTAAAGACTCTCGACTTAACATACAATTAATATGTCAATCGATACATAGATTTTGCGAGGAAAAAGTAAATCAGATTATGCAATCTCTCATTGATTTGATCAATCTTGATTCATTGCTCATGCATGAATCTTTCAAGAGACAAAACACCAAGTCATATAAAGCATTTATTCCATGCCTATCTTCTATAATTCCTCATTTTTCTTATCGATATTCTTATATGGTTTTTATTCTATGATAATACTTTGAATAATATATAATATAGTAATTATTACTGTATTAATTTTATTGCTACTTCACTCCTCCTTCGGTAGCTCAATTAATAATGTAGACCTGTCGAAGAGGTTTCTGACACTATATATAGGTTTTGAAATTACATGCAACTTTAAGTTTCCTTCGACAATAAGTTTGAATGAAGTAATGTTGACAAATCAAAGTAAGTATGTAAAATCATTAATGTAACGTTGCTTTTGTCAAATTCAACAATTTAACCCACCTTACGTTTTAAATAATCCTTTACTTTTCAATTTCCCTTTGAAGATAGTTGTACATCTAGGCTCTATGACATGGGTTTCTTAAAATTTATTAATTTTGGTTCAAACTTTATGAATATGCGTGAAGAAATTATTAATATGTGTAAAAATTAAATTAGTAACTTAATTACTAACACTTGAAATCGCTAATCTAAAATTTAGATCGTATCTATAATGATTAAAGTTTGAATGATGTCTATATCAAGATGGTCATCTCTACGTAATATTTGTGTTAGCCATATTATTAGAAAGACTTTAATTATCTCCCGTATCGCGATGACATTCATAAAAAAAAAACACGGTGAAGTCATTTGAAAGATATACATATAACTACTCATAATAAGTAAGATAAATAAATTGAAAATTAAACTGGTTATCTGCTATGATAAGTTAAAATATACTATTAGTATCATTTTTTTTTACACTATTTGTGCATGTATACTAAATTGACTAAACAAATCATAACAGCATCGAATTAATCGTTTGGGTATTTTATTATGCTAAATTTTAGTTCAAAGGGAATGAATATTCCACACTATCACTTTCGGACGACTTTTGATGATTCCTTAGCTTGTAGCCTTGAACCAACTGCATGGAAATTTCCCAAGTCATTGTTTTATGAATAATATATGTTTCATAATCGTAAAGTCTAGTCAAATTTAACATTAGAAAGTTATAACAAGTCTTGTAGCTAAATTACACACTAATCATATATGTGTATTATTTTTTCCTCTCAATATATATATACTTTATATATATATATATATATATATATATATATATATATATATGCACGCATTCAGTATAATTTTTTTTTTTTTTTAAAATATGATAACGTGTCTGTCATCCATCGGTTACCACTAGTTGTTTGAGATTCTTTTTTGTATTGCAAAAAGGTGGATCTAAAACCTATAGTCCTATACTTTTGGATTCACAAATTTTGGGTGCATTTTTCGTGAGATAAAAGAGAAAGTTACATACAGTTATAGTATAAATTATTTGAGTTACATAGTAAAATCTTTTGAGTAAATGGAACACTTGAGAAGAAGTGAGTATTTTTTTTGCCAAATGCCAAGAATTGGAAAACGCATTCCCTCTGTCTCATGGACCTCTTTGACGCAAACCATAGAGATGGAGCCGTTGATAATTATGAATTATAATATTTTTATATAATATATATATATATATATAAAAAATTAATTTGAATTTAATATTTCGGATCAAACAGAACAAATCGAAGCGAAGGAGAGCTAATTTGACTATGGTAGAATGAGTGTGAACACTCTTGGAAACAGCAGATTTGCCTGCAATTATGCAGAAGATGTCAGATGAACCAATAGAGTTACAGTTCTAGAAAGTCTTTTTGTCCTCCTGTTTGACTAAATGAAAACATGACTGTTACTCCCTCTGTATGCATAGATACTGGTGACTTTTCATTTTTTACTTTGTGTATATACAGTCAAAGTACTCCTCCGTGTAGATTTAGTTGGTATCTGTTTCAGTTTAGTTGCTTCTTTTATGAGAATTTATTATTTTTTTAATATTATTTTTATTATTTAATTACTACATAAAGTATATATACTCAAGTTTATACTTTTAAAACATTATTAATAAGAAAAATTTGATAAAATGAGCTCCTAATAAATACTACGACTTTTTAAGAAGAGTGTTAAGTCAATAAAATTAACTATTTTGAAACGGAGGAAGTATTTAAATATGAATCCTTTGTCATCATAACGTTACTTATGTGGTTGTTTGTTTGTTTAGTTTCAATAGATTAATTTCGAGATCTTTACTTAAGAAATTAAGAATAAAATGAATTTCAACTATTCTATTATTTCACTACGCCCCTCAATAATAAATTTTAGTTTTACATATACTTCATTTTATAAGGGGATCTCTTAAAAATGTAGTTTAAAAAATGAGTGGGTCGATATGTTGTAATACAATAAAAGAACTATTATAAAAGTGATTACGATAAGATCTTTCTGTTTTTAGGCAGAGGTCTTTATATTCCCAATGCTTGAATTTGTGATATTTAATTAAAAGTAGGTGAGTTTTAATTATTCAATCATTCCACTATTCACGTCAATAATAAACTTTAATGTTAACTTACACATACTTCATTTAGCTAGGAATCTCTAATTGAGCCGATAGGTTGTATTACAACGGAAGAGCTATTATAGAAGATATTACGACAAATCTTTTTATTCTTAAGTAGAGATTTTATTTTAGCTAGATTTAACTCTTAGAAATAGAAAATTTCAGTATAATTCGTCTTACCTTTTTAGTGAGGCTACCAACATAAAAATAGATTTAATTGACTTTGCAAACTTCACAGCTACCAAATTGTAAAACGATTTTCTTTAGTACTATAAAGAGGCTGACGACAAGTTATGGAAACTTGTAACGTGCACGGTTAGGAAAGATCAGTTCATTTTCCCTTAAGAAAAAGTGAAGAAAGAAGCATGTCAGTTCGTCAGAAATTTACTAAATTTAAGGCTTCAAAGTTCATGGCATCCATAATTGAGGCCAGGTTGCTTTCTTTTTCACCTTTGTAGTAATAAGTGTCTATAGACATCCAAATTTATTTTGTGGAGTCTAAGGGCATGAAAATTCAAAAAATAATTTCGGAATTAAATTTCGAAAAGTGAAAACAACTTTTTGTTATTTTTTATTTTTTTTAATTTCAATTCCAAATTTTATTATTATCACATATAATCTCAATCTTTAAATTTTTACGCAAACTCCTCTTATTAACTACAATCAACCACCAAGAAAAAAATTATTATTTATTTTCTATGGTACAACATCATTTTTAATTATTACATATATTCTAGTCTTTTTTTCTTCTTTTACCAAAAATTTACTAACGTGAAGTAAAAAATAATAAATGAGAATCTATGGCGGAAATATATCAACTTTATTTTGAATGAACTATATTAGAGAAATATAAGTCCTAATACATTATGTTATTTAAAAGTGAGAAATTTAATATTTTTTTCTTGTCATTCTAATTTTTTGTATATGTCATATAATAGCAATTATATTTTTAATAAATTATTAAAAAGTGGTCAATAGTCGCATATCAAAACATAATGTAACGATCCATATTTACGATACAATAATATTTAAGAAAAAACAATATCATCAATAAAGAAAAAGTAAAAAATTAGCACTAATCTATTCAAAAATAATTCATCCGTAATTTTTTTTTAAAAAGACCAAATTCAATAAAATAATTAATGCAAGTGAAAATAATTAAGAATTTTCATCAACAAATTTAAGAATATATAAAATATATTTATATCTATCAATCATATTTGTCAAAATATATTTTTTCTCTATTCAATCGATTATGGTTAGATAAACTTATTTATCTCGTACTTGTGATATTTTTATTCAAATTTTAGAAGAATAATAATCATAATAATTAGTTTGTTATTAATTATTTTATCAATTGAAGACATATAAATTATTTTCTCAACATTTGGTTGTATGTTAGTAGGTAAATTAGTAGTTGGGTAATTTTGATAATTTTTAAAAGTTGAGGGCATAAAATCACATTTAAAAAAGATTTTTCAAAAGTCTAAAAAAAAAAATCAAAAAGACATGGCCAAACACAACTCCAACTCCGGAAAAAAGTTATTTTCATGGTCAAACGATTACTAAAGAATTCAATTTCTATTAGAGTTCCTGGAGGCTACTTTACCCCAAACCCTAAATTACACATATATATAAAGGGGCAAATATTCCCTTAAAGAGTCATATTCAATTTCTTAGAATTCATGAATATTTATAAAGAGATCAAACCTCTCTCTTCTTAATAATCAAATACTTATCAAATCCATATATTCTTACATTCGAGAAATACGCTACCGACAGTCCTCGAATTACAGAGAAAATCAAGATAAATAATCAAGGAAGGAACAGATTTGTACCAACAGCTCTAACAAGAAGCAAGAGAAAGGTTGTGGATCAAACGCCGTAATTTCTCTACAAAGTTCAAGTATTCAAATACAATTCATCAAGATTCAAGATCAAGATCGCAAGATTCAAAAACAAGCCCAAAAACCCTTCAATTCAAGCATAAGCCAAGATCAAATCCGTCAAATCCACAAATAAACCATAAATTCAAGATCAAGCTTGAAGTCCTTGAATTTATATTTGAAAAAGCGAATCAGAGGATTCATAGAGATTGTAACACACATATATTGAAATCAATAAAATGATTGTTGCAATATTTTTCTTGTCCCGATTATTTACTTTTTCGATTACGAAATTTTATAGTTCAACAAACTGGCACCCCCGGTGGGACCAAATCTATCATTTATCTCTTCTCTCATAAATCAAATATGCAAATTTGTAGTCGTATTCAAGACCGTAAAGATGAAAGCTCTATGGTTACTTCAAGACTCGTTTTTTAGTTTCATCAAGTCTACACTCCGATAAGCCTTTATCACGCCTCAAATCTTATTGGGGTGGACAGGCACCCGTAGCTGTAAAGGACCGAGAGAACCAATTCATAACCTTGTACTTCCCATGCATGTAAATATGACAACCAAAGGTTCTAACAAACATGATATTATGTATCGATAAAAATAGTTACACATGCAAGCACAAACTGATATATACAACACTTGGCCATTGGGGCCACCACGTCTAGAGACAAGACACTACCATAACTTTACATTAGTCTACAAAGCCTCTAAAAGATACATAGACTTTGTTAGGGTCGGTACAAACCCACACCCTACTTGACCTATTGCACAATACCAAAATATATGGAACAGATTCGAAAAGCCCCAAAACAATCTGGAGCTCACCAATAGCAGCTGGATATCCTGGGCTCCTACTGAGGAGGTGTGTTTGCTGAAACACCTGTGCCTGTAGTATGAAATATAGGTCCCCCATAAGGGGAGTCAGTACAAAAATATGTACTGAGTATGCAAGGCGGAAGAGTAACAATACATGATACAAAGGCTCAATAGAAATCAGATATAAGTGTATAAGTAGTACTAGTAGACCACGTTTATATATACTTGTGGGACTACGTACATTATATTTCTTTATTCATATTTACCTTTCTTACTTCGTAATCTTTGTAAGCCATATATAATCCAAATAACCAGTTGATCAGTGGTAAATAGATAAACTAGGATCGGCCCATGCTAGGCTTACGCCCCTGAGCTGCCACCTACATATAAAGATTGGGATCGGCCCATGCTAGGCTTATGCCCCTGAGCTACCACCTACATATAAAGGTATCGAGATCGGTCCATTCTAGGCTTATGCCCCTGAGCTGCCACTCATTTACAGAGTTGCGTTACTTAGTTTATTTATCCTTTGAGATTGTTACTTTGGTGGTCACAACATTATGGTACCTTGAAATAATAATCTGCCACTAAGAGACATGTAAATGGGCACTTAATACAACAACAATGAGGTAGGGAGCTATTAGCACACAAATGAAGTATTTAGGAGCTGAAAATAACACATGGGTCTTATTTGAGTAAACAAAGAACTTTTGAAATTTTCAAATAAAGATAGGTGTGTAGGTTTAATAATAAGCATGTATTGAGGTGTTTTGATATGTTAGAGAATGGGAACAAGTCCATTGGCTTTATGGGATATAATACGCTGCTATTATGTGTCACTTGTTACAGGATAACCTTGGAAACTAACTAGATGGAACAAATATTCGATTTCATGTCAAAGAGTACAAAATGGAGTATGTTTTACATACCTGGTTGTACAACTCCAATACCAGCCCAACTCGACTTCTCGCCCTTTTAGATTACTTATCTACAATGAAATATATGGCAAACTAATATTAGCAACCAACAATCACATTTTGGCTATTTAACTTCACCAAACTAGTGCCCGGGAAGTAAGCCCTTAATTTATCAATAAAGGGTGTCACTTTAACCCTCTTATACTCCAATTACATCCACATACCATACATATTCATATAATATCCTCCGACGCAACTTTGGCTTCATTACACCTTCCAACCAACACATAAAACGAAAAGAGCAATTGACGTACACAATCATTAATTCGGTGGTGTATCACGACACCCACCTTGTATAATTCAATACGAACTAATCACACCTTTCCCATATAGCAACCGGGTAGCCCCCAACGTAAACACACAAAACAGTCCGCAAACCACACCCCAATCGTCTTTTAATAACAACCAAATATGTGCAATCCTCTACCAACACATGTATATGAAAAAGGGACAAAAGTGGAAGCAACCATACCTTGATTTCCTAGGTAGTTTAGTCTCTTAATGTGTATCTCTTCAATATATTAATCCCTTCACACATACACCAAAAGAGAAAAGAGAAATCCCTTAATAACTAAGAACTATGGACTGCCCAAACTTATAGAGAGGGCTGTCCGAAAATTAATCTTGAAGAACACATAGTTTCCTTAGTACAAACTCATGAATTGTTCACTTACATTTAGCTTGGAAGGAAGGTCAATACCAAGAACCCTTGTGGAATTATAGGGTTGCTTCATAGCCAAGAGAGAACAAGAGAGAAAAACCTAGAAAGCTGGAATATTTTTGTCTAATTTAAAAATGAGCAAAATCTGCTGATTTTAATCCATATAAAGGAGCTGCTCTTTGGCCGACTTTATTGACCCTTTTGGGCCTATATTTTATCAAGTAAATGATGTATCTACTTGCCCAATATATTGGGCTTTTGTGGATCTAAAGTTATTGGGCCTTAGCTACCCATTTTTCCTCCTTTTCTTTTCTTTAACTTGGGCCTTGGCAAATTTGAGTATTGGGCCCTTTTCTCCATTTTCTTTCTCTTTTACTTAATTTTGGGCTCAAATGAGTATATTAATATAAGCCCAAATCTGCTCCATAGCCATGGATCCATTAATTTGGTCCAAATAGCTCAAGTAAGTGACTCTCCTACTTGCTTAATTAAGTCAAGCATACACCTCAATATTTTATTCCATTTTTAGCTCTTAATCCCTTTAATCTAACCTTCAACTTATACACACTTGGTCACTTTAAACTTCAGATTTAAAGACTAACTTACGATCCCGAGTTTAAATAGTTTTATCGATGTTAACTTGATCGCATCACATTAAACTGTACGAGCAACATCTATAATTCTATCTACGCCTTTAATACTTGCATAACAAATCTCATCTGTTACCTATACCACAAGGCTATACCAAGTTCTATATAATTAGAACAAGTACAAGCAAAATACGGGATGTTACATCCTTCCCCCCTTAGAGACATTCGTCCTTGAATGTTAGCATAACTGTCCAACCAACACAAGTTCAAGCCTAAGTTTAATATCCCCATGATCACATAGTACCTATATATTAAACTTACTTATTATTGCTGCAATTCAACATCTTGGACTTTTTGTTCGTATTTGAACAAATGGGGGTACTTGAATTTCATCGCTTCTTCAGCTTCCTATGTTATCTCTTCTACTTATTGGTTTCTCCAAAGAACTTTTACCGAAGCTATTTATTTCTTTCTTAACTTCTTAACTTGTTGGTCTAGGATAGCAATAGGTATTTCTTCATAGTTGAGATCTTCCATAACTTGTACATCTTCAGTAGAAGTTATATGAAATAGATCTCCCATGTACTTTCAAAGCATTGAGACGTGAAATACTGGATGGACTGTTGAGAGCTCTTGGGGTAGCTCTAATTCATAAGCAACTTGGCCAAACCTCCGAGTAACCTTGTATGGGACTATATAACGTGGACTTAGTTTTCCTTTCTTACCAAATATCATAACCCCCTTCATTGGTAACACCTTCAAGAATACCCAATCACCTATAGAAAAATCTAGCCCCCTTCTTCTAATATCTGCATATAACTTGTGTCGACTTTGGGCTCTTTTTAGCCGTTGTTGGATCACTTTAACCTTTTGCATAGCTTGATGAACAAGATCTGGCCCGAACAAGGTAGTTTCACCCGCTTCAAACCATTCAATTTGTGATCTACACTTTCTTCCATACAAAGATTCATATGGTGCCATTTTGATACTTGAATGATAGCTATTGTTGTAGGCGAACTCGATGAGAGATAAATAATCATCCCAACTACCTTTAAAGTCCAATACACAAGCTCGCAACATATTTTAAGTGTTTGAATGGTACGTTCTGCTTGTCCATCCGTTTGAGGGTGAAATGTTGTACTTAGATTCACTTGTGTTCCCAAATTTCTCTGGAAAGACTTCCAAAAATTTATAGTAAATTGAGCTCCTCGATATGATATAATAGAGATTGAAACTCCGTGCAGTCGAACTATCTCTTTAATATATAATTTGGCATATTCTTCAATTGTATAAGTGGTCCTAACCAGTAGAAAGTGTGCTGATTTGGTAAGCCCATCAACGATCACCCATATGGAATCAAACCTTCGAGATATACGAGGAAAACCAGTGATGAAATCCATGTTGATCATGTCCCACTTCCAGATTGGATTATCTATACATTGCATATAACCCCCGGGCTTTTGGTGCTCTACTTTAACTCTTTGACAATTTGGACATTCGGCTACAAACTCTACAATGTTCTTCTTCATGTCACCCCACCAATATATTCCTTTCAAATCATGATATATTTTAGTTGATCCTGGATGGATGGAATACCTTGAATGATGTGCCTCTATCATAATCCTCTTTTTTAGCTCATCTATATTCGACACACACAATCTGTTTTGGCACCGAAGTACACCCTCTTGCGTAAGCTTAAATGCCTTTGTCATGCCACGTTGAACATTCTCCTTAAGCTGCAATAGAATGGGATCTTTATATTGCTTCTCTTTTACTTCAGCTACTAGTGAAGATTCTACCGCATTATGCACAATAAGCCCCTCATCGGGAGTTTTAAGAAGGCGAACCCCCAAATTGGCTAGTTGTTATAGATCCTTAGTCATCCCTTGTCTTTCTATAGATAGCGCCATAGCCTTACGACTTAATGCATTTGCTACTATATTTGCTTTCCCCAGGTGATGCAAGATATCAACATCATAATCTTTTAACAGCTCAAGCCATCTTTGTTGCCTCAAATTTAGGTCCTTCTGATTAAAGATGTATTGAAAACTCTTGTGGTCAGTATATATGTCAACATGAATCCCATTCAAGTAGTGACGCCATATTTTTAAGGCAAATATAACCGTTGCTAGCTCTAGATCATGCGTTGGATAGTTTTTCTTATGTGGCCGTAATTGTCTTGAGGAATATGCTATAACTTTACCATTCTGCATCAATACACACCCTAAGTAAATTTTTGAAGCGTCATAATACACTGCATACCCTTCTGTGCCTTCAGGAAGTACCAATACGGGTGTAGAAGTCAATTTATTCTTCAGATCCTTGAAAATTCTTTCACATGCGTTATTCCATTAGAAGTTGGACGCTTTGTGTGTTAGCTTTGTTAGAGGTGAAGAAATTGAAGAAAATCCTTCAACAAACCTTCTATAATAACCTGCCAACCTAAGGAAACTATGAACCTCCATAGGCGTTATAGGTCTTGGCCAGTTCTTCACGGCTTCTATTTTTTGAGTATCAATCCTTATTCCTTCATCAGATATAATATGACCTAAGAATGCCACAGATTTTAACCAAAACTCACATTTGGAGAATTTTTCATATAGCTTATGATCACGAAGAAGCTGCAACACCTGTCATAAGTGATTGGCATGGTCCTCATTTGATCTCGAATAAACCAGAATATCATCTATAGAAACTATCACAAACACATCCAAGAATGGCTTGAACACCCTATTAATCAAATTCATAAAAGTTACAGGTGCATTAGTTAGCCCAAAGGACACGACTAGGAAGTCGTAATGACCGTATCGTGTTTGAAAAGTTGTCTTGGGTATGTCTTTCTCTTTAACCCTCATTTGGTGGTAACCATACCTTAAATCAATCTTTGAAATCACTTAGCGCCTTGCAACTGATCAAATAAGTCATCAATTCTCGGAAGGGGATATTTGTTCTAAATAGTCACCTTGTTCAATTGCCTATAGTCAATACCCATTCTTAATGAGCCATCCTTCTTACGCACAAATAACACTGGTGCGCCCCAAAGGGACACACTAGGACTTATGAATCTTTTTTCTAGCAAGTCTTTCAATTGCTTTTTCAAATCCCGTAATTCTATCGGGGCCATTCTATATGGAGGAATTGAAATTGGTTGAGTACCTGAAATCACATCAATACCAAACTCTACTTCTTGTTTTGGAGGCAAACCCGAAAGATCTTCAGGAAATACATCTGGAAATTCATTTACCATTGGAATAGTTTGAAGAGTTGGTGTCTCCGCATCTGTATACTTCACTCTAGCTAGATGACATATGTAACCCTTGGAAATCGTCTTTTTCACCTTAAAATAAGAAATAAATTTACCTCTTGGCACACCAATATTACCTCTCTATTCAAGGACTGCCTCTCTTGGAAAATAGAAATACACCCTCTTAGTTTGGGAATCTGCTGTGGCATAACAAGAAACCAACCAATCCATACCCATTATAGCATCAAAATCTACCATTTCTAACTCAACTAGGTCAGCCATTGTAGCGCGACCGCAAATAGTTATTATACAATTTCGATACACTCTCTTAGCTATAACAGATTCACCAATCGGCATAAATAATTCAAGTGGCTTATCTAGCAATTCTGGTGTTCTTTTGAACTTTTCAGCAACCAATGGAGTGACATATGATAATGTAGAACCCGGATCAACTAATGCATATACATCATGTGAAAAGATGGACAATGTACCTGTAACCACATCTGGAGAAGTCTCTGAATTTTGTCGATCCACTAAAGTATATGTACGATTCTGAACTCCACTAGAGCTATCTGGTCCTTTAGAACCTCTACCATGACCCATAGGTTGTACACCTCTACCTCAATAAGGCACCGATGATAATGATGTAACAACTGATCCAGTAGGTCGTACTATACCACCTATGCCCCTTTGAGGGCATTCTCTCATCATATGTCCTGACGTACCACACCAAAAGAAAGCATTTGTCCCAAACCGATATGCATCTAAATGAAGCTTTCCACATTATTTACATGGCTGTCGAGGAGGCCTTAATTAGCTCACACTCCCTTTCTCTTGATACCCCGTTGTTCGTAAACTCTAAATCTCACTTCTTTGCCCAAACTGGTTGCCTTTAGACCCTTGAAACTGTGGTGGAGCACAAGCTTCCGAATAAGAAGATAATGGCCTAGGTTGTCTATTAGAAAATCGAGGCCTAAACACTCTTTGGGATGCCATGAACTACCTTGTAGATCTGTTCCTCTTGGAATATTCTCTTTCCAATTCTTGAGACTGAGGATAGAGGAGTAGAAGAAGTTTGGGATACGAACTTAGCTTGAGACTGACTTTGATTAGCTCGTCTAGGTGTTGATTTGCTGGTCCCTTCCCCGGAAGCCACGTCTATTCGCTTACCTGTATTCTTACTCCTTCTTGTAACCAGTATCTTTACTATAGTAAGAGGAAAAAATAGGTTCAATGGTTAAATATGATTTCACCTACAATATGGGCTCTATTGCAAGATCTAAGATATGAAGAAAAGAAGACAACCCCTAAATGTCCCATAGCCTCCTATTTATAGATGTGGCGCACAACACACCCATAAATAAGACTCTATATAGACACGTCTTTATAGATACCCTAGGACGACCAGCTATAATACCACTTTTGTCACGCCTTAAATTCTTTTGGGGTGGACAGGCACCCGTAGCCGTAAAGGACCGAGAGAACCAATTCATAACCTTGTAATTCCCATGCTTGTAACTATAACAACCAAAGGTTCTGACAAACATGATATTATGTATCGATGAGAATAGTTACACATTCAAGCACAAACTGATATATACAACACTTGGCCGTTGGGGCCACCATGTCTAGAGACAAGACACTACCATAACTTTACATTAGTCTACAAAACCTCTAAAAGATACATAGACTTAGTTAGGGTCAGGACAAACCCACGCCCTACTCTTGACCTACTGCACAATACCAAAATATATGGAACAGACTTGGAAAGCCCCAAAGCAATCTAGAGCTCACCAATAGCAGCTGGATATCCTGGGCTCCTACTGAGGAGGCGCGTTTACTGAAGCACCTGTACCTGTAGCATGAAATATAGGTCCCACATAAGTGGAGTCAGTACGAAAATATGTACTGAGTATGCAAGGCTGAAGAGTACGAATACATGATACAAAGGCTCAATAGAAATCAGATACAAGTGTATAAGTAGTACTAGTAGACCACCTTTATATATACTTGTGGGACTACGTACATTACATTTCTTTATTCATTTTTACCTTTCTTACTTCGTAATCTTTGTAAGCCATATATAATCCAAATAACCATTTGATCAGTGGTAAATAGATAAACTAGGATCGGACCATGCTAGGTTTATGCCCCTGAGCTGCCACCTACATATAAAGATTGGGATCGGCCCATGCTAGGCTTATGCCCCTAAGCGGCCACCCATATATAAAGGTATTGAGATCGGCCCATGCTAGACTTACGCCCCTGAGCTGCCACTCATTTACAGAGTTGCGTTACTTAGTTTATTTATCCTTTGAGATTGTTACTTTGGTGGCCACAACATTATGGTACCTTGAAATAATAATCTACCACTAAGAGACATGTAAATGGACATTTAATGTAACTATAATAAGGTAGTGAGCTGTTGGCACACAAATGAAGTATTTAGAAGCTGAAAATAACACATGGGTCTTATTTGAGTAAACAGAGAACTTCTGAAATTTTCAAATAAAAATAGGTGTGCAGGTTTAATAATAAGCATGTATTGAGGTGTTTTGACATCTTAGAGAGTGGGAACAAGGTCATTGGCTTCATGAGATATAATACTCTGCAATTATGTGTCACTTGTTACAGGATAACCTTGGAAACTTACTAGATGGAACAAATGTTCGATTTCATGCCAAAGAGTACAAAATGGAGTATGCCTTACATACCTGGTTGTACTACTCCAATACCAACCCAACTCGACTTCCCGCCCTTTTATATTGCTTATCTACAATGAAATATATGGTAAACTAATATTAGTAACCCAACGTCACATTTTGGCTATTTAACTTCACCAAACTAGTGGCCGGGAAGTAAGCCCTTAATTTACCAATAAAGGGTATCACTTTAACCCTCTTATACTCC
The DNA here is from genome assembly GCA_030864225.1 of Capsicum baccatum var. pendulum. NCBI lineage: Eukaryota > Viridiplantae > Streptophyta > Magnoliopsida > Solanales > Solanaceae > Capsicum > Capsicum baccatum. The sequence goes on along the minus strand of CM061552.1, from coordinate 68,690,082 downwards.
AATTACATCTACATATCATACATATTCATATAATATCCTCCGACGCAACTTTGACTTCATTACATCTTCCAACCAACACATAAAACGAAAAGAGCAATTGACGTACAAAATCATTAATTCGGTGGTGTATCACGACACCCATCTTCTATAATTCAATACGAACTAATCACACCTTTCCCATATAGCAACCGGGTAGCCCCCAACGCAAACACACAAAACAGTCCGCAAACAACACCCCAATCGTCCTTTAATAACAACCAAATATGTGCAATCCTCTACCAACACATGTATATGAAAAAGGGACAAAAGTGGAAGCAATCATACCTTGATTTCCTAGGTAGTTTAGTCTCTTAATGTGTATCTCTTCAATATCTTAATCCCTTCACACATACACCAAAAGAGAAAAGAGAAATCCCTTAATAATTAAGAACTATGGACTGCTCAAACTTATAGAGAGGGCTGTCCAAAAATTAATCTTGAAGAACACATAGTTTCCTTAGTACAAACTCATGAATTGTTCACTTACCTTTAGCTTGGAAGGAAGGTCAATACCAAGAACCCTTGTGGAATTATAGGGTTGCTTCATAGCCAAGAGAGAACAAGAGAGAAAAACCTAGAAAGCTGGAATATTTTTGTCTAAGTTAAAAATGAGCAAAATTTGCTGATTTCTATTCATATAAAGGAGCTTCTCTTTGGCCGATTTTATTGACTTTTTTTGGCTTATATTTTATCTAGTAAATTATGTATCTACTTGCCCAATATATTGGGCTTTTGTGGATCTAAAGTTATTGGGCCTTAGCTACCCATTTTTCCTCCTTTTCTTTTCTTTAACTTGGGCCTTGGCAGATTCGAGTGTTGGGCCCTTTTCTCCATTTTCTTTCTCTTTTACTTAATTTTGGGCTCAAATGAGTATATTAATATAAGCCCAAATTGGTCCATAGCCATGGATCCATTAATTTGATCCAAATAGCTCAAGTAGGTGACTCTCCTACTAGCTTAATTAAGTCAAGCATACACCTCAATATTTTATTCCATTTTTAGCTCCTAATCCCTTTAGTCTAACCTTCAACTTATACACACTTGGTCACTTTAAACTTCACATTCAAATACTAATTTACGATCCCGAGTTTATATAGTTGTATTGACGTTAACTTGGTCGCATCACATTAAACTGTACGGGCAACATCTATAATTCTATCTACGCCTTTAATACTTGCATAACAAATCTCATCCGTTACCTATACCACAAGGCTATACCAAGTTCTATATAATTAGAACAAGTACAAGCAAAATATGGGATGTTACAGCCTTAAAGTAGAAGACATTTGTAGACATCAAAATTTTGTGAACTCTACAGAATCCAATTTCTGTTAGAGTTCTTGGAGGCTACTCTACCCTAAACCCTAAATTACGCCTATATAAAGGGGGAAAATATCCCTTAAAGAGGAATCTTCAATATCCTACAGATTCTTGGGATATTAATTAAAGATCAACTATCTCCAATATCCTACAAATTCTTGGGATATTCATAATGAGATCAACAATCTTCAATATCTCACCCACAAATTCACGAAATATTCATAAAGAGATCAACAATCTTCAATATCCCACAAAATTAATGGGATATTCATTAAGAGATCAAAACTATTTCTTCTTAATAATAAAATATATTAAGAAGATCCACAAACTCTTCTTTCATGAGAAATACGTCACTAACAACCCTCGAGTTATGGAAAAAATTTATATCCAAATCTTTCTATATTTGAGAAATACGCTACTAACGATCCTTAAATTATGGAGAAAATCAAGAGAGAGGAATCAAGGGAGGAACAGAATTGTATCCATATCGTTTATCAATAAAATTTTTATTTTCTCATATTTTATTTGTGATTACAATTTATTTCTGTCACTATAAAATTTTATGCAAACATAGTAATTTGGATTAAATTCAAGAAAGTCTAATGAAAACAACCTTTTTATTTCACCTTTGAGATAGTGATACGGACTGCATGCGTATATTTTACTCTCCTTAATTTTCATTTTGTAAAAATATACTAGGTATATTCTTGTTATTATTCAAATAAAATTCACCCGTTGCAAGTTATATCTATAATCTTAAAAAGTTTATAATCCATGAGTTATATCTTATAATGCATAACTTAGTTTCCGCAGAAGTTATGACAATAGAGGTTTATGTTCAATTTCAAAGCTAACAAAGTTATGCATTAAGAGAACTAATTCCTATAGAATCACTACAACAAAATGTATTTATAGCTACAAAGTTTAAACTATGAATTTAGAAATGTAGCTATTAACTAGTAATAGTTATAAAATTTTGTATTCCGTAGCTACTTACAAATTCTTAAAAAATTTTAGCCACAAAAATTAAACTAACAAAGCTAATTCTTCATTTTTGCTACAATTACTAGCAATCGTAACAATAATTAACTAAATAGCTGCAACTTTATTGTTACACTAAAATTTTATAGTTAATAATAATTTTTTTGCCATACGATATAAGTTACTGTAGCAATAGTGAACTTTTAGCCACAGTAAATTATATAAAATAAAATATTATAGCTAAATAATTTTTTTGCTTCAAGTTATAAATAATTGTGGCAGTAATTAAATGAATTTAGCCATAAATTTTTTGCTAAAATATAATTTTGTAGCTAACTATTAATTTTTGCTACAAGTGTAAACTCATTGCAATGATCATAACCTTTTAGCCATAATAAATTATTTAAAATAAAAATTAGTGCAATAGTTAATGATATGTTCATAAAGTTTTTGCACAGTAAAATTACGTAGCTAATTATTAATTATTGCAATATGTTAGAACTTATAATATCAACAGTGACCGTTTAAACATGAAAAATATTATTTAAATTAAAATATTATAGCTAATAAATATTTTGACTTTGAGTACCAAAAAACTGTGGCAATATTTGGCTTAATAATAGTTATATTTCCTCCATCCCTAAAGAATGATCTTTTTAGTTTTGGTGCAGCTCTTAAAAATCAATCATTCCTAAAAAAATTGAAAGACTTTTACTCTTGATAAATACCTTGAAAAGGATGTAACTCTTTAATAACTTTTTAGTTATGTAAAATTCTCTTTAATTAAAGAATGATAAAATTGGAAGAATATCATTAATGACTTCTTGATTATCTAAAATATCACTTATTTAGAAATAAAATAAAAAATATTAAAACACCACTTATTTGATATGGGGGAGTAATTTTTTATCACGACGAAATGATTTGACCACAAGTTTGATATTATTATAAATTCTTTTAGCTAGTAATTAATTTTCATCACGAGTTAAAATCTGTTATAGTAATATTAATTTAGTGTAATAAAAGTTTTTTTTGGCAATTAAAAATCACTTTATTAATTACCAAGTGAAATATTTACAAATCTAAGGGATGATACAGACCATCAGTCCCTTCTCAAATATACTCCATACCCCGCTAACCAGTTTTTATCAACATTATGTCTCATAGACTTTTAATACATCCAAAAAGCTTAGAATTTGCTCTAACTCTAATGCTTATCATCAATACTACATGTTTATTTGCAAATTTTAAATATAATTTCAATAAATAGAAACTTCTAATTAATTTTGATTAGCTAATTAAGTTGAACTTAAATATAATTTCACCAAATATTACTAAAGTTTAATTGTGATCAGTGCTTTCAGGATTGATATTTGACTCAAACTTGATCACCAAAATAATATATTTATCACTCTAATATGATTTAAGGTATTAATCATCTGATTTGAGTCAATTTACAGCAAGTAAATCTAAATATAACTTATTTGATTATGTTTATTACAATTAACTAATCAGACCAGATTTTTTAAAAAAACTTCAATAAGTACCATTCAAACTTTATCCCGGTAAAATATTTTCATAGTTATTGTTTGATTTGCACATGATGTTTGAGACAATACTTATAGAAATTTAGTATCGTTAAAGATGTTAATCATTCGACTTGATTCAATTTTATATATATATAACAATAAAGTATTAAGTATACATAACAATATATATATATATATATATATATATATATATATATATATATATATATTCAAGAATCAATTAAATTTCAAATGATAAAATTAAAATACAAAAAAAGTAATCACCTACTTATAACCTCAAACTTCAACTAATTTCTTAAACACATCAAGTTAATATTTTATCTTATTGCAACATATTATTTGTGAATGTTAATTGTACTTTTTCTAAAAAACAATGTATATATATATATATATATATATTCAAGAATCAATTAAATTTCAAATGATAAAATTAAAATACAAAAAAAAGGTAATCACCTACTTATAACCTTAAACTTCAACTAACTTCTTAAACACATCAAGTTAATATTTTATCTTATTGCAACATATTATTTGCGAATGTTTGTTGTACTTTTTCTAAGAAAAAATGTAAAATCAAACTTTGTTAAAAAAAATTGTAAAGAAAGTTATGTATACTTGATACTTTATTGTTTTAAAATAAGTTCATATTTTTTTTTTTATATGTAAGAACTTTTTTTACAAAGTATTCATAAAACTTCAATAATTGCAGATATATTATATATTTTTACATTTGAATTCATGAGATACACAAATATTATTAAGGAACCATAATTGTAAAAGTTATGTGTCTCTTCTGAATGTATTAAATTTATACTTATTTACTTTATTTTATTTTTAAAAAAATTAATTCGCATTATAATATCTATACATTATTTAGCCCCCCCCCCCCCCCTCTGTATTGTAATTTTATCATACATAATATATAAATGAATTTTTTATTTATTATTTTAATTTTTGTTAAATCATATCGTATTTGATAAAATATGCAATATAAGCGAGTCTAGAGTACAAATAGATGAGTTGATTGTTTAGTCAATGTAATTAATACACACACCAATAAATAAAGGGATATTACATTTTAGTTCTTTTCTGGAATTTTCTAGTATTGACATTTTTATTTCATTTTTAAATATTCTATTTTAAACATAACTTTTCGATTTATATAATTCATCTGTTTTTTGTATTTTGAATTCAAACAAAAAAACTACATTGCCAAATCCTTATCTCTATTTAAATTCAAATTGAGCTAATTTACATGTTGTGGAATCACAGTTTCATAGAGTGAGACACTTCAATTTGAATTTGAATTCACGTTGTTGATACAAAAATAAATTGAATTGATGCCTTTTTAAAAAAATTCTATCATAAAATAATTTTCAGACTTAAAATTTTTTGGTGATGTCACTTTCCATCACACTATTATTTTTCTTCTCTTATTATATATAGATGGATTAGATAAATTTTTTCAATATTGACAATATTTATTTATTTTTTTCTTCTCTTTTAAACTTAACATTTTAATTCGTATTACTCATTCTGAAAATTCATATAATTTTATATTTTCAATTCAAACTATAAAATAGATTTCTAAAATTCATATTCTTATTTAAATTTAAATTGAAATAAATTATTCTACAATAATAGAGTACTTTACTATGGCCTTTAATTCACGTTATTACTGTAAAAAAGAAATTGAATTGACATTTTCTTTTTGAAATTTTCATCTTAAAATCATTTTCAGACTTGAATATTATGGTAATTGACATTCGTCTTTACAAATTTATTTTTTACTTCTACATTTTTCTATATAAATGTAGCAGATATATTTTTTGCTATTGACAATTTTATTGTATTTTAAAATTTTTAATTTTAAAATTGACACTTTAATTCATATAAAATAATAACAATAATAAAGTACCCAGTATCTCGAAGTGAAGTTTGAGAAGACTAGATGCATACCTTACTCCTACTTCAAATGTAACGACCTAAAAATTTGATGAAATATGTGAAATTTGTGATTTTATGTGATTTGACTGTTCACCCCTCCCCTTAGTTGCATTATGATATTTTTGGGGTGTGGAAGTAATTTGCATAATTTTTGATGTATTTTGGTATCATTTATGCAATATTGTGGTTTTTGATGGCTTTGAGAGCCTTATTTTGGACTTATGTGGATATCTTTTGATCTGTGCGATGGATGGCCGAACGGAATATGCTAGGAGCTCCGAAATATCAATTTTAGGCTAGGTAGACCTTTGGTTTGGGTCCTGGTGCACCCAAACTCATTTTGACCTATTGGTCGGAAAGTTAGAAAATTGGAAATATGGGTGTGAGATCCACATTTGATCAAAATGACCTCAGATGGAAAATTTGAATTTGCCATTAGATCCATAATATCGATGTTAGGGTGTTAGCATGTTTGGTATGATTTTACGACTTTTAAATCTCATTTGACCCTCGGTTTTGAAAATTGTAATTTCGGATTTCGAAGGGTCAACTTTGTGAAAACGATATTTTTTTGAAAATTTGATATCTCTATCGCGTTCGGAACGTCAAATTTAGTATGGTTGCATAGTTCGTTTGTGTATATCGACTCCGAACGAATCCCAGGCACCCCGTCGAAATCCGTTTCGACTTAAGAAGAAAAACAACAACAGTTATATTGCAGATTTTCTGCAATATAAGCAGTTTCCACACCCCTTTTTGGTCTATTTTGCTCATTTATTATCTTGTCTTTTGAGAGTTAAACCTTAAATAGTTTGGGGGCTTAAAAGTGAAGCTTGGGAAGCTAGATTAACATCTTTTTCTTGATTTTATTACGAATTTAAGATAAGAATAATTCACTCCTCTTCTTAGTAATTTCTTGATAAATTTCTCAAAATCTTAAAAATCTTAGAGCATTATTTTAAACCCAAATTTCACTTCTTTCACTTGAATAATATTTTTATCTTACTAGTTTAACATTACACTAAATAGGATATTTATTTAAATAAAGATGAATATAATAATTAAATTTAAAATCTTTTAAGTATGTAAAGATCGAGAATTTATTTATTAAACCTAATCTTTACCAAAAATATTTTTAAAAGTCGATCGACATTCATCTACCATCTATAAATTACAACAAAATAATACAATGATAGAGACATCAAAATAATATAATTAAATCTAATCTTTACACACCAAAATTTTTTCAACGTTGTCCGACACTTATCTACCACCTGTAAATAATAACAAAATAATACAATAATAGAGATATCAAAATAATACAACTAAACCTAACTCTTACATAAAAAAATTCCTCAAAGCCAACCAACACTTATCTATCACCTGTAAAGTGCAACAAAATAATACGATAAAAGTGATTTCAAAAAAGTACAATTAAACTTAAATTCTACACCCAAAAATTTCTCCAAGCCGATCAAGATTCATCTACGTATTGTAAACTACTACAAAATAATAAATTAATAGAGATATTATGATAATACAATTAAACCTAACTTTTACCTAAAAAAAAATTTCAAAGTCGACCCACATTCATCTAGCATTTGTAAATTAAAATAAAACAATAAGATAATAAAGATATCAAAATAATAAAATTAAACCTAACCTTTACACAAGAAATTCTTCAAAGCCAACCGACATTAATCTACGACCTGTAAACTATAAAAAAATATAATAGTGATCAAAAGCGTCGATTTTGATCCAACTAATTCTTGTCTGAGCGAAAATTTTAACACTAAAAAATGATTTTGAATAAAAACAAAGAAGATATATATATATATATATACACACACACACACACACATACATACACACATGTTGAATTCTATTTTGCTGACAAAAATAGTGAAAAAGTTGAGGGTTAGAAAATCAAACATCCATCAATCTAGACATGCAATCGAATCAAGTTATATGAGCATCAATCATATTCTCCCTATAGGCAAGCCGGTTTTTCTCTAGTTTAACGTGCATCTCAGTATTTATAGAAGTATTTACTAAATAGAGTCTTATTTTAGTAGTATTTTTATAATAGAACAGTAGAAAGAAAAATATTAATTAAGTTTTCTATCATATATTTTAGGAGTCCCATATATTTTCGAAAGTCTAGTAGAAAGAAAAATATTAATTAATTCTCCTACCATATATTTTAGGATTCTCATATATTTTAGGAAGTTTAGTTAGTATAATAAAAAATAATTAAATAATAAATTTAAAAAACAATGAAAAACAGTTTTGTCTAAAAAAGATTCTTTTAATGAAGAGCAGAAAGTTCAGATCACTTTATTGGCATATGGGATATGTGGAAATTCATGGCTGAAATGAAAATAATGAGTGAATATTGGCTCATGTGATTGTTGAAATGTATCATTGTGGTTGGTTGTGGAAATAGTCATTGTGATTGATTTTGAGCATTATATCTTCATATCATACTCATTCATGAAACATTGGTACCACCGTGACAACATCTGAGAAACACTGGCAATACCCTTTTAAAAGATATGGTAACACCTTATAAAACCCCAAGGGATGTGCCAAAAAGGAGATATGAGATATGTGGATTGTATATGGGTTGACGAACCCCCCATGGGTTTTACGTCGAGAAGCTTTAGCTCCATAGGTGTATATGGGGATTGTGCGACGATCCCAGAGGTTATGCGATGACCTCATGCATCATCATCATCATCAAATACATTGCACTTACTTTATTGTGTTTATGTTGTGTTGTATTGCCTTATTGAATTGTCATCTATGTATTTGTCTTATCTTCCTTTAATTGTATTTGATGATCTTGTATCTACATGTTCTCTATTGTTCTATTTATATGTGACATAATGTATACTTGTGTTTTATATCTTGGTGTGTCGCTGTAATATATGTGATATATATTAGAACTGTTAGTGCAAGCAGTGTGGGAAACCGTTGTGGGATATTTTCTGATTGTAGGTGATGTGCCCTTTGTGTATATTTTGTATGCTTTATTTACTACTTTGCTTGGTCGGTCTATGATACCTATTGAGTACAAGTAGACCATACTCATGCCTACTGCGCCCTTTTGGTGTAGGTTCTAGCTCGAGTGGGCCTCAGATTTCTTGATCCGGGCAATTGTTGGAGCTTCCAAGGTAGCGGTTGGATATTCATGCATCTGAAGTTCGCCTCTATCTTTCCAAAGTATTTATGTCTTTATTAGTATTCAAAGAAAGATATTATTCCTTTTGTGGTTATTTTTTCGATGTATTTGACTCTTGGATTGTATTAGTAGTTCTTACACTATTAACACTTAGTTTTGGGCATGATTGACGTTTTGGATAAGTTCTTTCCGCATTTTTATGATTACTTATATGGTTTGACTTTATTCTAGAAGCCTTACCATAGGATATTTTTGTCTTTTCTTCTTTTCGTGTCAGTTTGGGTGATAGGATTACTTGTCAAGGTATGCAACGACAAGTGCCATCATGACCTTTATTTTTGGGTCATGAAAAATTGGTATCAGAGCAGCCAGGTTTCATTGGTCTCAACGGTGTAAGAACGAGATGTGTAATAGAGTCTCGCAGATCGGTACGTAGACATCTGTATCTATCTTCGAGAGGCTATAGGACGTCTTTAGGAAACTTTTCTCATTTCATTCTTTATCGAGAAGTTCTTTCATACCTTGTGTTCTGAGTTGCGTTTCACTCTTTATACGCGAATGGAGTTGATTATGCCACTATTAGTTAAGAGATGCTGTGAGAAATTAGTGGATTTCATTTATCGGTTGTAGCTTGTTGATGCTCTTGAGTTATCATGGGATCAGTTTGTTGATGCCTTTCTGGAGAGATTTGTGCCTTTCAGTTGGAGAGATCATATGCAGGATGAGTTTGATCTTTTAGAGCAGGGCTACATGACAGTATTTGACTATGAGACATGTTTCCATGCCCTGTCTAGATATACCTTTGATAGTATTTTCACCGATTTCAGTAGATATGAATTTTGTCAGGGGTTGGATGTCTCTCTTTAGTTGACTACGTCTCAGATGATTATGATTAGGGATTTTTTTTAGAGTATTATGGATCATGCTAAGATGACAGAGGGTTTTCTTAGTGCATCTCAGGGAAGATCCAAGAGGGTATGTCATTTTGGTAAGTTCAGAAGTCGGACCTCCCGAGGCAATGATTTTAGAGGTTCTCATTGATATCATGTTAGGCCGTGCAGGTGACTTATAGAGTTCAGCTGGTGGATCTTCTAGTTCAACAGTTCAGGGTGTCTGTTTAGGCTTAGTTGTACTTTCTCTTGTTGAGACTGGTCATAGAGGTTGCTATATGTGTGATGAGGTTGGCCATGTGGCCAAGGACTGTTCTTGCCATGTGTTTAGAGCCATTCCTATTTTAGCTGTGTGAGGTAGGTGTTTTACCAAAGGTGCAAAAGGTAGAGATGGCAGAGCCCGTGTTGGTGGTTGTGGGTCTACTCAGCCAGTTGGTAGTCACGGATTCAGATCTGAGGCGGAGGCTTCAGATGCTGTGATCGCAGGTACCGTTCCATTTATTTCAGACCTGCATCTTATTATTTGATCCTGGATCAACTTTCTTCTATGTGTCTAGATATTTTTCTTCAGTTTTTTATTGTGTTAGGGAGCCTCTTTCCATGCCTATTCATGTATCTACTCTAGTAGGTGATTCTTTAGTGGTGGATCCGGCGTACCGATCTTGTGTTGTGGCTTTTGCCAGGCGTGAGACTTTGGTAGACTTGCTTGTGTTAGACATGGTTGATTTTGATGCTATTTTGGGTATAGATTGGTTGGCTCCTTCTCATGCCGTTCTAAATCCTTATGCAAAGATTGTGACTTTAGCTTCGTCGGGTATGCCAAGGATAGCTTGGAAGGGTACACTTTATTTGGGTCCTAAGTGGGTCATTTCTTAAGTTCAGGCTTGTAAATTGGTTGAGAGGGGATTGTTATCTTACTCTGCCATATTCGTGACAGCCGTGTTGTTTCGCCTTCTTCCTTGGATTCTTTTCGTGTCGTTCATGAGTTTATGGATGTGTTCCCTAAGAACTTGTCTAGTATGCCTCCGGATTGAAATATTGATTTTAGTATTGATGTTGAGCCGGGCGCCAAGCCCATTTCTATTCTTCCTTATAGGGTAGCCCCAACGTAGTTGAAAGAATAGAAGAATCAGTTGCGGGAGTTATTGGTTAAGAGATTTATCTGACCTAGTATTTAGCCTTAGAGTGCACTTATCTTGTTTGTGACAAAAAAAGATGGTTCTATATAGATGTGTATTGATTATTGGTAGTTGAATAAGGTGATGGCTAAGAATAATTATCCTCTTCCTCGTATCGATGATTTATTTGATCAGCTTCAGGGTGCAGCGGTGTTTTCAAAGATTGATTGAGGTTCAGTTATCACCAGTTGAGGATTAGAGCTTCAGATATTTCAAAATAGCTTTTTGGACTCGATATGGTTATTATGAGTTCTTAGTCATGTCTTTTGTGTTGACCAATCCCCTGCCGCATTCATGGAGTTGATGACTTGGGTGTTTCGATCGTATCTTCACTCTTTTGTTATGGTATTTATAGATGATATCCTTGTTTATTTTCAGAGTGAGGTTGAGCATGATAAACATTTGTGGATTGTGCTTCAGAGATTGAGGGATGAGAAGTTGTATGCTAAGTTCTCTAAGTGCGAGTTTTAGTTGGAGTCTGTTTCTTTCTTTGGTCATGTGGTGACTAAGGAAGGTATTATGGTTGGTCTAGCCAAGTTTGCAGTGGTTCGTGACTGGGCTAGACCTACTTCACCCACTGAGATTTTGAGTATTGTTGGCTTGGTCGGGTATTATCGACGTTTTGTTGAGGGTCTTTCATCCATTGCAACTCTATTAACCAAGTTGACCTAGAAGAAGATTTCTCTTTAATGGTCCGATGCTTGGGAGGCAAGCTTCTGAAAGCTCAAGAATTTGTTGACTTCAGCTCCTATCTTGACTTTGCCCAATGACGGCATGCGTTTTATCGTATTTTGTGATGCTTCAGGATTAGGTTAGGTGTTGTGTTGATGCGGAAGGACAAGGTAATTGCTTATGCGTCTCGTCAATTAAAGCCTATTGAGAGGAACTATCGTACCCATGATTTAGAGTTGTGCGCAGTTGTGTTTGCATTAAAGTTGTGGAGGCACTACTTTTATGGAGTCCATTGTGAGATCTTTTCATATCATCGTAGCCTTCAGTATTTCTTTACTCAGCGAGATCTTATTATGAGGCAGCGTCGTTGGCTTGAGTTGCTTAAGGATTGACTTGATTATTCTCTACCATCCGGGCAAGGCTAATGTTGTTGCGTATGCCTTGAGCTAAAAGTCGACTAGCATGGGTAGCTTGGCACATATTTTGACGCAAAAGAGGCCTTTGGCCTTTGAGGTTTAGTGTTTAGTTAACCAGATGGTTTGACTTAACCTTTCGACATCGGGGCGTGTTTTGGCATTTGTGGATGCTAGATCTTTTTTTATGGAGCACATCCAAGCTCATCAGTTTGATGATGTTGGATTGAGGTCAATTTGAGACAAAGTATTGGGTAGAGAGGCTAAGGAAGGGTCACTTGATTCAGATGGAGTTTTGCGGATTAAAGGTCGAGTTTTTGTGCTGAAAGTGGGTGACTGGATTAGGTTGATCTTGGAGGAGGCCTATTGCTCCAGATATTCCATCTATCCAAGTATGACTAAGATGTATCGTGATTTAAAGTAGCACTACTGAAAGGGTGGTATGAGGTGAGATATAGCGAATTTTGTGGCTCGTTGCCTATGTTGTCAGTAGGCGAAGGCCGAGCATATAAGGCCTAGTGGATTTCTTCAGAGGTTACCCATTCCCAAGTGGAAGTATGAACGGATCACTATGGACTTTTGGACTTGGTAGCCTCGTACATCTCATAGTTCTGACAGTGTTTGGGTCATCATAGATTGATTGACCAAGTCAACTTATTTTATTCTAGTTAGGTCTCATTCAGTGCTGAGAGGTTAGCCCCTATCGTCATTCGTGAGATTGTACGTATTCAAGGTGTACTGGTGTCCATTATTTTAGATCGAGGTCCTGTGTTCATATCTCACTTTTGGAAGACTTTTCAGGATGAGTTGGGTACTTGGGTTGATCTTAGTACAGCATTTCACGCCCAGACTGATGGCCAGTCAGAGCAGACTACTCAGGTTTTAGAGGATATGCTCCACGCATGCGTGATGGATTTTGGTGGCCAGTAGGAGCAACATTTGGCTTTAGAAGAGTTTGCATATAATAATAGCTACCATTCTAGTATTGAATGGCTCCTTTTGAGGCATTGTATGGTAGGCGTGTCGCTCTCCCGTAGGTTCGTTTTATGTTTTAGAGGTGAGACCTCGAGGTACTGACTTGCTTCGTGAGTCTTTGGATAGGGTCTGGATTTTTCAGGAAAGACTTAAAATGACTCAGAGTAGGTAGAAGTGTTATGATGATCATAGACTTCGTTCCTTGAGATTTGGTGTTGGTGATTTTATTTTCCTCCGAGTTTCACCCATGAAGGGTGTGATGAGGTTTGGGAAGAAGGGCAAACTTAGCCTCAGGTCTATTGGTCCATTTGAGATTTTTCGAACCATTGGTGATATGGATTTTGAGTTGGCTTTGCCTCTTGATCTATCAGCTATTCATTCAATTTTTCATATTTATATGCTTCGCCGTTATATTCTTGATGAGTCTCATGTCATTCATTGGGAGTCAGTCCAGTTAGATGAGCAGTTGTCCTTTGTTGAGGAGCCAACTTCCATTTTTGGCTAGGGATATTCGGCGGTGGCGCTCTAGAGTGATCCCTGTGGCTAATGTCCAGTGGCGACATCGACCTGTAGATGAAACTACTTGGGAGGTAGAGTCTTATATGCGTAGTCCTTATCCCTAGCTCTTTGTTGATTCAGGTATTTCTTTAGTCTTAGTTCGAGGACGAACTAGATTTTTAGTGGTGGATAATGTAACGACCTGAATATTTGATGAAATATGTAAAATTTATGATTTTCTAAAATTTAACTGATTTACACCTCCCCGTAGTTGCATTATGATATTCTGGGATGTGGGAGTGATTGACATGATTTTTGATGCATTTTGGTATCGTTTATGCAATATTGTGGTTTTTGATGACTTTGAGAGCCTTATTTTGAACTTATATGAATATCTTTTGATCTGTACGATGGATGGCCGAATGGACTGCGCCAGCAGTTCCGAAATATTGATGTTAGGCTAAGAAGAAAAAAGCCAGCAGTTATATTGCAGATTTTCTGCAATATAAACTTCTTTTTCACCCCTTTTTGGCCTATTTTGTTCATTTTTTCAACCTGCCTCCTGAGAGTTAAACCCTAAATAGTTTGGGAGCTCAACAGTGAAGCTTGGGAAGCTAGATTAACATCTTTTTCTGGACTTTATTACGAATTTAAGGTAAGAATTCACCCCTATTCTTAGTAATTTTTGATAAATTTCTCCAAATTCTAAAAATCTTAGAGCATGATTTTAAATTCAAATTTCACTTCTTTCACTTGAATAATATTTTTATCTTATAATTACTAGTTTTTCATCAATTTAATCTTTAAAACAACTCCGATTCTTGATTTTAACCCGGATTTCAAAGATTTTACCCGGTAAAGCTCAAAAATGATTTTTCTTCGATTTGAATTCCATTTCTTACTCTATTTAACTTGAGTTTTCAGCAGTAGGTTTCTAAAAATATGGAGAACATGTTTTTAAAGTAAAGTTTTGATTTTGCCCTTGTTTTTCGGAAACCTATTTTGGGGGTCCATTTTCACCCCGAACCAAAAATAGTCAATATGGGTGTTGTTGGTTTTGTATTGACGCGTAGATTTCATATTTGATATTTTTAGTGGAGTTCGGGATTGTTCTTGAAAAGTAAGATCGTGGGTTCAAGTGTAGCAAATCGGTTTCGGTTTTGAGTTAGATTATGACTTAACTTTTCAGACTGGGTTGGGTAGTAAATAATGGTACAAAATATATGTTAATGGTGAGGAATAATCATGAAAAATGGCTATCTATGGGTTGTGCCCGTGTGGGGGCCTATATGTGATGTAATTATCGAAATTGAGATATTATGTGATATGTTTGACCGTGTGGGGTCCTATGTGATATTGATAGCCTTGAATACATGTGAATAATTGTATTGTGTATTTAAAATGCTTAATGTGGTACCATTGGTGTACTGTGATTATATTCATACTTTATTGACATTTGGGACATGTGAAAATTCATAGATGAAACGTAAATAATGAGTGAATATTGGCTTATGTGGTTGTGGAAATGTAACATTGTGGTTAGTTGTGAAAATATATCATGTCGTTGGTTGTGGAAATAGTCATTGTGATTTGTTGTGAGCATTACATCTTCATATCATACTCATTCATGAAACATTGGTACCACCGTGACAACATCTGGAAACACTGGCAACACGTTTTTAAAAGATATGGTAACACCTTATAAAACCTTTTCTGAGGAATGTGTCGAAAAGAAGATAAGAGATATGTTGATTATATATAGGTTGAAGAACTCCCCATGGGTCATACGTCGGGAAGCTTTAGCTCCATAGGTGTATATGGGGATTGTGCGACGATCTCGGAGGTTGTGCGACGTCCTCGTGCATCTTCATCATCATCATCATCATCACATACATTGCACTTACTTTATTGTGTTTATGTTGTGTTGTATTGCCTTATTAACTTGTCATCTATGTATTTGTCTTATCTTTATTTAATTGTATTTGATGATCTTGTATCTATATGTTCTCTATTGTTCTATTTATATGTGACATAATGTATACTTGTGTTTTATATCTTGGTGTGTCGTTGTAATATATGTGATATATATTAGAACTGTTAGTGCAAGCGGCGTGGGTTATCGTTATGGGACATTTTATGATTGCAGGTGATGTGCCCTAAGTGTATATTTTGTATGCTTTATTACTACTTTGCTTGGTCGTCCTATGATACCTTCTGAGTACAAGTGAACTTTACTCATGCCTACTGCGCCCTTTCGGTGCAGGTCCTAGCTCGAGTGCACCTTAGATTTCTTGACTCAGGCGATTGGTGGAGTTTTCAAGATTGCGGTTCAATATTTATGCGTCCGAAGTTCGCTTCTATCTTTCTAAAGTAGTTATGTCTTTATTAGTATTCGGAGACATATTATTTCTTTTGTGGTTATTTTTTCGATGTATTTGACTGTTGGATTGTATTAGTAGTTCTTATATTATTGACACCTGGTTTTGAGCATGATTGGCGTTTTGGATAAGATCTTTCCGCATTGTTATGATTACTTATTTGGTTCAGCTTCATTCTAGAAGCCTTACCGTGAGATATTTCTGTTTTTTTTTTCTTTTCGTATAAGTTTGGGTGATTGGCTTACTTGTCAAGGTACGTCGGGACAAATGCCATCATGACTCTCATTTTTGGATCGTGACATGAAAGATAGAAAAAATATTTTGAATTAATATAATTATTTATTTTTTAATTCAAACTAAAAAACAGTAATTTAAAATAACCATAAATTTAACTACACTCTATTAAGTTAAAAGTTTATTGAAATGAAAGAATAGATAACAAAACTAACAATATCATAACCAAAAAAATGAAAAGGAATAATATATTTCACAATAATATTTATTTCATACAAATAATTAACATTCTCCATTAACTTAAAACAAATATATCTTTATTATTATTTTATTAAATAATTTTCTTTATTATATTCAATAGATTCATAGTATGTACAAGGATATTACATAGTACTATGTCAAAGGATGTCAAAAGCCATTTGGCCTTTTAATATCATCTACTACACACACCTATTTATGTGAAACCCTTCTCCCCCAAAAATGAAAAATAAAGGACCAAAATTTCCCCCTAAATTTTTTAAACCTAATTAAATAATCTATTGTCCCTTTTCATTTAACACACACCTAGACCTTTTTTTCTACCCCCATTCCTCACCTCATGCCATCCCCTCCCCCTTCCCTACTTTTTCTTTTCTCAATTTTTGATTTGAATTAGAAAATTTTAGGATGTATTGCTTATTAGTAGCATTTTTTTTATTTTTGTAGATTTTACGATATGTAATCCTCGAAGTAGATGAAATAAATCTTGTAATATATATTCTTACCTATCTATATGTACATTTGCACATATTTCAATTATATTCCTTATATATATATATACAATATTATAAAAATTAAAGTCGCAAATTATTAAATCGAATGCGTACACCAAATACTATAGCATTTATATACATATCTACCAAAAACAATTTTTAGAGTAACAGGAAGCGTCAATAAAATTAATTTCGAAAGGAAAGGAGCATTTGGGCCAACAAAAACTTAATTTTAATTTTTTATTCACTCAAACCCAACTCTTATTTATAAATTTCAGTCTAAGAAGTTCAAAAATTGACCCAAAATTCAGTTCAATATCCATATTCGCTTCATTAATCTACCACACACAATACCCACCAATTATACGCTGCTACGTTAGCAAGGAAACACAGATCTATTCAGCAAACACAAATTAATCTGATCCATCAATTTGCTTTTAATCCAAAGATACGACATTTTTAACCTTATGTATATATATATATATATATAATATTAAAAGTGTGAAGACCCTTAAAAAAGTAATTCAAACTTTTTGCCCGTCATTAAAATTTCCTTCTTGAGACAAAATAGTCTTTTCGCATTAACTATGATAAATATATCTACTTTCAACTAAATTCCTGTTTATGGACAAAGTTTAGTTGGGCACGTAAATTTTTCCAAAAAAAAAATTATAATTTAGTTGGTCCCTAATATTTAGGACACAATTTTTTTTTTGGCAATTAACTCACTTTATTAATTACCAAATGACTGTCATTACAAACTAAGAGAAGACAAACCTATCTATCTCTTCTTAGGCGTTACTACTTGAACCAACAGACCTCTACAGACTTCTATGACTACTGAAACTTCTTAATACATTCAATCAGTTTGGAGTTTGTTCTAACCCTTATACACAACACTAGTTTAAGGTTTCTTATCAACTCTTCAATACTACGTGCCTTCTTCTGAAAGATCTTGTTGTTCCTTTCCATTCATATGGTATGTATCACTGCTGCCAGACTTGCTTTTAAAATAATCCCTCTGTTATGTTTGCCTCTGGTTCTCTTCTCCATCCAGCTACACATACAACTCCAATTCTGAGGACATTCTTTTAAAATTTTGATTTGCATATAAAATTTGATTTTGTTCCAAAAATACACAGCTAACAATCACTATAAATAGAACCAAAAATTAAAAATTAAAAAAGAAAAAAGAAAAACCACGCCCTCAAAATTACGTGATTGATAGCTTCATGATGCCTCTAAGAGATCCTCGCTCCCTCTAAGAGCTCCTCGCTCAAATTTTCTTTGTTTTCTTGTTTGATTGATCATCATGTTATTTTTTTTACTGATGTTATTATTCATCCATCCAACTTTAGGAACCAGAATCTTATGGATGTATGCTTGAATTAACATGAAAAAGAAAAAAGCCTCTGTCTTTAGGGGGAATTACAAGTATATATTCAAAAGATGGAGATGAAGTAACTTCGGGATTTTGGCCTTAGGTGACAAATATTTTAAAATGAGGTGTAGGTGACGCAAGTCTTAATAATTGAGTGGAGGTAATAATTACTTTATCATGGATTAAGAAAGTTTGGTAAGTTTGAGAATAGCCTACAAGTTTTTAAATTCATACTTTGATCCAAATATTTACCTAATAAAATAGGAAATGGAGGAAAAAAAGGCGCATTTCTCTCTTTTCTCATCCGTTGTTGTTTTCTCTCTCTTAGCGATTTTTGTTGTTCATTGTTGCTGCTCCTTTATTGATTATCTTCTGCTTCATTATCATCATCTTCTACTTCATTTTTATTTTCATCTTTTCCTTGTTGGCCATTGTCGTTGTTGTTGTTGTTACCGCTATTGCTACTATTTGACCAATTTATTTAGGTCAAATCTTATTTCGTACATCGGTTTCCACTTTGGCATTATTTCATAGGAGACTTTGATAAGTCAAATTATAATTTTTAGTTGAATTTTTCTTCATGGTAACTGCTATTGTGTTGTTTTTCCAACAATGGATAGAACTCGATCATGAATCCAACATAAGATCCATCTGTTTAAACAATTATATCATCTGTTGAGATAAATGAACATCTATTTCAACGAAAGACTAATATGTTGGATTCATGTTTATGGTTCTATAGGCCGTAACATGAATTGAACAGATGGGTTACCTGTTGCAGCAGATGATTTATCTGTTTAAACAAATTAGTTATCTGGTGCAACGTGATAAATATCTATTGAAACAGATTATTAACCTATTGCAACAGAACCTGAACTCGATTCCAACAGACGTGTTGTCTGTTGTAATAGGATAAATATCTGTTACAACATATTATTAACCTATTGCAATAGAACTCGAACTCGATTCCAATAGATGGTAAATATTTTTTACAACATATTAGTAACCTGTTACGATAGAACCTGTCCTTGATTCCAATAGATCATAGTCTGTTGCAGCAGGTAAGTTATCTGTCGCAATAAGTTAATTATCTGTTGAAACATGTCACTCATCTATTGAAATCAGCTTCAAAGGTGCCTCAGTACTGTAACATCAATCCCTACAGATATATAGTCTGTTGCATGTTGATGAAAACGGAAGGTTCAAGTACTTTTTTGTATCCTATGGTGCATGGATTCAAGGTTTTTGACATAGCCGTCGACAGTACCTTCTTGAGGAACAAGTATAATGGTGTTCTGCTAGCGGCGGTGGTGCAGGATACGGAGAATCACATCTTTCCTGTTGCTTTTTGTATAGCAGACAAGGAATGTGATGCCTCTTATGGAATTTTTTTGAACAACTGCGAAGCTGCGTCGAAGATACCGAAGAGTTGTGTTTTGTATCGGATAGGCATCCAAGTATTCCAAAGATGGGTTCACGTTTCTTCACTTCAGCTTACTTTGGTTGTTTCTACAGGTATCTTGGAGAGAACATTCAGACCAACTATCACAACGAAAGGGTTGTGACCCTTTTTTATAGAGCAGCTAAATCATATAGTAGAGAGAAGTTTTGTTCGACCATTTTAATCAAATAACGGATGTGAATCCCAAGGTAGCAGAATTTCTCATACGTATCGGTTTCGAGAGATGGACCCGGGCATTCTGTTTGGAAAATAGGTACATAAATTTTAATGTCTTGTTTGTGTTACAAGTTTAGTATGATGTCGTACTAAGTGATTCTTTTTTATAGGTACAATATTATGACCTCAAACATAGATGAATCAGTGAATTCATTGTTTGGCTATAAAATAGAATTTCCCATCAAGGCTATATTTGAATAAATAAGCCAGAATTATGGCAAATTTTTTAACGAAAGGCGTGAGCAGTTCAAGTGCCCGAAAACAAGAACCCAATTTGTTATCAAAATTGAAAAAATAGTATCAACGAACGCCAGTTTTGAGAATAGGTTATTACCTCATAAAATAGCATATTACAAATTTAGTATCACCGGTCATGGTGATGTTGTCACGGTTAATCTTCAAACAAGATCTTGTACGTGCTGAATTTTTGACTTGAACAAAATATCCTATCCACATGCTATGGCAGCGCTTCGATCTCTATACGGTCATAAATATGGAACTGAAGTTTACGAGAACTCTTCTCAATATTATTCGGTAGAAAAATATAAAATGGCATATAGTGGGCATATTACTCCGGTGCCTCCCGAAGAATCTTGGATTATTCCTGTAGAGTTTATGGAGAGATTAATACCTCCTCCATATATTGAACCAAGCACTATCAAATCGGGAAGAAAGCCATATAAGAGGAGGCGTGGAGTTAGAGAATCATTTTCATCAAGAAGAAATATGTGCTCTATATATAAGCACGCTGGCCACATAAGAACTATATGCCCAGACCGTAATCCATCTTGATCATTGTAATTGCAGGAACTTGTATAGTTGTTTGTTGTGGACATTTATATATTTAACTCATGGTTGTGAACGTGATGTTATCATTTATTATATATATAATATCTTTTTAATAACTTGTGCATCAATAAAAAAGGCAAAACATGAACCAAACAATATAACAGACCACAAGTATTTTCAATAGATTACCCATCTGTGGCAGTAGATGGACATTAGCTGGAAGAACCCAACACAGTTAGTTCCATAAAACTGGAATATTTTCCTCCAACAGATGATAAATCTCTCGCAACAGATGGATAATATGTTGACAGAAACCCAACAGATGATGAATCTGTTCCAACACATGGTCCATCTGTTGAAAGAACTCAAAAGCCAAAATTGTTATTGCTACTGGATTCAAAATTGCTCCTTATCTCCAACCGTCGACACGTTAACATGTAAAATATTTAGAAGAAGAAATAGACAGAATGGAAATTGTATAATAATTAAAAATCCAAAATCATCTAAAAATAAAGTTTTCATTAAACATAAGATAAAATACATTAAGTATAGATATGATATAGAAAAATTAAAATACATACGCTAAAAGAAAAAATATATTCTAATTATTATTATATCATCATCATCATCATTAATGACAACTGACCAATCAACTCGCAACAGTAGGGCCCTCATCAACCTCTGCATCTCTATGAACATCATCGCTCTCATAACGACCAACTCCCACTGTAGGTCATTAACCTGCCTATATAGTTTCGCACTGTGTCATGCTGAATATCATCGTTCAAACTAGTGGCATTTTATTTTTTGGTGAAAAGTCATGACTTTTTCATTTACATTAATACTTCTCACCTCTTCAAAATGGTTTTGAGAAGACTTGATAACAACCGTTATTGTAGCAATAGATCGTCCATCTGTCGCAATAAATTTTCTATCTGTTGCAATAATAGATTATCTGTTGTGATTGATGGACCATATGTTGTGGATATTTTGATTTCTTCTAACAGCTGATTCATCAGTTGTAACAGATGGAGAATTCGATTCATCAGCTATTTTGAATGTGTTAGATAAATAAACAACACTGTAGTTTTTTAGATGGGGTACGAATAATAAGGTGCATGCAATGGATCCACATTCATGCATGAGAGTTATGTATTATTGATTAGTCTACCGCGACAGACACACAAAGTGCAAGGATTTTGTGAATGTAGTTTTTTACCAATTAGACACTGATCCTTCAAACAAGATTCTGCATTATACAGTTTAGTTTGATAGGTGCAAACTGATTAGGCTGAAATATTCCAAGACCATGGTGTCGATACCCAATTACAATTTAATGATGGTCTATGCTCATGTTTTTCAGTCAAGATTGGGGAAAGGTTCAAGTTTTTGGCAGCAGTGTAAATATCCAATAGTGATTGGACCGATTTTAATGGCTCAATGGACTTCTTGAAAAGACTCCGAAGCCTCACACTGCAGCAAACAATGATGGAACCAATAGAAATCCTCCTATTCCAAATTTATATGGATGGATTGCTAGAGGAGACTTTTATTCAGCAGAAGGTGCTTGGGAGAATACCTGTGCAGGAAGGAGGAGGTAGAGAAGGCCATATATCATCTCAGACCTTGTTTAAGAGAAAACACAGGGAACAAGCAAGGAAATTCTAGTGAATCTAATGAAATTGACATGAGAATAGAAAAACTTGATGAGCTTCAAATGTGTAAATGTATCCAAAAATAAAAATCCATCAGTCATTGAAAAAAAGAAGAATGGTCAACAGGACTGGAGCTGGACAGTTTGCTCGAGAATGAAACTAGTGAGCGTGGCCTCAATGACGACTCTCACAAATTGCAGGACCAGAACTCTAAGGAAGAAGTTTAGCGAGCACACAAAATTGATACGATTGTCGATCAGAATTGAAACCTGAACCAACTACTCCTAAATTAAAAATAAGAGATCAAGCCAAGGTGGCAATTACTCAAGTTAAACTTGCATGCCATGCCTTCTATTTGTGGCTATGATCAGGTCAATAGCAGTAGAAACAAAAAGGTATAAAGTTGGGCAGAAATCCCATGCCTTGTGGTTTCCACTACCTTTTACCTGAACAGAGCCATAAACAGGAGGCATGGGATGCAAGTTTAACTTGAGAAATTGCCACCTTGGCTTGATCTCCGTATTTTTAATTCAGGAGTAGTTGGTTCAGGTTTCAATTCTGACCGACAATTGTATCATTTTCATGTGATCGTGAAACTTCTTCCTTAGAGTTCTCGTCTTGCACTTTGTGGGTCTTCATTTAGGCCACTCTCGCTAGTTGCTATCTCTAGCAAAGTGGTCAGCTCCAGTCCTTCTGACCATTTTTCTTTTATTTCAATGACTGATGGATTTTCATTTTTGGATAAGCTTTCACATTCGCTGCTCATCCAGTTTTTTTTATTTTTCATGTCAATTTCATCAGCCAATTTCACTACACTTTCTTTCCTACCCTGTGTTTCCTCTTAGACAAGGTTTGAGATGATATATGACCTTCTCAACCTTCCCCTTCCCGCACAAGTATGCTCCTAAGCACCTATGGCTGTATAATAGTCTCCTCCAGCAACCCATCCAATTAAATTTGGAGTAGGGGAATTTCTATTAGTTGCATTAGTTTTTGCTACAGTGCGAGGCTTCAGAGGCCTTTCAAGAAGTCCATTGAGCCTTTAAAACCGGTCCAATCACTATTGGATATTTACACTGCCGCTAAAAACTTGAACCCTTTCCCAAACTTGACACAAAAAGATAAGCATAAATGGTTATTAAATTATAACAGGGTATCGACACCACCTACTTGGTCCCTCCACCTTACCAGTTTGAACCTAACAATCTTAACTGTAAAATGTCATATCTTGTTTGAAAAATTAATGCCTAATAGGTAAAGAACAAACATTCACAAAATTATTGTACCGGATGTGTGTTTTCAAGATAGGTTGATCAATAATACATATCTCCCACATGTGAAGTGGTTCCATCTGCAAACAACTTATTCCTCTGAACCCATCTTTATTCTAGCCTTTTATGCTGGTCGGGCAAAAATGGATCCATTTTTACTTTCTTTTATCTACAAACAAGAGAAATACATTTGATGTCAAACAAGATAAGAAGAAAAAGAACACTACAAAAGGGTGATATCAAATTGAGCGAATCAACAGATGACCAATCTGATGCAACAGATTGCCCATCTGCCCAATCGGAGGCATATGTTGCAACAGATGGATGTCATGTTGCAACAGATGAGTCATTTATTGAAATAAATCAAACCAGCCTTGCTACTGATTTGATTTCTTCAAACAGTTGCTCCATCTATACCAAAGGGTAACACAAAATTGAGTGAATCAATAGATGACCAATCTGATACAACAGATTACCCATCTGTTCAACCAATGAGGCATTTTGCAACATACATAAAAACAATGGTTTATTCATTCAAGGCTTAAAAATCACCTTTTCTTCAATTTCTTCAATAAATAGAAAACTTGTAAATGGGTAAATCATCAATAACAATAGATGTATATATCTAATTTAAATAATATACAAAGTAGATGACGAGATCGAAAGAGCAATAGTGAACCATACCTACAATGTGAAAAAAGTAAAGGGATTGGAACATCCAGTTCAGTCGAGAAAAGATATTGATCGGTTGAGATCCGAAAGGATCCTCATTCAAAAGAAGAGAGAAAAAAGAGGCAAAAAGGAAAGAAAGTGATAATGATGATAGTGTGATAGATGAGTTGAGTTGAGTTTTGAGTCTAACTTATGTTATGGATGAAGGAGAGAGTATTATTCTAGATATGGGTTTTAAATATTCATTGATAACATTTGACTTTTAAGGGGCACGAGGAGACGGTGACATTGAAAAGACCAGATAAGACTACTCACTCATGAGATTTCTGGTTATCCAAGTATATTTTTTACCGCCATAGTATTTTAACTTTTTTTTTATATCTGACAGAAAATACCTAAGTTGCTTTTAAAAAAAGGGTCTTAGAACATCTAAGTGCGACAAATAACAATTTTTGTTTGAAAATATCCAAAGCTCGGTACACAATATTGAAGTGTGTATTAGTAATAAAGTAGTACACACTATTTCTAATGTATTAGTAATACAAAAACTTTAAACATATGCATTAACTTATTAAATTAACTTAATACCCTTCAATTTCTCTCTCAAAATATTTCACCATTTTTTTTCTGTCATTTTAATTTGCACTAGAGAATCTTTTCATAACATTTCACAATTTTTTCCCACTATTTGAATAAAAAATAATTAATGGTTGATTTAAATAACTATAACATATTTTTTCTTTGCTTCGAGAGTCTTTAAAAAGATTTAAAAAAATTGAGACTAGTTTTTAATTTTACGTCCTGTATTTTATTTTTGTTTCGACTATGTTAATCCGTCGGCGTAACATTTTTGCGCAAAGAAGAAGGTCATGCAATTAATACTAAACCTCTATATAATAGTTCAACAATATTAATTATGTTTAAAATAACAAAAGAACTTTATTGCAAAAAAGTGTACATAATCAAAGAAGGGTATTTTTGCAAACAAAAATTTCTTTTATAGAAATTATGTAAGATGTATTATTTACTATACATCAAACCAAACAATGTATAAGAAAGAAATAATGCATGCATAACTAATACAAGCATAAATAATACAAGTATTACTAATGCAAGCATTACTAATACAATATATTTTGTATTGTTCTTATAAACTCTATCAAACGACCCCTGATTGATTAATCTAGGACCAGGGGTGAGTTCTCATAGGGTCAAATACAACTTAAATTAAGTTTTAGGGTAATTGAAATGATGAGACGGTATTGCATTCCCTACTGACTAGAGTCGTCGATCGGACCGATTCTTACTACTTCATATGTTAGGCCAATACCTCAATTAATTAATCTATGACCAGGGGTGAGTTCTCATAGGTTCAACTATAACTTTAATTGAGTCTTTGGTCGATTGAAATATTGAGATGGTATTGTGTTCCTCTTGACCAGAGTCTTCGATCGAACTGATTCTTACTACCTCATATATTAGACCAATTCCTCAATTGATTAATCTAGGATCAGGGGTGAGTTCTTATAGGGTCAACTACAACTTTAATTGAGTCTTTGGGCAATTTAAATGATGAGATGATATTGTGTTCCTCCCGACCAGAGTCGTTGATTGAACTAATTCTTACTACCTCACATGTTAGATCAATAGCTCAATTGATTAATCTAGGACAAGGGGTGAGTTATCATACGGTCAACTACAACTTTAATTGAGTCTTTGGGCAATTGAATGATGAGATAGTATTGCATTTCTCCCAACCAGAGTCATCGATCGAACCGATTCTTACTACCTCATATGTTAGACCAATACCTCAGTTGATTAATCTAGGACCAGGGGTGAGTTCTCATAGGGTCGACTACAACTTCAATTGAGTCTTTGGGCAATTGAATGATGAGATGGTATTACATTCCTCTTGACCAGAGTCGTCGATCGAACTAATTCTTACTACCTCATATGTTATACCAATATCTCAATTGATTAATCTAGGACCAGAGGTGAGTTCTCATAGGGTCAACTACAACTTCAATTGAGTCTTTGGGCAATTGAATGATGAGACGATATTGCATTCATCCTGACTAGATTCATCAATCGAACCAATTCTTAATACCTCATATGTTAGAAAAATTCCTCAATTAATTAATCTAGGACCAGGGTGAATTCTTATAGGGTCAACGACAACTTCAATTGAGTCTTTGGGAAATTGAAATGATGAGATGGTATTGCATTTCTCCTGACAAGAGTCGTCGATCAAACTGATTCTTACTACCTCATATGTTAGACCAATACCTCAATTGATTAATCTAGGACCAGTGGTAAGTTCTAACAATAGATGGGTAATCTGTTACGACATCTGATAATCCATTTGTCAATATATAATAAATGGGTTATCTGTCGCAATAGATTAGTATCTGATGTAACATGTTGAACATTTGCTTTTATATAATTTCAATTGAGTTCATATACCTAAATTGATTAAACTAGGACCAGGGGTGGGTGAATTCATAGGGTCAACTACAACTTTAATTGAGTCTTTTGGCAATTACATGATGAGAGGGTTAAAAATTACGTGTATCTTTTATAATTTTAAAAATTAATTGAGATCGATTCGGATCAAATTAACATTTTCAAAACTTGTCATTCTTTTTCAAAATACAATTCAACCCATACAAATCATCCATTTGCGAGAAAAACGTTTCCTCATTTGAAATCTCAAGTTCTCTCTCTTTTCTCTTTCTTTCTAACTCAATTATACAGTACAGACAACAACTACAACTACTCAACAAATTGCTCTGCCCTTCACAACAGATTGATTTTCTTCTCATTTCCGATGATATAGGTGTTATTTTTGACTTTATTCTTGCTTGTATTAGTCGTTTTCTCTGTCTTCGTAGGTAACAAAGTTCGTGAAGAGTTCAATATTTATTATTTTTTCTAAAAAATAAGTCTTTTTAAGTTAATGATGAAAAAAAAAGTTTTAATTGTATTATCTTTGAGAATGGGTTTACAATTTTGAGTTTTGATGATAAAATCATAGGAAGAACTCAAGAAAAGCCTAGTTTCTGTCGTAGTGTTCTGTTGGTCGTTGTTGTATCGTTGGATGGTGTTTGTGGAATTTGTGGTGGTGGTGGTGGTGGTCGTCATCATCATCGTTGTTGTGGCACTGGTGATAGTTGTTTGTGGCATTGGTTGATGGTATTTATGCTGGCTGTCGGAGGTGTCGGTATTCGTGGTGTTTGTGGCATTGGTTGATGGTGTTTGTAATGGTGGTGGTTGTTGGTGTGTCGTTATTTGTGGTGTTTGTAATGTAATTTTTAAAATTTATCCATACATCAATTGTAATGTATTTTTTGTTTTTCTGTTATTTATAGGTAAAACATGTCTTCTAAAAGAAAAAAAAAGTGAAAGTGGATCAATATCTGACCACCTTAAAAAATAAGCTACAGTACAAAAGGATTTGGAGGAGCTTCTTGAACAATCTCAGTCAGGAAAACAAACTGAAGTTGACGAGATATATGAAAACATTAAGGAAGGTGGACAAGGGTCTGTAGACAATAATGAATAAAATGTATGTGAGAAAGAGTAGAAATTAGAGAGTAAGAAAGAGAAAGAGGATGATCATCGACATGATTATAATGGATCACCAATGGGGAGTGAATTAATATCGGCATCCCAGCATGATCCTTTCAAAACTTTAGTATTAACAAGTTTTAAGTTGCAATGCCGATAAATGACAAAAAAGCAGAAAAAGAACTAACTGGTCAAATTGAACTTAAATGTTAGATGGGGAGTAAATTTATTGATTTTAGGAAAATTATGAAGGATGAAAACATAGACGAACTTTTTAAGAAGAGCTTCTTTGGATGCTTTCTTGAGCTGGCTGAGGAAGCCCCTGCCCGTTTCCTAATAAGGATGGTATATAGTCTTCTCAAGCACAGGATCAAGTATGTGGGGGGAAACAACAAGATGGATGAAGTCTAGATCAACTACTATGGCATGCCAGTTTGTTTTGGCTTCCAAGAGTTTTCTATAGGGACGGGCTTGAGATGCCATTGTCCAGAAGAACCACCTATCGCCAAAGGAACACCTCACAAAAGATCCAAAGAAAAAAAATGCAAGGAAAAAATAGATGGGTTGTTTGACATTTCTCGATGTGGATACAAAGCATCGAATTTATTTACATATCTTATGGATAAAACCACACCTAAGCAATACAGAGAGAAATTGTGCTTAGTTTGATTTGCCTATTTGGTTATATGGCAAGATACATCAACAAGGTCATAGAAGATGTTTTATTGGCGTGTGCTGAGGATTTTGATAAATTCAACAATTTTCCCCGGGGATATGATAGCTTCTACTTGATTGTCCAATATTTACTGACAAAGCTAACCTCAGGGACGACCAGATTATATGGCTTTCCTTGGGATTTCATGGTAAAATTAATCACCATTTCAACTCATCCATAAGTTATATTGAATATAGTTATTATGAATTTTTTTTGCTTGCTTCTTGTTTATATTTTTTAGGCTTGGGCATTTGAAACCGATCCTCCCCTTTGAAAGAAGATAATGGATTACCCGGATGAGGTTTTTCATCCAAGGACTTTTAGGTGATTGGCTGTAAGAAAACAACACTAAAATTAAGAAGGTTGATCTCTTTAACCCTCTGGATGATGCCGTACGTCTTCTTCAAGTAAAATAATTTTACTCAATAAAAGATATTGAACAAATATTGTATCTGGTGCAATAGATGTTATGTCTTCTGCACCAGATGAGACATCTATTGTGAAAGATTACCCGTCATTTGCCAACCGGTGCAACAGATGGATAATCTGTTGTGACAAATGATTGATATCTTGCATTGGATTACCTATCTATTGCTTTGGTTCTTTGAACCCGAATCCTAATAGATTAACCATCTATTGCAAATTATACAAAGGTGTGTAATCTTATGTAACATATTATTAATACACATACAGATCATCTGTTGCATAACATGTAACCCAACAGATTACCGGCTTGTGCAACTGGTGCAACAGATTGGTAATCTACTGCGAAAGATGTTTGATATTTTGTATCAGATTATCCATTTGTTTCTCTGAACTCGACTCAAACGAATTTTAACCATCTACTGCAAACTATGCAACAGATGTATAAGCTGATGTAATATATTGTTTATCTATTTGTTAACACAACTGTGAAAATTATTATATTATATGATTTAAATATATCTTTCTTTTTTTTCGAGGTTGTGCATCCACGGATCGTGCCTACTGAGGAGGAGTCATTGATGACTTCTTACATTACTCTAGGTTATGTTAATACTATAGCAGACCCAATTGTGGAGTTAATAAGGAAGGAATTGGCTGGAGCAACAGCCATAAGAAGAGCAATTAAGTAAGGTCAGCCTAATGTTGAGGCTCTTCATGACCAATCTACTAAGGCAGATCCGGGTGCTTTTTTTGGTGGAGTTGTTGGTGTTGGTGGAAGGCGTGCTGATACTGCTACCACTCGTGATGATTAGTATATTGATGCTCAAGAAAAAATAAATATGTTTTAAAACACCCTTTTCACCCTTATACAGGTCCCTTTCACCCTTCTTCACCCTCGTGTTCTCGTTGTGAATGCGAAGAGTGCAAGGACAGTCAGGATAAACTCTTTGAAAAAGTAGAGGCTATCTGTAAAGCTATTGACAAATTCAAATCCAAGTGGGGTGTCATACCATCCAATAAGTTGAGGGAGCGATACCCTGCTACATTATTGGTTAGGAGGAAGAAAAGAGCAATAAACGACGTACTCTTCTATCGGAAATAAAAAATAATTACAACTCCTTCTTCTCAAAAAGCTGTTGAAGTTTAGGGTCCATTCAAGAAGAAGATGGATATATATGCGGAACTTGGTGCCAAAGAGAAGAGGGATTAGCGACAGGCCAAAAATGCAAAGCCAGGCGCGCCAGATTACCCCAGGCCTCCCTATTCCCCCATGTACTTCCAGACTATAATAGATATACATATGCAGTACGAGGACAAGGAAAGTTTACTTTTCCTAACCTAGCCTTCTAATCTAATCTTCCCAATGAAGAAGAAGCTACACAACAGATGTGAAATCTGTTACAACAACTGAGTATTCTGGTGCAACATGTAGTGGTTCTGTTGCAACTTACTATCCATATGTTTAATAAGTTGCGTTGGATTATTGATTCAGATAACCCTATGCAGCAGATGGACCATCTTTACAATTACTAACCAATTTAAGAATTGTCTTCTTATATCACAGCCTGTTGACAAAATTCTCTACCTTATAAGGGAAAGACAATTAACGTACCCAAAAGCTTATGATGCTGCCGATAGAATAATGGACCTAAACTTCTGCAAGAAGCTCAAGGATAAGTATGATCAACTCAATAATGCCGCATTAGACTATAGCACGAGTTTTGATTTCGTAGCTTCTATGTTGGACTAGGATGAAGAAGAAATGGTAAAATATGTTAGAGGGTGTAATACCTCATACTTCTACCAAGCTTAAAATCATCCTAAAAGTGTTAAAGACTTGCTTTAAAAGATGAATCCACTTTTATACATGTGAAATTTTTAAGATTTTGACTTTTGTTGTTTGGGCAATTGAATAAGCCTTACATCGATACCAAATTCCCCTAATTAAGTCACCCGATCGAAGAGTTAGAGCCATTTTAGTAAGGCAATGTACCACCTGAGCCATCAATGCACCGCGGAGCAAGCTAAAATGGCAATCATCATAATCCAGTGATCCTCCGCAATTATGGCTCGTCGCGCCAAGGCTCAAATTCAGAATTGTCCATTTCCATTAGCTTAGAGTGATACCACAGCATCGCGGTGAGATTTAGGTCCCATCAAGTATTACAATGCGATTTCATCGCGTCGCACCGTCAGCCTAGTTCCCAGTTGGTAATTTCCATGACCCAGATAAACCTTTAACCATGAAATTATCCCCTAAAAACCCTATTATATCACTTTTCCTCACCTTCTCTAAAGAATAAAAATCGTTCTCTCTCAAGAGGCAAAAATCCTAGCTAAAAAAATCAAGGCCAATTCCAAGAATCTTTTTAAGAACTTCAAGAATTTAGATTTTAAGGTATGTTAAGTGTTGATTCATGGGTCACTTTCACCCATAAAGCTCAAGAATATCTTTTCAAAATCCCAAGATTTGTGTATTTGTGAATATTCATGATTTGGTTGAATTGAAATTCATGTTCATGTTGTTGTTGGGTTTTGCTTCATGTTTTAAATTACATATTCCAATGATTGATCCTAGTATGTGATGATTTGCCTAATATCCATGATAAACCTTTAAAATTTCAAATTGATTTATGCAACCAAGATAATTAGAAGCATTGATGATGGTATAACCAAAGTATGTGCCTTCATAGCATGTTATTATGAAATCCCCATTCATGTACAAGTTAGTGCATGTAAAGTATTCGATGAAATGTCTTAGTTAATAAATTATGGATATATATAGCCAGTGTTGTGATTTCAAGCATGTGCCATGAATTACTTTTATGCTATAAAGTCCTGAGGGTATTAAATACCCGATAATTTAGCTGTGTGCCTAGAGCCGGTGTCATGTTTTCATGATAATCTCAGTCAAGCCATAATCAGTAGAATTCAGTGAGTCATGTGACTCAAGAAAACTCAGTAAACTCAGTATCAGTCCTATCCCATTCAGTAATCTCAAAAATCTCAAAAATCTCAGTTAGTCATCATGTCTCAGTAGTATTCAATTCAGACCTTAGTAAACTCAGTCAGCTAGCAGAACTCAGTAGCATTCTGTTATTTAATTCAATTCAGTTGTATTTTGTCAGTCAACAGAAATCCAGTTAACTTATTTCAATCTAGTTAATCAGTAAAATTAGTAACAGATCAGTCCAGCCTAGTATGAACTAGGAAATTAGTTCTGTGTCTATTCCGTTAGGAGTAGAATTCAACATCGAGTGAACCCAGAGATGAGGACACATACTCTGCCAGTAGAGGGTGTGATCCTTAGAAGCAATCCCTGTGTTCCAGAACTACGTAGCCAACATAGGTTGAGATGTACTCCTACGAGTCTAGGGATTATACATCTCATTTGAGTTTTCCTTACTGGAGGGGTTTACGGAAGAGCTCCCTGTCAGAGAGGGTTTACTCAAAACTTGTCCTTACCTATGGCACGGTACTGACCCTCTTCCAACTAGGGTTACAGGTTGGAACCCACCAGTTCAGATTTGGGGCGTGTCAGTTAGATGATTACCTCCCACAATTTTAGTTTTATATTCTGTCTTCAAAATAGAACTTAGTCCAGTTCTATAGAAATTGGGACTGTCAGACACAGTCACTCAGCTTAGTACAAAACTCAGCTAGTTCCATCAGACTTCAAGACTGTTAGATACAGTCACCCACTTTAGTAAAGAACTCGAATAGTTATATAGATTTCAGGACTATCAGATACAGTCATCCAGCTCCGTATAACACTTAGATCAATTATTTATAATCAGGATTGTCAGAAATAGCCTTTCAGTTATCAGTTACTAGTAAACTAAAATTTTAGTAAATCTATGTTGTCAGTAGACTTAATAGTCAGAACTCAGTATGTAGTCCGATCACGACCTCAGTTACAGTTACGTATTCATATATGTATTCTCACATTCATGTTATACAGTCAGTTGGTATTGTTCACGCATATGAACCCTTTGCATTCAGCGTACCTCACTTGCATACCAGTACATTCAACGTACTGCCGCATTTATGCTATGGTATTTTATACCATAGGTTGAGAAGCATTCGAGGATAGCATGATTATTTAAATACTTTTTTATTTCAGTAGTTCGGAGTTAGTTGGGGACATGTTCCATCAACTCTACAGATTTTAGATAGTTTAGAGGCTTTCGCCGCCAACATGTTTCAGATAGTTTATTTTAATTTTGGGTATTATTATACCCCATTACAGACATTATTTTATATTCAGTATTGGTTCAGTTTTGAACCTTATGGACCTACAACTTATATTCTGCATAGTTACAGTATATTATTCAATGCTTAATTACAGATATCAATCATGGGTTAGCTCGTGGTCCTTCAGGGTCATGAGCATCGTGTAACATTTTGGGTACCAGATTTAGAGCAATACAAACTTGGTATCAGAGCCTAAGGTTCAATAGTGTAATAGGAAGTCTGAAAGCCGCATCTAGTAGAGTCTTGTGCATGGGTATGTTGTGCACCACACTTATGTGTAGGAGGCTATGAGATGTTTTAGGAATAGTTTCCCTTCTTTCAGTATTCATGTCGTGCCTGTGAGCATAGTCTCCAATTATTTTCTCAATTTAATCCACTTCTTCCTCTTGATTATAGAATATGCCTTCCAAAGTGGCTAGGTAAAGGAGAATCGGTAATCAGTCAGCACCTCAGCCCGTCTAGGCATATCTCCTATACGAACATGTTTCCCATGTAGAATTTAGAACTGTATTTACTACTCTAGCCAATTCAGTCACAACTTAGAGTGATGGCCAACTGTTATTCTGGTCAACCCTGTGGACAATTCAGCTGCAGCTATGATTCGGGACTTCACCTAAATAAATCCTCCCCTATTCTCTGATTCTAAGTCCGAAGAGGGTCCACAGGAGTTCCTTAACCGGGTTTATAAAGTCAGAGATATCATGCGAGTGACTTCCAGTGAGAGTGCCGAGTTAGACGCCTATCAGCTACAAGATGTATCCCATACGTTATTTTACGTAGTGAAAAGTAGACATGGGTACAAATGCAAGGCCCATAGAATGGGAGGAGTTTGCTACGACCTTCTTAGATAGATTCTTTCCCCTAGAGTAAAAAGAAGCCAAAGTGTTAGAGTTCATCAATATCAGACAAGGTAGCATGAGCGTAAAATAATACTCCCTCAAGTTCACCCAGTTAGCCAGGTATGCTCCCCATTTAGTAGCAGACAGTAGATCTAGAATGAGTAAGTTTGTGTCTGGGGTTTCAGGTAGAGTAGTTAAGAAGTGTAGGACTGGGATGTTGATTAAAGAAATGGACATATCTAGACTTATGGTCCATGCTCAACAGATTGAAGAGTAGAAACTTAAGAAGAAGGAGGCAGAGAATAAGAGAACCAGAACAGGTGGTTATCATTTTTCTCAACCAGGGTTGCAGGGTGGTAACCGTTCTCAGCATCTCAGCATATCTAGAAAATTTCAGTTCCAGCTCCTTCCACAGCCAGTGCTTCAGTTCCTAAGTTCAGAAATGGTAGCAAAGATGGGGCTCCAGGATTCAAATCTCAGAATAGTGCAAGCATTATTCGCACTCATCCACTTTGCAAAAAATATAGTAAGTATCATAAGGGTGTGTTTAGAGCCGACAGTAATATGTTCTTCGGATATGACGATTCAGGTCACAAGGTCCGAGACTGTCCTAAACTCGATCCATGATGTCAGCACGGTTGTCCTTCAACTTAGTCCGGTTGCCTGAATCAGCAAGGTGCCATTTCCAGAGCCGCTAGTGGGCAGCGACAAAATAGGCTTTATGCACTTCAGTCTAGACAAGATTAGGAAAGTCCTCCTAAAGTAGTCACTGATATGTTACAAATCCCTCATTTACATGTTCATGCTCCTTCAGATTCAAGGACTTCTTTTTCTTTTATAACTCTTTACATACCAGTCCACTTTAAGGTCAGATTAAATGTTAACATGACCTTCTCAGTATCTACCCCAGTGGGTGAAATGATCAAAGCTAGACGGGTATATGGGAACTATCCAGTTATGATATCTCAAAAAGACAGGCCTTCAGGTTATAGTAGTAATACAAGTATGTGTAGAAAATCTGTAAGCGAAGATGATTCCCGGCCCATTACTATCTCAATGTAATGTTTTGTACTTCAACTATCACGATACTTATGCATTCGTCACGTCATAATTCCATGTACCCAGCTTATATTCATGCGCTTTCCATAAAATAGTGTGTATTTTAAGTTCCTAGTATGAGGAGTTTCAGCTTACTTAGTGTTACGAATCATGTTCCATGAGTACAGAAAAATCAGACTCAGGTCATGTAGCTCATGACTTATGTACTCATGTATTGTCTTACAATATGTTCAACCCACATGACTTATGCTCCACTCCTAGTGATCAGCCAAACTCAGATTATGTCACGTATACTCTTAGTTTGGATACCTCGGTGAATCCGTGATGTTGATGTTCCATCCCTAAGACCTCAATTACAGCGTCATTCAGTATTCGGTATCCAGTAAAAGACTCATATAGTCCTACAGAACCATGGCTTTTAGCTATTAGTTACTTAACCATTGGAATTCATTAAGACCATATCAGTCTAAACCTCAGTTATTAGAAAACCAGCATTTAGTACCAGTTACAATCTTAGTTACGATTATAGTCTCAATTACCATCTTAGCTACAATCTCAGTCCTAGTCCTAGTCCAGCCAGATCAAAAACTAAGTTCACTTTCAGGATTACCCGACCATTGCATAGGGCGATTATTTACACAGTTATTAGTATTTCAGTAACTCAGTTACAGAATGTTTCTGAATCATGTCATAGGCTTGGTCTCACAA
Source organism: Capsicum baccatum var. pendulum (assembly GCA_030864225.1). Taxonomy (NCBI): domain Eukaryota; kingdom Viridiplantae; phylum Streptophyta; class Magnoliopsida; order Solanales; family Solanaceae; genus Capsicum; species Capsicum baccatum. The sequence goes on along the minus strand of CM061552.1, from coordinate 68,654,057 downwards.
TTTTAAGTAATACGATTTTATGAATCCCTGCCAGTCACCTCATGTCAATCAGTCAGTCCTTACCTCTGATGTATAATACTCTACAGCCTCAGGCTAGTTATTCAGAGTAAGTACAGTTCAATCTTATATGCCCAACATTCATCTATCAGATATTCAGTTAATTAGATCAGTTATTATATTTATACATTCGTGCTCAACACCATGTGAACCTTTTCAGTAGTCTCAGCTGCAGTGCATAAGGTTTAGTCACTTTATCTTAGATGATGTTTCATAGGCCTTGCCTCCTAATACAAGAATCCCAACTATGTAGTGATCTTCTATTCAGATGTCCTACTCAGACCAGTCCAAAATTTGCTATCTCTCTACAGTCATTAGAACTCTATAGAAAGAGTGTCATAGAAATGCTCCTGTCGAGTATAAGTTTTCAGCATGAGTTAATCTACAGAGCTAGTAGTTAAGTTTAGCAGTCAGCAAACAAGTTCGAACGACGTGGTTTCCAACTTTCCATCCAGTCGCACTATCCAGAGTCTTATGAATGTGATCATTCTAAGATAGACTAACCAGGTAGTTGCGTGTTCAACCCAGTTCATACATCATGTATTAGTTTCTGATACGAGAGAGACTAGGAACTCATGAAATGACACCAAAATAGTCCACTCAACAAGGCTCAAACCGAGGACCTTTTGAGAGCTAGTTTCGGCAAAGAACAAGAATACGAGTTTCACAAGTTAACAAGGTGTTGGTGACACCAAAATCAGCCAACCAATCTAAGTTACAACACAATATAATGAACAACAAAGAACAATGACAATGTTATAACAAGAAAACACCATACGGCTTACAACACAAGATACAAACTACTACAAGATGAAAACAAACAAAAGGATAGATAATTAGACAAAAGTGGTGTAAATCCTAGTAACCAACGAGTACATAAAACTCTAAGACCCCTAACACCTCCAAACACGATCACCTAACTCTTACGATTACACAAGAGAGGGTTCCACCACTCAAGCGCCAAGGTTTCTCAAAAATAAACAATTACAAGAGATTCCACCCTTGAATTGTTATCCTAGTTAAAAGTTTCAGTTTGCCTGAAGTAGAGAGAGGACTTTGGTGTTTCAAATGTCAATACTTACAACAATAATCAACTAATCCTCAAAATACATATCTTGTTCTATTTATATTACATAACAATTTAGACTTAAAATGAAAAAATTGCCCCTTTAGTGAAAAGTCTTCAAAGGCCACCCCTCTAGTGTAGCAAATAAGAAAATGGGCGGCATTGGGTGTGTCTTTGGTCCATATCACATATCAACATTGAACTTCCTAGGATGATAATTTTCTGCACTTGTACACACGTTTATCTTCATAGTCTCACTTATATCATCCTCTCCATCTTGAGAGGAATTTGCCCTCAAATTCAAGCAATCATCACTGGCAAGCTCTCCTCTTTTCATCATCTCTTAATTGCTCTTCCTAAGGTTAGGATGTTCAACCAAGTGTCCCATGATATCATCAAGAATGATCCTTGGATTTATATGTTCTACAACCTGTACATAAGAAGATTTGATACTAGGCAAAGTGCTAGTATCTCGGTTAGTAATTAACAAAGAGTCCTTGTTGGTAAATCCCACAATCCCAACTCTCGTCTTCTCTCCTTCTTCATCATCCTCACTCTCGGATTATTCTTTTATACCCTCAATAAGCATGACTTTCTTTGCCATATACATAGGCACTATAATTTACCTTCACACGGCCAAACATCTTCCTCATCCCCTTCTTTTGGCTCCTCAGGTTCTACCTTCTCTCCATCTTGAGATTGATCATCAATCTTCTTCGGTTCAAGTCTCACTTTCTCCCCAAGAAAGTATAATTCTCCCTCCCTTAGGATCACATTTCTCCTATTTGGACACTCGTTAGCCTTGTGTTCCCAACCTCTGCATTTAAAACATTGAAAGCCCTTAGAACTAGAAGAGGAATGTGGTTTACCTTCATTTCTCGGAGGGTACCTTTGGTGAGCCTTGTTTTTTGCTTGTGCAGCCTTGTCCTCGGTTTTATCCACATTGGATGGGTCATTTTTGTCATTGTGACAACTCGATGGAGATTGCCGTTTAAGCTTGACACTCGATTTCTCCCGTAATTCCTTCTCAACTTCCAAGGTGGCTTGGAAGATGGCATCAATGGTGTCAAACTTGTGAAGTGTTAACCGTGAGAAAATGTCCCTATTCAACCCCACCTTGAATCGAATGATGTCATGGCTTACTTTCTCCCCTCGGTGATCAAGTTTCAAAATGAGTTGTTGGAATTCATCATAGTAAGCCACGACGCTTTTGTTCCCTTGCCTCAAGTTATACAACTTAGAAAGGAGATCTTGATGGTAACTCTCGGGTAAGTACCTTTGTCTCATGAGGTACCTTAACCTAAACCAAGGAGGGGGCTGCCCCTCAATCAAAACATTGCCAAATCGCTTCACATACTCCCAACACATAGTAGGATAACCCTCAAAATATGCAATCGCATAACAACTCTTTTTCTCCTCGGTAAGGTCATTAACTTGGAAGATTCTCTAACAAGTGAACTGCCAAGCTAGAAATTATTAAGGATGACTCTCACCTTTGAATGTTGGAAGCCCCACCTTGATTTATTTAGTCCTACATCATGGTTTTGGTTCCCTTGTTGGTTCCAAAGACCAACTCTTCCTTCTCGGCCGTGAACTTCTCTTGGATCACCTTGCCTAACCCTCATATCCTCCCTTCTCATTTAAATATCATCATATGGTCCAAAACAGGAATGTTTTTCTCCTCTACCATACCCCTCAACATGGATGGGTCTATTTGGGTTAAGTGGAGCTTGTAGCGGCGGGATTGGATTTGGATAGTGAGGTCTTTGGTCAAGTAGATTTTGGATGGGTGGGCTTGGGTTTGGTGGTGGTATTTGGTTTCCAAGTCCTTCTTATTGGAAATGGTGAAGTGGAGGGTGGCTTGGTCTATCATGATCTTGGATTTGGGAGTAAGGGTTGGTTCGATTTGTCGCAATAGGTGGATATAGCATTTGGTGCATGGCCTTGGGAGTACTAGTTGGTGAAATATGTCGAGGGGTAGAAGGTCGGCTTCTTTGTCTTTCCACTCTCTCCAATCTTCCACCCATTATTGACACCTCACCCTTCATTGATACTATATCCGAGTCTAGTTCTTCAATACCCGCAGTCATCCTAGCCATGTCTCGGGACATAGCTTCAAGGTGAGCCAAAATAATACTAGTTGCATTGTGCTCCCCCGTGGGTTGAGAGTGTGACGTCTCGGGTTCCATAGCACCAAAACTAGTCCACAATGTCACACACAAAACACCAACAAAGGTTCAAGTATTTGAACCACAAGCAACAACACCACACAAACGGTAACAAGACTAAACACACGTTGTTGTTGAAGAAAATTTGTTCCAAGACTTTGATTTTCAATACTACACCTTTGAGGAAGATATTTCGGCTATGGTGTAGGTGGAAAATATTTTAGACTCTCTTTTCAAGATTCAAAAAGTCTTCTACCAACTTTTCACCAACTTGCACTTTTTTGGCAAAACATCCTTTTGGAGTAGCCTTGTCTCTTTACTCTTTTGTATATTCTTGAAAAGTATTGTTACTCCTTTCGATTTTGGAATGTCTCTTTTTCTTTTACTACTTTGGTGTTGTCTTGTAATTGTTTTCAAGACAAACATAAAGTATTATACTTTTTTTCTCTCTTAAAGATCACACAACAACTTCTTCAACACAACACAAGAACACAAGATGAACACCACCACCAACAACTAGAAACCGTCCACTCAACACCACAACACAACTGGAATCTTGCTCAAGAACTTGGGTGGTAGACTCAATAAGTGTTGAGGAGAATGAGAACCAGCACTAGAAACAAACTAATACAACAAAATACACTTAAATCTAGACACAAATATCGGCCAAACACAACAACGACAACAAAAACACTCGGCCAAGAACACCAAACTCAAGAACACAACTCTTTTTGTGAGATTTTCGACCTAGACACCTCTTCTAGGGTTAGGAAACAAAGATCTAAAACTAGAACACACAAAACACACAAAAATAACAAGAAAACTAGGCACAAATATCGTCCAAAATAACAACAAGACAAAATTTCGGCCAAGACAACAAGAATGGACAGATTTGCTTCTTTTTGGAATTTTCAGATTTTAACACCTCTTTTTTTTTTTACTTAGAGAACCCAAGATAGGTCATGTAGGAACACAACCATCCTTATATCTGATACCAAATGATATGAGATAGACTAGGAACTCAAAAAATAACACCAAAACAGTCCACTCAACAAGGCACAAACCTAGGACCCTTTGAGAGCTTGTTCCGGCCAAGAACAAGAATACGAGTTTCACAAGTTAACAAGGTGTTGGTGACACCAAAATAAGCCAACAAATCTAAGTTACAACACAATATAATGAACAAAGAAGAATAAAGATAATGTTATAACAATAAAACACCATACGGCTTACAACACAAGATACAAACTACTACAAGATGAAAACAAACAAAAGGAAAGATAGTTAGACAAATGTGGTGTTAATCCTAGTAACCAAAGAGTACATACAACTCTAAGACCCCTAAAACCTTGACACACGATCACCTAACTCTTACGATAACACAAGAGAGGATTACACCACTCAAGCGCCAAGGTTTCTCAAAAACAAACAATTACAAAAGATTCAACCCTTGAATTGCTATCCTAGTTACAAGTTTCGGTTTGCCTGAAGTAGAGAGAGGACTTTGGTGTTTCAAATGTCAATACTTACAACAATGATCAACTAAGCCTCAAAAGACCTATGTTGTTCTATTTATATTACATAACAATTTAGACTTAAAATGACAAAAGTGCCCCTTTAATGAAAAGTCTTCAAAGGCCACCCCTCTAGTGTAGCAAATAAGAAAATAGGCAGCTTTGGGTGTGTCTTTGGTCCATCTTACGTATCAACATTGAACTTACTAGGATGATAATTTACTGCACTTATACACACATTGATCTTCATAGCCGCACTTGTATCAGTTTTAGATCTCTGATATTTAGTCACGATTTAGTTCATAGGTGCCTTATGCATTAACTCAGTTTTCCTCATAGTTCAGCAAAGTCTGCCTAGCGTTCTTCAAGGGGGCATAGTGTCTCAAAGGGGAGATACACTATAATTCCCTAAAACTTTCATGACATAAACATGCCGCTCTCTTCTCATAATGAATCCAGTTTGGGGTAAGGGGTGCTCATTAGTTGACCCTTAGACTCCGACCTTAGTCGTAAGCCACGTATTCAAGGTACTCAGTTCAAATCATGATATTCAGCGCATGTATTATGTTCCAAACTCAGTTATATTCTCATGGTTCCACTCATACATATTTAGTAATTAATCTCAGGATCATTAGCATTCAGTTTAAGAAAACAGTCTTCCTTGAACATATTCAGTTTCATGCTCAGATTTTCATCAGAAAATTAGTATCAGGAATTTCTATTACAAATCTGGTATCAATTACCATTGCATATTCAGTTATGCAGTTATGTATCAGTTCAGTCATCTATTCATGCATTAGATATGCATATTCAGTATGATACATTCAGTTCATCAGTCTTGTCAATCATTTACTCATGTCCCAGTTGCTCATGTTCAGTATATACTACAACTTATCATTTCTACTATTTCAGTAAGTCTTATTCGAGAATGAATGTTCCCAAGGAGGAGATATTGTAATACCCCGTACTTCTACCAAGCTTAAAATCATCCAAAAAATATTAAAGACTTGCATTAAAAAAAGAATCCACTTTTACACATGTGGAATTTTAAAGATTTTGATTTTTTGTTATGTGGGAAATTTAATAAGATTTCCATCAATACCAAGTTTGCCCAATTTCGTCACCCGAGCAAAGAGTTAGAGTCATTTTAGTAAGGCAGTGTGCTACTTGAGCCATCAACGCATCGCGGAGCAAGCCAAAATGGCAATCGTCAAAATCCAGTGAGCGTTCGCGATTATGACACGTTGTATCAAGTCTTAAATTCAGAATTATCCCTTTCCAGTGACTCAACGCGATATCACTGCGTCGTGGTGAGATTTCAGGTCCCATCCACTATTGCAACACAATTTCACCACGTCGCGCCCTCAGCCTAGTTTCCAGTTGGAAACTTCCAGTGGCACGACGTGATAGCACCGCGCCGCGCTAGGTTCCCAAATTGGGTTTTTCAGTGACGAAAAATAAAAACCTTCTAAGGACAATTGGGTCTTTTTTCATGACCCAGATCAGCCTTTAACCATGAAATTATGCCCTAAAAACTCTATTATATCACTTTTCCTCACTTTCTCTAAAGAACAAAAATCATTTTCTCTCAAGAGGTAAAAATCCTAGCCCAAAAAATCAAGGCTAATTCCAAGAATCTTTCCAAGAACTTCAAGAATTTAGATTTTCAGGTATGTTAAGTGTTGATTCATGGGTCCTTTCACCCATGAAGCTTAAGAATCTTTTTTCAAAATCTCAAGATTTGTGTATTTGTGAATATTTATGATTTGGTTGAATTAAAATTCATGTTCATGTTGTTGTTGGGTTTTGATTCATGTTTTAAATTACATGTTCCATTGATTGATCCTAGTATGTGATGATTTGCATAATATTTATGATAAACCCTTCAAATTTCAAATTGATATATGCAACCATGATAATTAGATGCATTGATGATGGTATAACCAAAGTATGCTCCCCTTGTGTTTGATAAAATGCCTATGTGAAGAAAATAGTTCCTTCATAGCATGTTATTATGAAATCCCCATTCATGTACAAGTTAGTGCATGTAAAGTGTTTGATAAAATGTCTTAGTCAATGAATTATGGGTGTATAGCCATTGTTGTGCTTTCAAGCTTGTGCCATGAATTACTTTTATGCCATCGAGTCCTGGGGGTATTAAATACCCGATAATTTAGCTGTGTGCCTAGAGCCAGTGTTATTTTTTCACGATACTCTCAGTCAAGCCATAATTAATAGAATTCAGTCAATCATGTGACTCAAGAAAACTCAGTAAACTAAATATTAGTCCAGTCCCATTCAGTAATCTCGATAATCTCAAAAATTTTAGTGATCTCAGTTAGTCATCATATCTCAGTAGTATTCAGTTCAGACCTTAGTAACCTCAGTCAACTTGTAAAACTCAATACCATTCTGTCAGTTTACAGGATTCAGTAATATTTTATTAGTCAACGAAAATCCAGTGAACTCAATTCAATCTAGTTAATCATTAAAATCAGTAACAGATCGGTCCATCCTAGTATGAACTAGGAAATCAGTTCTGTGTCTATTTAGTTGGGAGTAGGATTCAGCACCGAGTGAACCCAAGGATGAGGACACACACTGTTAGCCAGTAGAGGGAGTGATCCTTAGTAGCAATCCCAGCGTTGCAGAACTACATAGCCCGCGTAGGTTACGATATACCCCTACAAGTCTAGGGACTATACATCTCATTTGAGTTTTTCTTACAAGAGGAGTTGACGGAAGAGCTCCCTATCAAAGAGGGTTTACTCACAGCTTGTATTTACTCATGGCACGATACTGACACCCTTCCATCTGGGGTTACAGGTTGGATCCCACCAGTTCAGATTCGGTGCTAGTCGATTAGATGATTACCTCCCAATATTTTAGTTTTAGATTCAGTGTTCAGAATTGAACTCAGTCTAGTTCTATAAAAATCAGGAATGTCAGACACAGTCACTCAACTTAGTATGGAACTCAACTATTTTCATCAGGATTCAGGACTGTCAGATACAGTCACCCACTTAGTAAAGAACTCCAATAGTTATCCAAATTTCAGGATTGTCTGATACACCCATCCAACTCCGTATAACACTTAGATCAGTTATTTATAATCAGAACTATCAGAATTAGTCTTTCAGTTATCAGTTACTAGTAAACTCAAATATCAGTTAATCCATGTTGTCAGTAGACCTAGAAGTTAGAACTCAGTATTCAGTCCTATCACGACCTCATTTACAGTTATGAATTCATGTATGTATTCTGGCATTCATGTTATACAGTCAGTTAGTATTGTTCATACTTATGAACCCTTTGTATTCAACCTACCTTAGTTGCATACTAGTACATTCAACGTACTGACACATTTGCACAATATTGCTTTATACCAAAGGTTTAGAAGCACGAGCAACCGATCATCCCTAGTAGACTAGACGTTCAGTAGCCAGATTAGTAGTGTGACCACATCATTCGAGGATAACATGATTATATTATTACTTTATTGTTTCAGTAGTTCAGATTTTGTTGGGGACATATCCCATCAACTTCACAGATTTTAGACAGTTTAGAGGCTTTCAGACTACAGCATGATTCAGACAATTTATTTTAGTTTTGGGTATTGTTATACCCCATTATAGACATTGTTTTACATTCAGTATTAGTTCAGTTTTCAACCTTATGGCCTTACAGCTTATATTCTACATATTTACAGTATATTATTCAGTGCTCAGTTTTAGATATTAGTCATGGGTTAGCTTGTGGTCCTTCGGGGTCATGAGCACCGTGTAACATTCTGAGTACTAGATTTGGGGTGTTACAGAGGGGAGAGGCCAAATCCACATGGCAAGAGATGGACCGAGGAAAAGAGGATTCCTACAGTCATTAGCGTGAAGGTCATACATTATTAGGCTATTGAGATACCACTCAAGAAGGGTAATATTAATATTTATGACAGCAACGAACCTCTCATCGACAATATCGATCTTTTTCTCCTCATGGATCCACTGATGGAGCTGTTACCCATCTTTTTTAGGGAGAGTAAACTGATGAATCATTTGCCAAAGGAAGCGTTGATGAAGAAATCATGGGATTATAGTGGTCGAAACAAAAGCATGATACTTCCAAAAATGATGCCAATTATGCGAGCGGCCCGCATGCTCTTGCACACATCGAATGTTTACTAACCGGCACAGAAATGACCGACCCAATGACCTAGTGTACGGCAACACTGTGGCAAACCTATAAGTGGTCTGGGCTTATGGGATACTAAGTAGACGTTTGGAGCCTGTGTATATAAAAGAGCCTGTGAAATAAATTTTTTTTATTTCAAGCCACACTTCACTTTACTTTAAAATACATGTACATGTAGTGGCAATAGGTTTTTCTGATAGAATGAAAGTTGAGTTTTTTATAATGCAATAGATTTTTAATCTGTTGTAAAATATATTTTATCTGTTCTGAAAAAAAGTTTATCTCTTGCAATAGGTTGGTCATCGATTGCATTATGCCGATGTTATTTCTGTATGATCTAAGTCTAATCTGTTGCAACTGAGGGAAGACCTATTCGATAATTTTGAACAGATGACCAAAATTTTACAACATGTGTCTAAATGTGTTTGATATTTTACAGCAATTACACACTTGAATATCTTATGCTCGACAACACCAAACCAGTAGCAAATACATCACCATGAAAATTTCAGAAATTAGGCTTGAAAATACATGTGCGCAATACCACCAAACCAGTCGCAATAACGACAACAATGTAGTATCTTCTTGCTCGATTTTTTTTCTCTTCAAAAGCCTTGACTTTCTTCAGCAAACCCCAGATTACACGATTTGCTTGTGAAGGGTGTCATTTTTCATACCAATTAAAATAATTCCATTCACCCAATTTCTATAAAAACAAGAACACAATTACAAAACCATTACAAGTCAATAATTAATCATCTGGATTTTGGTGAGTCCAAGAAGTTTTCAATAGAGCTTCATGACCGCACTTACAATATCAAATATCATTATCATAAAAACAGTGGAAGATGCGCTTGATATTGTCAAGCTTAGTTGAAAAAAATAAAAAAAAGATGAAGAAAAGAAAGACCAAATGCAAATAATTTGAAAAATTTAGATGGATAAAAAAAGATGACGATGAAGAAGAAGATTTGAGAATTTAGGGTTAAATTTTAGGAAGAAGATGAATATATAAGACATTGGGAGAAAAAAAGACTGTTGGGGGGAAAATCAGATGCCAAGTCAGCAAAAAGAGTCAACCTGACACATTTGTGCCTATTTTATTTTACGTGTTTAAAATGATCACTGTCTACTTGATGCCTATTTTATTTTAGGTGTTTGAACTGAACACTGTCGATGGATTCCGCCTTTTCTATTTTAATTCACTTTCATTTTTTCACATGTAGTGGCAATTTTTTTTATGTCCAATGAAAGTTGAATTTTTATAATGCAACAGATTCTCTATCCGTTGTAACAGATATTCTGCCTGTTCTGACATTTAGTTTATCTGTTGTAATTGGTTGGTCATTTATTGCATTATGTCGGTATTTCTATTTAAGTCTATCTATTACAGAAGTGGAAAGACCGGTTTGATAAATTCCAACAGATTATCTACCTGTTGTAACGTATGTCAAATATTTTTAATATTTTGCAATAGATGTGATGTCTGTTACAACATATACATTATCAGTTGCAATATTTGAATCTAGTATTCCATTTCAATTAATTAGTTTAAATCTAAGAAAAAACAAAATTCATAGACAAAATAAAAAAAATCAAAGCCTTAAGAAATTAGCTGAAATGAAATTAACGAATAAATGAAATGTAAAAAAATTATTACGGGTACAGATCTCAACAAATACATCAACAATTTAAGTATTGATACCAAGGAGGGGTGAGGTTATTACTTTGAAAGACTCAACCTATAAAGATCTACTCAATATGAAAAAGTTGTTCTTCATCCAGTGTTATGGAATTCGGCTTTGCTAGTCATGGATCTTTATTGTCGCTTACGTACGGTTTCTGCGCTTTCTGTTCTCCGTATTTCATAAAAAGAGTAGAGTAGCATAGTGTCAATGTTGTTTAGCAGTAGCTTCTACATCCACCTGGAAAGCCAAAATTGGTCAATGCTAATCACAGAGATACAACTAAACAAAAAAGGATAACTCATTTGTTCTATCAAATTAAACAAGTCTTCATCCTATTTTAAATTATCCCAAATAGATTATATTTCTATTTCAATAATGAATCTACTGATGATTTAAAATTCTACATAAGAAAGACCAGTATGATAATTTCCAACGGATGAACCATCTGTTGCCACATATGACTCATCTATTGCAGCAGATAGGTCATCTATTAGTACAAATAAAAGTGGTACGAAGAGCTATTTTCTTTGCTAAAACAGAAGACATATATGTCATAATAAGTACTTTATCTGGTGCAATAAGTTAGTCAACTGTTGCAACAGATGCATATATATGTTTGATAATTTTCAACAGATGTGCCTTGCGTTGAAACATAAATGTGTCAGCTTGTTAGTTGGAAGACATATATATTCACCTTGTTCAGCTCGTGCTACTCTCCTTTGGACATTGTACATTTCTCAATGCAACACATGAACATAGGAGTTGCAATTTCATTATTTTGGATGCTTGATAACGCCTTGGAAATCACTCCCCTTCTCCTCTTAGCTTTAATCTCCAATGGAGTTGATGAGAATAAAGTCCTCTTTGATGGAATGCCACCCCTCTTAGATGTCAATTCCTTTACAGAAGTAGTTAATGCATTAATAGCATTAATCACTACATCATGTTTCGCCCTGCAGTCTTGACATTTGCATTCAGAACATTCACTAGGAGAGGCAAAATCTGTTTAACTAGTATGATCATACTCATAATGGTTTGTTTTAAATACTGTAAGAGGAGCATCATTAGCACCAACAGCAACACCACTACCACCACCAACAGCTCCATCACCACTAAGACCATCAACAAGAAATAGGCCCCCCCTCCAAAATTATTTTTCTTGTAATTTCTGTTTCTCCAAACAATTTCATTTTTATCCTATCGATGACCTTAGGATCCGATAAAGTTTGCACAGACCGTAAAGTAAGAAAAAATGACATCTTCAACTCTCGATTGGTCGAAACTAGTGACGGATGCACAATCTAATATAAATAATTACATATATTAGAATGATGATTAGATCATTAAAAAAAATTATTAATTAAAATAAAAACTTAATTTTAATTATACTTACTGCATCCTTCGGGGGGTTGAAGAGATCAAGAAATTTTGTATTTTAATCAGTTTTGCCAGACAACCATCTCAAGATTCTTGGATAGGAAACTTCTTCCTGGTAGTTCACATGTTGTCTCAAATGAGGAATGGCTTCAAACGTCTAAGCCTATAAAATAACGCCAACAAACCAAAACTATTATTGAGTGAAAAAAATGAATGATATCATAATAAAAGAAAGAAACGAAACATTTACCATGAAAGCCCATGGAAAGCCATATAAGTTGACTGTCTTTGGCGCTAACGGAGTCAACAAGTATTGGACAGTCATTTTGAAGCTTTCATAACCCCAAGGATAGCTTTTAAAAGCCTCAAGATCCTCAGAGAGCTTTATTAAACCAGCGCTTATGTTGTTGTTAGAGTCTCTCGCCCAAAGAATATTATGTACAAACCATACCAGGCACAACGACTGCTTGTGCTTCTTTGAAAGTTCTTTACCTTTCAACGCTTCTATCAAATTTTTATTTTTGAAGCTTGGACCAACAATGGACACCAGGTTAGCACGATCACACAACTTGCCTTTGCCTTTTTTGGGTATGCGGGGTGTTTTTTTTGTTAGAATAGGTATAACTTGAGAAGAACGATAACATTTTAGTCTAGTAACTATGGTAAACTCCTTCCATCCAAAACAAACAGGCATGCCACAGTAGTTTATCCACGCCTCATCCATCTTATTTTTGTTTTCATACAAACCCTATGCTTGAGATGTTCATATACTATTTCCATTTTGAAACGAGCATTGTTGTCCTCCGGCAAATCAAGATATTTCCCAACGCAGTTGTCCCTAAAATAAGCATCCAATTTTTATTCTCGAAGTATTTTTCTGAAGGTGTCAAAATATTTTCCCATGGTTGACTTAACCACAAAATCACCCGTTAAATCTGTGGCACCATCACACTGTATTCTCACAGGATAACGATCAGTGCTAAAGGTTTTGACCAACTCTTTAGCGGAAGGGCTATTAAAATTTGGATCATCTCTTTTAAAATATTCCTCCTCCCCATGTTCATCATATTCTGGTCGTGATTGAGATAATGCTTGTAAACAAGCTCAAAGAATGGTGAATGTAGCCTACCTGCTTCACTTGTTCCTTTACTTGGACTTGATTCGGCTTATGTTTTTTGGGTTTCTATTATTTTGGGAGCCATATTATCTAAAATTAATAGAAACATAAAAAAATATATTATAGTTGATTAATGCATCATTTAAAAGGATAAGAGTAAATCTAACAAGTAAAACAGTAAAATAACAGTTCCAATAAATCATTTATCTATTACACCAAGTAGTATATCTATTGTAGCATATAACAAACTTGCTGCAGCGGATGAGCAATCTTTTGCAACAATACAAAATGTATTACTCATCTTTTAAGCCAGATGAATGGTTTGTGCAATAGATCACACATTGTTGCAACATGAGTGATTTGTTAGAACAGTTAAATAACCTGTTACAACGGATGATCAATCGGTTACAGCAATACAAAATATATCACTCACCTATCAGTTGCAACATCATCTGTTGAAATATATGATTGATCTGTTAGAATAGTTAAATAACCTGTAGCAACGATTGAGTAATCTGTTGCGATAATACAAAATATATCACTCATCTGTTGAGAGAGATGAATGGTCTGTGCAACAGATCACACATCTGTTGCAACATATGAGTGATCAATAAAAATAATTAACTAACCTGCAGTAACGACTGAGTAATCTGTTGCGACAATACAAAATATATCACTCATTCGTTGAAAAAGATGAATGGTCTATGCAACAGGTCACACTTCTGTTGCAACACATAAGTGATCTATTGGAATAGTTATCAACGGTCAATATTGTTTAGATTTCTTCCAACATTGGGTCGTCTATCGTGGCAGATGAATGATCAGTTGGAAAAATCATGTCTTGGACATGTCCTGCTAGAAGAGCTGATATGATTTTATCCAATAATAGCTTCATCAATTTTACCATATCATTAATCCGATGGTTCTTCCATTGCATCAGATGGTTAATCAGTTGCATCAACTTTTCTATCCGATGCTTAATCTGTTGCAACATATGGTTAATCTGTTGCTTCAAATAGTTAAACTGTTGCATCATATGATAAATATGTTGCATCAGATTATTAATCTGTTACATCAAAATTGTAATCTGATAGTTCCTCTGGTGCATTGGGTGGTTGATTTGTTCCATCATCTAAAAAATTTATTGCATCAGATGGTTAATATGTTGCACCAAATAGATAATCTGTTGGATAAAATAAAAAAAAGTAGCATGATTTTGTTCAACAAAAAAATAGTAATTCATCATTTTTATCAAGAACAAGAATAGAACAAATCAACCCAAATCGTTGTTTTGTTTTTATAAACAAAAATCAAACTTCAAAAAAAGGCAACAAACAACAAAAAATCATAATTCACTTCGAATAGAGAAGAAAAGAAATACCAGAAATTAGGGTTTTATTCAGACCACATTTCAAATTAAAGCAACAAATATTTAAATTGGTTACCAATACTATAAAAAAAGTTGGCTCAAGTTCCTCATTTTTTTCAAAACTAAAAAGATCATAAATTTTTACGAGTGAAAGAAGAAAAGGAACGATGATGAATTCGAAGCTGTTATGGCCGGAGAGCAAGGCTGCCTTGTCGATTGAAGGTTGAAGAATTCAAAGCTGTTGTGGTTGGAAAGCAAAGCTGTCACGTCGATTAAAGGTTGAAGTCGAAAAGTAACTCAAAACCAAACTATTTGTAGTCGAATGTTGAAGTTGCTGAAGATTGAAAGGAGAAATTTGCAGAACTGTTGGTTGGGAGAGAGTTGAGAGAAGGTGTCGAGAGAGAGAGAGAGAGGAGAGAGACTGGTTGATTTGGATTGAAGAGGGGTGTGGGTTGGGTTGATTTGTATTTTCGAAAAGATTAGAAAGTTTTGAAAATATTAACAAGTCCACAATTAAGTTAATCAAGTTTCATAATGATGTTTGACTCTTTACGTTGGTCAATATCATCAATCCTTCATTCAAGACTTAAAAAACACCTTTCCTTCAATTTTCTCAAGTAACTTTCATTGGTTATTGCCAAGTTTGCATTTGTATCCTCTTCTATGCACGTTGGAGTACACCCAATGCAGATTATGTTCATAATCGGAGATAGGATGATGAAGTAAATGAGATTGTCCTTCCCTAATTCAGTGTAATACCCCAGAAAATTTTCTTCGTAAAGATTTCGTGAGAAACGTATCGAGTTCTATGCTTTAGAGCGATCCATAAATTTTTTGTGTAGTATTTCTAAGACGTTGACCTACCATTGCGTAGAGTATCGAATAAGCTTTCCAACGATATATAGATTATCAAAAACGGACACTCGAGCGATGAGTTACGACCATTCCGATCGAACTGTGAACAGTAAAACCTGCAGGAAAAAGTACTGAGGCCTGGCGTATTTTTGCTCCAACTTTAAATAATTATAACTCCTTGTACATAATAATCTGGGTGATCTACTATATATTAACGGAAAGCTCTGCGAGTCCTCTTTCCAATGAAATTGGTTTCATCTAATTTGTCTATCGGAGCAAAAAGTTATAGTCGATCTACTTCAGCCTACCAAAAGTAAATTTTTGAGTCAATTTCAAACGATCATAACTTCTCGTACACAATGATCTGGGTGAGCTACTATATGTCAACGTAAAGATATGAGAGTCCTCTTTCTAATGAAATTGGTTTCATCCAATTTGGATATCGGATTAAAATGTTATGGTTGATCTACTTCAAACTATCAAAATAGTCCATCATAGGACAGATTCGAAAATTATTTATTTTTTAAGGGCATTTTGGTCATTATGCCTTCACTTCATGGACGAAAATTGTCCATTTATACCTATATTAAGCCATAAAATTCATATTCTTCCATAAAAAATATTGAGAGAACTAAACCCTAGGTCCATTTTGAGCTTTAAATATCTTCCAATTTCATTGTAGAAATTCAAATTTGATCCGATAATCAAACTCATCATGTCGAGACCTTCGAGGAGCACCCCTTATTTGTGTGAACAGGATTCCGTAATCATGAGGTCAATTTCAAGGTATGTGGGGTTTTGAACAAGAGCAATCTTCCGTTCTTGTGCCCAAAGCTTTAATTTTATTATGGTTTTACATGATTTTGCAAGTGAGATTATGTCTAAATAATTTGATTATGAGATTATGATGGTTGAATGAATAAACTTTGATTTATATGATTATCTCGATGTTTTCATGATATGATTTAATAATTATCATTGCGAATTACACACTTTTACCACGAGGTGGTATTTTGAAAGATTTTGGGCCGTATGTTGAAATGGTATTTTGGAATGATTTTGAGATTTATGATAAGCTTAAAGCTTCTTTATGACAAAATTGAATCATTGAGCATATTGAGATATAACATTTGAGATGTTACCATGAGTCTTGATATTTTCTCAAAGATATTGATGTTGTCATGACTTGATAAATTGTTACATTTTGACATTTAAAAGGGTTGAGTTTTATTATTGAAATTTCATGATATTCGAAAATGGGTATACACTCAAATTACTTTATGAAGGATTTATAAGACTTTGATTTTTTTTCCAATATGGATATACATGATTACTTCATTACTCTACTTCTTAAATTGAGAATTTATGCTATGAATTGCATACTACTACAATGAATTGATATTTCTAAAGGCTTTCAAGATAAAAGTCGTGATTTGAGTTGTACTACGGGATATGCATTCTTATTATGAATTGAAGGTCTTAAGTGCTTTTCAAAAGCTGTTGTCATGATTTAATTGTCGAATTGAAAGAATAATTGTTTGAGTACATTGACCTTGAACTCGCAGAGTCGAGATGATTTTGACTATGAGAAAGATTGATTTTGATATAGATGTTGACATGAATTTTGGTATTTTTTTATTTTTTCGGATGATTTTGATGAGTTGAATTGTTGAAAATATTACGTATTGAGTCTTCATATCCTTGTCCAAATGTCGAGTCGGTTATGGTTGAATGCGTTGATACCTTATTGATGTTGAAAAAGATTGAAATGTTTTAAGTCGAAGTTGGGGTTAGGAATCCACAAATTATTGATGAATTATAAATTGAGATATTTGTTTTGATCTTTATGATAGACCGTTGTGATGATGATGGTGGATTTTTTAACGCGTTCTGAGCTTGTTGGGGAGTAGTACTTAGCACCGAGAGGGAAATTTGGTATTTTCTCAAACCTATGTGCCACCGTAGGGTTGTTTGATGATGATATTATTAGTCAGAGAACCCGATTGTGATTATTGCAGTTTTAAGGTCGTACTCCCTGGCAAAAAGTATGACGCTCCCGCCAACGGGAGTTTCAAACGTTGGTATTCCATGTAGATCACGTGGTGTTGTCGGTTATAGGAAACTCCCCAGTCCATAAAAGTCGTGTTTCTTGAATTACCGAGTCACTCCGAGATTTGAGTCAAAGAGTTGAGATATTATAATGAATTGTGATTACCTATGATGAATTTTGACGATATGATAATTTATGATGATTTATCATAATTTATGATTTTTGATGATTTACATGGATTATGAGATTTTACCATTTGAACTATTTATTATGAAAGTATGAAGAGTATGATTTGATATAACTCAAGCCAAGTGAGTTATCATTGTCTATATGCATGTTTTCATGAAATTGATGATGTTATTTAAAGTGTTGCACGTACCCTCACATACTCAGTACATTCTCTTTGTACTGACCCCCATCTACTATTCTATTCAGTTGCAGTATCTGGTCAGCAGGTAAAGGAGCTCTTATAGTTCAAGGTCTTGTGTTGGTTGTTTCAGTTCAGAGACGCTGTATTTTCTTCTATCGGCCATATTGAGTGGGATGGTTGGTAGTCATGACCCGTTTATGTACAGGCAATACTAATAGAGGCTTCATAGACAGTAGTAGTGGTTGATGTATTCAGTCTCCTTCTTGTATATGTATATGTGTTAGTAGAATTGTCATCTTGTAATTCTAATATTGTATTGAACAGATTCTGTATTGAGATATTTTCAGCTTCATTCTCTCAAAATTATGTTTTAAATCAGCTGATTTTGAGTTATACCTATGAAAGGGTTAACGTGGGGTCACTTGTGACCCTAAGCACCGTGTGGCGTGTCGGGACTCGATTTTCGGGGCATTATATTCGGGTACTCGCTCAATATATTTTTCTTGTCTTGCAACAATTCTTCTCCTTAATGATTTTGTCTTGCCTAAGTACTCTAATACCTGCTAGAAGATTATGATTATCCTTGCCTACGTACTGTAATATATTTTCTCCTTAGTAATTAATTTTTGTTTAGAATCACTAAATACGAGTTGTATAGAATGGTGTTTGAATTGATTATGTTGTATGATATGGACATGACAATTTTTGCTTATTGAAAACATGGACTTAGATAGGAGGTTTTGGAGGACTCAGATTAGAGCAGAAAGTTTGTTAGATAGTTAAGTAAGTGTTTTCTCACATATATTGATTATTATTAGCATCAATGATCTATTGATATTATTTATATGATAAGTGATAGCTATCATGCTTCTTATGTGCAAGTTATTTTATAAAATTGAACCCATTAAAGTGAGGTATATGCGGGAGGCGCGTACAACTAAATTAGTGTGTATGTATATATATATATATATATATATATATATATATATATATATATATATATATATATATATATATATATATATATATATATATATATTTAATTATTTCTTATTTTAAATTAAATTTAAGCCATTCGATCAATTTGATCGGACGGATAAAAAATAGCCTTTTATATATATATATATATATATATATATATTTATATACGGCGTACTACCATACATGTTTTTTATTTACTATTATTATTTTAGTGTACTTGTTTTTAGTCGTACGATCTTTTGATCTTACGAATCAAAATTAGTCAAGGATTCCAAAACAAAAAAAAGTGTCTCCCTCTCTCTTTCCCACAAACCATAACGCGTATCTCTCCTCTTCCCAAAATCAGCTTGCGGTCACCATCATATTTCCAAAATCAGCTCCAACCACGGACCTTCTCTCCTCCTCATCCCTCACCCCTCATCTACCATCCCGAAATAAGGAACCCTAATCTCCACCCCTCGAGAATCTCTGTTTTAGTGTCACCCTAACCCGTGAAAATGAAAAGACGGAGAAAACAGACCCTAAATCGATGATAACAATGGAAAAGAAATTCGTATTCGCAATCAATGGCCTGAAAAGTTAAAGATTCGGAAGAGGATTCGTTTCTGAGATTCATTTCAAATTTCAAATCAATTCTCTCACATTTTGCTTAATTTGTGTTTTGGATCCGGACTTTCAAGTCCGGATTCACCTATAAATACGTCATCTCTAAGGGAACAAGAAAAAAAACAGTGTTAAGAGAAGGAACAAAGAAAACTAGCGAGAAAGATTGAAAAAAGAACCAATGAGAAAAGGTTTGAAAAATTTGGGACAAAAGAGGTGAAAAACGGAGAAAAGAGTGGAAAACAAAGAGAGAAGCGAGTGATGCAGGAAAAAATCGGCTATTATCTTTCTGATTTGGTCCAATTCTGGGGTCCCGTGGTTGAGTTTGTAGTTGTCGGAAACCTTTAGGCTTCAAAGCCTCTATTTTGCTGCACCAAGAAAGGTGTGAAATCCCTCTTTTCATCTCACTCTTTATCTCTTTCGTTTCTTGTTTTTGATATACAAGAATTTGTGAGTTTTGGCCAATGTTAAGATTTTGTAGTTGTTCTGTCGTTGTTTCGATGAAGTAAAGGTGGAACGTCGATTTTCATGAAGCTGGTTTTGTGCAAATATGTAAATATAGAAATAAACATACAAAGATGTTCCTCCTCTTTATGTAGATGGCTGATTCGTGGTCAAATTAGCTAGTTAGTAGTTTTTTTTTTTCTTCTTCTTCTTTCCTTTTCGTTTCCCGTTAAGAACGTAAGTTTGCGAAATATGAAAGTATGTTTTTCTTTTCCCGCTTTCCAGTGATTTTTCATTTAGTGTATATAGTTCATGGATCGAGTCCCGAAAAGAGTGTGAGTCTTTCGTCTTGCCTTGGAATTTTACTCGTCATCGTCTACGGGGCCGTCATATATAAAAATGAGATATACGTGACCTCTTATGGATTTACCCTGAAATACTATATATGCCTACACTATATGTTTTTGGGAACTTAACTCCATTATTTTTCATAGTTGGTCTCTATCCGTTACAATTGGAATCTCGTGAGTTTGAAATAATTGGGGATAAAAGGGGGTCTGATGTTTATGTTGTTTTAGGTGGTTACACACAATCTGTCTTGAGCCGGGGTCTATCGGAAACAGCCTCTCTACTCCTTCGGGGTAGTGGTATGGACTGCGTACATTTTATCCTCCCAGACCCCACTACGTGGGAATATACTGGGTTTGTTGTTGTTGTTGTTGTTATTGTTGTATGGTCTCGTGAACAATCGGAAATGATTTTCCACCCCGTTTTGATTGTATTATTCTCCCCATTTTGCCAGACTTGGCTGAATGGTAATTCTTAAGACTTAAAACATTTGTTTTCCCGTTTGAAATATGACTTCCAAAACCTCCCTTTTCTAATAGTTTTCATGTCCAGATGGTCATTGGACTCACATCTGTGATGTTCACGTAGTATTAGTTTTTTGTTTACGTCAAAATTTTGTATTTGGTTGATTTTTCTTTTAAGAAAGTGGGGTAAAATTTTGTATCTGTGGCTTAAATTGATATGGCATCATCACGTACCTATTTTATTATCTCTCTGTGTAGTTGCATTTCCTCAAGTTCAAATTGAATAAAAGTGTGTGGTGTTTTTACTTGGACCTTGTTAAATAATTTTATCTAGCCTCAATTCTCATTGTCACATATGTCCGGTGTCAAAATAGGTGAACATGCAATTCATTTTGGTTTCAAATTCAACCGTGGAGTTATTCTGGTCTAAATTAAATTACAATTTTCTTTAAATATGGCAATTCCGTGTTTAGAATATGTGATGTATTTTGTTCCCAGTGAATTCAAAGTGCAAAGTCAACGAAGTTGGTAATTGAGTCAAGTTTTGTGCTTCTTTATTTGGTCTAGACGGACATTCACACGAGCATTTCAAGAATTAAATATATGGCCTTACTTATTTTCGTTCACTGTATAGTCTTAAGGCGCGTATTGTATTTCTTTAATCACTTCCTGGAAGAGTAAAAATTGGAAAGAGGATGGTAAGTGTAACTAGAAACCCTTTTCTGTTTGGCCTTTTGATAGATCGTTAAGTTTCCATTTAGAGGTGGGAGTGAAAGGGACAATGTGTGTAATTAATGAATTAGTTGCTTTAAAGTGTCCCGGTACTTCTTCACGCGTGTGCATCTATAGTAAAGTTTATTGGCAATAGTTCCCCTTTGGTGGTAGTCTTTCAAAGAATAAGAGTATTTTGTTCGAGTTTAGTATCTGTTTGATCACATTTTAGACATTTCGAAGTTTAAATGTTTGTTCTTTCTTAATTTCATTTTCTGTCACGACCCAAATGCGAGAGTGCTGACACTTATCACGGCGTATCTTGACAAGTAAGCCTATCACCCAAATTGATACAAAAAGAGGAAAAGATAGAAACATTTCAAGGTAAGACTTCTAAAACGAAGCCGAACCATATAAGTAATTATAACAATGCGAAAAACTCTTATTCAAAATATCAATCATGTCCAAAATCAGGTGTCAATAGTGTAAGAAACACTAATACAATTCAGGAGTCAAATACATCAGAAAAATAAACAAAAGAAAATAATATATGTCTCCGAATACTAATAAAAACATAACTACAATAGAAGCATAGAGGTGAACTCCGAATGCTTCAATAATTGCTCGAATCAAGCAAGCCAAGGCGCACTCGAGCTAGGACCTGCACCGAAAGACTGCTACAGGCATGAGTACGGTCCACTTGTACTTAGTAGGTATCATAGGTCGATTAAACAAAGTAGTAAATAAAGCATACAAAATATACACTAAGGGCACACCACCTGCAATTAAAAAATATCCCATGACGGTAGTTGATATCGCTTGTACTAATAGTTCTATAATATCCATATATAATACAACAACATACAAGATAAGGATATAAATATACACATTATCACATACAGGTAGAACAAAAGAGGGGCATGTATAATCAAGACCATCAAGTACAATTAAAGGAAGATAGAACAATTAGACGTTAACAAGTCAAGATATAGAACAAATAGGTAGATGACAAGTCAATACGTCAATTCAAACACAACATAAACACAATAAGGCGGGTACAATGTATATGATGATAATGATGATGCATGGTATTGACACATAGCCTCAAGTTTCACACACAACCTCTAGTTTGGCACACGACTTTAAATTTGGCAAACAACCTCAAGTTTGGCACACAACCTTAAATTTGGCAAACAACCTCAAGTTTGGCATATAACCTCAAGATCACCAATATCCGCAATTTTTCTCTGGCATGATCATTTGAAGATGGTTCATAAAATTCAATATCCGATACCAATATCCAGTATTCTAGTGTTTCCAGTATTTTCAAAGCACATAAATAACATAAGACATAAATCAAATACACATATATGACAACAAGTATATATAAAGCAGTAAAACGAACAAGTGAAATGATGTGTATGATGACATGAGAATGATGATGCAATGTTCACAAACATTCAAAATGAGTATTTCCACAACCAAACCACGTGATATATTTTCACGCCCAATCCACATGATGTATTTCCACAACCAACCATAATGTTACAATTCTACAATCACGTGAGCCAATATTAGGGCTGTTCAAAACCGAACCGTATCCAATAAGCCATCCGCAAAATTGACTTATTGGCTTATTGATATTGGCTTATCGGATAAACGGTTGGTGAATGTATTAAAATTTTTTTATTAACGGCTTATTGAAGTGGGGGTGGATTACACTATTTCCTTATTGAATAAACCGTTAACCCATTAAAAATTATCATATATTCTTATATTTTTCACCTAAATGTATAAAATACATATTAATTTATATTATTTTATAAAATATAAATTCAAACCTAATGGATCTGTATTCGAACCTAAAGGTCCATTCCTAATTAACCCCGAATAATATAAAAATTAAACAGTAAAGTACTAAAGTTACCAACGCAAAGAAGCAAAGCAACAGAAGGTTTGCCAACTTCAAAAGCTCTACCGACTTTAAACTTTAAATATATTTTTCAAAGGAAAGAAAACAACATTAGGGGCTAAAGTTGGTTGGCTAGAAAAGGAAATCCAGGAAATAGATCCTGATACTAAGCATGTGGACATTGAAGCACATAGTTTAATTAGTGCATCCCCGTGAGCTTGTTACGATTAAATGCTTAATTTGTTGTAATATATGTCACTTTTGTTTCAAGAATATCATAATGTGGAGAAATTAATGTACTATAGCTTGGGCAAATGAAACTTTTTGCTTACAATATTGAGAGTTCTCTTTGAAACATGTACTACATAAATTGAAAAATTTGTTATGATTGAGATTGCCAATTATTATGTTCTGTTTTTTGTAAGGTGTTTGAATTCAAGTAGAAATTGTGAATGTCCAATAAACCATCTGATAACCGCCCGATAATTATTTATCCGTTACCGAACCAACCGATATCTTATCAGTTGGCTAGTGGATTTGTATATTTTAAAATCGATAACCGTTAAGTCAAACTGTTATATTTAATGGTTCATCCGATCCGTCCGATAAGCAGCCTTAGCCAATATCCACTCATTACTTCTGTTTCATCCATGAATTTTCACATGTCTCATATACCAATAAGTATGGATATATCACAATATACCAATGAAACCACATTAGGCATTTCAACAACACAATAGAATTATTCACATGTATTCAAGGTTAACAATGTCACATAGGACCCCACACGATCACACATCACATAATATCTCAATTACGACGATTACATCTTATATAGGCCTCCACACATGCACAATACATAGATAGACATTTTTTATGATTAGTTCCCACCCACATTTTTTATTAACATTTACTACCCAGCCAGTCTGAAAGAGTTAAGCCATAACTTACCTCAAAAGTAGAAATCGATTCGCTACATTCCGAACCGCACGATCTTACTTTTCATGAAAATTCCTGAACTTCACTAAAAACATCAAATATGAAATCTATGCATCAAAACAAAACCAACAGCACCCATATTGGCTACTTTTAGTTCGGGGTCAAAACGGACCCCAGAACGAGTTTCCAAAAAAGAAAGGCAGAATCAAAAGTTCTCCATATTTCTAGAAATCTACAGCTGAAAACCCAAGTCAAATCGAGTAAAAAAAGAGGTTCAAATTGAAGAAAAAACATTTTTTTGCTTTACCAGGTAAAATCTTTGAAAATTCAGGTTAAAATCAAGAATCGGGGTTGTTTTGAAGGTTAAATTAATGAAAAATAAATAATTATAAGATAAAAACATTATTCAAGTCAAAAGGAGTGAAAATGAGGTTTAAAATCAAGCCCTAAAATTTTTGAAGTTTTGAGAAATTAATCAAGAAATTAATAAGGAAAGGGTGAATTTTTATCTTAAATACATAATAAAACCAAGAAATATAGGTTAAAACCAAGCTTCACTTTTAAGCTCTCACACTATTTTAGGGTTTAACTCTCAAGAGGTAAGATGAAAAATAAGCAAAATGGGCCCAAAAAGTTGCTTAAATAGTATAGATTTTCTGCACCATTATAGTAGAAAAAATTGTTATTTTTTTCTCAAGTCCAATCCGAACTTCGACGGAGTGCTCGAAATTCGTTCAGAGTTCGATACACGCAAATGAACTATGCAAACATACTAAATTCGACATTCTAGACGCGACAACGATATCATATTTTAAAAAAATATTATTTTCACAAAGTTGACCCCCGAAATTCGAAATCACAATTTTCTAAATCGAGGACCGAAATGAGAATTAAAAGCCGTAAAATTCCAGATCTGATGGCGAAGTCGGATTTTTCATCCGAGATTGTTTCGATCAAATGTGGATCCCATACCCATATTTTTAATTTTTTCAACTTTCCGATCAATAGGTTGAAATGAGCTTGGGTGCACAGGGATCCAAACCAAAGGTCTACCTAGCCTAAAATTAATATTTCGAAGCTGTTGGCGTAGTCCGTTCAGTCATCCGTTGCACAGATCAAAAGATATCCCTATAAGTCCAAAATAAGGCTCTCGAAGCCAGATAAAACCACAATATCACATAAATGGTACCAAAATGCATCGAAAATCATGCCAATC
The DNA here is from genome assembly GCA_030864225.1 of Capsicum baccatum var. pendulum. Classification (NCBI taxonomy): domain Eukaryota; kingdom Viridiplantae; phylum Streptophyta; class Magnoliopsida; order Solanales; family Solanaceae; genus Capsicum; species Capsicum baccatum. The sequence goes on along the minus strand of CM061552.1, from coordinate 68,628,620 downwards.
ACCCACACACACCAGAAATACCATAATGCAACTATGGGGAGGAGTAAAACAGCTAAATCATCAAAATTATAAATTTCACATATTTCATCAAACTTTTTGGTCGTTACATCATCCACCACTAAATATCTAGTTCTTTCTCGAACAAAGACCAAGAAATACCTGAATTAATGAAGAGCTTAGGATAAGAACTATGCATATTAGACTTGACCTTCCAAGTAGCCTCATCTACAGATCGATGTCGCCACTGGACCTTAACCATAAGGATAACTCTAGAGTGCAACCTCCTAACATCCCTAGCTAAGAAAAATGAAGATCGGATCCTCAACAAAGGACAACCGTTCATCTAACTAAACCGAATCCCAACGAGTGACATAAGACTCATTAGAAATATAGCGACGAAGCATAGAAACATTAAAAACTGGTGAACAGTTGATAAATCAGGGAGCAAAGCCAACTCATAAGTCACATCACCAATAATCTGAAGAATTTCAAATGGACCAATATACCTGGGGCTAAGCTTGCCCCTCTTCCCAAACCTCATTGCATCTTTCATGGGTGAAATTCTAAGGAAAATGCGATCACCAACATCAAATCTCAGGGCACGAAGTCTGCGATCAGCATAGCACTTCTGCCTACTCTGAGCTGCTCTAAGTCTATCCTAAATGACCCGAACTCTATCAAAAGACTTACGAAGCAAGTTCGTAACTCGAGGTCTCATCTCTGAAATATCAAATCAACCCACTGTGGAGCAACAATTCCTCAAAAGGAGCAATATCAATACTAGAATGATAGCTATTATTATATGCAAACTCTGCTAAAGCCAAATGCTGCTCCCACTGGCCACCAAAATTCATCACACAAGCACGGAGCATATCCTCCAAAACCTGGATAGTCCGCTCTGACTGGCCAACAGTCTGGGGGTGAAACACTCTGCTAAGATCAACCCGAATACCCAACTCATCCTGAAAAATCTTCCAAAAATAAAATGTGAACACAAACCTCCGTCTAAAGTAATGGACACCAGCACACCATGCAGACACATAATCTTACGAATGTAGATACGAGCCAACTTCTCAGCACTGAATGAGACCTGAACTATAACAAAATAAGTTGGCTTGGTTAATCGATCCAAAATGACACAAACACTGTCAGAATCATAAGATGTATGAGGAAAACCAGTCACAAAGTCCATGATGATCCATTCCTACTTCCACTCAGGAATGGGTAACCTCTGAAGCAACCTACCAGGTCTCATATGCTCGGCCTGCACCTGCTGATAACATAGGTAACAAGCCACAAAATCCGCTATATCTCACCTCATACCACCCCACTGGTAATGCTGCCTCAAATCACGATACATCTTAGTTACACTTGGATGGATAAAATATTTAGAACAACGGGCCTTCTCAAAGATCAGCCTAATTTAATCACGCAATCTCGACACACAAACTCGGCCCCCAATCCTCAAAGCTCCATCTGAATTAAGTGAAGCTTCCTTAGCCTCACTACTCAACACCTTATGTCGAATCAACGTCAATCCAACATCATCCAACTGCTGAGGTCTAATCTTCTCCATCAAAGAAAATCTAGCCTCCACAAAAGCCAAAACACGCCCAAGTGTCGAAATATCAAGCATAACCATCTGATTAGCTAAAGACTGGACTTCTAAGGTCAAAAGCCTCTCTTGGGTCAAAAGATACTCCAAGCTACCCATGCTAGTCGACTTCTGACTCAAGGCATCCACAACCATATTAGCCTTGCCCAAATAATAGAGAATAGTCAAGTCATAATCCTTAAGAAACTCAAGCCAACGACGCTGCCTCATATTAAGATCTCTCAGGGTGAAGTAATGAAGGCTATGATGATTTGAGAAGATTTCACAACAGAATCTATACAAGTAGTGCCTCCACAACTTCAAGGCAAACACAACTGCGCACAACTCCAAACGTGGGTAGAATAATTCCTCTCATGAGGCTTCAACTGATGAGACGCATTAGCAATTACCTTGCCATCCTGCATCAACACAAAACCTAACCGAACACCTGAAGCATCACCAAAGATGGTAAAACCCACACCCTCCTTAGATAAAGTCAAGATAGGAGATGAAGTCAACAAATTCTTAAGCTTTTGGAAACTCTCCTAATAAGCATCGGACCACTAAAAAGAAATCTTCTTTTGGGTTAACTTGGTCAATAGATCTGCAATAGAAGAGAAACCCTCAACAAAACGCCGATAATAACCTGCCAAGACAACAAAACTCTAAATCTCGGTGGGCGAAATAGGTCTAGCCCAATCACGAATCGCTACAACCTTGGCTAGATCAACCATAATACCTTAGTCACTACATGGACCAAGAAAGAAGCAGACTCCAACCAAAACTCACACTTAGAAAACTTAACATACAACTTCTCATCCCTCAATATCTGAAGCACAATCCGCAAATGCTCTAAATGCCCAACCTCACTCTTGGAATAAACCAAGATATCATCTATAAATACAATAACAAAGAATTTGAGATATGATCAAAACACCCGATTCATCAACTCCATGAACGCGATAGGGGCATTGCTCAACCCAAAAGACATGACCAATAGCTCATAATGACCATATCGAGTCCATAAAGCTGTCTTCAGAATATCCAAAGCTCTAATCATCAACTAGTGACAACGAGACCCCAAACCAATCCTTGAAAACACCGCAACACCCTAAAACTGATCAAATAAATCATTAATGCGAGGAAAATGATACTTATTCTTAACCGTCACCTTATTCAGCTGTCGATAATCTATACACATCTGCATAGACCCATACTTTTTCTTCACAAACAAGACAGGCAGACCCCAAGGTGAGACACTAGGTTGGATAAATCCCTTATCCAACAACACCTACGACTGATCCTTCAGTTTTTTTAACTCTGTTGAGGCCATCCTATAAGGAGGAACCAAAATGGGCTTGGTGCCCTGATAACGCTCAATCTACAGCTCTCGTAGGAGTGTAAAGCGGTCGTTAGCAAATATAGAACCCAACCTGGGTTGGGTATCGATCCCACAGGGAATAGCTTGGCCAACAAGTAAGTAAAATTACTAAACTTTTGGTGCAAGTCTCGTAAGAAGGGGGGAGTCTTGTCGTGCAAGTAATGTAAACAAAAGCTGAAAATAATAAAGTAAAGAGAGAGAGATTGTTACGTAGGTTGACAACAATGAGAATTGAAGCGTTGGGGTTATGTCCACCTTCTGAGGTATACGTCTCTATTGCTTATGAGTGTGTAGAATTGTGACATGCAATTGCTTATAGATAATTGTATTCGATGGTAAATCCAAGCGTCTCTCGACCTAAACAAGGACTATTTCACTTTAACTCTCTCGAGCTTAAAGCGTGTCTAACGGTACGAATTCTCCAAGAGGTTAGTCCAGTTACGACACTAGCTTTTTAATAGGAAAGGGTGTCCTACTACCTTGACATTATCTCTTTTCCAGACAAATAACCTTTCTCTCGAACAAGTTAAATGTTAGACTGGCGTATTCTTGCGTTTGCAACCGCAAAGAATGTAGATTAAGATGAAGAGAATAATGATATAAGCAATATACGTGTCATGAACTCACAAACTCACAGCAATAGATAGTATCTCATTCGGCTTCCATAACCCCAACAGAGAAGTTTAGTTACCCATGAATGCGAAGGAGATCACGATTGACATTGTTATTATATCACAATATGGCGTAATGGCGTGTAGGTCAAGTGATAGACGTGTGGCGTGTTTCCTTGGCTTGGTAACGATTCTCTTGTTGTGGAATTTAAGAATAGAAGAAGAATAGAATTAATGGAAAGATTAGAAGAGTTGTAATTGAGAAGTAGAATGTGTCTCTCCACTAAAGGAGGACTTTATTAAAAATCTCTAGCATGATAGGGTATTTATAATACCCATATCCTACTCCTACTAAGCTAATGAAATAAATAACCAAATCCTACTAGGCTAATGGAATACTTAACCCAAGTGTACTAGGTTAATGTAACATTATCATAATCCAAATAAACTAATGAAATACATAACCCAATTGTACTAGGTTAATGTATCATTGTCCAAATCCAGCTTTGTGTCTGTAAGTCCCCAAAGTCTTCAGTAATGCTGTTTTAGCCCGGGATAGATTTTCCATGCAACAGTTTTTGTCCAGGTTCCCAGAGTCTTCAGAAATGTTGTTTTAGCCCGGGACAGATTTTCCATGCAGCAGTTTTGGTCCTTAGGCGTCCAAACTCCCTTTCCTTCCTTCGTGAGCTTTATTTTGCGTCAAGTAAGCCATGAAATGCTGAATTTTGCATCATTTATACCTGAAACTTTACTAATCATGTTCGTTAGCTCATTTACAGGAAAAATGACTAAAAGTGCATGAAATATATAATTTGTTCTCAAAACTAGGCTAAAATATGGGCAAAATATATTGATATAGGTGTGTAAATTCGCCTATCATCAACACCCCACACTTGAAGCTTTGTTCGTCCTCGAACGAAATATCATGTCCTTCTAAGCGTCGACTTAAGGTTTTTACAGCAACAACACAAAACATTTATCAAGACAAGCATAACAATTATCAACAAAGAGTACTTCCCGATTATAAGTAGAAACAGTTTAACCTCTAGCATAGACTCGTGATGGTGGTCAACTCGCATGCAAACGTTAAGGTACAAGGAATCATATAGAACTACCCAAAACTCATCAACCATGTGTGTCTCACAATATATTACCCATAATCACTCACAAGTATAGCATATTTTTCAAACATGGGTATCAACAATATCCTTGCTCTCGCTCTCACAAAGAATTCATATGTAGCAACTGATGACCATAGGCTTGCCTTTAGTGTAGTACTCTACTAAATGTCGGAATGTTAAGATTAGGATCAAGTAGGTCTTTTGATGGTTGTAATGTAGGCTAAGGGACGGGTAGGACTATTTTGGCCAGGAATAGTGACTAAGCTCCTAAGCACTTTAATACATCACATTGTATTATTGCCACTTTTTTCTTTCAACCTTTCTTCTTTCTTTTATTCTACCACCCTTGTTCTCCTCTTTTGTTTTTCAATTTTAAGAACAACTCACTTTTCAGGTATCTTTTCCTTTTTCTTTTCACAACATACCTCTTATGATAGCACTTTCTTTTTCATAACACATTCAAGCACCATTACAATTTAAAGCATCATACTCACCCAATTTCCTCTTATGTTGTCACATGACTTTTTTTATCATTTTAAAGCACTTAGGAATTTGGATCAAATTACGGTCTTGAAAAAAATGGATTAGGCTTACATACCAGGTTGTCAAAGAAATAGGCTAAAGGCTCAAAAGGGTTTAACTAGGATGATGTCCATGGGTAGGTAAAACTGAAGGTAAACAAATATAGGTTGCCAAAGAAATGCCTAAATCATCTCCTAAACTTACACTCCTTATTTTCGCTTTGCATACATACCAGGCAAGTTCTAGCATCAGCCACAAACATAGAAGATACTATTGATCTCACACACACAAGGCACATGGTTGACTTGATTGGAAGTAATATAGACTCTTGACCCAACAAGTGAAGGAATTAAACCACACAATATCACATAATGAGTCACAACTGGAGCCTAAACGTTTCAAAAGTCATAATTGTAGCACATACTCTTGTTATAATCTCATGCTGCCTATCAAAATAATTTCATGCGAAGCTAGAAAAAATTTACTCCTAAAAAAAACTTAACTTAACTAAAAAAAAAGGTAAACAAACATAGATGCAAATAGAGAAGTATAGCATGCGATATCGCCACCCCACACTTAAACGGGACACTGCCCTCAGTGAAAAATAAATACGAAGAACCTGGTTAGTCGGACTCTTCCTCAATGTCGGGGGTCATACCCCCTTCGTCTGAATCATCATAAGAGTCATCGTCAGAGTTCTCCTCCTGGTCAGAATCAGGCAAGCGTCGATCGTCATCAGTCGGCACATCATCATCTAGAGGTTCCTCAAAGTATACGCCCACTCCACACATCTCCCGTGCATGCATGTTCATTGGGTAGTCGTGGTTCAGCTGTTGGAGCTCTTCAGCAGTTGGAATACGTCCACCACTCATCATAGTAAATCGTGTCTCTCATCACTAGCATGTCTCTCCGCAGTAGTAAGGTTGACACCATGAGTTGTTTCAGAATCTTTGACCTTGGTGAGGTCAACCTTCTTTGGGTTATGTGGGAGTTTGTGGTCAGCTGGTTCCTCTTCGATATCCTCCTTCCGCAAGATTGCTGTCAACAAATTTCCAAATGTGAAGTGGGACCTTTTGTGGAGTCTGGCCTTCCTCATGGTAGAGCGAATGATTGCCCCAAAGTTGATAGGGACATTAGTCATCAAAGCATAGACCAAACACACTCTATCTCTTGATATCTTGGTGTATTGAGTCCCAGGAATAAGACATGAGTTGACAATGCGCATCCAGATTCTTGCTTCCCTATTTAGTGGAGCATAGGGGAAGGTGTTGTGTCGGCCTGTTTCTTTATGTTTGCCCCACCTTGCCATCGATCTGCTTCCACAAAGTGTGTGTCGTATTGCTCTATAAGGAGGCCTGCTGTACAGCTCTTTGAATGGTGCTGTGTCGACCGAAGGTAAGCCAAGAAAAGAGTTGATCCAATCCGCGGTGAGCTGTAACACTTGGCCCCGAATTTTGACTTTATTGCCTGTTGTGTTCGGCGACCAGTTGGCATAAAATTCTCTTGTTAAATCAAGGTTGCATTCTCCCATGTCGTGGAAGATGAAATCCAGCTTCAATGTCATTATTTTTGCCAACATACGTGGCTCCTTCTTTGATAAGGTCTCCTTGTTGATCAAGTCGACGTGCACATATTTTCTTTCTTTGTTGTTGCTGTACCATGCTTTGGCTTCTTCCTCAAGAACCCATTTTATTCCAAACATTCTGCGGGGTAGTTGTGCTGAGGATGATTCTCCTTGGTCCTTTCGACCTCTCTTTTTGCCCTTTTGGGAAGTGGTAGCCTTCTCCTTGCCTTGCCTTGCTTTAGGTGTCATTGTACCTGAGACTAGAATTAGTGTTAGTTGCAGCACAATCTCACTTGATACAATCTATAAGCAAGCAATAGGGGTACCACCCCACACTTAGTTTTGTTAACACAAATCAGTGAAGCGAAAGTGGTCGATTACTCAGATTTCGTCGACATACGTTTTAGGATTGTATTCTGATAAGAAAATCAGCAATGCATCACTTACTTGCAGACATTGGACTACTTTCATGGTAGATATAGCAATACTACTACATAGGGGTTACCACATGGAATAGTTATTCTTATAACAATCACAACCTCTTATGTCGGTAGGCACTATAAGTCTTATCCCGATGGCCGGGATAGTCTAACATGTAAGTATTCAAACAACAATCTTAAGCAATGTTCATATCCCAAGTAATTCCGTAAGTATCATAACAATGCTATTGAAACCAAATTCAAGTCGGAAACAAGTCAAGATTTTCCTACGTACATATTCACTCGCATGATTTTGTATCAACAATCCAAACACATGAACATCACCAACAATCTTATACGATTTAGCAATTCATAATAGACATAGCAGCGTAGTACTTACGAGAAATAAATGAAGAATAAGAGAGTACTTACTTGCTTGAAGCTTGTGGAGATGGTTTTGTGAATTGGAAGAGCAAAAGAAGAAAATTTTGAGAGGATTTGGATGTATATGCGGTGCCCTTAGGCCAATTTTTAGTGTGGTTGTGTTGTAAAACTAAGTCCCCTTTATATAGGAAGAGAATGGGTCGGGTTTTGACCCATTTACAATCAGTTTTGGAGACAAAAATACCACATATGCGGCGCATAATGCTCGGCATATCAATGACATATGCGGCGCATTGTCTATAGCATAATGGGACATATGCGCCGCATAGTCTATGGCATTTGTAAACATATGCGCCGCATAGTCTATGGCATATGAGATACTGAGACCAAATGCCATAGCATAGGCGGCGCATAGTCAAAAGCATACCTAGGAATAGGCGGCGCATAGTGTATAGCACACTAGATTCCGAGACCTTAGGCTATAGGATAGGTTGTGCATCGTTCGTGGCCTGGTTTTACCAAGGCCTAGCCTTCCTCGAAGCCTATTTTGGTGTGAGAAATGCTCAATCCATAGCCTTGTGCATCACCATTCCTAAATTACCAACTTTACCATACAATGCGTCCAAATCGTCAATTGAAATCAATCTCCTCGTTGAATGCTTCTTGCACCTATTTTTGCTCAAAACAAATGAAAACGATTAGTACGATGGGTTGCCTCCCACCAAGCGCCTTAGTTTTGGTCGTGGCACGACTCTTATTTTTGGATTTTCATTTATCAAAAACGAAACAAGTACCAAAACGACAAAACGATAAAACGATAAAATGATGGGTTGCCTCCCATCTAGCGCCTTATTTATTGTCGTGGCTCGACGTAATAATCTCGATTACTTAGACTTCATCGAGATAAGTGATGGCCATGTCATTCATCGAGTTAAGAGGACCGATATAAGGCTTAACACGTTGGCCATTCACTTTGAAAACAACACCCTTATCGCCTTCCAATTCGACTACTCCAGACGAGTAGACTTGGATGACTTTAAATGGAACAGACCACTTCGATTTTAACTTACCTGGGAAGAGCTTAAATCTTGAGTTAAAGAGTAGTACCATGTCATCTTTTTGGAAGTTTCGTCGAACAATCCGCTGATCATGATACTTCTTCATCCGCTCCTTATATAAATCCGATCGTTCATATGCATGGAGACGGAATTCATCTAGTTCATTCAGCTGCTCCAACCTCAGATTCTTCACATCATCCCAATTCAAGTTCAATTGCTTCAATGCCCACAATGCCTTATGCTCGAGCTCAATGGGTAGATGACAAGCCTTCCCATAAACTAGCTGATAAGGTGACATACCAATGGGTGTCTTGAAAGCAGTCCTATACGCCCATAGTGCATCATCTAGCTTCCTAGACCAATCCTTCCTATTAGCATTAACCGTCTTTGCAAGGATTTTCTTGATCTCACGATTGGAAACCTCAACTTGTCCACTAGTTTGGGGATGATAAGGCGTAGCCACCTTATGTTGCTTGACACCATACTTAGCCAATACAGATTTGAATAGCTTGTTGCAAAAGTGAGATCCTCCATCACTTATGATAGTACGAGGTACTCCAAAGCGAGAGAAGATATTCTTCTTTAAGAACTCTACAACACGCTTTCCTTCGTTGTCGGCCAATGCTACAGCTTCAACCCATCTCGAAACATAATCCACCGCAACCAAGATGTATTTCATTCCAAACGAATTCACGAATGGACCCATGAAATCAATACCCCACACATCAAAGAGTTCTACCTCCAGAATTTTGGACAGAGGCATTTCATGGTGTTTTGAAATAGCACCTTGACGTTGGCATTGGTCACACCTTCTAACATAGTTGTATGCATCTCTGAATATCGAAGGCCAATAATAACCACTCTGCAATACTTTTCTTGCCGTTCGATTGCCTGCATGATGTCCTCCAACTTACGAAGTGTGGCATGCTTCTAATATAGTGGGCACTTCTTCATGGGATATACATCGTCGAATGATACCATCCGCGCATCTTCGAAACAAATAAGGCTCATCCCAATAGTAGTGCTGAACGTCATGCATAAACTTCCTTCTTTGATGGTAGGATAAATTGGCAGGTAGCATATTACTCACCACGAAATTTGCAAAATCAGCTTACCATGGTAATTTTTCCACTGTTACTGCTAATATCTCCTCGTCAGGGAATGCATCATCAATCTGAATTTCAGGTTACGCCACATGTTCATTCTCAAGTCGAGATAGATGATCGGCCACTTGGTTCTCACACCCTCTTCTATCTTTGACCTCAAAATCGAACTCTTGCAGCAGCAGTACCCATCGAATCAACCTTGGTTTTGCATCCTTCTTCGTCATTAGATACCTAAGAGCTGCATGGTCTGTATGGACGATCACCTTAGTACCCAATAGGTAGGCTCGAAACTTCTCAAATGCATACACAACCGCTAGGAGCTCTTGTTCAGTAACAGTGTAGTTCCTTTGGGCTTCATTTAGGACCTTACTTGCATAGTAGATAGGATGAAATAGTTTTTCCTTTCTCTGTCCAAGAACAGCACCAATGGCTACACCACTAGCATCACACATGACTTCGAATGGGAGCGTCCAATCTGGTGTTACCATGATAGGGGCTTCAATGAGTTTTCCTTTAAGGCATTCGAATGCCTTTAAGCAATCTTCATTAAAGTCAAACTTCGCATCTTTCTCCAGTAGTTTGCACAATGGACTAGAAATTTTGGAAAAGTCTTTGATGAATCTACGATAGAACCCACCATGGCCAAGAAAACTACGAACTCCCTTCACCGAAATTGGAGGCGGTAGCTTCTCAATAACCTCAATTTTTGCTCGATCAACCTCTATTCCTCTTTCGGAGATCTTGTGCCCAAGAACGATTCCTTCTTTTACCATGAAGTGGCACTTCTCCCAATTCAGCACAAGGTTGAACTCTACACATCTTTGCAATGACATGCTCAAGTTTGCCAAACATGCTTCAAAAGGCTCACCAATAACTGAAAAGTCGTCCATAAATACCTCCAAAGTGTCTTCAACCATATCAGAGAAAATAGACATCATACAACGTTGGAAGGTGGATGGTGCGTTACATAACCCAAATGGCATACGTTTGAAGGCAAACGTACCATATGGGCATGTAAACGTTGTCTTCTCTTGGTCTTCGAGAGCAATACAAATCTGATTATAACCTGAATAACCATCCAAGAAGCAAAACCATCCTTTCCCCGCTAATCGATCTAGCATTTGGTCCATAAATGGCATGGGGAAGTGATCCTTGAGTGTCCAAGAATTCAGCTTGCGGTAGTCCATGCATACTCTCCATCCAGTAACGGGCCTGAGTGGAATAAGCTCATTCTTCGCATTTGCGACCACCGTCATACCTCCTTTCTTGGGAACACATTGTACAGGACTTACCCATGTGCTATCAGAGATAGGATATACAACTCCTGCGTCTAACCACTTGATAATCTCCTTCTTCACCACTTCTTGCATAGGTGGGTTTAAACGCCTTTGATGTTCAATGGTAGGTGTGCACTTTTCTTGAAGCTAAATTTTATGTGTGCAAATCCCAGGTGGAATACCAATAATATCCGCAATGGTCCATCCAATGGCTCTAATATGCTTGCGTAAGATTGCAATAAGAGCTGCAACTTGTTGCTCACCCAAATCGGCTGCCACTATGACTGGAAGAGTGTTTTCGCTTCCTAGGAATGCGTACTTTAAGTGACTTGGCAGCTCCTTTAATTCTAACGTGGGTGGTTCTTCAATAGATGGCTTAGCTGGTGGTGTGGGTCGATTCTTGAGATCAAGATCCAGCTTCTTGGGAGTATAGCGATAGGTCCCTAATCCCGATAGAGCACAAATAGCTTCTTCAGAAATTTCAGCATCCTCAATCTCTCCTTTCATGAGCAAAACCTCCAAAGGATCATCAAGAATTTGCTCTTCTTCAAGTCGTTCTTTCTCATCATCAAGGACAACATCAGCCACAGAAAATACACTCAGATCTTTGGGTTGCTTCATTGATTTGCAAACATCAAAACGAACCACTTCGTCATTTATTCGGAATGAAAGCTCATTAGCTCTCAAATCAATGAGCACACTTCCTGTAGCAAGGAAAGGGCGCCCCAAGATTATGGAAACCTCAGAATATGCTTCACAATCCAAGATAACAAAGTCTGCTGGGAAGATAAATGAAGAAACCTTTACCAAGACATCGCATAAAATACCAACAGGTCGTTTTACCGACCTATCCGCCATGACAAGCCTCATATTGGTTGGTGTAGGATCTCCTAACCCCAACTTCTTGTAGATCGATAATGGCATCAAGTTGATGCTGGCTCCTAAATCACATAATGCTTTGGCAAAGTTCAAAGATCCAACGGTGCAAGGAATAGTGAAAGCTCCGGGGTCGGCCTTCTTCTGAACTATCGATCGGGTAACAATTGCACTACAATGATGTACATCATCCTTCAGCTCATAACTTGCTGCCCTCTTCTTAGTCAAAAGATCTTTCATAAACTTCGCATACCCAGGCATTTGTTCAAGTGCCTCTACCAGTGGAACATTAATGGTCAGCTGCTTCAACATAGTCATAAATTTGCTGAACTTAGTGTCATCCGCCACCTTCTTCAATCTTTGGGGAAAAGGTGGTAGTGGGTATGGAAGTGTTCTCTCCGTGGCTTTCTTCTCCTCTTGCTTCCGTTTTTCCCTTTTTTCAGGCTGCACGTCACTAGGTGTAGCGTCCTTGACGTTGGAAGTAGTTGTTGCGGCATCATCTCCTTTTGCAACGTCACTAGGTGTAACGTCCATGTTCGCAATTTCGTCAACCACTTGCTTGCCTGTTGCTGAAGTTTCCAGCACCTTACCACTTCTGGTAGTGATGGCCATGCATGACCCATCATTCCTTGGGTTTTGCACCGTATCGCTCGGTAAGGTGCCAGCCTTTCTTTGATTGAATGCTGCTGAAAGTTGGCTTAATTGCTGCTCTATTTGCCTGATAGAAGTGGAATGAGAATTAACTAATTGCTTCATGGAGGACAAATCATTAATCACCTCCGTAACTCCCGCGCTCGTTACTTCCACTCCTTTCAATAACTTAGCCATCATGTCTTCCATACTTCCAGAATTAGATGTGGTGGTGTCACGTCTACCAGGGGGAACGTACAAACCACTCCTTTCATTGTTTTTCTTCCAACTACCTTGGTCTTTGCTTCCAGATTTATCATAATAGTTCCGACCTTGGTTTCCTTGGGCATTCCCGCGGAAACCCCCCTGATTGTTCAAGTAGTTGGCCTCCTCTTCAGAATTAGATTCGTCTCTTCCTTTTAGCGCTACAGCTTTCACTTTTTTGGTCTTCCCTGATAATAAATGCTTTGTCAGAAGATCCACTTGTGTTTTCATGTGCGCCATGTATTGATCACGTTCTTCTTCTCTTCTTCTTTGGTCTGCAGTCATGCCAATAGATAAAGTGGGGCTTGCTACCTCAGAATCCCTGGTATGCCAAGCTCTACTTTGTTTCGTCATGCGATCTAGCATATTGCTTGCTTGACCAAAGGTGAGGTTCATAAAAGAACCTCCAGCTGTGTTGTCCACCACTGGTTTCATTATTGAATTCAAGGCTCTATACAAGATCTCCATGAGGTGAACATTAGTCATGTGATGGTTTGGGCATCTCGCTAGCTTTGTCTTGAACCTCTCCCATGTTTCATGAAGAGCTTCAGAGGGAAGCTGACGAAAGTTGCTGATTTCATCTCTCAATTATGCCCTTTTTTATAGCGGAAAGAATCTCTCTAGGAAAGCGTCTCTCAATTGCCTCCAATTTGTAATTGAATCAGGAGTCAGCCCATTCAACCATAGTGTTGCCTCCCCAGACAGAGACAATGGAAATAGACGTAATCAAATAGCATTCTGACCAACACCAGGATTGTCAAAGGACTTGCATGTAGAAATAAAGTTGATGAGATGCATATTCGGATCATCGCCTGCTAGTCCACCAAATAATCCCTTGAGTTGCAATAACTGAATCATGGTGCTTGTGATGTTGAACTTGGCTCCGGGCGCTAATGGTGGTGGAATTATAGCTCCAGTGGCTCCGGCACCATCAAGATCATCATCATCATCGTCGAAAGTTGGCTGCAAAGGTTGGCGATCATACCTATACCGAGCTTGTCGACCTCTTCGGTTGGCAGGTGTCATAATTTCAGCATCACGCCTAGGGTTTAGTAACTCGTCATCACCTAAATCTTCATCGTCAGGATTTGTTGCTCGCCCAGGATTATCAATGTTTTGTTGTTGGACTTGAGCAGCAGCAAGGGCGGCTAATCTTGCTTGCTCGTGTTGAGCAGCCATCCTGTCGATTTCAGCTTGTGCTTCCATTCTTCTAATTCGTTGTGGTTCAGGATTGATTGGTAATAACGGTTGACCAGAACTTCTAGTATGGGGCATGCACTAAAGTAAAAACCTGCAGTAAACAAAAACAAAAACTAAACATAAAAGTACGAGAATCTTTGACCAAAGGGTCTAGTAATTATCACGAACTTGATTGACACTCGTATTCCCCGGCAACGGCACCAATTTTTGATAACGCTCAATCTACAGCTCTCGTAGGAGTGTAAAGCGGTCGTTAGCAAATATAGAACCCAATCTGGTTTGGGTATCGATCCCACAGGGAATAGCTTGGCCAACAAGTAAGTAAAATTACTAAACTTTTGGTGCAAGTCTCGTAAGAAGGGGGGAGTCTTGTCGTGCAAGTAATGTAAACAAAAGCTGAAAATAATAAAGTAAAGAGAGAGAGATTGTTACGTAGGTTGACAACAATGAGAATTGAAGCGTTGGGGTTATGTCCACCTTCTGAGGTATACGTCTCTATTGCTTATGAGTGTGTAGAATTGTGACATGCAATTGCTTATAGAGAATTGTATTCGATGGTAAATCCAAGCGTCTCTCGACCTAAACAAGGACTATTTCACTTTAACTCTCTCGAGCTTAAAGCGTGTCTAACGGTACGAATTCTCCAAGAGGTTAGTCCAGTTACGGCACTAGCTTTTTAATAGGAAAGGGTGTCCTACTACCTTGACATTATCTCTTTTCCAGACAAATAACCTTTCTCTCGAACAAGTTAAATGTTAGACTGGCGTATTCTTGCGTTTGCAACCGCAAAGAATGTAGATTAAAATGAAGAGAATAATGATATAAGCAATATACGTGTCATGAACTCACAAACTCACAGCAATAGATAGTATCTCATTCGGCTTCCATAACCCCAACAGAGAAGTTTAGTTACCCATGAATGCGAAGGAGATCACGATTGACATTGTTATTATATCACAATATGGCGTAATGGCGTGTAGGTCAAGTGATAGGCGTGTGGCGTGTTTCCTTGGCTTGGTAACGATTCTCTTGTTGTGGAATTTAAGAATAGAAGAAGAATAGAATTAATGGAAAGATTAGAAGAGTTGTAATTGAGAAGTAGAATGTGTCTCTCCACTAAGGGAGGACTTTATTAAAAATCTCTAGCATGATAGGGTATTTATAATACCCATATCCTACTCCTACTAAGCTAATGAAATAAATAACCAAATCCTACTAGGCTAATGGAATACTTAACCCAAGTGTACTAGGTTAATGTAACATTATCATAATCCAAATAAACTAATGAAATACATAACCCAATTGTACTAGGTTAATGTATCATTGTCCAAATCCAGCTTTGTGTCTGTAAGTCCCCAAAGTCTTCAGTAATGCTGTTTTAGCCCGGGACAGATTTTCCATGCAGCAGTTTTGGTCCAGGTCCCCAGAGTCTTCAGAAATGCTGTTTTAGCCCGGGACAGATTTTCCATGCAGCAGTTTTGGTCCTTAGGCGTCCAAACTCCCTTTCCTTCCTTCGTGAGCTTTCTTTTGCGTCAAGTAAGCCATGAAATGCTGAATTTTGCATCATTTATACCTGAAACTTTACTAATCATGTTCGTTAGCTCATTTACAGGAAAAAGGACTAAAAGTGCATGAAATATATAATTTGTTCTCAAAACTAGGCTAAAATATGGGCAAAATATATTGATATAGGTGTGTAAATTCGCCTATCATCATGCCCGACTCAACATCAATAGCGAAATCAATATCTCGATCCGAAGGCATACCAGGAAAGTCCTTAGGGAGCACGTCCATAAACTCACGGATTGAATCCAAGAAAGAAGGCGAAATAATACTGGTGTCACGAATATGAGCCAAGTAAGATAAACATCCCCTCTTAACCAATTTACAAGCATGAACATAAGATATAATCTCTTCTCTTAGGACCCGAATGAAGTGCGCTTTTCCAAGCTATCCTTAGCACACCCGACGAAGCTAAAGTCACAATCTTATCAAAATAATCTAAGACATCATGATAAGGAGCTAACCAATTCATACCCAAAATAACATCAAAATCGACCATGTCTAACACAAGCAAGTCTACCAAAGTCTCACGCCCTCCAAAAGTCACAACACAAGATCGGTGCACCCGATCCACCACTAAAGAATCACCTACCGGAGCAGTCCCTCGCCACATGGCCAGTCTCATCACAGATATAGCAACCTCTATGAACAGCCTCAACAGGAGAAGGTACAACTGGGCTCGAACGGCCACCCCGAACTACTGAACTAGAAGATCCACCCCTTGAACTCTGTAAAGCCTCTACTAGTCTACCATGGTATCCACAAGAACCTCTAAAATCTCTACCTCGATAAGTCTGCCTCCCGAACTCACCAAAACATTGCGCTTTCTTGGCGCCTCCCTGAGATGCACTAAGAATATCCTCTGTGATCTTAGCGTGATCCATAATTCTCTGAAAATAAGCCCCAAACACAACTATTTGAGATGTAGCCAACTGAAGTGAAAATTTCCAAACCCTTCACAAACTTTCGAACCTTATCAGACTCGATGGCAATGTTATCATAGAAATATTTGGACAGGGCATGGAAATATCACTTATACTCCATAACTTTCATGGAGTCCTTCTCCAAATGATCAAACTCGTCCTGTATCCGATCCCTCAAACTATAAGACACGAATCTCTCCAGAAAGGCATCATCAAACTGATCCCATGACAACTCAGGAGCATCAACAGGCCTACAATCAACAAACAATCTCCACTAATCTCTCCCAGCAACTCTCAACTAATAGTAGTATAAGCCATACCATCTGTGCAGAAAGAGTGAAACACAACTCAGAACACAAGGTATGAAAGAACTTTGCACGATAAGGAATAAAATAAAAAAAGTTCCCTAAAGACGTCCTATGGCCTCTCGATGATAGATACGGACATCTACGTACCGATTTGCGAGACTCTATTAGACATCCCGTTCTCACACCGTTGAGACCAATGAAAACTGGCTGCTCTGATACCAATTTGTCGTGACCCAAAAGTGAGGATCATAATAGCACCTGTTGTGGCATACCTTGACAGGTAAGCCTATCACCCAAACTGATACAAAAAGAGGAAAAGATAGAAACATCCCAAGGTAAGGCTTCTAGAACGAAGCCAAACCATAGAAGTAATTATAACAATACAGAAAGAACTTATCCAAGATATCAATTATGCCCAAAATCAGGTGTCAATAGTGTAAGAACTACTAATACAATTCAGGAGTCAAATACATCAGAAAAATAACCGAAAGGGAATAATATCTATCTCCGGATACTAATAAAGACATAACTATAATAGAAAGATAGAGGTGAACTATGGACGCATAAATGTCCAACCACTACCTTGAAAGCTCCAATAATCGCCCGAGTCAAGCAAGTTGAGGCACACTCGAGCTAGGACCTACACTTAAAAGACGCAGTAGGTATAAGTACGGTCCATTCGTACTCAGTAGGTATCATAGGCCGACCAAACTAAGTAGTAAATAAAGCATACAGAATATACACTAAGGGCACGTCACCTGCAATCATAAAATGTCCCACAACGATAGCCCATACCGCTTGCACTGACAGTTCTATAATATCCATATGTAATACAACAACACACAAGATAGGGATACAAATATACACAATATCGCATACATGTAGAACAAAAGAGGGACATGTATAATCAAGATCATCAAGTACAATTAAAGGTATATAGAATAATTAGACGTTAATAAGTCAAGATATAGAACAATTAGGTGGATGACAAGTCAATATGGCAATTCAAACACAACATAAACACAATAAGGTGGGTGCAATGTATATGATAATGATGATGATGCATGGTATTGACACATAGCCTCAAGTTTGGCACACATTCTTAAATTTGGCACATAGCCTTAAGTTTGGAACATAGCCTCAAGATCACCAATATTCGCAACTCTTCTCTGGCATGATCCTTCTGAGATGGTCCATAAAATTCAATATCCGATATAAATATCCAGTATTCCAGTGTTTCCAGTATTTTTAAAGCACATACATAATATAAGACATAAATCAAGTACACATACATGACAACAAGTATATTATAAAGCAGTAAAACGAACAAGTGAAGTGATGCGTATGATGACATGAGAATGACAATGCAATATTCACAACCATTCAAAATGAGTATTTTCACAACCAATCAACGTGATGTATTTTCACGCCCAATACACGTGATGTATTTACACAACCAACCGTAATGTTACAATTCTACAACCACATGAGCCAATATCCACTCATTACTTCAGTTTTATCCATGAATTTTCACATGTCTCATATACCAATAATTATGGATATATCATAATATGCCAATGAAATCACATTAGGCATTTCAACAACACAATACAATTATTCACATGTATTCAAGACTATCAATGTCACATAGGACCCCACACGGTCACACATATCACATAATATCTCAATTTCGACAATTACATCACATATAGGCCCCACATGGCCACAACACATAGATAAATATTTTTCATGATTAGTTCCCACCTTTAGCATGCATTTTGTACCATCATTTACTACCCAGCTCAGTCTGAAAGAGTTAAGTCATAACCTACCTCAAAAGTCGAAATCGATCTGCTACACTTCAAACTCACGATCTTATTTTTCACGAACAATTTCGAACTCCACTAAAAATATCAAATATGAAATCTACGCATCAAAACAAAACTAACGATACCCATATTGACTACTTTTGGTTCGAGATCAAAACGGATCCCCATAATGAGTTTTCGAAAAAGGACAAAATCAGAACTTTACTTCAAAAATATGTTTTTCATATCTTTAGGAATGTACAGCTGAAAAATCAAGTGAAATCGAATAAAAAATGAGGTTCAAATTGAAGAAAAACCATTTTAAGCTTTACCGGATAAAATCTTTGAAGTCCTGGTTAAAATGAAGAATCGAAGTTGTTTTAAAGGTTAAATTGATGAAAAACTAATAATTATAAGATAAAAATATTATTCAAGTGAAAAGGAGTTAAATTGGGGTTTAAAATCAAGCCCTAAGATTTTTGGAGTTTTGAGAAATTAATCAAGAATTTACTAAGGAAAAGGTGAATTCTTACCTTAAATTCGTAATAAAACCAAGAAATATATGTTAATCCAGCTCCCACAAGCTTCACTTTTAATTTTTCACACTATTTTAGGGTTTAACTCTCAAAAGGCAAGATAAAAAATGAGCAAAATGGACTAAAAAAGTTGCTTAAACAGTGCAGATTTTCTGCACTGTTATAGCAGAAAAAACGGTTTATTTTTTCTCCTCGACGGGGTGTCCGGGATTCATTCGAAGTCCTATACATGCAAACAAACTATGAAAACATACTAAATTCGACGTTCCAGACGCAATGACGATATCATATTTTCAAAAAAATATCATTTTCACAAAGTTGACCCCAGAATCCGAAATCATAATTTTCCAAATCGAGAGTTGAAATGATATTTGAAAGCCGTAAAATCATACCAAATATGATAACACCCTAAAATTGATATTCTGGATCTGCTGGCGAAGTCGAATTTTTCATTTGAGGTTGTTTCGATCTAATGTGGATCCCACACCCATATTTTTAATTTTTTCAACTTTCCTATCAATAGGTTGAAATGAGCTCGGGTGCACACTTATTCAAACCAAAGGTCTACCTAACCTAAAATTGATATTCCGGAGCCGCTGGCACAGTCTGTTAGGTCATCCGCCGCATGGATCAAAAGGTATCTCCATAAGTCCAAAATAAGGCTCTCAGAGCCTTCAAAAACCACAATATCGCATAAATTATACCAAAATGCATCAGAAACTATGACAATCACCCCACACCCTAGAAATATCATAATGCAATTATGGAGAGGGTTAGAATAGTCAAATCACACAAAATCACAAATTTCACATATTTCATCAAATTTTTAGGTCGTTACATAATTTCTTATTTCTTTTATTGTTTCATGTGAGCTAGAGATCAGGTGGAGTTTCATTAGAAACTCATTTTGAACCAAGCATCATGTCAACCGCTACTAGGATCGTAGGATCTTGGAGTCGCGTAAATTAGGAACTCAAACTCCATTAGGAGTCTAAAATCCCTCAACCATTCTCTTTATTTCATTATTCTTGCTATGTTGTTAAGCCTTTTTGAAACTCGGAATCGTATAGTTATTATTGTTGTATTCATATCATTTGCTTAGTGTGTTTTGTTGCCTTAGTATTTGTGAATTTCGATTAATATCCCCGTCCCTTTACAAACAACACGCGATTAACCGACTTGTAAATATAGATTTCGTTTAAAAGATGAAAAAGGGGCTTTATCATTTCAGGACTTGGCCAATTTACTTTAAATAAAATACTAATGTTAACTTTTACGCTTTGATTTCATGTTTTTTAATATGCATGTGTATTTCGATAATAAATTATGTTACTTTTTATAAATCATAAGAATATTCTTACGTACCTTGTGTGTTTTCTTTAAGTTTGATAAACATATGTGTAGTTACCATCATTTTTGCAAATAATGAAGCAATAGTTTTTTCAAATATTTTTCTAATTTGAGTTTAAGGATTATCTTCGGATAAGTTCTGAGGGGTGCCTAACACCTTTCCCTCGAGTAATTTAAATCCTTACTTAGAATCTCAATGTTTTTGATAGACCAAAACAGAGTTTTACCTTAAAACAATTTTTTCTAATTTTTCTAAAAAATTTTGGCGGCGACTCTAAAAATGAATTTTCAAAATCCGAGAGTCACCATGACTGGCCACCACACGTTGTATGTTGTTTCGATCGGTTCAAAATAGGGCACGATAGTAAAGGTAATAATATATTCTCATAAATTTTAAAATTGATATTGAGATATGATATCTTTGCTTCTGAAATTACACTAAATATGTTTTTCTTATTGTATTAAAATTTGAAATCTATATCTACAGGTCTTATATGAAGTTAGAAAAAGTCTATAGATCTGTTTACTTCTTCAATTGCTTTGCATTTGTATTTGTTATAAATTTTAGTAGTAAAAGAATTACTTAAGACATAATTTTTCTCCTTGAAATTCTATATACACACACTTTCATATATAATTAGTTTGTCTTGATTTTCTTGTTGCTAAAGTACTTTATCATCATTGATAGACATATTATTGAAATAAGAGCATAAAATGATAAATTAGAACAGATGTTAATCAAGTTGAGGTGCAGTTGAAAACCACAAAAAGAGAGATGGGAGAAGACTATGCATCTTTGGACTCAAACAAGATGGTGTCTCAAAATAATTGTATATTATGACTATTCTTAAAATTATAAAATGCAATTATATGTGATTTTGACAATTATTTTGGCATTTCTAAAATAAATTCGTAGGTACATTACGTAACTTTTCTTATTGAAAAGCTTGTAAAAGTTTTTAAATTTTAGTAGTGAATTTTGTTGAATTTATTTATGTTTCAGCTACATTATAAAAATTTATGTTATTATTAATGTTTATGACAATATTTTTTAATTTGTAATAATAAAATTTTATAGTTATGGCTAAATCTATATATAATTGTAATAAATAGGGTGGTATACTTTTACTTTTTATAGCAAATTCTAAAAGTAGCTACAACTTATGTCCGTGGCAAGATGAATGAATTTTTAGCTATGTACAAAATATTTGTGACAAATACTTTATTTTATAGCTATAGATTTTTCAGTTCGTAGCTAAATATAAGAATTCTTATCGCAAGACTAAAATACAAAATAGCCACACGTCTATTGCTACAATAGAACATATTATAGCTATAATATTAAAGTTGCTATATATTTTATTTGTCGTCGTAAAAGGATAAAATTATTTGCTATAAGTATGTATTTCATAGCAAGATTTTTTTACCATTACAGTTATAATACAATATTTTTTGTAGCTATAAGTATTTGTCCTTAGTCACTGACCATGTAAAGTCTGTAGCTAACTTTTAGTTACGCACTTCTTGCTACGAAAAAAAATTTATGGCTAAAGTGTCTAGCCATGCAACTTTAGATATTTAGCTACAATACATTCTATAGCTATATATGCATTATATTGAAGTAAATTTTTTTTGAACAAGATAAAAGCACTCTAAACTTATGCCTTGCGAATTAGATATTACATATCTTCTTCACCTTATTATGGACAAGAAAAGAGTTTTCTAAATCCTTGCCTTGTGAAGTTGAGTCATACGTAACGATACTTTGACCTCAAAATTTTGCTTTACATGATAAGCAGAATATATAACTGAGGATGTCAAATAGATGGTTGAATTGAATATGGGTGGTAAATGGATAAAGTTATTATCGTGCTCAAAATTAAATTTAATTTGTTAAAATGAGTAAAAAAAAACGGAACAATAACACAACCTATACTTTCTTACTATGTTTTAATTTCTTATTTTATTCTTTTATAATTTTTAGTGACTTAATTTTTTTTTTTTTCTATGATGATTGTAATTTGTATATAACATATCAAACAAAAAAAATATATTTTTAAAAATATTTGATAAGATTTAATTTGAGTTAGATATCAGCTCTAAGATGGATTGAGCTAAATAGAGGGGGAGGGGGGGAGTCAATGATCACTCCAAGGCGGATCCTATTTTGATGAACTAATTTTATCACACTAACCCGTTGTTATGAATCGACAGAAATAAAGTAAACCACAAGCAAAATAATAAATAAGAACACACAGATTTACGTGAAAATTCTTGAAGGAAAAACCATGGACAGAAGCAGAGGATGTTTCACTGTAATGAAAGGAGGAGTACAATGTTAAGAATGAGTATTTTCTGAATAATCAAAATCGACCCACTAATTGCACTTATATAATACGTGCATACAAATAAATTCTAGGCCGAAAAACATAAAGCCTACCACCACAAACTCCATTGAAAATCACCAACATAGGTCGCACTGCAAACTTTCTGGGCCGGATCAACAAAATTCGAGTCACAACTCTAACACTTGCAACTATTGATTTGATCATATTTAAAGGGGAGAATTATTTTTTAAGGACACTTAAAAAAATAAAGATATGTTTTTTTATAAAAAATCATCTTTTTTTTTTTTTTTTTTTTGGTTTCCCAAGGTATCCCCACAGCTGACAGTTGTGAGACTAATCCTCCGTTTCTCTGTCAGCGCAATAAGCAGTAGGGACCTCTTGCTTAAGTAATATGACGATGAACCTGGTTAAACAAAAATCATCATTTTACATATAAGAGTTCTTTGCACTTACCCCCACCCACAAAAAAATAAAAATAAATTAGAAGGCTATTTTCTTCATTTTATTTTGAAAAAAGTCCAGAGATCTGTTTCATTTTTGAAAGGCAGTCTACCGAAGCTTCACGTGTTTACGGACGATTCATTTATTTATTTTTTTGTTTTAAAAAAAGAGCATCAGGGAATATAATTCTATAATTTAACCATATTTACTTGTAACATATATATTATTGAGTTGTATTTCTGAGTGAAATGATTATTTCTTTGTAATGTTCACAAACTTTTGTTTCTAGACAAGAAAACTCTCATGTACTTAACTTTAAAAATTAAATATTCTATTCCGCTTCAAACTTCAAATAATATTCTTTCCGATTTCAATCAAATATTGTCTAGACATACACCTAAGGGTAAAA
Organism: Capsicum baccatum var. pendulum; assembly: GCA_030864225.1. Taxonomy (NCBI): domain Eukaryota; kingdom Viridiplantae; phylum Streptophyta; class Magnoliopsida; order Solanales; family Solanaceae; genus Capsicum; species Capsicum baccatum. The sequence continues at coordinate 68,604,927 of CM061552.1, read as the reverse complement.
TTCCTTTATCCTTATTTGTGAGTCGGATCGTTTTTCAAAAGGGAATGAACGGACTGATTTCTAACCTAATTAATAACATCTTAATTTACGATATACGAATAAGATTGAAAGCTCCAAAAAAATTTAATCCCTCTTTGGTATACCTGAGACCATATTTATTATGCTGATCGCCGCATTGCTTTCGAGATTTGTCGTAAGCTTGGAGTTTTATCATGTGCATGGATTTTTCCATTAACGTACAGTTTCATGTTGACCGGACCTTTGTTTCTTTATAATACTAGATGGCCCGTGTCCGTGCCATGTACGGGCGAAAATATTATGACAAATAAAATAGTTATGCTTCATAATACGTGAATAGTACATAAAACAATTATGTTTGATAGTTTATGGAACAAAGATTACATTGTTACGTTGCTATTGTGAAAATGCTATATATGAGCATTTGTTGTTACAAAAAGTGTTGTTGGTTCATTGTAGAAACACTATTTCCTTCAAGACAGCAGTGAGAACAGAGACTGGCATAATGCTATGAGATGTTTGCTTCTGCTTTAACTTGATAAAAGATGGTAGTTCCAAGAATATAAGAATCAATGACTAGTTCAAAATCGACTAATTGTTACCTAAAGTCAAGGAGTTTTTTGAAATGACAGTGTATGCCATAAAATTGCAGAAGTTAGTTTAATACATATAATGCTGATACTATAGTGCCAGGCAATGTATATGGAACAGTTTAGACCAAAAGCCCAAAAAGGAGAAATTTGGAAGAAAAAAAAAAAAAAAGACTTGCAACGACACTGATGTTCTTGTCCTTATATTTCTCAACAAACAAATCAGTAGTGTCCTTAAACGTCTGGGCAGCAAGAAGCAAAGTTGCTATATCCTGAAACATAATCCTTGCAATAATCACCCCATACCAAAATACTCATTTCCATTAACAAAATAAAATAAAAAAACCACAATTATTGGCTACATTAATATTCAGAAGATATGCACGAATAAAACTATTAGTAAAGAAGTGAGTTAACTTGGGATGTCGATAATTTTATGTTATTGTCTAGTTTTCTCATAGTTGATTCATTTTCTATGGTCCATGGAATAACAAGTAGCACCAGTCAAGTGTATATTGGTTCCAAAAAAAGATAGTGACTTTAAATTACTTATGATATATGCTTTTTAAAGGTAAAAGAGGCAAATATTAGTAAAGGTTCTTTTTTTAAGCACCAGTATGTACAAGTTAAAATACTCACTACTAATGCTTTTTGTATGAAGAAATCAATTGATTATTTGGAATATAACCTTTTAGTTATGGTTTTCTATCCACATTCATATTTGCGAGGTTGGGTATCTCCCCCAGAGAATGAACATCGAAGTATACTGTTACAAAGGCAATCTTAATTTCATCACTTCGAAGTATACTGTTACAAAGGCAATCTTAATTTCATCACTCTTTTATAATCAAGAAAATGCATTTGCCTCGACAGGCTCAATACATTAATGTAAGCTTTTAGGAATCCCAATCATACTCATAGGTTTGTAATAACATGAGACAAATTACTTATTCTAGAAAATGAGTTATTCATGATGTAGATTGTTTATTTACTGCAAGAACATACAGTCCATAATGCGTATTAACCCTCTGTAAAATGTCACAACCCATAGGTCCTAACATTCATAAGAGATAGCAACAGAAGTGCTACTGAATAATGAAAAGTTTATAACATAAGAAAAGAGAAGAGAAAATTAGCACGGACCTATAAACACCTAGGAAAATGTAAGAAAAATGAATGATAAACCATCCTTTCTGTACCTCTATTAACAAATGAATTGCATCTTTCCATGTCTATTACTCTGTAAATTTCAGGCAGATGTTCAACGTCTTACTGGAAATGATAGTTATGGTAGGAAGAGTGAGAAAGCTTTTCAGACAAATCATATATAAAGAAGATAGAGAGAAAACACTTAAATAATCAGTGCAGTGTACTTCCATCAACCACATTGCAAAGTACAAAGCTTCGATGCCAACACATTTCATTTGGTCAAAGTTCTAAGGTATATCAGTAAAATTTCACGCTGCACACAAGATGAACGGATCTTAAGCACAAAATGTTATAATTCTGCATGACTGGTACAACGTGCTAAGATTAAAAATTCTGAGAAACCAATTAATAAGACACAGCACTCGAGAGAAGTGATGAAATTCCACAAAATAGAGCATCAACGAAGAGAATGCATAGAAGGAGTGCTCAACTCCATAGGATTTGGCTAAAAGTGGAACATTATCATCTGGGTATAACTTGCAGATTATCACAACCAACAATAACATTTATCTAAAGAATTCCACAACAATCCCTTGGAACAGCCATTAGAGGAGGAAGAATCTCCATATGGTATTCATTAACTTAGAGAAAACATATGATAAGAGTGCAGAGAAGTCATTGATGGTTCTTGAAAAGAAAGGAATTCATACAAGTGTAGAGTAGGATATCTGGGGATTATTCACAAATGTGACAACAGAGGGAGGAAATTTAGAGGCGATTCCTGTAACTGTTGCTTTAGATCAAGGATCTGCCTAAACTTGTACTTGTTTATGTTGGGTATGAATGAGCTAACTAATAGTATATAGGATGATGTCTCATTGCCTTCTATTTGCAGGAAGAAGTATGTTCAGTTTTAGGATAGTTTCATTAATTAGAATTAAGACAATATCTAAGCACTCAAGTGTAGTTACAGTTATAAAAACATAGCAAAGTCAGATTGGATAAACCTTTGGTGTCTAAACATGGAAATATCATATATCTAGATTTATTCTTCCAAGAGAAGAGTATCATAAATAAAAATGGTTGAATTGGAGGAGTGTCAGAATTACATGAGAGGAAGATGTCTAACAAAGTGAAAGACAAGTTCTAAGGAAAAATTTATGAAGCAACCTGACCATCTGAACCTTTAGACTTGTTCAGAATCATTATACTTTTTGGGTAATGAGTAGTTCAAGACCATTATAAGCTTTATTAAAAACCTTACACAGCTGATGACATACAAAGGTACTTTAAAATCCCCTACCATTTGTAATTCAGTTGTGTTTCCACATGGGTTGATGAGGTTTCCTTTTCTTGTCATTTTTATCTTTTCCTTAACCCTTCTTTATCCTTTTTAATCGAGAAGTATTATAAAGGAACACAGTTGAATCAAAGATTAAACAAAAATATTAGAACCATTATAACTTTTTGGGTAATGAATAGTTCAGGACCATTATAAGCTCCATTAAAAAACTTACACAACCGTTGACAGACAAGGGTACTTTAAAATCCCCTACCATTTGTAACTCAGTTGTGTTTCCACATGGGTTGAGGAGGTTTCCTTTTCTTGTCATTTTATCTTTTTCTTAACCCTTCTTTATCATTTTTAATCGAGAAGTATTATAAAGGAACAAAGTTGAATCGAAGATTAAACAGAAAGATTCAGCGTAAGAGTAAGCAAAATTATCAGAGAGTTCACATTACCCATTGAATACAGATGGAAATACGACAAGCCTAATGCATTCACAAATTAGTACTTCTAATCTTTTTTATTGACCATACTGCAAAGTACAAAGCTTCGATGCCAACACATGTCATTTGGTCAAAGTTGTAAGGTATATCATTAAAATTTCACATTACACACAAGATGAAAGGATCTTAAGCACAAAATGTTATAATTCTGCATGACTGGCACAACGAGCTAAGATTAAAAGCATTTTGGGAAATCAATTAATAACACACAGCACTTGAAGGCAGATTATCACAAGCAATAATAACATTTATCTAAAGAATTCCACAACAATCCCTGGAACAGACATTAGAGGAGTCCAAATTCATTCTCTTGAGCAAGATGTAGGCAAGAACCAAGAAAATTACAGTAACAACATAACATATTCACAAGAGGAAACAAAAAAAATAAGACACAGTGAATTAACTGGAGGAAGTAGGCTACTTATCACAAGAGCAGAATATGGTCACGAGCAAAACTCTAGCACCTGATCATAGATTCAAAAACATTGCACAATGTAACCAGAAGGCGTATTTGAAATGATTCCACACAACTTACGTGTAGATCAGTACATAAGAACACGTTATTTGCAAACGTTGTTCTTACTACAATAGAAACGTTGTCCTTACTACAATAGAATCCTTTATTTTGTGCTGGACCTGATGTAATACTTTATTTAGTATCATCACATTATAAAAGGAGGGGTGTATTTGAGATGTTTTAATAGCCAATTTGCATATCAGTCTGCAGTCTCTTAAGAAAGCAGTTTCTACATGGCTCAACAAAATGATTAGAATTAATGATGCAGTAAAGTCCGGAGTCTCTTAAGAAAGCAGAAAGACTAAACTAATTAATATCATGTTTGAGCCTAGTATAATGGACCAATTTATCTAAGTTTTTACATGGCCGAACAAAGCGATCAAACTTAATGATAGAGTCAACTCTGTAGTTTCTTAAGAAAGCAGTAAAAGAAAAACCTATGTATATAAGAGTCATCCATTTTAACTTTATAATGTGGTAACACATCCAACCAGACATTAGTGTGGGACTTATCAAAGTCGAGATCGTCGATCACATATAAGAACAACAACCACGACGGTACAAACTGATAGCTGAAATAAGACGACAAAAGTCCAACAACAGTGACTTAACGTTTGATAAGAGAATAAACATTTTTCCTAACTAAAACCCCAAAGCTAGCTCGTGAAGAAAACATTATGATATATCATATAAGTCAGCAAATAATCAACATTAAATTCATTGAAATAATTGAACAGAGAAAAAGAACAATTTGGGTTTTGCTTTTCTTTTATCAGAAAAATACTAAAATCAAGGCAACAAAGGAAAAATTATGGCCAAATTCAGGGGAAAATATTAGTACTTGTTAACTTACAAGACGCATACATGCACATAATAACAATCGACAATGGAAATACATACAACTTCCAAAAAATAACAACTGAACTCATCTTAGAACCCAGATACATGCATATTTAAACTTGGAAAAAGGAAAAACGAATTCAGCGGACTGGTTATTTCGTTTTTTCAAAACCCACAGAAAATTTTCTACAATTACAGAGCAGTTGGAAGATTAAGAGCACACTGGTTAATACCTTTTTTACAAACTGCGAATAGATTGTGGAGCTTCTGTTTTTGGTGTGGAGATATTTTCAGAGGAAGAAGTAAAATTAGAAAGTAAAAGTGAAATTGGGAAAGTTAAAAGGTTTAATGTATGGCTGAAAGTGCTACCATGAGGAAGTCGCTAGGGTGTATAGATCAAATCGTAAGTTAAATTGAGAAAAAAATCTACTTATGGTTTGTTTTAATTGGTTTGGCGTTAGAAAAAAAAATCATTCTTGATTTAATTTGGTGTTAACAAAAAAAATCCAAACCGAATCTGAATCAAACTAACATAATATATATATATATTAATACTTTTCAACTAGTTTTAGTAATTTTCAATAATTTAAAAGTAGATGCAGATATATATTTAGATTTGAGCCTTTAAGTTGTAATATTTGTCTATTAATTGCTAATTAAATGATCGAAAATCCAATATAAACTTAAAACCTAAACTTTTCACTCTTCATCTCACTTTTTAGTTTCAAGAGAGTTTTCCACTCCTCATTTTTTCATAATTATGATTTTTCATTAGCACATAAGTGAAAACATATTTGATCTAATCTTCGATCATAATATAATTATAAAAACTAAAGATTATAAAAAAAATTAAAAATTGAAAAACTCAAAAAAAAAATCGACTAAAACCTAAACCGAAAAAACTAATTTTATGTTGGTTTGATTTGGTTTAAAGTTTTAATAAACCAACATGATTGGTTTATTTTTTTTTTTAATAAAAACCGAACCAACCCGACCTATGTACACCCCTAGTGGCTAGACATAATGAATTCAGAATTATGGAAATGCCCACCATTGAAATTACGAAAATGACCTTCGTAGTCACCACAAAACCTTCAGTTATATACAAGTTAAATATATAAAATAAGTACCAACATGGGTTGTGGTGCAGTGGATGGGGCTGCTCCACCCTTAACCAAAGGTCGAGGGTTTGATCCTAGGTATGTAGAAAACTCTGTTGGGAGTGCTGCCACCTTAATGAATCCTGCAACGCGCGATCCGAATTAGTCGGGGCTCCAATGCGGGCACCGGACACCGTTATACAACATCAATGGGCTCTACTCCTTTGGGATCGATACTTCAAGGATCACATCTACGAATCCAAGACTTGATCGTTTTAGGAGATCAGATACGTGAATGGGGAATAACTTGAAAAGATCCTCCATGAAAGTAATGGGCGAAACCGCATTTGGATGATAGCTTGGGCTTCGAGAGAGTATGAGCGTCCATTTCATTGTTTTGGGCTTTGAGTCACTTTTGGTCCCAATAGCTTTTAGGGTCACTTTTGGGCCCATTCTGTAATAAATAGCCCATGGCTATAAATAGCTAGTTTTCTTTTCTTTTTAGATAGTTGATGAATAATGAATTGAGTTGACACTTGAGAGTGTTTTGTAGAAACTTGTTGGGAGTTTCTTGAGTCATGAGAAACGTGGGTGCTCGAAAATTCTTTTCTGTTGTGTCCTCATAAGAGGTTGGTGTTGTCGATGATTGATAGGAAGATCTAGGGTTTGGTATACCCTTGGTTGTCCTCTCGTTATCGATTTATGTCAATATATCTATCTTTTATTTTATCGTTTTATTTTCTTTTTTTTTTGTTTTTGTGATTTCGTATTTAATGTGTTTCCTTTGTTTTCGTGTCGTTTCCAATTTTGTAGTTTCGTCTCGTATCATTTGGTATCAGAGCCGATCTTAGAATCATTCTCACGATTTTAGTCTTGAGTTTTGCTATCTCGAAAATCAACAAAAAAAAGAGTCAAAAATAAAAAACCCCAAAAAAGTACTATTCACATTTTTGTCTTTAGGTCAATTTTGAGTTTTTGATTTTATTGCTTTTCTTGTATTTTGGTATTAGATTCTTGTTCCCTAACACCATTAGAGTCTAAACCTTGAATTTGAGCTCAATCGGAGGTGAATCGGAGGGTCTGTCATTATTGAGAAGCTCGAGTTTGAAGGTTGAAGATGGAGTTAAAATCTGAAATTTTTGGTTGAGAATTTGAACAAAATGATGCTTGGAATTTGTTTAGAAGGTTGAAAATAGCCTTGGTTCAAAATTTCATCGCATTCCGAATAACAGTTTAAGAGATGGAGAGTTTTGAAGTTTTTTTGGTGTTCTTGAGAAAGATTCAAATCTTCATGTTGAATTCATACCAAAGGGTTTTGTTTGATCCTCAAAAGTGAAGAAAAAGATGTACAAAAGTGTGTGTACAAGCCCCTTTTGAAGATTCTAAAGAATATTCTAAAGTGAGGACAAAAGTGGGACCACTTGAGGTTCAAAACGATACATTATGAGCTGTGGAACAGACCAGGTGCGCCTAACCTGCGTTGGGTCTATGGATGATCTACTCCAGCACCTCAAACGCAGGCCAAGGTAGTAAGCAAGCCTCCAGCTGCGTCCAGGGTGTGCCTGACCTGCGCCCCATCTGCTGAAGCATGTTCCCCAACGCAGATCACTTCGATTGAGCGCCTAGGCTACCCAAGTACATGTCTAACACGCCTCCACACCTTTTGAACACATTATCAACTTCAAAACTCCTCTAAATCAGGTTCCAAACTCATCAATTCCATCTCTTAATCCCTCTTTCCATGTCTTTGATTCTTGATACTAATTAACAACTAAACTGTAACCTACTTGGTTGTTCAATTAGTTCTTGATTTGTTCTTCATTGTGTCTTAAATTCTTGTGTCTTTTCCTTCTTTTATATTTTATTTTCTTAGTTTAACTCTTGAATTCAAGCCTTTTTTCATTATATGTCTTGTTCGTTTTATCGTTTTAATTTGTTCCTTTCTTGTTTTAATTCTAGAATTCAAGTTCTTATTTCTTAATTGAGTCGCCTGTTACCATGACCTCGGGATTTGAGGTTCAAACTATCTCAAAAGAGGCAATAATGAAAGCCATCATGGGTTTGCGGCAAGATATGAAGGATTGGGCAAAAAAATGGTCACACTTGAAAGGGGAGAGGGAAATGAAAGGCATGAATGAGGAGTTGTCGAACATTGATTATGGAATGGGAAGGATAGATGGTAGGTTGATAAACATTGGGGAATATTCAAGTACTTTTTCTCCTAATACTTGACCCCCTGTCCAAACTCCCTCAAACCAACCAAATGCAACACAAGATCCACAAATTGTTGTACAACCAATCTAACTCCAATTAAGCAATGAGCCTTCCCAACGTGAAAAAGACAATTCTAACAAGGATCCTTTGTTGCTTGCTAACCATGATGCTAGCATTTTACCTAGCATCACTCCTTTATTTATGCAGGTTCATGAACAAACAATATCAAAGGAAGGTGCAAGGAGAATGCCATATGAAAAAGAGCTTAAAAGCATACCGAAAATCTTACCAAAGGATTCCAAACTTGAAAAGGTGCAACGACAAGTTGATAAAGGAGTTGGATTCGAGGACGAATCCTCTTCAAGAAAGGGAGGATGATACAAGATAAATGGGTTTCACTCCTTTGAGATCGATGCTTTAAGGATCACATCTACAGATCTAAGACTTGGTTATTTTAGGAGATCAAATACGTGAATGGAGGATATCTTGGAAAGAAGTTATATTTGGTGATATCCTCCATGAAAGGAATGGGCGAAACCGCATTTGGATGATAGCTTGTGTTTCGAGAAAGTATGGACATCCATTCCGTCATTTTGGGCTTTGGGTCACTTTTGGGCCCATTGTGTAATAAATAGCTCATGGCTATAAATATCTAGTTTTCTTTCATTTTTAGATAGTTGATGAATGATGAATTGAGTTGACACTTGAGAGTGTTTTGTAGAAACTTATTGGGAGTTTCTTGAGTCGTGAGAAACGTGGGTGCTCGAAATCCTTTTCCGTTATATCCTCGTAAGAGATTGGTGTTGTTGATGATTGATAGGAAGGTCTAGGGTTTGGTATACCCTTGGTTTTCCTCTCGTTATCGGTTTATGTCAATCTATATCTTTTACTTTATCGTTTCATTTTCTTGTTTTCTTATTTTTGTGATTTCATATTTAATGTGTTCTCTTTGTTTTCGTGTCATTTCCAATTTCGTAGTTTCGTCTCTTATCACACCGGATGGGAAACAAAAAAGAAATATAAAATAAGTAGTAACTCATATTTTTATCACTATATATGAATTATGATACTAGTAAACAAAATAGAAGTTGTTTTACACGGAAAATCTGGAGCATAAAAAAAAAGGCCACTATAGACTTCAACAGTGTATGCAATCGCATAGCGTAGTGAGTGTCAATTTCAATAGGTGTGTTTAGCATGAACGAAAATGTTATTATTACAAAAGGATTAGGATGATGAGGGGTCATTTGGGGGTGGGGGTGGGGGGACACGTGAGGTTGGGGGGGCATCAAGTGGGTGGAGGAGAAGACAATTAACTTGGAATGTTAGTTATGAAACTTATTTTTTATACTGATGAAAATGAAATAATACTTTTTGAAAAATATTTTCCTCCATGCCAACACACCCTATGAAATATGAATCCGCTTTTGGGGCAAATATTCATGCAAAATGTCGTTCTAAATACCTTAAAATCAAACATCACCACCAAATTATATCGTATAATGTATTAAATCTCTTCACCTTTAACCAGTAATCTCAAGTTAGAGTTTTCGGAATCGAAAAAACCAAATATAGGTGGCTCCTTTGACAGACATAGATGGCATTGTGCCAGTGTTGCTGAATACAGAAGAATCGTTAAACTTCCATAATTTATGCCACTTCTTTCAGATAACATTTCAGGGCGGACTCCTTTAGAAAAATAACCTTAAATACAAATAAACAACCTCGTGTACTGATGTTATGCCAGTAAGCAGTGATTGACATCCAATACAAGGAGAAGAAATTTGTCAACACACTTTCAAATTGAGGTGTCAAATGAGCGATTGAACTGAATTTAAATGAATCAAAATGAATTAAGCTAATAAATGAACAATGGATCATTGATCTTCCCAAAATTTCTTGAACTGAAATTGGTTGGTTGATGACCCGTCTAACTCTCGTGCAATTTTTATGGACTTATTTCTTTGTTTGTTATTCTACAGTTTTTTAAGTTCCTAAAAAAATTTGCTTTCCTCTATATTACAACATATCATATGTAAAAAATAGTGTTCCTCATAGATGAGTTTGGATTTTGGACTACATATCCAACTAATTTTTAGATGGATAGGTCAAAATGGATCAAACTCAATAAATGGGCAAGTTGTGGGGGTTATGTTTTTATGGGCTTATTTTCCATCTGTACTTGCTGCCCTTTCAAATCTTCAACTTAAGTCGGAATCGTTGTCGAAAAATAGGGGTAAACTATATAAATGATTCTTGGATGATTTTATTCTTTTGTCTCTCATAACAAAAGTCCTATAAAACTAGTCTTCCTTCTTTTTTATATATTAACAATTACCTATTTGCCCTTTTATATCTCAAATATTTCTAAACAACTCCATACTTATTCATCTTTCAGCTTTATTTTTTTCTTTTTTCTTTTATGTTACAAATGTATTTCTATTATAGTGAATGCCTATCAAGATACAGTGGATAGCTATCAAGATTTAGTGAGTATGTATCAATAGATGGAATTCTTATATTTTGAAGAGAAATTAGGAGGAATTTCCCTATAAATAGAGGGTTCTCTTCATTTTAACTCACCCTTCTCATTTATCCCCCATTCTCATTGAGAAATAAAGAAGTTTCCTCTCACGTTATCAGCACGAGTATCTAACACCATCTCTAAGATAAGCAATTGTTCTTCATTCGCAAGCATGATAATTTATTTGCTTGGCAGGAATATACTATGTGTGCTCCTATTCAGACTCTTGTATAGAAGCCTTCATGAAGCTAATATCATGATTCAGGTAAGTATCATTTTTTAAGAATAACACCACTCATCTAATTCATAACTAATGCTAGCAATTGATGACTGATTTGGGAAATAACATTTAAGTGGCAAGATTTGAAAAATAAAATACACTCTAGATTTGTTGCTCTTTAGTTGTTTATTATAATCATATAAATTCATTCTCTGTTAATATTATACATCATCAATCGTACAATATTTGAAATTTATATTAGTTATATCTCATGTTTTATAGAAACTAAATTCACTTGCATAAAATTGTAAGGTTCGATAGTGAATTTCATTACACTTTGGCATATTATATTATTGGTTGAGGGTAAGACGGTGGATTCAAGTCTCACCATACCAAGAGGGTAAGACATTGGGTTAGGGTTAGATGCATCATGATTATAAGATGTTGGGTTCAAAATCCATCAATTTATAGCCTAAGACGCCTTAATATGGATAAGACATTGAGTTTGAATCTCAATACACCATATTGACGATATAATGATGGCTAAGCAAAATAATATGTACTTAGTTAACAATCATGAAACCTATCCCATTGAATATGCTCCACTCCATGAAGTGAATGTGGAAGCAATAAATCATATGTATGTCTCAATTTGCTTCTGTAGTAGCTATCATAATTTGATATGCTTAAGACACAATTATATTTCATTCATGGAAATGAGAATTTTGATTATTATAATTAAAGATCTAGACCCTGAGGGTGAATGTGACTATATATAAATTCAAACGTGTTCTCAATTGTGAAGGTATCACAACCCACCTCCAGAAAAGGCAAATAATTGAGAAGAGTTATTTTAAAATCTACTTCTAAATTAGTAAATTTGAAATTTATTCATATAATAGTAAATCTGAAATTAACTAAAGCAAAAGATACATGTCATGGTAAAATTAGAGTTTATTAGTATAAAAGTTCATAAACTTAAATGAATAATTGTGACATTTTGAAGATGTGCATATTGAGTATTAGACATATATTCAAGAACTAAAATTTTCTTAAAGAATTATTTATGTTGTTTGTTCTCATGATAAGTTGGTTGGACCAACTAATGTTAGGATTGAATCCCTTAAAATCTGAAAAGTATAAAAGGTGAATATGGGTTTGACACAACATGAACTAGGGCCTAGTCGTGTCAGGTATCTCAAGTTCAATCAGGATCAGAGACCACCCCCAATACCCCACCATTAACCACCCTATAGCCCATGTCAGATGAATTCCAATATAGCAAGATAAAATAATAATAATCTAAAGACAATAAAGTAAGTCTATAACTATAAGCAAACAAACACAGCCAAATATCCAATCAATACCAATCCCAATGACAATACCAATACCAATGGTAACACTAGTACATACACCGCCCATGCCTATAATAGTCTGACAAAATCTCTTACCAGAATAAAAGATCATACGATAGGGACATGACCCCGACCATAGCCAAAATCAAAATCAAAGAAATTACAATAATAAAAAGAAGTCCATAACACAAAATGGGGTCTTTCGGACTATGAAAGCTCACCACTTCAATCTGACTCAAAGTTGTTCCCGAATCCAAGTCATTGAGCAGGAGAAATGATAGTATGGACGATTCCTGCATTGCATGGTGATACGACACCCAAAGACGGTTAACGGAGTGAATTCTAGCATATAACTCAGGAATAAAGTTAAGATAATGCCATCAATTCAAAACCAAATTAATAAACATATGCAATCATATAATTATGTGTGTTTGTATGTATATATACATATATATATCATGCTTGAATAGGGAATGAGGCTTAACACACATTTAAAACCTTAACCTAGGTTGTGTAGCTTGACTGTCCTAAAACCATCCACGGGCTATATGGGTTCACCCCCTGCTAAAAGAGCCTCAGTGCGTGTTAGCCGCACGACTGGAGAAAAGAACCTGTATGACTAGTACATTTCAAAAATATAAAGTGTGAAATCATGCACAAGGTCACCAAAACCACCCTCACATCGGTAAACATAAGTTTTCAGTGTCGCCCCCGGTCCTCCCTGGACCTCCACCTTCTACAGCTTTGCTACTCAACCCCCTTTAAGCCCATTTAAAATTATTTACACACTCCCAATCATTTACTAAGAATTCTTTTAATTAGGTATTAACCATTGGTATCGTCATACCAAAATAAGAGCTTGTAAGTCTTTTACCTTATGCCATATAAACCATTAAATCAAATTCGACTCCACCATTTTTAATTAAACCAAAACAATTTATAATCAAACCATGACTACCAAGACTGTAACACCCCGAATCTGGTACCTGGAATGCTACACGGTGCTCATGCCCTGAAGGACCACAAGCTAACCTGTGACTGATATTTGTACCTGGACACTGCATAATATATTGTATAAATACAGAAATAAAGGATGAAAGGCCAAAAGGTTCAAAACTGATAAAATATAACATTTAAAAGTACGGTATATCAATACCAAAATAAACTGAAACAAAACTGTCTGAACATACTGTAGTCTGAAAAACCTCTAAAACTGAACTGTCTAAATAAGGAGTTGATGGGATATGTCCCCAACTAACTCCAACTACTGAAATAAATTATGTAATGAAGAATAAAGTAATGATCATATCCTCGAAGGATGAGAACTCACTGCTAACTCTGACTGCTGAAACTGAAATAATACTGATGCTCTAGAGCTCGTACTTCAGAACCTATAGTATAGAATAAAAAACCATAGCACAAATGTGTTAGTACAATTGAATGTACTGATATGCATGTAAGGTATGATGAATGCAAAGGGTTCAAATACATGAACAATGTTAACTGACTGTATAACATGAATGTGAGACATGCATGAATAAGTGTCTGTAACTTAATTCGTGATGGTACTGACTACTGAGTATGATTATTGATAACATGAGTTATTGATAACTTATATAACTGATACTGAATGACTGTATCTGACAGTCTAGGTTGTGATGGAACTAGCTGAGTTTTGTACTGTGTTGAGTTGACTGTATCTGATAGTCCTAAAATCTGAAGAACTATCTGAGTTATTTTACTAAAAATGAGACTGTGGGAAGTAGTCATCTAATCGATATGCCCTAAATAATGCATTATAGCTGAGTTGGGGTCCAATCTGTAACCCTAATTAGAAGGTGTCAATACCGCGCCACAAGCTGTGGGTGACCCTTATCTGACAGTATCCCCAAAAGAGAATGGCGGGACCCTTATCTGACAGTGTTTATCAACCTCATCAACCGTTATCTATCAGTGTTGATGTCTCAACCTATGTTGGCTACATAGTTCTGGAATGCAAGGATCGTTTCTAAGGATCATACCCTCAACTGTCAGTGTGTGTCCTCATCCTTAGGTTCACTTGGTGCTTAATCCTACTCCCATCTGAATAGACACTGAACATGATTAACTGAACTGAACTAGACTGAGTTCATTGAGTTCCTTTGACTGACGGAATACTACTGAGATTACTGAATTACTGAGCTTTCTGAGATTTACTGGGCTTACTGAGTTTTCCTGAGTCATATGACTGACTAAATTCTACTGAACATGGTTTGACTGAGGATATCGTGAAAACATGACACTGGCTCTAGGCACACAACTAAATTATTGGGTACAAGTACCCCCAGGACTCGATAGAAGGAAACTGACAAGGCATGACATTCTTGAATACATGACCAACATCAACAATCCATAATACAATAAGTTAGGCATTTCATGAAGTACATGGTTATCATAATCTTGTACATGGTAGGAGTGCATACACTCAATGTCAAAATTTCATACTCTAACATCATGAGCATTCCAACAAACATTTACATTGCACATCAATAGTATGGGAGTCATTTGAACATAAGGGTAAAATATGAATCCATCACATAAATGACAATTGAGCTATATTACCTAATTTCTAGTCTCTTATGCATTTTATCAAACACTTAGGTTGTATGATGTAAGGCATAATCATTAAATTAACATATCATAACCAACTAAAATTCATGGTTTTCAACTTACGTGCTAACATATTTAATAAAAACGCATAAAGATTCCAACTTGGGAATCATACAACAACAACCACATGAACATAATCAACTCATAGCATAAATATCATAATCTATAGTTTAAAACTTGATTCTTGGTCTTCATGGATGAAAGGAATCCATGAATGAGCACTATGCATACCTTAGTACGTGATTCTACAAAGATTTATGATGGAATTTTCTTGAATTTGAATCCCCAATTGAGAACCCTAACTTGTTCTTGAGAGAATATTGAGAGAAGTGAATATATTTTGGTTGAATTGAGGCTAAATCCCATGTTATAGGCTTATATAGGGGTAGGAATACCTATTCTACCCTTAAAATAACTCAAAAATGGAGCGTTTACGTCACTTGGGCCATAATATATGCGGCGCACAACTTATCGTGTAAGCTAGGTTGTGCGGCGCACAACTTATCGGCTAAGTTAGGTTGTGTGTCGCACAACTTATGGCATAAGTTAGGTTGTTTGTCGCGCAACTTATGGCATAACCATTCCAGTAGCCTTGGGCGATTTGTTAGGCGACACACTCCACTTTGCAAAGCCATAACTTCTTACTTGGGTGTTGGATTTTGGTAAAATTGGTATCATTGGAAAGCTAATTCTATTCTCTATAATTTGGTGGGTCTAAATCTACCAAAATAATACATATACATCAAGGTATACTCGTTCAAAGATGAATTCTATGAAATCAAACACTAAAACTTGATGAATTCAAAAGCTCTTAGCTTGCCTTACTCTAAGTGACTCTTATGAACACGCTTAACACATCATAAGCTCTCTTCTCACTAGGATACTCATTTTAAGTCATGTACTCAAATATGAATCACAAGATAGGAGGTTTCATACGTAGGAATAATGATTTATTTTTTAGCTTAGAAATATATGAGGTATTACAATATCTCCCCCTTGGGAACATTTGTCCTCGAATAGGACTGACTAGACAGAGAATATAGATGGACTAGACTTACTTAAGGGGCGTGAACACCTGAAACATAACTATATAACTGGAACTATTGGAATACTGAAATCTCATACTGAATATGCATGTCTGATCCATAGATATCTGACTGAGTTGTTTATCATGAAAGCATGACTGAAATTATTGATAAGCTGAGCTTCTTTACTGAACATGCATGTCTAATGCATGAATACTTGACTGAACTAACTCTTTAATACTTGACTGAACATGCAATGGAAATTAATACCAAGTTTACTATGGGGATCTGAACATGACGTGAATACCAAGCTTGTAACTGAAATTTGAATATGAAACTGAAAAGCTTAAGGAGAACTGTTACCTTGAGCTGAGTCTGAGTTAGCGGAGAAGAGGTGAGGATACTTGGTTCACATATCTACTTCTGCTTCCTAATTAGCTCCCTCAACGGACTAATTCCGCCAAAGAACTTTGACTAGAGAGACTTCTTTGTTCCTCAGTCTGTGAGTCTGATAGTCTAAGATTTTGACTGAAATCTCTTCATAAGAGAGGTTGTTCTAAACATCTATGCTCTGAATAAGGACTATAACTGCTGGGTCACCTATGCACTTCTTGAGCAAAGAGACATGGAAGACTGGATAAACTGAGGCTAGATCTGAAGGAAACTCGAGCTCATAAGCAACCTTGCCAAAACGACTGAGAATTTTGAAGGGATCGACATATCGGGGACTGATCTTTCCCTTCTTGCCAAACCGCTTCACTCCCTTTATGAGATATATCTTTACATAGATATAATAACCTATCTCGAACTTGAGATCCTTTCTGCGCACATCTGTATAAGACTTCTAGCGACTCTGAGCAGCCTGGAGTCTTTCTCTGATCAACTGGACTTTTTCTAAGGCATCGAATACTAAGTCAGGCCCTATAACTAAGGCCTCACTAACTTCAAACCAACCGACTGGAGATCTGCATCTCTGACCATAGAGAGCTTCGAATGGAGCTATCTGAATACTGGAATAACAGCTGTTGTTGTATGCAAACTCAATCAAGGGTAAGTGTTTATCCCAAATACCCTTGAAATCAATTGCACACGCCCTTAGCATATCTTCTAAAGTTTGAATGGTCCTTTTCGCTTTACCATCTATCTGAGGATGAAAAGCTGTACTAAGATAAACTTGGGTACCAGACCCTTTTAGAATGCTTTCCAAAAATAAGAGGTGAACTGGGTACCTCTATCTGAGATAATAGATAGCGGAACACTGTGCAATCTGACCAACTCTCTGATGTGGAGTTTGGCATGATTCTCGGCTAAATAAGAGGTATAGAGTGGAAAAAAATGAGCTGATTTGGTCATCCTATCTATAATGACCCAAACTAAATTATGTTGATAACGAGTATGAGGCAAACCCATCACAAAGTCCATGTTCACTCCTTCCCACTTCCAAGTAGGAATAGTGAACTCCTGCATGAATCGACTAGGCTTCTGATGCTCTATCTTAACCTACTGACATGTAGAACACTTAGCCACAAACTCTGCGACATCTCTCTTTATCCCACTACACCAATAGATCTCCCGCAAGTCACGGTACATCTTAGTGGCCCCTGGATGAATAGAGTAGCGCGCACCATTCGCTTTTGTAAAAATTTGTTGCCTCAAGTTATCTACACCTGGCACGTAAAGCCAACCCTGACAATGCAAAACACAATCTCCACCTAGGGAGAAAACCTCTACTTTTTGGTCCTTGAATGACTCTTTCAACATGACAAGTCTAGGATCTCTATCCTACTTTTATTTCACCTCAGAAACTAGAGATAATTTTGAACTACTCTGAACCCATATATCACCCTCTTCTGTATTGACTAAACGAACACTTAGTCTAGCAAGCTGATGGAATTCCTAAGCTAACTTCTTTTTACTGTCCTCATCATGAGCAACACTACTCATAGATAGTCTACTGAGAGCGTAGGCCACTACATTGGCCTTGCCCAGATGGTAAAGGACACTCATGTCATAATATTTCAAGAGCTCTAATCACCTTCTCTGGCGAAGATTGAGATCTTTTTAGGAAAAGACATGCTGAAGGCTCTTATGATCTGTGAACACATCTACATGAACTCTGTATAGATAATGCCTCCAAATATTTAAGGCAAATACTGTAGCTGCTAACTCAAGATCATAAGTTGGATAATTCTTCTCATAGGGTTTAAGTTGTCTTGAGGTGTAGGCTATGACCTTACTATGCTGCATGAGGACACAACCCAAACCTACTCTGGATGCATCACAATACACTACGAACCCATATGAACCATCTGGAAGAGCCTAAACTGGAGCTGAGGTGAGTCGAGTCTTCAACTCCTGAAAACTTTTCTTGCAAGAAACTGACCAATGAAACTTGACTTTATTCTGAGTCAATCTGGACATAGGGGATGCAATAGAAGAAAATCCCTCAAAAAACCATCTGTAATAGCCAGCCAAACCCAAGAAACTCCTGATATCTGATGGAGAGATAGGTTTGGGCCAGTTTCTTACTACTTCAATCTTTTGAGAATCAACTCTAATGCCATCACCGGAAATGATATGACCAAGGAATGCTACTGACCTTATCCAAAACTTTCACTTACTAAATTTGGCGAACAACTAATGATCTCTGAGAGTCTGAAGCACGATTCTGAGATGGTCTGTATGATCACGCTCACTGCAGAAATAGACCACAATATCATCTATGAAGACTATGACGAATATGTCTAAGTACTATTTGAACACACGATTCATCAAGTCTATGAAAGCTCCTGGAGCATTGGTAAGACCAAAGGACATGACTAGGAATTCAAAGTGACCATACCGAGTACGGAAGGCTATTTTTGGAATGTCACATTCTCTGACTCTGAGCTGATGATAGTCTGATATGAGGTCTATTTTTGAGAAATAACTGGCAACCTGAAGTTGGTTAAACAGGTCATCAATTCAGGGAAGTGGATACTTGTTCTTGACCGTGACTTTATTGAGCTGACTGTAATCAATGCACATTCTAAAAGAACCGTCTTTCTTGCGCACGAATAAGACTGGTGCACCCCATGGGGATACACTGGGTTTGATGAATCCCTTATCTAAGAGATCCTTCAATTGCTCTTTCAATTCTCTCAGTTCTACTGGTGCCATTCTGTATAGCGGAAAAGATATAAGCTGAGTATCTGGAAGAAGATCAATGCTGAAGTATGTTTCTCTTTCGGGAGAAATTCCTGGAAGATCTTCGGGAAAGACATCTGTATATTCATTCATGACTAGGACTGATTCAAGACTGGGAGTCTTGGAGCTAGAGTCCTTAACATGAACAAGATGATAAACACATCTTTTAGATATTATTTTTCTTTCCCGAAGGTAGGAAACGAGATGACCACTAAAAGCTGAAGTACTACCCCTCCATTCTAGGATAGGTTCATTCAAAAACTAGAACTGGACAACTTTGTTTCTGCAGTCGACTGTGGCATAGCAGAATAAAGCAAATCCATGTTGAGAATGACATCAAAATCAGTTATCTCTAATTCGACTAAGTCTTCTTAGGTGACTTTCTAAAATATCATAATTAGATAATTCCTGTATACCCCCTAGTCTATGATAGTTTGTCCCACTGGGGTAGAGACTGAAAAGAGATCTACTAGAATTTCGAGACTGACTCCGAAATCAACTATTATGTAAGGAGTAACAAAATACAAGGAAGCTCCTGGATCTAGCAAAGCATAAACATGCAAGTGAAAAATCTATAACGTACCAGTAACCACATCAAGAGAATTTTCCTAATCTTGCCGGGACTGGAGAGCATAAAGTCTGTTTGGGCGTTGCCCACTAGTAGCACTGGAAGTGGCACCCTGCTGATTTGGGCGACTGGAATGGGCTAAGGAACGGTTCTGCTGACCCTGATAACCTGACTAGGGACAATCCCTAACTCTGTGGCCTGGCTTGCCACATCTAAAACAGCCAGCTCAGACTAAGAGATTAACTTGAGATTATGCTCACTGGAATGACATGAATACTGAAAGAAGGGAAACTGTTTCTAAAACATCTTATAGCCTCCTGTACATAAATATGGCACGCAACACACCCATGTACAAAACTCTACTACATACGGCATTTAGACTTCCTAGGACACTATTAAACCTTAGGCTTTGATACCAAGTTTGTAATGCCCCGAATCTGGTACTCGAAATGCTACACGGTGCTCATGACCCTAAAGGACCACAAGCTAATCCATGACTGGTATTTGTACCTGAACACTGCATAATATATTGTATAAATACGGAAATAAAGGATGAAAAGCCATAAGGTTCAAAACTGATAAAATATAACATCTAAAAGTACGGTACATGTAACGCCTCAAGATCTCATCTCGTGATGTCATACGGTGCTTATGGAGCCGAAGGACCAGTGCTTATGGACCCGAAGGACCACAAGCTAACCCTTTACTGATATCTGTACCTGTACACTACATAATATCTGAAATAAATACAGAAACTGGCCATAAGGTTCAACACATCTGTACATACTCAAACTGAAAACTGAATACTTATACATCAATATCTCTGAAAAGCCTCTAAACTATCTGAACTATAGAGTTGATGGGACATGTCCCCAACTAACTCCATTAACTGAGAATATAAATAAAATCTAATGCAATAATAGTAAACTGAGATTCGTCCTCGAAAGAAGAGGACTCACTGCTACTACTGCTAACTGGGACTGAACTGCTGAGGAAACTCTAAATCCTGTGCCTCTGAAACTATGGTGTCAAATAAAATACCATAGCGCAAATGCGTCAGTACAAAAATATATCGAGTATGTAGACGAGGTAAGGCTAAATGCAAGGGCTCATGCATGCACAATGTGTAAACTAAATAATCATGAAAACATCGCACGAGAACACATACATGAATGCACAGGTCATAATCACAATCATCACAACTCTAGAGACTGGAACTCAGATACTACTTTTTTGCAAATTGAACTCACTATTGACACTGAGATACTAAATTACTGACTCATCTGATATTGATAATTGGGAAATATGGATGCACTTTCATCAAGGAGTGAGTTCTAAAATCTCTGAACATACTGAGATTGCGAGTATCTGAAGCTTCTGAAATGGATAGCAACCCTATCTAACAGGCTGTCTTTGAGTCTGTGGATAGCAATACTTTTTAATAAATGATTTTGAGATCAAATTATCTAGCAACGGATCTTCGAATTAGCAAGTAATCATACTTAATGGCCTGTATCTGACAGCCTTAAATTTTGTACACTGAACTGAGCTCTTTCTTGAAGTCTGAGACTGATTCTGAAACTGAGACCGTGGGAAGTAGTTACTTAACCGACATGCCTCTACTATCTCTTAGGGGTCCAACCTCTTCCCCTGGTTGGGAGGGTGTCAATAACGTGCCACGGGTAAAGACCTTATCTTTGTATGACCCTCATCTATCAGGTCCTCATATGAGAATGGTGGAGCCCTCATATAACAGGTCAAGACACCTCATCTAGTAGGTATGATGTCTCTCATCCACCCTCATCTAGCAGATGTGATGTCTTAACCTACGCTGGCTACGTAGTTCTGGAGCGCAAGGATCACATCTAAGGATTACACCCTCCACTAGTAGGTGAGTCCATATCCTTGAGCTCGCTCGGTGCTAGTTTTTAATCCCAACTGAAAGACACTAATTTGATTCTTAACTGAACTTAGACTGAGCTGAATCTGATATTGATTATATTTCTCAAGAGATCTGACTGAGTTACGCTGAGATTACTTAGTTCCGTATCTGACAAAAAGGTATCGAATCATAGCATCTGACTGACGATGCAGAGCTTGAATAGATTATTCAAATCGCTTCTGAGATTAGAATTAAATCACTTGAATACTATTAGATCTAAGCTGATTACAGGACAGGGGTTAGATTACTAGCGATACAGAGATTACAGAGATAACTGAGATTATAGAGCCTGATTAAGCTCCACACTTGTCTGAAGATACATAGTTCTATAGTTCACTGAGTTTTGAGAATCGTGGCTCGATTGGAATTATCACAAAACTGACACGGGCTCTAGACAACAGCTCTATTGTCGGGTATAAATACCCCCAGGACTCGATAACATAAAAGTAAAACATAATCATTCTCACATTATCATGATCATCCATTCACCATCACAATCATTCATGCATCAACACAAGCATTCATTCATCATCACAATTATTCATGCATTATCGCAATCATTCATTCATCGTCACCATCACTAATGCATCATCACAATAATTAAAGCATCTTCTCCTAGCAATTAGAAATCATAACATACTTTTCCCCTAAAAAATCCTTAAAGTATCGCATCAAGCATTTTGGAAACATAAACCTCTATTTATCATCATAATCACAAAAGGGTCACTTTAAGTATCTTAGGATAATAATCATATAATAACATAGGGGAAACATGCTATTAGATCGAACTCCATTCAACAAGATTTTACCTCAACCATTTCATACCTATATCAATCTTAACATGTGTTTGGGTATCACATCGCTTAGGAGACTTCACACTATAATGTCATAGCTTACTTGCTAATCACTTGACATATGTTAAAAACTTAGCATATAACAAAGAGCACATAATGGGAAATTTACAACCATCACATCTCCACTCGTTCACTAAGGTCCTTCAACAAACACTAGACATGCATAGGTTCACACTTATTTGGGGATTTCCTACTAGCATGGAATAGTTCATTCACTTGGTCATTTTATCAAACACTAGGCATGCATAGACTAGCTCACAATTTGGGGCTTCCTATTCAACATGCTATAATGGCCCATATTCTTCTTCTAACTTTTATCAACCTGTGGGAGACATACTCTGCTAAATCAACCAATTCTACACCCAAAAGTCATGAACACATCAACAATCGTAACACATAATCATATCTTAGAAGTCATTAGATCACGATTTAACTACAATGCTTAATTTCTCGTCTCTTAGATATTTTATTGAACACCTCACATGCACAACTTAGGCATAAGTATAATAACCCAACTACTCATCATGAACGACCAAATTTTACATGTTTCCACTCATATATTATCATAGATTCATACAAACCACATAAGTATCCCATCTTAGAGGTCATTCGACATCAACAACAAGTACATAATCCATTTACCACACAAATACCACATACTAAGGACAAGGTTTGATAATCTTGTAGACAAACATAAACCACAACTCAATCATAGCAAGAACATCAATTTCAACTCACAAGAATCATTAAAAATTTATAAACATAAATCTTGAAGATTTAGAAAAAAGGTACTTGAGCTTCTTGGATGAAAGGGACCCAAGAATCAACATCTACATACCTTGGGAAAACTCTTTCTTGAAAGCCTTCGGAAGAATTCTTGATTTTTTCTCTTGATTCTCTCTAAATTTTTGGTAGAAGAAGAGAGAATTTTTTGATTTTGGAAACCCTAGTTTTTGGGTGAAAGAAGAGAAAAGAAATGAGGCCTTCAACCCATAAGTGGGTATTTATAGAGGTTGGGGAAGAGTGGAAAATACCAAAATTCCCTTTAAATAAAAAGAGTTGAAAACTACTGATCGGGGTCTGTAACGGTCGATCTGACGGTTTATTAGAGGGACTGACGGTCCACTAAGTCGTCCATCACTCGTGTAAAAAAAACTGGGACATTTTGCCTCGATGTGATGGTCGAAGTGATGGTCCATTAGGAATCTGACGGTCCACCAGATCGTCCGTTACTCGAGTATCAGGAATGGGTAATTCTGTTTTGACCTGACGAACCCCTTGACGGTCCGTCAAACTTTTGATAGTCCACCACTTTGGCTGTCACTCGAGGGACAGAAATGGGATATTCTATCTTGGTCTGACGGGACACTTGGCGGTCCGCCAGGTTGACCGTCAAACCTGGGCTATTCCAATACCATTTAGTAAAAAGGCCATAACTGCCTCGTCCAATATCGTATTTTGATGAAATTGGTATCGATGGAAATACAACATGATTCAAAGTGTTACAAACTTGGAAAGATATATTTTTTTGACTTTTTTTAGACTCAGATTTTCTCTTTACCAAAAACGCTCTAAGGCTCAAACTAGGAGAGAACTTTGCGGGGTATTATAGTATATCAATACCAAAAAAATTGAAACAAAATTGTCTAATCATATTGTAGTCTGAAAAACGTCTAAAACTAAACTATCTGAATAAGGAGTTGATGGGACATGTCCCTAACTAACTCCAACTACTGAAATAAACTATGTAATAAAGAAATAAAGTAATGATCATGTCCTCAAAGGATGAGGACTCACTACTAACTCTGACTGCTGAAACTGGAATACTACTGATGTTCTAGAGTTCGTGCTTCTGAACCTATGGTATAGAATAAAACACCATAGCGCAAATGTGTCAGTACGATTGAATGTACTGGTATGCATGTGAGGTAGGTTGAATGCAAAAGGTTCAAATGCACGAGCAGTGCTAACTGACTATATAACATGAACGTGAGAATACATGCATGAATAAGTGTATGTAACTAAATTCGTGATGGTACTGACTACTGAGTCTGATTACTGATAACATGAGTTACTGATAACTGATATAACTGATACTGAGCGACTGTATCTGACAGTCTAGGTTTTGATGAAACTAGCTGAGTTTTGTACTGTGCTAAGTTGACTGTATTTGACAGTCCTAAAATCTAAAGAACTATCTGAGTTCTTTTACTAAAACTGAGACTGTGGCAAGTAGTTATCTAATTGACATGCCCCAAATAATGCATTATAGCTAAGTTGGGGTCCAATCTGTAACCCCAATTAAAAGGGTGTCAATACCGCGTTACTGGTAAAGACAAACTGTGGGTGACCCTCATCTGACAGTATCCCTAAAAGAGAATGGTGAGAACCTTATCTGACAGTGTTTATCCACCTCATCGATGTCTCAACCTATGCTGACTACATAGTTTTGGAACGCAAGGATCGCTTCTAAGGATCACACCCTTAACTGTCAGTGTGTGTTCTAATTCTTGGGTTCACTCGGTGCTAAATTCTACTCCCATCTGAATAGACACTGAACATGATTAATTGAACTGAACTGGATTGAGTTCATTGAGTTCTGTTGACTGATAGAATACTATTGAGATTACTGAATTATTGAGATTTACTGAGATTACTGAGTTTACTGAGTTTTCCTGAGTCACACGACTAACTGAATTCTACTGAACATGGCTTGACTAAAGATATCGTGAAAATATAACACTGGCTCTAGGCACACAGCTAAATTGTCGGGTATAAGTACTCCCATGACTTGATAGAAGAAAACTGACAAGGCATTACATTCTTGAATATATGACCAATATCAACAATCCATAATACAATAAGTTGGGGATTTCATTAAGTACATTGTTATCATAATCTTGTACATGGTAGGAATGCATATACTTAATGTCAAAATTTCATACTCTAACATCATGACCATTCTAACAAACATCTACATTGCACATCAATAGCATGGGAGTCATTTGAACATAAGAGTAAAATATGAATGCATCACATAAATCACAATTGAGCTATATTACATAATTTCTAGTCTCTTATGCATTTTATCAAACACTTAGGTTGCATGACTTAAGGCATGGCATAATCATCAAATTAACATATCATAACCAACTAAAATTCATGGTTTTCAACTCACCTGCTAACATATTTTCATAAAAACACATAAAGATTCCAACTTGAGAATCATAAAATAACAACCACATGAACATAATCAACCCATAACATGAATATCATAATCTATTATTTAAAACTTAATTTTTGGGCTTCATGGACGAAAAAAATTCATGAATGAACACTATGAATACCTTAGTACGTGATTCTACGAAGATTTAGGGTGAAATTTTCTTAAATTTGAATCCCCGATTGAGAATGGGGTCTTTACGTCACTTGAGCCATAATATATGCGGCGCACAACTTATCGCGTAAGCTAGGTTGTGCAACGCAAAAATTATCACCTAACTTAGGTTGTGCGTCACACAACTTATGGCATAACCATTCCAGTAGCCTTAGGCAATTTGTTAGGAAACACACTCCACTTTGTAAAGCCATAACTTCTTGCTTCTTTTCTCACTAGGATACTCATTGTAAGTCATGTACTCAAATATGAATCACAGGATAGGAGGTTTCTTATGTAGGAACAATAGTTCATTTTCTAGCTTAGAAATATACGGGGTATTACAAAGAATGAGATCAACCAATACTAATTCATGTTTCTTTAACCATTCATGCAAAGCAAGAATTTTAAGAATAATTAAACTATGTGACAAAGTCATTCTCATTGATAATTTCATAAATAGGTTGACGGCAAGCTATTATCAAAGCCAAAATCATCAAATTAGGAGTCAACCATGATCCCTCAATTAAATCGCCATTCACATGCACCCACATGTGGAAACCTATAATAAACATGAAAAACCATAATTAAATCATGAGAAATATTAATCAACCATGAACATCAAAAACCCCAACCTTTATTTCAAATCATAACAACACCATGAAAACCATACATTAAAGCATATGTCTTTAGTAAATAACAATGAAGGAAGAGTCACATGCTTGAATTATAGAGACTCACAAAGAGAAATTGATCCTTAAGCCCTTAAATGACCACTTTGAAAAAACCCTTACCAATTTTGCTTGAGAGGATTTTGAGAGAGTAAAGAGGATGTTTATTCTTCTAAAGTGTGGAATGAAAGTGTTATAGGGACGATGGGTCTTAAGAGTTTTAAGTGGGAAATATCTAGAGTACCCCAGCTAAAAACTATAAAAAAAACTGCAGGTGGTTACGAGTCGACTCTCTTGACTCGTGACCACAACATACAACTTGTACCCTTGAGTTGTATTAATATGACATGATACGAACCTGGGCCTAGTTATTTCGGGTATCTCAAGTCCAATCAGGATCACAGACCACCCTCAATACCCTACCATTAATCACCCTATAACCCATGTCGGGTGAGTTATGAACATAAAACAAAATAAAATAATAATAATCTAAAGCCAATAAAGCAAGTCTATAACCATAACAAAGCAGCCACAACCAAATATCCAACCAATACCAATCCTAATACAAATGTCAATACCATTACCAATACTAACACTTGTATCGACACCGTATATGCTCATGGTAATTTGACAAAGACTCTAACTAGAATCAAAGAACATTCGATCGGGACATGCCCCCGACCATATCCAAAACCAAAACTAAAATCAAAGAAATAATAAAAATAAGTTCATAACATGAAATGGGGTCTTTCAAAGTATGGAAGCTCACCACTTTAATCTGACTCAAATTTGTCTCTGAATCCAAGTCACTGAGAAGAAGAACTGATAATATGGTTGGTTCATGCATCGGGGATACAATGGCTGAAAACAGTTAGCAAAGTAAACACCGGTATGTAACTCAGGGATAAAGATAAGATAATGTCATCATTTTAAAACCAAATGAATAACCATATCCAACCACATGATTATGTGTGTGTATATATATATATACATATATATACATATATATATATACATATATATACATATATATATATACATATATATACATATATATATATACATATATATACATATATATATATATATTGTCGGGATAGAGAGTAGGGCTTAGTATGCATTTAAAATCTTAACTTGGATTGTGTAGCTTGACCGTCCTAAAACCACTCACAGGCTATATGGGTTCAGCTTCTTCTGTTGAAAGGGCCTCAGTGCGAGCTAGTCGCACAATTAGAGAAAAGTGAAACAACTTGGCTTTTGAACCTTAGAAAGTTCCTTGAGTTTGAGCTTCTGGACATCATATGACTTGTAAGTACTTGTCGTATGATGTAGTATAGTTTGGGGCCCTCATTTCGTATGATGATCAGTGTGATTTGAATTGTATTCTATCCAAAGTATGAGTGGACATCTTACAAGTCATATATTAGGGTACGAGGTGTATTTTGGAAAACTGTATAATGTCCTAAGTCTAGCCTAGAGGATTCTGCCAAGGGTACGATTTAGAGAGGTACCAATCGTATAATTGGATACGAATTAGTATAAGGACTCATATTTTAGACAGTGTAGGATTCCAACTTTATGCCTAGGGTATGAGTGGTGTGTACCACTCATATATTGTGTGTACACGTATGGGGGAGTTGTACCCTCTTGTGCACGTTTTACAACTTTTAAGATGAGGACATTTTAGACATTTCCCATTCTAAAACCCCTAAGTCCCTATATATTAAAATATTGTGGCCTCTGATAACACACTTGTGAAAGATCAAACACTCCAAAATCACTCTCTAACTCTCTCTTGAGGATTGGTCTAGGGTTTTCTTCAAGTGTTCATCTAGAGGCTCAAGGGTCAAGTTTCTTTCGTGAAACTTCGTGAATAAGGCATGTGACTCATACCTAATTATTAGTTCTCAAATATCATATGTTTTAAACATTGATTATGGTTCATTAATGGTGGTTTTGAAAACCTATGTTGAGGGTTTTGTTGCATATTGTTGAGTATTGTTTACTTTTGGTTTTAATTGTGTTTAAACATATTTTAATAATGGGAGTAGGAGCCCATTCTAATTATCTCAGAAAGAAAGTCTCAACCCTTTGCATATGTGGTTGCTTGGTAATTGTGATTTGACACTTGGGTCATGATTAACCCTAAACTTAATGGTTTTCACTTTGGTTTTGGCCTTGGTAAAGGTATGCCCTCAATGGGTTTGTGAAAATATCTCAGAGAACAAACTAGTCGCATAATGAATTGGGTTTTTCACTAATGCTTGGTATAAGAATGCTAATGAAGGATGAATGATATTGTAAAGGTCTTGAAGACCATAAATTGAATTGAAATGTGTTTTGAACTAAGGCATTGTCCTAATAAATATGAATGGTTGGTAAATAATTTTGTGAAGGCCTTGTTGGCCATGTAATGACTTAAATGATAACCTTGGTGGTTTATTTGGCTAAAAGGGTTTGAGTCCTTAAATATTAAATTGATTTATGCCTCTACTTGGTAATGGGTTCGAGTCCCCAATGTTGAATTAAATTGATGGCTTTGTATAGACAATGGGTTCGAGTCCCAAGGTCGAATGATATGGTTATGGCATGTTGTACGCTTGCAAGTGGGGTTGGTATGATGATACCAACGAGGTGCCTTCGGTAAGTAATTGGACTAATGATTGTGTGTTTGTGTAAAAAATGTTTTAATTAGGATTTAAAGTAGAATGTGTAGTCGGGCCGTGAAAGGTGAGTTCAAAGGACTAACATTGAAAACCATGCTAGTTGGTGCAGGTGTCTTTATGACTGGGAGGTTTGAGTCCCCCGAATGAATATGTGAAGGGGAAGTTTTAGTCCCCCATGTTGTATAAATTGGTTCTATGTTACCTTGATTATGTCGGGAGGTTCAAGTCCCCCATATAGGCATATGCGGTTATGGATATTCTCTGGTTCATATAGTTACACACACTAGGACCCTTCCAACTGAGGGAGAGTAGGGCCCATATAGCTCGTGGGTGCCTTTTTCTATGACGTTTATACTACACAACCCAGGCTAATAATTTTAAAATTCATGCTAATCTTATTTCCTATTCCAGCATGATATATATATATATATATATGTATGTGTTGGATTAGTTATATGCATTGGTTGATTGTTTTGAATTATTGGCATTATTTTATCCTTATCCTTGAGTTACATGATAGCGCTCCAACAGCTAACCGTCTTCGAACATTGTATCCTTATGTGATATAGGTGTTGGTCATACTATCACACCTCCTACTCAGCGACTTGGATTCAGGGATAGCTTGTGTTGACTTGAAGTGGTGAGCTTCCATACTTCAAAAGGCTCTATTTCTTACTTTGTGTTTTTTTGTATTTATTGGATTAGATTTAGATATTGGTTTTGGCTATGGTCCATGGCATGTCCCGATTGGATATTCTTGTTTTGTTTTACAGGCTTTATATAGATAGACTGTGGACTTGGGTACATTATGGAATGGATATGGATTTGATTATTGAATTATGGTTTATTGGCTGGTTGAATTGGGTATCGGGGGTGATCTCCAGTCCTTGTTGGACTTGGGATGCCCATTAAGATAAGAACCTGGTTTGGGTCATGTAAAAAAGAACCTGAGATGACTAGTACATCCCAAAAATATAAAGTGTGACATTATGCACACGATCACCAAGACCACCCTCACATTGGCAAACATGAGTTTCCAGTGTCGCCAATTCGGGACCTCCACCTTCCAGCGCTTTACTAATCAACCCTCTTTAAGCCCATTTAAAATCATTTACACATTCCTAATCATTTACCAGAGAGTTTTTTAATAGGCATTAACCATTCGTGTCGTCATACCAAAATAAGAGCTTGCAAGTCTATTACCTTATGCCATATTGATACTAACCAGCCAACAAATGACACTAAACAGTCCACAAACATGAGAAGAACAAGCAACACAAAAATGGATACAAGATGATAAGCACAATACAAATGATTTGCAATATATAAAAGGATAGATAGTTTGACAAGGGATGTATAAACCCTAATAACCCTATAATATATCAAATTCTAAGACCCTTAACACCTACACAAATGATCACCAAACTTCTACGTAGACACAAAAGGGACGTTAACCACCTCAAGCACCAACGTCTCAAGTTTTGGATGCCCTAGTTTCGGGTGAAACACTCTCAAACCTAGAGAGAATTTGGTGTTTCAAGAATTTTAATACTTACATCAATAAACAATTAAGTAGAAAATTACCTAATGCTAATCTATTTATAGGCTATTACACATAAAAGATGAAATTCCCAAAAGACCCTTAGTAAAAAAGGGATGTCTTTCTAGTGTAGGACAGGGGTGGCTTTAGTGTGTCTTTAGGTCCTTCTTACACTTCAACAATGCACTTCCTTGGATGGAATCTTGTCACATGTGCACTCACATCGATCTTTATGGTCATGCACGTATCATCCTCTCTATCTTAAAAGGAATTTGGCCATAAATTCACGGCTTCATCACCCTCAAGACTTCTTCTTTGAATAATCTCTTCATTTTTTGTCCCGAAGTTGGGATGCTTAACCAAGGGCTCCATGAAATCATCAAACATGTGTTGGTAAGGAATCCACTTTGTATCCTCATTTGGAAGCACATGATCTCAAACCTGCGCACAAGAATAGGTGATACTAGGCAAAATACTAGTTCCTATGTTAGTGAGAAATAAGGGGTCTTTGCGGGCAAGTCCCACAAGTAAGGACTTCCTTCCTTTTTGTAGCATTTCTTCTTCCCCTTCGTCACCACTTCCACTCTAGGCTTTCTCTCTTCTTCCCTTGTTCCTCTTTTCCTCCAATTGCCTCACTAATTGATGAACATTAGTCACTTGTAATGGTGAGAGAGGATAGAGTGTAAACTTTCATCCATGGAGATCAAGAGTTTACCTATTAGTTCTTCTATCATGCGTGGTAGCCCTATCATATTGCCATGGTCTCCCCAACAATAAGTGACAAGCTTGCATAGGGATCACATCACAAAATACCTCGTCTTGGTAGTTTCCTACCTTGAACCGAATCATCACTTATTGGGTCACCTTAAACTCTCCACACTCATTCAACCATTGAATCTTGTAAGTACTTGCATTCGGGATAGTGGGCAGCTTCAAGATGTCAACCATGGGGCTACTAGTAATATTAACACAACTACCTCCATCAATGATCATTGAGCACACAACCCCTTTAATAAATCATTTGGCGTTAAAAAGGTTCTCCCTTTGACTCAGATCAACCAAAGCCTTACTAATCATGGATCTTATCACTATAAAACTAGGCACTTCAAGTTCACCATCACATGGACAAACATCTTCCTCACTCCTTCCCTTGGCACCTCGATTTTCTCTTGCTCTCCATCTTGAGATTTGTCATCAATCTCATCTAGTTCAAGTCCCACCTCTTCTCCAAGAAATTATAATTTTCCATCCCTAAGGATCACATTTCACCTATTTGGACACTCACTATCTTTGTGTCCTAATCCTTAGCATTTGAAGAATTGAAAACCCTTAGAATAAGAGAAGGAATTTGGTTTACCTTTATGTCTTGAAGGGTACCTTTGGGCAGCCTTAGTCTTGGGTTGGATAGATTTGTCCTCGAGTTATTCGGCATTAAATGAGTGATCCTTGTCCTTGTGCCAACCCGAGGGAGATTGTCCCTTGTACTTGTATCCCGACCTCTCCTTGAGATCCCTTTCAACCTCCAATGCCACTTGGAAGATTGCATCAATGGTGTCAAACTTATGAAGTTATATGCGGGAAGATATGTCTCTATTCAACCCGACCTTGAATTGTATGATCTAGTGACTCACTTGCTCCCCTCGGTGATCAAGTTTCAAAATAAGTTATTGGAACTCATCGTAGTAAGCTATGACGCTCTTGTTTCCTTGCCTTAAGTTATACAACTTGGCAGGGAGCTCTTGTTGGTAACTCATGGGTAAGTGCCTTTGTCTCATAAGTTACCTTAACCTAAACCAAGGTAGGGGCTTCCCCTCAATCAAAATATTGCCAAATTATTTAACATACTCCCACCACGTAGTAGCATAACCTTCAAAGTGGGATATTATATAGCAACTCTTTTTCTCCTCAGTAATATCATTAACTTTGAAGACCCTCACACATGCAGATTCCCATTAGAGAAACTCTTTGGGATCACTCTCACCCTTGAAGATTGGAAGTCCTACCTTGATGGTATTGATGCCTACATCCCTATCTCTATTGCATTGATAATTCCCATGGCCAACTCAACCCTCATGCCCATAGAATCCCCTTGGATTCATCCTTCTCTCTTTAATCCCTTCATCTATCAAGGGTCATCATAAACTACATACCCTTCTTTTTTATCCTCTCTACCATATCCCTCTACATGAATGGGTGGATTTTGGACAAGTTAAACTTGTTATGGTAGATTTGTATTTGGTAGAGGAGGAAGTATTTGATTTGGAGGAGCGCGTAGTGGAGTGTTCGGGTTTAGGGGTGGTATTTGGGTTCCAAGCCCTTCTTGTTGGACTTGGTGAACTGGAAAATGGGTGGGTCTATTATGTTCTGGGTTGGGAGTAAAGGTTTGTCTTATTTATGGAAATTGGTGGTTGATTTGGTTGATTGAACATTTGATGCAAAGTTTTGGGAGTAATGGTTGGTGAGGTGTTTTGAGGTGTAGAAGGTCGGGAACTTCTTTGACTTTTCACTTGTTCTAACCTTCCACTAATAGTAGTCACTTCCCCCTTCAATGAAGACATATCCAATTGCATCTTGTCCATGATACGGATAATAGTCTCAAGGTGAGCCAAAATGGTAGTAGTGGCATTGGTTTCCACTGATTGGGAAGTTGTTCCCTGGGCCTCCATTGTACCTAAAACACCTACAAAATCAAGAAACAAGTTAGCTCAAAATTCCCTTACCACACTCTCACATGTTTGGTCATCTCACAATTGGCTTCATAAGTGTTGCAAGTTGGCTTAAAGTTCGTGAGGAGCTGAGAGGTGAGTCTACTCTTGTTTAGAATAGATTTTGGTTTGAAACTCAAACAATTCTTGTCGTACTTGATCCAAGAACTAAAAATGATTTCAAAAGACAAAAAGCACACAACAAACGCTAAACATGAATGAACGAACACAAAAACTAACTTACAATCTAGTAGATGAGTACTAGCTTGTCTATTAGTAATAGAATCAATAAAATTGAAACCAATTGAAACAAGGGAAAGAAACTAGGAATTCCAAAATTTTTAAGTCTATGATGATATGGCAGTCAACTATTGGTCGTTGAAATGTTGTTGAAGTTGGAAAATTTGGTTACAAACTTGAGTTGTTCAATATTCAAATGATCGAGAGGAATTTTTGACCAAGTTAGGTAGACAAAACCGACCTTAGGCTTCTTTTTTTTGATTCAAAAATGCTTGACCTACTTGCACTCTTTTGGCAAGAAAATATTTTTGCAAGTCTTGTCTCCTTTCCTCTTTTAGTCAATCTTGAAAAATGGTCTTACTCCTTTTTGGTATCTAGACTTATTGGAAGCCTTTTGTTTCATTACTACTTTGGTGATGTCTTGAAAATGTTCCTAAGACAAACTAGGAGTTACACTCTCTTTATCTTGACTTGAGATCAAACAATCCCCTTTGAAGCTACTTCTTCAACACAACACAAGAATCAAGAACAACAACAACAATAGCCTTCCACAATGTTCAACAACAACTTGAAAACTTAGCTCAAGAACTTGGATCTAGACACTAGAAGTATTAGTGAGATAGAAGCTAACACAAGAAACACCAAAAACACATAAAATACACCTAGATATAAGTCAATAATCTCGGCCAAGACACATAACAAGAGCAACAACCCTTTGGCCAAGATACAACATAAGAAAACTACTCTTTCTCATTTTTTTGACTTTCCAAGTGAGCTGGCCCAGGATTGATTCCATATGAATGAAATCAACCAAAAGCTCTGATATCAAATGATACCAACCAACCAACAAATGACACAAAAACAGTCCATAAACATGAGGAGAACAAGCAACACAAAAATGGATACATGATGACAAGCATAATACAAATAATTTGCAATATATAAAAGGATAGATAGTTTGACAAAGGGATACATAAACTCTAAGAACCCTAGAATATATCAAATTCTAAGATGCTTAAAACCTGCACAAACGATCACCAAACTCCTACGTAGACATAAAAGGAATGTTAACCATCTCAAGCACCAACTTCTCAAGCCAAAGTTGCAACATAAGTGATTCCACACTTAGATGCCCTAATTTTGGGTGAAAAACTCTCAAACCTAGAGAGAATGTGGTGTTTCAAGTATTTCAAGACTTAAATCAATAAACAACTAAGGATCAAATGGCCTAATACTAACCTATTTATAGTCTATTACACATAAAAGATACAATTCCCAAAAGACCCTTAATGAAAAGGGGGCGCCTCTCTAGTGCAGGATAAGGGTGGCTTTAGTGTGTTTTTAGGTACTTCTCACACTTCAACAATACACTTCCTTGGATGGAATCTTGTCACACTTGCACACACATCGATCTTCATGGTTATTCCCATATCATCATAAACCATTAAACTAAATTAGACTCCACCATTTTCAATTAAACCAAAACCATTTATAATCAAACCAACCACCAAGGCCTTTCCAAAACCATATGAAATTAACCAAAACCAATTCATGTTTCTTTAACTATTTATGCAATGCAAGGATTCCAAGAATAATCAAACTATGTGACAAATTCATTCTCATTAACATTTTCATAAACAGGTTGAGGGCATGCCATTATAAAAAGCCAAAATCATCAAATTTGGGGCTCAATCATGACCCCTCAATTAAATCACCATTCTCATGCACCCATATGTGGAAAACCATAATTAAAATATGAAAAACCACAGTTAAATCATGAGAAAATTAATCAATCATGAACATCCAAAACCCCCAACCTTTATTTCAAAACCATAACAACACCATGAAAACCAAACATTAAAGCATATGCCTTTAGTAAATAACAATGAGGGAAGAGTCACATGCCTGAATTTTAGAAATTCACAGAGAGAAATTGATCCTTAAGCCCTTAGATGACCACTTTGGAGAAACCTTAGCCAATTTTGCTTGAGAGGATTTTAAGAGAGCAAAGAGAATGTTTAATCTTATAAAGTGTGGAATGAATGACCAAAAAGTGTTATACAGACATGGGGTCTTAAGGTTTAAGTGGGAAATGTCAAAAATGCTCCCAGCTAAAAACTGTAGAAACACCGCAGGTGGTTACGAGTCGACCCCCTTGACTCGTGACCTTAACATACGAGTTGTATTCTTGAGTTGGACACCCATAAACTGTCCATCATACAAATCCATGATGCCACTCGTGACCTAACCATATGACTCGTATGGTCTAGTCGTATCCAAGATAGAATTCATGGGATTGGACACTGAACAACATACGACTTAACTCTGCCACTCGTAACCTATCCTCGCGGCTCTTACTGATCCACTCGTACTCAAAGCCAAGTCAAGTCACTAAGTTACTGAATTGGTTAAGGATCGTCCTAACGACCCGTTACCACTTCTAATGACTCATACCACCAAGTCGTTACTGATGGATATATTTATTTATATATTTTTGTATATTAAATATTAATTATTTTGAATAAATATATCATATTATTGTATATTTTCTGACAAATTCTACAGGAAGAAGAATACAAAAGAAGAAATAAATTAATAAAGAAATAAGAGAATTCCATGGGTGTAACCATAATTTCATACTCACACCCATCAAGTGAAGGAATGAAACAAGTGAAGGTTTTCAGAAGAAGTTACAAGTGACCGTCACAACCACCACTACAAAAGCTTACTCACACCCGTCAAGTAAAGGAATGAAACAAGTGAAGGTTTTCAGAAGAAGTTACAAGTGACCATCACAACCACCACTTCAAAGAACATATTCGTTAGTTCAACATTATAATTTTCTATAAATAGAGGCATTTCTTTGATTATTAATCATCCAACAACACAAGCAATATATAAAAATTAGTCTTGTTTACTTTTTCTTTCTTTCTTTTTCTTTTGTAGAGTAATATTTTTTTCTTTATAAATTTCTCCATAATGGAGTAATTTCTTTGTGTTGGGAGCATTGAAGAAACTTGGTATAATATTATAATATAAATCTTATTTTAGTTCTTTCAGGACTTGATTTTACTTAAAAGCTAAATACTTCGTGTTGAAATTCTTATACTAGAAATTAGTGTTACTTGATATTTTATATTATAGTTATAGTTATATTAAGTTGTGTTTCCCATAAGGAAGAAAACTAAATATACTATAAATATTTCATAAAATATAAGTAATAATAATATTTAGTCACTTGTTATTTCAAATCTTTGAAATTGCTTCTTTTGATCCTTATCCTCACGGAAGGATTACTTTGAATTATTTCTTAGATATAAATAATCTCTATCTTATTTTTTTAAATTCGTATCCTCTCGGAGGGATTGACTCAAATAAGATTGTTGATTTGAGGGGTCTTTATCTTATTTCTTTCAATTTATGTCCTCGCGGAGAGATTTTCTCAAGTAAGTTTATTGATTTAAAGATTACTCGCAAGGGGTCTTTATTCCTCACACATAAATCAAGTCTAGAAAATTATTCTACAATTTTATAGAAATTAATAAAATAATGATTATATTATAATAGACATACCAAGTGAATTCAACAACCTCCAACTTCCTCTCCAAGATAATCTTTAAACACTATTTCTTTACATATTTTTTAAAAAGCTTTAGAAATTACTCTTCTTTAATCAATTTGATTCTCAAATAGTAATCAATATAATACAAATTTGTAGCATAGATTTTCCAATCTCTGTGGGACGATATCTTAAACTATACTAGAATTTGACAGAGTACGAGAAACAAAAATCTTATACAATTTGGACTTGTCAGTTACCAAGACCAAAATCCTAACCACCATCTACTGGACATCTAACGACTAGGGTCACCTGGCTCGTACCCACACCATACGACTCATATGGTTACGTTGTCAACAGGACAGTGAGCTCAAAGCTCGAAAATTTCCAAGGATCAAACACAGGGTGTTTCAGGGTCCATTCACCTGTCATATGATTTATTAAGTTCCATCAATATAAGATGATCACATGTGCATTTATTGTCAATCTACAGTTTGACATTCATAAAGTTGCTTGCTCAATATAAATTGAGTTAAGAGCATAATTCAAATTGTGCAATCAAGAAAATTCATCTCTATAATACTGGTTAGCAATTAAATGTTTTTGATAAATAGTTGAACCATTGCTAATGAGAACAAAGCTTCATGTATTGGTTTAAATATAATAATATATACAAAAGTACTTCTATTCATCAAATCAATAAATTATAATTAATTTTCCCTCAAAGTTGGTTCTGAGTCAGGAACCACACATTGTCCATATAATAGTTCTGATGTGCGGTATACGATTAATAAATATACCATGATGCACAAAGATGGATTTCTCAAAGAGGATAGAAGATGTATATTAGTTTTCCTAATATAAGAAGGAGATTACAAACAGCTATGAAATATGTTAGAAATTATCATCAGATCCTCATTCAAAATATAATTCAAGTCAAATGACGAAAGTATCTGCTGACTCAAATTTAGTATCATATTTAAGCTACAAGTGCTACTATTGTATTTTTGTAAATTAAGGACAACATCTATGTGTACATAAAGCGTGGTAGACCAATCGGTTCTAAATAAAATAAGCCTTGAAAAGAATGAGGAGAAAGTGAACATAATAAGAAGGTAATGTGCTCTTGAAGAGCCTACAACATAACACTTCATGAAACCTTATGAAAAGTTTAGGTACCTAAAAATAATAAAGTGATCAGATCTCAAAATGTTATGTCACATTGTGAATGGATACAAATGATATAATGTTGATGATATCTTTGATACAATATTGACTCAATATTGTAAAAGATTATGAGGATCTAAATTCTACGTTAATTTAAGCTTGCTGACGTAGAAATATTTATCAAGTGACATGAAATGATGCATCTTGGTAAGCATAATACTTATTTGATCTGCAGTCCAGACACTAAACAATGTCGCACGTGAATTGTTGTTGGATATAATTGTTTGACAAAAATCTATATGAAAATCCATACAGGATTCAAAATGCCTGAAGCATATAAAAGTTTTGAAAAAACTTATTTATTATCCTTATAAGGGATAACTTGACAACCTGAAAATTATTAAAATTCTTTGAGAGTTTTCAAAGGCGATGGATTATTTAATGAAATAAGTTGAAATGATAAATATACAAAATTGAATTGGATTCTAAATTACCATATCTTATGAAATTGATGCATTTACACATCTTGCTGCAACTATGAGCAAGATAGAGTTAGCAATTGAAAGTCCTTGTATGCATGTGTTTATGCTAACACATATTGTCAAGTTTTTGAATGCACATGATATTCATATGATCCACATGATGGTTCGATACAAACATATTACCTATTGTCATGAAGGGTCACTGTCATACCATGTATACATTACATTCATATTATGCTAAGACGATAGTTATTCATAAAGCAAGTCGAGCACGTATGTGGCTGAGTTTAATGATGCATCTCATTTGAGAAAAATATGATTTGAAATGAACAAAGTATCCATGATTTTGCATGAAGATAATGCAACATGTATAACACAACTCAAGGAAAAATTTATAAAAGGAGATAGAATGAAGCACATTTAGCCAAAGCTTTTCTACATACATGAGCTCCAAAGGAATGATGATATCAACGTGCAATAACTTTTCTCGAGTGATCATATGACTAATTTATTCACAAAGTCTCTATCAATTATAACTTTTGAGAAAATAATGCACAAGATTGAAACATGAAGATTCAAGATTCGAAATTGATGTTCTCATCAGGGGAAGCAAATACGCGTTGTACTCATTTTTTATTTTAAGATTTTGTTCCACTAAATTTTTCTTGTAAGGTTTTAATGAATCAACCGAAATGCGTATTATTAGAGATGCGTACTCTTTTTCTTCATTAGATTTTTTTCATTGAATTTTTTCTAGTAATACTTTAACGAGACATATTATCTATCAATTACACATTTAAGAAAGACTATTATAAATATATTTACATTATAGTGTATGTTTATTAAGATACAGTGGATATCTATCAAGATTTAGTGAGTATTTATCAAGAGATGGAATGCCTATCTTTTGGAGAAAAATTAGGAGAAATTTCTCCTATAAATAGAGGGATTCGTTTCATTTTAAGTCACCCCTCTCATTCATTCTTCATTCTCACTTAGAAATAAAGTAATCTCCTCTATTCTCTTTCTATTTATTCTTGTTCTTATTTTATATTTCATAATATTTTTCCTATTTTTTCCTTCTTTTTGGTTTTTTTCAATCCTTATTTTTTTTTCCTTTTCCGTTCTCAACTTCTATTCCTTTTCTCTTTTTTATTCTACTTTGATTTTTATTTTTTCTCTTTTTTTTTCTTTTTTTCCTTTTAAATTTTTTTCAGCCCTTAATTTTTTTTTCTTTTTTCCTCTCAACTTCTATTCTTTTAAAAAAAATATCTTTTTTATTTTTAAAAAAGAATTCTCAACCTTTATTTTTGTTGTCCTTTTTTCTCAAACTTTATTTTTTTATTTTATCCTCTCAACTTCTACATTTTTAAAATTATTTTCTTTGATTTTATTTTTCTTTTTATCTTTCTTCATTTTTTCGCAACTTTTATTATTTTTCTTTTTTTCTTCGATAGCTTTCAAACAATAAATTACATCTCATAGGCAAGAGGTGAGACTACCACATTGTATCTTGATTTATGATATGTTCTATAAATCTTGTCTTAGAGATAAGATTTAGGACTTTCAAATAACAAATTGCATTTCATAGGTAAGAGTTGATACTACCACATTATGACTTGATTTATGAGATGTATTATAACTCTTACCTTAGAGGCAAGAAAGCTCGAGGACTTTCAAACAATAAGGTATACCCCACGGGTGAGAGTTAACACTACCACATTATGTCTTGAATTATGAAAAGTTCTACAACTCTGGCATTAGAGACACACTTATCCTAAGGATTTTCAAATAACAAATTATGTATATTGGGTAAGAGTCAACACTATCATATTGTGATTTTTACTTATGAAATACTCTATAACTCTTGCCTTAGAAGCAAGATATAGCCTAAAGATCATTAAATAACAAGTTATGCTCTATGAGAAAGAGTTGACACTACCACAGTGTATTGATTTATGAGATGCTATATAACTCTTTTTTTAGAGACAAGATTTAACCCAAAAACTTTCAAACAACAAGTTACGGCCTGTGGGTAAAAGTTGACACTACAACATTATGTATTGATTTGTGAGATGCTCTATAACTCTTGCCAAGGC
This sequence comes from Capsicum baccatum var. pendulum, assembly GCA_030864225.1. Classification (NCBI taxonomy): domain Eukaryota; kingdom Viridiplantae; phylum Streptophyta; class Magnoliopsida; order Solanales; family Solanaceae; genus Capsicum; species Capsicum baccatum. The sequence goes on along the minus strand of CM061552.1, from coordinate 68,563,880 downwards.
AAGACTTAGTTCAAAGACTTTTAAATAATAAGTTACGCTCCGTGGGCAAGAGTTGGCACTACCACATTGTGTCTTTATTTATAAGATGTTTTATAAATCAAGGACTTTCAAACAATAAATTATGCCCCATTAGTAAGAGTAGACACTACCACATTATATCTTGATTTATAAGAGGTTCTATAATTATTGCCTTCGAAGCACGACTTAGTCCAAAGACTTTCAAACAACAAGTTACGCCCCATAGGCAAGAGTTGACACTACCACATCATGTCTTTATTTGTCAGATGTTCTATAACTCTTGCTTTAGAGTCAAGACTTTGTCCACAAGTTACGCCCTATGGACTAGAGTTGACATTACCATATTGTGTCTTGATTTATGTGATGCTTTATTAGTCTTGCCTCTAGGACAAGACTTAGCTCAAAAACCTAAAACAAGCTACGCCCAATGGACAAGTATTGACACTACTTCATTATGTCTTGATTGATGAGATATTCTATAACTTTGCCTTATAGGCAAGACTTAACAGAAGAATTTTCAAACAATAAGTTATGTCTCACGAGCAAGACTTGATACTACCACACTGTGTCTAATTTATGAGATGCTTCATAACTTTTGCCTTAGAGACAAGACTTATTCAAAGGACTTTCAAATAATAAGTCATTCCCTTAAATTTAATTTGATGTCAAAGAAAGAAGATCCCTTTGCGGATTATCCAACTTTCTATTTGTTAGCAAAATATAATAAAAGTTAAAAAAAAAAAAAAGAAGAAGAAACAAAATAGAGAAAAGAAAAAGAAAGATTGAGAAAAAAGAATGATACATAAGAAAAAAATAAAGGTTAATAAAAAAGAAGAATAACAAATAAAAAAAAATTGAGAAAAATAAAAATGAAAATAAAAAAATAAAAATAAAGTTTGAGAAAAATAAAAAAAATAAGAAGTGATAAAAATTAAAAAAAATTAAAAGAAAAATATAGGTTAAGACAAACGAATTAACAAAAAAGAGAGAAATGAAGAAATAGATAATGTTTTTGGGAAAAAGAGAAAATAAAAAGAAAAGAAAAATAAAGCTTAAGACAAATAAATTAAAACAAAAAAAATAATTAAGGAAAATAAAAAAAGTAAAACAAATAGAAATAAACATTCATACTGGAGTGACTAAGATGTATTGTGATTTGAGACAGCACTATAAAGGTGTCAAATGGGACGATGATCCGTCACGAACCGGCTCAAATCGGCCCACTTAAACGGACCGACCCGATCAGCCTCGGGCTATAGTGCATCGGGTATCGAACTGGCCCAATTTTATTATTGGGCCCAGATAACCCGACCCGGATTGTTTTTTTTTTAATGTACTTTTTGACCGTTGGGCCAAAGTAGCCGTTGGGCCAATAGCTATATGGTCGTTTGGACCCAAAAACGGCTATTTTGGCCTTTTTAATTAAAAAAAAATCATTTAAAATGATTTTTTAAATCCAAAAAAATTCCCATAAATATCCAACACTTTCAAATCATTTTTCACACAATTTTCTTTCTCTCAAATCTCATTCTTTCTCTAATCTCAAATCTCAAATATTCTATATATTTCCTAAATGCTCAATTTAATTTTTTTATTTTGCGTGTACAAAGTACGAGTGGAAGTTTCTAAAGTCGCAACTTTCAGATACTTCTAAAATTTGATATTGTCGTTCCATCTCTTATTTTTAATTTTTAATTAGTGTATTAATTATTTAATATTTGATTTTATTATATTTATGTATTTTAAATTTTTTTAGTTTGATTTATATTATGGATAAATTAAGAAACCTCGCCAGTAAAAGTGTCAAAAAAATTTATCCCGGAAGTGGTAGTGGTAGTAAAAAGTGAATTACTGGTGGTAGAGGTAGTTCAAGTAGTAGATATACTCGTGTGCCTCCGGTACCGCTTAGTCAACCTTTTGAGGAAGAAGTAGGTGTAGGTGCTCACGATATGAATTATGTAGAAGCTCGGAAAAATTACAGTATAGAAGAAGAAAATGAAGTAGATGCGGTTGATTTAGATGAAGATGATGAAAATATTTGTGAGACACCCGTAGTAGAAAATGCTAACGTTAGATCTGAATCGACTAATTGTCCTCCCCGTCCTCCCTGTGCCCCAAGAGCTCGTAGAACAACTAGTATTGTATGGCAATTTTTTACATGTATAGGGGATACTGAGGTGCAATGCAATATTTGTCAACAAGTATATAAGCATAAAAGTGGAGGCAAGTAAGGGGGTACGGGTACGTTAATGAGACATATAAATGATAATCACGAAAGAGAGTTATTTATTGCATGAGGTGGTGAGGCAATTGGTGGACTAACACAAACTAGAATGGACCCAGCAACCGGTCAGGTAATTAAGAATTATAATAAATATAGGGACCGGGAGGAAATACCAAAAATGGTAGTCGTGGGTTGTTTGCCTTTCAGTTTTCTTTCTTCGGATGCGTTTATTCTTTATATTCAAGCAATTTATAATCCTATATGTAATGGTATTCCTAGAAGTACTTGTCGGACCGATCCTTTTAGACTTCATTCACAATATATTTTTATTTATCTACATTGTTAAAAAATATTCAATGTAGAATGGCTCTAACTTCTAATCTTGATCGTGTTGTTAATAAAAATGATTATTTAACCATTACTTATCACTGGATAGATAGTAATTATGTTATACAAAAATGTATTCTTACTTTTTTGTATGATGAAGCTCGTAGACATACTGGAGAATTTATTGCCGATTCGATTAGTAAAGTTGCAGAATTTTATGGTATTAAAAAAAAATCTTATGTATTCCTTTTGATAATGCTTCTAACAACAAAACTGTTATTACAAAGTTAAAAACTAAGCGCTCTCTGCCGTTACCTGAAGTATTTCATGTTAAGTGTGCTTGTCATATATATAATTTAATTGTAAGAGATGGTCTTGAATTTTTTGAGCTTTATATTGAAAAAATTCGGCTTGTTGTTGGCTTTATTCAAGGAAATAATCGAAGAAAAAGAATTAGAGAATTTAAAGTTAAATATCAAAAAAAATGGACTTAGACCGATATTAATGTCTGAAGAATGTGATACTAGATGGAATGCTACGTATGATTATTTAAAAACTTGCCATGCTTATAGAGTTCCGATTACACTAACTTTTAACCAACATTGTGGTTCATTTGCTGATTCAATTGGATTATGCTACATGATTCTGATTGGGCTGTAATTGATGATCTTGTTAAGTTTTTGGAAAAATTTTATATAGCTACGATTTAATTTTTCAGTGCTTATTATCCTACTGTTTGTAACATTTTAGCATATATAGCCGATATTTTTGTTTTGCTCAAAGAATATAAGAATAAAGAAGGTTACAAAGAAGTTGTTGGTTCTATGTTTGCAAAATTTAAAAAATATTTATTTCCGATTCCCTCTATTTACTTGGTTGGTGTTATACTAAATCCATGTATGAAATATACTACTATGTGCCACTTTAGTACTCTTATTTATTCTAACTTAGAGATAAATACTAACAATGCTTCTGATGATGAAGAACTAGAACAACCAGATTTGTATACGGCTATGAGTGATGCGAACATTTACATAGATAAATTATATAACCATTATGTTGATTTACTTGATTTAGCTGTACCGACAAATATCATTCGAACTATCGCTCCTCATCCTCCCGAGGAGACATCATCTTCTAAAAGACCGGCACATAGTGGTTTTTTAGATTACTTTTATGATTTAAATGTTTGGAACAGTTTTGAGGAGGGAACTTACACAACAGCTTCTCTGAAAGAGCTTAATTATTATCTTCGAATGCCGATAGAGGATTGTAGATGACGAATCAATGCGTTGGATTGGTGGAAGAATAATGAAACACAATATTCTGTGCTTTTAAGATTAGCTAGAGATATATTGAATGTTCCAATGTCAACCGTTGCATCAGAGAGCGTTTTTAGTCAGGGACGACAATAGCTTGGAGACAACCGACACTCATTGGGAAGCAATGCTATGAATGTTCTAGTTTGCCTTAGAGATTGGACTAGAGCGGAACGAAGAAATCAAGGAATGAAAGTGGAGCAGAAGACGAACATAATCTTGAAGAAATTATGACTTCAAAGAAATTATGACTTCAAGGGAGAACTCAGCACAATCAAGTCCAATGCATGGTTTTTCCCTCATTGACTTTCACTATCCTATGCAAGTTCCCGTTAATGTTAACATGGATGAGTTGAAAAAAATAATGAAAACTTTGTAGATTTTTCATTCATGTACATTATAAATTTTGAATCATTTTGCATCTTGCAATTGATAAAATATAACATTCATTCACTCCTTACTTTGTAATTTTTTTCGTTTAATGATTTAAATTGAATTTCTAGTTTAAATTAAATACTTATGTTAATATATTACCAATTTAGTATTATTAATTTATTATATTAATTAGCATATTTTTTAAAGCAGTACATATATTGAATGGTACGTATATATGTGTATATATTTTCTATAGATTCTAAAGTAGTATATATTTAACGTATATGATAATAGGCGAATTTACACGCCTATATCAATATATTTTGCCCATATTTTAGCCTAGTTTTGAGAACAAATTATATATTTCATGCACTTTTAGTCCTTTTTCCTGTAAGTGAGCTAACAAACATGATTAGCAAAGTTTCAGGTATAATGATGCAGAAATCAGCATTTTATGGCTTACTTGACGCCAAAGAAAGCTCACGAAGGAAGGAACGTAAGATTGGACGCCTAAAGGACCAAAAGTGATGCATGAGAAATCTGTCCCGGGCTAAAACAGCATTTCTGAAGACTTTGGGGACTTGCAGTGACTTATTTGGATTAGGATAATAATACATTAACCTAGTACAATTGGGTTAAGTATTTCATTAGTTTATTTGGATTTGGATAATGTTACATTAACCTAGTACAATTGGGTTAAGTATTTCATTAGCTTAGTAGGATTTGGTTAAGTATTTCATTAGCTTAGTAGGAATAGGATATGGGTATTATAAATACCCTATCATGCTAGAGATTTTTATTCATTCCTCCCTTAGTGGAGAGATTCATTCATCTTCTACTCAACAATTAATCTTCTTCCATCCCTCTCTTCTTCCACCACAACAATTCTACAACTCTTCTAATCTTTCCATTAATTCTATTTTTCTTCTTCTATTCATCTATTCTTATTTACCGCAACAAGAGAATTGTTACTTTTGCCTTGGAATTCACGCCACACGCCTACCACCTAAGCTACACGAAAATTACTCAATCTTGTGGTATAACAACAATGTCAATCGTGATCTCCTTCGCATTCATGGGTAACTAAACTTCTCTGTTGGGGTTATGGAAGCCGTATGAGTTACTATCTATTGTTGTGAGTTTGTGAGTTCGCGACACGTATACTGCTTATATCATTATTCTCTTCATCTTAATCTACATTTTTTGTGGTTGCAAACGCAAGAATACGCCAGTATAACATTTAACTTGTTCGAAAGAAAGGTTATTTGTCTGGAAAAGAGATAGTGTCAAGGTAGTAGGACACCCTTTCCTATTAAAAAGCTAGTGCCGTAACTGGACTAACCACTTGGAGAATTCGTACCGTTAGACACGCTTTAAGCTCGAAAGAGTTAAAGTGAAATAATCCTCGAATAGGTCGAAAGACGCCTGGATTTACCATCGAATACAATTCTCTATAAGCAGTTGCATGTCACAATTCTACACACTCATAGCCAATAGAGACGTATAACTCAGAAGGTGGACATAACCCCAACGCTTCAATTCTCATTGTTTACAACTCACGTAACATTCTTTCTTTTTATTTTCAGCTTTTATTTTGATACTTTATTTAATTACTTGCACGACAAGAATCCCCCCTCTTACGAGACTTGCACCAAAAGTTTAGTAATTTTGCTTACTTGTTGGCCAAGCTATTCCCTGTGGGATCGACACCCAACCCAGGTTGGGTTCTATATTTGCTAACGACCGCTTTACACTCCCACGAGAGCTGTAGATTGAGCGTTATCAGTATACATGTGTATATGTTTTATAAATTAGTATATAACTATATATATAGTGTGTGTATATATTGCAGTATATGTTTTATTTAAAATAGTACATATTTATTGAATGGTACGTATATATGTGTATATATTTTCTACTAAAGTAGTATATATTTAACGTATACATGTGTATATGTTTTATAAATTAGTATATATATTGTAGTATATATCTTATAGTATATGTTTTATTTAAAGTAGTATATATATTTAGTAGTATATATATTTAACTAACGTATAGTCGTATACACGATTACATATGTAATTGTGTATATGTGTATATGTTTTTTAAATTCTAATGTAGTATATACTATATATATAGTGTATATATATTATTTCATGTATTTAAAATGTATATAGGTAGGTATATATATAGTGTATATTGGAGAAAAAACTTTTAAATTTTTTTTTTTTGGTTTTGACCGATTTTGACCGAATTTTGAACTGGTTTGATCGGATTTAGGCGGGTTGGACTGGGTTAAGTGTAGTGGGCTGGTCTCAGGTTGTTTCTTGAAAATTTACTATTGGGCCCGGAATCGGACCTACCCGTTAAACCTAGCCCGGAACCGAACCGACCCACAACCCATTTAAATTTGATGGGCTAGTTCCGGGTTGACCCGACCGGCCCCGTTAACAGCTCTACAGCACTACTGGTGTGGTGGTATGATGAAGAATGTAGAGGATTTTATAGCTCAAGCATTAGAGGCCTGGTGGTTTGCTTCAGAGGTTACCCATTTTCAAATGAAAATGGGAATGAATCACTATGGACTTCGTGAATGGGTTGCCTCGTACTTCTCATGCTTATTGAGAGACAAATGAAAATGAAAATTTAAAATATTCGAGATGTAGAGATACAAAAATATATTTATTCTATAATAAAATAAAATTAATCTTTAAAAACTTTTCTTATAGAGGATAAAAAAATTTAAAGTCACCAATTATAGTGGCCATCCAGTCTAATTTGAAAAAAAACTTAGTAGTAGTAATACTGATGAAGATAACTGCAAGTAAAGAAGAAGTCAACACTCAATCTTTAGCATACTGTATCTTAAAATAGACCTGTGTGTATTTGCCAATATCAACCCCTAAATTAAATGGAGAAGAAAATGTGTAGTGCAAAAAGGGATCAGGGGACATCATCTATTGGAAGAGCTAATAGAGGCATTAACATTAGTGGTGGTCTGGTGGAGACCGACTTGCCAGCCTTGCTTCTCAAAAAACTAAATTACTCTGCTGATAAGTTCGGCCATGAAAATTGAACACGAAGAAGATGGTAAAGTGTACACAGCAAGGATGTACAAAAATTGAATTAACTGAAAAATTCTTATTGATTTATTGATATTGGATTATTGAATTAGGAGTTTGTAAATGATTTTAGAAACTTTTTTATTGAGATATCTATTCGATTTTCGGTTTTAAAATTTCAGCTAACTTTAAATTGATAACCCGATAGAATTATACTAAAATTATATTTTTATCGCTAGCTATATAATAGTGACTTTAGATTTTAAATTCGTACCCTATTATTTTTGCATTTTATAGTTGTTGACTTAGTATTTTATAGTTTAGTATTCTTTTCTTTATAAACTTGTTGGCTTGTTTCCACCCATTAACATAAAGTACAAAACTAAGTTGATTTTATTTTTTTGAGAGATCCCTATCGATTGCTACTGCATATCAAGTTCCTTGCTTAACCAAAAAAAAAATAAGTTTATTTTAATAATAATGAATTTGAATTTACTTCTAATTGTACTCTTAAAAAAAAGAAGTTTATGTTAGTAATAATGTATTTGAAGTTGCTTCTTTTTTTTTGGTGGAATAGAAATGCATTAAATAAATGAGTTGAGTTTTACATAGCAAGGCCTAGTCAGGCACAAAAATATAATTGCTGGGATTAGCATTCCCATTGCTGGTTACAGAGCGGGCAGATGATTTTTCATTAAAATCTTCCCAAAAAACTAATCTCACACTAGCTGGAGGAGTTGCAAAAACATGCAGTCTGTCAAAAAAATTCTGCTCTGAGCCTTGCTTTGCCATCAAGTCCGCTTCCCTATTCTACTCCCGGTAAGTATGATAGATTGAAGGATTCCCCAAGCTCCTCAGTAGAGACCTGCATTCATAGATAACTGAATCATATAGTAAGTTGCCATAGTGAAGCATGTTAATAATTTCCTATGAATCAGTAAATACTTCTAGAGGCTTCAGATTCAGCTCAAAGGCAAGCTTTAGGCCCTCTTTTAAGGCCAAGAGTTTCATGAGATTGTTGGTGGCATGGGTAAAACTTTTGATAAAACCTATAACCCAGTCCCCTCTAGGATCCCTGATGACTCCCTCAATCCCATGCCTTCTAGGATTGTCGAGGAAGGACCCATCAGTGTTATGCTTAAAATGATTGGAGGTGGGAGAGTTAACCATTTGATGGTGACATTGGTTTTGAGAGGGTCCTCATTGTAGTTGCATAAATATTGGCACTCCATAGCTTCAGCATGAGGTATACTAAATCAAGGTTGGGAGTTAGTATTGTGGAAGTTATTAGTATTTCTTATTTTCTAGAGGTGTCATGGGCAGAAGGGTAGGAGGGTACCCCAGGGAGTGTTGTTGTCAAAACATTCCTTCTTAAATCTTTCCCATGTGGTGGACCGATTATTGGTGTCAAACATAGAAAGCTGAAGTTGGATACTTCCCTTATATTTTAGGATTAGTTTTTGCCAAAAGGTCTTGGCTAAGTTACATCCAAAGAAAATATATTGCTGGTCTTTCAGGGAAGAAGTGCAGCAACAACATAGAGTGGGAACATTCAAGCCCCTTTTGGAGAGGGTGACTTTAGTAGGAAGGATGTTGTGGTTCATGAGCCACATAAAGGTCTTGATTCTATTAGGAATTTTAAGATGCCGATCCAGCTAGAGGAGATGTGGACAATCTGGGGGTCAGCCTTAAGGTTGGTAATATGATAATAAGCACTTTTGCAAGAGAAAGTGTCATCACCTCTAAGTATCTAAAGAGGAGTATCCTGGCTAAGGTGATTGCTTTGAAGGAATATATTTTGGATATTGGAGACAATATTGGGAGGGATTACAAAAGATAGAGAAGTGAAGTCCCATCTTCCATCCTTCCAGATATTCTTGACTATAATAGGGTCAGAAGTGTGGATATTGTGGCCTGGAGAATTAAATATGGGGAGGGGGGGTATTCCAGGGATCCATCTATCCTCCCAAGCTCTAACCTTGGTTCCATCCTTGAGGACCCAAAATAAAGCATCCTAATAAAAATTCTAACATTTGTTGATGTTGTTCGAAGTCCTAGAACCCTTGTTGCTACCCTTTCTTTATATCCCATATTTGGATATAAGAATATTGGCCTAAAGGGATGTGGGGTTAGAATACATTCTCCAACCCAGGCTGCAGAAAAGGGCTTCATTCTTGGTGGCAGCAAGTTGCATGCCAAGCCCACAATCTCTTTTAAGGAGAGTGACGGTGTCCCACCCAACTAGGTGTATTCTCTTTCTAGCATCAGTGGATCCCCAGATGAAATTTCTTTGGGCTCTGTCAATCAGCTTATGTAAGTTACTAGGAAGGTGGATATATTGTATGACATGATTAGGGATGCTGGATAAAAAAGATTTAGCTAGAGTTACCCTACCAGCCATGTTGAGGAAATTACTTTTCCACCAAGTTAACTTACTGCTTAGATTGTCCATAATGAACTGGAAGTCCCCTCTCTCAGGTTTTCTGTGAAAGATGGAGAATCCCAGGTATTTATCAAAGGAGTCAGAGGGGAGTATGCCCAGGATTGAAGAGAGATTTCCTTAGTCTTCTAGTCCACAGTTTTTGGAGAAGATAACTTTGGATTTTGCAAAGTTGATTCTTTGCCCAGAATGGGAACTAAAGCTTTAGAGGATCTTGTTGATAGTATGGTAGTTTTTAAAGTCTATTTTTACAAAAAAAATGAGGTCATCCGCAAAGAAAAGATGAGAAATAGGTAGGGCCCCCTTAGAGATGGATATAGGAGTTCATTATAGGGTGTCAACCTCGAAGTTGATCCTCCTAGAAAAGAGTTCCATGCATAGGATGAAGAGGTAAGGTGACATGGGATCCCCTTACCTAATACCCCTGGAGGGGTTAAAGGGGGTGTTCTCCCCCCATTAACAAGAATAGATCTAGAAGAGGTAGAGATACAGGAGAGAATGAGATTTATAAGGTTTTGGCGAAAATTGAAGAAGGAGAGAGTCTGCCTAATAAAAGACCATTCAAGCCTATCAAAAGCTTTCTCAAGGTCTATTTTGAGGAGCATATTGGACTTCTTACCCTTCATTTTGTAGAAGTGACTAATATATTTCTAGACTATGATGACATTATCAGAGGCTCTCTTTTAGCCATAAAGCTAGCTTGGTTGGTGCCAATGATGTTTGCAAGCATGGGTTTCATTCTGGTGGCTATAATCTTGGTGATGATTTTATATTGAGTATTACAGAGGCCTATGGGTCCAATGTTCTTGAGAGATGTGGCATTTCTGCATTTGGGAATAAGACAAAGGTAGGTGGAGTTGACTCTAGGGTCCATAAAGTAAGAAGTGAAGGTCTCCTGACAGAACTTAACTAGGGGGACCCAGGATATCCCAAAACTTCTGGTACATAAAAGGGTGCATGTTATCATGCCCAGGAGCTTTGTTAGGCTTGAAGGAGAAAACAACCCTTCTGACCTCTTCAAAGAAAAGAATAGCCTGTAAGAGGTCATAATTAAGGGGGCTGATGGATCCCAAGGTGGAGGGGCTGGATTAGGTAGTGAGATATCCTAAGGTGTGTTCAAAAGAGTAAAGGTTAGCATTATAGTTGGAGACAGTGTTGGCAATATCCTTTTGATGATAATGCCATATTCCACTTTCATCTATGAGAGAGTTAATCTTATTTCTTCTCCTCCTATTGAGGGTGGAGGTATGAAAGAACTTGATATTTGAATCCCCCCTCTAGTAGCCAAGAGATCTGGACTTAAGCTTCTAGAACTCATTCTCCAAGGTAAGGATATGGTTGAACTCTGTTAGCATAGTGTGTTTAAGACCATGAAGGAAGGGGCTTGTGGAGTAGTTTTGGGATTTCTGAATGCCAACCAACCTTGCAAGCAAGTGTTTTTTCTTATTGAAAATATTCCCAAATATTTGTCTGTTCCAATCTATGGCCTTCTCCTCAAAATTAGAGGTGACTCTGGTGATGTAGGGACAGTTAAGAAATGAGTGAATGATTAGATTGGGAAAGTCATAATGGCTAAGCCACATGGATTCAACCCTGAAGGGTTTATTTTTATTGACAAGGGTGGAGCCTAAGTTGGGGAGAAGAAGAAAGTAATCAGAGTAGGTTCTAGAAAGGTGGGTGACTGAGGACTCGGGGTATAGGTGAATCCAATGATCAATAGCTAAGCATCTATCAAGTCTTTCCAGAATCAGGCCCTGTTTATTCCTATACCTCATGTTAGACCAAGTGTATTTGTTGCCCCTAAATCCTAAGTCAATAAGCTTGCGTTAGTTTATACAATTCAAAAAAAGGTTAGATCTATTGAGGTTTATCTCGGAACTACTAAATTTTTCAGCAGCTCTAAGAACCTCATTGAAATCACCTCCTACTAACCAACTCTTACCCTCAGGAGAAATGAAGTTATCAGAGTAAGAGGAGAGTTGATCCCAAAGCTCAATCCTAGAGTAGAAGTTAGTGCTAGCATAAATAATACTAATAACCCAAGAGGATAAAGGTGGAACTAACTTTGATGTTGGCATGAATAGCTTGAGGAGAGATGGAGACAGAGCTAATTGAGATGGAATCATCCCTCCACATGATGACAAGACTACCTGAGTTGCTAGTTGATTCAGACTGGATGTGATTTTAGAAGAAGCGATCTTACTGGTCAGTTAATTTGGTCTCCAGCAAAGCAAGAATGCATGGTTGGTGGATACTTACCCATGGCTTTGCAGTGTTTTCTGAATTCAGCATTCTCAGCCCCCCTAGCATTCCACACAATACAATTCTTCATCTTTGATTGAGGGGGGTGGTAGGGTTCTGTTGTAGTCACCTTGTCCTTTCCCTTGGTATTGGAGATAGATGTCAAAGAGGAGGCTTTCCTTTTCTTGTTGAGAGGGGTTAGCTTGACCTTGAGAGTCTTTTCTCTCATAGGGTTTGTTGTATTTACTCGTATACCTAGGCCTGTTAACCCTAAGGGAATTAGGATGATCACTATCTCCTGAACTGGCTCTGTGAATTCTAGATTTAGAGATTCTTCCAGATTGAAATTTCTATTCTTGGGACCCCGAGTTGGGATAGGAACTCCTCCATATCCCTGTTTCTTGCCCTCAGGTCCTCCAGAGCATTTAGCCTCTCTACCCTCTCCAGAGTGATGTAGAGAGAGGTTATGATCATAGATAAAAGTTGTGCCTGACTGAGAGAGGCTTGGTGTTCCCCTGTAAGAGGCATAAAAGCTGGTCCCAGAAGCATCTGGGCTAGGTTGTGAGGTGGAAAAAAAGGGAGACTCAGTCTAAGATGACTTATGATGTTGGCTAGTGATTTTGTTGTCAACTCCTCCTGGTAAGATGAGTTGATTACCTAGAACTGGATGGCAATCCAAACGTTGGACCCAAATGTCTGTAATCCATGGTTCAGGCTCACCTGGCTAGTCGGGCAAGATATTGAGGGTCCTAAATGAGTATGGTGACTTGTCTCCCTTCCCATTACAGGTGCAGGGGTACAATTTGGTTGGATAGACATATTTCCAACCAAGAAGTTGGTTGATGATTCGACGATAAAGGAGTTATTGTGATGGTGGTTAGGATGGAGCTTGAGGATCTCATGATTATTTTTTTTAGAAGAGTCACTCATGTTTTTTCTCAGGGTATATAGAGTTGAGAGTGTTAAGAGTGGGGAGCTGAAAGGTTTTTCCATCGGAAACACCACCAGTATTTAATGTTTTTCCATGCCTTGGACATTCACCATCATATCACTACGGGGAGTGGAAGGATTTCCTACCGTCAGTACTTTAGGCTCATCATTGCCTAAGTCCAAGTGTCCTAAGGGGGACCCATATTGGGAGTCCTCTTTTCTTTTAATTTCCATAGTTAGAGAAAAGGTAATATTTATAGAAGTTGGAAAATTTTGAGAAAGGGAGTCGGGTCTTTTAGAACCCATCTGGGCCTTAGCTTGAGGCCCATAAGCAACATGAGAACTGGGCCTCTGAACGGGCGTATTTTTTATTGGGTTCCAGACCCCACTAGAAAATATCTGGGCTTGATTTTTTTGGGCCCATTAACTGCCCTGCTAGGGCCTTTAGCACGGTTGTATTTTGGGGATTCCCCTTAGGCTGGCCCATTAGTTGTAAGCCCAGAGGGCATGGGCGGGGTAGACTTTTTTGGCGATGACTCCGGCGGGTTAGGGTTTACGAACATACCTGCCACCGCATCGAAGGTTTTTACCTTTATGATGGGTGCTCCCTTGGTGGGTGCTTGGTGATTTTTTGCCACCGTCTTCTTTCTATTGGCATATGAAACTGTTTGCCAATCGTCTAAATGGTCTCCTGGTATTACTTTGGCCTTCGATGTAGAGTAGTTGGCCTCCGATGTAGTTGCCTCACCTAGGTGGTCATATTGTTTTGGCCTGATCGGGTAAGAGCAAATGGTTATTGTGTGACCCAGGCGTCTGCAATTCTTGCATAGGAAGCCCTCTTCCTCATAAAGAAGAGGTTGTGAGTGGTGACTAATGGAGATTGAAGCTATTATAAAGTGTCTAAGGGAATTTGGACGCAGATTCTAGCATATCTGCCCCGCAGCACAGCTGACGTACACGCATCGACCTTCAATAATTTTCCAATTTTCTTGCCGATCCATTGAAGGATAGAGGCGTCATAGATCTCAGTGGGTAGATGTGGTAGTTTAATCCAGATGGCGGTGGAGTCTACCTTCTATTCGGTTGGCACGAGGTTAGGTTCCCATTTTTCTCGCTGAAATAAAACTACAAGCTATGAACCAAGGACCTCCATGGAGAACTGAGGAGTGGCTCTCCGGCTTGGAGAGTTTGATGGTAAAGAAACCCATCCCTAGATCTATAAGACATAGTGGTTCAGAAAGTTTCCACAGATCCTCTAATTTTGTAAGGTACTGGTGATTGAAATTCGTTTTAATGGGTTTGATAATGACGGAGTGGCTCCATGGAGCATACAGACACTTTTTATCTTCCTCAGTAAGATTTGGTTTCTGATAGTTTCCGGAGCTTTATCCTTACTGGATTATGTGGATCTTGAATAAATAGTTGGGGTTTGGATTTTCCCAACAGCAATATTTTTGTAAGATAAGGAGGCTTCCGCCATTAGAATTTCCTTTGGAGAGTTAATTATTGGAGGATTTGGTAGAAGTGGAGGAGTCAGGGTTGCATACATGGCGGGGTCGGTGCCAAGGGTGAACGAAGGGGCTAGAGAGAGGGAAGTCTTTTGAAGTTGCTTCTTTTTTTTTGTAATAATAGAGATTTATATTAGCATATATTAAACAGGGGAATTGGTACAGCAGTGCGTCCCAGGCTAGCCTGAGGAACAAACCTATCGCTACTAGTTAAGACATAATTAGAGTTGTCCATAGTACTAGGCATGGAGTGCCTTAAATTACATGCATCATTAGATATATTACATACAAAAGAAGTTTCATCCTTGTCTGCTTTCAACTGCTTCCAAACAAACATAGGTGGAACTACCCATTCTTTCCATCTACAGTCATCAACTAACTTATTTCCCTCTTTGGCTAGTAAGTCCGCAACTGCATTCGTACTTCGTTGCTCATGGATCACCATTGTGTTCCCCACCTGCAGCAGAAGATCCCTGCAAATATGGATTAAGTTAGTATCCTGTGAATTTATATTGAGTAGAGCATTATTTAGGTGTAATGAGTAGTTGCCACAGTGATATTTTGAAGTTGTAATTTCAAAACCAGTCGAAGAGCCAAAATGAAGGTCATTGTCTCCGCTTCAAACACTGAAGGGACGTTGATGGAGGCACTAAAGCCTATCAACCAATCTCCTTCTGTATTTCGTAGTAAGCCTCCAGCTCCACCCATTTTATTTTTGTGATGGAAGGATCCATCTATATTGAGTTTCATACCCGTATGCGAAGGTTTCCAAATCGCTTTTGGAACACAAATTTTATTTTGACCAGAGCTTTCTTTGGTAGTTAAGAAAACGAATTCAATAGCATGAGCAAAGGGTAGTTTCGTAGAGATATCCCGGTTAGACTTGTTAAAAAAATTATAGTTTCTATTAAGCCGCACATGCCATAATATAAAAGGGAATAGTATAGGCCAAGAGATATGTTTGTTAGGTAATATGATGTTGATTTTCTGAAGCTGTCCAACCAGTGAGTTTTCGCAAGAGATAACAATGTTGAAGTTTGAGTTCCCATGATGACACTATCCCAAAATTTTGTAACCAAACTACATTCCAAGAAGATATGTCTTATGGTTTTCGGGCACTGGCAAGTAGCGCAGAGAGGGTCATTAGTAATTCCTAAATGGTGAAGGTACGATTTTGTGGGTATCCTTCGATGGTAGCATAACCAAATGAAGAATTGGATCTTATTTGGGCATTTTAAGTCCCAAATCCAGTTGAAATTCCTAACCATTTGTACATTACTTTCCATAAGAGAGGTTAGATAGTCATACGTAGATTTCATAGAGCATGCCCCATTATCAGTGGTGGCCCAAATAAGCCTATCTTGCACGATATTGTTGGAAGGTATCAGAATCTTTATGATCAGGCATTCGATATCCCGAGGGATATCGTAGCTTATGCGATTGATGTTCCAGTCATTATTATGGATTATATCTTTAACAGTGATTTGTTCATCCTCTTTTGAGAGAGGGGTGTAGAGAATCTCATCAAGGGTGTTGCAATTAGGCACCCATCTGTCTTTCCAAAATCTAATTTTGCTACCATCGTCAAGCTCTCATCTCGAGTTTTTCCTACATATTTTCCACTCTACCATGATATTTCTCCAAGTGCTGTTACTAAAAGCAGTAGGAACACCCCATTTATCCTCACTATTTTTTCTATCATATTTGTTACGAAGGACCTTCGACCAAAGGAAGTGGTTTCCATTGAATGTCCTTCAAGCCAGCTTAGTTAGGAGTGCAAGATTTTTAAGATTGCTACGTTGGATTCCCAGCCCACCGAGGTTTTTGGGTAGTGTTATGGTTTTCCAGTTAACCATATGGAGCTTCTTCTTCTCCACAGTAGTTCCCCAAATAAAATTTCGTTGAATTTGATCTATTTTTTTTTTGTGATTTTCTTAGGAAGCTTAATGAAAGTCATAACATGAGTCGGGACTAGGGGTGGCAAAATG
The DNA here is from genome assembly GCA_030864225.1 of Capsicum baccatum var. pendulum. NCBI lineage: Eukaryota > Viridiplantae > Streptophyta > Magnoliopsida > Solanales > Solanaceae > Capsicum > Capsicum baccatum. Next base: position 68,547,448 of record CM061552.1, on the reverse strand, counting down.
GGTTTAAAAAATGAATAACCATCCAATCCAACCCATTTAAAATAGCCTGGATATTCAATTCATTCAAAATAGATTTAAAATGGGCTGACCCATATTATTCACCCAAAATATGGATAATTTATGGATAAAATGGGTAAATAAACCCTAAAACCCAATTTGCAAAAAAAGGAGAGAATAGTACGCGAATTCTAAGGCTTCACCCAATTGCAATGGCTACCTAGCACCTCTTCCTCCTGCCAGCACCACCCAAGCTCTGGCCAATACCACCCGGGCTCCGGCCAACAGCAGCGAAGCTCCGGCGAACACCTCCCAAGCTCTGTCAACTTCTCCGGTGAGTCACTTGCTCTGTTTCTGTCTCTATTCTGTTTCTGTTTCTCAATCTATTCTGTTTCTGTCAACTTCTCCGGCCAATTGAGCTCTGGTTTTTACTCTCTGTTACTGGGATGATAGTGTTGAAGGGGTGGTTGGATTTTTCGTTTCGGAGGAAGAAAAATTTTGCCTGCTTGTTTTGTAATTTTGTTGGTGCTGCTTGTTTTGTAATTTTGTCTGTTTGTTCTTAATTTTGTTCATGAACTAGTATTCATGTTCTCCTTTTTCTACTTCCATTTCAAAGTGTTGAATATTTTGAATATGTAATTGTTGATTTAGGTAGAGATATCGATGGAATTCTGAAACAAGACTTGTGAAATGCGATTCTGATGAAAATGAGATAGTTGTTGACCTTCAACCTTATCTCGAGAAACTTAAAGGTAATAGTAACCTTAAATCTTGATCACTTAAATTAATATGTTCTTGTATGCCTGTTGCTTTCAACATTCTGTTGAATTATTATGTTCATGCTCTGTCAGTATTTTGCTTTCAACATTCTATTGATATTAATTTCGAGTGTTTCATATTTTTTTATTTTCGAGTCTTCTGTCGATGTAGCAGTTACTACAGTGAGTTTAACTCAATGATAATGGGTTGTTGTTGTTCAAGAAAGTGATATTGGTGAAACCCCTTTTGAGAATTCTTGTGTTTCTGCTAGAAAACTTGCTGCAATTCTTTGGGAGCTTCATCATTATAACATACCTTTTTCTGAAATGCATCATGCTTGTGATAAATTTGGAATCTTTGAGGTTTAGTTTAAAGCTCTGACTTGTTTTGGCTAACTGGTGCTGTTGAAGTTGCTAGTTCATCACAATTCTCTCTTTTTTTAGTAGTGGCAGAACTTGGGTAATAGTATCCTTTTGACTACATTTTCTTGATTGTTTGTGGTAAAGTTGGAATGTTTGAGGTGACATGAGAGGGTTCTTTGGCTAACTGATGTTGTTGGAGTTGCTAGTTCATAACAATCTCCCATCTTTTTTTAGTAGTTCTGTGAATGGCCAAAACCCTTCTGTTTAATAATGGTAGAGTTTGGTTGTGTTGTTTTGACTAAATTTTCTTGATTGTTTGTGGTAAAGTTGGAATCTTTGAGGTTTAGTTTGGAGCTCTGACTGTTTTTGGTTAGCACTTCATGCCACAAGTGCAAACAGTTCTAATCCTGAAATAGAACTGGTCAGAAACATTTCAAGGTTACGTAGTGATGATATATTACCTTAAGATTAAGTTGCTTGGGTCCTCCAATAATGGTGCTATACTCGTGTCCAATCCTCAAAAAATGCATCACTTTAGGAGGATTCGGCACACGCCCGTGTCTAATGGTATTTCTGAAGAGTGGGAGCAACATAGCGTTAAGATTTACCTGTTCTTATTCTTAAACCCCAAGTCTTAGCACATTATCTCTTTGTGAATTGGTCTTTTCTCCTAGTGTCCTGTATAATGTATATGTCACTAGTCATTAGACTTGGGTTGGTTTTAGTTCTGTAGAATTTAATACATAGATTTTGATTAGAATTGGCTCTGTATGTTTTGTTTCTTCGGGCGATAACTTCATAAGTCATTCTATTTTGTTTTGATTCGTCGTATCAGAAGCAAAACTACTTTCCCTAAAGTTTTATACAGTGAAAGCCTTGATATTTTGCCTAGTTTACTGAGTCCTCACATTGCATGCAAACTGGAGATTGCTTCAATTTCTTATCTTGACAAATCATACAGGATGAAAGGAAAGAACTAACACGGCCGCTTCTTTCGACATTTTTTACAGGATAGAATTGGCAAACTGCAAGGAGGCATCGAGTTTCTTGAGCACTGTTGATTCGAGAAAATTAAAGGGGGTGAATTCTTGTACTTGCCAAGAGAAAAAGTGGACATGGCAGTACTTAATATTGCTGGAACTGAGTTGAACAATGCCATTAAAAATTCTTTCCTTGGAGTCCTCTATATCTTATACATTACTGCAGATAAATTGTGAAGGAGACTTGAGTTTATAACTGAAACTGTAAAAGCTATATTAAGGTTTGATGGACTCATGATCCTTTTGAACCATTTTTTATTACAAGTTGAAGGGATTAAGTTGATGTTGAAACTTTTGCTTCTTATACTCTATCTCTCAAGCTAAAACACAAATCATTTCATGCTTAACGGAAACAGATAATATTGTATTTGCTATCCATATTATCCAACGGGTTTATCCATTTTTATTCATAAAAAATATGGGTCGGGTCGGATAATCTATCCATTTTTACTTGACCCAATTTTTATCTGCCCATATCCGACTCGACCCGCCCGTTTGCCACCCCTAGTCGGGACTTTGTATAGACTTTCATGCATGAAAGTAGTGTATAAATATGAAAATAAAAAGAGAAGGTGAAAAAAAAATAAAGAAGCATTTTCTTATCCGTTAAATCGATAAATAAAACCATTAAATGATCAAAATCGATAACAAATATCTCAATGATTTGGTTATCAGTTTAGCGTGTTACAAATTGAAAACCGATAAATCAAACCGAACATCCCTATGACACAGACCTTAACTGTGAGGATTTGGTTATCAGTTTAGCGTGTTACAAATTGAAAACCGATAAATCGAACCTAACATCCCTATGACACAGACCTTAACTGTGAGGCAAGGAGATTGTTTCTGAAAAAACCCGGCTTAAAGAAAACAAAATAACCCACTGAATTGACCTAACAAGTACATTGAGGAAATCAGGAACTCAGCAGAATGAGCACCAAAGGAGGCTGACGAGTGTGACTAGGCAAACAAGACCACCTCCTAACTGCAGCAGGAGGTTACCATGAAGCTGCGAAGTCGCAATTAGCTGGAAAGCAAAGCAATTAGGAAACGAGTCAAAGAAGACCAAAAATAATTTAACTGTTCAAAACACAGGAAAATGTTTCCAAGAACAAAATGATGGAATAACTGCAAATATCTCTTGAGATTAACATTCCATGATATCAGTATTTAAAAGAAAACAATCTCTAAGAAATTTATCCAAGGCAAACAATTATAACTTTACTCCAGCAGATCCAAGAATAGAAGATATTCTAGTTTGTAGTGAAACAAAAACTTTGAGGATGCCTTCACAAAATTTAGAAACAAAAGGAAAGGTCCAAGTACACTGATGTAAATATCAAGGCACCCAAAGAGAATAAAGGCTAAACAGACTTGGGTATCTGGGACATGGAGAATCCTTTCACTATGATAACAAGCATTAACCTGTGTTGATATCTTGCCGATCAACCATTTGCCTTTGATCAGGGACAAAACGAGGGCCTCCCCAGTAACCTTCTCAACCAAACTCCATGCATGTTCGAACTCTAGTTCAGTTAATAGGCCTGATCCATGAATATAAGCCCATCATTCTGCTTTGTTCTGAACCACGACTAATCTCATTCAGTTAAAGTCAGAAGGTCTGATCAAAAGTCTACAACTAGATGTATCTTCAAAATATCTCCTCATTCCACTAATATTCTGGCATAACTCAAATCTTCAGTTTTTGGCTATTACCTGCAAAAAGTTGTTTCCCCACATTTTCATGGAGCTTCTTCACCGTTTACCATCCCATCTTCACTGGAGTTGAGAGTATGATCAGCAGTCTCTCTAGTTTTAGTCTCCTGAACATTCTGTGGTGAAAGTCCATTAACATCTTTGTCATTCTGCATGGCTGACACCCCATTAGTTTCTGGTAATGTCTGAAGAAGCTCCAATGGGGTAGCAGCTGGATCAAGCTCCTGGCAACCCTTTGGAGCATTTTGAGCTTCTTCACCTGTAAGCAAGTGGCTTGGGACCCGATGAGAGAAACGAAACATCTCTTCTCTGGTTATTCTCATCACCTTCTCTGAATTCAAATCTGGACGAAAGACCGTTTTAAAACCAGCAACTTTGACGAGAGGAGCTACTGAAATTCCTTGCTCCTCATTGTAGTCATCAAGAACTAGGACCATGTCATACTTGTGTATGACATCATCAGGTGTATTCTGATTCCAGTCAGGAGACCAATGTCTGTAGAGGGCCCAAACCTCCCCATTCATGGGAAATATGAGAACAGATCCACGAGGGCCCTTTGACCACCGAACCTTGTGGGAGAAGGAATTCACAGACTTACTCGTTTCGTATCTGCCAATCCTAAATTCACCACTAGTCTTGTAGAAACCTGAAGCTACCCATTCCATTGGACCAAATTCACTGTTTGTCTTTGAATTAAGCCAACTAAGCCTCACTTTAAATGGCTCCCTTGAGACGACTTTGCTAATCAGAGCGTAGAAACGGGGCATCCCATCATCAGCATCATATGCAGCCCAGACTTCATTGTCTCCGAAACAACTTTCGCTCCTATCCTGGTCAAAATTGTGAAAATCAGGATCTGGTACATTCATTGATTGTGGCAGTAGATCCTCTTGTTTTGCATCATTAGCTGAAGCATTAACATCTTTCTTTACCCCCTTCAAAGCTGATGACTCGACATTCCCATTCACATTTTGGCCAAGAACATTAGCAGCCCTCTGCTTTTCTTTTTTGCCCTCTTTCACCTTATTTTTTTGTGCATCTTGCGGCTGCGATCTCCATTCATTCAACTTACTGAGTATCTCTTTCCGAGCTTTTCCCATCAGCATATTCCGGTTTTCAAGTGGTGTCAGCTCCCTTGTACTGTTAAACTTGCTAGAAGAGAAACCATAAGCCCTTTCTGCATAGTGAGGTATATTGGATCCATAACGGATTCCATTGTCATCAAGCTTTCTCTGTTTAAGAGGAGGCTGTCTAGTCTGTGAATCATCACGTTCTCTCTTCATTTTCTCATGTGCCTGCTGAACAACATTTGCAGCTTTTGCTGCAATGGAAGGATCTGAGCTACCAACACCAGCCATTCTGGAAAATGAGTCCTGCTGAAAGTTCGAATAATTCGCAGTATTAGAACTTGCTGGTGCTGATCCTGATGTTTTTCCAGCACTAGCATTTCTTCCTATTGGGAATTGATTTCCATTAGGTGCATGATTCCCAGCATTCTGATGCCACTGACGAGTAGAATTGGATGATTTTGCATGATTGAACGGTGGGGCTGTTTCTGTGGCCATAAAAGCTTCATGACAGTTGGGGCACAGAAGAGTGTGGTTAAGATAAATTTTCAAATACTCATAATGCATCTTGCATCGGTGGCAAATGGTCCAGAAAGTATCACTTCTTTGGTTGGCTGAAGAATTAACTGATGAAGAGGGCACCCGAGAAGCATTTTTCTGAGTCTTCGAAGTCTTACTAGTAAAATTATGAAACCCATTTCGTGGAGGTGCTGACGGACCACCTGAGTGTACTGGAGCTTTCTGCTGGAATCCTTTTGAACTCCTCCTCTGGTTATATGCCAACCTCTTGGATTTATCACTCAACAAGCTCCAGGCCTCAGAGAGAAGTTTAAATGCACCTTCAGCACCAACAGATTTGTTTTTATCGGGGTGGAGAATGAGAGCTAGCTTCCTGTACTGTTTCCTCACTGTTTCATCATCAGTTGACGGGCTCACACCAAGTACCCCATACCAATCCACTTCCCCACTTATTTTATTTTCAGCAGCGATGTAGATATCAAGTGTTGTTAACATCTGGGCTAGAGCGTCAAGCCCCGGATACAAAGCCTGAGCTTTCAAGGCAAATTTCTTTGCACCAGCATAATCCTTTTGTTCAAACTTCCGCTCTGCAATTATTTTTGCTCTGAGGGCCTCGTCTTTATTGCACTCCATAGTTTGTAAATGTGATTTCAAAAGTTCCTTGGGTGATCTCCAATCAGTATGTCACTCAGTATCACTGAAACCACCAAAATATGTAAATCATGTTCAAGTGAATGTCAGGTACTGATGACTCACTCTCTTCCCCTAAAGCACAGTATCCTTCAAATCATCTAATGCCTGATTCACAACAAGGGAGAGGTAACAGCGGTTAGAAATACGTCATTAAAGTCCCAGAACCAAAAAACAGTATAAAATGTATTGGTCTAGGTTTCAACCAAAAAACAACTAACCGGAGAAAATAATATAACTTAAATACCAAGAAATATGCACATGTATGTCAATGCATATCGACATATATATTATCTAGTGCCTCAAGGCTTAGTGAGCAATGATTGTTGACAACAATACACTTTTGAACCTGGAAAATGGCAGTCAAGATGGACATTCTGGATCCATCATACAAAATGTGTGATTAATCAACTAAGACCGACATCTACCTCCCTGGAAATTGAATGATGCAAAATTATATGCAACGGGATAGGCCAATTGGGTAAAGATGGAACAATTGATCTTAGACAAAAGGCCAAGAAAGGTACGCAATAGGACAGGAAAGCCCCTAAAATTTGCTAGTATTCAATTTCAAACAACTTTTACAATGCAGGTTAAAGTAATGTGATTCTCTAGTGCAATTGAGGCCCTGAAGGTTCTGATGCACAATATCTGGTGAAATTTCTGGTGGTTTTACTATACAGAGAAGTTGGATAAAGTTAGCAGCTACTATCACATTTAGCTAGACTATATGGTTGTTTTCTATAACAAAAAGTTCCCTCAGATCAGTCAAACCTTAAAGTCAAAATTTTAAGGCGCAAGTGGAAATCTTCTTTCTGAGCGTTTCATCCAACTGTAAGAGTATTAACTCAACGTCCAATCTTCCCAGTAATAGATTTCAACATAACTCCACTGAGCAGCAAGACAGACATAAATCATACAACTGGATCAGTAACTACTTCCTCTGACCCTTACCAGAGTGTGAACTTCTATTCCTCACCACTCCACATTTTCCCATTCTAGCATTTAAGCTGCAACATGGATTACAATTTCCAAATTCCCTTAACTTACTTTAGAAACTTGCAATGGTAAAAATCGCTCCATCTCTAAGAAACTGAAAAGTCTTTCCAGCATGTATTCTCTTAACTAAATAACCAACTAACTTCCAAATTCCAATGACTCAACAAAGATTACCATGTCAATAGATAAAATCATCCACACAGTGTTATCCCACCCCACTCAACCCCACCCCCAAAAAAAACTGTTACTCGCAATCTCTCGGAAAGTTCAAGTCTTTCCAGCAAGTAGCCTCTTTGCTAAATTCAGTAACCAACTCACTTCCAAATTCCAAAGGCTCAGACAGATTACCTGTCCATAGATAAACTCATCCACATAGTTTTATCTCCTCACCACCACAACCAATCCAACCCCTCACACACGCACCCAACAAAACCTGAAAAATCTACTCTGAACTAAAAGGGAGAAACAAAATATGACGGAATCACAAAAATTCATCCAAATCCTCTGGAATGGAGGAAAGCTCAACTAGGGGATAATCACGAACTAATTCACACAATAAATTGATTGCTCCCAAGAGTATCAACTACCCAAAAACTGCAAACCACGATGGGCCAAGAATGCCCACATCTCAAAACTAATCCCCCAACCCACCACCACCACCCCTTTTTTTATATCTGTGGTGTCTAGCCCCAATATTGGCGCACCTCAACTAATTCATTGGGGCACCTCAACTAATTCCACGAGCTACCTGCCAACTCCCTCAGCAATAGGTACCACAAAATACCAGTTCACATAAAAAAAATAGCAATTCTTAACTAAACCAATCATCTAAAAAAGCAAACAACAATGAACGAACCGCAATGTGACCCACTACTTTTTCCAGGTGAAAAATGATTCAAACTTAAATGCCATTCACAACTCAAGCAAACTACAGTTAAATTACAACACAACAACAACATACCCAGTATATTCCCACCAAACTACAGTTAAATTACAAAACACACACACAAAAAAAAAAAGAGCAAAAAACAGAGCAACCGAACAATCAAAAATCATCAAAAATAAAAAACACAGATTCGAACTAAAAACTTCAAATAACAAGATATCAAATGGATCTAAACCACTACTAAATTATAACAGTCAAAAATTCACATTTCCATTTATCCCCAAAAAAACCCTAAATTTCAGTTCAAGAAAATAAAAATAAAAACTTTATTCGAAATGAAGGAAGAAAAAACTAACCGCAAATTAGCATTTGAATCGGAAAAAGCTGCTATTATTTTCCCACCAAATTGGAGTAGAAAAATATGGACCTTTCGAAGAACTCAAAAACTTTTGTTTTTGTGAAAAACCCCTGAGAGCCCAAAGAACAACCCTAAATTGCCCAAATACAATCTGTAAATTTTGGGAAATGAACAGCTAGGCATGGGCTTGGTTTTATATTTTTTTCTACTAGAGTTAACTATACATCATAGAGATCTTAACTATGGTTACTTTTTGGGCATGATTTTTAACTAGAGTTTGCAAACCATGGGTGTTAACTATAGTTACTTTGTGTGTAGAACATTCCTTTTTTTCTCTATGGATTTACGTTATATATACTGACGTTCTACGAAGGTGTTTGATTAGGTTTAAAAGCTGGTCAAATTTATTTTTATATGTAATCTTTGAGCTATCTATATGCGTAAATATCATTAGTGCTTATAACTAAAGGGTTATCTGATAGTTGGTTAGAGTTATACATGAATTAATTGTGGAGAAATTTGAATATTATTTATGTTAATGTTTTGTGAAGGTGTTTGATTAGGTTTATAAACTCGTCAAGCTAGTTTATATGTAATTTTTTACTAATTTCTATGCGTAAATATCATCAGAAAAACTTTTTTGACAGGTTGAGTAGATCAAGAAAATTGTGTTAGCAACTGCAACAAGAGCTGAATATGCAACTGCAATTCAAGGTCTTTAGAGCTTATAAGTAAGAGGTCATTTTAGTTGCTGATTAGAATTATATATACTTATATAGATATTAGTTATAAAAGAATATAGGTATTATTTTATGTTTTGCTAGGTTTAGTAATTTCATTTTTAATTTTGCATAAAATAATATACAAAAATTCTTATGACTTATACATGTATTAGTTATGCGAGTTTATAACTACAAATTGAACACAATATTAGTTGTGTTGAATTTTATATATAACAAAAGAATGCTATCAAATATGACGACCCCCCATTTGTTTATACGTCAAGTTCCTAAGTCATAAGTTGGTTACCTCAAATAATAATTTCAGAGCTTATCAAATTCCCAAGTCATAAGTTGGTTATCAAAAATAATGATTTCAGAGCTTATAAGTATTTTTAGTTTGATCAATTTTTTTATAATTTTATTCCTCATATACTTCGTATCTCCAAGATGCTCTTCCAAAAAAGCAAAAAACTTTTCATTAATTATTTTTTCATTCTATTCCTATCATTTGTAAATGTAAAAAATATCTTTCAATTTATTTTTTGAAAATAATTTTAAGGATAATTCACTCATTTTAATAGAAACCCAAATACATTGGTTGTCTATGCCAATTTCAACACCTTTTCAGATGCATAATAATTTATTTACAAATTAATTTTCAACACTTAAAAGTATTTTATTTGATACGTGGCGAACCTAAGCAGATCCTAATATTTTTGCACTATCAATGTAATTTAATTTATCTGCGATTTTCACGTTTTCTAAGTCAATTGACAGAACGTTCAAACTACGTTATATTAGATCAACTTAAGATTTTAAAATTAATATTAAATATTCAAGATTTATATAATAAGTATTATAGGCAAACCACTCTATAGCAATATTATTGATATCGAGATCTTTGTATTACTGTAGCAATTGGTTGCTGTACACCAGTAATAATATTTGACTGTTATATACAAAAAAAATGCATAAAATCTAATTTTAAATAACAAGATTATTTAAATTTCAAGGGTATGCATACTTCTCTATCTAAAATTTAAAGAGTACAATTTTAGTAAATTCATAAGTAAATGTATAAAGATTTAAGTTCTAGCACACACATTTTAAATCTATCCGAAAATTAAATTCTTTCAAAATTGATAGAAGAAATTTGTGAGTGTAGCACATTTAGTAGATTTCAAATTTTTAATGATGGAAATACATATTCATATAATATTCTTTGTCATGAATATTATATTAAAGTATCAAATTATTTTATCACAATTTTTAGACATTATTGGTAATTATATAGATATTGTTTTGATAAAGATAATTAATTTTTACATCAATAATGCACAAAATAATTGCTATAGCGGTAATTTTATCGGGACCATATTATTATAAAGATATTTGTTTATGTTATGGGTAATAATTAAGTTGTTGTAGAGAGATAACATAAAAATCATTTTCTAGAAAAACTTGATTATGATAATAAGGCGTTCTAATATTAGGATGTTGTTCTAGAGACATGTGACTATATAATTTGTAATTCTTCTCATATTAATATAATTAAATATATTTTAAATCTGGTCACATGACTTGAAACAAAGGAATACTACTTTTACTATGTAATTATTTAATGCATATCATTCATACATATTAATGGTATGCAACTTATCTTTTGGTTTGATTTTATATTATTCGATTTCGGTTATGCAATTACTTCAAATAAGATGATTAATACAATTAAATAGTAATATGTTCATGAAGGAAAAGAGCAAAAATAATACACAAGAAAAAGTAGTAGTAGCAGTAATAATAATAATAATAATTAAAAATGTCTCTTAAATATATTTTCTAATAGGTCGTGCACGTCAAGAATAGAGGTCGATAAGGATGTAATTGATATTCATTGAGATTGGTTGGAGTGAAATGTATCGCTTATCTGGCCTATGCGGATGAACAGTCTCAATATTGTGCCTTGAAGAGGACTCGAACTTTCACACTCTTTAGGATGATATTTTAAATCTCGTGTGTCTATATTTCACCATTAAGGCATTTTAGCTTTAAAGTGAATCATTTTGCACTGATATGTTATCTATCTAGTATGATGTGCGGATATATGACAAAAGTGGATTGATTGATCGGTTATGCCATTTAGGTTTGAGTTGGACATTGAATTTATTCGATTTGAATTATCCGGAGACTGCAATACTTGACACACACACACATATATATGTGTACAGACAATCAAACCTATTTCTCGATTCACTCAAAGAGGTGAATAGGGTCATAACAAAGATATATATAAAAAATGAACAGGTCGAATTATGTGTATTGTTAATCCTAAATGGAATGTAACGACATAGGGATCCGTATGTAAACATAATATTTATTTAGATAGGCTCTAGTGGCATTTTCTTAGAATGGGAATTTACATAGCCTTATTTTCGCTTGGTTCGATATGGAATGAACTTCTAATCATGAAATTGACTCGATCATTAGATTATAAGTTCATAACTTTAGCCCATTTTTCTTTTGGGTGGCATAAATCTACTAGTTCTTTGACTATAGTTAACAAAAGGAATTTTGACTAAGAAATAGACCCTAAGATCTAAAAAAATTATTCTGTGCAATTGCAATAATCAAATTCTTTAATATTTTTGGTGGAGTAGATACTATCACACACACAATCATACTCAATTAGACGGAATCATTAAATTTTAGGAAAACTTCTATAATTTCATGTATGAGAGGGTTATTTTTGACTTTCGTCCAGTCACTAATGAATTGATTACTTTTAGATAATAATAGATATAAGAAATGCTTGTAGAGTCGGCAAATCAGATTCAAACATTGTTTCTCTTAGACGAAAAATGTACAATTATAGTCATGAGTATTTTTCATCCTATGTCATAATTTTCATATTTTTTATTAAGTAACATAAGAACTTGGAGATACTAAAGAGTTGTTTGTCGGGAAGAAGTATCCTTAACTAGGAGAATGCTTTCTACTTGTTCTTCAATTCGACGATGCATGTGAAAACAAGTCATGAATAAAACTTTAAAGCACAATACTCAAAATATGAGTAAACAACGTAAAACTCATTACTATATGATTTAATTACTCCTCCTCCCACTACTTATCATAATTACATAATATACTATATAAAATTAATTTGAATGCAAAGTGATGACACATTTTTTCATGTATCTCAAATCCATGGACAACTAATTCATAAATTTAAAAAAGAAATTTAATGCATTTGTATAGTTTGAGTGTTGTAATTTCATGTATTTGTGCATTTAAATTTCATAATTTCATGTATTTGTGTATCTAAATTTTATAATTTTATGCATATAGAACAAGAAGTTTTTTCTATGATGATAAATTTTAAGGATTTTATTAAAAAAAAAGAAAAAAAAAAGAAAAGAAAAAAAAACAAGTTTGTATCTATACCTAAACACATGTATTTGTGTCTAGATCCATTGAAGTTCATAATACATCAGATTTCATTAGAGCATCAGTGTTTGCCAAAAAACATAGATCCGACTATTCTAAAACAATTTCAATTTCATTCAATGCCCTTTGGTTTAGTAACTTTTTATGGAGGAACACTCCAATAACTCGGCATAGATTTTTCAACACCATTTTCGCGATGAAGTTGTGATCCTCCATTACTTGATGCTTATTATTCAAAGTCACGACAATAACACAGTGTGAATATAATGACACATTCCGTCATTACTTAAGGCACCTCATTTAAGGGCATATGATACAGGAATTCTTGAAAAATATGATCTCGAACTAGTACGAATTGACTTAGTTAAAAAATTTAAAATTTAAAATTTTGGATCGTACTGACATCCTTCTCCTATAGCGGTGTCATAGTAGTGTCCTACCGATGCTATAACGTGACATCAAAGACAGAAAACTATTCCTCATTTTCTTATTTTTTCTTTCCTCATTTTATTATTTTTCCAATAGTAAATATGATAAGGTTTACTTATAAAAATACCCTAGGATTGCCTCATGACCTTAGAGCAATAGAGAGGGAGAAATACGATTGAATAAGGTAAAATTCATATTTTTCTCATAAATTTTATGTTGAAAATTACTAGTACGGAGTCAAGAGTCAATGTTCATGTCTCCGTAGCAGCTGCTTGACGTTCAATAGTCTAGGTCTAATTGAGTAGTATAAATTTGGATTAGAAAAACATATACATGATATAGATGCATTAGAGATTTTATATTTAGGCCTACGAACACAGTGTTGAAATTGATAAAAATTATAATTCTCAGTTGCTTGAATGCAAATAGATGTTGGATGTGATATTTAGTTTGTGATATGAGCTAGTGTATATTGTTGTTGTTGTTAACCAATTATGAATGCTAGCATTGATTTTATAATCAAAAATTGTGTTAGAATCTAATGAAAGTCAAATCAGAGGTAATTGTTGTTGGTAGAATCCGAAGAATCTATAGTGGTAACTAGAGAAATGACAGTTGTCGATGAAGTATTAATGTTAAGATGAAATGTTGGATGTTGTGTACCATAGAGATTGAAAGTCCTACCTAAGCCTCAATTGATATACGAATTGTAGGTGATGGTTTAATGTAGCTGAAATTCAACTTGATTTATGTGTGCATGTTAACTGTTTCTTCTTATACTTGTTACAATGCATGTTCAAAGGAAGTAAATCGTTGAATGATATCCTAAGCGTTAATCGTATATGATGAGGTCATATTAAAGCTTGTTAATTGTAATAGTATAGTTGTTTATTCTCATCGAGGTTATGATTACCGTGATATCTATTGATTATTGTGGAACGTATCGATTTTTGGATATCTTCATGAGATTTATATTTATTATTATGGGATGTACCGATATTTAGATATCTTCACAGAATTTATATTTATTATTGTGGGATGTACTGGTATTTGGACATCTTTATAAAATTTATATTTATTATTTGAGATGTATCGATATTTAAAAATTTTCACGAAATTGATTATATAAAATTGACATAGACTGCATATATGAGATTTTTGATACATGGACAAGAGTGTGTTCCTTATAGGTCATGACTAGTGGGTGACCATAAGACTCTTAGCATGTATGTAGAAGGTACTAGTGAGTGTGATGGTTTCTTGCGTGAACTAGAGTTTATGAATATTGTCATTGTTATTGTTGAATTGAATCCTTGGGCTGTCCGAATTAAAATTACAAGTGTCGACACATCTTTTTTATTGTCTACTACCTATATATTTGAGACACAGTATAGTATTTTGTTGTTGAATCATGATTTTGCTGACTTAGTTAATGCCGATAGTCATGGTTCTGACTTGAGTTGTCGTTTTGTATTGACTTGAACGACATCTTTATTTACTGTGTACTATTTATGTATTTGAGACAAGATGTAGCATTTTGTTGTCGAGTCATGATTTTGCTAATTGTCATGGTTCTAACTTGAGTTGTCGTTTTGTCTTAACTTGCTCGATATCTTTTTGAATTGTCTATTACCTATGTATTTGAGACAAGGTGTAGCATTTTGTTGTTGAATCATGATTTTGCTGACTTGATTAATACTGATAGTTATAGTTCTGACTTGAGTTATCGTTTTGTATTGACTAATTAATACTGATAGTTATAGTTCTGACTTGAGTTATCGTTTTGTATTGACTTGCACTTGACTGAATTATGTGATTTTGTTTTATAAGGGTTAAGTGTTACATACTTGAGATAAAGTTATTTGGTAGGTATTCATGGTTGTACTTGTTTGCATGTTATGGTCATTTGTCTACAAAGTGACATTGTTAAGATTGATTAAGTGAAATATTGTTGTCTTGCTTATTTAATTGTTCATAACACTTTTTTGAATCTCCTACTAGGTGGATATTAATGAATAACTAGGGTAATAGAGTACGGATAAGTGTTACTTAAGAGTCTGAACTGACTGATTGCTAACGACTGAAAATTATTATAGTTATGCATGATTGAGTTCATAATTAAATGAATGTTGAATGTTTGGGTAAGGTGATTGGTATATCTTGTTTTGATGATGATCAGCTGACAACAAGGGATCAGGTTCCTGGGTATTCATGAAAAAATACAGTTGTCACAAGGTTTGTGCAGTTTTCTTCTCTAGTGTAACAAACTGCGCAGGTGAGCTTGTACCTTTCAGGACACCTGGCCCAATCAAATTTCTATCCTAATCATTATTCCACTATAAAAGAAAAAGAATATTTCTCAATTGGTAAGTTTTTGCAAGATCAGAATTGAGAAGAGAGAAATAGGCGAAAACACAACTTTGCTGTATTGCTCAAGTTCTTAATTTCTTTATATACTGAAAGAGTGAGTGTTCTTGAGTCAATTTATAGTCTGTAGCTGAATTACTCGTGTTATAAGAGTAATGTCATCTTCTGTATTCTTGAAAGAGTTTAAGTAGAGTTACCTGAGTTTGATATTGGTTAGAGTTAACCAATATCAAGGTAAGTTCTTGGTAGAGTTGTCAAGGTAGGCTTGTAGAAGAGTTATTACAAGAAGGTGGAGCCTAGAGTTAGGTTCATTGGAGTCTGTAATCAAGAGATTGATTATAGAGAATGGTTGAGTACTTGTGAGGGCGAGTCATGTTTTTTCCTCCCTTGAGCAAGAAAATTTTCACGTTAAATCTTTGTGTTCTTTAGTTTTCAGCAAAGTTTTAAATTTTTCAGTGCTTTACTGTTTGATTGACTGTGATTGACTCTAAGGGACCTGGATCCTCATGGTGTGGTGCAACCATCTTCCCCATATTTCATTAGTGATGAAATTTCCAGAAAGTGGTGTATTTAGAGTTGAATGTGGAATGGGAGTTGACTTACAGTTTAGTGAGAGTGGCAAAAAGATAGGGGAGACAAAGAATTAAGGGGAAGGTACTGCATTAGAGTTGGATGTGGAATGTGAGTTGTTTGTACTAATACTACT
This sequence comes from Capsicum baccatum var. pendulum, assembly GCA_030864225.1. NCBI lineage: Eukaryota > Viridiplantae > Streptophyta > Magnoliopsida > Solanales > Solanaceae > Capsicum > Capsicum baccatum. Next base: position 68,531,387 of record CM061552.1, on the reverse strand, counting down.
CTTGTTATACCCTTTTCTGGAGTATAGTCTGATTACAGGATTAGTAGATGTTTTATTCTTGATGTGGTAGAGATCTCTAGTAGCTTCTGTCATTTGTCTTTTATGGTGAGAGTTGAGTATATGTATTTTATAAATTTTCTTGGAGCATTTTTTGTCCCGATTTAGCCTAGATCGTTGGGGTAGGGTGTTTCTTTTATACTTAAGAATTGCAATCATTGAAAAATTTACGATTCTTTTATAATTTCTGCATGTTTTCTAATTGGGTGTTAAGAATTCTCCTATCTAGATGGATTAGAGTAGGTGTCTGCACGATTCGATTAGTTGGATCATGACAATTAACCCATCACAAAAAAGTTTCTAACCCATGTCACCATCATTTTTTTCGACGAAATCGCCGAAAACTCATGCAAGATTCCTGCAGCAGCGATACGATGAGTGCTTTCTTCACATGCCATTGAAGTTTGACTCCAAAAACGATGATTCAGTAGCCTTCACTCCTCGCTCTACTATCATCACCACATGTACGATGAAATCAACGAAGCTCTCCGGAGAAGACAGTGATAGGAGGGAGTGCAGTGAGTTCTAGGAGGGAGAGAGAGAGAAAAGAATTTTGAGGTTATTTATCAGCTACATTAGATCTGGTAGGAAATTGTTAAGAAGAGGAGTATTATGTAATTAATTTAAAGTAGAGAGAAATTAATAGTTATTGTAAGAATGTTTGGTTGTTTAGATAGTTTGTCTTACAAATGGGCATTCAAACATAAAATATAGGAAAATGGTCAAATTTGTCCCTATACTTTAAAAAATTATCTAAATATATTCTTCATCATACTTTGAGGTCAAATTTATCATCGCTGTCATACTTTGGGGCCAAATTTACCCCCTACTTTAAAAAATTAGTTAAATATACCCTTCGTCATACTTTGCGGAGATTTACCCTTGATATCATACTTTGGATTACCCTCGTTGTTAAGAAACTTTTCATATGTATCCTTTCTTAATAGAAAATCTCAAAGCAACGTTAAATGCCCATTTTTTTTTAAAAAATACACCTTAATTTAACCCATCGATCCGACTTGAATCATAAAAAACGCACAAATAAATATACCCCTTCAGTTTTGTTGGTCAAATTTTTTCAACGAGATTAAGTCACTGATTATTTATCAGTGCATAACTCATGAAAAATTTGATCTGCATCAGTGCAAATAGAAAGAAATCTCTCTCTCTCTTAGTTTATGGATCTGTATCAATGTAGAGCTCATGAAAAATGACACATGACAGTCAAATGCAATAGATTAGGCCCATTAGATATTTCTCTAAATGATTGAGTTAAGTGGTCTCTCTATGTCCCAATCGTGACATCTCTTCATCCATATATCTTTATATGCAATTTAGATCTATACAAATTTTTCATCATGTCATTTGCTCAGAAATTTCTTCACTGATTCTAGAATCTAAATGCACATAGAATTGCATACTAAATTTAAAAATTTGAACATAATCGAACAAGAGCAGAGTTTGTAATAGACATTTCTCTAGTTCCATGCTTCTACGTTATCCCATTATGTTTTACGTTTTGTTCATTTATAAAACAACCTACTAGCGTTGCACATTGGAGAGAAATATTTTTGTTCGTTGGAAAAATTCAACCAACAGAATAAGGAGGGGTATATTTGTTTGTGGGTCGAATCGTCCGAGTTAGAATAGGGTATGATTTATTTAAAAAAAAATTAGGTAATTTAACGTTGATTTGAACTTTTCTGTTAAAAAAAGGTGCAAGTTAAAAGTTTCTTAACAATGGGAGTAAATATGACTCCAAATGAAATTGAGGGGTAAGTTTAGCCCCAAATTATGATGAAGGGTATATTTAAGCAATTTTTTCAAAGTAAAGAAGTAAATTTGATCCCAAAATATGATAACGAGGATAAATATAATTCCAAACTACGACGAATGATATATTCGGTGAATATTTCAGAATAAAGAGATCCTAGAATATAAATTCTAATCTTAAATCAAAATTTCTATGAGATTAACTCTTCCTTGTTGGACCACCAATTTATTCTCATATCTTCGGTGAAGAGCTCTTAAACCTGAAACATAATAAAAATTTAGGAAGTGCATAAAAATAATTGCTTTTCCGAAGCACACTAATGACACGAAAAAAAATTCTTAACTTACAATAAATGATCTGTAACTGTAGGTTAATTATGAACGCATCTCTTCAATCATTGCTTAAATCCAAGGAGATTTATTTTTAAAAAAATGTTATCAACATGTAATATAAATAAGTTAATAACATTGAAGAATGTTTTAAATTTAAAAGTTTTACCGTCTTCAATTTGATTAAAATAAACCAAATTCTTCTTCAATTGAAGTCAATTTAAAAGAGATGGTGCTTGCATTAATTTAAGAGTTAATGAATTTCTAAATGAGTCAAAAAATACAATTTCGAGTACTAAATACACTTTCTAATGCAGTAACACCATAATAGAAATAGATACTGTTGATATATTAAGAGTCATTTGGTCAAGAGTTCAGTATTTATTTGAGTTAATATCTCACTGGAGTAAAATATTAAGGACCCGTTTGATCATAAATTTTTCAAGTACTTTTTGAAAAAAAAATTGATAAATAGTGTTTGGTCATACAATATGTTAGTATTTGACAAATATTTTTACAAATAATTTAAATTCTCAAATACTAAAAAAAAAATTAATATTTGGGTCAAATTTTATTTTTTTAAAAACTTTTAAAGGTGTAAAATATGTTTCCCAGATATCAGACAAATACATGGTGAAATTTCACCCAAAATTTACTTGTCAAAAATATTTAAAAATCTATTATCAAACGCTAGCTAAAGTTATCACTTCCAGCTCCAGTTTTTTTAAGAAGATATTTTTTTTAAGTTCTGCTGTTACTCATATTCTTATGTTCAACTCTATGTCATTATATTCTAAATTTCATGTCCACTTATTGATATGTTATACGTGCTGCCAACCAAAATAATAGACAATAAGAATGATATCTCATTTTCTCTTTTGATTTTCACTAGATAAAAAAGTCAAGTATTGCTTCTATGCATTTCTGATTTTGCCTCTTTTTACTTTTCCATAGATTTTCACAAGTACATATACTATATAATTAGTTTGAAACGAGAATCAAAATATACATACAATAAACATCATCTTATTCATGTTTGTCAAATTTTAATTTCATCCCTTTTACTATTTCACTAACTTTGTAGTTTTATTTTTTATCCATAGATTCAAGTAGTAATAAACTCTACTTATTTCTTGAGAATGAACATTAGATGTGATGCATAGCAAACAAGGCAAAGATGTAACAGGTTGTAAGATTTTTTTTATGTGCTTACATTTACCCAAACAACACTTGTAATTGAATTTGTAATTTTTCCATCCTCACAAAAAGATAAATTCAATCAACCAAAATCAAAGTAACTATATCTTATTTTCGCATATTATCGTTTCAATATCATAATAATTTTCAAATTTTTGTACCTTAGAAATTTCCTGACATATCTAATGGCTTGTTTGACCTGAATCATTCCAACACCAATTTTTTTTTACAAAAATATTTTAAAAATTATATTTATTATATGAGTACACTTCACATGAAGATGTGACTCCATTTATTAGATTAGCTTTTCATTTACTCAATTATGTAAATATTTTTTTATACTGTAATATCATTCGAACTAGCATTATATATCAATTGTAATAATAACTACATTCTTCAAAATCCCATGAAGCAACATTTATCAAAATCCCATGAGGCAACATTTAGTATGCATAAGCTATATATATATCACCTTTATGATTAAAGAAGGATAAAAATTTAACATTGTATTATGCAGCTTTCAATTTTTAATGATAAAGTGATTTGCAAGGCACATATAGTTTTTTTTTCCACCAAAGTTCGCATATCAATTGTAATTCAAATATTTTGGTATGACTTTTTTTTCCTTCACATAATAATTTAAAACAGTCCCTTATTATTGTTTTAGTGAAGGAAAAGTTGTGCAACTTCACAAATATTTGAAGTCTTCCTTTTTAACCATACTAAAAAGTTGCTCATTTGTAATTATCATCTATTCATCTGAGCTAAGCTCTTCTTATTAACTCTTAATCATATTTTCAAGTGTTAACAGTTACTCTTCTGACCGTTCAATTTTAGTTGTAGATTTATTAGTATTTGAATATTATCAACATTTATGTTACAGATATAAGTTTCTTTTTAGCCGATTAAAATATTCACCACCCATTTTGCTTTATTTTTCTCTCACGACTATGATAGCGTTAGTACCTTTTTTCAAATTATTATTATTTATGTTGTAAAATTTTAAGTTTTTTTTTTTTGGTTTAAATTAGCTTCTCTAATATTTGCTAGGCTCGTGTCATTGAGAATTGAATTTTGTAGCCTAATATTATTATAATACAAAAAGCGTATGTAATATCTTCTTGGTTTTGGTGGGGGGTTTGTTGGGGGCAGTGGCATAGCCATGTATAGTTTACGGTCGTTAACTGAAAAATTTCGCCCAACAATTATATTATGATTTATGCATATGAAAAATTATATAAAGTACATAAGTTAAAATTTATTTTCCATACAGACCCTTAACGAAATTTTTAGTTTTGCCTCCCTCTGGTTTGGAGAGGGGGAGGGGGTTGTGGTGCAAGGAGGAGTATATGAAGTCTTTTGCTTATAATTTAGATTGTTTATATGTCCTTCAAGGAGTTTATAGTTTAAAATGTCCATCATTCTTGCTACTTAGTTGAATATCTGGGCATCGTCTATTATAAAAACATAGCTTTTTAACACCGAAAAATAGAGCTACATATATATACATATGTATATGCATATACATATGTACATATATAGATATACATATACATATACATACATATATATATATATATATATATATATATATATATATATATATATATAGCTTTACCACATTGAGTTGCATTTCGTTCTGCAAATGAAATATAGCTCTAGTATCCAAGGTGATTAACCTGGGATATCCATATTTCACTGGATACAACAGTTCACAGTTTTGACTTCACTTTTATTTAAAAGCTATTTTTAGTACCACAATATCTCCTCTCGACTAATTGATACTCCCTCCATTTCATAATAAATGAATTGTTAAATTTTAACACATAAATTTAAGAAAAAACATTAAAGACATAAATTTAACATAACTTTTCACTTTTACCCCAGAAAAAAAAAAGTTGACCTTGGTAATAATTTTTCAAAAGTTAATTAATAGGTAAATTTAGAAAAACATTTCTTGATTCAATTATTTTGAAACAACAATAAATATCCCAATAATTTATTTATTTCAAAACAGAGGGAGTAACTAGGTTGACAGGCCGTAAATTATGATTGCCCACTTGAGGAGCATTGAATAGGTAGGTTGACTTGCAACATCTGTTGATTGTCTACTATATATTTCTCCCTCCGTTTCATAATAAATAAATGGTTGAATTTTGAAATACAGATTAAGAAAAAAGCAGACATAAATTTAACATAATTTTTCATTTTTATCTAAAAAAAAAAAGAAAAAGCTGACCTTGATAATACCTTTTCAAAAGTTAATTGATTGTCAAATATAAGAGTAAATTTAAAAAAAAATTCAACAATTCACTTATTTTGAAACACCAATAAATACCCCAACCCCAACTCAATACCCCAACCCCAACTCCAAAACGGAGGGAGTACCATTTTGATTCGACTAGGATCTTTCAGACACGCAATATTCCTGCAGTCTAATCCACTCGATTTTCACTTGTGTTTGTAAGAGCTTTTTGCTTGGTTAACAGCCATTCGCTCACACACCCTAAGATAACTGACAACTGAATGTTCCACACATTACCAACACTGGACAGTACATTACCTGACGGCAAAGGAGTAAAAACACAAGAGCGCGCTTGACAAGTCGTCTTGAATTCGGGTAAGGGAATAATATTCCTGGATCAGTTTACCAACTTGATCTAGACCATAAGATGGCTATATATACATCCAATCACTTCCAAAAAGTAACGCCATTCTTCATAACTTCTTTTCTTTGAAAGATCATATTGCATGGAAGACCTTTGATGGTCCCATGCATGCAGCGAGGCAGCAGTACTTAAAAAGTTATTTTCTACTTGAACTACACTTCACATTAAAGTTCAACCAGACATCACCTCTATAGAAACGGAAAAAACACGCATGCACAGACAGACGGACACCTCAAGTACAACAGTTTTAACAGAATGGAAAAATATAGCAAAGAAAAGAATGAAAAAATGGCGGCCTCTTCTGATGCTATAGCAGCAATTCGCATTGGCGAAGTCCCATTGAGGCAACCTTGCTCCAGAAAGGCAGCTGCAACATTCGACAGGCTCTTTAACCTTGCTGGCTCCCCTCTGCTTCAGCCTTGTTATGATGATGAAACTTCACCTCTGCTTCAGCCTTGTTATGATGATGAAACTTCACCTCTGCTTCAGCCTTGTTATGATGAAACTTCACCACTATGCAGGTAATATTGTCAGCACTACCCCGAGTAAACGCAGTTTCTGTCAGCTTCCTAGCAGCTGCTTCTGGTTCCTCTTCTGCTTGTGCTAGTGAAATAGCATCCTAGGGGATAACAAAATCAGTAACTAAACTCAGCAACAACAATGACTGAATATAGCCTAAATAACAATCTCCCAGAATGCTCTTCAAGTTATGCTCCTCCGGAAGACGGCCAGGAAGACAGGAAACAGCGAGACTTGGAAAGAATAAGTGGGAGGAAGGAAGAAACTGAAAGTAGAGCAAGCATGCATATATGCACAAGACTAACCTCATTTGGTACAACATCCCAGAGTCCATCACTTGCAAGCACGAGTAGTTCTAATTCCTCATCGATCTCTTGATCCTGAAACATATTGAAAGTCGATAAGTAACTTCCATAAATATCAAATGCCTTCCAAGGCTCCGACTCATTTTTTTCGTAAGTAAATGCTTTCTCTTTGGTCCCCATGTGTTGCAGGCTAACGTTACTAGGACTAGACTGTCAGAAACTAGCCTTGGCAACTGAAAAGAAGTTCTGAAATGTGGTGGAAACAACAGTTTTAATTAGGAAGTAGCTGCCCAAAAAAAAAAAAGAAAAGGAATACGTTACCCACAGGCCACAACCCAGACAGTTAAGTCCTCTTTGAATAGGAATGTAATAAAGGTAAAACATTTTTCCTGGTTTAGCCAAATAAGTGTAATGCATAACTCTCACAGGGTTTTAGCCACAATAGCGGCGCTAGATGAACGTGCACATTAAATGCACGTGTCAGGTGTAAATCGCACACTCCTCCCCAGTTATCTGAACTCTTGGCAATCCCTAGAGCACATGCACTAAACTGCACCTCATTTAGCCTTTCCATGCAAGTGTATTGAAACAAAAATGCTTATTGGGTCTAGAGGGGAAACTAAGTAGTGCATGTTCCCCATCCACTACGACACTCATTTTTACACATCCAAAGCAGCAATAAATAAGAGTGTAGCTGAATCTACCTGGATCTCAGGTTCAGCAACTACAAATTGTTTCAACATCCGGTTGCCAAAAGCACGCGACATTGCTAATACACCTCCAACTCTCCAGGTACCTGGCAGAAAGAAAGCATAAATGGTGTATAACCGAGGTACCTTTCACGGAGGTCACACACAAATTCATAACCAAATAAGACAGAACTAAAGGTCCATTCACCAAATGTGAGAACATCAGGTCTTAGTGCTTAGAATAACAAAGGGTTTTCCAAGAAAACAAATAGTTCGTTAGATGAATGCAAGTGGACATAACCACATAAGAAAACATCTATTTCCAGATGGACATCTCCTCAACTCCCATGCAGTAAACATTTCACACTTGTAGCATGCACACATGCATCCACGTTTTAATACAAGTATAAGAATAACTTATAGATTCTCACATGATACATGCCGCTCTGCCGTATCTACACCAACAAAATGTAAAGTATAAACTAGAGAACGCTGAGAAATTCAATACATACATTTATGAAAACAAGTTTCCTCCACTAGCAGCTTCATTTTAAGAAAACGAATAGTTTATTAGATGGATGCAAATGGACATTACCATACAGGCAAAAAACATCTATTACCAGATGGACACCTCCCTAGTTCCTATGTACTAAATATATCATAATTCTAGCATGCACTACCACATTTTAACACAATGACAAGAGTAACTTGATTCCCAGATGACCTACAACGCTCAACCCAACTTACCACCTACAGAATGTTAAGAAGAAACAAGGAGGACTACCGAAAAATTCAAGCCAACTTTATAACAACAACCAAGTCCTTCAGCTTCATCCATCCTTCATAATTCGCATGACAGTTCAAACCTCAATAATTACATGTAACCTAAAAACCCTCCTTCTGTCAACTGTCTAACCCGCAATGATATTACATCAATGCAAGACAAATGGAACACATGCAAATCGAATTTTTGTATTAGATGACTAGTTTACGACAACACTTTTAAAGCATCAGAAAATTAATTATAATGTTCCATAACTGGCAACCCGCAAGATGAAACTTCAATTAAAGCAAGCAAACCCAAATTGAGTAATATTTTATAGGCAGAGAAAATTCCTCACCAGCCCACATTACGACACCTCCAGCACTTTCAATTCTCCTCCGCTCATCAGTTCTGTTGGGCTTATGATCCTCGGAAAGAGCAATTGCTGTCAAGCATAAAACTGAATTAATTAGGAGTCTAGACAAGGTGCTAGTTGCTCAAGATTGTGTTCTACAATATGACAAGTGAGTGCAACAAGCGTTACACTATAACATATGAGCAAAACATACCATATAAAATACAGCATATGCGAGAAGAGGATGGCAAAGGTTTTAGGAATCCAGTGGATATCCATTATTTATTGCTTCAATTTCAAGCTATAATATCAGTTTCATTTTACTATCCTAAGAAAGAAAAACCTAAGTAATTGTACTCAATTGCTTAGTTATGATCTTGTTTTACATTATATGCCTGCTTTAAAAGACACAAATCTTTGTGTTAATAGAAATCAAATAATCTATCCACCCTGCAAGCATCACATTTTTATACGGAGCAGAGATTTTATACACTAATAAAAGAATCATCCCTCACCACCCGCTGACTGCTGAAACTATCTGCCTCTTTTTATCCTCAAATTCCAGAAACACTTAAGAGATTAAGAATCTGATGTTACCTTTCCCGCTCTTTGATATTATAGTCCGAGAGTCTCCAACATTGGCAACATACAGATGGTTACCAACTAGAACTGCTGTTGAAGCAGTGGAACCATCATCCCGGAAAGTATCTTTTTCAGAGTCCAAGAAGTCCATATCTGTTTGCTGATACGTTTCCCCTGCAAATATGATGAAAGTAATCTGTAAATCTTCAACAGTGTTAGAATTCAAAAAAAGAGATAGATACAGAGAGAGAAAAGTTTCCAAGTTTTAGTATTCTTAAATTAGCGTGTTGTTCAAGTTCATTGCTCTTTCCATGATCATGCACTACACACTTAAAATGCTATGGAAGCGTAAATATGTCACTCTTTGATATGTCAGCTTCAATGGATAACACATCTCCAGTCCATCGGGGAAGTACAAAAGTGAAGATTCAAATTACGCATCCATAAGACAACATAAAAAACTCACTTATGGACAACTTGGTGTCTGTTGAAAATGATGGATGTTTCATTAGATTCTGAAAGAGATGTCCCTTCAGAAACTCAGCTGCTCGGGAACCACCATGGCCTGCAGTAGCATGACATGATGATTGAGAAAAAGTTAAAATCCATCTTTCTCAAGACACAATTAAAGAGTAAAACACACACACAAAAAAAAAGAGGGGGGGGGGGGGGGGGGGAGAGAGAGAGAGATGTGCATTCTACCTATTCTGCAGAAATGTAATACTACACAAATAAAGAGCACTTGCAAATACACACGAAAGAAAAAAGAGAAATGCTATTGTTAACTCGTTTGCAGATATGTAAAGAGTTTATCAATCTAACATCTAAATAGAGCCAAAGTTGTCACATTCATGTAAAATATTTGAGACTTCTAAAAGTGCCCATTAGCTGCAATGATGAGATAGAAAATATACAGTTTTTAGACTGAAAAACTGTTTAGCAAGATTGCAAGTAAAAACAATTGAATAGCTGAAGAGAAATGGAAAATCGATTCCAGTCATACAGAAAGCTCTCATAGAGGTCATCATTACTCCTATGCTGAGGACCGCCTCTCCCTAATGCCCCCTCTAGGAAAAAATTAAAGCAATCAGATTGAGGGGTATGAGATTTTAGAACGGGGTAAGAACTCTGCCTGGTTCGAGGCTCTATTAATTCCATTCCAGTAGGGCATCCCTCTCTTTTGAACTGTAGGTAGCATTTGCATTACAATCACATTCAATGTTGCTTCAATTTTTGTATGGTTTTATTTTTGGACGACAACAAAAACACAGATATGGGTTTGATTTGTCACGAAAGAACAAGATTTGTGTGCTAAAAAGATCCATTTTAAAAAAACAAGATTTGTGTGAAAGAACCGTTTTCAGAAAACAACCTTCCGGGTAGTTTTTATTATTCAGGAAAACAAAGCAACTCTTTCCAGCACAGTAAAAACAATAGCTTTGTGTTTCCAAAAATAAAACTACCTGTTTTCAGGAAAATAACTACTTGTTCTGTCAAACAAAGAGACCCTACATTCACCAGTTCATGCAAACCAAAGCTCACTGACACATAAGCATGCAGATAATAAGCTACTAATATAAAGATGAAACATAGCAAATACAAACTTCAAGCCAGAAGATTCATAAGGTTTGATTTATCAATCAATTATCTAAATTCTAAATCACACTCTAAGCTGAAGGATGAATTGGCAAGTTCTAACCATCAAATATCCCAAATAAGCAAACTGTCTTTCCATCAACTTCGGAAGTTTGGATGTCATAAAAATCCTCCATGGTGGCTCTTTTCCCTCTGAAGCTTGAATAACCACAACTCAGTTTTCCATCTTCACTGCCAAGCAGGAAGAGAGAAAAATAAGCATGAGCTTTTTATCAAAAAGAATTTTGACAAGTCTGAGCTGCTCATAGCAAAATACAAATGAACATCATTATATATGTATGATGTATGGTAAACATGGTGATAAAAGTGAAATCGATTAACTCACCATGAACAACATATATATTTCATTTTGTATAGCACTTACCCAGTTAAGCTCAGACAATCATCAAAAATGCTACCTTTCACTCAATTAGGAGTTAAATAATTTACCTTAGCATTCAAAAATGCAAAAATGCAAAAATGATAAGACAACAATGTAGTCATTATCTACACATACCTCATGGATATATATAACATTTCAAATACTCTGGAAAGATGGACAACAATGTACATATGCTAAAAATGAATCACCTTTTCCATCCTCCGCTAGCGTAACCACCATTATCATCCTTCTCCTGTGAAACCTCAACAACAGGTCCTTTAGCAGCTGCACCAGTAGTATCCACCATCATGGTTCTCCTCGCTTTATACAGACTATTCCAAGAATAACTTATGCAACGTGTTGCATTCAAACTTTTAACGAGTTTGATAAATTGCCTTCCCCCAATGTGTGTATAAATATTCACAGCTTGGAAAACCACAAACCTTTCGCAGCTACTGCATAACATCTAAATTTGAAACTGAAAAAAGAAAACCAACACCAACGATCATCAGATAATCCATTATACAAATTTAGCAACAAACATGCCTAAAATATAAAATTGCAAAGCTTGTTAAGCTGACAAAACTGGGGGTGTTTGGCCATAAAATTCCATAAAGTTCACTTTTTTCAAAAAAAAAAAAAATCAAAATTTCCAGAAACAACAAAGAGCCTTTTTTCAATTTTTTCACTCCGAATTACTCACAAAAATTCCAAAACAGCTCTAATTTATTTCATGAGCAAACATAACTCCAATTTCCAAAAATCATTTTTCACTTTGATACAGTTATGTAGAGTTGCTGCATTATTTTTATCCTTTATTTCTCACAAGTGATAAAAGACACATCAAACCCTACATGTGCCGCCATCCTTCCTGAATGAAAATTTCATATGTAAAAATTGATCATAAGCTATTAATTAAGCTATTTAAGCATTTAAAGAAGCTACAAGTAACAGCAGAATAAAACCATTTCCACAAATTCTCAGCGAATTGAAAACAGTTGGAAAAAAAAAATTACAATCTCCACTTTAATTCCTACTCAAGATGATTTTTAAAAAATATATACCATCTCCACTTCGATTCCTACTCAAAATGATTAAAACAAATGAAGAAACATGACACGGATCTGATCTTACAATCAAAAGAGTAGATTCCGTGAATCGCTGGAAGATCCATATATAGCCTTAATTAAACGATTTAATCAAAGCTAAAAAATTGAACATAAACAGATCGATCTCTGTGTAGAAAAATCGGAAACAAATAAGATTTTACAAAAACAAAAAAAAAGCAGAGAAAAATCGTAGAATATTCAGAATCAGATTCGAAAATCAGCTCCAACTTTTCTTTCAATCCATAAATTAAAATAAAAAAAATATTAATCGGACGATTAAATTAAAGCCATTTTATGAAGAATCTGGGGAACCCTAGAAGAAAAAAAAGCGAACGGTGGTAATGAGGAGAGTGTGTGTGTATATGTGAAAATGAGAAAGTGAGTTAATTGTGAAGTGGGGGGTGGCGAGATATAGAGAGGGAGAGAGGGACTAACAGGAGACGCCTGGCGTTTGCCGAAGGAGAGGGTGGCAACGTGGCACACCACATGCATATAATTTTGTATATGTAATAGCAGTAATAATCCAGTGGGCTTTGGACCCACCGCTTTATTTCAAGCAAACTCCAGATCCAATTGCCTTTTTAAGGGAAAAAAAAAAAACTAGCTTACGTGGATTTGATTCCACTTAGTACTTCTCATGCCTCTCAGTCTCTGTGGGTAGAATCCTGAATAATTCGTTTTTTACTAAAACTGTACTCTTTTTTGGGGGTGGATGATACAGAATGATACTACTAATAATTTTATTCCTAATTTACCTCTATGTAGATTAAATAGATACTATATTTGATTTTGAATAATTAGTAAAAATATTTATTAATTTCTAACAATGAATAGAATTTTAAAAGATGTATCCAAATTAAAAGTATGGCTCGACTTGACTAGTTTATGGCCTTGTTTGGCCATAAAAATCATAATTTTTTAAAGTTGGAGTTGAAGTTGTGTTTTGTTAGGTTTAATTGGTGTGAATGGAAAATGGAGGTACACAATCTTTAAGCAAAAGACATCGTTTTGAAAAAGGTGTGATTGTTCAAATAGTTGTGTCTGTTCAGAAAAAGACACAATGTTTCGAATGAACAGACATGACTCTTCCAAATGATACACCTTCTAAGTGAACCATTGACACCTTTCAGAAGAGGCATCTGATGGCTATATAAACCTACTTTCATCCATAGGTTTAGATATGAATGAAAAAATTTTCTGAAATAAAAACTCTTCTTGTCTTCAAAACATTCCTTATGATTAATCAAATCGTTGAGTGAGTTTGTTGAATCCAACAATTTGAGGTACCACTATTGTTCAGATGGAAGACCATTTTATCCTGGGAGGAAGATTTCATAACCTCGAATACAGTGAGGAAAATTATTCCTTAAGGACACTCCGTGAAGTCGGGGGACTTGGCCTTAAAATTCTATTTCATCTTTTTTTTGGAAAAAAAAAAATTAACACACTTTTTAGATAAATTATTCATAATCTAGTGTTGAAGGTGTTAAGGAACTTCAAAAGTGTTCTTGTCTTAGACTTGAACTAGCATTGAAGTTGGTGTTGCATTTTATATTGAAGTTGGTGTCGCATTTTATACAAATTCTTGTACCCGAAACACTACATAAAATAATAATCTTAAGGAATATTTTTTTTGCAGAATCTGTATTGCTTGTTTTTGGAGATTAAAACTTTAAGTTTTCTACTCCGTTTGAACTTAACTAGTGATTCGAAGACATAAAATCTTCATCACAAGTTAAAAATCACTCGGTTGACGATTGGAAGTCATAAAAACTTCATCGTTAACTAGAAACAAGAAGAAGAGTTTAAAGTTGCTTAACTTTATAAGTAGTATTCTGAAAATACTAAATTTTATTGTTTTGTGATGACAGAAAAAATGACTAACGAAAGTCAAATGCAAGATGCGGCTACGACTGTGAGGGCAACTAGTATTGCTTTAATAAGTCGAGCAAATGCTCCGCAACCAATGGCACCTGCGGAGAAGCCCAAAAAATTTACGGGCATTGACTTTAAGTGATGGCAACAAAAGATGTTCTTTTACCTCACCACTCTATGCCTTCAAAGGTTCACTAGTGAGGATGCTCCTGAGGTGCCCGAGGAACCTCGGGCAAAGAGCATTTCATGATTGTAGAAGCTTGAAAATACTCGAACTTTCTTTGCAGGAATTATATATTGAGTGGTCTCCAAGACAACCTCTACAATGTTTACAGTGGAACTAAGACATCAAAGAAATTGCGGGGGGCATTAGAACAAAAATACAAGACAGAGGATGCGGGAATTAAGAAATTCTTTGTTGCAAGGTTCTTGAACTTTAAAATATAGATAGCAAATCGATTGTCTCTCAAGTGCAGAAATTGCAAGTAATCATTCACGATCTCCTAGCAGAAGGTTTGATTGTGAATGATGCATTTCAAGTAGCAGCGATCATTGAGAAGCTACCACCTATGTGGAAAGACTTCAAAAACTACTTGAAGCACAAACATAATGAGATGACAGTCGAATATCTTATTATCTGACTACATATTGAAGAGGATAATAAGGCTGCCGAGAGAAGGTCAAAAGGGATTTCTACAATTAATGGAGCACATATTGTAGAAGATGACCAAAACAATTCTAAGAAAAGGAAGAAAGCTGAACAAAGAAGCCATCAACCCAAGAAGAAATTCAAGGAAAAGTGCTTCAACTGTGGCAAGATTGGCCATAAGTCCATGGATTGTCGTGCCCTAAGAAAGGCAAGAAAAATGACCAAGCAAATATGATTGAGTCTAACAAAGAATGTGATAATCTGTGTGTTATGTTTTCATAATGCAACTTGGTGGGAAATCCTCACGAGTGGTGGGTGGATTTTGGTGCCACCCGCCATGTTTGTGCCAACAAAGAGTTGTTTTCATCATTCGCTCTGGATCAAGTAAAATAAAAGATCTACATGGCTAACTCCGCTACGGCTAAGGTAGAAGGAACAAGAAAAGTGGGCTTGAAAATGACTTCAGGAAAGGTCTTGACACTTAACAATGTCTTGTATGTTCCGAAGTTACGTAGGAACTTAATTTCTGTTTCACTTCTAAACAAGAACGGATTCAAATGTATAACCATTTCTGGAAAAATTGTAATTAACAAAGGAGAAATGTATATAGGAAAAGGCTATCTCACCAAGGGCCTTTATAAGATGAATGTAACGAATGTTGAAATAAATAAAAGTTTAAATTCTTCTTACTTGCTTGAGTCTTATAATTTATAGCATGAACGTTTAGGTCTTGTGAATTACAAAATGTTACGAAAACTGGTTAACTTAGAAGTTTTGCCAAACTTTGAGTGCAATAAATCAAAGTGCCAAACATGTGTGGAATCAAAGTATGCAAAACATCTTTATAAGTCCGTTGAAAAGAATTTCAATCCTTTAGACTTAGTACACACTGACATTTGTGATATGAAATCAACACCATCACGCCGTAGGAAAAAGTATTTCATAACTCTAGATATTGTTATGTCTACTTGCTAAATAGTAAGGATGAAGCAATAAATGCGTTTAGGCAATACAAAACTGAAGTAGAAAATCAGTTAGAGAAAAAAATAAAAATGATAAGAAGTGATAGGGATGGAGAATATGAATCTCCCTTTGCCGAAATATGTGTAGAGAATGGAATTGTCCATCAAACTACGGCCCCGTATTCACCTCAATCTAAGGAATTACGGAAAGAAAAAATCAAACTTTGAAGGAAATGATGAATGTCTTACTAATAAGTTTCGATTTACCGCAAAACTTGTGGGGGGAGGCTATCCTTACAGCCAATCGTATACTCAATAGAGTTCCCCATAGTAAGACACAATCAATTCCTTATGAAAAATTGAAAGAAAGAAAACTCAATTTGAAATATTTCAAAGTGTGGGGGTGTCTAGCAAAAGTCCAGGTTCCTATGCCTAAAAGGGTTAAGATAGGACCTAAGACTATGGACTGTGTATTCATAGGATATACTAAAAGCAGTAAAGCATATCGATTTTTGGTTTATAAATCCAAACATCCGCATATAAATGAAAATACGATAATTGAATCAGATAATGCTGAATTCTTTGAAAATATTTAGCTGTATAAAACTAGACATGAACAGTCTAGTGGAGGGTCTAAACGACCTCGAGATTAACCAAGTGAGAATGTACATAATGAAGAGAATCCAAGACGTAGTACACGTCAAAGAACTTCTACTACGTTTGGATCAGATTTTGTAACATTTCTCTTAGAAAATGAGCCTAATAAATTTAAAGAAGCGATGTCGTCTTCGGACTCATCCTTTTGGAAAGAGGCAGTCAATAGTAAG
This sequence comes from Capsicum baccatum var. pendulum, assembly GCA_030864225.1. Taxonomy (NCBI): domain Eukaryota; kingdom Viridiplantae; phylum Streptophyta; class Magnoliopsida; order Solanales; family Solanaceae; genus Capsicum; species Capsicum baccatum. The sequence continues at coordinate 68,514,709 of CM061552.1, read as the reverse complement.
ATTGATTCAATCTTAAGCAACCATACGTAGGAATTGGTTGATCTTCCTCCAGGAAATAAACCTTTAGGTTCTGAATGGATCTTCAAAAGAAAAATGAAGGCGAATGGTACTATTGACAAATACAAGACAAGACTTGTAGTAAAAGGCTTCAAACAGAAAGAAGGCCTTAATTACTTTGATACATACTCACCAGTAACAAGGATAACATCGATTCAAATATTAATTTCCTTGACGGTGGTATATGGTCTTGAAATTCATCAAATGGATGTGAAACCGCATTCCTAAATTGGAGTAAGAAATTTACATGGAACAGCCTGAGGGTTTTGTGGTTCCAGGGAAGGAGAATAAGGTGTGTAAACTTATTAAGTCATTATATGGATTAAAGCAAGCACCTAAACAATGGCATGCAAAGTTTGACCAAACCATATTGGCAAACGGGTTCAAGATAAATGAATGGGATAAATGTGTTTACATTAAAGACACTCCGAATCACCAAGTCATTGTGTGTTTATATGTGGATGATATGTTGATCATCAGTAGAGACATTTCAGATATAAATGCAACAAAATGAATGCTCGAAAGCAAGTTCGATATAAAAGACCTTGGAGTTGCGGATGTGATCTTAGGTATAAGAATCCATAGAACTCCACAAGGGGTTGGCATTATCACAGTCTCATTATATCGAAAAGGTACTTGACAAATTCAAGTATATGGAATTCGGTATTGCCAAGACTCCTTTGGATGTGAGCTTTGCACTTCGAAAGAATGAAGGTGAAAGTGACTCACAATTGAAGTACACAAGAGTATTGGGATGTTTAATGTATATAATAAACTGTACACGACCAGATATAACATGCGCTATTAGTAAATTGAGTCGGTACACAAGTAATCCCAACAAAACTCATTGGATGGCAATGAAAAGAGTTTTGGGGTATCTTAAATACACTCAAGATTATGCCTTGCATTATAATAAATATCCTGCGGTACTTGAAGGATATAGTGATGCAAATTGGATCACCAGATCGAACGAAGTAAAATTCATAAGTGAATATGTATTTACTATCGGTAGGGGAGCAGTCTCTTGGAAATCATTCAAACATACTTGTATTGCTCGCTCTACAATGGAATCTGAATTTCTTGCATTGGATAAAGCCGGCGAAGAAGCAGAATGGCTTCGAAATTTCTTAGAAGATATTATTTATTGGCCCAAACTAGTGGCACCAGTATGTTTACACTATGATAGCCAAGCGACAATGGTAGGGCAGGGAGCATGATGTACAATGGTAAATCTTATCACATACGACGGAGACATAATACCGTTAATAAACTTCTCTCTAGTGGAATTATCACTGTTAACTATGTAAAGTCAAAGTATAATGTATCAGATCCACTTACAAAAGGCCTATCTAGAGAAGGAGTGAAAAGGACATCCAAGGGAATGGGTTTAAGGCCTAGGACAAGTCAGCATGACGGTAACTCTACCTAGTAAACTGGAGATCCCAACAGATAGGTTCAAGGAGATCAAACAAAGTTGTGTCTGACAGGTTCAACATTGTCAATTACCCAACTCATTCTCATGATGTAGACAAAATTTAGTAAATAAGAATAAGACTTAAGGTGAAAAGTCTTTTCATGATTATCTAAATTTGACAGATTTAACCAAATAGTTTAATCTATAGGATTGAACGTATAAAAATCACCTATGTGAGGGCGAAGTGGAAGCCGCTTCAAGGAGAATGTTACGTATAAAAATCACCTATGTGAGGGCGAAGTGAAAGCCGCTTCAAGGAGAATGTTAGTAAAGGTTTATTCTCTAAGCTCTTATGAAATCGAGACCTGTTCATGGATGAAAAGAATAAAATCGTGAGAACCATAAACGGTAAAAGGTTGGTTGTGTGACATGTATTATCTAGGTGTACATTAAAGCTCGACAGTTCGAAGATATCAAATCTACCGATTGACCGAGTGCATCTGATACATGTTCACTACGGAAAGTTCAAAGGGAAACCCACTTATCCAGATGCAATCAGTCTTTGTTTGATGATCACATACTTGTCCATAAAATTTTACAAAGAATAGTCATTCCCCATTCATGTGGGGGATTGTTGGGCTTAATTGGTGTGAATGGAAAATGGAGGAACACAACCTTTGAGCAAAATACATATTGTTTTGGAAAAGGTGTGACTGTTCAGATAGTTGTGTCTATTTAGAAAAAGACACAATGTTTCGAATGAACAGACATGACTTTTTCAAAGGATACACCTTTTAAGTGAACCATTGTCACCTTTCAGAAGAGGCATCTAATAGCTATATAAACCTGCTTTCATCCACAGGTTTAGATATGAATGAAAAAAATTTCTGAAATAAAAACTCTTCTTGTCTTCAAAACATTCCTTGTGATCAATCAAATTGTTGAGTGAGTTCGTTGAATCCAACAATTTGAGGTACCGCTATTGTTCGAATTGAAGGCCATTTTATTCTGGAAGGAAGATTCCATAACCTCGGGTACAGTGAGGGAAATTATCCTTAAGGACACTCCGTGAAGTCGGGGGACTTGACCTTAAAATTCTATTTCATCTCTTTTCTGAAAAAAAAAAGTTAACACACTTCTTAGATAGATTATTCATAATCTAGTGTTGAAGGTGTTATGGAACTTCAAAAGTGTTCTTGTCTTAGATTTGAACTAGTATTGAAGTTGGTGTTGCATTTTATATTGAAGTTGGTGTTGCATTTTATGCAGATTCTTGTACCCGAAACACTACATAAAATAACATGTTTGACCATGAATATTAATTAAAGTTGTTTTTAAAATTTTACAGACTATACTAATTTATATGTATTTATAATTTGTGTTTGTTATACTGTTATTGTCCTAATTCAGGTTTTTCGGAAATAGTCTCTCTACTTCATCTGAGATAGTGGTATGATCTGCGTACACTTTATCCTTTCTAGTCTCCACTATGTGGAAATATACTGAGTATATTGTTGTTGCAAGCATGAGTGAAAAAAAAATGAAAACAACTGTTTTTTCTTTTCCAAATACAATTTTGAAATTGTATTTGAAATTTTCATAGCCAAACATATATTGTTTTCACTTTTTTGTTAAAGTAAAATACCTTTTTGGAAAAAAGTAAAAACTTTTAATTACCAAACAACTATATTTATAGTGCGTATGAAATTTGAATAATGCATGTATTCATAGAAAATTAAGGGGTCGTTTGGTAGAGTGTATAAGAATAATGCAAAATATGGTGTATTAGTAATGCTTATTTAGTTATACTTGCATTAGTTATGCTTGTATTTTTATTATGCAGTATTTGGTTCGATGTATTAAAAAAAAACACGAATTACATAATTTCTAATTTTTTTTTTCTTTTTACTTAATACCCTTAATATATATGTTGGAAAGGATGCGGGAATTTTTTTGAGGGGTAATAGGGTCTTTAAGCATGTTAATGCATGCATTAAATCCATTGCATTACTAATTTCATGGATTTTAAGGTATTAGTAATACACACCTTAATACACAGTAGAGTGTACATAGGGTAAAAAGGTATACCAAACAAGGTACTACTAATACACATTAAACTAACGCATACATTAATATTTCAATACACTCTACCAAACGAGCCCAAAGTGTAGAAGAAGATTTTTCAAATTAGAGATGTGTAACAGTATTTTCATATTATTTGTGGGATTTAAGCCTAGTATTCCGATTCAGTCTCGCCTATATATAATTTTCTCTGACACTAATGAGTAGCACAAGTAATATATAAAGTAGAGTTTTAGTCGATCAAACCTATTTATCTTTTTTATAATTTTTTTTAATATTTATTGAGTTTTCTTCATATTTTAAATATTTATATATTTACAAAAAAAATCAAAAGTCATCATATTTAAATTTTATTTATTATATAATAAAAAAAAATATTTGAGGTAAGGAGTTGTACGTTTTATTTTTCTTTTGTTATCAATTTGCCTTAATGTTTATGTCTCTATAACTCATCTATTTAATTTCTACTAATAATATTTGTAACTCTCAAGTTATTCATGATTTCATATTTATAACTCTTCAATATTTATTTAAAAAATTAAGATATCTTATGGTATTCCTTCTTTTTCATGTATATAAATTCATAACCCTAAATATTTAATACAAAAGTTAATGATACCTTATGGTATCTCTTTATTTTAATGTATATAAATTCGTATTTTTTGTTTCATGAGATGCTATCTAATGTTACTCTTCATTTTCATTACTATATTCATGCTTTTGTTTGTCTTGAAAAGAAGAAGACTTTTGAATGATGACAGGCTTGTGGAAGTAGTGACGGAGACTTTCATGTATTCATTCTGTTTTTCTTTTTATAGAAGTTCATATGTTTTATTTCATGTGATTTTACTCAAGGTTATTTTTCATTTTCACTATAATGTTTATGTTTTTATTTCGCTTGAAAAAGAAGAAGATGCTCTTAAATGGTGAAAGACTTATGAAAGTGGATATCGGCAAAAACTCAAACATTTGATTTCATCTTTCCTTTTATTTTTTAACTAATAAAAAAAATATAATAATATGTGTATTGTCTTATTTCTATATCTATAAATGATGCCTCTTAAATTTAATTTTTAAATTTATAATTTTTTTTGGTTAAATGAATAACTTTGTAGTTGAAAATTTGCTAATTATTAATTAAGTTTCTTAATTTATAATCGATCTTTTAGGCTGGTGGAAGTGCATACCGAGACATTAATATATTCATTTCGTTTTTCTTTCTATAGAAGTTCATATGTTTTATTTCATGCGATTTTACCCAAGGTTATCCTTCATTTTCTCTATGATATTTATGTTTTTATTTCACTTGAAAAGGAAGAAGGTTCTTTTAAATGGTGAAAGGTTTGTGGAAGTGGATATCAACACAAACTTGGACAATTATGCATTGGTTTCATCTTTCTTTTTATTTTTTTAATTAATGATTAAGAATATAATAATATGTGTATTGTATTATTTCTATATCAATATATGATGCTTTTTTAAGTTCAATTTTTAAGTCTATAATTCCTTTTGGTTCAAAGAATAATTTTGTAGTTGAAAATTTACTAATTATTAATTAAGTTTCTTAATTTATAATTGATTTTTTCAGGTGACTAACTTATTTTCATTAATCACATGTAAAGCAATACAAAGCAGCCAACATCCACCGATAGTTAAATAAATTTTAATAATTGAAATATGTTCGTTATTTGGTCTTAATTATGATTAAATTTTAGGACTATCAATAAATATGCATGACATAAACTTTGAGAAACATAAAGGAACATGAAGACGAGGAAGGAAAATAAGGTAATTAATTCTAAAAATTTATAAACATGAGGTAATTATGAAAATTTTTATATACACGAACAAGAATCATTTATGTTTTATTCATTCCTTTTTTTTCTTTCTTTTTAATTTTACAAAATAGTATATTGATCTAATTTTTTTTTTTTTATATACATAAAAAAAGAAACTTTTATGTTTTATTTATTTTTTTTTTTTTTTTAACTTTGAGAAATAGTGTATTATCTGTTTATTTTTGATCATTATAATTACAACAATAAATATTTTTCTCTTCAACTTCTAAAGTAGATGATTACATGTTGTTAACATATTTACTCTATGAATTGTACTTCTATTATTTTGAGAAGCGGTTAAGTTGATGTAATTATTTTTTTTTATTTTTATATTCTTTTCATATAAAGATCTAGCTATTAATTATTTAATAAATTATTTGTATTATTATGACCCCGCGAAGCACCGATAAATTAACTAGTGTTATCAATAATGGAGTGAATAATGTTTGGATATTCATCATTAATATCAAGCACTTCTTTCAGTTATTTTTATTTGTTATCCGTTTGCATTTGCATGTGAAATCTCACAAATATCCTACTAGTTATTTCCTCAGGGACACAACGTTCATTGATTCCCATGCTTCAACTGAAAAATGGCTTACATCAGGCTTTTTTGCTTGATCACAAAGTGAAAATACTTGATATTGTCATTCTCAAGCTTCAATCAATATACTTTGAAGTAATATCAGTTAGATATATATGTAATGGATCAAGTTGTAGCATCTCATGTGCTTGCTTTAACTTCTTCATATTCTCATCCACCTCATTTAGCAGATCACTGAAATGATTGGAGTGAAGTCTTCTCAAACTTTTTCTTCAGCAAATTTGTTTTATTGGCTATCAAACTATATTTTACTCCTTTATGTGGACTTTTCAATCGTCGCCACTACCTCCAAAAATTGTAAGTGAATACTCCATGCATTATAGTACTTAACGTTATTATCCAGAGAGAAGCATGCATTATCCCCCTAACTTGTTGAATATTATTCATAGTATACCGAACTTTAACTTGTCTTAAGTACCTCGAATTTGTTGTTTTAGTAAGTCGCGAAGTCTTTTTTTGTTGACTGTCCGGTGCATGTACACCACGCGCGTACACGTGAAAAAAAGTGCTGATAAGTGATGTGGCTGTCCATGTGGATAAATACCATCTACTTCCCTTATATTTATCCCATATTAAAAAATAACTCACTTCTACCTTTAATTATCTGATTTCTCTATAAAAAAAATTATATTTTTCAATTTCCCTCTACTCCAAAATAGTGAAAGGTTGAATTTTCGTCGATCAAGTAAGCTATTATCTAAAAATTATATTTTTTGGTGTGTGTTAAAAATATGAAATTATTTTTTTTGATTAGTGTTTCATAGTAGTTTCCAATTAGTGTTTCGATTAGGATTTTGAGGAGACTCACATGCACAAATATGTTTCTTATTATAATTAACGGGGTAAGAAATTGCAATTTAAGTTAGGGGCATACAAAAATTAAACTGATAAAAATGTTATTGATTTATCGTTATAGGGTTAACGATTTTTTAATGATTTTATAAAAAAAAGTTATTGGGTCATTGATTCGATTTTGATTTTTTTTATAGGATTATTGGGTAAACCGATAACCTAATAAGTTTATGCTAAATTCTTATTTTACACTCCATATATATATATATATATATATATATATATATATATATATTACACTTATAAGTAGGATTTTGGTTGCGACTAAGATTCGGTTTCTTTTCATGTTAGTTATTGCTTTTTCTATTCTCTATTTTATGAGTATTTTCTTATCGGTTAAATCGCAAATCAAATTGTTAGGGACTAAAATCCGATTATCAATATAACTACATTCTCTTTATTATAAGTATGTGTCTTAATTTCTTTAGTATTTATTTTGTTATTATTTTTTAAAATATCTGCTTCGATATTTAGTACATTTTTTTTAGTTACAATAGATTACAAAACTGAAAGAGTTTCATAGGAATGGAAACTGAAGTTTTAGATTGGATTAATAAATAGATGATTTTTTTTTAGATTAATAAAAGAAATTTTTACAAAATTAATAAATGAATGAAATTCTTATTTCATAAACTAATTAATAAACTGGAGTTTTACAAAATTAATAAATGTATGAATTTTTTTTTAGATTAAAAGTAATGGAGGAAGAGGGATAATAAATAGGGAGAGAGATAAATTTTTTGAAAAAATTAAAGAAAAATAGATTTTTTTTATTTTTTAATCATGAAAAATATTGATTTGGCCCAAAAATACTTCATCACCCTCGTGATGGAGTGTGACTACGAACATTTTGCCACATCAACAAAAAAGGGCCACACGACTTACTAAAACAAGAAGTTTGGGGTACTTAGGACAAGTCAAAATCCTAGTGTACCATAAATAAAACTCGACAAATTCAGGGTTAATAGATACTTCTCTCTATTATCTATCTTGACTTGTAAATTACTAGTGTCACATCTATAGAATTTTGATCACTAATGCCCTCATGTAAATAATGAACTCTCATATAACAACATTATCTAATCATTCTTCATTAGCAAATGTCTTGTGAATTTAGAATTAGAGAATGTCATACTATCAGGGGGGTTTGGGCCACAGGTGACAAAGGAGTTTTGAAATGAGGTGTAGGTGACACAAGTCTTAATTATTAGGTAAATGTGACAATTACTTTATTATGGATTAAGAAAGTTGGGAAAAGTTTGAAAATAACCCACAAGTTTTTAAATTTACACATTGATCCAAATGTTAGCCTATATAACAGAAAATGGAGGGAAAAATGCGTCTTTCTCTCTCTTCTCACCCATTGTTGTTTTCTCTCTCTTAGCGATTTTTGTTGTTCATTGTTGCTGCTACTTCATTCACCATCTTCTGCTTTATTATCATAATCTTATACTTCATTATCATCTTCATCTTGTTCTTGTTGACCATTTGTTGTTGTTGTTGTTGTTACCACTACTGTTGCTATCTGACCAATTTCTTAGGTCAAATTTTATTTCTAACATCACTTTCCACTTTGACATTACTTCATAGGAGACGTTGGTAAGTCAAATTATGATTTTTAGTTGAATTTGTCATCTGGGTAACTGCTATTGTGTTGTTGTTTTCCAACAATGGATAGAACCTAATCATGAATCCAACATAAGATCCATCTGTTTAAACGGATAAATCATCTGTTGCGACAGATGAGACATCTGTTTCAATGGAAGACTGATATGTTGGATTCATGTTTAAATAGATGGGTCATCTATTGCAACATTTGATATATCTGTTACAATAGATTATTTACCTGTTGCAACAAAACCTGAACACGATTCCAACATAGGTTCCAATAGATTAATAACCTGTTGCAACAGGTAAGTTATCTGTCGCAACAGGTTAATTATCTGTTGCAACTATCACTCATCTGTTGGAATCAGCTACAAAGGTGATTTAGTTGTAACATCAATTCCAACAGGCACTTCATTTGTTGCAACAAATATTCAGGATCGTAACATAAATCCCAATAGGTAAGAATCTATTGCGACTTATCACTTACCTGTTCTGTTGCGACTCATCACTTACCTGTTGCAATAGATAACACATCTGTTAGGATTTATTCACAGCACTATGAAATCACTATCAACTTTTTTTAACAAATGACTTTATTTAGGTAACCTTAATGGAAGGATTAATAACATTAGAGGTGGATTGTCATGGTCAATGGGTCGAGAAGAGCAATCGATATGTATGGCATTGGAAGGAGGGTGAAATGCTAGAGACGATAGCTATGACAGTCCAAAGTGATGTTTCGTATGATGATTTTGTGAACTTAATTATTAGCTTTTGTGGACTAAATTGTCAACCGGAAGAATTCTCCATCAACTACATGCACAGCTCCTTTGAAAATCAGAGGGTACTGCCTTTTAAGATAACCTATCAGGTTCGGTTGCGTGCTTATCTAAGTGATTCAACCAGGCCGGTGTTAAGGGTGTACATGGTTGAAAAGACAAGAAAGAATGAGAACCAGAGCGTAGAAGAAGAATAAAAAGAATTCTTTGATGATAGGTTGGATGATCTAGACATGAATATTCCGTATGATGATCAAACACCTACGCCCGTTGATACGACCAATACGATGTGCAGTTCTTCTCAATCGACACAATCTGAAAATCTTCAAAACGATGGGACCGGCTTTTTTATTGGAATGTCATTCAAGGACAATAATGAACTATCTAGCACTTTGTTTATTTCTTGCTTGAAATTTTTTTTTAGAATAAAGAAGGTGATTAATTCGAGCAGTGTCTTTTGCTTCAAATGTGCTAATTCAAACTGCAAATGGTGGTTAAGAGCGGTGAAGTACGTAGGTTCTGACAGATTCGTCATTCAAAAACATGAAAAGCATTACACATGTGGTTCGGATCATATCTCGGGCCAAAATCCTCACGCTACGGGATTGGTCCTTGATGAATATTTCAGGAGTAGTTTCCTCAATGGAAAAGGCCCTTCAACAAGGTTTATGACCAATCAAATCCTTATGGATTTGGGTGTCCTGGTCAGTTATTGGAAGGTATATACGGCCATGGGGATTGCCATGTAAAATAGCAGATTACAAATTCTGTATCACCGGTCATGGTGATGCTGCCACGGTCGATCTTCAAACAAGATCTTATACGTGTAGAGTTTTTGACTTGGACAAAATACCTTGTCCATATGCTATGGCAGCCCTTCGAGCTCAATACGGCCATAAATATGGACCTGAAGCTTACGAGCACTCCTCTCAATATTATTCGGTGGAAAAATATGAAATAATATATAGTGGGCATATTACTCCGGTGCCTCCCAAAGAATCTGGGGTTGTTCCAGTAGAGCTTATGGGGAGATTAATACCTCCTCCATATATTGACCCGAGCACTATCAAATCGGGAAGAAAGCCATATAAAAATAGGCGTGGAGTTGGAGAATCATTTTCATCAAGAAGAAACAAGTGCTGCATATGTAAGTGCGCTGGCCACAAAACAACTATATGCCCGAATCATAATCCACCATGATCGTTGTAATTTCAGAAACTTGTGTTGTAGTTTGTTTGTTTATTGTGGACTTTTATATATTTAACTCATTGTTGTGAACCTAATGTTATCATTTATTATATAGATAATATCTTTTTTTTTTTAAATAACTTATGCATCGATATAAAGAAGCAAAACATGAACTAAATAATACAGTAGGCCACAATTATTCTCAACAGTTGCACAAACAACTGAAATTCTTTCCTCCAACAGATGACAAATCTGTCAAAACAGATTGATAATCTGTTGAAACCCAAAAGATGACCAATCGGTTTCCAACACATGGTCCATCTGTTGAAAGAACTCAAAAGCCAAAATTGCTAGTGCTACTGGATTTAACATTGCTTCCAACCGTTGACATGTTAACATGTATTAGATTAGATGAAATAGAAAGAATAAAAATTGAATAAGAATTAAAACGCCAAAGTCTGACTAAAAGCAAAATTTTCATTAAATGAAAAATAAAATACATCAGGTATAGATCCGATATAGAAAAATTAAAATACATACGCTAAAAGAAAAAACACATTCTAATTATTATTATCATCATCATTATCATTAATGACAACCGACCAATCAACTTACAGCAGCAAGGCTCTCATTAGCCTCTGCATCTCTCTGAACATCGTCGCTCTCACAACGACCAACTCGCTCTGTAGGTCATTAACCTGCCTTTGAAGTTTCCATACTGTTTCACGTAGAATAGCAATATCCGGAAAAGGATCAACCATATCTAGAACACACATGAATTGACAAATGTAAAGAAAAAAGTTTAAAATATAATACAACGTGTACGACCAAATGGTAAATTTACACCAGAAAAAAACTTACCTCACCGAGAAAGGAATATGCTCTTTGAAGAGAAGTGGTTGAAGATGTCACACGAAAGGAAAACATGCAAGAAATAAATAGAGTTGAATGAAGATTAAGGAGGGACCTATAATCTGGACGTGTCAGGCCAAAAGGCAGGACTGTTCAGCTCCATTGTATTAGTTACATTCAAATTGGTGACATTTAGTTTTCTGTGAAAAGTCACGACTTTTTATTTTACACTAATTACTTCTCACCTTTTCATAGTAGTTTAAGACTCGATAAAAGCAGTTATTATTGAGCTGTTGCAACATATTGTCCAACATTTTTAATATATTTAGAATCTGTTGCAACAGATGGATTGAATGTGCAACAGACTGATGTTAAAACAGATTTACCATCTGTTGTAATAGATGGTTTATATATGCAACAGATAAGACATCTGATGCATTTTATGTATTATTTGTTGCGATAGATGGACAGTATAAGTTGTAGGAGATGTTATGATATCTAACAGCTGATTCATCAGTTTCAGTTTCAACAGATGGAGTATTCAGTTCATTAGCTGTTTTGAATGTGTTAGATAAAAATTCTTTACCTCTTTTTAATAGTTCCTCCGTTACTTATTAGTTGGGCCCTATGGGCTTGGCACACCAATTAATAAAAATATAAATTAGGTGATTATTTTACCAAATTGGCCTTATTAATTATGATTTGAAAGTATAAATGTGAATAATATACTTTATGTAGTCATTTATTAATAGGGGTAATCTTGGAAGAATATAATAAAATTCTCTTGATTTTATAAATAGGAAAACTAAACTGAAACAAACATTTTTAGCAAGAAGTAATCACATGCGTGCAGATGAATAAAAAGAAAAAAAGTCTGGTCTATCGTAACAGATTTACCATCTATTGCATTATATAGATTATCTGTTGCAACAGATGAGCCATATGTTGGAGGAGATGTTTTGATTTCTTCCAACAGCTGATTCATCAGTTGCAACAGATGGAGATTTATTTTGAATGTGTTAAGATAAAAAGTCATGATTCTTGACACCTCAATTTTAATAGTAGTCATTACATTCGTGCAGATGAATAAACAACACTGTCTGACATGTCCTGATGGGGTAGAAAGAATAAGATGCGTGTAATGGATCCCATTTTCATGCGTGCGAGTTATGTATATTATTGATCAGGCTACCGTGAAGACATAGATAAAGTGCAATGATTTTGTGAATGCAATTTTTTACCGATTAGACACTGATCCTTCAAACAAGATCCTGCATTTTACAGTTTATTTTGATAGGTGCGAACTGATAAGGCCAAAAAGTTCCAAGACGGTGGTGTCGATACCCCGTTACAATTTAATTACGATTCATGCACATATTTTTGTCTCAAGTTTGGGGAAGGGTTCGAATTTTTGGCGGCAGTGTAAATATCCAATAGTATTGGACCAATTTTAATGGCATAATGGAGTTCTTGAAAGCCCTCCGAAGCCTCGCAATACAGCAAATAACAATAAAATCGATAGAAATTCCCCTGGTCCAAATTTATATGGATGGATTTGTGGAGGAGGCTTTTTTATAGCAGAAGGTGCTTGGAAGAATACCTATGCACGAAGGGAGAGGTGGACAAGGCCATATATCATTTCAGACCCTATTTAAGAGAAAACATGGGGTAGGAAGGAAAGTGTAGCAAAATTGTCTAATGAAATTCACATGAGAAATGAAAAAACTGGATGAGCTTCTAATGTGGAAGTGTATCAAAATATAAAAATCCATCAGTCGATGAACTAAAAGAAGAATGGTCAACAGGACTGGAGCTGGACACTTTGCTCGAGAATGCAGCTAGTGAGTGTGGCCTCAATGACCAGCTCAATTCCTCTTGACTATTCTTTTTTTTCTTCAACGACTGATGGGTTTTCATTTTTGGATACACTTTCACATTCGCATCTCATCCAGTTTTTTCATTTTTCATGTCAATTTCATAATCTAATTTCGCTACACTTTCCTTCCAACCTTGTGCATCCTCTTAAACAAGGACTGAGATGATATATGGCCTTCTCAACCTCCCTCTCCCCACACAGGTTTTCTCCCAAACACCTTCTACTGTATAATAGTCTCCTCCAATAACCCATCCATATAAATTTGGACCAGGGAAATTTCTATTAGATCCATTGTTGTTTGTTGCAGTGCGAGGCTTTGAAGGCCTTTTAACAAGTCCATTGTGACATTAAAACTGGTCCAATCACAATTGGATATTTACACTGCTGCCAAAAACTTGAACCCTTCTCCAAACTTGACACAAAAACATGAGCATGAACCATTATTAAATTGTAACGGGGTATCGACACCACCGTCTTGGTCCCTCAGCCTTACCAGTTCAAACCTAACAATCTTAACTGTAAAATGCCATTTCTTGTTTGAAGGATGAATGCCTAATAGGTAAAGAACAAACATTCATAAAATCATTATACTGGATGTGTGTTTTCATGATAGGTTGATCAGTAATAAATACCTCCCACATATGAAGTGGTTCCATTTGCAAGCATCTTATTCCTCCGAACCCATCTTTACTCTAGCCTTTAATGCTGGCCGGGCAAAGGTGGATCCAATTTCACTTTATTTTGTTTGCAAATAAGAGAAATACATTTGATGTCAAACAAGAGAACAAAAAGAACATTACAAAAGGGTAACACAAAATTGAGTGAATTAACATATGACTAATATGATGCAACAGATTACCCATCTGTTCAACCGATGAGGCATTATTTGCAAAGGATAGATGACATATTACAATAGATGGGTCATCTGTTGGAATAAATCAAACCCGCCTTGCTAGTAGTTTGATTTCTTTAAATAGTCACTCCGTCTATTCCAACAGTTGATTCATCAGTTGCAACAGTTGAGGAAACTGTTGCAACACCACCACCAATAGCATCAACAACAAAGAAACTAACAAAATAACACCATATGTTCCACCACCATCCACAACACAAACATCACATGTTTCAACACAACCACCACCCCCAACAACACCACCACCAAAGTACCAAACAAAATACATAAAAAAACTATACTGATAACAAGGCTTTTGTAACACTCCAATTTTCAGAATCAGAATGCTACACGATGCTCATGACCCCAAAAGACCACAAGCTAACCCATGACTGATATCTGTACCTGTACACTGCATAATATAATATGAAGATACGAAAAATATGTACTGAAAGGCCATAAGGTTCAACTGAATAAATATCTAATAAGAATAATATCTGAAAATGGGATAACAATACCAAAACAAAACTGTAATAACTGTCTGACATGCTATAGTCTAGAAAGGCTCTAAACTGTCTGAATAAGGAGTTGATAGGACATATCCCCAACTAACTTCAACTACTGAAATAAACTAAAATAACACATGAAGTAATAATCATATCATCCTCGAAGGAGAAGGACTTACTACAACTCTAAATATTAGAATGCTACTGCTGATCTGGAGCTCATGCTTCTGAACCTATGGTGTAACATAAGAGAAAGCCCCATAGTGCAAATGCGTGCAACTGAATGTACTGAGTATACGAGGAGGTAGGCTAAATGCAAAGGGTTATATGCTTGAACAACACTGACTAATATGAACGTGAGAATACATAAACACATATGTAACTGTAACTGAACTCATGGAGATGCTGACTAATGAGTCTGAATACTGATTATATGATTTTACTGAGACTGAGATACTGAATAGATGAATGATTATTTCTGATAGTTCGAATTATGAAGAACTGGTCTGATTGACTGTATCTAACAATCTTGAAATTGAATACTGAGGATGTAAATCACTAATAAGTGAGAAACTGATACCTATTACTAAATACTGGGGGACTAGTTCTATGCTACTGATATATGAATAACTGCATATGACATTCCTGATTATGAAGGACTGGTCTAGAAGACTGTATCTGATAGTCATAAATGTGAATACGGGTAATATGAGTTTTGAGAACTTGTAATAATGATAACATGAGTGACTATATCTGAAAGTCCTAAATATGGTGGAACTAGCTGAGTTTCGTATTGTATCTAACTTGACTGTATCTGACAGTCAAGATATTCTGAAGAACTATCTGAGTTCTATTACTGAAACTGAGACTGAGACTGAAATTGATACTGTGGAAGGTAATCATCTAACCGACATGCCCCAGAAACTGAACTGGTTAGGGTCCAATCTTTTCCCTGATTGAAAGGGCATCAATACCATGCCACAAGTAGAGACAACACGTGAGTAACCCTATTCTATATTTGGGAGCCTATTCCGTCTGCCCTACTATCAGGTAAACTCAAAGGAGAAGCTTTAGCCATATGGGTAGGGACATCTCAACCTACGCTAGCTATGTAGTTCTGGAATGCAAGGATTGCTTCTAGAAATCTCACCCTCTGACTGTGGCAGGTGAGTCCCCATCCTTGGGTTCACTCGGTGCTGAATCCTACTTCGAACTGAAAGATACTGAACTGATTAACTAAACTAAACTGATTAACTGAACTAAACTAATTAATTGAACAGATGTTAGTGGGGTTGTTTAGCAGAGCTAAACTGAGTTCACTGGATTCCGATGATTGACAGAGTACTACTAATATCTGGTAGCTAACTGAGTTCATGAGATTACTGATCTTACTGAGTACTGAGTTCGTGAGATTTCTAAGAGTACTAAATTATAAAGATTGCTGAAGTTACTGAGAGCACCAAAATTTCTGAAGTTTTCGATATCACTGAGTACTGAGATTACTGAAATTAGCTAAGATTAACTAAATTTAACTGAGATTGACTTAGTTACTGAAATTTCCTCAGCCACATGACTTACTGAGTTCTTTGGAACATGGCTTGACTGAGAGTATTGTGAAAACATGACATGGCTCTAGAAAAGTATCCCCAGGACTCGATGGAAGGAAACTGACACACATGACTGACTTGATCATGAGAATAGAGTCCACAGTTCACAATATCATAAGTAGGGGATTTCATACTACACATGATTTTCATATTTTTAAACATGAAAGATAATGCATATAACATGTACATACTTGCATGGTCCTAATTTCATGAGCATTCCATAGCACAACCACAATACACGACATTTTGCATGGAATTCATGTTGAGTCATAAGGGAGAGAATCATGGAATTGTCATTTAGGTTCTACTTAGCTCTATTGCATGATTTCTAGTCTCTTAGGTATTTTATCAAACACCTTGCATGCACCACTTTGGGCATAGGTTTATTCATGAATTCAATAATTCAAATCACCCAAAGTTCATATATTTCAACTAACATGCCATCCTAGCTTCATACAAACCCATAAAGATTCTATCTTGACATCATTCAACACATAAACAACATCAACAATCAAATCAAAACATAACAAGCATGGTATATAGTTTAAAATAGGGTTCTTGGATTTTATGGATGAAGGGAGTCAATGAATGAACACACACATACCTTTAGATGGAAGATTCTTGATGATTGACGGAAAGATTCTTGGAATTTGATGGTGGAATTTTCTTGAACTTAAATCCCCCAATTGAAACCCTAATGTGTTCTTGAGAGGATTTTGAGTAAAGATAGTGTATTTAGCTAATTTGGCCTCAATCCCGTGTTTGGGACTGATATATGGATGAAAAATAACCAACATGCCCTCAAGGACATGGAGCTGATGAAAGTTGAGTTTTTTTACAATGCAATAGATTAGATTGTTAATCTCTTGTAAAATATATTTAATCCCTTCTGATAGATAGTTTATCTATTGTAATTGGATGGTCATCTGTTGCATTACGCCGCTGTTATTTCTATAAATAATCTAATAATCTAAGTCTAACCTGTTGGAACAGTGGGAAGACCGGTTTGATAATTTCCAACAGATGACCTAAATTTTACAACATATGCCTAAACCTTTTTGATATTTTCTGACAGTTACGCTTGAATATCCATGTGATCGACAACACTAAACCAGTAGCAAATACACAGACCACCATGAAAATTTCATAAATTAGGCTTGAATATCCATGTGCCCAACAACACCAAACCAGTAGCAATAATGGAAACAATGTAGTATCTTCTTGCTCGATTTTGTTTCTCTATAGAAGCCTTGACTTTGTTCAATAAACCCTAGATTACACGATTTGCTTGTGAAGGGTGTCATTCTTCATACCAATCAAAGTAATCGCATCCACCCAATTTCTATAAAAAAAATACAGTTACAGTATAATTACAAGTCAATAATTAATCAACTAATTAAATAAAAAAATATTACCTTTAAAATCTTACAAGTAAAGAGTTGAAATATGGGTAAATAAAATGTAAAAAAAATTGTTATGGGTACAGATCTCAACAAATACATCAACAACAATTTAAGTATACTGTCAAGGATTGCTTTGACAGGATCAAGCTATAAAGATCTACTCAGTATGGATAAGTTGTTCTTCATCCGGTGCTATGGAATTCGGCTTTGCTCGTCGTGGATCTTTATTGTCGCTTACGTACAGTTTCTGTGCTTTCTGTTCTCCGTATTTTCATAAAAAGAGTAGCATATTGTCAATGCTGTTCAGCAGTAGCTTCTTCTACATCCACCTGGAAAGCCAGAATTGGTCAATGCTAATCAAGGAGATAGAACAAAATGGAAAAGGATAAATAATCTCTTCTAGCAAATCAAACAGGTCTTCCTCCCATTTTAAATTTTCCCAAATAGATTATATTTTTATTGCAATAATAAATCAACTGTTGAGACAAATTTCTACATGAGAAAGACCCTGTGTGATAATTTTCAATGGATGTACCATCCGTTACAATATATGAATCATCTGTTGCAGCAGATAGGTTGTCTGTTGGTACAAATAAAAGCAGTATGAAGAGCTATTTAATTTGCTAAAATAGATGATATATATGTTTATCTGGTGCAACTAGTTAGTCAACTGTTCCAACAAATGTATATATCTGTTTGATAATTTTCAGCAAATATGTCATCTGTTGAAACAAATATGTGTCTGTTTGTTTTGTTAGTTGGAACATATAATATATTCACCTTATTCAGCTCGTGCTGCTCTCCTTTGAACATTATACGTTGCTCAGTGCAACACATAGACAGAGGAGTTGCAATTTCACCTTTTTGGATGCTTGATAATGCCCTGGAAATCACTCTCCTTCTCCTCTTAACCCTATTCTATAATGGAGTAGATGGAAATAAAATCCTCTTTGATGGAATGAGACCCCTCTTAGATGTCAATTCCTTTACAGAAGAAGTTAATGCATTAATAACATTAATCACTACATCATGTTTTGCCCTGCAGTCTTGACATTTACATGCAGAACATTCGCTAGAAGAGGCAAAATTTGTATAACCAATATGATCTTACTCATAATGGATTGCTTTAAATACTGTACGAGGAGCATCATGAGCACTAATAGCAGCACCACTGCCACTGCCAACAACTCCATCACCACTAAGACCATCAACAACAACAAGCCCACCCTTCAAAATTATTTTTATTGTAATGGCTGTTTCTCCAACCAATTCCATTTTTATTTTGTCGATGACCTTAGGGTCCGATAAAGTTTGCACAGACCATAAAGTAAGAAAAAATGGCATCTTCAACTCTCGATTGGTCGTAACTAGAGACGGATGCACAATCTAACATAAATCATTACATATATTAGAATGGTGATTAGATCATTAAAATAAATCATTAATTAAAAAAAATTAATTATAATTATACTTACTGCATCCTTCGGGGGATTGAAGAGATCAAGAAATTTTGCATTTTTATCAGTTTTGGCCTACAACCATCTCAAGATTCTTGGACAGGAATCTCCTTCCTGGCAGTTCACTTGTTGTCTCAAATAAAGAATGGCTTCAAATGCCCAAGCCTATAAAATAACGCCAATAAATCAAAACCATTATTGAGCGAAAAAATGAATAATATCATAATAGAAGAAAGAAACATTTACCATGAAAGCCCATGGGAAGCCATATAAGTTGACTGTCTTTGGCTTTAACGGAGTCAACAAATATTTGACAGTCATTTTGAAGCTTTCATACCCCCAAGGATAGCTGTTAAACGTATCAAGATCCTCTGAGAGCCTTATTAAATTGAGGCTTATATTGTTGTTAATGTCTCTTGCCCAAAGAATATTATGTACAAACCAAACCAAGCACAATGACTGCTTGTGCTTCTTTGAAAGTCCTTTACCTTTCAACGCTTCTATCAAATTTTTATTTTTGATTCTTGGACCAACAATGGACACCAGGTCATCATGATCACACGACTTGCCTTTGCCTATTTTGGGTGTGCGGGGTATTTTTTTTAGGTTAGAATAGGCATAACTTGAGAAGGAGGATAACATTTTAGTCCAGTAACTATGGAAAACTCCTTCCAACCAAAATAGACAAGCATGCCACAGTAATTTATCCACACCTCATCCATCTTATCTTTGTTTTCATATATATACCTACGCTTGAGAAGTTCATTTACCATTTTTATTTGGAAACGAGCATTGTTGTCCTCTGGAAAATCAACATATTTCCTAAAGCAGCTGTCCCTGAAATAAGCATCCAATTTTTATTCTCGAAGTATTTTTTTGAAGGCGTCGAACGTTTTTTTCATGGCTGACTTAACCAAAAAATCACTCATTAAATCTGCGGTATTATCGCACTGCATTCTCATAGGATAACGATCAATGCTGAAGGCTTTGACCAGCTCTTCGGTGGAGGGGCTATTAGCATCTACATCATCTCTTTTGAAACATCCCTCCTCCCTGTGTTCATCATATGTTGCTCCCGATTGAGATAACGCTTGTAAAGCAAGCTCATAGAGTGGTGGATGTAGCCTAGCTGCTTCACTTGTTCCTTTACTTGGACTTGGTTCGATTTTTGTTCTTTTGGGAACTATCTTATCTAAAACTAGCAGGAACATAAAATAATATATTATAGCATATAACCAAACTGTTGCAGTGGATAAGTAATTTGTTGCAACAATACAAAACATTTCACTCATCTTTTAAGACAGATGAATGGTTTGTGCAATAGATCACACATCTGTTGCAAGATATGAGTGATATTTCAGAGCAGTTAACTAACCTACAGCAACGTCTGAGTAATCTTTTGCGACAATACAAAATATGTCACTCATCTATTGAGAAATATGAATGGTCTGTGCAACAGGTCACACATCTGTTGCAACACATGAGTGATCTGTTGGAACAATTATCAACGGTTAATATTATTTAGATTTTTTCCAACATAGGGTCATCTATTGCAACATATGAATGATCAGTTGGAAAAATCAAGTCTTGGACATTTCCTGTAGGAAGAGTTGATGGGATTTTATCCAACATGAGGTTTATCTGTTGCATCAGATTATTAATCTGATGGTTCTTCTATTGAACCAGATGGTTAATTAGTTGCATCCGATTTTTTATTCGATGCTTAATCTATTAAAATATATGATAAAGCTGTTGCATCAGATAGTTAATCTGTTGCATCAGATTATTAATCTATTGTATCAGAATTATAATCTGATAGTTCCTCTGGTGCATTAGATATTTGATCTGTTGCATCATATAATAAATCTATTACATCAGATGATTAATATATTGCACCAAATAGGTAATTTGTCGAAGGAAACAAAAAATAGTTGCACGATTTTGCTCAACAAAAAAAACAACAATTTCACCATTTTTATCAAGAACAAGATAGAACAAATCAAACCAAATTGTCGTTTTGTTTTTACAAACACAAATAATAAAAAGACTATTTCAGACCGCATTTCAAATTAGTGCAACAAATATTAAAATTGTTAATCAATACTATAAGAGAAGTTGGCTCAAGTTCTTCGTTTTCTTCAAAACTAAAAAGGACATAATTTTTTACCTGTGAAAGAAGAAAAGAAATAATGAAGAATTCAAAGCTGTTGTGGCTGGAGAGCAAGGCTGTCACATCGATTGAAGGTTGAAGTCGAAAAGGAACTCGAAGCCCAACTATTTATAGTCGGATGTTGAAGTCGTCGAGGAATGAAATGAGAAATTTGCAGAACAGTTGATTGGGAAAGAGTTAAGAGAAGCTGTCGAGAGAGGGATGAGAGGCAGGTTGATTGAATTGAAGAGAGGAACTCAAAGCCCAACTATTTATCGTCGGAGGTAGAAGTCATCGGGGGTTGAAGGGAGAAAAGAGGGGAACTCGAAGCCCAACTATTTGTTGCCGGAGATAGAAGTCGTCGGGGGTTGAAGGGAGAAATTTTGCAGAACTATTGGTTGGAAGAGAGTTGAGAGAAGCTGTCGAGAAAGAGAAGAGAATGGTTGATTTAGATTGAAGAGGGGTGTGGGTTGGGTTGATTTGTATTTTTGAAAAGATTAGAAAGTTTTAAAAATATTAATCAAGTCTACAATTAACTTAATCAAGTTTCCTAATGATGTTTGACCCTATCTGTTGGTCAATGTCACCAATTCTTCATTCAAGACTTAAAAGACACCTTTCCTTAATTTTTCTCTACTATCAACATGGTTATTATTTAATGTGTATGTTCATTCAATTCTTATTAGTTCATATAAGCCATAAAAGTCTATATTAATTTGAAAATCTTGAATTTAAATGTATGTGACAATATTTCCCATAAATTTATCTTTCATGTGCAAAATTGAATTGAAATTCCCCTAAAATCAAGGTATAAAGTTTTAGGGATAATAATCACAAAATAGCTAAACTTTAATCGGATTTTTAGTTGAGCATACTGAATTTTACCGGGATCCTATTACCCCCTAGACTTTTTAAAGTGGATTTAATTCCCCCTGAAACTCTATACCCATTTTCGGCACTGGTGCATGCAATCTCATTTTTACACGTGTATTGGTGCGTGGAATACACGCGCCAACCTCATATTTACACGTGTACAAGTGGGCAGATATATGCCACTAAAATATGAAAAAAAAAGTCTATGGGAATAGGTTCCTCGCAAAATTCAGTATGTTCAACTAAAAATCTGGTCAAAGTTCAGTTTTTTTTGTGAGTATTATCCCAAGTTTTCACCATTAACCTAACCCAAATGATTTTCATAGATTCTTCATTTTTTTTCTTCTAAATTATACTACAGAATGAGAATAACTTGGTAGGTAACAACTTGAGATGTTTCACAACACTAAATTACCTTGAAGGTATCTTCCCTCCTTAACACTTAAATCCTTACATCATAATGAGCTAGGTGATTTGTATAATACTTTCAGCTCCTAAATAACTTTTAAGTACATTATTATTCTATTGTACTTTTTAATCTCAAACAACCATTAAAGTAAAACTTCAAGTTCATTACCAAGGAGTTTATGTTTGGCATTTTCGAAATCATCAGGACATCATGCGGAAGCTTATAATTCTAAATTATGTAGTCGATAATTCAAATGACACATAAAACTATACTAAAAAAATTATTTTTTATATGCTTTGATCAGTTGGCCTACATATGAAAAATTAATATAAGAATATCATAAAAAACTATATGAGAGAAAAATATTTTCCTAAACAAGACTCTTTTAATTACTATATTGTGAATGTTATTATGTTATGGTATGAGAAGAGGGATCTCCAATTTATAGAGTTACAAAATATTTCCTTCAAGAAAAAGGTTAGCCAAATAAGGAAGAAAATTATGTTTTTCTTTTAGAAAAAGTAAAGTAATTATTGTATTACTTTGATTTTTTTATTTTAAAAAAATATAAATCTAAAATTTGATAAGAAAATTAAGGCAAAAATCCTAACAGTTTAACCTCTTGTTAATTAGGGGCTATTTAGACTTCTTATATTCTAACGATAAAAGACGTAAAATGACCACTGAAGTTATCTCGAATTTGCAAAAAGACACTTAAATTTTGCGGCGACCTATTACACCACAAAAATTGTACAGAACCTTGTAAATAGACCATGTTGAACGATTTTCTCATCAACCCTGCATTATAAAAAGGTGCGTGTTGGGCAATTTTTTTAATTAATTAATTAAAATAAATATATAATAAAGGTTGGGTTTAACGTAAACCTAACCCTACCCGAGACCCATCACTCCCCTCCCTTTAATCTGATATTTCTTTTCTTCTTTGATTTTGCTCTCTCTTTTCTCTCTCTTTTCTCTTATTTTACTTTTCCTTTTTCTTATCGACTGAAATGGTATTTTGAGAGGAGATCGAACACATAGTATAGGTAAATTACGAATTTGACATTGCTTGAATTTTTTTCTCAAAACTAATCAGAAAATAGAACTTGATTTCAAAAAATTTAAGCAAACTAAGACGAAATCAAAGTTTCAAAGACTAAAAAGTAAGAAAACAATATAACATAAATGAAAAAATCGTATCTTTTAAGGTTGATTTGGCTGAGAAAAGAGTGACTTTTTTTGAAATCAAGCTCCAATTCCTATAACAATGGAGATTGGGAAAAATCAAATTTTTAAAAAGGAGAAGCAGGGTTTTTAAAATAACTGCCAAATTTAATTACACATAGCATTTTTTAATTGGTGGTTGCAGCCAATTTTCTTCACTCACGCGCGTTATAGGCGTGATCACATGTATAGACTTAGAATTATTCAAACTGGTCTATTTACAAGGGTATGTACAAGTTTTGGTGGTGTAATAAATCGCTCGCAAAGTTCAAGCATTTTTTTTGTAAATTAGAGACAACTTCAATGATCATTGTTTGTCTTTTCTCTATTCTAACTTATGATCTTAACTATTCTCAACATGGACGGTCTTACTAACCCCCCACCCCCACCCCACCCCATTTCATGACATAGTTTTATATGCCTGTTCGGACTAATCTCTTCATTATTCAATGATCGAAATGCGTTAGTCACTATTAAATTGAGTTTGTTCGTTGAAAATGTCCCAATAAACTTCAAAATTTGAATTCATTCGAAATCAATCTTTAATTTTATTCCAACATTTACCTTTACTACTTCACTGTTACTAACTATGTAATTTGTTTGACCTTACAATGTCATTGTAGTTGTTTAAGTGGCCACATGCTTCTTTCCTCGATCTGAAATATCAGTTGCACTAATAGGTTGATTTACTACCTTTTACTGCACCTTGTCTTTTCTTTACAACTATAACTATCATGTTTATATTTGTGACAATAATCATATAGTGATGGGTTCTAATCATAAAATGACTCTTTTACCTTACCAGAAATTCACTATTTTTCGACTGACAATTTTTGACTGAAAAAAGTAGTTGGAAATTTTCGACTACTTCAGTTGGAAATATTATTTTTTACAAAATATTGTTTCAATACTTTTTGTGACAAAAACAGTCAGAATGTTTGGCGGTAAATTTCGGAAAGTATAAATTCCAACTAGAGTAGTCGAAAATAGTAATAAATAAATAAAATTAATAATTAATTTAATATATATATCCATCTATCGTAGTTGAAAATATAAATAATTAAATAAATGTCATTCTAAATATATAATCAGTCCCTTATATGAAAATTAAATAATTATTTAAATAAATTATTCAATTTATATTTTTGACTACTGCAGTAGGAAATACTAATAACTAAATAAAATTAATAATAATTAAGTATATATCTGACCACCGTAGTCATAAATGTAAATAATTAAATAAATATATTACTAAATGTATAAGCAGTTCCTTATATGAAATTTTAAAAATAAGTCAAATAAATTATTAAATATATATTTCTGACCGTTGTAGCCGAAAATGAAAATAATTAATTAAATATATTAGTAAATATATA
Source organism: Capsicum baccatum var. pendulum (assembly GCA_030864225.1). Classification (NCBI taxonomy): domain Eukaryota; kingdom Viridiplantae; phylum Streptophyta; class Magnoliopsida; order Solanales; family Solanaceae; genus Capsicum; species Capsicum baccatum. The sequence continues at coordinate 68,489,663 of CM061552.1, read as the reverse complement.
ATAGTACCCTTACACCAAAATTAAATAATTATTTAAATAAATAATAAAATATGTATTTTCTACCCCCGTAGTAAAAAATATAGTTAATTAAATAATTAAATATATTTATTTTGTACTGACTGTAGTGGTCGGACCGTTATATTGAATTATTAAATAAATAATTATATGTAAAATATAAGTTACACGGTAGTCTTTCACATTGTATTAATTAATTTAACTATTTAATTAAGTTGTATCAATTATTTTAAATATATAATTAAATTGTAAGTATCAAATATCAAATATATATAACCGACTGATGTAGTCAGAAAAATTAAATAATTAAACATATTAAATTTATTTCTAACTGAAGTTGTCGGAAATTTACTTTTAATATACACTAAATGCACAACTTTCCCAATTCTCTCTTTCTCTCTCATTTCCTCTCTCTCTAGGGCACGCTTCTCTCTGCGTTCTCTCTCTCGGCTCTCTTCTCTATGCCTCTCTCTCAAAAGTTGGCCGTAAAGGTTGCATCTCTCATAAAAAGTGGTAACGACGACGGTCAATTTCACTGATTCGAGGTAAAAAAATGGACAGACTTTCAAGAAATTTCACTGTCAAACCTTACTTTGATTTATTTTTTGTCTTAGAATGAAGTGTTAAATTAGTCCCTATAATTCAATTTCAAGTTGTTATAAAAATTAATCAAAGTTGTTCAGTGTATAGTGAATCAATTTGAAAAGTTGCATTCAATTTTGCGGAGTAATGTAGTGCTCTTTTGAACTACGTTAGAACATAAATGTTGGTTGCTGATTCTGCTCACTGCATTGATACCCAAATATGATCAAGTAAAGCTTTGTGTTCCAAAGTGGAATTTAATTGGATTTGCTTAGATTAAACTGAGTAAAAGAACAAGAAAAGAAGAGAAATTTTTAATTGGGTTCCCATGAATTGTTGTTACATTGTTGGATATTAGGTGTATGGACTATGTATTAATATGTAGTGAAAATTATTGTGTCTTCATTTTCTTGTTTTCCAACAGTTGTTTCAATTCAAAGTTCCTTAAATATACACCTGTGAAACTATATATCTCTTTTTCAGTTGTCATGTAACTACAAATACTTGTTTAATATATATGTATGACATTATATTTCTAGAGTTAGTTAATCCATGTCAAGAAAGTGTTTCAGGAACCTGTGTTGCTGGGAATCTTCATTCAAAGATGTCAATAGGTACATGAAAAGTGAAGAGTCCGCACAACTTAATCAGGAACTAAGGAATTTTCAGGTTTCACAATAAATAATTACTCTATATTAGATGAGTGACTTACAGTAGGATAAGTACATTTATAGTATTACTGTGACAATTCTTTAAAACAATAGTGGTGTCACCAGGTATCTTCCCTTCCTTTCTCTTTCTCAGTATCTTTTCGCTCATATCTTCAATTCTTGATCTAAATCCCTGCAATAACCAAACAATAACTATGATATCCGAAGCTACAAATTAACACTTGATAAGTATCAACAACAAAGTTTATGTCAAACTAAAAAAAGAGGTGAAATGGTTAGTTTTTGAGTTGACAAGGCAGCAGGTCGACATGCCTGCTTCAGCTGTCCGTTTGGATATTTGTTTTTATACTTATCTTAAAAAAACTTGCTCATATGCATGGTTTTTGAGGTTACTTGTTTGAGCTCAATTTTGAGTTCCTGTATGACTATATCCATTCGAGACCTTTCAGATTCAGTAGGAAGACCAAATCCCATACCCATCAAGTCATGTGCATCATCTCCAAATTGGTCTAATGAAAAATCCATCTGTAGCTCATTTTCATCATCAGACAGTGTATCACCTGTTCTCTCTCCAAGTGTTGCTCCTGGCCACAAAAAATGTCATACATATATATTAAACAAGTAAATAGCTACTAATAGTCTCGGTGTAATTGGTAACATTGTTGTTATGTGGTTATGAGGTCACATTGTTAGAACTATGGAAACGACTTCTTTCCTTCTTTCTTTTGTTGTTTTTGATTTTTCACGCGGTGTTCAATACTTGTTTTATCTCATTTCTTTCCCTTTTTATTGTTATTTTTCACTCTATGTTTGATTTTTGCTTTATCTCGTTTCTTTCCTCCTTCGTTCTTTTTCTGTTTTTTCACTCAGCATTCAATATCTACTTTATCTCATCTCTCTACCTTTCTTCTGTTTTTAGTCTTTCATTCTTATTTGATAGCAGAAGTTCTTTATAATTCCATGTGAATTATTTCCTTATTTCTGAAATTAACTGTTAACAGTTTAGGGATGTGATGTATTTTTTATTAATGGTGTAGAGTTGTCTCCAATTGGTGATACATTTAGTAGTATCACTCCCGAAATGAATGAAATATGACATTGTTATTAAAATATGAACCATATAACCATGTGGAGCACAAGTGTTGTCATTGTATGAGTTTGATTTGCTCCTTTACTGAGTATGCTATGCTGGCTTCTAAAAACTTCTAAGAGGCACACTTTTGAACTGTGAATAAGATGGTTTTTAGTACATATCATGGTTAATAAATATTAAATAGCATGGTTAAAGTTGATTTTGAGAATTTGGTGGATTACTGTCTTAGAAAGGTAAATTGCTTGATTTTCACATATAGGGGCACATTTAACACCTAAGACACTACTCAATTATCCAAAATTCATCAATACCTGATCTGCTTGTCTCCTTTTTTGCCTACCTGATCTGCTTGTCTCATTTTTTGCCTTTCTTTTATCTTGCTTGTGAAGCTATCACATGGATTGGATACCTTTCACTGATAAAAAAATTCTTCTTTTAATTAAAATATTCTATTGTTGCTGTCTTCTTTACTATGTTGTATAGAATCTCTTAGTTTTTTTCTTGTGTCCACTGTGTAGTAGCATCTCTAAAAAGCCCTGTTATTATTTTGTTTCTCTTTTCTATTATTATTGTTGTCGTTCTTATGTAGATGGAAATAAAGATCATACATGGATGTATAATAGACTTTATCCTAACCATGCGGGGTTGAGAGGGGAATATAAAGCTGGTGTAGCTGGATTTATTGCTAAAACAATGACACTTAATGATTTTTTTATTAAAGGGACAATTGGGTATCCTTGTTGGAATTTCAAGTGTTGCAAGTTATTGAGTCCAGATGATGTTACATTACATCTTTATAGGAAGGGTTTTATGTTGAATTATACTGTGTGGACAGCTCATGGAGAGAGTAGTGCTGCTAATACTTTTGATTTTCAAAATTATATTGAAATTCCAATAAGAGAGAATAATGTTGAAAGTTCACGATATAGTGAGATGGTCAGGGATGCTTTTGGGACATACTCAGGGGCTCATAATAAACCAAATCATAAGGCTAAGCACTTATATGAACAGTTAAAGGAAGCTAGTCATCCATTGTGTGAAGGATCAATGCATTCTAAGTTATCTGTTGCCATTCAGTTACTGAGTATTAAGTCAGATTATTCAATTTCTTATGAGGGCATGAACTCTATCATTGGACTTATGAATAAACTTAACCCAAATAAACTTGACTTACCCAAAGATTTCTACACAACAAAGAAGTTGGTTTCTAAGTTAGGATTTTCATCAGAGAGGATTCACTGTTGCAAGAAAGGTTGCACATTATTCTATAAGGAAGATGCAAATTTAGAACATTGCAAATTTTGTAATCAGCCTCGTTATAAGAAAGTCGGACATACTAAAGGGAATAAGGTTCTTGTGAAGTCGATGCATAACTTATCCCTTATACCACGGTGAAAGAGGTTGTATGCATCAATGAGCTCTGCCCCTCATATGAGATGACACTATGAAAATAAAATACCACCTAGTGTTTTATGTCATCTGTCAGATGGAGAAACATGGAAGTATTTTGATAGTGTGTATCCAGATTTTGCTAGTGAACCAAGAAACATTAGGTTGGGATTATCTACTGATGGATTCACTCTATTCTCTGTCTCAGCTACATCATATTCATGTTGTCCAGTTTTTGTGACTCCTTATAATCTTCTACCTGAAGTGTGTATGACGAGTCAGTATATATTTCTAACTTGCATTATTCTAGGTCCTCGCAATCCAAAAGTTTTAATTGATATATATCTGCAGCCATTGATTGATGAGTTGAACTTATTGTGGTATGAAGGTGTGGAAGCATATGATGTATCAATAAAACAATACTTTAGATTGCGTGCTACTTTGATATGGCCTATAAATGACTTTCCTGCTTATGGAATGATGTCTGGGTGGTAGATTGCGGGCAAGTTAGCTTGCCCTTGTTGTATGGAAGACACAAAAGCATTCACTTTGAAACATGAGGGTAAAAACTAATGGTTTGACTGTCATCGTCGATTCTTGCCAATGCAACATGAGTTTAGGAGAAATACTAGTGATTTTATAAAGAACAAGACTAATTTTGATAAGCCACTGCCAATTTTTTCGCGAGAAAAAATTTGGGATAGAGTGAGGAATCTACCTAAGGTAACAGAGTCTCCACCATCCAGGATACCTGGTTATGGTGTAACGCATAACTGGACTAAACGTAGCATATTTTGGGAGTTAGATTATTGGAAGGATAATCTTCTGCCTCATAATCTGGATCCCATGCATATTGAGAAAAACTTCTTTGACAACTTGTTTAATACTGTGATCAATGTAAGTAACAAAATAAAAGATAACTTGAAGGCCAAGATGAACTTAAAAGAGTATTGTCGGCGTAGTGAGTTGTACCTGATATACTTAAACAATAAGATTCAGAAGCCCAAGGACAGTTACACATTCACTTTGGAGGATAGAAGAGTGATTTGTGATTACGTTAATAATTTGAGAATGCCAGATGGATATATGTCAAATTTGTCTAGGTGTGTTGACATGAAAGAAGGAAATTTGACCTCTATAAAGAGCCATGACTGTCACATTTTCATGGAGTCATTGATGCCTATTGCATTCTGTGCATTGCCCGATAGAATTTAGAAGCCCATAACAGAGATAAGCTTATTTTTCAAAGATTTATGTTCTAACACATTAAGGGAGGAGAACCTATCTGTGATGGATATCAACATTCGCTTAACCTGAAACAAGTTGGCCAAAATTTTTCCTCCTGTTTTTTTTGATATTATGGAGCATCTTCTAATTCACCTTGTGCGAGAGGCACGACTTGGAGGGCCTATTCAGTGTCGATGGATATATCCCTTTAAGAGGTATTGACTTTTAACATTTACCTTCATGTGTTTTAATTAAACATTATTTCATCTAAAAGATCATACTATGCAGGACTATTGGCAAATGTAAACGGACTATAAAAAATAAATCCCGAATTGAGGGATCAATATGTGAGGCTTATTTGGCTAAAGAGACCTCTTGATTTTGTTCATATTATTTTGAACACGATGTACCATGTCTGAGAAACCGACCTAATAGGCATGATGATGGAGAAAATACAGATCCTTCGGCATCACCATTTTCAATATTTAATCAACCAGGCAAAGGAAGTCCGTAAGGTGGTCCATTTTGATATTTGAATGAGGTGGATCTTAAGTCAGCTACAACACATGTATTATTAAATTGTCCCGAGGTCCTTCCTTTTTATAAGTGAGTATATTTATATTAAGGACAATCATTCAAGTTCTATCTAAGCTTTAACTAATGAAAGTCATAACTTTGTCGGGCAGCTACTTCGTGGCTTTACATGGGGATGTTGCTGTGTATCCTATGTTTTCAGTGTGGTTTAGAGAATATTTAAGTGTAACTTAAATACTTAACACGATTTACACTTTTGTTAAAAATTATGTGTATTTAAATTCTAACTTTTTTTGAACTTTTTATAGGTTCATAATCCACTTAATTATGACCCAAATAGCCAATTTTTACGCGATATAGCTTGGGGACCTGATGCTAAAGTCAGAAAGCTTTCTAAGTACTCTATCAATGGGTACAGATTTCATGCAGAATAGTTCTCTAAGGAAAAGAAAACCAACAATAGTGGGGTTTGGGTGAAAGGTGATGGCGGTGTTGATTATTATGGTGTGCTTTACGAGATCTTAGAACTCAATTATCATATTGGTTGGCCAAAGAAAAAATTGGTTCTCTTTCGGTGTAAGTGGTATGATCCGACTCCTAAGTTAGGTACAAAGGTGCACCCTCCGTATAAAATAGTTGTAATTAGGCGTACAAAGGAGTATGGTTTCTATGATCCATTTGTCATTGCACAAAATGTTAAACAAGTGTATTACGCTTCTTATCTTTTGTGTAATAATAAATCTGCATGGCGGGTAGTTATAAAACCAAAGCCCGTGGGTAGAGTTGTAGTAGAGGATGCATTGGATATAGCGTATCAAAATGATATTTCAAGTGTTGAAGAAAGGGTGGATGATGAATTAGCAGGTGAGTTGTAGCATAACGAACGCCTGTATAAAGAATTTGATCCTTCTGAATTTAGATTGAATGTTCATGATTATAGAGAAAGAACATCCGGGGCAAATGATGTGGAAGATCCAATTGTTGAAAATGAAATAAGCGAGGAAGAGTTACTTGATGAAAATGAAACAAGTGATGAGGAAGAATCGATGAATGAATATGAAATAAGTGATGAGGAAGTATTGATGGATGACTATGAAGCAAGCGATGAGGATTGAGTTGTTATATTAGTAGTAATGTGTTGTAACAAGGTCTTGAATTGTATTTTAGCTGTTTCTTTTTATTATTAGCTATTGTAACAAGGTCTAATATTAGTAGTATTGTGGTTTGTTTTTAATACTTTTCAACATCCCATGCTTGATCTAAGCAGTTAGTTTTATGATTGTTGATTAGTCATTCAGATTATACATTCACTTCTCTTGTGAGGTCTTGGTTTGAAAACAAGTTTTACATTGAACAAAATAATTTCACTCCATTACTTGTTTGTATAATATTAGATCCACATGTAGACCTCTTGCAAATTCTTCTGTCTAGTATAATAATACTGTAGATTTGTAGTTTTCTAACCTTCTTTTTAGAGATTTTTTCCCTTTGTAATAATGGTAAATAAGGTGTAATCGTTTATGTGTTTATTTTTCCAAATTAAAGTTTGGAGGGATATAGAATATGGAAAAGAGGTGATGTTCTAGCTACTCCAATCACATGTGCAGAGATTACATTTTAGCAATGCATCTGGTAGATAGGGCTTTCTTTCACTCAGTACTACAGGGAATGCAAAATTTAATTTTTGTTTGATAAAAGAAACATAAATGGGCAGCATAACACAGACTAACTCCTTTTTGTGTTGTTTTTTCCAGGGGGTTAATAAAGAAAATCAATGGCATCAAAAGGTCATGGTAAAAGACGGCGTAAGGAAGGTAAGAAAGGACTTGATAATCTTTTCGAAGGTCAATATACACCACCACCACCACCTGTTACCACAACTCTTCAACCAGCTATTACGAATATTATTCCTCCTCCAAGGGAAACTATTTCACTATCAAATGCATTTTTCATGCTCCCACCGCCCCACCAGTTCCAGCCCTCTTTTCCCCATAATAGTCTGCATACTTCTTTATTTGTACCTTCAACATCATCCACACCTAGACTTTCTGGATTGAGAATTGGAGGTCCCAGCACATCAACATCGCCCTCCATTGATAGTGCTGCAGCGTCTAATGCTACAACAACTGCTTATCAGATTTCTAAATTTAAAGAGGTAGTAGAATATGACGGCAACGGGAGGTTAATTATCGCCCCTAATGGTAATGGGTAAGTAAATCTTATGTTTTTTCGTAATTTTTAAAATTTTCGAAAGCTAAGATAATTAAATGTAATTTTATTGCAGGTTCATTCCCGCTTATGCCGACGAACATATGGTTATAGAAGCAATTAAACTATTTTACATGGAGCCGTAGGGTAGTTGAAATGAGATTCCACTCGACATCAGAGTGCTTATGTGGAATCAGTTTGTGGTATAATTAAAATCAAAGAATTTACCATTTCAGTATGCTATCAATGATGATTTTACCTTTGTATCCATCAACTCATTTCATGACTTTCTATTAAACTATTTTGCAGACAATGTGTGAATGGAATTCTTGTCATGATAATGAAATACAACGTATTTTCAAGTTGAAAGCAGCTCAACGTATCAAACAACACTTGCATGAAGCCCAGAGGCACTTGAAAAAACCTGGATGGCTAAATCTAATGTGTGGGATCAGTTCTTGGAAAAATGGGATACTCCTGAATATAGGGAAAGGAGGGAATGGGCAAAGGAAAATAGAGCATCTCAAACGGGTGGCTCATTGCACACTGGAGGTTCGACGAGTTTCGCTATACATCGATGGAAACTGGTAATAATAGCTTAAATTTCTGATTTGTTAGGTTTAGTTCACTGTTCTACACCGTGACATAGTGAAGCTGTGTGGGGCTCTTTCTATTCACTATTGTTGTTATCTTCTTGTTGTAGTTCATCTTGAAGTCTAGTAAAGCCGTGTGTGGCCTATTTTGATTCACTAGCATTGTTGACATCTTGTTGCTCTTGTTGTTGTTCATCTTTGTAACGACCCTCCCGGTTATATGTAAAATTTTCTCATCCTCCTCATTTTAGTGCTATCCCTAATTTGTACACATGATTTATGACTTATGAAAATGGATATAATATCGATTCTTGAGGTGTCCCGGGTGAGTTAAGTCATTAGTTAGGTATCTTAGATATTATTTTAGTTGGCAATTAATGGGCCCAATTGACATTTTCTTAACTTTTAAGACCTATATATAAGAATAAATTTTAGTAGGAAGGGTTTACTGTATTTATTAATAACATCAAGGAAGATCAAGTAGTGGGAAGAGGATGAGACGGTGATTGCTGACAGTAAAAATAATAAATGAAAAATTAAGATTGTGAGAGTAAATGTCATGTTTTTAGTGATAGTGCATGTGAATAGGCGTGAAAACTATATCCAATATGGTTCTATTTTTCAGTAGCCTTATAATCTAGTAATAGTTAATGATTTGGTATCATCAAATCGTTAGGCTACTAGTCGATTGATAAAATATAGTAGAAAGTTTTTCAAAGCTACTATTTCTCACAGGACGATAATTGTGTCAATATGGAGTTACCAATTTATATTATAAATGCGACAGATTGGAGTTTAGGTCTACAATTTTAGAGTAAGAATTTATAAACGGGTATCACTAGATTCGTATTCTTATGCGAATTATATACTTCACAGATTTGGATCCTTCAAAAGCTTTACGGAAGGACAAGACTCTTGCAAGGTAGCTTGTATTTGAGTTCTTCGATTGAGGTAGGTTACAGTTTAATTGAAGTTTAGACTCGACCTAATTGTGTGTATACTCCTAAATTGGATACTTGTGGATTGGTATTCAGACATGCTTGAAATTGTTGATTCGTGTATAAATGTTTATTGAAAATTGACTTGATGGAATAGTCTTATGACTTTAAGTGTACTTGTAAACTTGATACATTGTGTGGCATGCTGTGAGGTTGTGTAAATTTATATTGATAATACTTGGTTATGTTTATGTTGGATCGGGTACCACGCCGGTATGTTTATATTCATGTTGGATCGGGTACCATGTCAGTACGATTATATTCATGTCGGACCGGGTACCACGCTGGTACATTTATATTCATGTTGGATCAGGTACCACACCGGTACGTTTATATTCATGTTGGATCGGGTACCACGCCGGTGCGTTTATATTCATGTTGGACCGGGTACCACCCCGGTACATTTATATTCATGTTGGATCGGGTACCACGCCGGTATATTTATATTCATGTTGGATCGGGTACCACGCCGGTACATTACATGAACATAGATTGTTCCCTGCAGGTCATGACTATTTGGGAAAAAATAAGTCCCATAGCATGTGTGTACATACTTGTGATGATTTAGGGGATGTTTACAGTATGATTGATACTCTTAATATTTATGTGGCTTGTTTGTGAGCACTGTTGACCTGCTATTTTTGTATTGTTGATTCATTGAGAATTTGTTATGTGATGATGCATGTCTACTTGTTATTTGATTTATGTTGTGTACATGTTAGTAAGTTGAGTTGGCCTATGATATCTACCAGTACATAGTGGTTTGTACTGATACTACCTTGTACTCTTCTTTTGTTGAGTGCAGAAATTGTTCTAGAGGCTCATACATGATCTCACCTTTAGAGTGTGATAGCAGATCTTAATCCCTTTAGAGTTTGATAGCAGATTTTGATCCAAGGGTGAGCACTCCATCTCCAGGCTGCCATGCATCATCTTGTTTATTCTTGTCCATCTTTCGAGCAACGAAACATTTTTTATTTACTTTAGTTTTGATATCTCTTTAGACATGATCTTTGTTAGTGGTTCTTGTACGATGACTTTTGGGTCTTGACGAAGTCTGAGTAGTCAAGACGACCAAGTCGTGCCGCGATATTAAATCAGGCCCTATTGGGAGACAACCCAAACTTTTATTTTCATGCAGGTTGTTTTTATTCATTTAGGTAGTAATAGGAAGGAATTGAAGAGGTACAAAGAGGTCAAGGTAAAAACTGAAGAAAGCAAGCCAAGTAGTCTTGACGACATTCGTGATGTCTATCACAACTGTGACGGCTTATCACCAATGTCGTCAGAAAGACCAGAAGTTGAGACCTTCTCTGTTAAGGCTGACGACCTCTGTGATAAGCTATCACAGTTATGACGGCTTATCACAAGTTGTCGTCAGCCATTATCCTATTTTTGAAACGCTGGGTCCAAATTAGTTAAAATCCGACCCAGCCTAGATACAAAACCTTTCAAGTTCCCACTTTTTTGTTTTATTTCCTTCTTTAAGTTTTATTTTATTTCCTTAGTTAGGATATTTACTTCCTTTCAAAATACTCCCAAGTATACAAGGAAACATCCTTCCTGATAGTTGTGGGATTGCAAGGAAAACCAAAATACATGTCTCATCTTTTCTTCTCTCTCGTATAATCAAGTAGAGCCAACTCATCAGGTATGCTCATAACTTTGTTTCTTCTTTCATTGAAGTGGTAAATTTGTTGAAAACATGATGCTCAAAAAAGAGAAACTTGAGTTTAAGTTGCAATAGCATGGAAATCGAAAATTAAGGTTAAGTTGTGTTTAAATTGCAAAAATTTAAAATCCCTAAGTACAAGAATAAAAATTCCATGTGGTTCTATGAAGAATTTGGTCCCAATATTAAGAATGCAAACTGAGTTGGGAAAAATTCTGAGCTGATGACGTTGATGATAGGCTATCACAAGCATGATGCCTTATCAGCTTATGTCGTTACAAAATTGGCAAAAGGAAGCATTCACTGTTTAAGGCTGACATCTTTCCTGATAGGCTATCACAAATGTGACGCCTTATCAGGAATGTCATCACAAGCTTGAGAAAAGTGTGCCAGTTCTGTTTAAGGCTGACAACATAGCTGATAGGCTATCACAAATGTGATGCCTTATCAGCCATGTCATCACACCATGATGGTAATGCTAAGTTGTTGAACTTGAATAACATGTTTTGATTATTATACCTTGAATATTAAATTGTGTTTGTCTTATGGTCGAGGAATATTCTAATGGCACCTAAAAGCAAGAATCCTAACACTCCAAAGAAAGCTGCCAAGCCCAAGGTGGTTCGAAAGCTCATTGATGAAGACTCTGATTATGAAGATGAAGAACCACTGCTCAGCTGGAGGAGAAAGAAACCCAGTCCAAAGGCACCTCCTCCACCTAAGCCCATTGAGGTGGAAGATAGTAATGATACTGAGACCACCACCCCAGCTGAGGGTGAATCTTTTAAGCAAGAGGGATCTAAGCAAATTGAGTCCAAACAACCTGAGTCTGAGAAGGCTGAATCTGAAGATCCAGAGGTAGGACATGATGAGTCTGACAAATATGATTCTGAGGAACCATCCTCAGAAGCTCCCTCGGCTGAGAATCAAGTTGAGAAGGAACCCCCAGCTCGGGGAACTTTCATAAAATACAAGAATCCTGAGGTTTAAGAGAATGCTAGATGACAGATCCCCGAAGCAGAGGACATCTTCCTTAAAGGTTTGATTAGAACAAAAAGAAGATCTGCCATATGGCTAGTGTTTCCAAAGAAGAGAGTCATTATCACAGAATTGATGGGGTATACTGCAGTTGAGAGGAAATTCAAAGATTATGGGCTAGGATGGACTGCCAACGGAGCTAAACCGTTTTGTCCTACATTAGTCTGAAAGTTCTATGCGAACTACCAAGCTAGGTTAGAGGGCATGTGCAAGAATTGATAAACCACAACAGAACAACCTTTGTTGACCAGAGTTCCAGTTCGAGGGGTCAATATAGATATTTCTGACTCAACTATCAACAGATTTCTTCATGGGCCGAACTTCATTCCTCAGGACAAAAATTCGGCATTATATTATCATCTGAAGAGTAAGGATGACCAGCGTCCTTGGTTAGCTACACTTATAGCTAAGGGAGATCCTTTATGGCTGACCCGACCCAGTGAGCGTATTTATAAGGCTTCTTTGACTCAAGAGGCAAAGTTCTGGTGGGGTATTGTGTGCACCCATTTGATTCTGATCGACGGATATAATATTCTGGGTGATGATCGAGCGATATTGGTTGCACGTCTTGTGGCTAATCTTAAGCTGAATTTTAGAGAGATCATTGCTGAAGAGATCAAGATTTGGGTAACAAGGTCTGACACCGCTTACCCATTCCCTTGTCTGATTACCATATTATGAACAGAGGCAGGGGTGCCACATATTGCTGGGATTGATGATATTCTGTATACCACTAAGACCCACAACCCTATTTGCTATGATGAAAATTAGCCAAGGCTGACACTTGACAGAGGGGTGAGGTAAACCCATCAGTTGCAGGCCCTAGTTCAGTACCTGAAGTGAAGGTGCAAGATTCTGAGACTGCACAGACAGGCTCAGTTCCTGAGGATGAGCCAGGTCCATTAGTTTCTACATCACCAACAAAAGCTGCATCCCAGCCTATTGATATCAGAAAAGTGGCCAAACAATCCAGATGGTGTGAGATGCAGCTAAGTTCCTTTGCTGAGCAGTTTGCTGCTGCTGTAGATAAGAGAATCAAGGCTACTCTTAAGACCTTCTCTACTTTGCCTGCACGGGTTACGGATATGGAGATCCATTTTGATGCAAGGGCACAGGAGTTAACTGGAGCAGATCTTGCTAAATTCAAAGTGGCCCTAGAGAAGGTAAAAGCTGATATGGTGATGGCACAAAAACACCAGTTTATGATGCCTGCAGGGCAGACAACTGAAGAATTTGAGGATGAACCCCGAATCTTTGATCTTACTGTGGAGCCAGTTAAAAAGAAAAAGAAGAAAAACAAAGAAGCTGAAAAAGGTAAGAGAAAGAGACAAGAAGATAATGAGAATGAGAGCAAAGCCGAGAAAAAGGCAAAGAAGAAGAAGAAGGGAGAAAAGATAGTACAAGCAGATGATGAGCTAACAGAACAAGAGAAAGCGGATCTGAAAAAGGCAATGCAAGTATCCCTAGAGGACAACTAGAAATGGGAAGAAGCACTGTGAGTGACGTCTATAGGAGCCTCATCTAGCAGAGCAGGGATAATGAGGATGACACTGCTGTAGGGTCAAAGACCCATGATTTGAGACATGATTGACTCCAGGTATACCCTAACCCTTAGTCTAGTTTTGTTTTAATTTTAAGTTGAGGGTGTAGGGTATCATGTTGTTGTAGAATATTCTATAAATAACTAGGAGTAGTGCAAATTCTGTAGGCAGTTAACTGATTTTGTGATTTTGAACACCTTTCTGAAGGCTTGTTTTGCATGACTGTGTGAATTGCATCTTAGTGTGACCACTGTGCATCTCATCATGGCATTAGTTTAGTTGCTTTATCATCACTACTGAATAATTACATAAACCAGATAGGTAGTAACTAGTGATATGCTTGTGCTCCATGTGTGTGAGAGACTTTACCAAGTTCTCTTTTTGTATTGCTGAATCTAGAACTTGCCCGGTTCGTCTTACCATAGTTGAAAGATAAGGGTTAGGAAAGGATCATAGGCCATTTTTGAATTTCAGTCAATGTTAGCCTAAATGACCTTCCTGTAATGCATGATATCCCTTGATCCCTATTTAAGCCTTAATTGACTATTTTCTTTCTATGATACCTATCACATTTTATTTTTGATCATAATGAACCTGTTTTAGCCCCGGTCCTCCTTGGCCACTGTGCACCTTGATGTTGGGCGTATTTACACGCCTAAAGCACTATAATTTACCCATATTTTAGCTAAGTTTTAAGGACAAAATATATAATTCCTGCACTTTTAGTCCATTTTCCTATAAGTGAGCTAACCAACGTGATTAGCATGTTTTTAGGTATTTATGATGAAGATTTCAGCACTTTGTGGACCTTTCGATAGCAAGGGAAACTTCACGTAAGAAGGAAGGCAGCTTTTGGAAGCTTGTGGACTGAATGTGATGCATGGAGAATCCGTCCCGGGCAAAATCAGTATTTTTTAATACTTAGGGGTGCAGCAGTAACCCAGTAGGACTAGGACAAGGATAAAAACCCTATTTCAGTAGGACTAGGACAAGGATGTTATAAAAACCCTATTTGCTGAAATTTTCAGCAAGATTTTCATTATTCAATTCCTTTCATTCGACACTTTAGTATTATTCAGTTTACAGATTCTGTAAGTACAATAGGGAAAAATGCTACTCTTGAGAAAACGTCTTAGGGCAAAACGTCAATCTCTCTTTTTGACGCCAATCTCATCCCCAACGTGAGATTATTCGAGCTTTGGTACGATGATGATGTTTATTGTGATCTCCGTTCTAATCATGAGTAGCTAAACTTCTCTATTAGGGTTATGGAAGCCTTATGATATACTATCTATTGCTATGAGTTTGTGAATTCTTGATACGTATGCTACTTATATCATTACTCTCTTCATCTTAATTACATTCTTGTGGTTGCAAACATATAGAATACACCATTATAGCATTAACTTGTTCGAGAGAAAAGTTACATGTTTGGAAAAGAGAGTGTGACAAGGAAATAGGGCTACCAACCCCTATTTACACATTAGTTCCGTAACTGGATTAACCTCTTGGAGAATTTGTACCGTTAGTTATACACTTTAAGCTCGAGAGAGTTAAAGTGAAATAATCCTGGATGGTCGAGAGACACTAGGATTTACCATTAGAATACGAATTTCTATAAGTGCATGCATGTCTGAATTCCGCATTACTCATAGTTAATAGATACGTAGAACTCATAAGGTGGACATAATCCTAACTTATTATTCTCTGTGATTAAATCTTACTACATTAATCGTTTCAGTCTTTATTTTGTTAACATTATTTCACGCCTAAAACCAATCCCCCCTTTCCGTAGAATTTTCGACCAATAGTCTGCTAACAATTGCAACACTTAGTGACCAAGTATTCCCTGTGGGATTCGACACCCAACCTAGTTGGGTTCTATATTTGACATCGACCGCTTACACTCTTACGAGAGCTGTAGTTTGGGCGTTATCAAATTTTGGCGCCGTTGCCGGGGAATACGATTGTCAACTAAGTTTGTTATAGTTAATAAACCCTTTGGTCAAGAATTCTCAAATTTTACTTTTAGTTGTTGTTTTTGTTTTATTCAGGTTCTGTTTAGTGCATGCCACATACTCGAAGTTCTGGTAAACCATTATTACCCATAAACCCTGAACCGCAACTTATTAGAAGGATGGAGGCGCAACGAGACATTGAAAGAAGGGCTGCTCAATAGGAGCAGGCTAGATTAGCTGCATTGGCTGCTGCTTAAGTGCATCAACAGAATATTGATAACCCAGGGCGAGCAACAAATCCTGATGATGAGGACCTGGGTGATGATGATTTACTAAACCCAAGGCATGCTGAGGAGGTGGCGGCACCTGTGAACAGAAGAGACCGTCAAGCTAGATTCAGGCCTGAACGCTGAGCTGTGCAGATTCCTTTTGAGGATAATGATGATGATTTGGATGGGTCTGGTGCCACAAGGGCTATTATTCCTCCACCCTTAGCACCTGGAGCCAAGTTCAATATCACCAGCACCATGATTCAGCTATTGCAGCTCAAGGGATTGTTTGGTGGACTTGCAGGTGATGATCCAAATATGTATCTGATCAATTTCATCTCTACATGCAAGTCATTCGACAATCCAGGCGTTGGACAGAATGCTATTCGGCTGCGCTTATTTCCATTGTCTCTGTCTGGGGAGGTAACTCTATGGTTGAATGGGCTAACTCCTGATTCTATCACTAATTGAGGCAATTGAAAGACGCTTTCCTAGAAAGGTTCTTTTCGCCATCCAAGAGAGCACAGTTGAGAGATGAGATCAACAATTTTCGACAGCTTACAACTGAAGCTCTCTACGAAACATGGGAGAGGTTCAAGAAGAAGTTTATGCGGTGCTCAAATCATCATATGACCAATGTCCACTTGATTGAGATATTATACAGGTCTTTGAATTCAGTGACTAAGCCAGTGGTTGATAATGCTGCAGGAAGGTCATTCATGGACCTTACTTTTATTCAGGCAAGTGATATGCTAGATCGTATGACGAAGCAGAGTAGAGCTTGGCATACCAGGGATTCTGAGGTAGCAAGCTCTACTATATCTATCGGCATGACTACAGAACAAAGGCAAAGAGAGGAGGAACACGATCAAGATATGACGCACATGAAAACACAGATGGATCTTCTTACCAAGAACTTATTATCAGGGAAGACCGAAAAAGTCAAAGTACTCGTGTTAAAAGGAAGAGATGAGTCCGATTCTGAGGAAGAAGCTAACTACTTGAATAATCAGGGGGGTTTCCGAGGCAATGCCCAAGGAAACCAAGGTCGGAACTATTATGATAAATCTGGTAACAAGGACCGTGATCAAGGGAGTTGGAAGAATAAAATTGACAGGAGCGATTTGTATATTCCTCCTGGAAATCGTGAGGCCGCGGCATCTGGTTCAGGGAAGATGTCAATGGAAGATATGATGGCGAAGCTGTTGAAAGGAGTGGAGGCAACCAATACGGGAGTGAATAAGGTGAAGAACGACTTGTCTTCAATAAATCAATTGGTTGACTCGCATTCTACTGCAATAAAATAGCTAGAGCAGCAATTGAGTCAACTTTCAGCGGCATTTAATCAAAGAAACGCTGGCACCCTACCTAGCGACACTGTGCAAAATCCAAGGAACGACGAATCATGTATGGCTATTACTACCAGGAGTGGTAAGGTGTTGGAAAATCTATCCAAAGGCAAGCAGGTGGTTGATGATATAACAAATAATATTATCAATGCAGAATAAGAAGAGGCCAAAGAAGCTGAAGATTGTGTCCATGATGTCACCCCTAACCGTCTACAGCCTGAAAAGATCGACAATCGAAAGCAAGATGAAAAGAAAGTGGTGGATAAAACTATTCCTCTTCCACCACCACCTTTTCCTTAGAGACTGAAGAAGAAAGCTGATAATACCAGATTCAATAAATTTATGACTATGTTGAAGCAGCTGACTATTAACATTCCGTTGGTAGAGGTGCCGGAGCAGATGCCAGGGTACACCAAATTCATGAAGGACCTTTTGACAAAGAAGCGAACAGCAAGTTATGAGTTGGCAGATAATGTTCATCATTGCAGTGCAATCGCTACAAGATCGTTAGTTCAGAAAAATGCAGATCCCGGTGCTTTCACTATTCCTTGCACTGTTGGATCTTTGGATTTTGCCAAGGCATTATGTGATTTGGGGGCTAGCATCAATTTGATGCCGCTATCCGTTTACAGGAAGTTGGGGTTGGGCGATCCTACACCAACCAATATGCGGCTTGTGATAACAGATAGGTCGGTAAAATGACCTGTTGGTATCTTATATGATGTACT
Source organism: Capsicum baccatum var. pendulum (assembly GCA_030864225.1). NCBI lineage: Eukaryota > Viridiplantae > Streptophyta > Magnoliopsida > Solanales > Solanaceae > Capsicum > Capsicum baccatum. The sequence goes on along the minus strand of CM061552.1, from coordinate 68,471,798 downwards.
GGTGAAGGTTTCTACCTTCATTTTTCCTGCAGACTTTGTTATTCTGGATTGCGAGGTGGATTCTGAAGCTCCCATAATCTTGGGACGCCCTTTTCTCACAATAGGAAGTGTGCTTATTGATTTACGAGCCAATGAGCTTTTATTTCGGTTGAATGATGAGGTGGTCCATTTTGATGTATGCAAAGAAATGAAGCAACCCAAAGATATGAATGTGTTCTCTGTAGATGATGTTTATTATGAGGATGAGAAAGAATTATCTGTAGAGAAGCAGCTTACTGCTGAGTCACTATCTGATGTGCTGTTGAATTTTGAGCGTGAGGAGGCTGAAGAACATGAAGAAACCGTTTGTGCTCTAACAGGAATAAGGTCCTATTCTCATGCTCCTAAGAAGCTGGACCTTGATCTTAGGAATCGACCTTCACCAACAGCGAAGACTTCCATTGCAGAGCCACCAGTGATAGAATTGAAAGAGCTCCCCAGCCATCTAAGGTATGCATTTTTGGGAAGTGGAAATACACCTTCGGTGATTGTTGTGGCCGATTTAGGTGAACAACAAGTAGAGGCTCTCATCTCTGCTCTGAAGAGGTACAAGAGAGCCATTGGTTGGTCTATTGATGATATAATTGGTATCTCTCCTGGGATATGTACGCACAAGATTCATCTCGAAGAAGATTGCATGCCCACAACTACGCATCAACGTCATCTGAATCCATTCAGAAAGCGATGCACCATATATCTCGATGAAGTCTAAGTAATCAAGATAACTATGTCGTGCCGCAACAATAAATCAAGCGCTAGATGGAAGGCAACCCATCATTTTTAATTGTTTTGTTTTACTAGGAGTTTGTTTTGTTAAATAAAAATCCAAAAAGAAGAGTCGAGCCACGACCAAAACTAAGGCGCTTGGTGGGAGGCAACCCATCGTTCTAATTGTTTTAGCTGTTTTTGAGTAAGTGTAGATGCAAGACGTATAAAAGAGGAGGTTGGTCTCAAATGTTGATTTGAAAGGAAGCTATGTTAAAGGTGGTAAGTTGGGAATGAAGAAGCAAAGGCTATCGGTTAGGCATTGCCTATGCTAATCTAGGCAATAGACAAGGCAAGGCCTATGCTATTGCCTTTGCTCTCTGAATCAACAATGCTATAGCATAGGCGCCGCCTATGCTCAACTAGGCAAAGCTAAAGGCGCCGCCTATGCCAAAGCCTTTACTCTCTGAATCTACAATGCCATAGCATAGGCGCCGCCTATGCCCAACTAGGCCATAGCATAGGCGCCGCCTATGTTCAACTAGGCTTTGCAAAAGGCGCCGCCTATGCTAAGCATAGGAAAAGCATTACGCGCCGCCTATGCTTACTTTTTTGTCTGCTAACCCAATTTTAAATGAGTTAAACCCGACCCAAGTCTTGGTCTATGAATAGAACTTCAACCTTAAGACAAAAGGCACTTGTTTGCTCAACCTAAGTGCCGCCTACCCTTACCAAATCTCTCAAAATTTTTATTTTTGCTCTTCTAACCTTGCAAGATCATCTTTCGAGGCCATCAACAAGTAAGTACTTCTTTTATATTCCGTAGTTATTACAATACTACACCTATAATGATTTGATAAATCTTGAAGTAGTGTTGGTGATTTGAATGTAGTTGGTTTGTTATGATACATCTAGTTGAGTGAAAGAATACGTATGGGTGTTCTAAACTTTTTTCCAATTTGTATTTGATTGTTATACACTATCATCTTTTTGCGGAATCGAAATGGTAAAGTTAATCACATAATCGTGTAAGTCAAACGTTGGAATGTTTTGAATGGCTCGTTCATCGAGACAAAGATCATAATTGAATACAAGCATGAGATGTTGTGATTTATTCTATGCCATAATTTGATTCGATCTCTATGTAGTAGTCTTATTCAAAAGGTGCACTAATCCAAACCATAAAGTATGGTCAAGATTACATGAAATAGAGTTGAAAAGGATAGTTAAGATGACATGAAAGTATGACTGCGCTGAATGTATTGTTGGAACATAACGCCTAAATGTATGCCGATGAAGTCTGAGTAGTCGACATCGTTTACTTAATTAGTTTGTACCAACAAATTAAGTGTGGGGTGGTGCCACTATTGTTGTGTGTCGATCAAATCTTCCGAGATAAGCTAACATGATTTTATTTTAATCTCAGGTAAAATGGCACCAAAAATTCGACCAGGAAAAGAAAAAGCATCCACCTCACAGAAAGGTCAGAAAAGGGGAAGAAAAGATCAAGCTGATTCCTCCTCGCTGCAAATACCTCGCCGCATGTTCGGGATAAAATGGGTCCTAGAGGAGGAAGAAAAGGAGTGGTACAGGAACAACAAAGTAAAAAAATATGTTCATGTGGAGTTGATTCAAAAGGAGAGCCTAGCAAAGAGAGAACCTCGCATTTTGGCTAAAATAATGGCGCTACATCTTGATTTCATTTTTCGAGATATGGGAGAGTGCAATCTTGATCTAATGCGAGAATTCTATGCCAATTGGTCCCCAAAGACTACTGGAAGTGAAATGAAGATTAGGGGCCAAGTCTTGCAACTGAATGCAGAGTTCTTCAACTCTTTTCTCGGTCTTCCATCTGTAGATCCATCACTGCTCAAGGAGCTTTATAATAGACCTCCGTACAGGGAAATCAGACACACACTGTGCGGAACAAGATCAATGGCACGTTGGAGTCATCACAAGGATACCTGTCGGCATAATACCTTCCCATATGCTTCCTTGAATAGAGAAGCTCGGATATGGTTGCGGATAGTCAACTCTTGCCTGATTCCAGGGACACAGTACACAAAGATCACACGTGATAAAGTATGCTTGGTGTACGTGTTGATGACGAACATCCCCATCAACATTGGGGCGATTATTCGATCTTCAATGCGTAAGGCTAGGCTGCACAAGAGGTCCCACTTTAGCTTTGGCAATCTATTGACTGCGATATTGAGGAAGGAGGACATCGAAGATGAACCTATAGATCATAATCTTCCACACAACCTGAAGAAGGTTGACCTCACAAAGGTGAAAGATTCTGAAACCATGCATGGCGTCAACCTGATCACTGCAGAAAGACATGCTCACGACGAAAGATTCTTCTGCCATTTATATGGCATGACGAGGTTTTCCATGATGAGTGGGGGACGTGTTCCAACTGATGCAGAGCTCCAGCAGTTGGATTATGACTACCCGATGAATGAGCATGCGCGGGCTATGTGTGGAGTAGGTGTACATTTTGAGGAACCTCTCGATGATGACGTACCGACTGATGATGATCGCCGAATGCCAGACTCAGACGTGGAGGAGAACTCTGATGATGACGACTCTGATGATGATTCCGATGTAGGGGGTATGACCCCAGACATAGAGGAGGAGTCCGACTAATCAGGTTTTTCTTATTTATTTTCCACTGAGGGCAGTGTGTCCCATCTAAGTGTGGGGTGCTGATATTTGTATGCTATATTTCTTTGTTTGCATTTATTTATGTTTGTTTGATTTAGTTAGTAGTTGGTAGTTAAATTTTAGAATTTTTTTTTAGATTTTGCATGAAATTGTTCTGATAGGCGGCATGGTATTATGACAAGAGTTTGTGCTAAAATCATTACTGTTGAGACATTTAGGCTCTAAGTGTGACTCACTATGTGATAAGTGTGTGGTTTAATTCCTTCATATGTTGGGTCAAGAGTCTATACTGCTCCCAATAAAGTTGACCATGTGCCTTGTGTGTGAGGTTATAGTATATTCTGTGTTTGTGGCTGATGCTAGAACTTGCCTGGTGTGTATGTAAAGCGAAATAAAGAGTGTGAGTTTAGGAGATGATTTAGGCATTTCTTTGGCAGCCTATAATTGTTTACCTTCTTTTTACCTACCCATGTACATTATCCTAGATAACCCCCTTTGAGCCTTTAGCTATTTTCTTTGACAGCATCATATGTAGCCTAATCCATTTTTTTTTCAAGACCATAATTTGATCCAAATTCCTAAGCGCTTTAAATTGTAAAGTCATGTAACAAAATAAGAGGAAATTGGGTGAGAGTGATGCCTTAGAGGGTATTGGTACTTGAATTTGTTATGAAAAAGAGTGGCTATTATAGAGGTGTGTTATAAAAAAAAAAGAAAAAATGAAAAGAAAAATAAAAAGTTAATTCTGTTTAAAATTGAATAACAAAATAGGTGAAAAGGGGTGGTAGATAAAAGAAAAGTAGAGAGGTTGTTTAAAAGAGAGTGTTAATGACATAATGTGATGTATTAAAGCGCTTAGGGAACATAGTCACTATTTCTGGCCAAAATAGTCCTACCTGTCCCTTAGCCTACATTACAACCTGTAAAGACCTATTTGATCCTAAGCTTAGCATTTTGATATTAGTAGAGCATTACACTAAGGGCAAGCCTATGGTCAGCAGTTACAACATATGAATTCTTTGTGAGAGTGAGAGCAAGGAGAATCTTATACCCATGTTTTGAAAAATGCAAAACTATGAGTGATTATGGGTGATATCTTGTGTGAGACACACATGGTTAATGATTATTGAGTAGTTTTGTATGATTCTTTGTGACTTAACTTGTGGATATGAATTAACCATCATCACGAGTCTATGTTGGAGGTTGAATTGTTTCTAGCAGTGATCAAGAAAACTAATCTTTGTTAATTATTGCCGTTCCGGTCTTGATGAATATTATGTGTTACTGCTGTGAAATCCTAGTTAGATGTTTGCATGTACGTAATATTTTGTTTGAGGACGAACAAAGCTTTAAGTGTGGGGTGTTGATGTTGGGCGTATTTACACGCCTAAAGCACTATAATTTACCCATATTTTAGCTAAGTTTTAAGGACAAAATATATAATTTCTGCACTTTTAGTCCATTTTCCTATAAGTGAGCTAGCCAACGTGATTAGCATGTTTTCAGATATTTATGATGAAGATTTCAGCACTTTGTGGACCTTTCGGTAGCAAGGGAAACTTCACGTAAGAAGGAAGGAAGCTTTTGGAAGCTTGTGGACTGAATGTGATGCATGGAGAATCCATCCCGGGCAAAATTAGTATTTTTTAATACTTAGGGGTGCAACAATAACCCAGTAGGACTAGGACAAGGATAAAAACCCTATTTCAGTAGTACTAGGACAAGGATGTTATAAAAACCCTATTTGCTGAATTTTTCAGCAAGCTTTTCATTCACGTTTTTCATTATTCAATTCCTTTCATTCGACACTTTAGTATTATTCAGTTTACTGATTCTATAAGTACAACAGGGAAAAACGCTACTCTTGAGAAAACGGCTTAGGGCAAAACGTCAATCTCCCTTTTTGACGCCAATCTCATCCCCAACGTGAGATTATTCGAGCTATGGTACGATGATGATGTTTATTGTGATCTCCGTTCTAATCATGAGTAGCTAAACTTCTCTGTTAGGGTTATGGAAGCCTTATGATATACTATCTATTGCTATGAGTTTGTAAATTCTTGGTACGTATGCTACTTATATCATTATTCTCTTCATCTTAATTACATTCTTGTGGTTGCAAACATATAGAATACGCCATTATAGCATTAACTTGTTCGAGAGAAAAGTTACATGTTTGGAAAAGAGAGTGTGACAAGGAAATAGGGCTACCAACCCCTATTTACACGTTAGTGCCGTAACTGGATTAACCTCTTGGAGAATTTGTACCGTCAGTTATACACTTTAAGCTTGAGAGAGTTAAAGTGAAATAATCCTGGATGGTCGAGAGACACTAGGATTTACCATTAGAATACGAATTTCTATAAGTGCATGCATGTCTGAATTCCGCATTACTCATAGTTAATAGATACGTAGAACTCATAAGGTGGACATAATCCTAACTTATTATTCTCTGTGATTAAATCTTACTACATTAATCGTTTCAGTCTTTATTTTGTTAACATTATTTCACGCCTAAAACCAATCCCCCCTTTCCGTAGAATTTTCGACCAATAGTCTGCTAACAATTACAACACTTAGTGACCTAGTATTCTATGTGGGATTCGACACCCAACCCAGTTGGGTTCTATATTTGACATCGACCGCTTACACTCTTACGAGAGCTGTAGTTTGGGCGTTATCACACCTTGACTTAGGCAAACAACCTAAGTTGAGGGTGGCTATCATAGGGGTGCGTGATGTAAATTGGGAATGAAGAAGGGTTGAGTAAAAGAAAAAGAGTAAGTGAAAAAGAGATAGATAGTTGGATGTTGGTGAAAAAGAGCAAGGAAAGAAATTTGTTTGAATAAAAAAAAGACCACACCCATTTTGAATGTATGATCAAGAAAAGAAAAAGAGAGAAAAAAAAAGTTAACAAGTAGACCCCATAAGTTTGGTAGTGCCAAGGAGGGTAGTCACTCTAAATGCCATGTAGTATCATACCAGCCCCTAGCCTACATTACAAGCCGAAGAAAGACCTATAGTGATCCTAGCTTACCGGTTTGGACACTTTGGTAATGACGATAAGGGCAAGCATATGGTATTTGGCATACACTGGTTGAACTTCATTCTAAGAGCGAGGGTTTTTGTGATTATCTCCGTATTTATATTTTAAATTTTCATGAGAGAGAAAGGGGAATTTCCTTGTTGTGAGGGCACACTAGTACTTTGCTAGGTTACTTACTTGTTTTGGGGTAGTGACATATTGATATATGCATGATTGATGGTGCTTAGCTGATGCCATGGCCAGAATCCTTTGTGTTGTACTGTTGTTTTTCAAATAATCTATACAGTTAGTTTTGAAGTAGTTAACCTTGGAGATGGTAACTGAGTTTTGAGCTAAAATGGTTGTTGACTGTTGAATGTGCTGTATACTCTCTTAGTTGTTTAATTGCTTGAGGACAAGCAACTGTTTTAAGTTGAGGGTGTTGATGTGTGAGCAAAAGCTAACACATTTAATGCTTTTTGGCTCAAAATAATTGCGAAATCTTCAGCAACTTTTGTTGTTTTGATGTTTTTTCTACTGAATTTGAAGAAAAAGGTAAAAAGATGGAAAATAAACAACATTGGAGTAAAAGAGTTGAAAACTGAGCAAAAAGGAGAAAAAAGCATGGCTGACGACATCACTGATATGTCGTTAGCCTTGTGATAGGCTATTAGAAGCAGCGTTAACCTTAAATAGAGAGTTGAAGTTTGAGAGAAAGTTCTGAAGACATTGGTGACATGGCATCAAAGATCTGATAAGGTGTCAGCCTAAACCAGAGAATTGAGCTTGAAGAAGAAATCTGACGATGTTGGTGATACACCGTCAGATCAGTGAAATGGAGTCAGCTACATCGTTAGCCTAAGACAGATTTTGAAGACAACTGGAGCAACTCTGACGCCATCCGTGATAAGGCGTCAGACCCTTGATGTGGCGTCAGTGACGACGTCACCTAATTCGAGATTTAATTTGATTTGTTACTTTATTTCCATAATTAGGGTTAAGTATAAATAACATCTTTTAGGGTTTATTTAAGCATTATTCAGAATTATCAAGGGGAGTTCTTTCTTTTATTTTTGGATATTGTTATTTTCTTCAACACTTATGAACTATTAGTGGATTCCTATTTTCGGGATTAAATTGAAGAAACTACTTGTTGCTTTCCATCCATTCGTAAGTTTATCCTTATTAACATGAATTCAACTTTGTATTTCGTTCATCAAATCATGAGCGGCTAATTCTATCAGCCAGTGTTATGGGATCCATGGATTAGGGTTTGATAGATTACCAGGTATTTAATGGATTCAAAGAGTAGTAGGATGTCTTGAAATTCTGTTGCTTTAACTAAAATCTAATGGTTGCAAACATTAGGTTATTACTTAGGTTTTATTTGCTTCTAACGGAGAAATAGACTAGATTTTGCGAATTATCAACAAGGTCTCGAAAGCTGCCAACCTTTTGTTTAATGATTAATGCTGTAACTGGATTAATCTACCTGAGATAAAATTCTAATGGAAATAGATAAGTTATCTAAGTTTAAGAGAATTAGCTAATAAATTGGCTGGTGAGGCCGAGAGATAAGTCAGATAGTATCATCATCAGGGATATTCTGTATTTCTACTTACTTCAAGAATCCCAAGCATTACCTAGTATCTGTCAATTCCCAAAATTCATGGTGAACATTACTCTGGTTTCCCATTTAGATTGATTACAAACACTAAAATATTGAAAGTGACAATTAATTCTCTGTGAAACTTAAAACCCCATTTTCAGAAACATTAAACTACCAGTAAAGTATTTTGTAAATAAATTGAAGTTCACACCCTATTCCCTGTGGGATTCGAACCCAACCTAGTTGGGTTTTATATTGACAACGATCGCTTACACCCATTCAAGAGTGTAATTTGAGCATTATCAGATTGCCGATGGGCTGTTAAAGCATCACATCGGCAGGTACATAAACCTTTTTTAAAGATATTGATTTATACAATTCTTGTTGTAAAAACATGACATTAACACATATAAATAATGTAAAAAACAAAATGATAAACACTACAAAGTGAACGAATAGAGTCTTAGTTTTGATATGTTTGACTTTGTTGTTGTACATTACGGAATGAAGGATTGGTTCTATTTGATGTCACAACCCCAAACTTACTAAAATCTTGAGGTTTAAATTCCATATATATTACTATTAATTAATACTTTAAATAATTGCATATGTGAATTAATTTTATTATTACGTAATTTGAAATATTTGATAATATGTGCAGCAAGTCGATGTCATTTTTTACTACCTCTGAAAAAAGGTCATGTTGTAAACACAAGAACAAACAGGCAGTTGTTTGTACAAAGTTTACATTAATAATATCCATGATAGGTTTTTTCAACAACAACTGAAAGTTTTTTGAACTGAGGAATGCTTAATCAACATCATCAAAAGTTTTAGTATTCCAGCTGACTTACCTTTACATTTGGTCGAAGAAGTGTACATCCCAATCAATTGTGGTGATGAATTCCATTGGGTGTTAGCTGTCGTCATTCTAAAAGAGAGGCACATCCGAGTTTATGACTCAATGTCGCGGAGGAGAGTTCTGGGCCATCGTCTAAGATACAAAAGATGGCCAAAATATTTCCTACTTACCTTGATATGAGTGACTTTTTGGACCAAAAAGTTTGTACTAATTGGTCGACGATTGAAACTTACTGGGATAAAATGGGTAATCCATTTGATGTAGAATATGTTGAAGGAATTGCTCAACAACCCATTGGTAGCCTGTAAGTATCATGATTTAGTTTTATTTCATAAATTTCACAGCTCTTACATGAACTGCAAGATATGGATTATCTATTTTTTATAAAATTCAGGGATTGCTGTCTTTTTGTTACAGCTCACATCGAGTATTTGAGTGATGGATTACAAGTGCTAGATGATGGACTTGATGTCAGATTACTCCACAAAATATATGCTGCTCTTTTATGGAAATACAGAGAAACGAAAGCTCAAAAATCATATGCAAGCGACATTAAAGATCCACGATGATCAAAGCTAAATTTCATAACACTAGATGAAGAAAAACTTGTACATATTGAGTAGATCTTTATAGCTTGAGTCTGTTAGAGTAATAACCTCTCCTTGGTAATTGTTGACATCATTTGTACCCATAATGATTTTTTTACATTCATTTATTTGCTGAGTTATTTCATGTAATTTCTGAAGGCTTCGATTTATTTTATGTTGTCTATGAATTTAATTTAATCCTTAGTTTTGAACTTATTAATTGAAATAGAATACTAGATTTAAATATTGAAACGGATAATACATCTATTGCAATAGACGACATATCTGTTGGAAATTATCAAACAAATTTAGACATATGTTGTAACATGTAGGTTATCTGTTCAAAATTATCAAATAGGTCTTCCTAATTTTTTGATTTGTTTCAATTGATTACCTATCAGTTGCAATAGATAGACTATATGTTGCAATAGATTGTATATATGTTATGACAGATACACTGAAACATCTGCATAATGCAACAGATGACCAACCTATTACAACAGATAATCAATCTGTCATAACAGATAAACTATTTGTTACAACAGATAGACAATATGTTGCATCATAAAAATCAACTTTTGTCAAACATAAAAAATTGTTATAGTGTTTGTCTTTGTACATCTTCTTCTTTATACACTAGCTCCAAGAATTTAGTTAGTACCTTATAAGCCTATACCTCTTGCATTTTTTCTACAACGGCGTCGCATAGATAGGACAATTCTATGTCGGTCAGAAAATATTCTATGTATGCAAATATGTACGGCCCCGCACGCGGAACCAATTTTATTTTTTTGAAGGTCCATGCCCTTGTTTCGACCTTTAAAATCCTATGCTTTATTTATCAAAACTTTCACTGAAAAATGATCTATCAGTTTACTTTGCCTCAAAAGGCTGGGGAGAAACTCCAACAGTGGCTGTATGTGGATAAAAAAGCGACACCATTGAAGACAGGTAAGTTGATGTCATAAACCTTAATCTTTCCCTCCTCAAGAAATATCTCAACAATGAGAAAATATTCGACTTAAACGTTCATGACTTCAAGAATTCTCTTTGACTTGGTCCAGCTCTTGCTTTGTAGATATGGCCTCTTCTCTCTAACATAGTTAATCATATCTTTCTCCCATTCATATGTAGAAACTAACTAATCAAATCTCGTGCCACCAAAAGTTTTAGCTAGATCCCTGAGACCATTGTACCTATTCTTGAAATCATTCTAGAAGTTAAGGTCCATTATCCTATCAACAGCATCATAAGCATCCAGGTATGCTAATTGCCTGCCTCTCATGAGACAGAGAATTTCATCAACATGCTGTGATATAAGAAGACAATTTTTAAGTAGGTTAGTAATTGTAAAGAAGAAAAACATAGTGGAAAGATGCAATGGATGATCCATTTATTGTAGAGAGTTCTCTAAATCTGTTCATAGATTACACAGCTAACGTAACTTATGCAATAGATGTTTAATATATTGCAATAGAACAACCACCAGTTGCACCAGAATACCCAGCTGTTGCAACAGATAACACATCTACTGCATAGATTATTCTTCATGGAGTAGATTAGAAGGCTAGGTTAGGAAAAGTAAACTTACCTTATCCACGTACCACTTATAACTGTCATACTCCTGAAGTCTTGATAGTCAAACATTTGCATGGTGTATTATTTTGCAGGTTTCTTCTTCCTAGGATACTTGCCATTTCGCAGTTGCGTCATTTCTTGGTCGCCAAGTGCTGCGTCTATGTCCACCTTTTTTCAGTAGCCCCAGAACTTCAACAACTTTTGGAGAGGGAAGAGTTGCAATCTGTTTTGTTTTCAAACTGGAGAGTATTTGAAATTTTTTTCTTTTCTTCCTCCTAATCGCCACTGTAGAAGTGTATGGCTCCCTCACCTTCTTAGATAGTATGACACCCCTCTTGGATTTCCATTCCTCGGCAGCTTCAGAGATAGCCTCTAGTTTTTCAAGAAGTTTATCCTATCTGTCTTTGTATACTTTGCATTTGTAATAAGAATATGAGGGTGAAGAGGGGTTAGAGGGACTACTATAAAGATGGGAGGGATCGGTTTAAGGACGAGAGGGACCTGTGTAAGGGGTGATTTCAAATGTATTTATTTTTTCTTAAGTATCAACATGCTTATCATGACTGCCACCTACATCAACAACTCCACCAGCAACACCCTCAGAAGAAGCACCTAGATCTGTTACAATAGGTTGGTCATGAAGAGCTTCAACATTAGGCTGACCTTGCCTAACTGCTCTTCTTATAGTTGTTGATCCAGCCAATTCCTTCTTTATTAACTCCGCCATTGTTCTGCTATTGTATCAACAAGACCTAGAGTAATAAAAAAAGTCATCCCCCACTCCTGCTCAGTAGGCATGATCTAAAGATACACAACCTATAAAAAAGACAGATATATTTAAATTGTATAATAATAATTTGTAGCCAGTTAGGTTACATATTTGCATAGTCAACTTATGCTACAAATGATCTATCTATTGCAATAGATGATCTATATGTTGCAATTGATATATAATATGTTACGTCATATTACCCATCTATTGCATAATTTGCTGTAGATAGGTAATTTGTTGAGTCAGTTTCAGAGAACCATAGCAACAGATGGTTAATCTATTGCAAAATATAGAACGTCTTTCACAATATATTACTCACTTGTAGGACCAGTGCAGTAGACGGGTAATCTGATATAATAGACGACTTATCTATCGCAACAGATGGCACATTTGTTTTAATATCTTTCTTTAGAGTCAAATTATTTTACTCGAAAGAAGATGTACTACATCATTCGGAGGGTTAAAGAGATCAACCTCCTTAACTCTTATGTTGTTCTTTTCAGCCAACCAACTAAGGATCCTTGGACGAGAAACCTCATCCGTGTAATCTTGGACCTACTTTTGGAGGTGAGGAATGGCTTTAAATGCCCAAGCCTAAATAATTCAAACAAGAGGCAAGCAAAGAGTTATTCAATATAAATTAATGGATGAGTACACAAATAGTGATTAAATTTACCATGAAAGCCCAAGGAAAGCCGTATAATGTGATCATCTTTAGGGATAGCTTTGTCAATAAATATTTGACAGTCAAGTTGTAGCCGTCATATCCCCAGGTATAATCGTTGAATTTCTCAAAATTATCAGCAAGCGCCAACAACTCTTCTATTACTTTCTTGATGTCTCTTGCTTATATAATGGAATAGGAAAACCAAACCAAGCATAATTGCTCCCTGTACTGCTTTGGTAAGGTTTATCCTTGAGATCTTCTTTCAATCCACCGCTTTATATCTACGTTCAGCAATGCCCAATAACCCATCTATTTTTTTCTTGTGTTTGTTGGTTTTGGTGGGTGGTTGCTTGGACAATGCCTTTCTTCTATTTGATGGTGGTGGTTTGGATATCCTGCTTGCCTTGGACCTTATGCGAGGTGTTTCCTTGGTGAAAGGTTCTTCGGGACGATCGCATCTCAAGCCCATCACTATGGCGAACACTTTTAAGCTAAAACAAACTACCATGCCACAGTAATTGATCCATATTTCATCTATCTTTTCCCCCTTATTCGAATCTTTATCATCCCCCACGTGCTTGATCCTACGCTTGAGAAGATCATATACCATGCTCATATGGAAATGGATAGTGTGGTCCTCAGGCAGCTTAAGAAAATGTCCAAAGCAGCTCTTCTTAAAAAGTTCATCTATGTTTTCATTCTTCATAATATTCCTAAATTTATCAAAAGGTTTTCCCAACTGAAATTTAAGTACGAGATCACCAGTTAGTTCTGCAAGGTCATCTATTGGCATCACAACTTAAAACTTGTCAATACTAATAGATTTGACAGCCTCATGCTGGGATTTTGATCTTAATTCATGCCCCATTGGTGATGCATTATCATCATGTTGATCGTCGTCCTCTTTCTCACTTTCTACTTCCTCCTCTTCTTGTTTATCATAATGTTGATCAACATCCTCTTTCTCACTTTTATTTTCCTCACTAGCCTCTATATACCCTTCTCCACCTCCTTTTTCATAACTTTCCTTGGCTTCATTTTTTCCTAAGTGAGATTGTTCAGGAAGTTCCTTCAAATCCATCTGTACTCTATCCTTTTTTTTGGGCAGTTAAAAGTTGATTCACTTTTCGTTTCTATTCTTTTGGAGACATCTTTTAACTACAAACAACGGAAAAACAAAAAAATACATTACATTTGATGTCTGCATAAATTTTTTAAAAAAGGTAAGATAAATTTCAATAAATTATTATACGCCACATTACAAAAAAAATACACTAACGGATAACCCATCAGTTGGAACAGATGGGGAATCTGTTTGGAGACCTATTTAATGTCTCCCAACAGATGTTCCACCTGTTGCAACAGATGGACCACCAAGACCACCACCAATGGGGAATCTGTTTGGAGACCTATTTAATATCTCCCAATAGATGTTCCACCTGTTGCAACAGATGAACCACCAAGACCGCCACCAATTTCACCAAGACCACCATCAATGCAACCAAGGCCACCACCAATGCCACCAAGAGCACCAAGAGAACCACCAAGAGCACCAATGCCACCAATACCTGCATCAAGACCCCTATGAAAGCCAACACCAAGACCACCAACACCAAGACCACCGACACCACCACCAAGACCACCAATACCGACACAACTACCAATAGCCACCAACTAGGGTTTTCTCTATATTTTTTATCATCAAAACTCAAAAACTAAGGTTTTCTCGGTTTTTTTTTATATTTTTAGCATCAAAACTCAAAATTCTTAACCCATTCTCGAAGGTAATACAACTAAAAGTCTTTTTTTCATCATAATCTAAAAAATTCTAAGTTTTAGTATAATGAACAAATGTAGAACTCTTTTCTGACTCTGTTACCTGTGAAAATAGAGAAAACGACGGATACAAGCAAGAATGAAGTAAAAAATAACAATTATGTGGTCGAAAATGGGAAGAAAATCAATCTATTTTGAAGGGTTGAGCAATATGCTGAGTAGTTATTGTCTGTATTGTAGAGAGAGAAAGAAAAGAGTGAGAACTAAAGATTTGAAAGGATGAAATATTTTTCCCACAAATGGATGATTTGTATTGGGTTGATTTGTACCTTTTGGAAAAGAATGACAAGTTTTAAAATTGTTAATTTAGTCTGAATTGATCTTAATTATTTTTTTAAATCAATTGCAAAGAAATCTATTACGACAAATGACTGAGCTGTTGGAAATTTTCAAACAGATGTTGATATCTGTTGCACCAGATGACATACTTATTTAAAAATCTTTTTTTTTAAATTTTAAATCAATCTTCTGTCCGAATGAATAAAGATAAAATACTACTAAGGTGGTAAAATATATTTCTTGGATTACTTCATTTTGCAAAATAGACACATTGAAAACTTTTTTAGGTTTTTAACACAAGTCTTGAAAAATTAAGTATTTAGACATTAGGTTGACATCATTACTTCTTATATACAACCCTAGCACACACATAGTTTATTGGGATATATTTTGTGTCAAGACTATTGGGATTATTCTTTATATACCACATAGTTTATTATCGATTCTATTTCAAGTATATTAAAAAATCTAATTATTCAGACAAATAAATGAACATTCAAGCATTTATGACACATCAAAAAAGCGACTGCACATCTACTCACACCCTGCGTCGATTGGGTATACGCTATCTCTTTGAATTCCGCCGATGCACGAATTTACCTACAACTGACCAGGAAGACCAAAGACTTCTATTTTGGTCTATATAAACAACCATCAACCATACACAATATTCATCTTCCTCAACCTAAAAAAATTAATAAATACGACCAGATGTCGAGTATTCCACTCAGACCATGAAGGAGGATTAGTTTCTAGCACATCCACGAAATTCTCCTCCTCTGAAATGACCTGGACCATTTCTTCTATGGTCTGGGTCAGGATAGGAAGTGTAACACTCTGCGTTTTTAAGCTAGAAATCAAACCATTATTTCTACTTCGTAAGCTCTAATTCCATGGTTTATGCTTAGATTCATGTGTCATGATCTTTATCCTAGTATATGAAGTGATTATAAGGTGAAAAATATTCATAGAAATGGCCTAGAGAATAGTTGAGCTAAGAACCTTTCATTCATCCAAAAGTGAATATTTAATTCTACAAGGATCTAATTTGAATGTGTATAACGATTTATACACATAGAATTTTTCATATTAAGACTGACCAAATAGTAATAATTGAATTAGCTTTCCAACGATACCAATTTCACCAAAATTTGATAGCCGAGCGAAAAGTTATGATATTTTTTGTGTGAGGCAGTAAGCCGACGCTATGTCGATGTGACGCGTTTGCTAGTGTGTACGGAACTGTTTCACTCCTTAAATCAGTTTCTAATGGGTCTAGGGACATTTTGGTCACTTCCCCTCACCCAAAACCCATCCATAACATAAGATTTACGCCCCAAAAGGCATAATACACTCTATAATTCAATTTTTCTCTGAAATCAAAACCCTAACTCCTCCCCAAAGATCAAGAACTCATCCCTAAGATCAAGAACACCAAGAAACGGATCAAGATTCAGGTTCCATATTTCAAACTAAATAATCTAAGGTATGCGGGGTTCATCTTAAAAAAACTACATGGGTTGTTGAAATGCTTGAACATGATTTAAAGTTTATCAAGCATGATTTTTTAAAAGGGGTTTTGGAATCTATGTTTTAAATTACGTATTCTGAATGTTTCAATGCTATTATTGATTTGGCCTTTAGGACTTTTTCCCCTTAAATTGATTTATATGTATATGTATATGTATGAAAATTGAGATTTAAGATTTGTTTGAGAGGACAAATTATGAAATCCCTCTCTTGTGATGAATTTAAGTTTGTGATCTTATTGTGAATGGTTTGAAATGCATGATTTATGGTTTGAAAATAATTTTATCAATATCATAGTATTTGATCATGATTTAGAGATGATGAGAGAGAGTTTCTTGATATAATTATATTCTTGTGTTAAAGAGAAAGAATTGCATGTGATTGAGAACTGTGATATGACCACCTTGGGAATTTGAAATGTTGAAAAAGAGGGTTTCTTACATGTGTTTACATGAGTTTTAAGAAAGAGTTCTTTGAATTGATTTATTGATATGGTGGTCCCAAATCTTATGTTTTAAAAACAGAGATTATAATATGCTATTCATGGGTCAGAGATGCGACTTACAAGTCAATGGTATGACAATACCATATAAATGTATGCCATAACAGAGCTAGTGTTTTTTAGAGTTTGATTTCAGAAAATAAAATATTTTAAAGAGTTAAAAATGGGCTTAAAGAGGGTTAGGTGGTTACCCAAAGAAGGCTTGAGTTCAATAACTCTTAGCCCAAAATCGTATTTTGCTGATATGGGTATATTATTATTATATGCTGGCGACGATCCTGTGGAGTAGTAGAGACAGAGACTCCGACCCTTGAGGCAAACTTGAGTTGGGGGCTTGGTTGCCGAGTTAATGGAAGATTCTATGTAGCCCATAGAATTTCAGAGTTGTAGGGTATACCACCTAGCGCAGAAGTAATATAAAGAGTGTCACAGAGTTCAGATGATTTTACAGAATCTTTTAAATATTCCCATATGATTCTTACCATATGATATATTTATGAACTGTTTTAAATTGCTCTCATATATGTTGAATAAAAATTATTATTTTGAATTTTCTCTGCGTATCAGTACATCTGTATGGACCCCCTACCTTCCAGGGTTTGAGGCTCAGTCTAGAGGTCCTACTAATCCATAGAGCTTTCAAACAGAAGCGAAGTTTGCAGTGGTGAGCCTTCTTTATTTCGGAAGGCATATCTCTTTTTAGACATGTTTTTTTTTTACTTAGTTTTGGTCCACTGGGGGCCTTGTCCCAGGTTTCAGACAATTATTGATGTTATGTGTAGTAGATATTTTGCAAACTGAGAAAGATGTTGTTTAAATGTTGATAAACCTATTTCCGCATTATTGAACAGATTTCAGAGTGTGACCATGATTCTGTATTGTTTTGTATTTCCACAAATTCTCTTATACTGTATGAATAATGTGCATGATTATTTGATTTAGAAGGGCGCTCGGGCCTCCATGGTTTGGGATGCTCATTACGGCCAGGGCCTCGACTCAGGTCGTGATAGGGAGCACCTCCACTGTGAACTCTAATGTATCGCCCAATTTTTACGGGCGATCGTGGAGAGTCTAAACATGCAGCTCGAGGAGTTCATCACCCACACCATCCCTTTAGTTTAGGTTTTAATTATTGTTGTAGGTGTAGTTATAAGTTCATTGCAAAAAAGCTTTCATGGCTAGGAAATTTTTTAGATGAAACCTTTTTTCTTTTGCCCTTTTTGCTCGTATTTTGTTGTAAATATGATGTTAAACCATTGCTGCAATGAACTTCAAAAATGAGTGTTTGAAATTTTGTTGCAATGCCTTTTCTGTTTGTCTCTATATTAATTATACAATTATGTTCTTGGTTGAAAATTTGTAATTTTTCCTGTTAGAATATGAATGAAATAGTTGTCAGACGTCAAAACTAATAGTCTATCTTATATATATACGAATTCATATATCCTAGTGGATAATGAATCTGGTCTATCGATGATTATGTGGATTTCTACAAAATTAAGTGCACGATCAATATAGTATATGATTGACCGAGATCAATAACTACGTGTGACTATCTATGTAATCGATGGATTCCATTATGTAGGTTCATGAAATATAAATAATTAAATAAATGTAATTGTGTCGATGGTAAATCACAGACTGCAAGCTTTGTCACTAATAGACCATACTCCTGGACCTCTTGCATAGACCGTAAATATAATCGATGCCTTCTCATGCGTTGGGTAGATGCTAAATCATATAGATTCACACTCGGTCAATGCTAAGGTATATACAGGTTGGTGAAACGGTCCAACAAAATATTAGTATATAGTCAAAGATATAGATAATTAAATAAGTGAAAGTGATTTGAGGGCTATATATTGTGTCCATTGTAAATCCTAGACTTAAAACCTTGTCAATAATACACCGCATTAGTTTATTGCTCTTAGTAGCATATTTGAAAATAAAAAAGAATAAATAATTAATAAAATTATAAATAATTAGATTTTATGCAATTAAAGGAGCTTGAACAAGTCATGTGATCGTATAAGAGTCCAAGTAAAGTGGAGAAGTTGATCAAAGATCTGTGCGGATGGGTGGTGGATGAACAAATAAATTCTCACAACGTACTTGTGTTTTGGTAAACATTGCCCTAAGGATGTTAGTTGTTCAACCACAAGTCATCACCTTACACATCTTTGATCACCACTTTCAATTTATGTGGACTCTCATACGATCACATGACTTGTTTAGGCTCATTTAATTGCATAAAATCTAATTATCTATTATTTTATTAATTAAATAATCCTTTTCAAAATATGTTATAGTCATGGTCTATGAATATGTATCCTCGTCTAGTGCATTTATTAATGAAGTAGTCCGTAGTTTATGATAGATTATGCTTAGTCATTTACTCGGCCTTATAGAATAGATTGGGAACTACTTCCACAATTAAATTACTAGACGAGGATATCTATTTGTAGACCATGACTAACACATATTTTGAAAAAGATTATTTAATTAATAAAATAATATATAATTGGATTTTATGCAATTAAATGAGCCTAAACAAGTCATGTGATCGTATGAAAGTCCACGTAAATTGAAAGTGGTGATCAAAGATGTGTGAGGTGATGACTTGTGGTTGAACAAATGGTTGAACAAATGAATTTCCCACAACATACTTGTGCTTTGGGGAAACATTACCTTGAGGATGTTGGTTGTACAACCACTACCCATCCTCACACATCTTTGATCACCTTCTATAATTTATGTGGACTCTTATATGATTACATGACTTTTTAAAGATCATTTGATTGTATAAAATTCAATTATTCATTATTTTATTAGTTAATTAGTCCATTTTTTCCTAATATGCTACTAAGGGCAATAAACCAATACGGTATATTATTGAAAAGGCTTTGCATCTATGATTTACACTGGACACAATCGATGGACCTCTACAAACCATGATAGTTACTGAATTGGTGACACAATGCAATATATAACACTAAACTTGTTTGTTTTAATTGTAAATATATGATTTATTCAATCAATCGTGCGTCCAGTCTAAAAATTATAGAGAACAACTTCTATAATATTTTCCATTGACATGCCAAATATATGAAATTTAATTATCCATAAAAAAATTATTAAAAACAACAAATCATTGAGAAAATTGTTTGTACCAAACCACTGAACTACATGTTATCGTCATTGAGTTCCTTAACAATGCCCATCACATCCACTTCATTTTATTCATGTTTTTTCTCTTCTTGTACTTGTTTCTTCTCATTTTCTTTCTTTTCTTCTTCTAATTTCTTCTCTTCTTCAATATTTTCGTTCTCTTGTTCAGCCACTCCTTCTTCATCAACTGTCTTCTCATTTTTCTCTTATTCTTCTGTTTTCTCCTCATTTTCTGCTTCATCTTCAGTTGTCCTCTCCTCATTTTTTTTTCTTATTCTTCTTTAGCATCTTCTTCATCTGCTATCTTTTCCTCTTCCATATCTTCTCCTTTCTTCTCTTCTTCAACTTTTTCATCTGCTGCAGCTATGTCAGTCACTACGACTGTAAGTTCTTCAAGATATACTTAATGCCGGCTATGAGGGGGACTGTCGAGGTGCACTGCTTTGTTTTGAAAGAATTACAAAAATTATGCAAGAAAATTAAATTAGAAGAACAAAAAACAAATTAGTTTACCTTCATCTTGATGCTTCTTCTTATTCTTCTTGATTCTCCTCAACCTCTCATCTCTAAAAAAATAAACAGTATCCAGAACACTTTTCTCGAGCACAACAACATGCTATCACAAGTCATCATCATTAGAAGCGTCAGGTGTGATTTTGAGTCCACTTGAACCAGCGTGATCACAAGCACGTGCTGGACTTAGAACATAATTGTGACCACCCAAATATTTGTCTTCATCTGCGACCTTTGCTGATGAAGTCAGGACAGTCATGCCTTTTAGTTGCACCTTCAAGGCATCAATAGATGTATCATTAACTTCATTCATGTATGACTTAAATGTTTTCATGTATCTCTACTCCATCTTACAGATGGTAGAGGTAAGGTATGGATGCACAATCTATAAAAAATAAATATAAATTACACAACATTCACTAATATAATAATATTATTATCATATTATAATAAGTATAATTTGACCTTTGAGTTGTTTTCTTTGTACTTAAATGGGTTGCCTTCCATTATGTTGTCACGCTTTGAAGTGTGCCATCTAAGAAGTCAGGGAATCGGCAAAGGAGTATCCAATGACTTACCGGCGTACCTTCCCTGATGAGGAAAGGCCTCATATATCCAAACCTACAATCAATTAAAGCATAAGTAAATCTACAGGGTCTATGTATTATTACATGAATAGGTAAGAGTATAATAAATCAATAAGATGGTAGAATATAAGTACCAGAAACGCCCAGGGAAAGCCATATAATGCGTACGATGCATTATTCCTCTTCACAAATGCTTCTTTTTGCTTGGTCAAATCAATCTTCTTTTTCAAATAGCTCAATGTCAGCCAAAATGATTCTTTTCCCCATGAATACCCGAAGAAATCTAAATCAGCCGCTATCTTGATGTAGTCTGAATCCACCTTCTTTGACAGGTCCTTTACCAGCAGCATCAAGTTCACGTACCAAACCAAAGCGGACTTCAACTTTTGTTGATTAGTCAACCTATTACCTTTGATCAGGTTAACCAACCTTGAGGTAGTAATGTTTTTGTTCTTCGTCACCTTAAAATGAAAGCTTTCACAATTTTGGAGGAGTTTGTTCATTTTTGATTCACGGGGATATGCTGAACAATTTAACCCGGTAATTCGAGCATATTCCTTTAAGATGAAACAAGTTGGCTTACCGTTCACACAAAACCAAATTTCATGCAGTTTTTTTTGATACGTCGTAACAATACATAATGGATCATCTGTACATTAAACTTAAAATGTTCTGGCATATGCCTCAAGTGTCCAAAATAAGTCTTCTTAAAATCCGTATACAACTTTTGTTCAACAAGAATCCTTCTAAATACTCGATAGACCGCCATTCTTGCTCTTATGGAAATATTTGTAGGAAAAGAACCTATCTTATCCATCCAAATTGTTAGGATGTACGACTCAACAGAGATATCTCTCGCACAAATTGGCAAGGATCGGGGATCCTTCTCATCCCTGTCTCCACTATCTTTCCTGTCCTCATCTTCACCACTATAACTTTCACTTTATTCTTTGCTTTACCCTTCCTTTTTCCTTCACTATACTCAACATCATCACTCTTATATGTACTATTTTTGTCATATTCTTAAATATCAACCAGGATTTTTGATTCAGTTTTTGACTCGGATTCATCGACTATAACTTTTTGCCTCTTTAAAGTTTTGGAAAATCTTTTGACTTTTTGCTTCCTACTACTCGAAGCAGTGGAAGCAGACCTTTTAACTGCTGTATGAACTCTCACAATTTATGATCTACAACTAAAAATGAATCTGTGGTGGTCGGTTTATCGACCACTGGTCTATTAATAAAAATGAAAAAATGCTGCAAAAACAAATCTGCAGTGGTCGATTTATCGACCACTGGTCTATTAAGAAAAATGGGAAATTGCCTAGGATCAAACATGCAAATCAAGTTCCAACTTCTCTGGATATTGGCAATGCAATTCAAAACAACAAGAACACCATTCAAATGGATCCAATTCAGTACAACAAATTCAAAATCAATACGCAATATAAATACAAAATTTTTCTAGTCACTATCCAAAGCAAAAGACGATTAAACATGCAGAATCGATAATGTTAACTAAAAAAACTCATATTACGACTAAAAGAACCCCAACACAAAGCAGAAACAAAAAAATGTACTAAAATGGATCTAAATTGATCGGTGAACAAGAAGACAACATTTTGAGAACAAAAATATGAGAAAAACTTGCAAAGTTTGGACATTCCTCGACCAAATCAAGGTCCTCATTGTATCACAAGTCTGTTAGGATTATTTGGATCAGGTATAGGTTATAATTTAAGATGGATAAAATTATTTATAGATAAAAATATATAAAAGAAGATCCAAACAATATGATTTTGATACGTGTCCCATTAGAATGATATATGTGTATCTTTTCATTAGAGATAAGGGTATATTTGTACCCAAAGTATGATAGAGGGTATATTTGTACAAGTTATTAAAGTTTGAGGGTATATTTGTACTTTTTCATTAGCGGCAAGAGTATATTTGTACTCAAAGTATGACGGAGGATGTTTTTGCACCATTTATCAAAGTTTAGGGGTATATTTGAACCTTTTCCAATAAATGCTTGAAAAATTAATAAATATAAAAAGGGATCTTATTGTATTTTTAATAAAGTTGCATTCTCCAAATTATGTTTTCAAAGTGAGCTATTGAAATTTTCAATAGAAATTTGCATTTGTTACGACAGATGACTGAGCTGAAGCTTTCAAACAGATATTGAGATATCTGTTGTAATAGATTACCTATCTAATTTAATTATCAAATAGACATTTGCATCTGTTGCGACAAATGACTGAGCTGTTGGAAAATTTTAAAAAGATATTGATATCTCTTGAAACAGATGACATAGCTGTCTGAATTTTTTTTAAATTTTAATACTACTAAGGTGGTAAAAAATATTTCTTCGATAACTAAAAAATCTCCTCCTTGAGTAGTTTTATCTTGTCTTTTTAATGTCATCCATCTTCTTCGAGCCCCTCAACTTATTAATGAATATTTAAACTCATGTCTAGAATTATCTCTCCTTCAGTTCTAAATTTATTCATCTCGTTTCTTTTTCTTTCTCTCCTCTTTAGGGTTATCACATCCGTCTCCTTTTTTCTCTCTTTTCTCTCCTCTTTCTCATAAGGATCCGTTCTGATGTTAACCGATTTATATCTTTTCTCGACTGAAACTGTTCTTTGGATCCCCTTACTTTTGACATTACAGGTATAGTTCACTGTTGGTCTTTCATTCTCATCTTCTTTTTTGCAAGTTATTCAAATAAGTTATTTACATCTGTTTTTTTAATTTAATTACCCTTTACCCATATCATATTTATTTCAAAAATTTGAAGGAAAGGTTACTTTTAAGTCTTTAATGAACGAACCATTGTTATTATTAAAATATACAAAAAGAGTCATTTGTTTGGAGAAGTTTAAAAGCCTTTTTGGCACTTTTTTTGGCATGTGTTTTGTTTGTTTCTTTGTTGTTGATAGTGTTATTGATGTTATTGGTGGGGTTGGTGTTGTTTGAACTTGTGGTATATTATTGTTAATGGTGTTATTGATGTTGTTGGTAGGGTTGGTGTTGTTAGAACTTGTGGTGTGTTGTTGTTGATGGTGTTGGAACAAATAATGTTTTTTTTTATTTTTTGTTTGTTATTGATGTTGTTGTTGACTGTTGAAACAACTCAAACCACTACTAAGGCAGGTTTGATGTATTCCAACAGTTTACATATCTATTGTAACAGACTCCACATCTGTTACAACAACTTATCCATCCGTTACAACAGATTTATAATCTGTTGAACAAATAGGAAGCTGGTGCAACAGATATGGAGCCCGTTGCATCAGATTGGTAATCTGTTCCAACTGATGGATAATGTTCTTTTTGTTCTCCTCATGTTAACTAGAATTGTTTTTATCTTGTTTGAATATATAAGGAAATAGATGTTGATTAACTTTTGCCCGACCAATATAATATGATACAGTAAAGATGGGTTCGGAGGAATAAGTTACTTGCAGGGTTCGGAGGAATAAGTTGCTTGCAGATAAAACCACTTCATATGTGAGAGGTATGTATTACTGATAATGTTATCGTGAAGACACACATAGAGTACACTAATTTTGTGAGTGTTATTGTTTTACTGAATAGGAATTTCTCATTCAAACAAGATATCTACAATTTTGCAGTTAAGTTTTATAGGTCCGAACTGATAAGATTGAGGGACCATGAATATGGTTCTGATACCCTATTAAGATTTAATGTAGGTTGTTGCTCGTGTCTATCTGTTATGATTTATGAAGTGATCAAGTTTTGGTGGCATTATAAAAAGATTCGATACGATTTGACTAACTTTCAAGGTGCATTGGACTCCGAGATGTCCTTTGAAGCCTCCCACTGCTTCAACCAAGAATGAAAATCAATATATTTATTGCTCTAGCCCAAATTTATATGGTTGGGTTGTTCTCGGTGATTATTATACACCATAAAGAGCCGTAGGAGAATACTTGTGAGGAAAATAGGGAGTTGATGAAAGCCTATATCATCTAAAAGCTAATTGAAGATGAAAACATAGGGTAGCAAGGAACTTCTGGCAAATCTGGCCGATGTAGCTGAATTCGAACACGAGAAATCTGAATCATGTGCAAATATGAAAGTGTATCCATTACTGAAAATCCGTCAGTTGTCTCTCTGAAATAAAATTATTGCAGCTGGGCACTTTACTAAGGAGCTGCGACTAAGTAGTGTGGTCGGGATGATCACCTATATAGAAAATAACAGAACACAAAGAAAACAACTTTATAGGCACCTAGGGTTGAAATGATGTACCCAAAGTAAATAAAACTTAGATCAAGAATAGCTGCATTTAAAATACGCAATCTAAGAAAAGGCAACAATTTTTGAATTTTAAAATGCATCCCATGCCTTCTTGTTTATGGTTCCGATTAGGTCCACTACTGTAGACCTGATCAGAACCACAAACAAGATTGAGTATCACAACTTTCTTAGCAATATGGATATAGTTGATTGTGTTTTCTTGCCTTAGCATGCTTTCAACATATCTTGGTAAAGATCAGATACTTGTTGTAGTATGTGAATTTCGATAATTTTCAAGCTTGCTGATTCAGTATTCAATCTTGTCATTACCGTCTTTGAGGTTAGTGTAGAGTTCTTTGTCTTTTGTGAGCTGGTAAATAAGGGAGGAACACTTTCTTCGAAGCTATGGCATTGTAAAGGGCTTTTTGAAGGCATCCAGAAGCCTTTTCGAAAGGCTTAAATGATACATGGAGGGTCGCAATGTTTGTTTTAGGACAACGTCTTGATGGACAGTCAAGAATTGGTCCCAATAGTTCAACAACTCACTTTCTCGACCGATGTTCAATGTAGCTTGTTCTACTAACCATAAAAATATAGCCCAAAGGATAGCCTAAAGGATAGTATATCAAATCCTTTAAAGGTTGGTTGAACAAGTTGCATTGCACAACACTTGAGAAAATTAGCTATGAAACTGTTGGGACCACTGCTTGAGTGTGCATCAAGATGTTGACCGAAAACAAATATAGTGACCCTCCATGTATCATTTAAGCATTTCAAAGAAAGTGTTCTGGAAGCCTTCTGAAGGCCTTTTACAATGCCACATCTTCGAAGAAAGTGTTCCTCCCTGATTGACTAGCTCACAAAAGACCAATAACTCTATGCTGGCCTCAAAGACAGCAATAACAAGATTGAATACTGATTTAACAGCTAGAGGAAAACTTGAAAATTATTGGGATTCACATACTACAACAAACATCTGATATTCTCCAAGCTATGTTGAAAGCGTGCTAAGGAATGAAAACACAATCAATTATATCCATATTGCTAAGGAAGTAACTATACTCAATCTTGTTTGTGGTTCCAATCAGGTCAATAGCAGTGGACCTAATCGGAACCACAAACAAGAAGGCATGGGATGCAATTTAAAATTCAAAAATTGTCGTCTTTGCTTAGATTGCTTATTTTAAATGCAGATGTTCTTGGGCCAAGTTTTCTTTACTTACGGTATATCATTTCCACCCGAGGTGCCCGCAAAGCTGCTTTCTTTGTGCTATGCTATTTTCTATGTAGGTGATAATCTAGGTGATCATCTCGACCACGCTACCTAGTTGTAGCTCCCTAGAAAAGTGCCCAGCTGCACTAATTTTCTTTCAGAGATACAATAGATGGATTTTCAATACTGGATACACTTTTATATTTTCACTTGATTCAGATTTCTTGTGTTCTAATTCAGCTACACCGGCTAGATTCGCTAGAAGTTACTTTCTACCCTATGTTTTCCTCTTCAATTAGCTCTTAGATGATATAGGTTTTCATCAACTCTCCCTTTCCCTTATAATTATTCTGCTATGGCTCCTTCTGGCTTATAATCATCTTCTCAAACAACTCTTCCATATAAATTTGGACGAGGGAAATTTCTATTGGTATTCCGTTCTTGTTTGATGCAGTGCGATGCTTCGAAGGCCTTTTCAGAGTCCAATGCACACTTAAAGTTTTTTCCAATCGCTATTAAATCTCTACAATGACACCAACTATTGATCCTTTTTCAAAACTTGACACGCATAAATATGAGCAACAACCGTCATTAATTTATAACAAGGTATCGACACCATCTTTATGGACCCCTCGGCCTCATCAATTCGAACCTATCAAACTAAACTGTACAATGCAGAATCTTATTTGAATGATGAATGCTTAGTTTGGTGAAAATTGCATTCACAATATCATTGTACTTTATATGTGTTGTCTCGATGACCTTATCAGTAATATATTACTCCCACACATGAAAGTGGATCCATCCATCTGCACGCATCTTATTCTTCTTAGCCCATCTATGACTTGATTTGAATAAACAGATGACTAACCTGTTACAACAGATGACACATCTTTTAAAATTATCAAACAATTATGGACATTTGTTATGACCGATGATCAATCTGTTGCAACATATGACTTATCTGTTGGAAAAATCAAATAGATAAATCCATTTATTGCAACAGATTTTCAATATGTTATTAATTTTCAAACAGATATAATATATTTTACAACAGATTATCCATATGTTAATTTATTTTAAAGCATTTTTCTTTTCATTCCGAAATACAATAAAAGATAGAATATTGTATTTAGATCAGTTTTTTTAATTTACATATTTGAAAAGTCACCAGTTTTATTTAATTAAGGGATGTATTTATACAAAACTCCACTTCTAGATATAGCTGAACCGGATTTGGACAAGGTGATTTTACGCGACTCCTTGCGGGAACTTGAAAGGCAAATTCATGAACTTCGATAGGAGTTGGGCGACATGAGAGCAAGGGTGAGGAGGGCCCTGCTGTTGCCTGATGACGATGGGCCCGTTGACAATAATGATAATAATAATAATAATAATAGTAATAATAATAATTAGGTTATGTTTTTTCTTTTATTATATCGGGTCTACCCAAGGGTATGTTTTTTTATTGTATATATTTGTATATAATGGATTGAAAAATCTATGTTTGGTCGACTTTTGATTTATAATTCTTATTTAATATTTACTTTTCATTCTGTCTATTCCTTATTTTCAACATGTCGACAGTTGGAGGTAGGGATTGAGCGTTTGTGGCAATGGATGAACCATATGTTGCAACGAATGGTTAATCTATTGTGATAAATAGATCATATGTAGCAAAAAGCGGTTATTCATAAAAAAGGGTTATTGCGTTATTGAGGGTGAAAGTCATGACTTTGCGATTATTTAATATGAAAATAGTTCGTAAATAAATAATAAAGAAATAAATGATAAACACAATTTATAATAGTAAAAGAACGATTATTTAATTTTAATAACTGATCATGACTTTTCACCATTTTTGTTTTTAAATTATTTATTTATTATATAATAAAAAGGTGACAAGATTGGATTAAGGTATATGATGATTGTTAAAAAAAAGTGAACAGTCGTGACTTTTTGTAAAAACTCACCAGCTTGATTTAATTAAGTCATTTCTTTTCACAGAAAATAATACGGAAATAAATGATAAACACAATTTATAACCATAATAAAATGGTTATTTAATTTGAATCTTGGCTTTCATATTACACCTTCAACCATTTTCTCTTCCCTGACTCAAGTAAGTTTTTTTCTTGCTTTTTGTGTAAATATTTTCAATTGGTAGTGTACATTGTATTACATTCAGATTCTTTTCTTTACTTTTGTTTTAACGTTTTTTGTCAATTTATTTGTGTTCTAGATATGGATGATCCAGTGTGGGACGTTGCTATTTTACAAGACACCGTGCGCGAGCTTCAAACTCAGGTTCATGAACTTCAATGGGAATTGTCTGCAATGAGGGCCAGGATGCTCCGGGAGATCCGGAGACTGAGGAGGGCACTGCTGATGCCGGTTGAAGATTGTCTGTCTAGCAATAATGATAATAATAATAATTAGATTATTTTTTTCTGTTAGCCTATATATTTTTAAATGTTTTGTCTAATAAAAAATTTATGTTTGATCGACTTTGACATTTTAATTCTTATTTATTTTTCATTCTGTCTATTTCTTCTTCTCAACAAACATGTCGACGATTAAGGAATAATTTGAATCCAGTAGCAATAGCAAGAGTTGAAACTTAAAACTTGACCCAATGCATACATTAATACTCAAGTATAGACCTCTATTAGATCATATTAATTAAGCACTTAGTAAATTATTAAAGTTGATCAAATAAAAATAATAAAATAAAACTTACAACATACCTAGTATAATATAATCCCACAAATGGGATCTGGGGAGGGTGGTGTTTCCCCAGACCTTAACCCCCTATCTCGTGAAGGCAATTTTTTTTATTTTTTAGCCTATGTATTTTTATTTATTAAAAAAATTATGTTTGATTGACTTTGACGTTTTAATTCTTATTTAATTTTCATTCTGTCTATTTTTTCTTCTCAACAAACATGTCGACGATTAAGAAATAATTTGAATCCATGAGCAATAACAAGAGTTGAAACATATGGGTTATCTGTTGGGTTTGTGGCAGGAGCTGTGTTGTGACAGAATAAAGATCTGTTGCACCAGATAAATAGTCTGTTGCAACAAATATTTATATGTTACAACAGATAACACGTCTGTTGCAATAGATTAACCATCTATTTGATTCATATTACCGGCACTAAAGAACCATAAACAATATGAATCCAACATACGAGTCTTCTGTTGCAACAGAATATGTATCTATTGTAACAAACTGAGTGATCTATTTAAATTGTGGGCTCTTATGTTGTATTCATGAATGGGTTCTATCCATTGTTGAAAAAATAGTAGTAGCAGTGTACCCAGATGGCAAATTAAACAAAAAATCATAAGTTTACATACCAAAGTTACCTATGAAGTAATGCTAAAGTGCAAGTGATGTACGAAACAAAATTTCACCTAAAAAGTCGGTTAAGTAAAGAAGCAGCATTAGCGGTAAAAACAACAACAATGGCAGACAAGAAAAAAATCATGATGATAATAAAGTGGAAGATGATGATAATGACACAACAGATGATGAATAAAGCAGCAACAACAATGAACAACAAAAATCGCGAAGAGAGAGAAAACAACAACGAACGAGAAGAGAGAGAAACACATTTTTTCCCTTTGTTTCCTGTTATATTAACTAACATTTGGATCAAAGTGTATATTTAAGAATTTATGGGTTGTTTTAAAATTTTTCCAACTTTCTTCATCCATAATAAAGTAATTGTCACCTCTACTCAATTATTAAGACTTGAGTCACTTACACCTCATTTTTAAACTCTTTTGTCACTTTTAGTTCAAAGGCCCTGAAGCTTGATTCAAATAGACATAGACTACATTTTTTTTTTATCTATAATCAATATCTATATCTATAATCCAAATCTATAATCTATAATCTATAATCTATAATCTATAATCTATAATCTATAATCTATAATCTAATCTATAATCTATAATTTATATCTATCGATATCTATAATCTATATCTATATCTATAATCTATAATATATTAAAAGTGTGAAGGCCTTTAAAAAAGTGATTTGAATTTTTTACCCTTCACTAAAAGACTTTCCTTTAGATAAAATCGTCTTTTCACCTTTTCCCTCCAATTAATAAATATATAAAAAAATATTCCCTTTTCTACTTTAAATTGGATTTGTAGGTCTAATTAAGGACTTTAAAAATATAGGTATAGTACGTGTTGTTTTGTTTTTCTAATTTTAAAAGTTCAAAATGCACAAATATTTTGACACACCGTTTTTTTTTTTTTCTAAAAAAAGACCATGAAGTCTATTTTGATTAATAAAATAAAAGGAAAGCAAAAGGCTTCACAAAATTAAAAAGACACAATAAACGTCTAAAAAAAGAACAAAAGCTAAAACTCTTATTTATATTAGTTTAGTTTATTTGGAACTCATATTTTTCTAATATTGGTAAATAATTTCTAAAAAAAAGAAAAAATTATTATATTTAAATAATTTCTTTTTTGAAGGAAAAGATTTTGGACTTCTATCAATTGAAAATACTTCTACAACAATCCAATGACATCTACAATGAACACATGAAATAAGATTTATTTATTTTTGGTATTAGATTGTTCTTTATTGTCTACGATGGAACCAAGTCAAATTGAACAACTTTATGGATTATCAAACACTAATCATCGGATTACTGAAGACACCAACAATAATTTAAGAAATTGCCTATGTATTCACCGACTTTACTTATATCTTAGATATTTACAAATACTATATAAATAATTAAATAAATTATCCATCTTCACATGTTCAAAAGATATTGAATTTAATTCTTATATTTATTTTTACTATTTAAACAAATATCGTATTTAGTGTAACATTTAAACTCATTAAAGTGAGCTACACACGCGAGACGCGTACACCTAAACTAGTTTTTATAAAAGAGTGAGCAAGTAGGATCAAGGGCATACTTGTTATTCCAAAAAAAAAAAAATACAGTTTGCTTATTTTTTAAGCCTCAGAGTTTATATATTAATTTTAAATGACAAAACAAAAATACTTTTTATAAATATCAATCATATCCCAAAGTTGTATAATATCTCATGTGGACCCTACAACCTTCACAATTTTCTATAAATATATTTTGTGAGTTCTAATACACAATACTCATTTCTATTTTTTTTGTAAGTTGTAAAATTTTAATTTCATTTTATTCAAATAAATGTCCACAGGCAAGAATAAATTAAATTTTTTATTTGTAGAATTTGTTATAGTAAAATTAATTAGTAAAGTAATAAATATATAAAAAAATATATTATTTTCTTCATTTCAAGAAGAATGACCTATTTTAACTTACACACAGTATAAGAAAATAAAGGAAACTTTTATATCTTATGATCATAAATTAAATTTATTTCAAATGTACCAAAATGCCCATTATCTTGTGGTTCTAAGCGTGATACATGGAAAGTTGAAGCTAAAGTATTGCAAAAAAAAAATCAACCTTTTTAAAATAAATTAAAACGAAAAAATAGGTCATTATTTTTTAAATGGAGGGAAAAACAAACATCTTCAGACATTCATCTATCAACAGTTTGCAGTATTCAAAAATAATTTCAAGTTGAACTTTTTTACGAAATCTTAAACAATTTTAAAATATAATTTGTTAAACTTTAAAAAGTAATTTAAGTAGTTAGTCTTGTTCATACTTTATTATGATTAATGAGAATTTATATGATGATTTTTTTTATTAATGTAACTAAAATAATAAACTTCAATCAAATGGAAAGAATAATTTTAAATTTAAAGAAGAATTATATTTAATATTTTTTTCATTTAAATTTATCTTTTCTTCAATTGTAGTGTCCAGACGAGCTTTCTCTTCACTTAAAATTATTGATAATTAATTTATGTTTAAGGTAACACTTAAAAATATAATCAAGGTGTAACGCTTTTTTCATAATTTTTAAAATAATTTCACACAAATTTTATGTGAACCCCACTAAACTCTATTTTAAATGAAAAAGTTAGAAATAATGATCATTTCATTAGAATCTTTTCAATGTCACTAATGATGTAATCTCTTTTTTTTTTTTTGGTTAAAGATGTAATCTTTCATATGGGTCCCACACACCTCAGCTATAAGTCTATTTTAATATATAGTATAAAAAATTAAATACATTATACCAAAATGTCTACTTTACGGCACCCTATATCTCAATTCAAATGATATATTTTTCTTTTTAATCAGTTCTAAAAAAGAATTGACAATTTTATTTAGTTAGTATTTTATAACATTATCAATATTTTAGTCATGTTGAATTTCACTTATTTGTCAAAAATTCCACAAAGGTATACTCTTCTATTTAATGTTTATTTATTTTAAAGATAATTTGAAACATTGAAATATTTGTTCATATATCTTGAATTCGATGTCTTATCAAAATGTTATAAATTAAAATAAAAGGAGACATAATTTGTAGGAGGATATGCAAATATTCACATATGTTCCATAAAAAATAAAAAAATAAAATTAATTTTGGCCACACATTTAATTGCATAAAGTAACTATTACTATATTATAGTAAAATAATAAGAAATACTCATATAATAATGAATAGGTGTTTCTCAATCAAACACAATAAGTAATTCCTCCATAATTTCAAAACATCACATGATACATATCATTATAAGGATTTACAATACATATAATTTATGAAAACATAATTATTTACTAATTACTTGTTAAAATTATTTCAAACAACTTATTCTAAAATGCAATATTAACTACCTCAATCATGTTAACTTTTGTTAATTCTTTTGATTCTCTTATTTAAGGTAGTAAATTTTCTTAACAGGTAAACAAATCACTTACATTTTTTTTTTGCTTACTATATTAAATTGATCTCCTATTTTTGACGTATATAAGATAAGACATAAAGGCAACCCTTTAATGTTATGAATCATTAAAATGTTCATCAAGTAAGTCCTTATTTTATCAGTTAAACACCCATAAAAATGAATTTAAATGTATTTAAAATCAATTTATGTATGAATTTATATCCTTTATTGCTTCGTATGATTTAAAAAAAATGTTAATAAATAGATATTTATAATTTTAATCTATTCACTTGTATAGTTTTAAAATAAAGGATAAAAAAAAAATACTAAAACTAATTGTTTAATCTAAGAGAATGTGTTAGACATGATGTTAAAATAAGCATTAGAGTACTGATATTTTAATATTAATTATTAAAACTTACAAAAGTTGTAAGCTATAATTATTTAATTTTATAAAAATAAGAAGTTATATTTTATCATATAGTATGATTTCTACTTACATTTTCTATTGTGTTTGTTCAAAAATATTAACGATTATTTTTTTGAAAAAATAATAATTAAATAACTGTATATATATATATATATATATATATATTTAAAATTATAATATTGGACCCGTATACGGGCCCTTCATCGTAGTCTTTAATAGAAAACTCGATATTCAAGGTTCATTCTTTGAAAATCAATAATAGAAAATTATCGTCAAAAGTGATAAATGTTTCCTTATATTGCATCATTTTCTTTTAGTGCTTCACTTCTAACAAGAGAAAAATGAAGGAAAGGTGTCTTTTAAGTCTTGAATGAAGGATTGGTGACATTGACTAACTTAAAGGGTCAAATATAATTAAGAAACTTAATTAAGTTAATTGTGGACTTGATTAATATTTTTAAAACTTTCTAATCTTTTCAAAAATACAAATCTTTTCAAAAATACAAATCAACTCACACCCCTCTCCTTTCTAAATCAACCCTCTCTCTCCCGACAGTCTCTCTCAACTCCTTCCCAACCAACAGTTTTGCAAAATTTCTCCCTTCAATCCTCGACGACTTCAAGGTTTGGCGACAACAACTTCGAGTTCTTAGTTGTCCCATTTCTTCTTTTACAGATAAAATATTATTTCTTTTAGTTATGAAGAAACAGAGGAACTTGAGCCAATTTCTCTTCTAGTATTGGTTAACGATTTCAATATTTCTTGCTTAAATTTGAAATGTGGACTGAATCAAATCCTAATTTTTGGCATTTTTTCTTTACTTTTTTTGGTGTAAAATATAATTTTTTGTTGTTATTGTGGTTCTTTTGTCGAACTGTTGATTCTATTTGTTGGTGATTTTTGATCACCGTTGATGTTCTTATAGTGTGTGTGTTGTGTTAGTGTTGCTGGGTTGATTTTTTATTTTTCTTAGTAAAAATGGTGTTGCAACAGATGAACCATCTAATGCAACAGATTAAACATCTGATGCAATAGATTAAATATGTATTGCAACAAATGAAACATTCGGTGTAACTGATTAAACATCTGATGTAATAATGAAAATCTGATACAACAGATGAACAATCAAACAGATCATTCATCTATTGCGACAGATGACTCATCTATTTAGAAGAAATTTAAATAATATTGATCCAATAAATAACTCATTTGGCAACATATGAGTTATCTATTTTTATCATTTTTAATAGATTACTCATCTGCTGCAATAGGTTGGTTATAGGTTGCTATAGGTTATAATAAATAACCTACCTAATACAATAAATGAGTGATAAGTTTTTATTATTTTCAATAGATTACTCATCCCTTGCAATAGGTTGGTTATAGGCTGTAATAGATAACCTACCTGATGTAACAGATGAGTGATCTATTGTTATTATTTCCAACAGATTACTCATCCGTTGCAATAGGTTGGTTATAGGATGCAACAGATATCCCACCCGGTGCAACAATTGAGTGATCTATTTTTATTGTTTCCAACGAATTACTTATCCACTGCAATAGGTTGGTTATATGCTGCAATAAATATTCTACCTGGTGCAACAGATGAGTGATCTATTTTTATTATTTTCAACAGATTACTCATTTGCTGCAATAGGTTGGTTATATGCTATAATAAATATCCTACCTGGTGCAACAGATGTGTGTCATGTTTTTATTGTTTCCATTGGATTAATTATCCGCTGCAACAGGTTGTTTATATGCTGCAATAGATATCCTACCTGGTGCAGCAGATAAGTGATCTATTTTTATTGTTTCCAATGAATAACTCATCCATTGAAACAGGTTGGTTTTATGTTGCAACAAATATCCTACCTGGTGCAAAAGATGTGTGGCCTATTTTTATTATTTCCAACAGATTGATCATCCGCTATAACAGGTTAGTTATATGCTGCAACAGATATCCTACCTGGTGTAACAGATGTGTGGTCTGTTAGAACTGTTATTTTACTGTTGTACATATTTGATTTACTGTTATCCCTTTTTAACGATGCATTAGTCAATTATAATATATTTTATGTTCCTGTTAATTTTAGATAATATGGCTCTCAAAAGAAAAGAAATTAAATCAAGTCCTAGTAAAGGAACAAGTGAATCAACTAGGCTACATCCACTACTCTATGTACTTTCTTTACAAGCGTTATCTCAATTAGAAGCAGAAGATGATGAACATAGGGAGAAAAAATGTTTCAAAAGAAAAGATCCAAATGCTAATAGCCCTTCCACTGAAGAGTTGGTCAAAACCTTCAGCATTGATTATTATCCTATGAGAATACAGTACGATGGTGCTACAGATTTAATGGGTGATTTCATGGTTAAGTCAGCCATGGGTAAATCTTTTGACGCTTTCAGAAAAATACTTTGAGAATAAAAATTAGATTCTTATTTCAGGTACAGCTGCTTTGGGCAATATCTTGATTTGTCGGAGGACAACAATGCTCATTTCCAAATAAAAATGGTATATGATCTTCGTAAGCATAAGTTTATGTATGAAAACCAAGATAAGATGGATGAGGTGTGGATAAATTACTATGGCATGCCTGTTTTTTTTGGGTGGAAGGAGTTTGCCATAGTTACTGGATTAAAATGTTATCCTTCTTCTCCTTCTCAAGTTATACCTATTCTAACTCAAAAAAAGTACCCCGCACACCCAATAAAGGCAACGACAAGTCGAGTGATCATGATGACCTGGTGTCCCTTGTTGGTCTAAGCTTAAAAAACATAAATTTGATAGAAGCATTAAAAGGTCAAAGACTTCCAAAGAAGCACAACCAATCATTATGCTTGATTTGGTTTGTACATAATGTTCTTCGGGCGAGAGACGTCAACAAAAACATACCACTTGGTTTGATTAAGCTCTCCGAGGATCTTGAGGCATTTAACATGTATCCCTGGGGTTATGAAAGCTACAAAATGACTGTCAATTATTTGTTGACTCTGTTAACGCCAAGGACAATCAACTTATATGACTTTCCATGAGCTTTCATGGTAAATATTTCTTTTATCATGACATGATTCATTTATTTTTCAATAATGTTCTTGATTTATTGGCGTTATTTTATAGGCTTGGGCATTTGAAGCCATTCCTTATTTGAGACAACAAGTGAAATACCAGGAATAAGTATTCTGTCCAAGAATCCTGAGATGGTTGTCGATCAAAACTGATAAAAATTCTTGATCTCTTTAACCCCCCGAAGAAAGCAGTAAGTCTAATTCTAATTAATTTTTTATTTTAATTAATGATTTCATAATCATTCTAATATATGTACAGATTTACTTTAGATTGTCCATCTGTGGCTTGTTCCAAAAAATCGAGAGTTGAAGATGCCATTTTTTATTACTTTACGGTCTGTGCAAACTTTATTGGACCCTAAGGTCATTGATAGAATAAAATAGTAATTATTTAGAGAAACAACTATCACAAGAAAAATAATTTTGGAGGGTGGGATTGTTGTTGTTGATGATGGTAGTGGTGCTCCTCTTACAGTTTTTGAAAGAACAAATCATTATGATTATGATCATACTGGTTATACAGATTTTGCCACGTTTAGAGAATGTTCTGCATGGAAATGTCAAGATTGCAAGGCGAAACATGATGGAATGATTAATGCATTAACGACTTCTGTAAAGGAAATGACTAAGAGGGGTGTCATTCCATCCAAGAGGATTTCGTATCCATAAACTCCACTACAGATCAAGGTGGCTAAAAGAAGAAGGAAAGAAATTTCCAAGGCATCTTCAAACATTGAAAAAAGAAAAATTGCAAATCCTTTGTCTTTGTCTTGCACCTTTGATCAATGTACAAAGGCCACAGGAAAGCAACATGATCTGAAAAAGGTAAATGTATATGATTTGTTCTAACAAACAAACAGATGCATTATCTATTTCAACAGATTATACATCTGCTAAACATTATCAAACAAATATAGACATCTGTTATAACTGTCATATAACCTATTGCATCAGATGCATTATCTGTTCCAACATATGTCCATTTGTTTCAGCAAATCAAACAGGTCTTAGTACTATTTTAATTTGTACCAACAGACGAGTCATATATTACAACAGATGGATCATCTATTTGAAATTATCGTACAACTCTTTTTTACCTATTCAAGTTTGTCCCAACAGATGATCCATGTGATGCAATAGATAGATAATCTGTTGTATATATATGATTATTAACATTGATAATTTTTGCTTTCTAGATGGGTGTCACAGTAGAAGCTACTGCTGAATAGCATAATATCACAGTTGATAATTCATCAAATGCTTC
Source organism: Capsicum baccatum var. pendulum (assembly GCA_030864225.1). Taxonomy (NCBI): domain Eukaryota; kingdom Viridiplantae; phylum Streptophyta; class Magnoliopsida; order Solanales; family Solanaceae; genus Capsicum; species Capsicum baccatum. The sequence goes on along the minus strand of CM061552.1, from coordinate 68,433,794 downwards.
CATGGAAGAAGAAAAAGTGAAGCATTTCAGTTAGAGAGAACGGAAGAATTACCCATTTGAAGGATTCAACATCTCGGATGAGGCTCCAAAAATCTAACAAAGTTGACCAATGACTATTCAGAATGGACTGTCGATGGGCTATTAAAGCATCACACCGGCAGATATATAAATCTTTTTTTAAAGATATTAATCTATAAAATTCTTGTTGTAATAATATGAAATTAACAAATATAAATCATGTAGAAAACTAAATAACGAACACTACAAAGTGAACTAATCGAGTCTTGGTTTTGATATATTCGACTTTGTTGTTGCGTATCTCGAAATGAAGGATTGGTTCTATTTGATGTCACAACCCCAAACTTGATGGAATGATGATGCTTAAATGTTATACATATTACTATTAATTAATACTTTATTTAATTGCGTCTGTGTATTTATTTTATTGTTACGTAATCTTAAATATTTGATAATATGTGCAACACATCGATGTCATTTTTTACTACCTCCAAAAGAAGGCCAAGCTACAAACACAAGAATAATACAGATACATGACATACAATTGTTTGTACAAACTTTACATCAATAATGCCTACGATAGGTTTTGTTAACAACAACCGAAAGTTTCCCGAATGAGGAATGCATAATCAAAATCATCAAAGGTTTTAGCATTCCAGTTGGATTACCTTGGTATTTTATTGATGAAGTGTACATCTCAATCAATTGCGGTGATAAATTCCATTGGATGTTGGCTGTCATCGTTCTAAAAGAGAGGTGCATCCCAATTTATGACTTGATGTAGGGATGGAGACATTCCACACCATCGTTAGAGATGCAAAAGCTGTCCAAAATACTGTCTACTTACCTTGATATGAGTGATTTTTTGGACCAAATGGTTCGTACTGATTGGTCGACGATTGAAGCATACCGGGTTAAAATGGGTAATCCATTTGATGTAGAATATGTTGAGGGAATTTCTTAACAACACATTGGTAGTCTGTAAGTATCATGATTTAGTTTGATTTCATAAATTTCACAACGCTTACATGAACTGCAAGATATTGATTATCTATTTTTTTTAAACTCAGGGATTGCGGTCTTTTTGTTGCCGCCTACGTCGAGTATTGAAGTGTTAGATTACAAGTACCAAATAATGGACTTGATATCGGATTACTCCGCAAAAGATATGCTGCTCTTTTATGGATATATGAAGAAGCAAAAGCTAAGATGATAATACATATGTTGCAACAGATAACATATCTGTTGGAAATTATCAAACAGAATTAGACATATGTTGCAACATGTAGGTCATCTATTGAAAATTATCAAATAGGTCTTCCTACTTTTTTGATTTGTTCTAATAGATTACCTATCAGTTGCAACAGAGATTGAGAGATATCTGCATAATGCAACAGATGACCAACCTATTGCAACAGATAATTAATCGATCACAACAGATATACTATCTGTTACAATAGATAGACAATCTATTGTATTATAAAAAAATCAACTTTCGTCAAACATAAAAATAATTATGGTGTTTGTTTTTGTACATCTTCTTCTTTATACACAGGCTCTAAGTATTTAGTTAGTACCCCATAAGACCATACCTCTTACATCTTTGCCACAATGGCATTGCATAAATCGAATATTTTTGTGCCAGTCAGCAAACATTCGATGTATGTAAGTGAGTACGGCCCGCATGTGACACTGATTTTATTTTTTTAAAGTTTCATGCCCTTGTTTTGACCTTCAAAATCACATGCTTTCTTCATCAAGACTTTCTCTAGATAATGATCCATCAGTTTACTCTACCTCAACAAGATAGGGAGCAACTCCAATAGTGTTTGCACGTGGATTAAAAAAAGCATCCTCGTTGAAGACAGGGAAGTTGCAGTCATAAACCTTAATATTTCCCTCCCCGAGAAGTATCTCAATAGCGAGAAAATGTTTGACTTCCACATTTATGACTGCAAGAATTATCTTATCCTTGGTCCAGCTCTTACCATGTGGATAGATCCTCTTCCCTCTAACATAGTTAATCATATCTTCCTCCCATTCGTACATAAAAACTAACATATTAAATCTCGTGCCATCGGGAGTTGACGCTAGCTTACGGAGCCAATTGTACCTATTCTTAAAATTGTTGTAGAAGTTGTGGTGCATTATCCTATCGGTAGCATCATAAGCATTCGGGTACGCTAATTGTTTGCCCCTCATGAGACAGAGAATTTCATCAACATACTATGATATAAGAATACAATTTTTAGATAGATTAGTAAGTGTAAGAAAGAAAAATATAGTGGAAAGATGCAACGGATGGTCCATATGGTACAGAGGGTTCTCTGAATCAGTTCATAAATTACCCAGCTAATGCAACTTATGCAACAAATATTTAATCTGTTGCAATAGAATAACCACTAGTTACACTAGAATACCCAATTGTTGCAACAAATGAAGAGTAGATTAGAAGGATAGATTTGGAAAAGTAAACTTACCCTATCCACGTTCCACTTACTCATAGCTATCATATTATTAATGTCTTTGTAGTCAAACATATACATGGTGTATTCTTCTGCAGGTTCCTTCTTCTTGGGTTACTTGGCATTTCGAGTTCCGTGCTCTCTTCATCGCCAAGTGCCGCGTATATGTCCACCTTCTTCAGTGGACCCAAAACTTCATAACTTTTTGAGAGGGAGGAGTTGCAATCCTTTTTGTTTTCAGAATGGAGAGTATTTGGCTAATTTTTCTTTTCTTCCTCCTAACCACCACGGTAGGAATGTATGGATCCCTCACCTTCTTAGATTGTATAACACCTCTCTTGGATTTCAATTCCTTGTCAGCTTCAGAGGTAGCCTCTTGTTTTTTAAGAAGTTTATCTTATCTATCCTTGTACACTATGCATTTGCAATGAGAATGGAGGGTGAAGAGGGGTGAAAGGGACCACTGTAAGGGTGGGAGGTACTGGTGTATGGGTGAGAGGGATATGTGTAAGGGGTGATTTTAAATGTATTTATTTTTTCTTGAGAATCAATATGATAATCATCATGATTGGCAGTAGCAACAACATTAGAATGTCTTCCTCTAACTTCAATAACTTCACTAGCAACACCCTCAGAAGAAGCACCCGATCGGTTGCAGTAGGTTGGTCATGAAGTGCTTCAACATTAGGCTGACCTTGCCTAACTGTTCTTCTTATGGTTGTTGCTTCAGCCAATTCCTTCTTTATTAACTCCGCAGTTGGGTCTGCTATTGTATCAACAAGACCTAGAGTAATAAAAGAAGTCATCCCTAACTTCTAATTAGTAGGCACGATCCAAGGATGCACAACCCATAAAAAGATAGATACATTAATGTAAATCATATAATAATAATTTACAGTCAAACAGTTGGGTTACATGTTAATTCACTCAATTTATGCAACATATCATCTATCTGTCGCAACAGATGATCTACATGTCGCAACAGATTAACAATAGTTGAATTAGATTACTCATCTGTCACAAAATTTATAGTAGATGGGTAATTTTTTGAGTCGGGTTTAGAGAACCAGAGCAATAAATAGTTAATCTATTGCAAATTATGGATCGTCTATTGCAATAGATTACCCATCTGTTGCACCAGTTGCAGTAGACGGGTAATTTGTTGCAACAGACGACCCATCTGTCGCAACATATGGTACATTTGTTTCAATATCTTTCTTTGAGTCAAATTATTTTACTCAAAAGAAGACGTAGGGCATCATCCAAAGGGTTAAAGAGATTAGCCTTCTTAATACTCGTATTTCTCTTTGCATCCAGCTACCTAAGGATCCTTGGATGGGAAACCTCGTCTGGGTAATCCTTAACCTGCCTTCGGAGGGGAGGAATAGCTTCAAATGCCCAATCCTAAAATATGTAAACAGGAAGCAAGCAAAAAAAATTCATAATAATTATTCAATATAAATTAATGGATGAGTACACAAATAGTGATTAAATTTATCATGAAAACCCAAGAAAAACCATATAATGTGATCGTCTTTGGGGATAGCTTTGTCAATAAATATTTGACAGTCAAGTAGTAGATGTCATATCCCCAGGGATAGTTGTTGAATTTCTCAAAATCATCAGCAAGCTTTAACAAATCATCTTCTATGACTTTGTTGATGTCTCTTGCTAATATAATGGAATGGGCAAACCAAACGAAGCACAATTTCTCCCTGTACTGCTTTGATATGGTTTTCTCCTTGAGATCTTATATCAAATTCGATGCTTTGTAGCTATGTACAGCAATGTCCAATAATCTATCTATTTTTCCTTGCATTTATTTATTTTGGTGAGTGGTTGCTGGGACAATGCCTTCCGTTTATTTGATGGTTGTGGTTTGGCTTCCCTTCTTACCTTGGACCTTTTGGGGGGGGGGGGTATTTCCTTGAGAGATTCTTCTAGACGATCGTATCTCAAGACCATCACTATGGAAAATTCTTTCAAGCCTAAATAAATCGGTATGCCACAATAGTTGATCCAGATTTTATCCATCTTTTTTCTGACCTCCTTCAAATCTTTATCACCCCCACATACTTGATCCTGCACTTGAGAAGACCATATACCATGCTCATTTGGAAATGGACAGTGTGGTCCTCAGGCAGCTCAAGAAAGTGTACAAGATAGCTCTTCTTAAAAAGTCTGTCTATATTTTCATTCTTCATAATATTCCAAAATTCATCAAAAGGTTTCCCCAACTAACATTTAAGTACAAGATCACCAATTAGTTTTGCAGGGTCATCTATCAGCATCGCAACTTGAAACCTATCAATACTAATAGTTTTGACAGTCTCATGCTGAGATTTTGATCTCATTCCACGCCCCATTAGTGAGGCATTATCATCTTGTTTATCTTTTTATTCCTCCTCACTTTTATTTTTCTCACCAGCCTTTATATACCCTTCTCCACCTCCCTTTCATAACTTGTCTCAGCCTCATTTTCCCTAATTGAGATTGTTTAAGAAATTTCTCCAAATCCATCTGTACTCTAGGCTTTTTTGTTGGGTAGTCAGAAAGTTAATCCACTTTCAGTTTCTTTTCTTTTGGGAGAAATTTTTTAATTCAAACAACAGAAAAACAAAAAATACATTACATTTGATGTCTGCATAATTTTTTTAAAAAAGCTAAGACAAATTTCAATAAATTATTATATGCCATATTACAAATAAATACTCCAACGGATAACCTATCGTTGAAATAGATGGAGAATTAATTTGAACACCTATTTAATACCTCTCAACAGATGTTCAACCTGTTGCAACAGATGGACCACCAAGACCACCAACACCATAACCAATACCACTAATACCCACACCAAGGTTGCTAAAACCGCCACCACCACCACTAAGACCACCTATATTACCACCAAGACCACCAACACCAACACCACCACCACCAACCACCAAAAACACCAACAACACCATAAAAATCATCCAACAATACCACGACTGTCAACTAAATACTATGATAAAAACTAAGATTTTTTCGGGTTCTTCCTACATTTTTAGCATCAAAACTCAAAATTGTTAACCCATTCTCAAAGATAATAGAATTAAAAGTCTTATTTTTCATCATTAAATAAAAATCCCTAATTTTTAGAATAAAAAACAAATATAGAACTCTTCTCAAACTCTGTTACCTCTTAAGACAGAGAAATCAATGAATACAAGCGAGAATGAAATAAAAAATAACAACTATATGGTTGGAAATGGAAAGAAAATTGATCTGTTTTGAAGGGTTAAGATATATGTTGAGAAGTTGTTTCTGTATTGTTGAGAGAGAGACAAAAGAGCGAGAAGTCAAGATTTGAAATGATGAAACATTTTTCCTCTAAATGGATGATTTATATGAGTTGATTTGTATTTTTTGAAAAGAATGACAAGTTTTGAAAATGTTAATTTGGTCCGTATTGATCTTAATTATTTTTTAAAATTTTAAAATATATGAAATATTTTGACTCAGAGTGATCGATCGATGACTCGGGTATGTAGGAACACAATACCAACATCATGCAATCGCAAAGACTCAATTAAAGTTGTAGTTTACCCTATGTACTTATCCCTAGTTCTAACAAAATAAATTTAGGTATTAGCTCAATCGTAATTTAATACGAAATGTTTTGACTTAGAGTGATTGATCGACGACTCCGACTCGGGTTGGTAGGAATGTAATACCAACATCATGCAATCGCAAAGACTCAATTGAAGTTGTAGTTCACTCTATGTACTCATACCTAGTTATATCTAAATCAATTTAGGTATTATATCAATAATAAGTTAATATGAAATTTTGACTTAGAGTGATCGATCGATGACTTCGACTCGAGTCGGTAGGAACGCAATACCAATATCTTGTAATCGCAAAGACTCAATTGATGTTGTAGTTTACCATATGTACTCATACCTAGTTCTATATAAATAAATTTAGGTATTATCTCAATAATAATTTAATACGAAATGTTTCTACTCAGAGTGATTGATCGACGACTCCGACTTGGATCGGTAGGAACGCAATACCAGCATCATACAATTGCAAAGACTCAATTGAAGTTATAGTTTATCTTATGTAACTATACCTAGTTATATATAAATTAATTTAGGAATTAGCTCAATAATAAGTTAATACTAAATGTTTCAACTCAGAATGATCAATTGACGACTCCTTCTCGAGTCGGTAGGAATGCAATACCAACATCATACAATCACAAAGACTCAATTGAATATGTAGTTCACCCTATGTACTCATACCTAGTTATATATAAATCAATTTAGGTATTATCTTAATAATAAGTTAGTATGAAACATTTTGACTAAGAGTGATCGATCGATGACTCCGACTTGGGTCAGGAGGAATACAATACCAATATTATGCAATCACAAAGAAGCAATTAAAATTGTAGTTCACCCTATGTACTCATACCTAGTTCTATCTAAATAAATTAAGGTATTAACTCAATAATAAGTTAATACAGAATGTTTCGACTTTAAGTGATCAATCGACGACTTCGACTTGGGTCGGTAGGAACGCAATACCAACATCTTGTAATCGCAAAGAATCAATTGAAGTTGTAGTTCACCCTATATAATTATCCCTAGTTCAATATAAATAAATTTAGGTATTAGCTCAATAATAAGTTAATACGAAACATTTCGACAGTGATCGATCAATGACACCGACTTGGGTTAGGAGGAACGCAATACCAACATCATGCAATCACAAAGACTCAATTAAAGTTATAGTTCACCCTATGTACTTATCCCTAGTTCTATCCAAATTAATTTAGGTATTAGCTCAATAATAAGTTAATATCGACGACTCCGACTCGGGTCGGTAGGAACGCAATACCAATATCATGCAATATCAAAGACTCGATTGAAGTTGTAGTTCACCCTATGTACTCATCCCTAGTTATATCTAAATCAATTTCAAATAAATCTATTGCAACAGACGACTGAGCTGCTGGAAATTTTCAAATAGATATTGATATCTATTGCAACAGATGTCATATCTGATTTAATTATTAAATAGACATTTGCATCTGTTGTGATAGATGACTAAGCTGTTGAAAATTTTTCAAACAGATATTTATATCTGATCCAATAGATGAAATATCTGATTTAATTATCAAATAGACATTTGCATCTGTTGTGATAGATGAATGAGTTATTGGAAATTTTCAAATAGATATTTATATCTGTTGCAACAGATGACATATCTGTTTGAAAATATTTTTTTTAAAAAAATTTAAAGCAATCTTCTGTCCGAAAGAAGAAGAATAAAGATAGATAAAATAGTAAGTACTACTAAAGCCGATAAAATTTTTTTCTTGGATAACTAAAAAATTTCATTGAGTAGTCTTGTCTTGTCTTTTCAATGTTAGCCATATTCCTTGTGACCCTACAGTTATTAATGAATATTAATGAATATTTAAACCCATGTCTATAATTATCTGTCCATCATCCCTTAATTTATTCATCTCTCATCTTTTTATTTCTCTCATCTTTAGGGTTATCACAGCCGTCTCTTTTTTTTCTCTCTTTTTTCTCCTCTTTATCAAAAAGATCCTTTCGGATCTAAATCAATCTATATCTTTCCTTGACTTAAATTATTGTTTTGATCCCCTTATTTTTGACATTGCAGGTATGATTCACTATTGCTCTTTCATTCGCGTCTTCTTCTTTCTAAGTTATTTACATCTATTTTTTATTTAATTACCCTTTACCCATATCATATTTATTTAAAAAATTTAAAGGAACTTTTAAATCTTGAATAAACGAACCATTGTTTTTATTAAAATATGCAAAAAAGTCATCTATTGGGAGAAGTTTAAAAGTCTTGTTGGCAGTATCCTCTTTTTATATGTATTTTATTTGTCTCTTTATTGTTGATGCAGTTATTGATGTTGTTGGTGGGGTTGGTATTGTTGGAACTTATTGTGCAGTATTGTTGATGCTGTTGGAACAAAGAATGCTGCTTCTTTATTATTAATGTTGTTGTTGATGGTGTTGGAATAAATGATGTTGTTTCTTTGTAGTTGATATTGCAACAGATGGAGCAACTATTGGAACAAATTAGACCACTAGTAAGGTGGTTTGATGTATTCCAACAAACTCCATATCTGGTGCAACAGACTTCACATCTATTGCAACAGATGGATAATGTTCTTTTTGCTCTTCTCTTGTTTGACATCAATTTTTTTCCTCTTTTTTATAGATATAAGGAGCTAAAAGTTGATCAAATTTTTTCTGACCAACACAAGAGGCTACAGTAAAGATGGGTTCGGAGAAATAAGCTGTTTGTAGATGGAACCACTTTATATATGGGAGGTATGTATTACTGATAATGTTATCGTGAAAACACATAGAGTACGCCAATTTTGTGAATGAAATTTTTTATCGATTAGTCATTGATCATTCAAACAAGATATCTGCAATTTTACAGTTAAGTTTGATAGGTCCGACCTGATAAGGCTGAGGGACTATGAATATGGTTCTGATACACTGTTAAGATTTAATGTCAGTTTTTGCACATATGTATGTGTCAAGCATTATGATGGGATAAAGTTTTGGTGGCATGGTAAAAAGATTCAATAGCTATTGGACTAACTTTTTGGGTGCATTAGACTCTGAGAGGGCCTTTAAAGCCTCCCGCTGCTTCAACCAAGAACAGAAATCAATATAGTTATTTCCCTAGCCCAAATTTATATGGTTGGGTTACTCGGGGTGATGATTATATGCCACAAGATACAGTAGCAGAATACCTGCGAGGGAAAATGGGGGGTTAATGAAAGACTTTATCATCTAAGAGCTAATCAAAGAGGAAACATAGGGTAGCAAGGAACTTCTAGCAAATATAACCTATAATACTGACTTAGAAGATGAGAAATCTGAATCAAGTGCAAATATAAAAGTGTATCCAGTAATGAAAAATTCACCTATTGTCTCTCTCAAAGAAAAATAGTGCATATGGGCACTTTGATAGGAAGCTGCGACTAGGTAGCATGGTTGAGATGATCACCTACATAGAAAATAATAGAACACCAAGAAAGAAGATTTGTGGGAATCGAGGGTTGAAATGATGTACAGTAAATTGAGAAAACTTTCTCCAAGAACAGTTGAAGTTAAAATAAGGAATCTAAGCAAAGACGACAACTTATGAATTTTAAATTGCACCCCATGCCTTCTTGTTTGTGGTTTGGATTAGGTCCATTACTATTGACCTGATCGAAACAACAAACTAGATTGAAAAACAGATTGAGTATCACTACTTCTTTAGCAATATGCAATATGGATATAACTGATTGTGATTTTTTGCCTTAGCATGCTTTCAACATATCTTGGAAAAGATCAGGTGCTTCATGTAGTAAGTGAATCTCGATAATTTTCTAGCTTACCTTCTATTTGCTGATTCGATATTTAAGCTTGTCGTTACCGTCATTAAGGTCAGTGTAGAGTTCTTGGTCTTTTGGGAGCTTGTCAACGAGGAACACTTCCTTTTAAGTTGTGGCATTGTAAAAGGCCTTCAGAAGGTTTCCAAAACACTTTCTTCAGAAGGCTTAAATTATACATGATGGGTTGCTATGTTTATTTTAGGTCAACGTGTTGGTGCGTATTCAAGCAATGGTCCCAACGATTGAACATTATCCTATTGGGACCACTGCTTGAGTGTGCATCAACATGTTGACCTAAAACAAATATAGCGACCCTCCAGGTATCATTTAAATCTTCTGAAGAAAGTTTCTTGAAAGCCTTCTGAAGGACTTTTACAATGTCATAACTTCAAAAAAAGTGTTCCTCATTGACGAGCTCACAAAATACAAAGAACTCTACACTAACCTCGACGACGACAATGACAAGCTTGAATATCGAATCAGCAAACTGAGGCAAGCTTGAAAATTATCAAGATTTACATACTACAAAAAGCATCTGATCTTCTCCAAGATATGTTGAAATCATGATGAGACAAGAAAAAATAATCAATTATATCCATATTTCTTATTGCTAAGGAAGTAATGATACTCAATCTGCCTTTCAATCTTATTTGTGGTTCCGATCAGGTCAATAGCAATGGACCTAATCGGAACCACAAACAAGAAGGCATGGGATACAATTTAAAATTCAAAAATTATTGCCTTCTCTTAGATTCCTTATTTTAACTACAACTGTTATTGGATCACGTTTCTTGACTTACTGTACATCATTTCAACCCTCGGTTCCTACAAAGCTGCTTTCTTGGTGTTTTGTTATTTTCCATGTAGGTGATTATACTGACTACGTTTCCTAGCCACAGCTCCCTAGAAAAGTGTCCATCTGCATTAGTTTTATTTTAGAGAAATAATAAACAAAATTTGCATTACTAGATACACTTTCATATTTGCATTTCATTCAGATTTCTCATGTTTTAATTTAGTCTCATCGGCTAGATTCGCTAGAAGTTCCTTGATACCCTATGTTTCCTCTTCAATTAGCTCTCAGATAATATAGTCTTTCATCAACTCCCCTTTCCCTCACAGGCATTCTCCTTCGGCTCCTTCAGCGTATAATCATCTTCTCGAACAACCTTTCTATAAAAATTTGGGCGAGGGGAATTTCTATTAATTTTTTGTTCTTTTTTGATACAGTGCGGGGCTTTGAAGGCCATCTTAGAGTCTAATGCAAGTTAAGTCCAATCTCTATTGGATCTTTGCAATAACACCAGATATTGATCCCTTCTCAAAACTTGACACGCATAAACATGAGCAACAACCGTCAGTAATTCATAATAGGGTATCAGTACCATCTTCATGGGCCCCTCGACCTTATCAATTCGAACCTATCAAACTTAACTGTGCAATGCAGGATCTTATTTGAGTGATTAGTGCCTAATTGGTTAAAAACTACTTTCACAAAAATATTGTACTTTGTGTGTTGTCCCGATGACCTAATCAGTAATTCTTAACTCCTACACATGAAAGTGGATCCATCCATCTACATGCATCTTATTCTTCCTAGCCTATCTATGGCTTAATTTGAATAAACAGATGACTAGTCCATTGTAACAGATGACATATCTATTAAAATTATCAAATAATTATAGACATCTGTTACGACAGATGATCAATATATTGCAATATATAACTTATCTATTGGAAAAATCAAATAGATATATCCATCTGTTGCAACAGATTATCAATATGTTGTAAATTATCAAACTAATGAAATATATTTTGCAACAGAATACCCATCTGTTAGATTTATTTTAAAGCAATTTTTTTTCTTTCCAAAATATAATAAATATAAAATGTTGTATTTAGATTCATTTTTTAAATTTACATAAGCTTTAAAAGTCACCAGTTTTATTTAAAAAGTGGTGAACAATCATGGCTTTTTGACTAACCCATTTGAATTCAATCCTTTATAAATAGGTCCCTCCTTACTCGTTCATTCTACACCACTTCTAGATATGGCTGATCCAGATTTGTACAAGGTGATTCATCTCTACTCCTTGCGGGAACTTAAAAGGAACATTCATGAACTCTGGAGGGAGTTGGACGACTTCAGAGCAAGGCTGAGGAGGACCCTGCTGCTGCCGGATGACGAATGACCAGTTAACAATAATACTAATACTAATACTAATACTACTAATAATAATGATAATAATAATAGTAGTAATAATAATTAGGTTATATTTTTTTTCTTTTAGCGTATGCATTTTGTTTTTTTTATATTGGATCTACCCAAGGGTATGTTTTTTATTGTATATATTTGCATATAATGGATTCAAAAATCTATGTTTGGTTGACTTTGGATTTTTCATTCTTATTTAATATTTAATTATTATTCTATCTATTCCTTATTATCAACATATCGACGGTTGGAGGTAGGGATTGAGCATTTGTGGCAATCGATGAACCATATGTTGCAACAGATGGTTAATCTGATAGGATAGATGGATCATATGTTGCAACGGACAATTATTAATAAAAAAGGGTTATTATTATTAAGAGGGTGAAAAGTCATGAATTTTTGATTATTTAATATGAAAAACGGTTAGTAAATAAATAATAAGAAAATAAATAAAAAACACAATTTATAGCCGTAAAAGAGCAGTTATTTAATTTTAATAACTAATCGTGACTTTTCACCATTTTTATTTTTAAATATGTTTTTGTCTCTAACACATTCAATGTTGTTGATGCATCAAATTCTCCATCCGCTGCGACTGATGAATCAGCTGTTAGAACAAATTAAAAAAGCTCCTAAAACAGATGGTTGATTTGTTGCAATGGATGGTATATCTGTTGCCACAGATGGGTTATCTGATGCAACATATATACAATCTGTTGGTACAACTCAATAAAAATGGTTATTATTTTATTAAAGAAACGGTTATTGAAAAGGTGTCTTTGATTTTTTAATTGAAAAAAAGTTATTTAAATTTAATAACTAATTAATAATAATAAGCTGAAAAGTCATGACTTGTCACTATAGTAAAAAAGCTCACCAGCTTGATTTAATTAATATATTTCTTTTCACAGAAAATAATAAGAAATAAATGATAAACACAATTTATAACCGTGAAAAAATGGTTATTTAATTTGAATAATTGATGTTAATATTTAATTGGCGACAAGTAGTGTGACTTTTCGCCATTTTCATTTTTAAATCTATTTTTTTAATTTATATAATAAATAAGTCACCAAATTTAGATTAATGATATGATGATTATTAAAAAAAAGATAGATTATATGTTGCAACAGATAGATTATCTGATGTAGTAGGTTATCCATTTATTGAAATAGATGATATATCTATTGTCACAGATGGGTTATCTGAAGCAACAAATATAGAATCTGTTGTTACAACTCAATAAAAAGGGTTACTGCAAAGAACTAATTAATAATAATAAGCAGAAAAGTCATGACTTATCATAATATTTAAAAATTCAGTCAATCAGCATCTTGATTTAATTAAGTCATAACTTTTCACAATAATAAAAAATATGTAATTAATAAATGGAGGTGAACAGTTGTGCCTTTTTGCCTAACTCATTCAAATTCAATCCTTTATAAATAGGTCCCTCCTTACTCACTCGTTCATTCTACTACACTCTATTTATTTGTTGCACGTTGTCTTTCATATTACACCTTCCACAACTTTCTCTTCCCTGACTCAGGTTAGTTTTTTTCTTGCTTTGTGTATAAATATATCCAATTTGTAGTATACGTTGTATTACATTCGAATTCTTTTGTTTACTTTTGTTTTTATGTTTTTTGTCAATTTATGTGTGTTCTAGATATAACTAATCCAGTGTGGGATATTGTTTTTCTGCAAGACGCCATGAATGAACTTCGAAGGTAGGTTCATGACCTGCAGTGGGAGTTGGGAGCAGTGAGAGCAAGGATGCTCCGAGAGATCCGCAAGCTGAGGAGGGCCCTACTGCTGCCGGTTGAAGATTGGTCGGCTGGAAATAATAATAATAATAATGATAATGATGATGATAATAATAATTAGATTATTTTTTTCTTTTAGCCTTTGTATTTTTATTTGTTTTTGTTTAATAAAAAAATTTATGTTTGATCACCTTTGACGTTTTAATTCTTATTTAATTTTCATTAAGTCTTTATTTTTCTCATCAATCATGTCGACGATTAAGGAATAATTTTAATCCAGTAGAAATAGATTATCTGCTATCTGTTAAAACAAATAGATTATCTGTTATAATAGATAGATTATATGTTACAACAGATAGATTATCTGTTACACGTATTGTTTAATTGAGAAAAATGTTATTTAAATTTAAGAACTAATTAATAATAACAATCTGAAAAGTCATGACTTATCACAATAATAAAAAATTCCGTCAGCAACTTTGATTTAATTATGTCATTAGCTTTTCACAGTAATCAAAAAGTCACAAGTTTGAATGTAATTATTAAATGAAGGTGAACAATCGCGCCTTTATGCCTAACTCATTCAAATTCGATCCTCTATACATGAGTCCCTCTGTACTCGTTCGTTCTACTACACTCTATTTATTTCTTGCATCCTGTCTTTCATATTACACCTTTAACCACTTTCTTTTCAAAGACCAAATACCTTTTCCCTGACTCAGGTAAGTTTTTTTTGTGCTTTTTTTTATAAATATAACCAATTGTTAGTAAACATTATATTATATTCGAATTCTTTTCTTTACTTTTGCTTTTATCTTTTTTGGCAATTCATGCCTTTCTAGATATAGCTGATCCAGTTTGGGACGTTGCTATTCTGCAGGACACCGTACAAGAACTTCAAAGGCAGGTTAATGACTTGCAGTGGGAGTTGGCCGCCGTGAGAGCAAGGATGGTTTAGGAGATTTGTAGGCTGAAGAGGGCCCTACTGCTGTCGGTTGAAGATTGGCCGGTTGGCAATAATAATAATAATAATAATAATGATAATAATTAGATTATTTTTTTGTTTTATTCTATCTATTTTTATTTGTTTTCGTTTAATAGAAAAATTATGTTTGATCGGATTTGACGTTTTAATCATATTCAATTTTTATTCTGTCTATTATCTTATTAACAAACATGTCGATGATTGAACGTAAGGAATAATTTTTAATCCATTAGCAAT
This sequence comes from Capsicum baccatum var. pendulum, assembly GCA_030864225.1. Taxonomy (NCBI): domain Eukaryota; kingdom Viridiplantae; phylum Streptophyta; class Magnoliopsida; order Solanales; family Solanaceae; genus Capsicum; species Capsicum baccatum. The sequence goes on along the minus strand of CM061552.1, from coordinate 68,418,679 downwards.
AGCAAGAGTTGAAATATATTTGGTTATTTGCTGGGTTTATGGCAGGAGCTGATTTGTGTTGTTCCAAACAGATTACTCATCTGTTGCAACAGATAAGTAGGTTGTTGCAACAGATAATCAGTCTGATACAACAGATAATAAGTTTATTGCAACAAATAACTAGTTTGTTGCAACAGATAACTCTTTTGTTGCAATAGATTACCCATCTGTTCGATTCATGTTACGGGAACTATAGAACCATAAACAGGAATCCAATATATGAGTCTTCCGTTGCAACAAATTACTCATTTGATGCAACAGATGAATGATCTATTTAAATTGTAGGCTCTTATGTTGGTGTAATGCCCCGAATCTGGTACCCGAAATGCTACACAGTGCTCATGACCCTGAGGGAACATAAGCTAACCCATGACTGATATCGGTACCTGAACACTGCAAATATATTGTATAATGCAGAAACATGAACTGAAAATCAGGTTCAAAAATGTAACATAATATTTGATAAATCATAACTTATGGATGGGATATGAAATACCAAAAACGACTGAAATAAACTATCTGAACATACTGTAGTCTGAAAAGCCTCTAAAACATGACTGTCTGAATAAGGAGTTGATAGGACATGTCCCCAACTAACTCCAACTAATAAATTAATTAATTACATAATAAAGTAATGATCATGTCCTCAAATGATGAGGACTCACTTCTAACTCTAACTGCTAAGAAGGGAATGCTACTGGTGCTTTTTAGCTTGTGCTCTAAACCTATGGAATAAAATACCAAAGCACGAATGCGCCAGTACGATTGAATGTACTGGTATGCATGTGAGGTAGGCTAAATGTATGGGGTTCATATGTGTAACACCCCAAAAATAGGTCCCAGAACGTCACACGGTGGTTAAGGCTACACGTAGCCCCAAGCTAACCCTTTGATCCTACTACTACATATAAAGCTTACTTAAAGATGAATAAAGCAATCAGTAGTACTTGTCATAACATACTCATAGAAATACAAAGAAAATACTTTGTTCGAATGGACCCAATACTGAAAATATAAACATACTAACAATCTGGTAAACTAGTCTGACAAAGCCTCTATTACTCAAGGACTAGAGAGCCATTGGGACAGGTCTCCAACTGACTCAAACTCAACTGTTAAAGGATAAACAACTACTAAATAAACTGAGTGTTTGAAAATAAATGGTCCTCAAAAGATGAGGACTCACCACTGCTGAAGTGTAGATAAATTGCTCAGGAATCACTGACGAGGCTGGGACTAAGCACCTGAACCTACATTACGAGAAAATGTAGCACACAGACAAGTATAGGGATCAGTTCCATGGGAATGTACTGAGTATATAGGGGTGTATACAATTAAATAATTAATATCATGAGTTTTTATAGAAAACATGCATGCCATAATAGATGACCCACATAGCTTGAATTAAACTCTTAAAAAAATCATAAAAGGAGATACATATGTTATAAATCACGTGAGTCATTACACTTTAATCTTATGAAAGCAAGAAACTTCAGTAAAACTCATAAACTTAATACTTTTGAATTCCTTAAGACTTGAGTTTTTAGTAAACTTGAAAGACTTCGGGACTTTAAAAGTTTATAGCTTTAGAATTTAGATTTGGGACTTGTAACACCCCAACTTAGGAAGGAGTCCCACATCGGTAAAACACAAGAGGGATGCTGCGTAAATAAGTGAGAAAGCCTTACTTCCTAGTGACGCGTTTTAAAGCCGTGAGGACCTAGGCCCAGAACGGACAATATCACTAGTTGGTGGAGGAGTTCAGGGGTATCTCGAGTCTGTGTGTTTCAGGATGCCCATCGCAGACAGGGCCTCGGGTCGGGTTGTGACAGGACTCTATTGGACTTGGGAGTTTATTTTAATCAAAATAAACCATGTGAGATTACGTGGAGTCCAACATCTTACCCATGTTGGGGAGAGCTGTTCTATCCTTGCCATTGGATAGAACCTTTAAATTTAGTGATCACTATCTTAACCCACTTGGGGTAAATTATAAACCTACGGGGGTACGTAGTTCTGGGGCATGAGACCTTGTAGTTAAACCCAACTCGGTGCTAAATACTACTCCCTTAGTTATCTCAGAATTTTAAAGAAAATTAACCTTAAACAACTTAGCAATATGTAATGGGAGCCAATATGCTTCCCTTTAACTCAAATCAACATAATGTGGACTTCTTTCTTAACTTAAAATCAAACTCAATATTTTCTTGAAAACTTGATTGGCTTATCATCGATAAACTTTAAAATTCAAATAACATGAAGATATAAGAACAATTCTTGCAACACCTTAACGAGTATCATAAGTTCATTCTCAAAGAAACCACAATTTCTCAATAAGACTCAATTGATGATATCAAATCTTGGAAATCCTAGAAAATATAATATCAATATAGGAACATGTAACTTATAACATGAATTGTCAACTCAAACCATGATTAAACAAGATACTTATGCAATTCAAGGCTTGAATAAATTTCACAATTCCATAAACTTAAAAACATAGCAATTTAAGCATAATTCCATCTTGAAAATACGAAAATCCTTAAGGAGAGTTAAAGCTTTAGGGAACAAGAATGAAAGGGTGTTCTTGTTCAAACCCCACATACCTTAAACTTGGAGATTTGGATAAACTCTTAACTTAGGGACTCTATTATTGAAATTGTTGGGTGCTTCTTGTATCCCTCGAAAAGGAGAATTTGAATCTCAAAGAATTAACGAAAACCTACGATTGAATCTTGAGATATTTGGGTTTTTAGGTTGAAACTCTAATGGAGTTTCTTGAGAGATTTTGATAGAAATACCACTATTTTGGTGTTCTTGGGATTAAATCCCATGTTAATGAGGATAAAGGGGTGGAAGTTACCATATATGTCCTTAATGAAACGGAATAGGAAGCTGAATTTTGGCCTGGGGCGATCTGCAGGGCGGCGCCCTGCCTAGAGCACCGGACTACCCTGGGTGGCACCTTGCTTATAGCAGGAGTGGTGGGGAGACCAGGGTGGCACCCCACTTAGAGAAGGAGAGTACCCCAGGCAGCGCCCCTAGATCACCTTGAGCTACTAGAATGGCATACCAAACATTCCCTTAAGCTCATCCACAAATTCCAAAACTCACCCAAAACGTATTACGACCCTGCCGCATCGTAACTCAATAAAAATAACATGAAACAGAGGTCGGTATGGTCGTGAAATAATTCCACGAAGATTGAAGGATCAAAAATAAACTAAGTGTTGGAACACTTAACTAAAATTCTAAGTGTTAATCTTCTAGTGACTCGTTTCAATGGCTTTTACGAAGGGGAAGTTTTATGGGGTCTTACAATATCTCCCCCTTGGGAACATTCGTCCTCGAATGTCGTTAGATAGGCTAAGAACACATAGAAAATTATGGATACGCAGCTGAAACATCTTGCTAAACTGACCTTACTTCATTCTAAACTTTTGGATACTCCAAAGAGTGCATATACTCATAAGAGGAATAGCTATACAGCTGAAACTTGAGTAAAAATGGGCTGAATTAAAAGAAAATAGTACCTTCGTCTTGATCTGAACTTGCAGAGAAAAACTGTGGGTACTTGGATCGCATATCAGCTTCGACTTTCCAAGTAGCACCCTTAACTAACTGGTTCCGCCACAAAACTTTGACCAAGGGAACTTCTTTGTTTCTTAGTCTCTGGACTTGATAATCTAAGATTTCAACTGGAACTTCATCAAATGAAAGACTGTCCTGAACATCAATGCTCTCAGAAGGATCTATAACAACTGAATCACCAATATGCTTCCTAAGCATGGAAACGTGAAAGATAGGATGAACAACTGATAGTTCTGCAGGCAACTTAACTTCATAAGTTACTTTCCCAACACGGTTAATAACTCTTTAGGGGCCAACATAATGGGGACTAAGATTCCCTTTCTTTCCAAACCTTTTTACCCTTTTCATGGGTGAAATTTTTAGATACACAAAATCATCAACTTCGAACTCAAGGTCTCTTCTCCTCATATTTGCATATGACTTTTGGCGACTCTGAGCTTTCTTCAACCTTTCTCTAATAAACCTCACCTTCTCCATAGCCTCAAAAACTGAATCCGGTCCAATCATAGAAGATTCACCCACTTCGAACCAACCTATGGGTGACCTGCATCTTCTACCATACAGGGCCTCAAAAGGAGCCATCTTGATACAAGCAAGATGACTATTGTTGTACGAAAACTCTATCAAAGGCAAATGCTCATCCCAACTCCCTTTGAAATATAGAGTACACACCCTCAACATATCCTTTAGAGTTTGGATGGTCCTCTTAGCTTGACCATCAGTCTGTAGATGAAAAGCAAAAATCAAATGAACTTGGGTACCAAGACCCTTCTGAGAATTTTTCTAGAACTGCGAAGTGAACTGAGTACCCCTATCCAAAATGATAGACAAGGGGACTCCATTCAACCTGAATAACTCCCCAATATATATAACTTGGCATAGTCCTTAGCTGTATAAGATATATGCACAGGCAAGAAATACGCTGACTTAGTTAGCCTGTCAACAATAACCCAAATAGATTTATGGTGTCTTCGAGAAAGAGGTAAACCAGTCACAAAATCCATATTCACCTCTTCCCACTTCCAAATGGGAATGCAAAACTCCTGCATCTTACCACCAGGTCTTTGGTTCTCGATCTTGAACTATTGACAAGTTTCACACCTCGCCACAAACTCTGCTACATCCTTTTTCATACCATTCCACTGATAGATTTCTCGTAAGTCACGGTACTTCTTGGTAGCACCGGCATGAATAGAATATCGCGTGCCATGTGCTTCATCAATAATTCTCTGTCTCATATCATCCACACACGGAACATAAAATATCCCCTGCAATCTCAAAACACCATCTCCTCTTTGGGTGAAAACCTTTACCCTTTGGTCCTTAACTGACTCTTTCAGTCTGACGAAGCTAGGATCCCTGTCTTGCTTTTCCTTCACCTCTGAATCTAGTAACCTAACACTCAATCTAGCCAAATGGTGCACATCACGGACTAACTCCTTCTTATCTTCCTCCACATACGAAACACTACCCATAGACAAACTACTAAGGGCATTTGCCACTACATTGTCCTTGCCCGGATGATATAACACGCTCATATCATAGTCTTTTAATAATTCCTTCCACCTCCTCGGTCTAAGATTTAACTCCCTCTGAGAAAATACGTACTGCAAGCTCTTATGATCAGTAAAAATATCTACATGCACTCCATACAGGTAATGTCGCTAGATTTTCAGGGTAAACACTACAATAGCTAACTCAAGATTGTGGGTTGGGTAATTCTTCTCATGAGGTTTCAACTGTCTAGAAAAATAAGCTATAAATTTACCTCTCTGCATTAACATACAACCCAAACCAACTCTAGAAGCATCATAATACACCACAAAACCATCCGCACCATTAGGCAAAGTCAACACTGGGGCTGAAGTGAGTTGAGTCTTTGACTACTGAAAACTCTTCTCACAGGAATCTGACCACAGAAACTTAACTTTCTTTTAGGTCAACCGGGTCATAGGGGACACATAGAAGAAAAACCTTCAACAAAGTGGTAGTAATAGCCAGCTAGACCTAGGAAACTCCTAATGTCATATAGAGAGATAGGTCTAGGCCAATTTCTAACAGCTTCCGTCTTTTAGGGATCAACTCTAATACCTTCGGCTGAAATGATATGACCCAGAAAAGGAACTGACCTTAGTCAAAACTCACATTTGCTGAATTTGGTGAACAATTTTTGATCTCTAAGGGTTTGCAAGACAATTCGGAGATGGTTTGCATAGTCATCCTCACTAAGAGAGTACACAAGAATATTATCTATGAACACTATGACAAACATATCAAGGTATTTCTTAAATAGTCGATTCATGAGATCCATGAAAGCTTTTGGAGCATTGGTTAACCCAAAAGACATGACAAGAAACTCAAAATGAACATAACGGGTTCGAAAGGCTTTCTTCGGGATATCACACTCCCTTACTTTAAGTTGGTGATAGCCTAATCTAAGGTCTATCTTGGAGAAATAACTTGCTCAGTGCAATTTTTCAAATAGATCATTTATTCTTAAAAGAGGGTACTTATTTTTTACAGTGACTTTATTAAGCTGGCGATAGTCAATGCATATACGCAAAGAACCATCCTTCTTTCACATGAATAGGACAGGTGCGCCCCAAGGAGAAACACTGGGCCTTATGAAACCTTTATCTAAGAGATATTTGAGTTGCTCTTTTAACTCCTTAAGCTCTGCAGGGGCTATACGGTAAGGTGGAATAGAAATAGGCTTTGTGTCGGGAAGAAGATCAATCCCGAATTCTATCTCTATATCGGGAGGTAACCCTGAGATATATTCTGGAAAAATATCAGGAAACTCATTAACAATGTCGACTGACTGAATACTTGGAGTCTCAGACTTAGTGTCCTTAACTCTAACTAAATGATAGATGCAACCTTTGGATATAAGCTTTTTGGCTTTAAGGTAGGAAATAAAATGACTCTTGGTAGAGACTGAACTTTCGTACCACTCAAACATGGGTTCATCAGGAAACTGAAACTTGACTACACGGGTACGACAGTCTATAGATGTATAACAAGAGTGAAGCCAGTCCATACTCAGAATAACATTAAAATCTATCATGTCTAACTCTATCATATCAGCAAATATGGTTCTATGAAGAACAGTAATAGGACAGTGTCTATACACCTACTTAGCAATAATAGACTTACCAACTGGGGTAGAAACTAGGATAGGCTTAGGGATATTTTTAGGACTCACTTCAAAGTTCACAACAACCAATGGGGTCACATAAGAAAAACATGACCTAGGGTCCAACAATTGATAACGCTTAACTTACACGTCAATTTAGTGCAAGGTGGTCGCCGTTAATATATTTACCAAACTTTGGAACCGGGGTCAAATCCACAGGGAACAATATGAGTGACGATTAAACTAATTTGAAACTAAAGCTACAAGTTAAATTCAAACAAATGATACAAAAAGACAAAATGGTTGTTATTTAATGATTGAACAAAAGTTAGTAACACTTCAATTCGCCTGAGAACTCAATTCTTAAATTGCAATATTTCAAATCATTGATATAGAGAAACTAGGCTTGTGATCACTACGATTAGTAATCCTCTATTGAATGATAGTCATAGTATTGGATTCTCATGACTTATGGAAAATACAAAATTATCAGTTTCGGCAGTCCATCCAAGTAATTCTTAACCTACCAAGATGTTGAACTCTCTAATTCTCTCGAACTTAGGAAATCATTCTATTCATACTGATTTTATCTCAAGTTGATTAATTTTATTACAACATTAATCATTAGATGGGATCTTAACCTTCCCAAATCCTCGTTGATAATTCACTCAAACCCTAGCCCACTATTAAATCCATGGAGGAATAATCATAGATCCCACAACCCTTGTTGTGGGTTTTAGTTCCACATGAAAGAGAAAGTAATAATTATATCCATCATTCAAAGTAATTAAACTTGCAAAAGATGAAGTATGAAGTTGATTCTCTTCCAATGTTCAAGAAGAATATCCCACAACTAAATCAAAGAATTGAAAATTGAATTCTATGTTAAGAGCCCCCAAAGTGAAGTATGCTCGTTTTGAATAAGTTTTTTTGCCCCCTCCAAGATGATGAATGAAACCCTAAAAGATGCTATTTATATAGTTCAAACTAATTATGGAAACAAAATCACAAATCAAATATTTTTTTCTCGGACAGATGACGACGTGGGTGATGGCTTATTAGGAGTCTGATGACTTATCAGGAATGTTGTCAGCTCCTCTTCACTTTTGACAATCTCTGCCTTAGGTTGACGATGAGGTATGACGGCTTATCAGACATATGATGACTTATCATGGATGTCATCAAATCATTACTTCAATTTGTTAAGCACTGCCTAAGCCTGACGATAAGGATGACGGCTTATCACAACTCTGACGGCCTATCAGAAGTTGCCGTTACTTCTTTCAGATAAATCTCATTCTCTGTCTAAGGCTGACGATGAGTCTGATAACTTATCAAGGAGATGACGAGTTATCAGACAAGTCATCAACTACACTTCAATTCTTGTTTTGCTCAAAATTTAACTCTTTTATCTTAGTTGTTGTTTGTTTTCTTTTATCTTGACTTCTCCTGCAATAACAAAGAGAAAACAATCAAAAATGACAAAGGTTGCTTGAGACTTTGCAATTATTCTCAATTAAAAGCCTCAAATGTGTTAGCATCTGCTCACACATCAACACCCTCAACTTAAAGCAATTGCTTGTCCTCAAGTATCTACTTAACACCACACTACGATGCTTAACCAAGAGACACATAAGATACCTATGACAGTTTATCATCAATTTTAGTTCAAAACATATTACCCTTTCCATTTTCAAACACTTTAAACCTAACTATGTATATCAATAAAGATCAATAATGTGACACAAGGGAATCAAGTTATGACATCAAATTAGCAATAATAATCGTGCATATATACAAGTTACACTACCCAAACATGTAAGCAGCTAGCAATGCAACCAATGTGCCCTTACATCATAGAAGTCCCTCTTCACTCATATATGTAATCAAGTATGTCAATGAGTGGACGGTCAAGAGACACTCACTCTCAGAAAAAAGTTCCAATCATTGTATGACAAATACCATAGGCTTGCCCTTATTTTCATTACTAGATCTTTAGACAGGTTAGCTAGGATCACTATAGGTTTTCTCTGTGGCTTGTAATGTAAGCTAGGGGATGGTATGATACTCGATGATAATTAAAGTGACTAAGCCTCCTTGACACTACACTAGATTTTGGGGCCTCACACATTAGCCTTTTTCTATTCTTCTCTTTTCTTAAACACACTTATTCAGGATGGGTGTGGTCTTTTCTACAATCACTTCTTTTTTTTGCAACTTTTCTTTTCTTGTTCTTTTCCATCGCACCTAGTTTTTTATTCTTTTTTTTATTCTACCTTTCCTTCATACTTATTTTACATCAAAAGCTACTACCCATTCGATTTATGCAATTCTTAGCAGTGATTATCATATCCCTGGTACTAATGTCATACAAAGATTCACAGTAGTCATATATAGATGCACATCACACAGTTACCAGATAGACAATTGGAGAGGTATTTATCATTCCAAGAAAAATCAACAAAAATATGCCAACTGCCCCAGATACTTGTTTTCTCCCAATTAACTACAATACATCATAAAACCAAACACAATATTCCTAGACATGCCGGATCTACTAGGAACAAAACTCCGAGGAAAAGAGGCAAGGCAACAAAAACCCCAGGAGGACATCAACACCCACCCTCAACTTAAAATCATGCAATGTCCCCAAGGCGTCAAACCAAAACAAGAGAGTCAGAAACATACCTGTGGCACCATGGGTGCGAAGATCTGATGTCAATCACATAATATGAATACAAACAGCAAAATATCTTGGGTTGCCTCCCAAGAAGCGCCTAATTTAGTGTCGCGGCATGACCTAACTCAGCTTTTTCCTCCACCTTGAGGATATAAATTTCACCCCCAACTTAGAGTCCTTCTTCTTTCCTAGCTTATAGGGGGTGATACAAAAATTAAGAAGTCGAGTCATGGATTAGGCATGGTAAACCACTTGACCTTAAAGTGAGGTGTGTTTTTATGTTGCTTGTCTTATGTAAAATCAAGAATATAGGACCCTTGCTCTCATCTTCACACTCTTCTACTATTTTAAATTATTCAACAGACAAGATATCATCTCAACATAATGTAGAAAAGTGCTTCAAGTGAGGACCAACTAATTCTACTTCAAAATTTACACTATCTATTACACACTCACTTTTATTCACCTTCTCAATGTTAGTCTCAAGATCAAGATGACAATCGAGTGGATGCGATTCTGGAGTTTTCTCCTCAAATTGGCTAATGTCCTCCTCATATTCTTCTTTGTTTAGCCACTGTAAACATGGTGGGAGTGGTAACTCCTTTAGCTCTGCCCACAACTGTTCTTGATTCTCTAAAATTCATTTCATCAATTTGCCGCTTGAATTGTGACAACACACATATCTTCAGTATGATCACTTTGACCACAAGCCAAACACCAAGTTACAGTAAGTAAGGCAGTATCCACATCATATTGTGAAGGTCCATTCTATGCACTTCCAGGTAAATCTGGACTGCAAGCCTCAAAATATGACCCCCCACAATAATAACAAGAATCGTCATCACTCAAAAAATCATCTATCCAGGCTGACATCTCAAGAAAGGTGTAAGAAAAATAAAAATAAAAGAAAATAAAAAAATAAACTAAAAAAATATTTACAAGTTTGAATTCAAGCAAGTAAACTAAAATTCAAAACCAACTTAATACACCAAATTATTCCCTGGCAGCGGTGCCATTTTTGATAACGCTCAACTTACAAGTCAATTTAGTGCAAGGCGGTCGTCGTCAATATATTTACCCAAATTTGGAGTCAGGGTCGAATCCATAGGAAACAATGTGAGTGACAATTAAACTAATTTGAAACTAAAGCTACAAGTTAAATTCAAACAAATGGCACAAAAATATAAAATGAGGGTTTTCAATGATCAAACAAATGTTAAAGTTGTAACTTGCTTCATAACTCAAAGCAGAAATTTCAATAGTTCAAATCAATAATAAAGAATAAACTAGGGTTGTGATCACTATGATTACTAATCCCCATTAATTAATAGCTGTGGCATTGGGTTCTCATGACTTGCGGGAAACACCAGATTTTCAGTTTCGATAGTCCATCTAAGTGTTTCTCAACCTACCTAGATATTGAACTCCCTAATTCTCTCGAACTTAAGAATTCATTCTATTCATACCGATTTTATCTCAAGTTGATCAATCTTGTTACAACATTAATCATTAGATGACAACTTAACCTTCCCAAATCCTCGTTGATAATTCACTTCTTACTAGGGTTGATTTCTTATCTCAAGCAAATAAATAGTAAGCAAAGCCTATTGTTTGCAACCAACAGAAAATAATTAATACAAAATAATTATCAATATTTTCCCATAATCACTCGAAACCTAATCAACTATTAAATCCTTGGAGGATAATCATAGATCCCACA